>OX352773.1:63193492-64656582 GCA_947095535.1 Poecilobothrus nobilitatus
TCTTAAGAATGTGGGCAAATTATTATGATGAACGGTCTTGTTTTGCTCAGCGTTTAAGTAATCAAATAATCAATCTGGATTTATAGAAACAATTAGTATAATCAATAAGTTAATCAATAAAATTGTTCATTAGTAAAATATTGGTAGTCATTGTGTTAAATCTTTGGATTTGATATTTATTATATTAAAGACCAGGAGTAATAAAAAAAAATAATTCTTGAAAAAATAAAAAAATAAAATTAAGATTCAATGTGTTTAAAGTGTGAATATATTATTTAATAATCATATGACAATGTTTCCTTTCTCTCTTTCAAAATTTATTTTTTATTTTTTTTTTTATTTATTATTATTATTATTACGCCATTAAATTTGTTGATTTTTTGCTTTCTATTTCTAGTTTTTTCTTACTTTTTTTTGTTCTTGGCTTATTAAAGCAGTTTAATTTTACACGTGAATTCATAAGCATTTTAAGGTTTTACTTACCTTTGATTAAAAAAAAAGTGAAAAAAAAAAGAAAAAATTTTATAAAACAATAATAAAAAAAAATTGATGTACACAAATACAGATTTAGTAGTAGATAAAAAATATAGTGGTAATGAAGCGCCAATGCTAAAATAAATGTCATCCAATTATGGATTAAATAAAAAAAAACATAAATGGTAGTCTTTTTTAACAAAATATATTTTATGACTTTTTAAATAAGTGTTGCGACATTAAATTTTTTTTTCTTTCCTCGTTATTGATTATATGCCAAAATTAAAGTAACTATAAGAAAATTTTTAAAGTCATTAAATTGCGTATGCATACTGTTTACTTAACCTTATAGAAAAGAAATGTTATAATGTTGAGAATGGTTTCTAAAACATAACTTTTACACAGTATTTTGAAATAAATCAATAAAAAGTTAAACAGTTATTTTGTATTTCGGCAACTTAAACCATAGTAAGGTACTGCATTTATAAAAGCTTTTTTTTTTTTTAAATTAATTGAGGTTTAGTTAAAATTTCCCTAATATAATTCGATATTATTAATTGATTTGATAAATGCGGTAAAATTTAATATTTTTAAGTATTATAAGAATTTTTTTAATTAATTTGTGTTATTTAATTATCTGAGTTTAGTTTAGAAGATTCTGCAATCATCCACTTAAATTCTACAATCTTTTTATTTGCTAAATCAACATCTTCTTCCCATCTTTTCTCATTTGTCACTTGAATTTAGTTTTTTTTTTTTGAGTATGTTATTTTATCTAGCGCAGAATGTACAATTCGTACCTCATTACAGGAACCTTTTGTCAATGTTGGAAAACTGCCCGCCTTGCCCTGATTAGCAAAGAGAAAGATGACGTAATGGCTCCATCGGCATATCGTCCACTGTGCATGCTGGACACTGCAGGCAAGGTATTAGAGAAGTTAGTGCAGCCGCCTTTACGCTATACTTGTCTATATCAAAGGACATATTGCATTTATTGCAATATTTTTCGACGTTTAGAATTTTGAATTTGCTTCGAACTTAGTTCAATGAATAACTCCTAAACTTTTGTACTAAAGAAATTGTTACCATTAACATACATTAAAATCGCCATAGATCCTTGAATACGCCAAAAATCTGCACTAAAACAAATATTGAATTTAAATTGTTTTGTACTTGGATCTCGCTTAAAATCCAAGAAAAAAAAAATCCAAAAACATCAAAATCCAAACTTTTTCAAAAGCCAAATTTGCAAAATCCAAAATTATTAAATAGCTTTTGAATTTGTAGAATCCAAATGCATCAAAATGCAGTACATTTTTGTTTAGACATATATTATTTAGAACCATAGTATTTCAATATAATATCAGTATTCCAATGTTTGTTTAACGGAGATTTTGGAGTGGCAGCCTCTACTATTTTGATCACTTTGTTATAGAAATATACATACATATAACGGAAATAATTTGAAGCGATTTTATAGTTCGTTACAAAATCAGGATTATACGCTTTTTTTAGGATATGCATGTATGAATTTCATATTTATTTTGTCTATTATTTTGATTATACCTATACATGTTTGGATATTGAAAGTTTGTATTTTGACGCATTTGGATTTTGAAAGTTTAAATTTGATGCATTTGGATTTTGAAAACTTTAATTTAAATATTTCAATTTTGAAAGTTTGAATTTTAAAATTTTGATTTTGTAACAGCACCTTTCTACTTTTATAGATAACTTTATCTATATAAATTCTAAACCCGCATATATATATATAGAGTCAATATAATATTACCACTCAGATACAACCTGAATAAAATTCATTCACAATAAAATATTGATGTATACATAATTTTAATAAGAATATTTAAAGACTTGACATAAGGTACTTACTTAAATTTAATAATTTCGATATTTAATATCTTATCTAATTGATCTGTATAGGACGTGATATATATGAGTAGCATATATACATATATAACTCTATGATCATATAAGTATCGGGTGTAGAACTATTATAATCACATTTATTATCATTTTTGTTGTACAGTGTATAGTTATCAATAATGGGGAGGTTTTAATCAAAGGGACCATGGAATAAATCAATAATACGATAAATTAAATTGAAAAAAAAAGTATACCGGTAAATATATGGGCATTAAACGAGTACCTACATACATATATACAATAAATGTATCTATATGTACATCTTAAGATACATTTATATACATATATATATGTAGATATAGAAACACAAAATTTATACAAAATGACAAACAAAAATCATTTTTGTTTCTAAAAACGTGGTGTGGGGTGAACATTTTTCTGTTTTCTTTATTCCTTCAATTTCAAAACAATCCAATAACAAACACAAAAAAAAAAAAACTAAAAATGAGACAGAAATTTGTTTTATTTGTTTGTTTGTTTTTTTTTTTAGTTTTTTCTTTTTTTTTTTTTTTGTTTCATGTTTTTTTGAAATATTTTCCTTGTTAATATTTATGAAATACATCTTTTTGATTTCTCGATATTATTCTTGAATATTAAAAAATTAATGCAGAACACAGATAAAATTAAAAAAAAAGAAAATTTTAAAAAAGAAAAAGACAAAACAATAAAATGTAAAACTGATATTTTTTGTTTCATTTTTGCCTGTGCTTTTTTTGTTTTTCGTGTTTTTAACATTTTTTTATTTTTATTTTTTATTTATTTTTTTTTTTTTTTGTTACAAACTTTGGACATATATCCTGAATAATATTATGATGTGATTCTCAAGAATTATGAAATTGTGTTGGTGGTTCATTGGTTTTTTTGTTCTTGTTGTTTTTATTCTTATTGTTGCTGTTATTTCTTTGGAAGACGCCATTGCTAGTTATACATAATAAATAGGCAGAAATGATAATGATCATCATATAAGATGATAATATTAAAAGGACGCCCAAATAGTATTTTATAAATATATATATGTACATACATAATACATATATAAAATTATATATAATAATATTGAACAATTGAATCAAATAGGTTCAACAGTATGGGTATTATATTATTGTATTGAAGGGCACTCACTTTCAACAGACATTTCAGACAATATCCAATTGATTTTAAATTATGATGGTATTCGATTTTCGATTCAATTTTCCGTTTTTTTCTTTTTTTTTGTGAATATTTATTGAACAACAAATTTCGTTGTTTTTTGTTTTTGAAAAAAAAGAAGAAAACGATATCAGAGTGGGTGGTCAGAAATATTATTGATATTAGTTTTTTTCTTTTTTGTACTTTTCGAGCCGATTCACAATAAATCACATAATTCACAGGAATTATATTTGATAAAAAAAAATGTCCCTTTGTTTTTAATTTTAAATTAAAATGGATTCTTTAATATAAAAAGCAGTTGAAGGCCAAATTAAAAAAAACAAACGAAATAAAAATGTTAATTTTAATACAAAAAAAAAATTTTTTTATTTTAAAATAGCTAATAATATATAGAATTTTCTTAAAACAAAATACATAATAGAATAATGTAGGTACATCATAAGTTAAGGTGCGTCTTTACATAATTGATAGATGATTATATATCTGAGTTACTATTTTTTTAGAAAACAAACTGTAAATTAAATTATGAAGCTTAAAAAAGATTTGAGTGAAAATTTTCCGAATAAGAATGTGCGTATATGAATAATAAAATTAACTTGTCCTATTCATTAGAAGATTAATTAAAAGAAAATTCAAATGAAAAGATTTAAATAAAAAGTGATTAAAAATGAGAAAAAAGCTTAACGTTTTTATATTAGCTCCTTACAATGTTTGATTTGCCACATGTCATTTTCGACACTATTTTTATAGTTTTACGGTAGTTTACTTTTTTTTTATTTTAATAATCACCATTTATTGGTGTTTATATGATGTTTAAACTTTTTGATTTGTCACTTCTACGAAAGAATCTTTTTCTCTATTATGTATTTTTTTATTTAGGATTTTTTACACTTAATTTCCTTTTTTATAACAATAAAATTTTAATTATCATATGACAATATTTTTTTACCTGTAAAAGTCAAAAAATTTTGATTTTACTGGCTCTGATGACTCTCTTGTAAGAATAAACTATTAGTATAAACTATTTTGCAAAAATAATTTTAAAATAAATTTAACTTTTGAGTAAATAAAGTCAAGATAAAAACTATAGATAATTTTTAGATTTTTGAAAAAATTTTTATTTTTCTTATTAGTTTCGCTCTGACCTACCCATCTGTTTGTTTACAAAACTTCTATACATATGGTTTAAGATAGAAAAATGATATTTGAATCATGAATCTAGGTCTCTTAAATAGGTACATTAATATTTTAGTTAAATTTTTTTTTTATATTGCCCCGTCTATTACAGAGCTATTATGGTCCCACAAAGTTTGGAAAAGTTAAATTTTCAAATGTATTTATTTCTGGTTCTGCTTAACATTTTTTTAATCTATAAATGTCAATCGACAGAACATTTTTTTAGCTATATAATAAATTTTAATAAATATCAAAATTTTACAAATTCCGCAATTTAATATTTTAAATTTACCGTTATCAATTATATGAAGACAAAATTTTGAAAGATTTTGCTTACTTCATAACTCCAGTAGCTATAAATTCTAGTAAGAACCTTAAAATTTTTGAGAGAAGAAAAAATATTCACAAATTTTGTTGCAGGTTACAATATTCAACAATAGAAACTGTTTTTAATATGTTTTGAAAAATGTGCGCCGTTAAAAATCTTTGGTTTTACCATTCTGACGATTCTTTTCAATTTTACCATTATTAAATAAAATGTCTCTTAAAGAATTTGACAAGAATTCAAAATTTAAATCAGATGAATATAATTAAATTTTTAATTTATAAACGAAATTATTTTGACAGTTAAATATTACAAAGCTGTAGTTTACAATATGGATGCAATGGGACACAATCTTACTGATAATTTTAATCAAATTTTAACCTTATATAAAAATAATCTTGAATTTATGTATATTGTAGACTATTTAGTTTAAATATCATTTTAGTTGCATTTTTATAAAATTATTTATATATACATGTACTTAATATGTACTTGTACTATATACCTAAAGTACAATATTTTCTAGCTTTACACAAAAGTAAGAATGTAATAAAATATTATTTTATCAGACAAAAGTACGCCAAAAATTTATACATCAAATAAAAGACACAAAACAAAAAACATAAATAAAACATAAGTAAAAAAAAAAAAATCTTTTTTAATCGCGTAATATTTAAAATTCTTTATATACTGTCTGTCTAATTTATATTAAATTTTATTTTACACATTATTTTGCAAAAATATAATATTAAGAAAATATTTTATTCTTCAAAAAATAAAAAAAAAAAAAGCCTACAATCAAAATTACTAATAATTTTTGTTTTTTCTCTTATATATCCGTCATATTAACATAATTTCCAATCAAAAGAAGGCGCCCTTAATTAAAATTCATAAAATGTAATCTAAAAGCAGCAAAAAAAAAAAAAAAAAAAGTTAGAGGCTTTAAATTCTTTAGACAATGATAATATGAACGCACAATTCTGTATTTATGTTTTCATTTGTTTTAATTATAAAATACAAATGTGTTTTAAAATAAGTTATTACTTATATATACATATATAAGTATGTAGATAGGTATGTATTTTCTGTGTTATTGTCAGTCATAATTTAATGTTTTTTTTGTTGTTTTTTTTTTTTTTTCCAAAACTAAAACTTTAAAATAATAATATTAAAAATGATATTAATAAACGCTTTATATACCTATATATAATATATATATATATATTATTATAGTGATCGTTATTTATGGTTTATATACTTGAAAATTTCAAATTATGATTCAAATTTTAATTATGTATTTGATTCTGATATGATTCCACATAATTGCGGTTCAAATAATCATAAAAAAAATTTAAGTTCTCATTTGTAAGTAGGACTGTTGTATCTGAATAGAACAGAAATGTATTTTTAAAAAAAATTAGGTATTAATAAGTATAAATGTTGAAAGAAAAATATTTTGACTGAATGTAATTTGCATTTAGAACACTTTAGTGACACATACATATACATAAATAAAATTATTATGTATATATGTATATACATATCTAAGTTGTTGGTTATAAATACGATATTGGGACTCAATTTTTTAAATTGTCTGCATTTCAAAAATTTAAAAAAAAAATAATTATCGTATATCATCATATTATCTATGGGTATTATAAATATAAAATATGAATTATTACTTTTGTCTGTCTACACGTGATTTTTGTTTAAAATTATTTTTTTTTTTTTTATTTTTCTTGTTAAAAAATCCCGAAAATTTAGAAAAATTCATAAATTCTTAAAATTTGAGGGACTCTTAATAGGGGTATATTGAATTTTTCAAATATTATGCAAAGATGTTTTTTTTTGTTTTTTTGTTTTTTGTTATTAACGAAGTCGTGATCACGGACAACCATGGATACATTTATTCTAAATTCTTGACAAAAAAAAAAAACCATATTACTTATTAATATTTCAATATTTAATAATGTTTTGTTTTTTTAATTCTAAAAATTTGTTTTTAAAAATGTATTTTTTATATACTTATTTTTTTTTTTTTATAAATTTTAATTGAAAATACGTGCATTTGTACTTTTTATTTTTTCATATATGTACATATGTATCTAATTAAATTATTTTCCCTATTCATTTACTTTTTGTAAAAAAAAAACAAAAAGTAAAACACAATGGCGTTAAAAAAACATTTCATTTTCTTTGTTTTTTTTTTTTTGTTTTCAAATTTTCTACTGCGTGACAATATTCTACTGTCAATAACTATAATGTATTTTTATATACTTTTTTATATTTTTATATATTTTTATATATAATAAGTATAATCAACCAAACCAACTAATATTCAATTATTAAATTTTTTATTTTTTTTTTGTTTTTATATTGACATTTAATGAAATGTCATAAATATTTTAAATATTCACGTCAATAATTAAATAAATAATAAAATATTTTTAATTTCATTTTAAGAAAATTAATCAATAAATTGATGATAAACAGATATGTATATATGTATATGTATAGATAATATTTAATATAAAAAATAAAACAAAGTATTTAAAAAATTATAAATAATGTTTTATAAGTAGTTTTTTTTTTTCTATTTAAAAAAGCGTTAATTAAAAAAGTTACAGTATATTATAAATGTTTAGACGTTCATATAATTACCGTAGTATAATTTCATATGTAAAAATGTTTAAAAATCATGTCTTTTTATTATACATTATTTTACAAACATTTTTACATATGACGGTAATTTTTATGCCAGACCATTTTATGATAGATCATACTGAATAGGTATACAGTAAAAATGTTTTAAAGTTAAAGAAAATCAATTAATCATATGGAAAGTCTAAAATTTAAGTTATAAGTAAGTATAAGTAAGTATTCCATAATTGATTTTTAAAGTCAACTTTTTAGGCGAAAGCGACTAAATTAAGAAAAGCAAATTTCGACATCGGTCTCTAGCCATCACTTACTTATGTACATATGCAAATCAATATGCAAAAACAACACTTTTATTACATATAAAATTATAATAAAACAAATTCATATAGACTGATAAAATTTACCTTGAAAAATCACATTTACTATATAAATTAGAAAGGAAAGAGTATAAATAATAAGCACGAAACATAATGGACGAGACTTTAAAGTTTTTTTTAAAAATTCAAAAAAATAAAAATAGTTTTTTTTTCAAATCTCTTCTATTCTACTTATGAGCAATAATAGAAGAATAGTTACTTTATTGCGAAAAAAAATTTCAATTATGATACTAGTGCACCTAAGAATTTCATTGTAATATTTTTCAGATTCTATTTAATTTTCAAGAGCTTTAATTATATTATTATTGTGCTATTTTCTATTAATCTCAAATTGAAAATGGAAATTCTTAAGTTTTCTTTGGCAGAGCAAATTATCGAATAGTCGCTCGGCATAATAAAGATGCCCGAATGTTAAAAAGTTAACTTACAGACACAAAATAAATTTGAAATTTATCGCTTCTTCCTTTATTTTTATTTCCTAAATTATCATTTGAAATGAAATCGAATGAGCTTAGGATTCTCAGAACGGATAGAGAAATATTCTAGTAAACGTAACTCAAATAAATAAAATATCAAACCATAAACAAATAAATGGATCCTATTTTATTTTTATTAACCACCAACTTAAAATTTTTAAAATATTATTACTTATTCTAATAATTTACTTATCCTATAACTTAATTAAATAATTGACAGACAATAGAAAATTCATTTTGACAATTAAACATTATGTATTATAAATTTTCTTTAAGTAAAATTGAAGATCTTATACAAAGTAAATGATAATTACTTTATTTTTCCTTTAAATTAATTAATCTATTAAAAAAAAACCAGCAAATTTAATTAATTGTATCATTCAATCACATAACTATTGATCCTGTATTGGATTTCTTGGAAAAGAGAGAGAAAAAAAAAGCAAAAATAAACAATCAATCAAGTAAAATTCCAATTTTACATTAATTTTTATATTAAAATTAAATCAAAACAGAACTATAAAATATAAAATAAGCAAGGCAGAATGTAAACTAACGGTTTTTAAAAACACACATTTCCAAAAAGTAATACAAACTGTTTAGAATTGTGACTTGCACCAAAATTTGTAAATTTTATATAAGAAAAAATGTGAAAATAGAATTTTTTTGCAATTTTGAGGGACTGTAAGTCCGGAACCCTATAAAACTAAGAAAAACCGTTAACATACGTACAAATATATTAGTGAAGCTTTAATTTTTATGTTTTGTTACTGGTGTCTAAAAGTAATGAATTTTCAATTTTTGTTCCCTAATAGATCCACCCCCTGTGGTCCAAAAAAATTTTCTGAGGAAACTTATACTAATTCTAAAAGTTCTTTCCTTCCTTAAAATTTCAAATCTCCATCTAAAAGCGTACTAGAGGTATAAAGGTAGAAAATCAAGCAAAATTTGGTTTTTACATAACGGTAAATTTAAATACTAAATTTAAAAATATTGTATAATTTTGATATTGATTTAGAAAGGTTAAAACAAATTACCGTCGAATGGCGTTTTGACAGATTGAAAAAATGTTACGAACATGAAATATACTTAATCATTTAAAAATAATTACGGACAGACGGACAGAGGCACATTTTTTCAAAATTTTTTTTTGAAATGTGCTAAATAACAAAAAGATGTTTTTCTTAATTATCAAACTATTAAAAATAGGATACCTATTTATATACAAATGTATCATGTAACAATAACTTATCAAGATCACCTAAATTCCATTAATAATGCATAAAAACAAAAAAAAAAAACATACCTATTATATTTCTTTCTCTTTTCATCCTATACTTATATTAACAAAATTATTAGAATTACAATGTCATATATTATTGCATGATTTGTAATTCTAATTTTAAGACCATGTATTAAACTTAAATTGCAACTAAAACAATTAAAAAAATAAAAAAAAAAAAACAAAAAAAAATAGATAAATAATTTATTTTATATCTTTAAATAAGCATCAAATTGTGAACATTATGAATAAAGCGGTGTAATGAACGCGCATTTGAACGCGTTTTTTTTTTTATATACCCGAACAATATTATAAACAACAGCGCAAACAGCGCAAAAATAAACATAAAAACAACAACTTATTTTTATTCTCTTTCTCTTTTTGTTCTTTTTAACTATTTTTTTTTTTTGCTGGTTAACTGTAGACGACTGTCATTTTAGTATTTTATTTGGTATTCGGTTTGGTTGAAATTTATTTTTACTTGTTTTTTTTTTTTTCGATTTGCGACACGTAACGCGGATGGTGATAATTAAATCCAGATAAGCGACATGTTATAATTACATTAAACTTTACAGAAACATTTAACATACACACATGCATATAATATTTACTATTACTAATTTACTGAGAGTATATGTCGTTACTTAAACGATAATTCAAATACGGGTAATAAATAAAGATTTTATATCGGATTTAAAAAAAAACATAAAATTTAAAACGCGTTTAATTAGAACGTTTTAAAATAGAAGAGGAGCTGTTAAATTTATATAAAAGTCACAGTTAACCCGCCATGAAAAATGCATTTTACAAAATATAATCACTTTGTTTTTCAGTCATTGGTTTTTTTGTTTTTTGTTGTTCTTTGAAACTGTTATAAACCAGTGGGTAATTTGCACAGATGTAATTAAATAGAAAATACACAACCAAAAAAAAAAATAAAATAAAAAAAATGCTTAAATTTTGATTGAAATACTGTTGGATAAATGACATTTTGTGTGACATATGTGACAGGTAATTTGTTACATGAAATTAAACTTTTAATGTAAGTTTTTATAATAAAGTTGCGTGTAATGAATGTTCTGAAAGATGTTTATTTAGCTGTTTATTGTGATTTTTTTTTTATTGTAAATTATTATAATGTTATTTTACACACAGAAAATTAATTAGATGAAATTTTATTTTAAATTTTTAATTATTGTCAATAAATTGTGAAAAATAAATGTCATATCAAATTTCAAATTTCATAATATATTTTGTAATTTCATTTATTTTGCATGGAGAAAAAAGTTGTTTTTTGAATCCACTTTTATTAATTCTACTTTTTTTTGTTTTCAAAGTTTACCATACAATCGAATTTAATTTTTTTTAAAGAGAACAACTTTTCTAAAGTTACAGTTATTTGAACCAAGGATCGTAAATTGAAACAAAAAAATATGACTTATGAACAACAACAGATTTTTAAAGGATGCCGAATAAAAGTGATGTCAAATTAACCTAAAAAGTCTATTACTTAAGTAGAAACAATCAACTGAAATCGCACATAAAGCAAAAAAAGAGACAAGAGCATGTGGCTAAAATATAGTGCATTTCCCTACCAAATTAATGTAATAAGGAAATTACACAGCCTTTTGTGGCTGTACATGTCATAAGGAGGAATTACTCTTACAATGTGTGTGGGATTCGAACCCACAATCTCTCGGTGTTTACAGCGTATTTTATACGCTCTTACCCACTAAACCACCGAATCCCCATCAAATATTTAAAATAATAATTATTTTTTCGAATTTTATTCTTCGATTTATTTTGAAGTTTTTTATTGATCTGTTTGTTCTCTCTGACGATATTCTCTGTCCTCTGAACCTCCTGTTTTACCATAGTTTCACTTCATACATTTGGATAAACATATTTCAGCAGATTTATAACAAATTTACCTTTACTTTTTTTTCTTTCTACGTATATATACATATGTACATATACTTACATAAATTCCAACAATGTATATACATATATCATTCAATTTATTTTCCAGGACATATTAATATAATATAATTTTCAAATTTCTTAAATATTAAAAAAACAAAAATTTGTAACAACAAATTAGTGTAAAATAAATGACAAATCAACTGACATTTGATAATAATTTGTTTTTATGTTTTTTATTTTTTTTTTTTGTTTGATATAAATAATCAATTTTTAAGAACAAATTTGTAATAAATATAAAAACTCAAAGAATAATCTATATTTATCACGTATCTTAAGATTATTATTTTAAAATAACCTTTAAAAAAAAATAAAAAATAAAGAGAACGAACAACTACCTATGTTGGAAAAAAAAAATAAGTACATACCAACATTAAAAATTGTTTACTTTATGTCGCTTTTTCTTAACAAAATTTTTTTGTTTTTTATTTTGTTTTTCCTGAAAAGTAACGACTTTTTAACATTAATCGGTAAATAGTCGCCTGTTATGTGCACTCAGGTAATTACACTTTACATTTTATATATTTTGTATTATCACTTAAATTCGCGTTTTTTTTTTTTTATTTTTTTTTTTTTTTTGTTACTGTTTTTGTTTATCTTTTCTTGTTTTTCTTCTTTTTTTTTTTTTTTTTTATTTGCTAAAGTGTTGAAGCTGCTGTCAATATAAAATGTAACGAGTAACGAACAAGTTAGTTACATTACTTTATAATAACTGGTAACGAACTAATATTATGTATAGCTATATAGTAAGATGCGTTTTTCTTATTATATATATATGTATATGTATATGTATATGTAAATATAAATATATTTTATATATATATATTTCTTATAGTGTATCTTTTTTAATATTACATTAGTTTGTTTGTTTTTTTTTTATTGAATTCCCAATGCTGGTATATTTTTTTCGCGTTCTCTTTGAATTTCATTTTTCTTTTTTTTTAATTTCGAATATCTTTTAAAACTGGTGTTATTTCAATTTAATTGTTTACAAACATATATGAACTTTTTGTATTAAAATAAGAATAGTTATGCATTGTTAATATCAGTTAAAAAAAAATTAAAAACAATTGTTATAATTTTGTAATATTACAAATGAAGATATTTAACCTAAGGAAAAAATTTCATTCAAAAGTATTTATGTGCTAAAATTTAATGTTAAATAAGAATTTAAAAAACAAAAAATAAAAAATTAATTTAAAATAAATAAAAAATAAATAAATTATAAAATTAAAAAAAAAAAATTACTTGATTAATAAAATAATTAATTTGTTTAAAGTAAACTTGATTTGAATATAAATTATTTTTTTTTATGTAAAATTTAATTTTTATATATGTAATTAAAACATTATAGTATAATTTAATGCTAAATTAAATATATATACATATATATTATATACATATAAAATGTATAAAATTAAATATAATTTAAATGAAATAATTTAAGTATTATAATGTTCGAATTTAAAAAAAAAAAAAACCATTTTTTTACATCAACTGAAAGTGTAGATTTTTAAAAAGCTGTAACTTTATGAACTTTAAGATAATTTTGAAGGGATTTTAATAAAATAATTTATGTTGAAAATAGTGATGGAACAACATTTTAGTGATAGTCATTATCTCTCACTGTGATACAAAAATATAACAATCACTACTGTTACATGTTAACATTATCGATAATCGCCAGTTATTGTGATTTACCATTCTTTTTTTTTTCGTTTTCCCACTGCTATATAAAGAGCATAGTACATTCACAAAATTGCTTATTTTTTATATTTTGACTAATAAGTTTCAATTTCTAAAATCATTAGTTCCGCTAAGCCGTTGATTATTCGAGTATAGCTATAGTAATAATCAAGAATATCTATTACAACAACAATATTTTTTACAATTTTTACAAATTTTTATTTTATCTCATTTAATATAAAAACTAGGTATCTCTACGTTAAATAAAAGTGCTCTAATCCTATAGATGCTTGCTGATTTGTAGTACTGATACAATTAATAAAAATATAACTATTTAATATTTTAATAAGAAATTTATATATACTTAGTGTAAATCAATATAGTTTTAGTATTTTTCTTACACTTATTTTTATACCCGTAAGTTCATAGTACATAGTTAGGTATGATAAATTTGTCATTACGTTTGTTATACCTTCCTTTAAGGCGAGTTAAATATGGCAAAGTATATATATTCTTGCTCATAATCGAATTCTGATTCTATTTATCAGTGTACCTCCGTCCGCATGATAACAAAAAAATAAAAGAACCAGCTGTGTGCAATTTTTACTATTTCATCTTATAGTAAAATTGTTATTTTAGATATTTAAATTGAGTAAATTCGACCAGCGTGTTCAACTAGCTGCTATAAATTCTCTGTTCTTTGTATATGAACATAACTAACTTAGTGTTTATTGAAGCTAGGCTTCTGAAATTGTTTGAAAAGATGTCAAGTTTGATTTGCAACTTTTGTAAAATATTTTGGATCTAGAGCAACAGATTCGAGTAGCCGTTATACAACTTCGTTTCTTATATGAATATAATTTATATTGTTTTATCTCGGTACTTAATTAATTTAGGCATTTGAAATTTTCTAAAAGATACTAAATATTATTCAAAAATTAATAAAAAAAAAATAAAAAATGTTCTGATTCATATTGACTGTATAATTTCTCACAGTGATTCAAAAGTTAATAGCTCCTTAAAAAATAATTTAAAAATCACTACTACATATTTGTAATCCCTATAGTTGAGCATATAATCTAAGTATATACGAATTTGATGCAATATTTCAAACTATGACTTTATTTGTGGACTTTAAAAAAGTCTGTGTGCTGTTTAATAGTGTAATATTCGAAAATAAACAAAAACCGTAATTTATATTAGTTACTTTTTTTCTAATATTTTTAAAGTAAGTTCTTCTCATACAATTCAACTACAATATTTACTATTAAAACTTTCTCTACTTTATATCTTCCTGATAAAACAAAAAAATCCATTATACTGTCCTAATATTCTTACTAAATAATCGTAATTATTTTCTCATAAAAATTCCAAAAGAAAAATTTTTTTGCTTTGTTTTTTGAATTTTCCTATACTTAGTTCTCAAAATAAAAAATGAAAAATTTATTACTAACCATTTTTTCAAAGGCAAAAAAAAAAACAAAAGATATATTTGTCTAATACCAAAATTAATACAAAGGATCAAAATTCAAAAATTATAATTTTCAACAATATCATCAACATCAACTACTAACAGTCCTCACTTCATAGCGATATTATAATCAATATTAGTTATTCATAATTTTCTCTTTTTAAAATTTATTTTTAATATTCTATTCTTCCCGATTCTGTCCTAACCCTGTTTCAATTTCATAGTCAAGTCAAAATTTACAAAATTTTCATTACACCGGTAGCCCTTTGTCCTCATATTTGTCTGAAAACAAATACAATGTACATATAAAATTACTAAAACCAAAAACTAATCGGGGAAAAAATAAACTTTAGAAAATAATTTCCTTCATAACGAAAAGTTCAAACAAACAAACAAACAAAGAGTGAAAGGATACACGCAACGAATAAATTTTTAGATACTTTATTTGCCCTTTTAATACAGTAAAACTTAATGATGCATCTGTTAAATAATAGCTGAAATCATTTTATTCTATAGAACATAATATATATATATATGTAAAATTTTCTATAAAACATAATAATATATACATATATGTAAAATTTTCAATAGATACATTTATATATATGCATGTACATAATATATGTATACAAATTCTGAATATATTGTATATTACAATGTAAAAGTCCAGAAAATAAAGTATAAAAACTCATAAAGTAACAAAAAAAAAAAAATATGGGAAAGTTTATTTCAAAAAATTTACACTCTCATCAAATTTACATCGGAAATTTGAAGTTTTCCATTTTTATTTCTTTTTGTTTTTATGTTTCATCCTTTTCCAGGAAAAAAAAATACATAGAAAAGGCAAATATAAAATCATAAAATATGTGGCATGAAAAATCGGTACATACTTATTATTTTGTATATAAATATATAATTTGCATATAAATGCTTGAATTTGAATGTATGTGGATCAACACATATCAGAAAAGGCAAATATCAAATTTATGAAAACTTAAATTGTTGAATAATGTTTTAAAACCAGACCATCATTATGTTTTTTTTTTATGTAAAATGAATTGATTTTACAAAAAAAAAAAGCAAAAAAACCCAAAAAAAAAAAAAACTTTGTACTTAACTTTTTATTTTATGAAAAAAAACTTTCCATTTACCAAAAACAAGTAAAGTTTTGTCTTTTTTATAACTAATACATACGTATGCATATATCTATATAATACACTACTTTTGATATGATTGGATTTGATATAATATGTTGAAACAATAAAGAAGGATGTATTGAAACAATTAGGAAATATAAAAATATTTAAAATAATTCAATTTTCCAACTTTCATATTCATATTATAAAGGACAAAGTCCTTTTTTAAAACAGGTTTCGCTATTTCCGTTCGTACCAATATAAACTTAATTAAATAAATGTTTGTTAAGTGTGAAACTGTTAAATTTCAATCAAATCATATTTTTCGAAAACAAACAAAATTTAAAGTGATTCAAACCCCTCATTCATCAACGCCAATAATTTTCACCTGTTGCAAAATAATCTCCAATCAAACTATATAACAGTTTAAGCATTTTTAAATAAAATTAAGTATAAAATTTTAAATGGTTTTGCCTGTATTTAAAAAAGGTTCAGAAATTAATCTTCGTATCTTTTTTTACATTTTACATTTCTTATAATTTAAAAAAATAATTGATACCTAAAAGTATGCAATTTAATAAAAATTATTATAAATTGTTAATTTTTATATTCAAAATAAAGAATCAACTAAGGGGTGTCGGTAACTTATTGATTAATCACAAAAAATAAGCTTATTAATCAAGGGAGTGCGCGTTCAACACCTGTACAAGGAGTAATTATTTTTAATTATAAGGAAAATTACTGTAAAAGTAGTTTTTCTTAACAAAAACCCCTGCTTTACTACCAAATATAGTGTAAATATATTTAATATATATATATAGTATAAATACAATAAATTATATTACTGTATAAATTAATAATAGTATTCAAATTATAATGATTTTTAGTAGTCGATGGTTTAGAAATATTGCATCATCATATATGATTTATAATATTAATATACAAATAAAAATAAATGAATAAAATTGATGTAACAATAGGATAGAATTGTATAAATTATTGTGAAAATGGTGATGATGATGCGTGGAATATATATGTATATATTCCACGCATATGAATATGTATGCATATTTATTTATTTAACAGTATATTCAGTATATTATTATTATTTATTTTCCTTACTATTAAGGATATGACTACTAACTAACTCTATTTACATATAATGCAAACTATACACACTAACTACATTATAACTTATGTATGTGTATATATAGTTATGTATATTTAAATTTATTCACATAACAAAATAAAAAATAAATAATGAATAGAATAGAAAAAAATGAATAGCAGTAAAAAAAAAAAGTACTTTATATAGATTTTATATATTGTAAAAAATAATAAAAAAAAAACAAAAACTTTCTATAGTACATGATTTTCCTGATATTCATTCATTACCATATGGTATCGTTTTACAATAAATATTACGTATGTTATGCTATCATATGGTTAAGTTCGACACCATATTCACACCATACACATAATAGAAACATATAGGCAAAAAAAAAGTATAAAAACTTCAATCAACGTAAGTATAAAATAGATTCGTTCGTGTCGGAAAAACCTCTAAATGATTTGTTTTTTTTTTTTTTTTTTCATTTTTTTTGTTAATACAAATTTATCTCACTAGTTTGTATGTGTATGAAAAATTTGAATATATGTATATATATATATATATATTTGTTTGTGTATATTATGTTTATTCTATTTTAATATAGTGTGAAGTATTATAGAAGTTTACCATCTAACACTTTCATTATTATGATGAATGCATCTAGAAGAGGTGCCTATTATAAGTTATAATTTTAATATATATATATATATATACACACATACATATGTATTTATATCCACAGAAAATCTGTATATAGTGAAAGAAAAAAACAATTTACTGAAGTGAGGTGTATGTACTATAAGCAAGAATGGATGAAATTTAACTAACAAAACCAATTCAAAAATTTTATAGATACTTTTTTTTTCTTCTTGTATAGTTGGAATGTTTTTTTTCTTGTTTTTTGTACTTTTAACACCCAAGCTCCTTGTATTGTTTTTCATTTTTTATTATCCTGTTTTTTGTTTTTTTTTTTTGTTTTGTTATATTTTTTTTTCGGGATTAATTCGGTATAATGGAAAATATATTGTGTTGTTAGGTGTATATAGAGAAGAGCTTTTTATAACCACTTGTTGTTTGGGGTGGTTTGGTTGCATTTGCAAAATTACAAAAAAAAATAATATATAAATAAATAAAAAATCAAGTATAGTTGCACAACTATATGCAATTATTATATATATGAACTAGGTATGTACTGTATATTGATTGACTAATGAATGCATATGCTGGCTTTTAGAATAAAATTCAAAAAAAGGATCACATTATACACTCTTAATATATATATATATTTATATATTTAGAGAATTTTAATAAGTATATCAGTTTCTATTAGTTGATGTATATATAAGAATGTATTTTATATATATGTACATCATAAATATATGAGTGCAAACTTATATATATTTTATAAAAGAATTTTTTTTTTTTTTTTTTTTAATTTTTAATATTATTATTGAAGTGCTATGATGGAAACAAAAAAAAAAATGTGCAAAGGTGTAAGAGATGGGATGTATGTTTGAATGATTTCATTATAAATCATTCAAGTGTTTTTTTTTTTATTTTTTTTTTTGTTTTATTCAAATAAAAAATTGTACATGAATGTACATACATATTCCTTTAAATACTTATATAATAAATATATTATATGTATATACATATATTCATAATGAGAATACAAATATAAGTAGATAAAAACTTAAGAGTGGGTAGTGCATCTACATATTATGATATATTGAAAGCTTTTCCTGTTTTATGTTTTGTTTTGATTTTTTATTTTTTTTGGCTTTGAATTTTTCTTTGCCTTCCCTCAGTTCATTCATATACGACAGTGAATCTTTTCTTTTTGTTGTTCGTTTTTTTTTTTTTTTTTGTTAATTTTCAATTTTTCAGTTTTGAGTGAAAAATGTTTGGATTTGTTAGAAGATGTTGTTGAGAAGGTGTAAAAAATGTTCAATGCACTTATGAAATATATTATATATATACATATATGTACTTTTTTGTTTTTGAAAAATCCTTTTTTTGCAGAACTTATGTTTTTTTTGTTTTTTGTAGAACTTTATATGAACAATGAAAATAATTTAATTATATATATAAAAAAAAAATATAATAATAATGGAAAATTTCCTTCTTTTATATTTTAATTTCATTATTTCCTTTTGTTAGGTGTTTTGGTTTTATAAACACTAACGTCAAGTAATAGTTGGATTACAGACAGATGTTTGTAATATCATTTTCTTAAGAAATTGTAATGAATTATGTTATATGTTTAGGTGCAAATGAAGTTTTATTTTCAATCAGATAATTTCGGTGATGCATTAAAAGAATGCATATATATAATGAATACTTATATCAATCAATAAACGAATAATAGAAGAAATATTTATTATACCAGAAAATAATATTGAGTTTATGTCTGATTAATCAGCTCAGTATGAAAGTATCAATTCTGTATAAAGCTTAGTATGAAAGTATCAAATCTGCGCTCTTTTATATTGAAGTTGAAATTGTAACTTTTTTTCGATAATATATTTTACAAAAAAATATAATGCAATTGTTAAATTATTGCTTAAGTCTCTGTATAATGTCAATATTTTATATTTTAAATTCTAATGGTAAACTTTTATTTAAAACAGATATAGTTAAGTCTAAATGTACCTATACATTATACTTAGAATTTTTATTAGTAATTTTACACAATTTTGCCTTAGGAATATATTTTTTGCTAAAAGTACCATAACTTTAATAACCATTTAAAACATTTCTATTATTTAGTTAACACATTAATTAAAATAAATATTACTACTTATAATTTAAATGAAATTAAAAGTTATTAAAATATTAATTCAAAATGAATTTCCATTTATGTTCTATACACCATATATGTACAAATATTTAAATACAATACATCTTGAATGTCCTTTCTTTTATTTTCGAGCATTTCCGTAAAATATCCAACTGATAATATTAATTGATTTTAATTTTTTTTTTTTGTGCTTTCCTAAAATCTAAATTTTCTTTTATGATTTCTAAAATGGATTTTTCAATTTGTAGTAAATCTACTACATTTAAAAATAACAAATTTATAGTAAATTTTCCAATATTTTTCGAAATAACGATTATAAGAAGTTGATTTAAGATGCGTGTAGAAAGTTGATTTAAGAATACTTTCATAAGAACGCCTAAAAATATTCCCGTTATGTTAGTTCCATAATTATAATTTCTTTAAATTGAAAAAATTGTGATAATTTTATGTTTTTTTTTTTATCGAATAAGAAGTTTAATATCAATTTGCAATATTTGTCCTCCAATAATTTTCCACCCATCTTATTAAAAATTTTTGTTTTTAATGTAAATGAAACTAAAAAATTAAAAAGAAATGATAAGTAATTAAGGACTTACATCAAGTTTCAGCACTGAAGACTTCTGATTTTACATCAAGTCTCACCTTTGAAAAAACTTTAAAGGATTCTCAAATCTATATCAGAGAGTTCACTTAAATTTTGAAAAAATAAAATAGTTACCGAGATATTTCCGCCTTTTTCTTTACAGAGTAGAGCAGATACAATACTCCATGCTCTATATCGCGTCGATTTCTGCAAAACCTGCAGAGATTTTTCTGTTAAAGTTGATATAATATTCTCTTCAAACTCTATTTTCAATATTTCTCAACAGCCCTCAACTGCCTTTGATTTGACAACTCTTGCTACTAAGAGTTTGATTGTTGCTCGATTATCTACTACTGTCACAATCAAACGGCAATCAAATCTTTTTATTATCTGTAAGGTAATGGTATTATTTGAAAATCTTTTAACCAATGCAAGGTTATGAGCTTGAATCGCGTATACTAACTCATTTAATTTTATAAATTTTCGATCAAATTTATAATCTTACAAGAACACAATATAAGAATTAAATGCTAGTTACTTATAACAAACATTTAAAATCAACAGTTTGCTAAATTATTTTGTTTTTTTTTTTTCTGTTCTTATTTCTGTACATTTACAATTTTTTCTATAAAGAAAAAAAGACATCTTGATATTATATATATATATATATATATAAGTGTATATATATATATATAATATATCAATGTGTTTAATGTTGTTATTTTCCATTCTAGTAAAAATTCTACACTATTTATATTCATTTTCATTCAGTAAAAACTACACAAAGACTACAAGATAATATTCTTAAGTACCTACTACCTAAAAATATGCAATACAAAACCAAACAAAATGTCATTTATTTTTTTCAGGTTTTTTAACATTGAATTAGCTTTTCTTTCCGCATTTTTGTGCAATTTTTTATGTTTTTTTTTTAAATAAATTATATATGCACACATGAAACTTTCATCATACTCAAATTTTTATACATGGATAATAATTAACATATGTAAGTATATGTATATGTAAGTATAAGTATACGTTACAACCTTTATGTTACTTTTAGAATAATATACACTTTTTGACACAAATTTTTATTTTTATTACAGTTATTAACTCTTGTGCATATTTTAGTCTAGGTATACTGTAGGGTAATGAATCTGTTCCATAGATAATTTCATCTTCTCTTTCTACAAATTTTTTTAAAGTAAACGCGAGCAAAAGAATTGTTCTTAAGCTTTTTTTTTTTTTTTGTTTTACATTTTTTTTTATATATGTATATGCAAAAAAAAAAAAATAAATAAATTCTCTAGGATCTTGGCCACTTAATAGTCCTTAAGTAATATCTCTTGAACACGTGTAACATCTTTATTTCAGTTAAGGTTAAGGCAAAATTTATTTTTTTAAATACAAAAAGTAAAAAACAAGAAAAGTTTTTATATATGATTCTAGTTGAATATACATATTTAAGTAAATTCCCAAGTAAATTCTTAATCATCATCATCATCATCATCATCATCATCGTTATTATCTGAGAAAATACAAAAGAGAACGTATAGAGGACTTAAATTACGCAATTTTTATTACTTTTTCTCTGTTACTGTATAGTGGTGATAGAATATTCCTTAAAATTTTTTTTTTTTTGATGTGTTTGTTAGAGTATTAAAAAGTATCTCATGATATAAGGTTTTAGCATTCGTGTTGATTTAAAAGTAAATGTCGAAGAAAAAGGATAACTATTTAGAATAATTTGTATATACTGGAATCATTTATTAGGTTGTATTTAGCATTTTCTCTGTTTTCGAAAGCCAATAGTTGTTGTTGGAGAATTTTTATTTAATATCAATATTTTCCGTTTCATTGGAAAATTTTGTTTTACGGAATTACTGCTAAATGACCAAATTAGCGCAACGCAAGTAATTATTATTAACATAAAAGAAAATACCGTTAGGTACTTACATAAAAGAAAATACCGTTTATATGGTTTATTTTTTGAAAT
Source organism: Poecilobothrus nobilitatus (assembly GCA_947095535.1). Classification (NCBI taxonomy): domain Eukaryota; kingdom Metazoa; phylum Arthropoda; class Insecta; order Diptera; family Dolichopodidae; genus Poecilobothrus; species Poecilobothrus nobilitatus. The sequence continues at coordinate 63,216,117 of OX352773.1, forward strand.
GGTATTCAAATCACTTTTCATTTTAGATTTTTTGTTTTTATTTTTAAAATTTTACATTTTTCTGATGAAAAATGGGAAGATATAAGAAAATATTGAAAATTAAAAAACCTTAACAAGCTATACGTATAAGAAAAAATATAATATTACGACATATAACTATATAGCTATTATACTATTACTAATTGTTTGTTAAGGGATAATTTTAATACAAGATAATGAAAGTAACATAAAAATTAGTTTCCTATATAATATAATTAATTTTTTATATATATTAATATATATAATTTATTTACAAATTTCCCATTTTCTTGTACTCTCTATGTAAGTATATCAGAGCATAATAATGAAAGGTTTTAATATAATTATAGCATTAGTATATTAGTACCTTCATCATACTCCGAATGTTGAAATAGTTATATATTACTTATGCGTATATAAATACCAAACAAGTATATTTGTTTTGAATCCTACAAGTCTACAAGTATACACGTTTGCCTTATGTATATCACTATATAATAAGTAATAACCAATTTTTTTTTTTGTTGTTTTTAATAAATATTTTATTTAACAAAATTAAGTATAATTTTCATCAACTATATTATATACCCTAACTAACTATACACTACTTTTTAATATTTTTTTCTATTAATACTTTATATATTAGAATATATAATAAGTTATAACGTCTATTGACGTAGTTTTTCTTGCGCACAAATATTGTTTTTCATTTAAAAGTTATTACACATATTAAAAAATGTCAATTAAATATATAAAAGTTTTTTTTTTTAAATTTTCATGTGTTGAAAAATTTAATAGTTCTCATCAAGATATTATTTATTTACCACCTCTATATATATACGAATTTATTTCCTTTATCCTGATATTCTTCTGATACCCAATATTTAGGGTAAAAAACAAAAGTCTTCTATCCACTTTTTAGTTTAAAAAAAATATATATATAATTATAGAAAATTTTATAAAATACAGGTGATAGAGTCAATAATTTTTATTTATTTAATGTTTTTTTTTTCCATTTTTATAATGGCACCCCATATTATATACATATATTATTTACTACACATTTCAACTCATACCATATAACTATATATGGTAAATGTAGCACACGAACGTGTTAGTTAGCTAATGGTCAGTCCAGTCTATATATGAGAAAATCACTAAGTATATAAAATTCTTATAGGTAAATTTAAAAATTTATTAAATTGTCAATATTTTCTAATTTTTTTTTTAGTTAATTCACCTTTTTAAACTTTGATTAGTTTTACAATATCTAATATTTAATAAACACAAAGCAGCATGTATTAAATATAAAACTAAATTGTAGATACTTGGTTTTTTTTTTATTATTATCTATTTAGTAATAAATAATAAATTTTAGATTTGCTTTACATATTGTTTCAAATTGACATGTATACGATTTTATAGGGTAAGTATATGGCTTCAAGGATTCAATGATGAGAACTTAAACAGATGTAAAAAAAAAAAATATTTTTACCTTTTACTGATCAACTTTTAATACGCATAATTTTCTGTTAAACGCATATTATTCACAGGTACAAATTAAAAATATAATATTATATTATATATAGGTACACATTTTTTAATAAAAGAAAAAATAAAAATGTATCTTACAGATTTAAATTTTATAACAGTAAATAATGAGTAGTTTTGTGATTAAATTAAAAAGATATTTAATTCTATAGGAGTATAAAAAACATCTAAAATTTAAAAATGAACTGTAATAGTTTTACATAAATACCTTAAATACTAAAGTACCTAAATTTAATGCTTATAACTTAGACTGCAGTCAAGTTTTTACAAACTACGACATCAGGGTGATTGGACAACTTTTTTTATTTAGTGACAGTCATGAATGAACTTTTTATTTAGTCAGATATAATATTGTATTGTACCGTAGTCCGTACCATACCAGGGATATTACTTGATTTTATGAGACATGACATACGCTTTATTCACCTAAATATTGATCATTTGATTTTATTAAGAATAAGATATGAACGCATCTGCAAATTTGGAATATATCACGAATTCCAATTTAAATATTTAATTTTATTTTTCAACTATTAACAACTTTCTTAACATTAATTTATGTTTTGTTTGATATTAAAATGTTAGAAGTGTTATTTAGCAATTAGGTATTACTCGGAAAATTGAATAATTAATTGTATTTAAAAAGAGTGGAGTTTTAGTTTATTTTTTGCGTATTTTGCATTGCGTAATTTGTTTGTAATTTGAAAAATTTATATACTTAAAGGTTAAGATAGTAAATTTAATCGATATTATTCAAAAATAATTAATAATCAGATTAAATTTTCTTGATTGCTTTCAACTATGAATAGGTTTCATTAAAACTAGAAAATCCCCTGTGCAATTGCACAATTTCTATAGATTCAAAAACATTTACGTTATCATACTGACTCCCTTAATAAACTACCTAAAAGTTTCATTTTTACATCAGCACCACTAAAAAAACGTTGGAATCACTTACTTACTTGCTGTAATAGAAGAAAAACATAAAACAAATCTAAACACATAAAATTAAAAATGTTAGGTACAGTTTATTAATTTTTTCTCGCCGTTTTTTCGTGGCGGTAATTTTTGACAGTTTTTTAATCATTGAGAAAAAACTGTCCAAGCTAAAAACTCATTCAGGGTAAAAGTTCGTGCCGATATCTCAAAAATTGTTTAAAACACATACCAAAAGTGCACAATAAAATATATATAATAAATAGTATAAAGTGCACAATAAAAACCGGCGAAAAACCAACCAACACCAACCGCTGCTACATTTTTTTTTTGTTACTTTTAAAACAATCCCAATAATCGAAATAATTTTAATATTTGTTAAAATTTTACTCTTTATTTTCTTTAGTTTTAAAAAAAAATTTTTATGTCGTTGAAAAACAGTTGTTTTCGCCGTGAAAATTACTTTAATTACCAAAACTACTTTCAAATCTTTTGCGTTTATTTTTTTTTGCTTGAAAAAAATTTTTGCTGAATTTAATTTATTTGAATGTACTTTAGAAGAGGTCTTTGGTATATTTAATAAAAGATTCATGTCTCTGATAATGAAATTTCAGAAATTTTCGGGGGCTTTTTTTTTGTGACGGTCGTTTTCGACAGCTTTTTAATTTAATGGTATAATAATAAATTAGTACAAAATTATGAATCTATTGTGAGAGAAGACTTCTAAAATGATATTTTCTATGTTAGTTTCTTTTTTTTTTTAAGAAAAATATCTAATTTCTATAATATTTGGTAAGTTCCTGACTTCTGTTATGAAATATAATTATTTAAGTCTGCCGAATTTTATATTAATAAAAAAATTTCGAATATTTTATGTTATACCAGTTATACCGAAAATTTAGCTTAAAAATCTAAATTTCAACCTAAATAAACAAAACTACTTTAAAGTCTGTTACGAAGCTTTTACCAGCTTTTATACTAATGAAAAGAAAATCAAGAATAAAATCGGCCTATTATTTTTTTCTTATAAATATGAGGCTTACTATAAACTTTGCTCTTTTCACTTTCAGACGTTTTAATTTTATTTAGAGTACTTATTTTTATTTTTTCAAAACAAAGATTGAAAACGCCAACAGAAGATTAATAATTTATTTTTAATTTACCGCTGCGACCAGTTCATAATGGATGTGGCGGTCAAATTTAAAAATTTAAAATTTGCTGAATTTATTTTTATTGAAAATGTGTGTTTTTTAAGTATGTACTTTTCCTTTTTTGACTGTACTCACTTTTAATGAACGGTTTGTGTCTCTGATAATACTTCTAGTGGAAAATTTGGTCTTTGGTAATAATATTTACTAAATTTATTTATATTTTTAATGAACGATTTGTGTCTCTTGATAATACTTTGAGTCAAAGATTTGTGTCTCTGGTAATAAAATTTTAACTTATTAAATAAATATACAGAAATATCATCATTGCCAGTTTAGTTTACATTCAGTGTGAGTGTTTTATTATAGATATAAAATATATTTTTTTACATGTTGGCAAGGTCTCGCCAACATCTTGTGTATTATATTATAGATATTATGTAGAACTAGAGCCTAAAATAATGTTGTAGAACTAGAGCCCCTCATGGTTCGAAAAAGATTTTTTTTAAATGTTTATAACACTATTTGTGCTGCATATTTATTTAAACTGAAAACGTCAAACGACAGGAAAATTTTTACCTGTTTTATAAATCACTATATGTATTATGTATACACACGATTTTTGTTCTTCTGTATCTATAAGGAGTTGTACATTGCCTGAACTTTCATTCACTAATTAAACTAGATCACATTTAACAAAACCTATGACAAAATTAAACTTTAATTTTCCTAAGTTAAGGTAAACTAAAGCTAAACTTCGTATTTCTAAACTTATGACAAATTATAAGTTTTCATAAACAATAAAATCAAAAATTTAAACAAATTTTTTTTTTTTTTAATTAAACGAAAAATTTTAAAGAATATTTCATTAAGTGTTACAGTAATTAAAAAAAATTACTAACCCCAGACGTCATTCATACATAATTAATCATTGTCAAGATTTTAAATTTATTTTTTCTGACTTTTAATCATTGACCTTTATTGATAAATTGTTCTTTTTTTTTCATGTTTATGTAAATAATTTTCAATTTATAAATTAAAATACGCAAATTATTTTCCCGCCTCAAATCTTTAACCTCAAAAATTAATTTATTATTGTTATTAATTTAAAGTAAAACAAAAAAATTATTTTAAATGTACTTACAAAATTAAATATAAGAACCATAAAAAAAATGAATTCCTTACCTGAAATATAAAAAAAAAATCAATATTAAGTATAACAATCTATAAATTTTAATATTTATTTTAAAAAATATTGACAAACATTAGATAATTTAATCCATTAGACAATTTAGTAATTAAATTACATGTTTCCCAATCCTATTATAACACTAAATTTAATTAAATTTATTTTTCGTAAAGAATTGACTAAATAAATTATTACATTTTCAAATGTATGTAAGCAGCAGTGCCATAATGCAAGGTATGAAATATGGGGCGATTGGATAAAATGAATTCATTGGCAATCTATAAATTTGATTTAGAACAGAATTCACGTTCGTATTGTTGTGGTGCATAAAATTGTTTGTATTAGCTAAATATATAAATAATCACAAGGAATTGTTGTGATCTACTGTCCAAAACTTTTTCCAGATTAAATGTTTCACAATATAGGTACTTATTAAAAAAATATTAATAGTAAAAAATGTGAAAAACAATTGGTCACTCACAAGATTTATATTTTAGGATAGTTGTCTATCACGAACACACTAACAACAATAATAAGTATGTATAAGCTTATCATGAGTTTTACTTTTCTGTCACATCAGACTGAATTTAAGTGACTGATTAAAATACAAATTAATAGGATATAAGTATATAGTTACTTATTTATTTATTTTTTATAATATTTAAATGATTTTTCTATTTTTTTTTTATTTTTAATTTTCCAACTGTAACGATTCATAAATAACAATTTCTTAAATATTTCCTTTTCACTTCAGAAGAGATTTATTTTACAGTGTCAATAACACTAATTTGTTTTCAAAAATTATTTTTATCTTGATCCAAAAATCAAAGTATTTTCTAAATTGAATCAAATTTTTTTTTAAAATTTTAATTTGAAAATATACTTTATGTTTAAATCCAAAAAAATAAAAGTCAAACTAATTCTTCCTTACCAGTTATATTATGGCAATTCTATTATGACAAAAATATAAAAATTAACAAATTCCCCTTTTTAATGAGGCAATTCTATCGAGTCGTATTTTTTGTTAGTCGAATGTTACTTGTAATATAAATATAAGCTTCAGATAGACAACTGGGAAAAATTACAGCTATAAAAGTCTGTAATCAGCCAACAGTGTAGTTGTGAAGACACAGGACTTTCATACGAAAAGTCTCGGGTTCAAACCCCGGCTGGGTCATATAGATTAATAAAAAATAATAGACATTTTTCTTATAATATAAAATATATTATATATATATATATTATATTAAATTAAAAAAAAAAAAATAATACATTTGCTATAAATTATAATAAGGTACCATCATATTGTAATAGCTATATAATAAAATTATAATAAACCATAATTCTTGTATAAGATAATAGATGGCGTAGAAATAAAAAGAAACGTCTCATATAGTCTTGTACAATAGCTACAGCCGAGTAATCAACGGCTTAGTAAAATCTATGATTCCAGAAATTGAAACTTAGTCAAATATAAATAATAAATGGCTTAGTGGATGCCCTATACTCTTTATAGGAGTGGCAAGGGAAAAAAGAAGCCCGTAACTCTTGAAAATAATATCTAAGCACGTATACTCGTAAATAAATCTTCTTTTTTAAATTCTCAAAATATAGCTGACATGGACATTTTACAATTTACAAAAGATTAATTTCATATAAAGGCTTAGAAACTAACTCCATCTAAGTACTTACTTATTCCACTAAAGAATTTTACATTTTTAATCCTATAACTAAAAGAATGTTAGAATATCATTGCTATAACTAAAAAATCTTATACTTACTCTCATCCTTAAATTTTTTCAACATACTTTAATATAATTTAAACATCAGGACTAATAAATATTTGTAATTTGTAAAAATATTTAAAATTTTAAATTAAAAATAAAAAAAAAGTTAACTAAATTGAATAATTAATTTATTGATTAGTAAGGACTAAGGAGTTAAAATTGCCGTTCCAATAATTTTATGTAAGTAAATTGTGCGAGAAATAAAATTTGAATTTGTAGTAAGTCCAACCAAAAAATTATTATATTTAAATTTATAAGTGCGGGTCTATACATTTTCTTCTCATTACAAATAACTTTACTTAAAAAAAGAAATTCACCTCAAGTTATAAACATTTATATTTAAATAAAATAAATTATTCAACACTTTTAATTTTTGTTTTAAACTATTTATGTACCTACCATGATTTTATTATTATAATTTTTAATATGAATATAATAGAATTTTTTTTTTTTATTTTTTTGTTAAAATTTTATCTTTTGAAATAATTTAAGGAATTTTCACAATGTCTGCTACCACAAAAAAAAAAAACTAAATAAAATAACACTAATATTGAAAAATAATTTAATGCGAATGGTAAGAGTGGATTTATTATTTTATATTTGAACAAATTTAATAAATAAATAACAAAAACAAAAAACAAAAAAAAAAGGAATAGCTTTAAGGCAAAATATTCTAACAACAATAGTTGAATATTGGAAGAAAATCACAAAAACAGAAAGGATGGTAGCAGAAGAAAAGAAAACATAAAATTTAAGATAAATTAATAAAATCCTCATTTCCTTTTTTTTTTTCAAAAAAATTAAATTTTCACTCTTAAAAAATTCAATTTTTTTTTTTTTTATATTAAAAAAATAGGGGGAAGAGTGATGATAATTTTAAATTATAATTGGTAATAAAATATAATTTATACTAAGATAAAAATATATATATATATATGTATATCAACCTATACTTAAATACAAAAATAAATTTATCTATATATACATATATAATTACATAGAAACAACAAAGACTTTTTTCTTATAGTGTGATGGCGATCAATAACATAAAATTGTGGCATAAAAAGTTCCATATCGAATCGAGAGCATAATGTTTTATACAAAAAGTTAAAGGTATAACAATCAAATGTAATTTTGTGTACAGATATAAGGCAAGTGCTGTCAAAATGCATTGAGTTGGATGGGAGATACTTCAATTAACGTAGTCATGATGTTTATATGCTTATTTACGCTGCAGCTAAAATATTGAAGTTCATCAACTTTCACGCTTTGAAATGTCAAATTTGTTGTGTTGCCATATTTTGTTATTAACATTACATATTCTTTATTTTAAATTCTCTCTTCAATAATTTTTTTTTTCTCACAGAATTGATTGAGAATGCAGAAAATGGATGTCACAGGGAAATTAATTAGAGAAGTAAAAAAAAATCCGGAATTATACAAATTTTTGATTATAACTGTATACTCAAGTATGAATAAACTTAAATTGAAATAACTAGATATTCATCCACCTCCTATAACTCATTATACTTTGGAAGTTATTCGATAATTATACTACTATTCTTATTAGGTATATAAAAACTGTTTTAAGTTGAATTTTTTCTATTATCTATAAGGTATAGAATTCTACAGTATCCAAATGTATTTTGAATTTTTTTTTTTTTACCTTATAATAAACAAACCCATTCAGAGTACACATACATTGGTAATCATTTGTATCATTATCTGCACTGCTGATGAGATTTGATTATTAGCAATTTTATAAAATTAAAATTTGATAAAGTGCGAACATTTAAGTAAATTATAATATAACAAGGTTGACATTCTACATTTTAATCTGCGACTTGTAAATGACAGCTGTCATATTAAAAAAGCATTATTGACTAAAGTAAACAAAGGCGTATAGCTGCGTGTTGTCGTTTCTGTATTAATATATACTTATGTAAACTAAGTTTAGCAGAGCATATTGACAATTTTACTTGATGAATTTCAGTGCGTCTTTCTTGAATCTTACAATATTTGTTGAATTTCTGATGTTTTGTGGTAGGAAGTTAAAGGTGTAAGAGGCCGATTAAAACAAATATTCGTAGAATTTAAAAGTAATTTTTATTGTATAAAAGAAAGGAAAAACTAATTGTCTCAAATAAAATATTCAGTACTTAAATAACAAAAAACAAATCTATAAAAGAAGAAAACTAATCACTAGAATTATAATTTAGCACTATACAATGCTACGGAAGAGTCCAATAATATTGAAGGAAAAACACTCCTAAAATAAAATTTTTACTTTTCTTCATTGTATTTTTATCCCGTTATATTAAAAAAAAATATCAAAGTTCAGTATCAATATTAAAATGAAATATTTTAAAATAGGATTATATGCAAATATTTAAAAAAAAAAAGAAAGAGGTTAAAAAATTATTCAATTTTTAAAGGAAAATTACTGAAAGAATTTTAACAGATGTTATAAAATATCATATTTAAATGCATGTATATATGTATGTACATATTATACTTATAAATTAAAAACAAAACTTTAAAGTGAATCTTCAAACAAAAAAAAAATTTATTTACTTAAGTACTTACTTATTTATAGTTAAAAATTTTTTTTCTATGAAATTAAACGCATTTTCTATCATAATAAATTTTAAAATTTGATAATGGGTTTAGAAAAACTACGTTATGAAAAATTATATGGTTATGGTGTGCTATTAAAATTTATATATTATTGTTACTTTTTAAAGTTATCTTTTTTTTTTTATCTTTTAAAATTTGTTACCTTGTAATTTTTGTAATACATATTTATTTATTTTTTCTTTTTTTATGAAGAAAAATTAATGTCACGCAATAAATTTTTAAAACATTTGTTATAACTTGCACTGATTTTTTTTTTGACTATAATAAAACAAAAAAAAACATTTTGTTTTTTTAAATTTTACACGAATTATTTTGATTGATTTATACAGCCACCATTTTGTTTTTTTATTTATAGGCATAGCGACATAAATAGTGTTTAAACTATTGTGAATGACAGCTGTCATTTACAATACAAAATGTATACATAACTAAGTAAAAATAAAAATATTAAACTTTTTATTTTTGTTCGAAATTATACAATTTTGGTTATGAAATTAAAATGGTTTATTTTAGGTAACTTATGCTTATTACTTTAAATTTAATATACATAAGTATGTGTGGTTTCGAAAGATGACGTAATTTTGAATATAAGCAATTTAAATAAATGACGTGAAAAAAAAAACGCCATATTAAATTTTTAATTATAAACTATAATGTGACGAAAATATGAATGAAAGTAAATTTAATTGTACAATTGTATTAAAGATTTTCATTTTCTTACAAAATTGAATATTTTTAAAATCTCAAGCAATAATTTATATACCTAAAAAGTGTTTTGGCTAAAAAAATTTAATTAAACATTCAAGTTTAGGACTTTAATAAGACTTTTTATGCCGTATCTATAATCAACACTTTCGTTATGCTTTCTTAACGTAGTCTACAAAAGAATGCCCACAATGAAATTGTAATTTGTAAAATATACTTATATACTTAATTATGTACTTTACTTAACAAAAATGACTTCTATTTATTTTCTATTTTGATACTAAGTATTCAATTATTTGACACTTCAATGCAACTTTTTTCATGACTACGTCACGGCAACGTTTATTGTGGACGCTTTTATACAATTTAATATACATTTAAGCAGATTTAGACTGTACTTTGATATTTCGTTGCGTATGGCAGTATCATTGTAGATGTAGATGCGTGCAGATGCAGTTTTAGTAAACAACTCCTAAAGAGAAGACAGTAGTTATAAGACACTTTATTTTTAGTTCATACTTAGAAAAAAACTAAAAATTGAAATCTTATTTTAAACTATTTTTGAATGTTTTTGTAATGTTCAATCGCTTTTAAATTTTTCATTGTCTGTACAATAGGAGAGAAGTTATTTTAAAACGTTTTTTTTTTTCCATGTGAGATTTTAGGTTGGATTTTTTTTTAAATTATGACACTTAAACGGCATAATTTTTGCAAATTTTAAAGCACCAATAAGAATTGTTCTTACATTAAAATATGTATTAGTATTAACTATAATTATTATTAAAAACGTCGTTGGAAAATACTAACTACCTAAGTTTACCAAAATATGTTTACAAAAGTTTAAATCAACTTTAATTAAAAATCTAAAATTTTATTTTAACAAAAATCATTATCATACTTTTTTCAGGTTACATGATTACATGTCAACAGTAGTATTTAAAAAAAAAGGCTATAAAAAATCTAAATGAAGTGATTCAACATTGCTGAACTCTTCAGTACGTAACTAACTGCAGTGTTTGAAGCATCTACTAAATTCTTAGTTAGTTAATTATTAATTTTTGAAATCTCAAAACGCTTTATATAAATTTTTCCCAAAATCGTCTGTGAGTTATAAAAAATTATCAAAAAATTTTCAAAAGTCAAATTGAATTTTAAAATAAACTAAAACATATTCTAATCAGAAATAAAAGTAAGTACATAGTTTATTTTATAAAAATTATAATTACTTATTTTTTGAATAGATACCGAAAAATGTATTTTATATTTAAAAATTAGTGATTTAAAAAAATCGTATTTCAATTTTATTAGGTTATGTTTTTCTTATTAAAACAATATTTTGTTTTTTTACAAAAATTTATTCTCATAACAAATTTTTCTCATATATTCATAAAACATAAGTAAATTTTATTTTTATATCAGGTATTTTTTTTTTTTTTTTTCTATTTATATTATCTAAATAAATATTTAATTTGAGTAAATGATAGCGAAATTAATAATAACAAAATATTTAACACTTGAATTCAATGACTTAATATAACCTTGCTCTAATAAAACAAATACACAAAAAAAAAAAAAAAAAAAATTTAAATTAATTTCTCACATTTTATATAGTTATGGGGTAAAATCGTTTTGGATAAAGGAACAGCGGTACATATTCGTAGATTAATAATATTATATTTAATTACTATATATAGAATTTATCATATTATAACTAATAAAGAAACGTTGTCGGTATTTTATCAATTAAGTATTTATTAATTTGATTTTGAATTATTTCTTCTAGAATATTTTATAAGATCTCTCATAATAATTTTTTAGCACATTTACAAAAAAAAGTTGACAAAATGTATTGATTAGTTTAACTGTATCGTCCGTTCATCCTTCCGTTCGTTCTATTTACAAAACATGTAGATGCAAACATCATATGAGATACAGTTACTCTATATCTTTCCATATAATAACATGTAACTCTAGAGCATTTTTACGCTATATAAATCAATATTTAAATATTAGTTACTTATATGCAGTTTGATATTTAAATTTAAAGCAAAATTTGGATTAATAAGTATGTGCCTCTATCTTCAGAACGCTTTTAATCAGAACTTTGAAGTACGAAAACTTAAATAAAAATGAAAGAATTTGAATCTTATATATATAAGTTACCTCTAAAAATGTTTTTGTAATCGCTCTCCTTTTAACAGATACTAAAGGTCCATAACTAAAAATTCGCTAATTTTAGAGATTTAGAACGTGGTTTCCAGAGCAAATTATTTAAAGTTAGAAGATTAAAAGTTTTCTGCCTTAAAAAAACAATTCTAAGAAATACACAAGTTTTAATACAAAAAAAAACAGTCATAAAATTCTAGACTGGCTTTTCATTATTATAGTAGACAAAATGTGCTTTTTTAAAGTAGTTGATTTTACATACTACCTTATTGGATAGTAAAATTAACAAATTTTAATCATTTAATTTCTTTATTAATTAAATTTTTTCTCTTTAAAAAACAAAATAAAGAGAAAATTTCAAATAAATAATTATATATAAAATATCTATATACTTAATATATATATAAAAAAAACCATGAAAATTTTCTCACTTAAAAACTTTTTTTTTTTGCTCTTTTGATAAATTTCACGCGAATTTTTTTTTTTTTTTGTTTTGTGTATTTTCACACAAATAATAAAATACAAAGTTCAAAATTTACTCAAAATTAATTTAAATATTTACATTTTTTGGTTAAAAATTACTTGTTTTTTAATAAATGGTAATTTTAACAGATAAAGATTCTATCTACACTCTTCTTCACTTAAAAAAATAAAGTAATTTATAATTTAATTTAAAGATACATTTAAGTCTACATTAAAGTATATTTTGGCTATATTAACAATGATTGGTCACCATTTAAACAAAAGGAATTACAGTCCTTCTTCTTTAATTCGAACACTCTGTAAGTAATTTGAACATTTTTTTTTATGCCCCTTGGGATTTGAAGTTAGAGAAATTTCTGAAATGTGTTATACATTTAAGGATTTTCAGGCAAAAAACAAAAATTACATCAGTTTTAGCAAAACCATTGTAAGACTATGCTAAAATAATGACTAAGTATAAGGATTTGTTGGCAATTGTGGTCTATTATTATAGAATAAATATCGTCTATTGAATTCGGCCAATTACTGCTAAGGTTTTTAACAAAATGTTTTTCTTTTAAATACAAAAGTCTTTTTACTTCAATAGATTAACAATAATAAGGGACATTAATAATAGTTAATAAAACATTTTTTAAGTCTTTATAACCACATTACATTAATATTAATCACAAACATTATCACTTCAAAACTTTTAGGTTTTTTGTTGTACTTAACTTATTTTTTCTTTTATTAAGAGTAAAATTTTTAGTTGGTATTATTTTAAAATTTCTACATTCTTATAGAACTTATAGTAAATTCATTATAACTATAGTTTTTAATATTTATTATACGAGTATACTTAGATCTCCCACCGTGTTCATGAAATTTCGAATTTTATTTTTACTTTATTTTTTTATGTATAATTTTTTTTTTTTTTTGGGTATAACTAAGTATACGTGAAAGTTTTAATTGCATTTCAGTCTGACTTTTTCCTTTAAAAACACTTTGAGTGTTGAAAAAAAAATTTAGTTCTGACATTTGGTCCCGATAACAAGATTATTTATGAATAATTTATAATATTTCTATCATTAAAAAACACTGAAAAAAAATTATTATTAATTGTTTATTTGCAAAAAAAAAAGAAAATGTTTAATTTAAAGATATGAAATCGCAGTTTTATTTTAAACTTTCTATTAGTTATAGTTAGTTAGTTCTATTATATAAATTTAAAAATATAAAATTGTCATTTGTGAAAAATTACATCATTTAAGTACATATGTAATTATAAAAAAACAAGTAACAAGAAATATTATATTCTTAGTTTGGCCATGTTTGACAATGTGAAGGTCCAAATATCACATTGCAAGGAAAACATACTATAGGTACATCAAACAATACAACAAATTATATGAATAACCGAAACATGATTGGTATTGGTATAAATAATCTTGAAATGAGTTAACTTTGAAGACGAAACAATTCTATAAAAGTTCTGAATACGAATACCAATGCTTTGTAAAATAATATTGTGAAACCAAAAATTTGAGAAATCTCGTGACTTTTTTTTAAAGCTAAATAATATATCATTTGAATATATAATTAAAAATAATTTATACGATTTTTTCATTCGACGGGATTCGACGAAAATTCAGATCATTCAACCATTCAATATTGTTTCAGTTATATTATGTAGACAAAAGCAAATATGTAGATATAATTCAATGGTTGTCGCTTAATTTTTACAAATTGATTCAATCGTTGATCAACCGTTGTATCATGTAATATACACTTAATACTTATTTAAAAAAAAAAAATAAGTATATAAAAAATTTAATTTGACCACTTAAAATGACAAAATATTATAATTAATACTTATAAAAGTTTTTTTCAATGATGAAATTTAAATAAGTAAGATATACTATAATTATTATTATTAATCATCGATAAATTAAACAATTTTACAAATGATCGTAAGAAAATTACGTATTATAACAACAGATAATAAAAAGAAATATCATAAATTATTAAGAAAAATAATATTACACACATAAGTATATAAGTAATAAGTATAATTAATATATATATATACTTATAAGTATGTATATACAAAAGTTCAAGTGAAATATTATGTATAACAATAAGACTCTTATATTAATAACAAGAAAGTGTGTATAGTTGATTGTATCATCTTACATACATGATATAGATACATTACATAGATACTTAGCATCAATAAAGAAGTTGTATGCTAACTGCACAACCCTATTGTTATATATCAATCAAATTTTACATGAGTTGTTGCTACAAAAACTTGACTTTTGTATCACAAAATTTCAGATACTTACGTTTAGCTTCAATAAAATACTGAGTTCCTTTCATATAAAAAATATGAATTTGTGTAGCAGTAATTAAAAAATTTAAAACGCCGATTAAATTTCCTGAATTTCAATAGCAAAAATAACAATTTTACAATAAGATGAAATGGTAAAAATTTCAAAATCCTAGCTACTTTATTTTTCGAATTATTGTGCGAAAGGACGGACTAACGGACGTTTGTACATATCTTAATCAACTAAGAATATGATCCTAAACAAAAATAATTATATATACATTTTCATATATTAAGTATACATACTTATATATACTTAATTCGTTTTGATTAAGTAAGTCACAAACGTAATGGCACAAATTTGTTATACCTCTATCCTATACAGAACTAAGTTCGTAAGGGTGTATAAAAACAATTTCATTTATGTATCTTTAAATTTTTTTTTCTTTTATACTTCTATGCATGCCTACTTTAATAATTGCTAAAATGGTAACCTATCTAACATTTATTTTAATATTCTCTTAATTGATCGACACACTCTTCATAGTTTTTTTTTTTTTTTTTTTTAAGATTCTCTTCTAATATTAATTCAATTTTTGAATATTTTTATTATACTTACTTATATACTTAATCATTCCGACTTGCACCTTTCATTTAAAAGTTCTTTAACTTTTATTTATTCTGTTAATTCATGCTTTCAAGTAACATTTTATACTCGTAGAAAACAATAGACAAAAAAAAAATATACTATTATTATTCTGAACATTTTGAAATACATATTTACAATCCAAAATTAAAATAAAAAATATTAAAAAAAACAAAAAATTATATCTAATTTGTTCACAATTAACGAACATAACCTATTGTTTCTATTTTTTTCATTTTTACTTTTCGCTCTTTTTAATTTTTTAAATTTTTTTTTTTTTCTAAGTGTTAAATTAAATTAAAAAAAAAAAAAAAAAAAAAAGAAAAACAAACTATAGAAAGAATTAATATATACATAGTTAAAAAATAAAACAAAATAGTATATATATATATATATTTATATACGTATATATTAAAGGCGCAAAAATTATAATAAAAAAATAGCACAAAAAAAAAAAAAAAACAAAACAATTATTATTCAATTCTCGTCCAAAAAAACAAAAAAAAAAACTTCTAATTTTTGTTTTTATACTTATACTTACTACTATTAAATTAATAACTATCACGAAAATAGTTTTGTTTTAATTTTTTTTTTATTCTTATTATTTTTGTTTTT
This sequence comes from Poecilobothrus nobilitatus, assembly GCA_947095535.1. Lineage (NCBI taxonomy): Eukaryota > Metazoa > Arthropoda > Insecta > Diptera > Dolichopodidae > Poecilobothrus > Poecilobothrus nobilitatus. The sequence continues at coordinate 63,232,306 of OX352773.1, forward strand.
TTGTTTTGGTTAAATTTTGGTGGCTTTTGGTGGTACATTTATAATAAAATACGAAAAATTTGTCTAAATAAAGTTCAACTATATTTGAGCAGAGCATGTTTTATTTAATTTTTATTTTATTTATTTTTTTGTCTTTTTTTTTTTTTTTTGGAATATAAATAAAAAACGCGATTAAAAACTACCGCCTTTATAACCTTTTAATTCATATCCGAAAAAAACAAAACACAAAAAATCAAAAACAAAAAATTATAACTAACTAACTATATATAGATACATATACATATATACTTACATATATACGTATAAGATATTTTCACGCTTTTATACTTTTTTCGAAATAAATTTTCTTATGCGTTTGTTTTAACTATTTTTAATTTTTTGTTTTTCTTTTTTTTTTTTTTCTACTATACTTTTAACTTTTCCGCTTTAAGAGTTGATTATTCATTAGGCATTTTATATTTATTATATCGTATATACGTATGTACTTATATAATATTTAAATAAACTAAGGATCTTAAGATTTTGTTTAGCTTTTATAAATGTATATGTATGTACTGTACCTATTATATGTATACAGTGCTCTCGCGATAATTTGAACACGCGATAAGTTGAATGTCGCAATAATTTGAACATACTCTAAATTTTACATTATAAGTTTTGATAACTTGAACATTTTATTTTTTTTGGAACTCAATAACTTGAACAGAATGTAATTTTTTATTTTGTAAGTTCGGGAAAGTACTAAAATTATTTTTTTTTTATATTTTTTTGCCGTAAAAATAATATGTACTTAAGTACAGCCTACATGCTATGTGCATTTGTATTTCATTCTAAAACAATAAATGATAATAAAGCTGTGAACATTTTTCTATAAAATAATTTAATGGGCTGAATGGGTGAAAATGAATGCAATATTTCTGATATTTTAGTTTTTCAATGAACTATAAGGCATAAATAGCAGTAAAAAAACATGATAACAAAAACAAGCTAATCTAAAATTTTAAGTTTCTTTAAAAAAAACTAAGCTAATATGTATATGCATGCATATAATACAAAACATATTAATTTTAGTTTTTTAATTTTCTTTTTTGTATTTTTTGATTTTGTTAACTACTTCTGTTATTTTGGCCATTTCCGAATCTATCACACTAACACTTAACGCTAGACATTTCACACTCTTTTTCTTACATGTATTACTCATTCTCATTACATTATTATTATTATTTAGGGCGAACATTTAGTGTAGTCGAGAGTAAGTACACTAAAAGGTTGACAGATAATCAAGTGCAATCAGATAATTTAGTGCACTATTTTTGAATGCACTGAAAAATGTTCGGAGTTTTTCGGTATTAATTTAGTGCGATTAGCTAGTATTTAGTGCAAAGTGCAAAAGTGTCGGGCACGGCCTTAAGTAGTGGAAATAAAATGTTTTAAAAGTGTAAGTATTTAAATGTATGTTATGCCTTAACTGTTTGATTTCCTTATAAAAATTTGAATATGCAATAACTCGAACTTTTCGATATCTTGAACAGTTTAAGTTATCGTGAGGGTACTGTATTTATACACATATTATTATTTAGTATATTATTATTTATTATTATTTATATGGAATTTGTTTGAAAATAATTTTCCTTAAATATTTCTGTTCTAAATATTGTAATATATATGTATTATAACTTATAAGTAATTAATTTTTAGAATTCAACGACATTATAAACAAAATTTAAAAAAAAAAAAAAATCGTAAAAAAAACAAACAAAACTTTTTAATAATTAAGTATACACCTACAATCGGGTGTTATATTATACAATAACACTATTTAATGTATCTAAAGATACAAATAGAAACAATATAGTTATTGAATTTACATGAAAAGTATTTTTTTTTTTTTGATTTTCTGATATTAGTATAAGTATGTAAGTACTTATAGTTATATGCAAAATAGCTTATAGCTAAAACTGTCTCACTATTTTGCTTCATTTATTAGAATAACTTATTTAGTTACTTTGCATACTATTATTTATTTGTTATTTATTATTAAATAACACTTTTGTTAGTTGATAGTAAATCTGTTTACTTTTGAAATTTTACATGCCTAATAATTTATAAAATTTGACTTTTTTGTTTTGTTACATGAAATAAAATGAATGTTAGATTTGTGGTTTTTTCTTTGTATAGAAAAGTAAGTATATATATGAATGCCTATGATTAAAAAAAAAAAAAAAGAGATAAAAAAAAAAGGAGTAATTTTAAATGACATATGTTTAAGCATTTCATGATTTTATAGTTATCTATATAAAATAAAATTTTTTTTTTTTTTTTTTTGTTCACCACATACCTATACATAATATAAAATTGACAGTTAGAAATTATGATTACCTAAATAAGTATGTGTATTTTTAAAAACGTTAATTATATCCACCTGGAATATAATATAAGTAAGTAAGTATATATATATACATTCCATATTCATTCAAAAGCATATGTATGTTGTATAGTCCTGATGTATATATTATATATATGATTATCTTGCTATCACTTGGATGTTAAATAAGGATATTAAAAATTGAAATTAAAATCCTTCTCTTCAAAATTAACAGATGATAGATTCATATAAAAGAAGAAATTTTTTTGTTTTTTTTTTTTTTTTGAAGAAAATAAAAGGATAAACCTAGGTTAAATTTAGGTAATCTAGGTAATCTTTAAAAAAAAAACCAATTATTGGATTAGATGTTAAAAAATATTTATAGAGGTTGGGTTTTTTATTGTTTTGTAATAAGTAAGTAAGTATGTACATATTTTATTTCTGAAATATGTTGAAAGTCAAATTCAAATCTGATATGAAGCTTAAAGATTCAGTCAAATGTACATATAGGTATAAGTACATATATTAAAAATTTTAGAATTTCATTATTATTAATATTATAATTTTAAGTATGTTAGGCAATTTCATTTTAAAAGTAATTAGTCATCATTTTAAAATTTAGCTTTTAAGTCTGCATGTCTTATAAGTATAGCTATCATTGAAATTTTTTATTGAAATTTTTATTTTCAATTTTTTTCCAGTGTTATATGGGCATATAAAATTTAATCAAAAGATTAATTTAGTACTTACACATTTTCTAAAAATAAACTCAACTAAGTACTTAGTTATTAATTTTTAAATTTAAATTTTAATATTTCTTTAAAAATCAAATTTATCATTTTCCGGAATGTATAATAATTATACTGTCTGATCAGCTGTTCATTAATTTTACAAATAAAAAAAAAAAAAATTGTTCCAATGTATTATGGAATATAGCTATGTTTCATTCCTTTTCATTTTAAAAAATGTCATTAAAAAAATTATAATTCAATCTAACCATAAAATTAACTAACTACTTTCTTACTTTTATTTTGATTAGACACCTAATTGTTAAACATATTTAAAAACATTTTTAACATTTAATGAAAGATATTTTTTTAATGAAAAAATGAAATGAAACTAATTGCTATAACCGTCCTTAAGTGAAACAATTTAAATTTTCAATGAAACTATAATTTCTTAATGATGAATTTTAATGATAGCTATTATTTCACCCTAAACCTAAATATAATTATACTTTAAAAGTTAAAATCGATATTGACTTTAATTTCATGTAACTTAACACTAAATTAAAGTTAATTTATTTTAAGTTAAACTTCATCTCTTAACATTAAATTCACTTTTATGTAATTAAGTAACATTTTAAGTATTTATATTCTATAATTAGGGTAACCTAATCTTCTCTATTAGGCCTATTAGATTACTTAGGTTTTTTTTAGACTAACTTTAACTATCACGTATAGATTAAGTTTTAACTTATATAAAATAAATAATTTTAAGTTAAAATAACAAGGAAATAAACCTTACAAACAGTTTTAGTCAGTTATAAATTTCAGTACCATAAATTTAAAATTACACAATTTAAAATCAGAATAAGTAAGTATTTAGCATTTTTTAATTTTCATTAGAAAAATTTTAATTTTAGAAAAAAAAAATATAAAAATCAGACCAATTACTCAAAAAAAAAAGGATATTTCAAATAACTATACTTAAGTATAACAATTTAACTTTGCACCTTTGGTCGGCAACTATTTTTAGGCATTAAATTAATTAATTAAATTTAAGTGTCAAAAATTGTTTAATTACAAATTTTGCAGAAATAAACTTTTCTCTTTCCCTTAAATAAAAAAATTTTTAAATAAGTACACCAATTTTCAAAATTGAACATAAAAAATTCTTAAAATCATTTAAAATTTTACACCTAATTATAAAATATTTTAGGTTATTCAATTTTTATACCTAATGGTCTGAGATATTTGAAAAAAATCTTTTTTCAAATTTTTTAAACAAAACTAAAAAAAAAAAAACACCCTCTCGCCTGATTTCTAAACAACACCATACAATTTAAATATTATATAAAAACTTTTTCTTTACTAAAACTTATATATGTATAAATAAAATTTAATTTCTGCTTTTGTTATTTTACACTCTTCATACAAAAAAAAAAAAAAAAAAAAAAACCAAAATGGAACAAACTTTTAAAAAATTAATTAGAATAGATGTGTTGTTTCATAATAAGTAAGTAGTTCGTTGTTTTTTTTTTTTCACAGCCTGACATTCAATCATTACCCCGTCTGTAATTATATTGTATAAAAGTTTAATTTTTTGACGTTAACTATTTTCCAAAAAGCATCAATGGTTTTTTTTTCTGATTTCAACAGAAAAATACATCAGATGAAAATGCAGTATACCAGAAGAGAACTTTACTCCAGTTATTTTATAAATTTTCATCATTTATTATATAATTCAATTGAAATTATGTACTTATTAATTTTTATGCTATTTAACATTAATCAAAACATATTTTATTTTTTTATATTTTTATTTTGTTTTTTTTTTTTTTTGTGTTTAAATTCGCTAAATTAACCTATTTAAAATAATAAGCCTAACTTTTATTTGTGTATGCGATTTTTCGCGGCTGCTAGAGTTTTTTTTTTTTTTATTTTATTATTATTCGCGGTCCTATTATTTATAATTTAAAGCTTTTTTTTTTTTTTTAATTGCACTACTTAACCGCGCCACGCCATTATAATAAAAAAAAAAAAAAAAAAAACAACAACAGCACAACAACAAATGGATTTTATTTTGTTACCATCCTCAATATAAATTGGATTGTTGAAGCAATCTTCAAATATACTCAAGTTCTACACAGAAGAGTAGAGAAGAGTAAGTATTGAAAGGAGTAAAAAAAAAAAATAAAAAATAAAAAACAAAAAACAAATTTTCATTTATTCAACTGTACTGAGGTGTGATAATCAAATGGATTTTTCTTTTTAAACCGTGCAAAAATTTATATAGAAAATTATTATGGAAAATATTTTTTTTTCTCTTTCATTTACAGCTCCACCACCCCATTCCACCCATATCGCTATTCTCTATACAGTATTCACCACTATAATCATCATTATTCGTACAGCATCAATTATATCATCGCAGCATCATCATCGTTAACATCAGAAAGTTGAATTGAAATTTGTATAAAAAAAATTAAAGAGAGGGTTTAAGTAAGTATATATATATTCTGTTTAATATTAAAACCAAATCCTATAAACCTATATTTAGTTATAGAAACTAATATAATATAACAATACTATATATAGTATATAAGGTAAGTAAGTACTTAAATATAATGAAACATCAATCTCATATTTTTCAAAAAGAAAAAATATACATCCCAACCCACTATCTCTACCTACATTTTCAAAAACCATTTTTTTTTTTTTTTGTTTTCTTTTCTTTTTAAGAAAAACAATTTTCTTCTTTTTTTTTTTGATTTTCTTCTCACTAAACAGAATTGTTTTTCAAGATTTTTGTGTTCTTTTTATTTTTACACAACCCCTTAAACTTAACTTTAGAGCTTTTAAAAACCTAATTTTTTTTTTTTCTTAATTTTTTCCAATTTATTTTTTGTTTTTTCGCCGGAAAATACTCAGGAAAAATATAAGAACGCTTTTCATTAAAATGTGCTTTATTTAAATGAAAAATATGGTATGAATATATACATATACTTATAAATACTTATAAGAAAAATAATTTTTTGAATTTGACACCCTTTTTTTTTGTAATATTGTTTGGTACATGTATATTATGTAGGTGGTAGTGGAAAAACAATTCTAGGAAAAATATCACCACATTACTTTATTTATACCCACAAATCTATACCAATTTATCTTTAAAAGAATTTAAAAAAAAAATTATTTTAATTTAAAGAACGGAAAATATATTACTTATAAGTAAGTGAATTTTTTTTTAGAAAATTTTCATGAAAAATTTGTTTAATTGCGGGAAAATTTGTTTTTCAACGGTATAGGTTTGTGATGTAAATTGACAATTTAACTTTTGTAAAATTTTAAATTAAGTATGAACGTAGTCATAATGTTAAAATTTTAATCCATGTTGAGATACGATTTTTTTTTTTTTTTGTTTTTATTTTATGAAGTAAGAAAGATAAAAAAAATTTTTATTTAATTTTCATATTTTTGGAAGATTTTTTTAGAACAAGTTACAAAATGAAAATCATTTCAATTAACTACGCGGAAAATTTAATTTTTGTATCTAATATAGATAAATTATTTTCTGTCACCATAATTAAGTACTTTTATTATATTTTTAAAGGAAAAATTGAAAAATTCTGTTACTTAAGTATACATACATTTATAAAAAAATAATTGAGAAAAATCTGAAATTTGAAAATTTTATTGACAATTTTTAACTGTTTACAGTTTTCCATAGTTATTGATAATGAAAATAATAAAAATTCAAATTAATATTTAAATGGAAATTTTAATATACGTATCAATATGGATTAAAAAAACTTTAATTTAATACACAAACATTGTATATATAAAGTTTTGGTATCAAAAAGATAAATTAAGTATGTGATTTTTTAATCAATTAATTTCATAATTATCGTCTTACATTGGATTTTTTAAACAAAAATAAAAGATTTTTTATTTTAATTTACAATGAAATCATACTTCCTTAGTTAATAGTTTTATTTTTTCTTCAACAATTCAATTTTAATTATTCAAAAAAAAAAAAAACTAGAATTTTTAAAATTAGGCCCGGTTTAATAGGATATCTCCTAAATAAAGTCAGGATTTGTGCACTATGTAATTTAAATGTAGAAAATATTTTTAAGAAGGAAGATAGGAAGATATTTTTCATTTTGTTGGTATATTGATGCCCCATATTAAAAAAATATTAGTCAGGATAGCAGAGTTACAAACAGAAATTTTAAATTAAAATGAGGTTAATTACCTTACCTATGCGGAGTGAATTAATTACCTTAAATGGCGTAAACGATTTGAATTGAAAAAAATTGTATAATTATGCTATTAAAGTCTTCAAATAGCGTAGATTTCTTCTAAATGAATTTAACTATTACAAAACTGTAAAATTATGCCATTAATATCTTCAAAAATCGTAGATTTCTTAAAAATTAATTTAACTATGAAAGTCACTTGCAACAGACCAACAGGCGACATACTTCTTATGTCATTACTTGTTATGTTCATGAGAATGCAAAAAAAAAAAATATTAGAAATTTAATGTCATAAGTATTAAGAAAATATTCAGCCAATGGTGTAGTAGTTAAGAGACCGGCCTTTCATACGAAAGATTTTGGAACTTAAACTGCGGCTGGTTAAACATAATTCTTGTTTAGAATAATATATGGAATATAGGTAGAAATAAAAGAAACATCTCATAAATCATAGTCTTGTACAATAGCTAGAGCCTAGTAATCAACGTCTTAATGAAATTAATGATTACCGAAAATGAAGCTTAGTCAAATGTGAATAATAAATTACTTTGTAGATGCCTATGCCATATGCTCCTATAGGAGTGGCAAGGAAGAAAAAATTAAGAAAATAAACAAACATTATATTATTATTATATTAATTCAATTTTCCGGAAATTTAATACTTATTTACTTAAGTGCATACATATATATACTTACTTAAGCAAAATTATTTAACAAAATCATAAATAGATTGTTAGCGAATGATTATAATAAGTAGACTAAAAACATTAGTTTGATTATAACATTATCTGATTTAGTTTAGTGTAAACTTTTAATTTTATTAATGCTCCAATATAGAATAGATTACTCCTCTAGTTAGTAATTGAATTTGCTATTTAATATAGGTATATACTTATAAAATCACTTATTTAACACCATAGCTGTTATAATTTATGGAGGAGTTTAAAGACAAAAAAGAAAACTAGAAGAATTTATATGACTGAACTAACAAAATAATACTTAGTTACTTAAATGGGATTGCAAATTAATTCCTAATAAATATGTATACATAACAGATAATAGAACTATAAATATACTTATAATTTAATATATATACTATAATTTAATTTAATTAACAGAAATTAATATATATACTTATGACTTGAATTTCAGATTGACTAAATTAAGGTTCGAAATTTACGCAGTACTTTAAAGAGTGATGCAAAAAAAGAAAATTTTTAAAATTATATGCTTATTTGCATATATATATATATATATTTAATTTCATTCTTAATAAGTATACTTACTTATTTATTAGACAACTTATTTTAAAAAGAAAAACACAACATATCTCTAAGTAGTTGACTATAGTTGAGGTCATTTCGAGATAATGGTCAAAAAATCTAAGAATATTAATTTTTAAGACTATAACTGCTTAATATACATACTTAAGTAAGTTTTAATTTGAACAAATCACTAAGAATATAATAATATATAATATATATGTGTATAAACATATGTAATTAAGTAAAAAATTATTTTGCAAGATGTAAATCTTAACCAGACTTTCATTTAAAATTCAAATATCACAATATTAATATACATAATAAGTAATAAAAAAAAAAAAAAAAAACATTTTAATTAAGGAAAAGAAAATATTAAAAATATTTAAATTAAAGAAAATATATGAAAAGTACACACCAAATTATTTAAAAATAACGTCTTTCATCACGATTCTTTTATATACGTGTAGTAATTATTATTAGTTATTTTATTTACTTAAGTAAGTATTTTATATTTTTTTATTTTCATTCCAATAAGTAAGTAATAAGATATTACTTATGTAAATTACTTTATTTAAAATAATTATTTGGATTAGCAGACAATTTTTATTACTGCAATTATGAGATTACTTATTTATATTAGCGATATTTTAGTTACTCATAAGTATAAAATAGAGTTAAGTAGTTATTTTTTTTAAAAAATGAGAAAAACTCTTTCATTATTTCAATAAATGGGAAAAAATATTCCAACTTTTAGTTATTAACTAATAAATCAATAATATTTTACGCCACATTTTCATTTAAAATTATAAATTATGAAACTAAATTTGTATTTTATCGGCCAAAAAAGTGCAAAAGACTCATATATACTAAAACTATTTGAACTAACTGCTTAGGTATATAGGTAATGAATACCGTGAAGTTGACGCTGTTATATCGTGCGGAGGTCTGAGGCGATCGAATGCGGTTTCAGTGGTACAGGAAAAGGCTAGCATCAGTCCTGTATTTACCTATAAGTATCTTCGTTTAAAACTTTTAACTAATTACTTATGTAAGTATAGTTTTAAAATATGAATACTTAGGTACTTATAGTTTAAAAATATTTAACAAACTAATTTAAGTAACTAAGTACATAATTAAGTATGCTAAAAAAATTTTTGGAACTGAAAAAATCAATTTCAATCCTTTTTTCAGAATTATAATTTCAATTTTTATTTTTTTATTTTTATGAATTTGAAAATTAATTTTTAAATTATACTTATAATTTGTAAAACTATAAAAATCACATAAATTTTCTCATTCTAAAGAACCATTAAAAATATGTTTTTATTTTTTATCATTCATCTCAATTAGAATTTCATTTATTTCGTTTTTCTTATTTTTTGCATTAATTATTCTAAGAAAATCCGAATCCAATAAAGTCTTCTTCCCCGTTTTTATTTTCAGAAAAAAAAAAAAACGTTAATCTTTAAACTAAACGTCACAACCCACCACAGAATTATAACAAAAAAAAAAAAAATTTAAAGATTTCCAGTAAAAAAATTTTGAAAATCTTTTCAAATTCGTATAAGTATATCTTTAATCTTATACAAGGATCGCGCATTATAAAACACACAATTTTACACAAATGAAATATTTAAATATCTTATGTTTTATTTTATTTAATTAGCACCGACCCCTACCATTAAAATAATACATAAGTATACACTATAATCTTTATAATCCCGATAATCCCTAAAATATTTGTACCAAAGTATACAAATAAATTCTTTAGAATCCAATGATTTTTTTTATTATTTTAACAGAATAAATCAAAAAATTAATTTGCGAAACATTTAATTAATCGTAGCGGTACTTTGGTGCTTCCAAAAGTCTTAAAACTGTGCAAATCAAAAAAAAAAGCAACAAGAATATAATATGTATAGAAAAATAAAAAGACATGGCATCTTAAGTTAAGAATGCACACACAGGAGCACCAATAAAATCATCATCATAATCGTTATAATCATTAAAATGATTATCACTTGAATCATCATGAGATCTTTGGGTAGAGGTTTTCTTGGCAATGTACCATAAAAAAAAACGAAGAAAAATAAAAAAAAACGCTCCAGAATTGTCACTAACTTGTCGGATTTCAACACAAGCAAAAGACACAAAAATCAAAATAAAAAAAACAAGAACAAAATTTTGTTGCTTTCAACAAATAAGACAACATTTTTTTATTTAGTTATTTTTTTTTCCGAGGATTCAAAAAAATAAAAAAAAAGAATTAAATAAAATAAAAAATTGTAAAAGTACCGACATTTTTTATATTAAATACGCCAAAACATATTTAGCGCCGGCTTTTTGTTAAAACTGACAGCAGATGTCAGAAACAAAAAAAAAAAAAAATACATAAGTATTGAAAATTTGTACTGGCAACAAATTTTCTTTAGAAAATTATCAACAAAAAATATATTAATAAAACAATAATTCTGTTAATTTCCGTTTTAATGTTGCAAATTATAATTGTTGCAATTGCAAGAGTAGAAGAAGAGAATAATTTTTTACATATACAGCATGCATTTTTAAATGCATCATAAAACTTGTAATAAATTCAATTAAAAAAAAAAATAAATAAAACAGTTTCCAAATGAACCGTAGTAAGGCGCCTGTGTCGATAAAAATTAAAAGAGAACATAAAAAAAAGGAATAGAAATTTGTTGAATAAAATTAATGTTGCGATAAGTTGCACGGAAATTGAATTTTTTTTTTTATATGTGTTTTTCAGGAAATTTGTTGCAATACCGACGGCATTTTGATTTTTGGGTATTAAATTGAAAAGATGGACATACAGATCTACTTTTCTATCATTCATAGATTGAAGTTAAATTTTTATTTAAAGGCTTTTATCTTTTTTTTTTTAATTAGTCACTTAAATTTTTGAATTCACTAAATTCTTATTAGTTAGTCTAAACTTAAAATAGAGCTTAATTAACTTTAATCTGTATCAAAATAAAAAAAAAAAAATAGTAAAAAATTATTTCCACTTACCTTCCACTTTTTGTTATAACCATTTCAGTTCCTAATTTATGAAATTTCTCCCATAATTCTTTACTTTCTAATGTTACTTTTGGATCATCAACAACACCATCATCTTCTGGTTGTAATGCCCTTAATGGTCTCATAGCTGGATGTAATTGATGTGCCGCAACTGATGACAATAAAACGTCTTCAGCTGTTGTATATGGTGTACCTAATGGATGATGAGCGTGTGGATGATGTGGAGGTAATTTTGGTAATAACCCACCTGGATATAAATGTGGATGTGGTCCAGCTGGACTACCAGCTAATGCGGCTAATGCTGCAGCAGGAAAATATGGTTGTGGTGGAAAAGCTGGTGGTGGTGGTACTGGATGTCCACCGACTGGATGATGCGGATGATGTGGATGAGTTGGTGGTGTTGGTTGATGTTGAGGAGGTACTGGTGGTGGTTGATGATGTGGTATCGTTGGACTTAATTGATTTGAATGTTGTAATGTACTATTATTAGAACTAATAGGAGATGTTGTTGACGATAAAGATGTTTGTTGATTATTATTATTATTATTTGAATGTTGTTGTTGACTTTGTATTGTTGTTGAACCAACTGGTGAATTTTGTCCACCCGATAAATTTAATTGCAATGAATTTGGTGTTGTTGCACCAGGTGCTGTTGTTGATAAATTAGTTATATTATTATTTGTATTATTATTACCACTAGTTGTATTATTATTATTATTGTTATTAGAATTACTATTACTAAGTGTATGATGTGACTGATGATGTGGGGGTGATGTTGTACTACCCGCCGTCAACAGCGATGATACGCTGAAGTCAGTGGGCCTTGGTAGCTGCAGGAATGGATGATATGCCATCCCATTCGCAAACCTACTGATGGTATCGTCAGATTGAAGTAATTCTTGAACGTCGTATCTCATCACATCACAGTTTTATTCCAAGAAATTTTTTTATATATATAAGTATATATATAATATAATGACTAGTTGAAGAAAATTTAAATAAAGCAAAAAAAACAAAATTGTTAAAAAAGTGCTAAAAACAATTCCAGAACCGTAAATTCAACGAAATAAATTATTTTTAAGTATCTATACTTATTATGTGACACTTTTTTTATGTTTTATTTTTGAATTTTTTTTTTTTTTAAGTTTTATATATTGTTAAATTTTTAAAATATGCACTTTATGTTTTTTTTTTTAATTTTTTCTTGCAATTCTTCAATAAATTTTTATATTTTCTTTCATATTATGTGTATATTTAACACTAGGATTTTCGTATCCTTATAAATTTATTAAACTGAAGTGCAAAATATTAATACTTATTTTGTTTAGCACTTTTTTTTTTGTTTTGTATATTATTTTTAAAATAATTATATTAATTATTTACAACTTTTTATTTTTGTTTTATTTATTATTATAATTGCACAATTTCACATTTTTCTATAATATAAAAATTCCACTTTTATTGATTTTCTAAATTTTTTAATTCATTTTTATAGCCTCTTCTTTTATATTTTTGTTGTGAATCAAAATTTTTAATTCCTATTTTCATTTAAAAAAAAATAAATAAAAATTAATATTATAAATTAATGTAGGTATTTAAAATTTAATATTTAACTTTATAAATTTTGATTTTATTTAATTTGTTGTTATTCAACAATTATTTTTTTTTTTTCATAATTCCTCTCACTTTTATTCTTTATTATTGTGTTGAAATTTAAATTATAGGACGCTAAAACGCGTCGTCATCTTCTGTCAAAAAAAAAAAAAAAACATTGATAGATAGGTAGTTTTTTTTTTTTATTTTACTTTAAAATCTAAATATTATTATTTCTTTCTATTAATAAATTATTTATTTATTTTTATTTTTCAAATTCTATTTCCAATTAGAATATTAATTTTTTGATATAATTTTATTTTGTGTAATATTTTGGTTATTGCAAAATCATAATAATTTTTTTTTTTATTTAATTTCTTTTCAAAATATACATTTAAAGCTATATTTTATATTGTATTTCTTTTTATTTTTTAAATTAAAAAAAAATTTATACAAAAAAAAAAAAAAAATAAAAAAGAAAACAAGCAAATAAATAGTAGTAAAATAAAAATATGTGAAATGCGACAATATTATATTTATATGAAAAACAAACAAACAAACGAAAAGTAGTAAGAAATAAAAACTATAGCAGTAATGCGAAAAAAAAAACAACGTTTTCTTTTGTTATTTTTGTTTTTTTTTTTTTTTTTGTTTTTCAAAAAAACGTCAAACATACGTCGTTTATGACACAAACTTCACGCCGGTCGACTGCGAACTGGTTAATACATACAATTTAAAATACAATACAACCCTAAAATAATATTTTATCTTATTTTCTTATTATTTTATTTTTTTTTTCAACATTTTTCTTGTTTGTTATTTATATTTTCTTATTTAACTTGTTTTTTTTTTTTTTTTTCTATACCATCATATATTATCATGTTTTGAAATATATCTATATATGTACATATTAACATATATTTGATAAATAATATAATATATACAATATATATAACAGATATAATATAACAAAGAATAATAAAAATAATAAAATGGAAAATAAAATATGTTTTACGATTTTTTGCAATGGTTTAAGTAACAAAATCACATACACATATGAAATTTTATACAACTACAATCAAAATATATCATACGGTTTTCTTTCATTCTAAATTTTTCCTATTCGAAATAATATGTATATTATATATGTGGCATAATGTATCTACAAGATACTTTTTTTTTAACTGTGTTATTGCTTGTTTCTCTCACGTATAATAATACAAAAATACATATACTCAAGTACTCACACATATAAAAATGCTATCGGAAATCGGAATATCATACTGTGTACATAACGATATAACAATTAATACACATACAAAATTGTATAACAAACATTTATAAAACCAAAAACGTAGATATACATTCATACATATAATATAGAAATATAATTAAATATAAATTATAATACATATTATATTATGTCTCTATACTATACACAAATTTCACAACATATCTACAGTTACATTTGAAAAAGCTTTACGACGGTATAAAGAAACAGTAGTAGTAACAAATAACAACGGTAGTACAATCCATTGGAAACATAAATACATTGTAATAAATTCAAATAGGAATTGACCATTTTTTAATTTGTTATGCTTTGTTGGAAAAAAAATTAGTGTGGTGAATATCTCAAATTTAAAAGGGGGAGCCCTTATGACAAACCAAATACACAACAAAACGCATACAATTTAAATAATAAACATTTATTTGAAGAGTCTAATCGCAATATAAATCGCGGTTTAACTTTTTTTTGTTTTTCTAAAGAAAAATTCTAATAGGATTCCAAGGTTGAAGTGTGGTGAATTTCATGTTTTTCTTATTTAAGCTGTTGTTTCTTTTTTAATTATTTAAATTGAGGTTTATAGGAGTGAAAATTAAAAAAAAAAATTTTTTTTTTTAATATTATTTATGTACGTAAGTAGATACATACATATGTATATATGTATATAAAAAATTATTTACCTAGGTATTATACATATATTATATTATGTACCTATATAAAAAAAATAATGAGAAATGACAATAACGTGTTAAATATTTATGTACATTGTACACAAAACAGAATGTATATGTACAAAAAAAAAAAAAACAAAATTAAACAAAATATTATTTTTGTTAATATATAATTAATATAAATAGAAATAATAAAAATTTCAAAAAATTTTTTTGCTACACATAGGTACACGTTTTTATTTTTTCTACATATAAAATTCAAAGGAGGTATGGTGAACTTTTTTTATTTAACTTAATTTTAGAATATGTACATACCTACATACATATATGTATGTAGGTTCTTGCCCTCTTGTTTGTACTTTTATTTTTTTTTATTAAAAAACGTATATTGTATTTACTGATTACAATCTGATTTATATATTATGTAAATATAAGTATAAGTATATCTAAATGAATAATGCCTAGGTGTGGATAATAGGTGTTTTAATATTTTTAAAAATAAATAACTTGAAATAAATGCTGTACCATATAAAACGGGAGAGAAATTAAATTTAAAAATATATGTACATATTATGTATACATATGTAGTAAAAAAATTACTATGAAATTGATAAAAAATATCTGAACTATTTGTTTTTGTCAGTATTTCAATTAATAAAAAATAAATAAAATCTTGTCTTGCAAAAATTCAATTATACCAAAGCAATGTATGTACCTATATGTACCTATAAAGTAGGTATGTAACATAAATTAAAACAATCAAATTTCAAAATGATGACCTATAGTACCTAACTATCCAATTTTTGAACTTCTTAATTAATAATGATGAGATGATATACAAATAAAAGTGAAAAATTAAAGAAAATATAAAAAAAACATAAAAATTTTTTAACCCTTTCAGGCTTGGCAAAAAAAAAATCAATTTTGAAAGCTGGGTCATGAAAATAAAGCAATTTTTGTTTTTTAATTTGTGAATCACATGGTTATTTAGCTTCATCTTTTAAACGTTCAATAATTTTACCCGTCAATAATTTTTAACTACACCCCTACACTTCAATTTTTCTTCGTTAATAAAGAAAAAAGGAAAAATACGTTCAACTCAAAACTATACAAATTGCAATAATTTATTTATTTTTATATTCCTATATAGATATATCAGTTTTATATAGTAACTAATTGGTTTTAGAATAAAACAGAATATGGTAACGAAGAAAAACATCAAATCTTGAATCACTCAATTCTGGGTACCGATGTATAGGTATAGGTATATAAAAAAAAATAATAAAAACTATTTTTAGAGTATTGAAGATTAAAAATATTTTATATAATTAAATTAATTTTAATTACAGGAAATCATTTATATGGTAAATTTTTAAATTTCCGTCGGTAAATTTGGGTTATTTATTTTTGCTTTATTTTTTTTTAAATTATATTTATATGTAAAAATTTTTGTTTTTTTTTTTTTATTATGAAAATTATAATTCATAATCTTAATAAGATATTAAAAAAATAAAATAAGTAAAGTTGAAAATCAAAAACAAGTTACATTATTTTGTTGTCGAACAGCTCAACTCAACTCAACATAAAATGATTGTTGCTTTTAAAAAATTGAATAAATTTAAATAAGTGTAAAAGTTGATGTTTTAATGATTACTTTACTTTCTTTACTTCATTTATTTTTGCAGTAAGTATAGGTATTTAAAACAATTGGTGTTTGTTTCTCGATATAATATATATTATATTATCGTTATTTTGTTTTATTTTTCTCCTCCTTTCACTGCTATAAGGTATGAGACATCCACTAAATCATTTATTATTCATATTTGACAAAGTTTCATTAAGCCGTTAATTACTCGAACAGTACCTATTGTATAAGACTATGAAAGACAAATATTTTTTTTGTGTGCCATCTATTATCTTATAAAAGAATTATTTTTTTTTATTTTATAATTATTTTAATTTTATTTTATATATCACGTCACGATCACGATATTGATAATGGGATGTTTTTCATTTACCTAATTATTTCTATAGGACTATAGTTTTATATTATAAGAAAAATTTATATTTTCCATTAATATATATATGGGTTCAGACCTCGGTTGAATGAAAGGCGGGTGCCTTAACTATTAAACACGATTGACTGTATCGTTATTTTATATACGAAGCCGGAAGCTCATAAATTAACTATCAAAGTATATTTAAAGCAAAGGATAAAAAATGAAAATTGGCCAAATCGATACTTTCCTTCATTTCCTTATCCCGAGTACTTTTTAGATTTTAAAACATGTAAGGTATACGTACGTCCCTATCAAAAGAAATAATGTAATTCATTTCAGCTATCAAAATATATGAAGGAAGTAAAGTAAGTATCAGCTTAATGCATAAAATAAAATTTAATAATAAGTAAAAAGAAATTTTTTTTTTTAAATCTTCAAATATAAAAAAATTAATTAAATAAATATATACCTTACATATACATCTATGTACACATCATATCTGTATATCTACTGTTGTATATATACAGCATTTAAAACTTAAAATAATTTAAATAAAAAATAAATATAATAGAAAAAGAAATAAATCCTTAAGTACAAAATAATATTAATCATTTCAATTAGAATCCTTAATCAAAATCATCAATTTTGATTATTATTAATTTATAACAAAAATCTAATTGGATCAAAATTCTTTTTTATTTATTTTTTCTAACTAGAATTTAAAATTTAAAAAAATAATAAAGAATATTTTAATTCAACACCTTAAAATATGAAAACAAAAAATGATACATAAATGGTACATATATAATATAATTTCCAACATGGAAATAATGGTAGGGACATATACATTAATATACATACAATATATAATATACCTATTACTTTTTATTTTATTAACTAATATAGCTATTACATTACAGTCTACAAATATACATATATACAAATGCTTTTCTTTTATTTAACACATTATTTAGTGATTTTAGCCACCTAAAAGGTAACTAAAGTATAAATATAACTTTTTTGTTTTAAATTATTTTTATGTTTCATTATTTACTAAAATAAAATATAT
This sequence comes from Poecilobothrus nobilitatus, assembly GCA_947095535.1. Classification (NCBI taxonomy): domain Eukaryota; kingdom Metazoa; phylum Arthropoda; class Insecta; order Diptera; family Dolichopodidae; genus Poecilobothrus; species Poecilobothrus nobilitatus. Next base: position 63,250,577 of record OX352773.1, read on the forward strand.
TATATATACAATCACTTTTAAATACTTATGTGCATACTTTAACTTTTTATATATAAGAATGTACTATGTACTACATATTATATTTTTAACATAAAAGCACCTACAATTTATATAATTTTTTTTTTTTTAAATAAAAATTCACCATACCCTATTTATATAAATATATTTCTAAAAAATCGTTTTAGATATACATATACTACTATAACTATTTATATGCTAGATATTATATCTACATATGTATTATATTTCTAAAAAAAAAAACTCCACAAAAAAAAAAAGAAACAAAAAATAAATTTTAAATGGTCAAAAAAGAAATTATCATTCAAAATATAACACATTAAAATATTTTACACCATCAAAACAGAACACAACATAGGGGGTGGTGTGATGGTGAATTTTATTTATTTAAAAATCAATTCCAAAAATTTTATATTATTATTTATTATTGTAGTAGGTAGTGGGTACCTTAACAATTTTTCTTCTCTTTCACTCCCTCTTTTTTTTTTTTTTTTTTGTTTCATTTTCTTTTAATCAAAATGACATTTTTGCAACACATATAAATATACGTATAATGAATATTTATAAATGTATATTATATTATGTATATCGATATCCTTTTAAATTATTTTTTTATAAACTGTAAGTTTGTATTTGTGTTTTAATATGAATGAAATAAACCGAATAAAAAGACAAAAAAAAGAAAAAAGAAAAGAAGAAAGAAAAACCTATGTGGTGTAAAATTTCATACTACACAGGATGGTGACAATGAACAAAACTAGCCATTCTTTTTAATATACAACATTTTCCTTTATTATATGTAACATATAACAAAAAAACAAAAAAATTTAAAAGGAAAGAAAAGGAAAAAACTATAATAAAAATAAACATTGACTGGAAGTATAACACAATAGAAACATAAAACGGACAAAAGAGAAAGAATATATCTAACTGAATTAAGAATGAGTGAGAGTAGTGAAGATAAATAAAAAAAAAAAAAGTAAGAAAAGAACAAATAAAATACACAAGAAGGGGGTTTTGCTTTCTGTAAAATTTTTTTTAGATAAGGACGAAAAACTAAAAAGAGAAAAAGATATTTGCATAAGATTTTGTAGTGCATACATAAATATATATAGGTATATTATATAATTTTTTGTATTGTTCTGTGTTGTATTATAATAAAAATCAATTGAAAGTTATGTTGAGTGTTAGAAAGAAAAAGAAAACAAAAACAAAAAAAAGGAGAAAAATATAAGATGCATTGCAAAAAAAAAAAATTATAGTTTTTAAAATGTAAGTAAAAAATTATATCTATATATTATTTTTATGTTATGCAGTGTACTTTTCTATATTTTATTTTTTTAATTTAACACTATACACACCACTTGAAAATATCTTCATTTTATGCTTTTCTGTTTTTTTTTTTTTGCTTTTATTGTCTCTTTCTTTCATTTAATATTATTTTTTGTTGTTTTTCTTTTTTTATTTTTATCTTATGAGTTATTTGTTGTATATTTTTATGTGTTTTATCTTATGTTGTGTTGTATGTTTTGAAAATTTTTCTTTTTTTTTCTAATGTGCTTTGAAATGGAATGAAACGTTTAAAATAAATTCATATTTATATTTTAATATAGATATGTACATACATTTATTCACATGTATATTATATGTTTGAAAATATGTAATAAGTTTATTGTTTATGTGTCCAAAACACAAACCCTAAAAAATAATGTGTTATAATATTTGTTTTTTTTTTTTTTTGTTTCTCTGTTTTTATATATATCTTTTATTTTTTCTGAAGAATAGAAAATTTTCTATACGCATATGTTTTAGAAACATATGTACATACATCATTACTTTGTATACATACAAAAATATGGCCTCTTTTTTTTTTGAAATAGATTTTATTATATATTGTGTGTCCATATGAGAAGTATAAAGTGTTAGTGGTGTAACAAAAAAAAAAAAGGTATACACAAATGTTTAAAATTTGTAAGTAAGTAGGTATGTAAGAATGTATTTAAAAATAAAAAAATAAAAAAACACAAAATATTGGATCGGAATAGTTAAGTTGAAATAAAGCAAAAAAAAAAAAACTCTATGATAATATATGAATATGATATATGTATCTTAAAGATACTAATTTTAGAAACTATACCTATTAAAGAAATAGTGTTTTGTTGTAAAATGTTTCAAAAAGGATAATAATAAAATAAAAAATTAAGGATAACATTTATATGATTTTATTATGTATATGTATACGAGTACTTATATACTAAAATAATGTGGAATGTTTAAATTTTTTTCATATCTATAGGTAGTTTTTTATTGTTTTTTGTTTTTTAACTATTAAATAAAGTTTTTTTTAGTATAAAAGTGAAATTAAATTTTTATATATTTTTTTTGTATGTTTTTTTTTTTTTGTGAATAGTGCTGTGTTTTTCTCTGTTTTAAAATGTATACCTATAGATTTTTATTTTATATTTATTATACAATTTATGAATTTATCTTATAAGATTCATCTTTAAACTTTTATTCATATTGTATATAGTTTGATGAACTAAAATAAAAGTTTTATTTTTATTTAATATAAGTTATACCTGTAACCTGTTATATGTAAAATTGTTTTTTGAAGAATATTTCTTCTTTGATCAGATAATACATTTTTCTATAGATTAATTTATATGCATTTTTATTAACAGCGCAAATATTATTTTACTGTTCTTTTATGAATGGAAACCCATCCTCAAGGAAGTCGAAAATATGGTCGGCCGAATAACACCTGGCGCCGAACAATAGCGGCACAGTGAACAAAGAATGAATTGAAAGAGAAATAAAGATTATCACATTCAATCGAAGCCAATGAAGAAGGCAAGTTCATGCCCTATATTGCCCAAGAGGAGTAAAACGAGAAAAATACCTTTTTAAAAGTTTGTGGACATCTTATGTTTTTAATTTCAAAAGTAAATATATGTTTTTATCAATAATTTATCGTTTAATTTCAATTTAAGAACTTTATTTTTATATATTTAATCTCATCTAGAATGAAAAATTAAAATGACATAAAATGTTTAAAAAAATAAAAAAAAAAATAATTCGGATTTTTAAATAAGATAGAAAGGAAAGGACAGGAAGTTCATATTTAAAATGTTAAGATATTTTGTTATCTATATGTAATAAATAGTATTTAAAGGTATTTAAAATTTTTAAATTTTATTGCATTATAATTGAATTAAAATTAATTCCAGTTTAAAATAATTAAGATCATAATATTATAATAATTAAAAATTATAAAATTCGTTAAATGAAGTTAAATTGATTCAATATTATAAAATATACTTAAATCGAAGTGTGGTAAGTAAAATATTTTGTTCAAGCAAGTTAACATTAATTTAAAGTTTATTATAGGATAATAAAAATGTTTGAAATGAAAAAACAAATTCTTTAAATTATGTATTAAAAAAAAAATTATTATTTTTACAGGATGTTTCCTAATTAACTATACTTTACTATGTACGGTTGCATAGATCCTTAATAATAAGTATTTGTATTTGTATGGGAGCTAAGTTGAGGTATAGGTTCTACCTTCAAAAATATGAAGACTTGAATTAAATTTTCATATATTTCTTTTTTGTTTTAATAAATTTAAATCTAATTCCATTTCTAAACCAAATATGAAAATTCTGTAGCCCAAGAAATCTTTTTTTTAACAATATTAAATTTTTTATCTTTTACCATTTCAAAATAAATGGGCTTGTAAAATTCTAAAATTTAGAAATTTTTAATGCTTTAATGCATGTTTATATGATGACGTTAACATGAAAAAGTTTCAATATTTTTCAATATTTCTAAATTTTGCATCTTCAGCTTTAATTTGCAGTACTTTTTATCTCATTTGCTTTTGGGATTTGTGAGATTTCAAGAGATTTCTTTAATATTTATATGAAAATTCCCTGTAAGTCATCATATATCTTGGAAAGTAAAAGAGTATCAGCTTAGCCTCCATATACAAAAAAAATTGCCTACTCATAAGAATTTATGCATCGGTATATACCTAATAGTAGTGGAATGAATTATGAAACACTCTGTACATTAGTAAAGAATGAATTTTTTAGTTATACCTAATATGTAATAATTGATAAAAATTCTATAAACATGATAAATTTTTCAATTTTGAGTCTATTTATAGAAAAGTCAATTTTTTTTTTTTTGTACTTATTTTTATAGCAACGACATGCCTTTTTATTTTGGCATAAAGCCAAATATTTGGAATTCATAATATGTAGTCCCTGGTATTCTCATAATTAAGTATATATTATATATCTACTGAAGTATATATCTAGTATAGTATATATCTACTACTATATCTACTAGTATATACCTATCTACTGAAATATATATAGTGTCTAAAATTATATACTTTTATTATTGAGAGTTAATTTACTTGTTATAAATAAACTGCATTTGCATATTTATATATATGTATATTAATTAACACTATTATATTTTATTACATAAAAAAAAAAAAACTTTTATAAAACTTTAATAATTATATAGAAAATCGCTTGTAATGTAGCATAAGCGTAACTCGGGCTTCCTTCAAAATCTCGTAATAAATAAATGGTGTATATATATACATTTATTATACAAAAACAATATTCTATTATGTATTATTCCATAAAGAAATTTCCAATTAATAAATATGGAAATTTCGCTTATTTAATATAATACAATGCAATCTAATCTCTCTCGACACTAACTAAATCTGCTCAATGACACTAAAAGTTAGTTTAAAACTGAAACATTGACAAAAAAAAAACCATGAGTTTCTTCTACAAATCAGCAATAACCAGTTGCGATCAAAAGAATTCATTCTGCAATTTTAAGATTTAAAGATGATGATGTATTTTGTAAAATACGTGCAATGAATTAGACTTTTTTGCATTATATATTTCGATGTATCTCCAATAAGTAAAAGATTAGCTCTAGAATAAGTCATAGAGCTAAGTTAAAGAAATATCTTTTGCAATTTTTTTCATAAAAAAAAAGAAAATAATTTAAAAAAAAAAAATAATTAATTTAATTTAAATTTTTATATTTTATTTACACCGAAAAAAATTAATACCCCATTTTGAACACTTCTTTATCTATAAATTAAACAAAAGTATAGTAATAGATATATTTTTTTATTTATATATATATTTTATTTCACTTTAAAAGAAACATTTGGGTTCATCATTTTTTGTTTTTGGTTTTTTGGGTTTTCTTTTTACTTTTATTTGTTCTTCTTTTGAGATTTCAAAATTAGTTATCCTTCAAGTTTTTATCCTTTTTTTTTTATAGTATTACAAATAACACATATAAAGACACTTAAAGTTGTAGTGTCCTTTTTTTCTGTATTATTGTTTCCAAAAAAACAAAAAAAATATAAAAAGAAGATAAAAAAAAATGAAAATTCATGGAAAATGAGTGAAGATAAATATAATAAATTGGTAATATATATATATATATATATTATGTAAATATAAATATATATAATAAGGATCAAAATGTATATAAGAAAACGTTTATTAAAATATAGGGATAAGAAAAAGGGACATTATTTAAAGTGCGCATGATAATTTATTCTGTTTATTATTTTTATTCTTGTCAAAAAAAAAAATAAAAAAAAGGAAGATAGAAAACTTTCTTTTTTTTTTGGGGAGGAGGAGAAGGGTGAGAGTTTTTCATTACACTTGTACACTTTTGTCCATTTGAAAGAAGATGATTCCCTTATTTTTCTGTTTATTTTTATATTTTTGTAAGTTTATATGTATACATTAATATTTAATGTATAGAAACCTTTATTTAAAGGATTTTTACCAAAATATCCTTTATATATATATAAATAAACTTTTAATGCATATAGGATAACATTTTTTATTTGTTGTTTTATTCTTCAGTTGTAATGTAAAGTTCTATTAAAAAAATAAAAACACAAATAACTTCAGTATTTTAATTGGATGATTGATTTTAGATTTTTTCTCACTTTTATTCCAAATTAAAATAATTTTTTTCAATAAAAAATTTTTATTCTAAAAATACTAAAGTATCTATACTTTTAAAATCAAATGAAAGACAATTTAAACAGTTGTGGAAAATTAAATTAAAACTCAAACATAAAAAAAATTGAAAAAATAATTTAAATTATTTGGAATTATTGGACGAGTTCATATTCATAATATGGATATAATATAATATGGTGACTCACAAAAGAGGAACCTCTATTAAAACAATTAAGAAGAAGAAATGGAGGCGGATTTATCAACAATAAGAAAAAATTACAAAAACATAACCCTGTAATGGCCTTGGAATGGAACTCCTAAGAAAGCAGAAGAGACGGTTGTCGGAACAATACTTGGAAACGCATCATAATACAATCGAACTCAAGCAATACAACCTGACAAAGGAGAATGGAAAATAAAAAGCAGGAAATCATGTTAGATGGAAACGTCAAACAGAAGCGTCAAATCAAAGTGAAGTAAAATGAACGAAATAAAAAAAAAGTTAAAAATATAATATGTATGAATAGTTAAAAATATTTAAAGTAAAATAAATATGAAAAATTCTTTAGATTTTAATCAGTTCAATCTTATACATATACATATTATATTACATATTGTATCTATAATAATATATAACTACAAAATCTAACTATAGGACATATATTAAATATAAAAAACAGGATTTATACCAAAAATGAAAAATTTAGATTTCAAATGAAAAAAAAAAGAAAATTTACAAGTTATGTAGAGAAAAATAAAACATAAAGAATTTTATCTAAAAAATTTTCCATTCTATAGATACTTTTTAGTTAGTATGTTGTTGTTGCTGCTGTTATTGAAGTTTTTAAGGAAAAAATAAAATAATTTTTCTTATTTTAAATAAATATTGTTTTTTTTCTTTTTTTTTTTTTTTTGAGAAATTTTAAGATATAGGTACAATATGAATAATATTGAGGTATTTTATATTTTCTATATTATATTTCATATAAAATTTATATATTTTTTAATTTTTCAATCTTATTATTGTGTGTCAAGATTTATTTTAGATTATTAATATATATATATATATATATATATATAGAAAGAAAATATATATAATTTTAATATTTAAATTTATCTAGTTAGTTATTATTATTTTCATTATATATTTATAATAATTTTATTTTATTAACTATTTCTTATTATATATGTATATATTATTAAATAGCGACACATACTGAAAAGTTTAAAGAGATATCATGTAGTTACCTACTTATATAAGGCTATTATATCTATATTTATTTACTTATAATGTATTTAAGAGAATTAATTTTATTTTTGTGGTTCAATTTTATATTTAGTATCTAAAGATATTTTTAATATTCACCAATATATATATATATAAATAGGTATGATGTATTTACCTATTATATTTCTTAAAAGAAAAGTATATATGATTGAGGTTACCAGATGATATTTAAGCAGAAAATTTAAATCTTGCCATTTAATATCCTAATTATATTACTACTGGCTTAGTAAAAATTTATGATAATGTTATATAAACTTCAGTGTTTGAATGTACGATGGAAATTTTAAAAGTCTAAAAATAAAAGCCTTTAAAATGCATGTGTTTTTTTCTATCTTAACAAATTCAATATAAAACAAAATAATTTATAAAGAGATACCAACAATAAATAAAGAGATATTTAAGAAACAATTAATAAAAATTTACATAAATTATTGGTCCTTAATTTAATTTAAAAAAAAAAAAAATAATAAAACCGTATTTTCCGTCGCTTACTGTAATGTGTAAAATTATATATGTATGTATGTAACTCTCACTATACAACTGTCAAATTTGTTTTATTTAATTTAAATTTATTTAAATGGAAATAAAAATTATAAAAGAGATATCAAAAAATTTAATTGTTTATTCAAAATGGCGTCGTAATTAAAAGTACTTCTTTTTTTTACAGCAAACCAAACCAGTTTTAAATTTAAGATATAGGTACAACTTTGTATAAACTTTTATCAAATAATTATTTATTTTTTTTTGTTTTATCATTATATGCATATATGTACAATGTTTCAAATCTAAGATGTGTATTTCTTAACCACTACAACATTGGCTATAGATCAGGTGAAGTTCAAGTATTAAATTATAATACATAATTATATTATATATATTATTTACATTATTTTATTATATTTTATATATGTATAATATTTTGACTTGACTGTGATTTAAACCCAAATCCTTTCGATTGCAACATCGGTGTCGAATAATTAATCTAAACGCTGTTATAAACTGACAAAAACAAAAAATAAATTTTTTAAAATTTATTTAATGCTTTGTAAATTTTATTTATATATATACTTAACGGTAAAGTAATATAAGTTGGTAACTCTAAAAATGCCTATGTACCTATAATATGTTGCTCAAATCTCAAATTTAAAATAATTTAATAAAATCAATTTCATTTAAAAAAAAAAATATTTATATCTTAATTTTATATTTTTCTAATTTTAATATTTCACCTAAAGGAATTTAAAGATTTTTTTTCTTTAATATCAAAGTTTTTAAGAGGTTAATAATGATACTTTAAAAAAGAATCAAAAGAACATTTAATGCCTACATTTTATATTATTAAAGTTTAAAAATCTTTTTTAAGAAAAATATTTTAAGACTCTTTAAATAGTACCTATACCTAATTTTTTTGTTTTTTTTTTTTAACAAAAAATTGCAAAAAATTAAGAAAACTTTAATAAAAAAAACTAAAATACAAAATAAAATATTTTAATTTAAAAATAAATAAAAGAAAAGCGACGGCAATTCATCACAATCATTCAAGAGATCAAAACTTATAATTTAAAAAAGATTTTTTTTTTATTTTTGGTCATTTTTCTTTTTCTTTTTGTATAGAGCATCTCTTTTGTATCTGTGTAAATAATGTATTATAATATATATATATATAGTATATATATATAAAGTATTTTTGTTATTAACTTATAGATTCAATTTTGATTCGATTCGTTCAATAATACATACATATCTAAAATATTAAGTCACCTTAACAAAAGGTATGAAATGACAACAAAACTAAACCTATTTAAAATTTTTTCAAATCTCTGAATATGTACCTAGGTAAATATTTTTCATATATAATAATAGCATGTACATTTTTGTTATACATATTTATTGTACATGTATTATATTTATATATATGTACATATCTTTAAACATTGAAAACAAACAAACAAACAAACACAAAAAGAAAAACATAAAAGACAATCCAGATGAGTAAAAGAAAAAGAAAACTTACTAAACTCTTCTTAAAAAAAAAAAACAAAAAAAATAAAAACAAAGAAAAATAAAAGCACCACACATCACACATTATGTGGTGTATTATTGAAAGAACGTCACATTTTAATATATCCATTTCATTCATACAACGGTTGTTTGCAATGTATGTATATGGTATACAAATCAGTTGTAAAATTTTTTTTTTCTTTTTCTTTCGATGGTGTGAAATTTTCTGTGTACTTTAAGCCACTCCTTTTCTTTGGTTATTTTTTTTTTTCTTTCTTAATTTTTTTTTCTTGATTTTATTTTTTTTTTTATTATTTTCGTTTTTTTTTTACCCTGTGCGCGATAATCGACGCGGATTGGTGTCTCTTAACCAATCGTTTGGGTAAATATGATATTTTTTTTTTGTTATTGTTTTTATTTTTTCTTTACTTTTCTCTTGTTTGTGTCGTTTAAAAAAAAAAAGTTCGATTCTTCAACTGTATGTTCATTTTTTTTTTTGTCTTCTTTTTTCAGTATGTTATTCTCTTCTTTATTAGTTTTTGTTGTTGTTGTTGTTTTTCTTTTCGGACAACACTCTAAAAATGCCTTTGTGTCGCCTCTTAGTATTTTTACGTTCTTGTTTTTTATACACACTATCGCTATGTTACTTTTATATTTTTAAGAATAAGTATTGAAAAAAGAGTAAAGTAAACAAAAAACAATAACATCAGAAATAAAAATATTTATACGTATCAAACAAACACCACAAAAAATAAAGATATAGAGAATATATGCGATAAAGTGTTATAAAAAGATAGAGAAAATACATTGAAAAAGAGAGTAATAAAAATAAAAAAAAAATAAAATAAACATATAACAAATACCAATAATAAAAAAAGTACAAAAGCAATGATACATTTATACAACAGCAAAATAAAAAAAAATATAGAAAAACAAAACAACACAGTGAAATAATACAAAAAAGAAACAGAGGAAAATCAACAGAAAAACAAAAACAAATATAAACAACCAAATAAAAAGCATAATATTTAAAAAAAAGTAGTTGACAAAGAACACCAGTAGAGGGATTAGGGTCGTTTTGAAATGTGACAAAAAAAAAGAACAATTACAACAAAAAATAAAGAGATATAAAAATAAAAAGTATATTAGGAGAAACATGAAATGATGAAGAGAAGAAGAAGATAAACGAACATATACAAAATAAAGAAAAAAATGAAAAACAATAATAAAAAATGTTAACGTATAAATACAGAAAAAAAAACAACAATAGTGTCATATGTAAGGAGAAAAAAAAAACAAAGAATGAAGCATACAAAAGAACAAAAATAAGATAGAAAATTATAATAGAGGATTTAAAGAAAATGTCATATAGATATGTATGTATATATACAAAAAATAATTAAATGAAATAGGTTGTTATATACAAATTGCATATTGAAATATAACTTGATATATAAATATATCAATAACATTCAACATATAGAAAATATTTAATACAAAAACTTACACATATTACATATATTATTAGACAATATAATTTATACATATACCTACATATGTACATAATTTTTTTTACAAACAAAATACAATTTTTTTTTTAAAAACTATTGAAAATTGAACAATATTTTAAAAATAGTGAGTAAATAAACACTAAATAGATTCCTATATATACATATACTATAGGTATATCTATTGTAATATCTATAAGAAAAAAAAACAAATACAAAGTGGTAAAATTAAAATAAACAAGTAAGGAAATAAAAAAAAAAAAAATTAAGAACAAAAATAAAAAAAAAGCTAAATAGAGATACACAAGGCAAAGCTATACAAGAAAAAAAACATATATACTATACATACATATGTGTAATTATGTATGAGACCCATATATAAAAAAATGATAAATTTTTTACATATATCCATAAATATGTATATAAAATATACGTACAATATATTTATATATATATAGTGGAAATATATATAGTTAATAAGTAAATGAAAAAGAAAAGTTTATTTATTTGTTTAAAGGGTCATACGACTTTTTAATACTTAAGTAACGCATACTTTTGTTCGTTCACATATAATACCTACATGTATATGTACATATTCGGTATATGATTACATATATGAGTATAAGAATACATTTTACTCATATTTTCGTGTTGTTTCAATTTTTGTTTTAAAATATAAGATTTTTAAAATTTTATTTTATATGATTTTAAGTTTTTGGTTTATACGTAATGGACTAATGGTACGTACGTAAGAATGAGTGAATTTGGAATTCAACATATTATAATATAGTATGAACTATGAAATGATGGAAAAACTCACCACACACACATTTATTTTAAAGAGAAGAAAAAAAAAATAAAAATAAAGTATGTTTATTAAGAAGAGGAAAATAAAAAGAAGATGTGTTTCAAAACTTTTCTGTTATTTAAAATGTTTTTACATTTTATTTACAAAAAGTTTTTTTTCTAAATTTTTTGTTTTATTTCTAAAAATATACATATTATATTATGATTATGTCCATCTACATCAATACATACATAAATATTTTTTAAGTTTATTATACAATATGCCAGCAAATTCATATATTAAAAAAAAATATATCTTAATAATTTCTTATAATAATATATATAGGTATAGCTATGATGGTACTATTTATAATGTATCACCTTTTTTTTTTTATAATTTTGTTAATAATTTTATTTAAAAAACCAAAAAAAAAAGAACAAAGATATAAGAACTTGTACTTTACAGTAATGAAAGAAAGAGATAAAGAATGAGTGAAAATAAAAAAAAAATATATGATGTTGAATAAATTTTATTAGTGCGATTGTATACACCATTCGGGTGTGATAATGAGTTTTTACCGGCCGGAAAAACTGGTTTTATTATTGAAATTGAATTTTTTTTTTTATATATTAAGTACTTCTTTTTCTTTTCTATATACATACATACATACATTTGTATTATATTGTAAGTTTTATCAACTGGAAGGAAAAAAAAACAAAAGAGAGAGCGAGAGGTATGTATAGTTATTTTGTTTCACAAAACTAATAATAACAAAAAACAAAAAAACAAAATAAAAAAGTAAAACATGATGTTTTTTAATAAGATAAAAGATTTTAAAGGTATTTACATAAAAGGTGAAAATTAGTTTTTTTTGTGTGTATTATGTAGTTTTTTATGTAATATGTTAAATATTATGTATTATGTTTGTCAATTTTTGCTATTTGAATTGCTAAGTTTTTCGTTTGTTTGTTTTTTTTTCCATCAGATTTTTTGCAAAGAGTATTTAAAAAAAAAAAATAAAAAATTTACCTAACCTAATTAAATTAGTGAAATTTTTTTTTTCTGAACATTATGAAAAAGCCATATTAAGGCTATTTATATACTATCACGATCACGACGAACTATACTCAATCAACTTGTACTAAAATCAGTATATTTTACTATAAACAACTAAATTTGTTCATATAGGAAAAAAAAATTTTAAAATAATATTCTGCATTGATATATGAATACAATTTTAGATTTTTAGGTCAATGAATTAAAATTTCCTATACTTTTCTAGTTATTATTAAGTTAAAACTAAATTGTCATTGGTAAGTTAGTGAATAAAATAAATATGTTTTTATGTTACGGAAAAATAATTATTTATTAAATGATGACTCCATTGATTTTAATTTTAAAACATTTAGAATAAAACTTATTTTTCTATTTCACAGCTATATGGAACAGAGAGATAGGGCATTCACTATATTTGATTATATTTGACTATAAGTTTCAGCATAAAGAAACTATGGTTTCAGTTTCTGGAATCAACAGTTTTACTAAACAGTTAATTAATCGGCTGGTAGCTACATTAATATACAAAACTATAAAACACAAAATATATTTTTTTTACTTCTGCGCCATCTATTATCTTATATAAGAATTGTTTTATTTTTATTTTATATTACGGTATGATATTAATTATAGATATATATTAGATATAATATATATAGAAGAGAATAAAACGTTTTACGAAAAATTTAGACAATTTACAATATTTTTATTTAGTTAAGTACTCATTTAAAATCTGTTAATTAATATTATAATATATAGTTATTAAAACTGGCTCATTGAATTTACGCCCCATACAAATTATGGTCTTTCCAAAATCTAATTCTAAAAATCCTCCTAATTAAAAATGTCACATATATATATGTATATATACGTTCTAAAATAAAAAAAGAACAAATACCCCAATTTGATTTTATTTTTGAGATCAGAATTCATTATAAATTATTGCCCGAAAATAAGAATGAAAAAAGGGCTCAGTTTTCGGAAATTTTGGGTACCTATATATATATTTTTGTACGCCATCTATTATTTTATACAAGAATTGTTTTATTTTTATTTTATTATATGTTATATGATATTAATTATGGAATAGATATATATACGTATCATCGATAGGTATACATATAAACATTGTTTTTTTTTCACTATATTTTCGGATCATAATTCATGGGGTGTAAATTCATGAAGCCATTAAAATCATTAAAAATAAATTACCAATGATAACTTTTATTAAAATAAAGTGTTTTTTTTATTAATTAAAAAAAAAAAAACGCATTAACAGTTTAATAAAATGACAAAATACTTTAAAAATTAATTTAAGTTAAAAATAACTCATTAAAAATCTAAATTCTAAATGAACACTTTTTATATATAAGTATGTCTATACCTAACTGTATGTAATATTAATCCAAACGATTTTTAAAACATTAATAGATATAAATTACTATATAATATATACACTTATCCTACCGATATTCCAGATACTCTTTTTTTTTTTTTTAAGTATAAATTTTATTAATTTTAAACTAACTATTTATTTACGAGTACCTTATACATGTTTTTCTATTATGAAATTTGCAACTTAACCTTTTTTTACTTGATTTATACTTACTTATTTTTTTTTTTTTAATCTATCAGATAGATTTTTTTTTTTTTAATATGCAACGCAATGTTAATATGATTAAATTGAATTGTAATTCTATCTTTGTCCTCTATATATAATTAATTATATTACATTGTAATTTTATAGTGCGCCAATATTAAATTTAATTTTAAAATAAAAAATAAATAAATTTTTTTTTTTATGGAGTTTTTATAAATTGATTAACCGGTAGAATTAAATATAATGGTAATATAATAATAAAATACTTGTTAATAAATTGAATCTATCAAAAACAAGTTATAAAATTTCTATATATGTATATATGTATACATTATATATATATGTATATATATATATTAAATCAAAGAGCTAAAAATTGAATTATTTATTAAAAGGTTTTTATAGAAGAGTTCAAAAAAAAAAAGAAAATAAAACAAAAAAAAAGGGAACAATATTAAAGCTGTTAATGAAAATGTCTTTTCCTTTTTAATAAAAGTTTTAGATACTATAATGGTTCTGAACCATATAATAAATAAATACCATATTCGTATATTATTTCGTGCTAAATACAATCTGATTTTATTGGAATATTCTATATTATATATACCCTAATATGATATCTAAAGTCAGTACTAAAATAAAAAAAGAAAAATTCATGTAATTTAGTATATCAAGGTTCAAATTTTCTTTTTTGTAAAATGGTTGATATATATAGAGAAAAAATGAAAATGTTAATTGCAGTATTTTAATATATTTTTGAAATAGACTTCATGTAGTTTTACATTTAGATATACATACATATGCATATATACATTGTACACAATAGTTAAATTACATTAAAATTTTTTGAAAAATTATTATTTAATCATTAAATATTTTATCTATGGGTATATTTTTATTTCTGGGAATGATACACTTTGCAACTTTTATTTAACAACTTTACCATTAAAGATATAATGAAATTGTAGTGTTGGAAATTAAATTATTCATTGTTAAAAGCTGGGAAATGTCAATTTGTAACAGTTTTTAACCATCCAAGTTGTCAATTCTTCAGTTTTCAAAGTTGTTAAATGTCCTTTTACTAAATTATCATTTTGCTAAATGACTTTTTTTTTACGTTTCGTTTTGGTAAAAAATTTTTTTGTTAAATATGGTTTTTGTTAAGTGTCTTTTCTGCGAAATGTCCAGTTGCCAACCCGTCGGTTCTCATTATTATCTATATAAACAAAATAATATAAAGCTGTATATATATTTTCGATAAATTCAGTCATTTAAAAATGAATATATCATCTACAGGACAGGTTTTAAAACTGCTGTTTTATCAATTAACTGTGTATTTAAAAAGTAAAATGATACGCATATAATGATATAGATGATTTTTAAAATAACGTAAAAACGTAAATAGAAATAGGGTATTAACGAAAATTGATGGGTAAATTAGAAATAAATCTAAAAAAGTTCTTTTTGAATAATTACATATTGTAGAAAGGGATATTATTGACATAGAGCGAAACAAACCAGATGAAAGCATGTTTCACATCTTATCAGAGCTTTATTGCACTTATTACTTAGCGTTATCACTAATCAAATAATAAAATAATAATTTTTTTGTTGCACCCAAACCATATTTGGTAATAGAGATTTAAATAAAAATTTGATTAGTAAGAAACACTTATTTTAAAAATAAGTGGTTGATATTAGGGCTCAGTTCTCTCAATGACTTTCCATAAACATTTTTAAACAAGAAATTTCCACAGTTTTGAAATGAGGATTTGTTGTCTCTCTCGTGATGCATTGGATTAGTTTCAGGGGACCCATAATTGATTTTAGTTTAATACAGCAAGTGTCATAACCTATACAAGATGTCTGTAAAAGAATGAAATTCTTCTAATTTTTCGACGAATATTGAGGGAAATTAGTGCTATTTATATTTAGTGCTGTATTTTATTTATTTTTAGGGATCATCAGTTAGGCGTAAGATGTAGTTTTGGACTTTATCGTGAGGTTTGGTTTTGGAAACTCGTGGTAACTCAAAGAAGTTTGAAGGGCAGCAACCCATTTCATTTGATATAAAAAGTCAATCCAGTTAATACTGGATTATGAAATTTTTTTTTACTTTTGATAATATGTATCTATGTACATATATATTAATAATAATATTCTTGTATTATAATATTATATATGAATATTCGATCTTAAGTAAATAATTTTAAAACTACTTGATTACAAATATGATATTATATACATGAATTTTGAACAATACAAGCTCTTCTGTTTTTTTTTTTTTTTGAATTTTTCTTTTATACTTTTGTATTCTAGAAATGATTTAACAACTATAGATATTAACTTCTCAATAATTAAATATTTAAACAAGATTTTTCCCAAGAGATTATTTCTATATAGATTCTACTTTGGTTTTTTTGTTTTTTTTTTATATAAATTTTATTTTATTTTATTTTAATTCCAACTGGATAGAACATTTTAATAGAATATTAAACACGGTTTGTTATTTGTTTTTTTTTTTTTTTTTTGCTTTTATTTCAAATAAGAATGAATTATACATATATGTACTTATATATATAATATGTATGTACTTTTATGTTAATGTGACATCATATCAAGTTCGCATCAAATAAAATAAAATGTGAAGTGAATTGAATTACACCATTTATAATTGTTGTCATTCATTCAACGCCATTTCAAAAAACAAAATAAAAAAAAAATTTGTTTTTAAAAAGAAGCTTCCCTATACAAATGAACATAAATATAGTATATAGACTAATAATATTACCACTTTAATAAAAAAATACTTACATATAATATATAAATAGATATTATCTCTTAGATACTCTAACTTTTACCTCTTCTGTATCTATACTATACTTTTCTATATGCATTTTTTTTTTTTTATATCCTCACAATTAAAAATGGAAATCACAGGAAAAAAAAAAAGTATAAAAATAATAAATTTAACTTTAACATTTTCAATAGATTTTCATCTTTTCCCACCTATTTATTTTATTATTGTAAAATTTTAACATCTGATATCATATTATGATATGGATATAAAAGAAAAAAAAAAAAAAAAAACAAAAATGGTGATAGGTAGTATAGTAGGTACTTTACTTATAGAAGAAAACAAAAAAAAAAAAAAAAATACAAAAATTCTCTTGGTAATTTCCTGTCACTGTTTAGTGTTAATAATAACGTGTTTAACAAGAGTTTTTAAAAATATTTAATTCAAGTCATCACTTTTTTTTTTTTTTTTTTTTCAGTTTTTTTCATTTCACGTGTACATACATATACATAGTACATCCATACATAGTACATACATATATTATATGGAATAATATATTCACCCATCCATCTACTTTAATACAACTTACAACATCAACTTAAATATGAATAATATCAGTGAATTTTAATTACGTCAAAAAGAAAACAAAAAAAAAAAAAGTGAAAAAGATACAAAAAAAAAAAAAAAAGATGGAGTTCAAGTTTCCTTTTAAAGAATAATATATGTACCTATATAAGTTCAACAGTAATTATCATATATTATTTCATATTATAGTTTGTAATATAAAAAAATCCTATCAGAATTGATATGAAGAGAAAGGATTGAAGAAATAGAACTGGAGTAAAGTATAAATAAATAAAATAGTATAAATGTATATATATATATATACATATAGTATTAAAAAACAAAAAAAAATAAAAAATATATATATCAAATAACTATAAAAAATCAAAATTAAAAATCAAAAAAAAAAAATAAGAAGTTATAAAAAGACTTTTTTTTAGATTTGTTTTTTAATTGCTTAAAAATTAAACTTGATTCTTCGTTTTCCATTCAACTATAGGTATATTATATGCTATATGTATATATTAATAATATATAATCAGTAATCACTTACTTTTTGTTTAATGTCTTTAAGAGCGGATTGTATAGACTTTTTGTTTTTTGTTTTTTTTTTTTTTTTTTGCAAAGATACAAAATATACGATTGTAATCAACTCTGATACTGCAAAGATACTTCTTTGAAATTAAAAGAAAAGAAATATAAGAATCGGAAAGAGAGAGAAAAAAAAAATTGTATAGATACAGTAGAATTAATTTACAATTACAAGATTGTTTTTTTTTATTTTGTTTATTATTATTTTTTCTTAGGCAATTTTTTTTTTTAAATTTTGTATTTAAAAATTAAAAGAAAACAAAAAAAAAAAAAGCAACCTTTCAATATGTACCAAAAATGGTAGGTATAATTTAAAATAATATCTATGAGTATTACAGTATTATATATATAGATATGTACACAGCGACACATCATATGATTTAATATAATATATAGATATACATTTTATAATGTAAGAATTCTCTTATATTACCTATTAATAATACATATATGTATTTTTCAATTTTATTACAATTCTCAAATAAGAAAATATGTCTTTTCAATGGCTTAACTTTTAAGTATATATATGTATATAAATAAATAAAAATGTTCTAAAATTTGCAACTTAATTTAGTGAATCTTAAAAAGAAAATGTTTTTAACTTTTGTTTTTTTTTTTGATTTTTATGACCTCCAGACATGATAATAAAGTGATTTGTTTTTGTTTTATGAAATATCCCCGCTTTAATGAATTAAATTTTTAATTACTTCATATATTCAATGTTTTAATTTATTAAAATTCATTTAATTTTTAGGTATATTTAAATTTATTATTTTGTTTTATAAATTTGGATCAATTATTTATTTTTGTTATTGGGATTTCTTGATAAAGTGCAAAATAGAGCAATTCGTTTAATAAATAATCACATTAGCACTTCAACGCTCTCCTCACTGGGTCTCCGACGTTTATAGTAGATCCTCTTTTTCTGTTTTATAGATATCAAGTAGGAGTGGGAACTTGTTCTGGCGATAATAAAAAGTCTGATATATAAAGTCTGATATAAAATTTTTCCAAAAGGAAACGAGAAAAGTATCCTCTGCCGTAAGAGTGGTAGTTCAAAATCCTAAAAGATAATTTAGCATATGGCAATTCGTTTCCGATTCGAATATTTACCATTATCCCAAAATCGGTGATGATTAAAATCGGTTTCCCAAAATCGGTGATAACTATATTTTTTAATTTCCATAGGTTAGAAGAGAATGTCAACTCCTTCGTTTATGACATTCTTGCGAACCTTAGATCTATTTTTACTCAATAGAATAATCTTTTCTTGTCTAAACAGTAAATAGTCTCATAACTTATTTGATCAAAAAGGGTGGTCGCGTTACGTGTATAATGGGTTAAAGTCTCACACTTTGATAGAGGAATCGTCCTCGTATCGCTCCTGTTCAGCATCTTTTGATAATTGCCACCTAACTCCATAAAATGAAATGTGAAACTTAAAAAATTAATGATGACAGATTTGTAATTTAATAAAGTCTAATCTATATTAAAGGCTATTAAAAGAACAATTCTGAACTGTTAGATTTTTTACGCAAAAAAATCAATAGAAACATTTAACAAGTAAAGAAAAAACAGTAAAACATCAATCGAAAACTGTAGAAAACAATATATTCTAAGTTTCTTAAGCAATATAGAGTATAGATTATATAGAGCAAGTTGAAAAATGTTAAAAGACCGCTTAGTTTATAGAAAACAGTAAACTAAGGTAATAGGAGCTGCATTCAATTATTACCTCATGTAGGAATGTGTTATATACTACTGCATGTAACTTTAGATGTATTCGTCACTGATAGCAAAATAGCAATAATAATTGGCGGATCCATTGTTCTCATATAGCCTCATTCCCAATTCAGAGTTACCGCCAATATATTGCGAGAGCAGTTAAGAATTTTATCCCATCATATTGCCTAAAACGGGAGGTGGATTTAGCCAGTAACAATCTGGTACTATCAAGGACATAATGGGCCGAATGCATAAAACTGAGCTGTACCTCAAATCTCACATTTTCAAACAAAACTACGAGTTCAGGTGTAATTTTGTTTGAAAAAGTAAGAAGTTCAAACTCAGTTTTATGCATTCGGTTCAGTGTCTTGATGTCTTTGAACGATTCACAGCTCCCTTAGGAGAGAAATCAAGTGTACATGAGAAATTAAAAGATGAAGCTTAAAGTTTAAAATTAATATTAGATATGTATGAGCTTTATTGAAAATCATTGCTTTTCAAGAAAGGGCTAAATCGAGAAAAGTTTGCCTTAAATGTTTAAAATTTTGGAACAATTTCATATAATTATATCTTCAAAAATTTTGCCATACATTTTATAAATTTTTGAAAACGGTTCTTTTAAACGTTGTTTTTCTTCTAACTCTTACTTTTATTAAAATTGATTGAAATGATTAAAATAATAATTAACTATTAAGGTGACGTGACTTTGATCCATTACATTAGTGCAAATAAAAATGTTCAATAGTTTAGAAACTTGGAGCGCAGTTTTTCCGAACTAATTTTTCCAAAAGGAAATCCTGAAAAAAATTTCTCATTAATTCGAAAAAAAAAATCCGGACTAATGTCAAAAACAAATTAAGCCAGTGAACACTAAAAAATTCAAACTAATATCCAATTTTTTCCAGAACACTGGTCAGTGTTGAGTGTTTTGGTTAGTGTTCCGGAAGAAATTAAAACAAATGTTAAAACAAATGTTTTTTCGGAACACTGATCAAAAAATCCGCACTTCAATTTTTCTTCTTCAAAATTTTAAATGTCCGCACCATGACTGTACTAACCATTCATTATATACTAAAACTTAATAGGAAATTATTTTAATAAGACCAGAATAAAAATAGATTTTTGTGGCGCTTAACATCTAACTTAAAACCAGATAAAGAAGAATATTCGAAATTATTATTTAATCGAATTTGTATGCACATATCTCTATTTATTATCTGTATTACAATCAGATCAGATCATATTTATTCTGACTAAATTTAAATTTATTATATGCCAAATCAAAAGGATTAAAATTAAAATTATAATACATAATTAATTTATTTTATAGCAGTGCACATGGAGTTAATAACTTTAAAATCAAAATTATATAATTATTTTTTTTATATGATGAAACAATTCAAAGTTTAATGATTACAAAATACTTATATTAATTGAAAGACTTCCTATTGAGTTTTTCCATACATTTTTTATATAAAATACAATATGGACAACAAGTTAAAGTAAATGAATTCATTCCACACTCTATATACGAGCTGTATAAAAAAAAATATTGTTTGGAATTATTATTACAAAACCTATATAATATATTATAGAATAGAATCTCAAGAATCTTCCTATAATGAAAATAATAATATATAAAATAAGAATTCAAAGAAAAAATACTAAATATCAGTCAGAAAAAAATATAATAAAAAATAAAACAAAAATATATAGAATTTCTATATTTTTATTTATAAAAACACTCAGAATCACGCCATCATTATTAAATAATAATAATAGTAATAATAATGAATAATGATAATGGTTCTCTAATGATTGTAAAAGATATTCCCTAAGGGTCATTTACATTTTTATAATCATTATCTACCATCGTCACTATATATACTTTTTATATATTACTTTTATCGGAAAAATATTATTTAGGTTTTTTTTTTTTTTTTGTTTTTTCTATTTATCTATTATTCATCTATTATATATTAGATTTTTTTTTATGTATTTTAATATAAATTGTACGTATATGTATATAAATTATGTACACGTGTAATTCTGATGAAAAAGCAAAAAAAAAAATTAAAAAAAAAAACATAAAATGTTATGCAGCTGTCCGCAATTTTCTCGCAATATTAATTTTTTTTTTTGTTTTTTTTTTTTCTCCCCATCATAACCACTTTAAATTTCTCTTGTTATTGTTTTTTTCACATCTTGTATTTTTTATTGTAAGAATCTCTAATTGTATTAAATAATCAATATCTAATTCACTTTTTTTTTTTGCTTTTTTGCTTATTCCATAATTACTTTCTAAATATATGAATTGTTGTTGAACAAAATACAAAATATATATATATATATATATATATATATATAAAAGGATATAAAGCAGAATATACAAACAGGATAACGCGAATCGACCTAGAAATTTTTTATTTTTTTATTTAAGTTTCTGTTTTTATTTTGCTATTATGTTTTTTTTTTGTTTTTTTTTTTTTTACAATTGAGAGGAGGATTCAATAAAATCAAACCAAAATCAATATCAAATTTCACCCCAAAAAAAAATTTTTTTTTTTTATTTTACGTTGGTTTTGGTAAATAGTACATTTGAATGTAGATACAAAAAAAAAATTATTTACTTATATATATATATACATATATATATATGACTCTTCTTGTTAATAGATTTTAATTTTTCTGTATACAAAAAAAAAAAGATTTTTTTTTTCAAGGAAGCAAAAAAAAAAATTATTTTCTAAAAGGATAATATAATATGGTGTATTTATTACGCGTGTTTTAATATGTATATATGTACTCATTTAAAGTACAATGTCCTAACAGTTAAATTTCAAAAGAAAGAAAGAAAAAAAAGGAAATTTTAAATTAAACCACGCCATTATGATATTATAATTTTTATTATTGTATATATATATATATATATATATTGTATATGTATACTTTACGCAAAAAGTTAAATTTTTATATACAGAAGATTCTATTTTTAGAATGAAGTTTAAGGAAGAATATCTAAAATCTAAGATTTTTTGGTTTTTGTTTTTTTTTTTTTTAGAATACGATTTCAAATGTATATATATTTAGTTAATCAGAATATAGAAGAATACTAATTTTTAAATATGTTAGGGATTATTTAAATACTTTTTACTGAAAATAATCATTATTTTGTTTAAAAAATACGAAAAAACGCGAAAAAAAAAAACACTTTGTCCATAAGATCCGAACCCTTTATACATCTGCATACTACCACACAATATAAATATACTATAGGCAGAGAAGGAACTCTATATAGATAAAAGCTTAATTGTGAATTCTTTGAAGGAAGAAAAATCAGTAAGCAATTCAATGTAAGAACTGGCAGCGTAGGGAACATGGCAATGGTTTCAAAAATCTAAATTATCTATTAAATAATTTAAAACAGATAACAAACATTAGAATAAATTTATAAAATAAAAATTTATCGATATTAACATTCATAAAATGTTTGAAACAAATATTTGTTTTTTGTTTGTATAAAGAGCATAGGGCATGTTTGTTTTTGCCCTATAAAGAGCATAGGGCATCCATACTAAATCATTTATTATTCATATTCGAATAAGCTTGAATTTTTGGAATCAATAATTTCACTAAGCCGTTGACAACTCGGCTGTATAGCTACTGTACAAGACTATGATATGTAAATATCTTTTTTTTATTTCTACGCCATCTATTATCTAATACAAGAATTATTTTTTATTATTTTATTATATTATAACAATAATATGACATTAATTATAAGATATATATATACTTATTTTTTGTATTTCATTACATTTTCCTAATTAATAAGAAAATAATCAGAAATAATTTATACTATTTTTTTTTTTTATTAAAATATCCAGGTGGGATTCTATATTTAAATATAGAACCCAGTTGGGATGGGATCTTTCGAATAAAAGGCATATAGCTAAAAACAAAATTAATGCAAGTTCCTTGTATACAAATCGAATTTTGACTAAAAAACCAAAAAAAAAAAAACCTTTGTAATTACATTTCATATCTTTTCCCGTCAACCTTCTCTATCTTTTGCTAATGGTGGTTATAAAAATCTAACTTTCCTTATTGCATTAATCCTACTATACGTTGTTTTTTTTTTTTTAATTGAAATCATCAAATTAAATAAATTTAGTATAAAAAAGTTTTACTGTTCTTCACGTTCTTATCCTTAAAAAAAAAAACCATATTTAAACTTTTTACTATTACCACTCCACTCGTGTATAAAATCAAAATTAAAGAAAAAATATTTAAGTGTAGATTTATTACGCGAATTATATTTTAAGAATTTCGTTAAAAAAAAAAAAAAAACAAATCTTTTCAATAAATTTGAAATCCTTAAAAATTTTTAGTTATTCTTTTACTTTTTTTTTTTTTTTTTATTTATTTCTATATAATAAGTAAATTTAGCTATATAACAATATATATATTATATATATACATATAAAATTTAAAAAATCTATCACGCTAAATAAAGGACCTTCTTGTTAAATAACAATAGATAGTACAAAATCGCACCCTCTTTTCCAAATACATATATAAACATAGTATACATTATACAAGAGCAAAAGAGACAAACAATACAATCAGTATTTTTTCCTTATATTTTTTCTTTGTAATTTATATATAAAATATATAATCAATTTTTTATACATGTATAAATATATATATTATATAACATATAATATTTAGATAAAGTACTTCAATTCAAATCCTTGAATAGTATAGATACATCTTTATCTATATATATTTATATAGAATTATATTTAATATAATAAATTTTTTTTTTTGTTATATCTTTTATTTGATTGTTAGTGTTTGGTTGTGTGTAAAAAATAAATGTTAGTGAAATTAAATTTTTTTTTTGTTTTTTTTTTTCTTCTTTTCAAGTTTGTTGATGTGAATTTTTTTTTTTTTTACTAACTTATTGTATTTTTAATTTTTTAGTTTTCAAAAATTTATGAGAATACATAAAAAAAATCAAAAGAAAAAAAAAGAAAGAAAAAAGTCCTTTTGTTCCATCAATTTCTAGTACCTACCTATAGTCCTTTTTTGCTTTTTTTTTTAAATTTTTCTTTTGTTAAATTTCTAATATTTAGTATATGTAAGTTTACACAATATGGATATCTATACACTATACAAAGTTTATATATAATCGGAGACGATAATATCCTTTTTCTATATTTCTATCTCTTTTTCGCTTACCTAATTTATTTTTATTTTATTTTAATTCTGTATCTTTATAGGTGTATTCTCCCATAATTTTGATCTTTTTTTTTGTTTCTGTTTTTATTTGCCACTTATTTATATTCCACTTGGTGATGATGGCTGGTGATGGTGAAAAACAATTTTCGCGCTCACAAAACAGAAAAAAAAAAAAAACAAGTAACAAAATAACAATAAAGAAAAAATGTTTTAAAAACTAAAAAAAAGTGTTTTCAATAGCACACCATTTTTGTTTTTTTTGTACACTTTTCGTATTATTGTGTTTAAGATGAAAATGTACATATATTTATATGTGTCTATACAAATAAAATAAAATAAAAAAAAGATATAAAAAAGGATATTTGCAGATGTATAAATATTTTTATCAAAATATAAAAAAAAAACAAAAGATGCTTACAGATTTAGAGTAAACTGGGGAGACGGCGTTTTCATAATTGAAAAATAAAATAAAAAAAAATGTGGTACGTTTTAGTGATTTTATAATCTGTCAGAGTTTAATATGTGTTGTTTTTAATAGTAATTGTTTTTCATTAAATGCAATTGAGTATAGTTTCGTTAGATATTTCAATCAAAAAAATTAAATTTAACGGTTTTACTTATTTTACCTATATACGTTATTCTTTAATGTAACATTATATTCTAAAGGGAAATTAAAGGTATGGTAAATATGGTGGTTTTTGGTTTTTGACTTGAACTAAAATGTTTCAACCAGTTATGAAAATTACAATTAGTTCAAACAGTCAACTTCAAAACAGTCAACTTTCAAACAGTCAAAGTTAAAGATTAAACATAGCAATAGCTGGCATTAGTCTGTGGTTTGAATCGAATGTTCCATTTTATATTTCATATATATTCCCAAAAATGTGAGGATAAGTTTCAAGAGATATGCAACGATTGACACAATTATTAGTTTTAAAAAGTGAATCCTTCCACCTAAATAGAAAAAGATACAGATATTCACCATTTTGACATTCTAAAT
This sequence comes from Poecilobothrus nobilitatus, assembly GCA_947095535.1. NCBI lineage: Eukaryota > Metazoa > Arthropoda > Insecta > Diptera > Dolichopodidae > Poecilobothrus > Poecilobothrus nobilitatus. The sequence goes on from OX352773.1 coordinate 63,276,779, forward strand.
TCTTCCATTAAAAGAAAGAGATTTATGTTTCGAAAAAGTTTGATAGCTTGTGCTTTGTAAGTCTTAATTTTGTTATATTTATTTATAATTTGGAAATGAAGAAGTATTTATCCTTTTTTGTTATTTTACAGATATTTTTGATTAATTATTTCCTTTTTTAAATTATAAACTTCAGGAAAACTGAAGTATTCATACTTTTTTCAACCTAAGGTGCTCTATTTTCTTAGTATACATCTGATTTTATATTACGGAAACGTACGAAAATCTTTAAAATTACGAGAGTTTGAATAACTTAATAGTTATGCGTTTGACGTATCAAACGTGGAAAAGTGCACCTACTCCAAACGTAAGTTAATAAGTATATGACTGGTGAAACATTCTTGTCAATTTATAGTCTCAGTTTCACTTATTATACACATTCAAGTAAGTTTGTAAGGTCAAATAAAAAAAATCAGTTGAGATAAATCAGTCTATACTTTTTTGTGTTTTAAATCCTCAGATTGAAACTCTGATGTTTATATAAAATTTTAACAGATTTTGCAATCTCGTATTATTGTTCTTATATACCTTAAAATAATAATATAAAGGATATATGCACTAGAAAATAAAATAAATCAAAAAAAAAAAACAACAAAAAAAAACAAATTAATAATAAAAGAAAAAAAAAACATTAAAGTGGAGTGAAATGAAATGAAATGAAAAATAAATGTATAGATTTCACGAAACAAAGATATTAAAAAAAGAAAACAAAAAAAAAAAAATGAAATAACTGCAAAAGGATATTACACTCTATTATACTAAATTTTTTTTTTTTTATTCTTATTTTTACTTTCTTTTTTTGTTTTTCTTTTTTTTCTATTATAGAATTATATTTCAGTATAAACCAATTCATACATTTTATTAGACATTGAATTTCATTTTACTATACCACTACAAATACTATAAAGTATAGTAATATTTACTACTACTACTATTAATATTGAGTACAGCTATACTATGATGCTGTTACTAATGCAATTACTTTTACTTATATATACTATTGATAATTGATTTTTATTTTTATTTTTTGTTGATGTTAATAGTTAGAATGATTATAGAACTATTAAATATTGATGATGATGATGATGATGATGGTGATGATGGCGATGATGCAAAGATATTTAATATTATTAAAAATGATTGTTTAAAAGGAATAAGATTTTTTTTTTTTTGTTAAAAAAATATTAACAGAATTTTAAAATTAAAAGGCAAAATATTCTATTGTGAATTTAACACAGTAAAAAAAGAAAAAAAAGGATATATAAGGATATTTAAGATTTTTTTTTTTTTTTTAGTCTCACTATTTTCTTTTTTTCTTGCGAAATTTTTTTTTTTCAAAATAAATGGTGATCCTATTTTTATATAATCACTTTTTAAATATATGTTCAATAAATAAATACTAATGGTTTATATTGATATCCTCAAACAGGATATATATTCATCTATTATTAACACACAGTTCTGTTTTTTTTTATTTATGTAGGTGTGCATCAGTATTTGTGTTTATGATATGTTATTTTTAATTCATTAAAATGAATTAAATGAATGCAATATCATATGATCCCATCCCATCATGTTAAATCATTTGTAAGAAATGATAATAAATTAAATGGATTTTAAGGAATTGAAATGATAAATATTAAGGAATATTTTTTTTATTTTTCTTTTTTTCTTTGTGTTTTATGTTATTGAAATTTATATATTTTTGTACATATGGGTTTAATTTAATGTACAATTATATTAATTTTTGGTATAAGGATTGAAATTATATGTTTCAAAGAAAATGAAAATTGAAAAATTTATTTTATATATATTTGCTTAAAGTTCGAATTTTATAATGGTAGATTTTTTTTTTTGTTATTTTATAATAATCGTAATATGTAATATGAGAATTTATATTTTATAGTATGGGCAAAAAAATTTTTTTTGTTTTATGATATCTATTATACTATTATGGACGTCAATTTAAAGAGGAAAAAATATTTTCCACTAAAATTTGAAATGAAAAAAATGATTAAATGATTCTTAATCTGAAATTGATATATACGTTAGGAAAATTTTACAATTTGTAAAGAATTTACTATAGTAGATTTAAAAAAAAAAAGAAAAGTTTTTTAAATAAATATAAATAAATATTCCAGTTGGTTTTAATCCGGATTTAAAAATAACTACATACATATATGTACATAGAGTTTATTGAAATCAAAATTAATATTTAAATCTGTTCAATGAAAAACTAAAGATATGTTATATATGCGATTCAGTGACGTGGATATAAAATACTTATGATAATGATTTAAAATAAAAATGTATATACATTAAATCATTTTAAAATCAAAATAATTAATCAATTTTTAGATAATGATGTGTAATTTTCAATTTTTTATAACAATATGTAAAGAAGTTATTTATAGGAAGGATTGTTTGCTCGTCTAATTCCAGAAATATTACTCTGTATAAGATTTTAATTTACGCCACTTCGTTGTTTTTATATCTTGAGAGCTCTGCTTAGACGTTATTCCTGATATATTGGTTTTAAATGAAATTAAAAATATTTCGCAAAATAAATTGATCATTTATTCTTTTAAATTATATCTTAAAATTGTTTTCAAATTTTGTTAAGTTTATATTTGCCGTAAAATTTTCATTGCTCTTAGAATTTTCCTGAAAAAAATTGTGGCGCTGCTTATTCACTTTAAAACGAATATAATTTAAATTTTCTTAAACTCTAGTTTAATTATTCTTAAAGGAAATTCATCAAAAAGTGATCATTTATTTAAAAGTTTCAAAAACACAATAATTATAGAATGTTCAACATAAAACGGGATAATACAAAAAAAAGGCGAACTAACTCATTTTATCCTCTCATTTTTTCATTAGTTAAACTGATTTGTAGAACTGGGAGTCTCTTCATAGTTCTTATATGCATTCTTATTTTTTACCCTTCATTCTCGACAACTATATTAGAAAAAAAATTTAAAAACCGTATATTAGATAAACTGTACAAAGAAACGGTGTACATAAACAGAATGAAAAGCTTCTTCTTACTGTAGCAAAAACAATGCAACATGAAAAGATATTTTGATACAATGATGCCAAACCACATATTAGAAAATCATTTTAATAAGATACACAAACTTTAGATTTTTCATAATATTATATACAGAAATCATTAAATGATGGCTCACTATTAATTCAACTAAAATTAAAAGTCTTTAAGAAAAAACATTGTTCACATTGATTTTTAAAGTAAAAACCTTTAAGTAAAAACAACCTGGAAAACCGTGGTGAAGCAAAAATTTTCTTTAAATTATTCGATCACTTTTCAGACAGGAATCCATTTTTTCTTTTTTCACCGTCTTTACAGTGAATGAAGAAGAACTTTTTGAAGCAAATTGAAAAAAAAAAAACTTTCTTTCAATTTTGTAAAAAGAAACAAAAAACAAAAAACAAAAACAAATTTTATTTTTCTTTTGTTGAGAAGTTTTCTTAAGAATTTTTTTTTCAAACACACTTACACTATACAAAAGAAAGGAGGCGCTCAAAGATTCCTTTTTCGAAAAAGTTTCTTTTTTTTTGTTTTGGAAAAAACAAACTGTCCTCGATTAAACTTTCTTGAAAGTAAGTTTACTTTGCTATATAACATAAACACATACACATGTATAATGAAAAAATTAATCAACTCTTCTTTTACCTTCATATTACATTTTATTACCTTTTCTTATTCAGAAATAAAAAAACAAAAATCAAAAATCAATATTCTTAAAGAAAACTGTTTTAAAGTTGTATAAGTAACAAGTCAAATTTTAAGGATTGTTTTACATGTGTTCTCTTATTATTTTTGCTAGGATCGTATCATATATTTTCACCTTCTACAATTCTACCGTCATAAGTAAGCTTATCTCTTATATCTGTTCTTCTTTTTTCATTCCAAGCACTACTGTTTATATTTATTCTTCACAATATTCAATTACAAGTCAAAATTATCTGTAATTTAGTGAACTTTCAACTGCAGAACCGTCTTCCTTATCCCATTATGTATTACCCATTATCATGCATTACTTTTTAAATTGTGTTAAAATATTCACTATACAGTCACTAAAGTATATACGTGCTTACAGTTTGACTTTAGTGTCAATCTTAAATAGAAAAAGCCACCTACATATACACACCTTTTAATTTCCGGACCAGAAACATTTTCTTTCATGTAGAAACATATATGTATATGGATTTTATTATAAGCAAAAAAAAAGCGTATAGGGTAAAATATATATTTAATTTTATATAATATATATATATATACATATATATTCGCTTCATAATTTTTATTTAATTCAAATACTACCTAAGACTTAACCAGGCGTATACACACCAAGAACCCCTTTTCATTGCATAACACAAATCCAAATACAAAAAACAAAACACAAAAATTCAAACAAAAACAAAAAAAAACAGAAAAATCCGGAAAAGTTGCTAAGAAAATTTAAAAGAAAAAAAAAACAAATTCTCTGCAGTGAGTGTTTTTGACTTTCAGACGCATTTTCTGGGGTGGAAAATTGAGAAAATGATTCCTTGCCTTCGTTTTTTGTTCGATTTATTCTTGTTTTTTTTTTGTTTCTTTTAAGGACAATTAATAGTACTCTGTGTAAAGTAAGTGGTTTATATATGTGTATTTATGCTGGAAAATATATTTTTTGGAAATTTAATTTTTTTTGTTTTGTTTTTTCTATTTTATATGGTTCAATTTTTTCTTACCCCATTTTACTGTTATTTTTTTTCAGGATTTTCTTTTTATTTATACATTTTAGTCATTCTTTCATTCATTTGACCTTAGAAGGAACATTGTAAAATATTAAAATAAACAAAAAAAAAAAAAAAATAAGCGGGTTTTATATAGATGCAAGTACACTATTGGACAAAATATTGTGTTTAATAATTAAAATAAATTAGAGCATAAAGTTTTGGATATATTAGTTAAAATCTAAAATATTCATTTAATTGTGTGCTAAACACAGATTTTTTTTTCCTAGTTTTTAACATTATATATGAATGATAAAACTATGATAAAGATAAAGATAAAAACTAGAGAATCATCGACATCTGTTTTGTTTTTTAAAATAGGATACTAGACAATATTCCCTTTTAAAATGGCACATACAAAAGAAACACATATAAAAGAAGTTGTGTTATATTTTACATATAATATGCTATATTCTGAAGCAGATGAACAGAAGTTGATATTGATCTTTTAGTTTAGATGAGCTTCCGGCGTATCTATAAAAAATCTACCTGGTACTGGCATAGTTACCCAAAAAATTTTCTGTCCATTATAATGAAAACCAAAACTTTCTTCTATTTATTTCTTTTCAAAGTTAATAGTCAAATAACAGCGGTTCGGTCGAACAGGATAAAACCCATGTTAAAACCAAAAAAAAAAGAAATTAGATATAAAATCTCAGAAAGTAGAAAAATATCCATATACATATTAATACATACTCTGTTCCATACTGTACTTTATTTAACAAGAAAAAAAAGGGAGGAAAACCGATAATAAAAACTCTCCATTTTTTCATGAAAATTTCGAATGTGTTTTTCTTTTATTTATATAAAAGAATTGGCAAACAATAATAAAAAAGGGTGGTAATTGGCATATAAAATATATAAAAAGTACATGTGTACTATATTTTCTTTCTATTGTAAAAAACCAGTAAAAAAATTGCTGTTGCGGAAATTTTCTTTTTATTTTTTGATAAGAAAATTTGGGTAGAAATAGGATGTTGTATTACACAAAAAACAAAAAAAAAAAAAACAAAATGCTGGTACCAACAGTTTTACAGTTATACAATCATTTATAGATTCTTTTAACTCTTTCTTTTTTTTCTTTAATGTTCAATTTTTTTTTTTGACATTCTTGTGTTTTTTATTTTGTTTTAGCGTAAAATGAATTTTACAGGAATTTGTCCTTTTTATGCTTAAAAAACTTGAAATAAGGACGAAATTATAAAACTAGAAAAAAAAAGAAAAGAACGATGTATATAAGTAGTAATGAAAGAATTTATTTTTTGTTTTTTAAGAAAAAAAAAAACTTTTAAAGTTTTTCTTATTTATCTTTTGGATTGCATATTAATTTGCCTAAAGTATTATTGTGCAAGGATATTTAAAGAGAAAAAGATGAAAAGAGAATTTTTAAGAAGGAGAAGAAAAGATTATGCTGCAAAGATTTAATTTTTTAGATTAAAAAAAAAAATGTCTTTTAATAAATTATATATAGCATGTGAAAAATGTTGGAATTTAAAATTTTTTTTTATATAATATAAATCTATATTATTTTATATAATCCATATTATTTAAGAATTTAAAGAAAATATAATGGCTAAATATGGGTAAAACAAATAATTTTAGTTAGAAAATTTAAGATAAAAGTATATATATGTATCTTTTTTTATATATATGCATATTAAAAGCTAGATAGTTTTTGAAAGATTTTAATATTTATATTAAAACCTAGAGAGAACAAATAATTGGATACTTTTAACACTTGATAAAAAAATGTATTAATGTGACAACAAATTTTAATTTTAGTCTTTTAGTCCTGTCCATTCCTCATTTTATTTCTCAGCCATTAGATTGCTTTGCAATTAAGTGTGATTATATCATTATACGGGCTACGGAAGAAGGAGATTTTAATAGGTAAAAATCTCATACTACCAAGGGGACTTTTATTTCTTGATGTCTATTGAAGATCAACACATCTTACAGAAATAAAAAAATGTATACTATATAATGTACGAAAATGAAAAAATGATATTATAATATTAATATTTCATTTTGTTTTATAATTGATTGTTAAAGAACGAAAAATCAAAATTTAAATTTACATTGTTAAAGAATGAAAACGAAAATTGGATTTTTATATACTATGTAAAGAAATGTAAAATTATTAAAGTACCCTAAAAGTATGCAATTTTTTTTGGAATATATACTGTTTTGGTATTTTTGATAGGGGGGCTCTCATTAAAAATATACCAGGGGCTTCGGTAGCCTAGTGGGTAGGCGTGTGGCGTATTAATTGAAGGAGTGTGGGTTCGATTCCTGCACAGGTCGTAAGTGTTTTTTTCTTCACATACCCCCCTTACGACCAAATATAATGTAAATATATAGTATATAATATAAACAAAATAAATAATATTAGTATATAATTTAATAATAGTATAAAAAAACCTATAATGGCCTTAGTAGCCGATGGTTTATGTATGTAATTTTAACATTTATGTATGTAATATTAATATAAATAAATAAATAAATAAAAATATACCATCAAATTTAAACTCAATAAACATTGAAAATAACGAATTGTTTAAGTATGATATGTATATACCTGCAAAAGAAAAACTTTATGATAGAAAACCACACTTTTGGCAGAATTTAGATTTAAGGTAGGTTAGGTAGTAGTCGTAACTAGCAATTAAGTTAAGTTAGGTTAGTTAAATTAATTTTAAGTTTTTATATAAATAAGAAGTTAAAAAAAATTGGTTTTTAAAAAAAAAATTTTTCCAATAAATTCATTACCATAAAAAAAAATTAAGAAGAGATATTAGATAATAAAATTTTATAGTACAAAATATTTTAATCAAATAATTTGATAATAATAAAAGCAGAGAAGATTAATTGGGAGAGCTGGTAAATTACATACATTTAAAATTAGCTTATAAGAATTCTTTTTAAGTTTTGTTTTTGAATTAATGTAAAATCACATAATAAACTAGAAAATAAAACACAAAAAAAAAAAAAAAAGAAATTGGGGGGCTTCGGTAGCCTAGTGGGTAGGCGTGTGGCGAATTAACCGAAGGAGTGTCGGTTCGATCCTTGCACAGATCGTAAGTATTTTTTCCCTTACATACCCCCCTTATGACGCAATATAATGTAAATATATAGTATATAATATAAACAAAATAAATAATATTAGTATATAATATAATAATAGTATAAAAACCTATAATGACCTTACTAGCCTACATTTATGCATGTAATATTAATATAAATAACTATTTTTGAAAGGATTTGGGAGGATTTGTTGGCAAACATTAACTAAATAAGTGGGTTCAAATCCAGCACGGGAAGGAAAAATTTTTAGTTAAGAAAATTACTGAAACTATACATACATTTTTTAAATCAATAAATAAATAAAGAATTGTTCTATAGCCAGGATTGTTTTACTAATATTGGATAATATGTAATACTGTTATATATGTAATATTAAATTAATGTTATATATTAAAATAAAAAAATAAATGATTTTAAATTATTATGTTAATAACGTTAACCAGAATCAAATTTGATCTCAATTAATATATACATACATACAATAATATGATATTATTTGGAAAAATTTAATTTTTAAAAACAGAATAATAATAAAAACAGAAATTTTTATTTATCTGTTAAAATATTATTTATAGATATATTAAAATAATTCACCATTATTTTTATAATCATAGCATCAATCATCAATATCATTTTAAATATTATTTAATAATTTTTTTTTTTTTTTTTTAAGTTTAATTTATAACCATGAAATGTAAATAATTTTTCAACACGATAAATTAAACATAAATTTTTCTTTTTTTTTTACTCTTCTTTTTTAATAATAACCGTATGATAATAATTATAAATGATGAAAATAAATAGCAGTTAATAAATGGATACTACCCACACTTTTATAATTTGTGTTTGTGTATTATATACATATATTTTATAACAATTGAATATATCCAAATAATAATAAAAAATATTAATTGTTTGTGATTTTTTTTTTATTTTCATTTTTTTATATTTAACTTGATTAATAACAATAACAGCAACAATAATACAAAAACAACAATATTGACATTTAGAATAATTAGTGAGGCGAAATATAAAAGCGCGAAAAAAAAAAAAAAATAACAAATTGCATTGAAGATAATAATTTATAAATTTTTATAGTAGCAAAAACAGCAAACACCATATCATAATTTATAATTTTAATTATAAATAATCGTATAACAATAATATATTTTACACACATTTATGTATATTTTATTTATATGCTAACAATAATAATTAAATTAAATAATAACTAATTATAGTTATATAGTAGTTAGTGATTTATTAACATTTTAAATTTCTGGTGCATTTATATATAGTTTTGTTATATTGTTATTATATTTATATCAGAAATTCTTAAACTTTTTGTTTTTTTTTTCAATTATGTTGGTTGAATGGATTGAATCTGCACGATACTGTGAATGGATTGAATCTGCACGATACTGTGAATGAATTGAATCTGCACGAATAAAATGTTGATAAAAATAGATGCAGGAGCGGAAGTCCTATGAGTTATCTCTGTAGGACCATAGTCCCATAGAATTTTCGACTTGCAACTTTAATACAGCTGTAAAACAAAAGTCTGGAAAAAAAAGGTGGAAATGGTCTTTTTAATGTGAGTCAGAAATCTACTGGAGGTACTTTGTTGTTAAAACATGTATTTAAGAAAATATAATTCAAAGGGATTTTATGGTTTAACCAACCATTATGAAACCAACCATTACGAAATGAGGGTTTACACCTTTCCCAGAATATTTACATCCATGTACATATAAATATTCTGGAAAAAGAAAAACTTTCTGATTTAATCCCTACAAATACGTATATTTCAACAACAAAACATTTTAAAATATTGGAGGCAAACATACTTCCAAACCTACGTTAAGCAAATTATTGAGCGATGATTTTGAAACCGACTGTGAAATTTCTTCTATTTTTTTTCACAAGCATATTTGAACTCCTTATATTTCATAATATATTTTGAAATGTAAGATTTGTGAAATTTATTATTTTAAAAATTTGGGACTAATTTCGATATATGCAAATTGTCTTCAAAATTGGTAGTTAATGCTTGCTTTTGGAGACAATTTTCGTCTTTTTTGGAGGGCCTTTTTAAAAAAAATTAGGTTTAGAGATTAATTTTGTACACAATTATTCATCAACTTTTGGAATGTAAATTAAAGACAAATTAATTTTGTGTTCAAATATATTCATAAGATAAGTATATATGTATATATGTTATTGCGGAAGTATTTAATTTTTTGGTTACTGAATTTATTTTTATTTTAGTGGGACGCTTGGCTCATTAAAATGAAGAGCCCATTCCAACTTCTGTCCTTAGTACTACAAAGACAAAAGACAAAAATCCCATGGGACTATAACAATAATAGTTCAATAGCACTAAAATATGGATTGACTTTTAAGAAAACTAGAATAGTTTAACTTAAACTTGTGAGAAATTTAGATAATATTTAAATATTTTGTTTTTCAAATATGTATTTATATCGCGACACAGTTAAATAAAAATCTAATAAAGTCGTATGAGGTTCAATATAAGGTTCCCATGTAATTTCGAATTTTAGAGTGTAACTGTTCATATATTATATTATATTAGTTCTTAAGGTATACATATATTATATTATATTAGTTCTGTTACTATACACATATTATATAATTCAGAGCCTGAGAAATTATCTAAGATTGTTAGTTGTCTTAACATTGAATTAGCTTTTTAAAGTTAAGTTTTTCTTCAATTCCTGAACAAAATAATTATGTGTACCTAATTGTGTATAGATACTCATTTAAGTTAAATGATTTTAAAAAAATAAATGTGAATACATTTAGTTTTATACCTCTTCACTTTGTAATCTCTTTTACATTATTTTTGATTAACAACCGGTAAAATTTTTAAAAGGTAACATGTACCATTGGTAAAGAAGGTGTTATAATTTACATATAGTTGTTGAAAAGTCTTTTAAACTTTTATTTATTTTAATAAAATCATCTTTATTATTTTCTTTTCCTTAATTTATTGGGTTCCCTTGTATTGGCGTAATCCTCGTCGTTCTATCATATACTACGTTCAAAGATTCAAGTATAGAACATTAAATATTTTGTTCACAATATTGTGTCTAGTCAATTTGAAATCAATTTTCATTCCCTTCTGTTGGTTGTGCAATGTATGAGTATATACTAAAAGTCATTTAATTTCATTTGTTTGATAAAAAAAAAAATCGGTGCGATGTTTATTTGGTTAAAATTCCGCAACTTAGAGGACTCGTGTACTCGTCCCCTTCCACAATAGTGCCTTTCGATGATTTCCATCTACCCTGGCATAAAAATAAAAACAAAAAAAAATCTAGCTTGGGAAAATTTCCCATTTTTTTTGGAATTTATTTTCATTCGTTTAGTCCTGTTCTTAGTCTTGTATTAATATAACAGTTTGAATAACCTATTATTTTACTAGTTCAAAAAACTTGCAATTCTAAAGTAGATCACCTACTCTAGTACAAAATTTTTGTCCATCTCGATATTATGCCCGATCGCCCATTTCAAGGAAAACCACAATTGGAAAATCTGTAGAAAAACTCCCTGTAGAATCAGTTTAAACTATTATTAAATATTGAATTACGCAATAAAATATCCTATTTATAATAGTACTGTATTCATTTTGAGAACCTATTTTTTTTTTTTATTATTAAAATAAATTTCAATGTAACTAATAATAATTAATTACATAAGAATCCATAATACTTTATTCAAAATAATTTTTGAAAAATGATTATCCCTATATAATCATTTTGATTTAAAGTATATAACACTATATATACATATAATATAAAGCGTGTCAAATATTAAATTTTAATTCTCATAGACGGATGATGGTTAAGTATGTAATTAAATGTTAGATATTATTTAAACATTAAAATGCTTATGGGGGTGATTATTTAAATAATGCTAAAGGTATTATCTACTAAAAGTAATAAATTATTGTTTTTTTTTATTTTTTTAGAAAATTTTCATTTTTTACTTTTATTTCAAATAAATTTTTACTGATATTTAATTCCAAATTTAGAATTTTAATAAAAATTTTTATGCTTCAAACTAACAAAAAAGTAAACAAACAAAAAATTTTTGTAGAAAGAAAAAACAAAAACAAAAAAAATTGAAAAGAAAATGAATTTTTCAAAATAAATTTTCATGTTAAGTTTTTAATTGTTTTAATATAAATTTAATGATGATATTATGATAATTAATTATATATTGTAATGGATTTAGAAAATGAAAATGGATTAGTATAAAAATGATGGCTGAATGAAATGATTTATATAAGATTCTTCTGTTATAACATTATGAATTTAGAATAGGAGTTGGGTCGTAATCGTAAACAATAAATATCGATAGTAATATATAATAATCGAATTTTTTATATATTTATCTCATATTATGCATCTGCAGATGCATAGAAGAGTAAAGATTTCTTCTATTATATGATGAAAGACAATAACAAATTAACTAATACTGCGCCATAACAGTATGGGTTGTAAGGGTTGCATGTATTTTGTAATTTTGGGATTTTGAAATTTTATGGTATTATATATATGATTTGAAATCATGCATTTTCAATTTTGGAAATTTTTCGGATTTTGTTACTTTGGGATTTTGAGAAATGAGATTTCTAGGCGCTACCTAAACAGAATAGGTAACTAATCTATAATATTGTTTTCATTTTATTTAAAAACTTACCACTGGACACAAAATTAATATATTTTTTGGGAATTTATTCATGATCCCTAAGTGAGCAATAGAAAATAGCATGTTGATCAGAATTTTTGCACAGTACCTTTTTCATTTGGCATCGCTTGATAATACTCAAAACTTGAAAGTTATATATTATAACAGTAACATAACACAAAATTTACCTTATTTGTACCTGCTACTATATAGATACCTTATTTTTAACTTATTTTTAACCTTATCACTTGATTTGTTATATACATCATATGCATCATTACAATAATACCAAATATAAAAAAAAAAATTTTGGGTAAATCCTTATCCAAGTTTTGAAGCATAGTAATTTATTTGCATAGTTACTGTTAATTAAATCCCACAAAATGGCCGTTACTTTAACTAAAATAATTAGCTTTGTTTTTACTTTGTTGTTTATGGTAGCTACCTTCACATTTGTATTTTTCACCTTCAAAATAGAATTATCTTCAACATTTGTTTCTTCAATTACCTCGAATTCCAAATACTCTTGAAAATTATAACTATAGTTCTCCTCACCTTCATTTATTTTGACATTCAAAATTTATAAAAACAGTTTGAAACACGCCTGTCCAAAATGATATTTACTAGAAAAAGAAAAATTTATCTACCTAAGTAGATAAATCTTACGAAAATGACAGCAGTACTTTAAACTAGTTGAAATACTTTTTGACTGAGTGCTGAGGTGCGTACTACTTGCCAGAAAAATATTTTAGATTTAACAAATGCTAGAAAAATTTTGACAGAAATTCCATACAATTTGTTATTCTAGGTGAGTACTAATTGCATTGTATACCAAGCTATAAAGTAAATTTTATTTATTGTTGAAATTATTTTGAAGTAAATAAAAATAAAGGCTTTTCTAGTTTTTGAACATTTCAAAAAATTGAACTTCACTAATTTTTTCATTCTCTTAAAAGCTTCAAAAACATTAAGACACCTTTCATTAAAAAAAGTGTATAGAAGAAAAGGGATTATAGAAAAAGGGATAGAAAATATTGACGTCTAACAACCGTCTTAAAGCTTCAAAATATTAAAAATCTGCTTTTTATATAATTGTAAGCCAAAAAAAAAAATCTTACAGAGGGCATTTAAAAACTTAAATTACTGCACTTCAAAATACGAATACATCCCTATATGTCATTTTAACATTATCCATGACAGTTGTAACCCAGCGCCATTCGGAAACCTGATAAAGAATTGCTAAAAAAAGAAAAGACTAGAAACACGATCTATGATATAAATCCCAAATTGATAAAGTATAAATTTAATAATTTAGGGTGGTTACAAATATTAATATTCGACTGTACTCTCATGAAACAACAAAAAAACAAAACAGAAAAACTCATAGAAGGATTAATTTGCATAAAAAATATGATGAACTTCTACATGAAGAGTAAAAAAATGATTTCATGATTAACTCCATTTTGTTTATTTTGTTCTTTTTGCTCTGATGTTCTTTTTTTGTTGTTTTTTTTTTTTTGTTTTTATATTTTAATAATGATGATTATTCATTTCGGTAATGTTGTGAAACATTTTAATTAGAATTATATTTTCTAAAAATATCCATCGGAATTATAAATAATAAATTAAAAATTAAAATAATGAATTTTAACAAAAAAAAAAAAAATAAACATACTTTTGGCGTTAAACATACACTTCATACAGAGAAAATTATTATTATTAAAAAATGAATGGTTTAATGTTTTTTTTTACCATGTAAATGTTGGAAAATTTTATTAATAAATTATTAATTTTTTTTTTTGTTTTTTTTTTTTTTTTTTGTGAAAATTATTCAGAAATTACATATTTAAATCTATATAGCATAAATAAATGTTTGTTTATATATGGATGGGGGAGTTGTAACTAATTTAGGTTTTTTATTTATTTTATTAGTGCGGTAAGTATACTTTTATTATTTTAGTTTATTTAAATTAGATATACTTATTTATATTTTGTATAAGTCAAAAATGATAAATATTTATGAAATTTTTAATTTTAAATATGAACAGATCTTCTTTTTCTCCCGGCTTCCAATATAGGTACTATGTTCAGACAGTTTATAATGACATTATTATATGACGAAATTCTTTTCATGCTACTGCCAAGGGGATGTATATTTTGTAAAAATTGAGTCAATTCTAGCGATCTTTTTCCTTTTAACAACTGTAAATGATGTGATTAGTGTGAAGGAGATCAGCCCCACGACGTTTTGCCATACACTCAGCTCTCGACTAGTATAGTTTCTTCATTTAATCTAATGTTTTGGTAACGTGATCAAAATATTTAAGATAGGATTGACTTACTTCTTCAGAAGTCTGCATTTTACGTTAAGTTCCTGCAGAATGGAAATATTTTTGTGGTATGAATGGTATTTATGTGGTATGAACTGTATATTATATATACCATTATTTTTATACATATATATAGTTATTTTTAATTTATATTTACAAAATAATCGACAAAAAAATAAATTTTACTATTGGAAACATGTTCAACTTTAAATAGTCTTAAGACCGACCGCAATAGACTTAATTTTATATTGTATATCTGAAAATTTAACAAATTAACAAGTTTTATATATGCGAAGGAATAAAATATTATGTATAGTAAAAAATTTAAAAACTTATACTGTTTGTGCCAAAATTAACCCATCAAATTTTCAGAACTTAAATTAAAGATATCAATTTAAAGATTAAAACTCCTTAAAGAATTAGGAGACATTTCAAAATCATAAAATTTTCTTTATTCTTCTACACACATATTAAAATAGGAAAGAATTAGAAAAACAGGAAAATTCTATAATAAAAAATTAAAATAAAAAATCCAAAAAAAATATGTCGTATGACTTATAATATCTCTCCTAATTTAGAGTTTCGGAAATATTTATTATAAATATTAGCTCGTACATCTCTTTATTTTATAACCAATATATATATATATATTCAATAGAAGAGAAAATAATTAAGAGGAACTTTAGAATTAGTTATAAAATCAGGATTTCATATTTCAAAAATCAAGCGTTTAAAACAGTGGAAGAAATTTTAAATGAATTTTAAATTTTGTAGATGAATAAAAATATACAATTTGGGATTTTGAAATTTGCGATTCTTTTTCTTGGAGTTTCTTTTTTTTAATTTTTTTTTTTTTGGCTTACGATTTTGTATCTTTGGCATTCTTTTTTTTGTGAATTTCATTAAGGTGTCGAAAACAAAATGGCGCTGTCGCTCGTAAATTCCACTAGACAAATTATTGAAACCCTCATTTTATAATCAACTCTAAGCTCAAGCTAAGGGATATTTATTTTTAAAAATTGAGTGGAAATTCTGTAGCAAAAAGGAGATTTGTAAAAAGAGGAAATTAAAAGAAAAAGCACTATTTTAATAACGGGATATTTCATAAAAAGAAAATTTTGAAGAAAATGAAGGTTAATAAAAGTGACATTTCGTTATATTATAGGCTGCCAAGATTTAAATTATTGAAATTATTTCACAAAAACAAAAAAAAATTAATAATAAAGTGAAGCTTCTATAGAACTAAAACTTTCTAAATGTTCGGAAATTGGTTCGAGTTAAAGAGAAATACAAACTTAAAATTGACCAAGCCTTAAAATAAATTAATTTTTCCTTTAAAAGATAAATATTTTAATTTTCGACCGGGCATTTTAATTTAAAGTTTACAACGAACACTAAAAATATGTTATTTGCCTGAACTGAATGTTTATAACTGTCAAATATGTAAACATGTAAAAGTATGTACCTACATGCAAATAATGATGAAAACTGAAACAGAAATGATAGAATGATAACAAAAAAACAAAAAGAATAACAAAAGTTAATTTTGTTTTCAATTTAATTCAACAAAACGTTTGAGTTAAGGAAACTTTTTTACTCAAAATGACATTAATTAGTTCGAGTAAGAGAAAAGTTAGAGTTAAAGAGATTTTCGAGTAAGAGAAACTAATTTATATAAACAATTGAAACAAAATTTTAAATTCATCAAAATAGTTCGAGTTCAGGAGAAGTTCGAGTTTAGGAAGGTACGAGTTAGGGAAGTTCCACTGTATATTAATAAAATTTTCCACATTTAGAAATAGTGAGGAAACAAAACATAATATTCTTTTTAATAAAAATCATTTTTAATAAAATATACTTTGAAAATATTATTAGATTCATTCAAATTTGAATGTTGTCATTAGTATCGGGATTCCGTTAAAATAACGGATAGTAATCTTCAATTAGCGGATTTTAATTGAAAACTCAACAATTATAGTAGAATTTCATGATTTTGTTGAATTTCATGATATTACAATTTATAAATAGGAAATTTTGTTAATATTTTTAGCTGAATAAATTTTTGCAAATTTTAATATTTTTCAGCGGCAAATTATTATTATAAATATGATCGATACCTTTAGTGTAAAGGTGTAATTATTTTTTCTCTTATAGTTAAAATCCATATGATTGAAAATAATGTAAACTGCCATAATTTTAAAGTGACAATAAAAAAATATAAAATTACTTTATAAAACGTAACTTTACAAAATCTTGAACCAATATTTTTTTTTTTTTTTAGAAATGAGAATTTAATTTTCATCTGAAATGAATTACACTTTTTTAAAAATCAATAAATTCAGTGCATTTTTTTGTTATGTAGTAGATATGGTTTTTTAGTAGTGGAAAAAGTATTGGAATATAGCTTTAAGAGTAGAGGGAAAATGGGGTGGTTTGTAGCTATGAGTAGAGGGGAATTTGAACAAAATTTTCTGACAAATTAATTAAAAATTTATTTAATATATTTTAGAATAAAATTGTCTGAAAGTGAACATATAATAATTAATTAATAATTTGAATTTGCCGGGCAAGAAAAAACCGTTTTTTTTTTTTTTAAATTGTTAATTAATAATCATAATATTAAAATACCTAAATTTTTTTTTAAATAATTTTTATTATCTATTTAAATTAATAAAAAAAAAAAAAAAAAAAGAATATACATGATAACCCCCTTTCTTTTTGATTTTAATGATGAGACTATAACTAATTAACTATTTTTTACATAAACATAAAACATGAAAAAATACCTACCAAAAAGTACAAAAAAAAAAAAGAAAAAAAACTGACATACATGTTAAGTTTATTAATTTTTTAACTAATTTTTTATTTTATTTTTTTTTAATATATTTTAATGATGTTAATGCTGGTGGTAATTTGTTTAATTATGTATACAATATATACATAACACAAAAAAAAAAAAAATTAGTTATTAAAATTTCAACAAAATAAAAAAACGCCATCATGATAATAAATAATTTTTTTTTGTATAAAATTTGTAATAAATTTTTATATATATATTTGTTTTTCATGTAACAAATTGAAATTTTCGCGAAAAAAACACAAAAAACAACATATTAATAAATAATTAATAAAAAAATTAATATGTCATATATAGACAATGTCAAAATATATTTTATTTTTTAATCAGTAAACTAATGTTTTTAAATGCAAAAAAAAAAAAAATAAATAAATAAAAAATAAAACAAGTGATTATTTAAAACCAAATGTTTTTGGAAGTGCACCTTTTCAAAAGGATAGAATGAAAAACATTTTAGAATTTTGACTATACTTTTGAATCTTTGAATTCTGACTCTTTATTTTTCTATCAAAATTTAGAATTTTTTTTTATGTAAGGAAAATGTGTAATAAAATCAAAAGATTCTTTCTTCAATTTTAAGGATATTCTAGATATACATATAGGTTTAAGAAGATCCTTTAACATTCTTTTAAAAATATGGTTTTTGTTGTTATTGTTTGAAAAATGTTGTCCATCCCTTTTTTTTACGCACCTAAACCCTGTAACCAGTTCTTAAAAATATAATATTGAAGTTTAATTTTTTCTGCATTACTTTAAAAAAATCTGTACGGGTGTCAAATGTCAAATGTCACTCTTCCACTTTATAACAACAGAAGTGTCACTTTTCTAAATTTTCACTGTATAACAGCTTTTAAACTGATGGAAATACAAACATTTTAATGGAATGGTAACTTATGACTACATTCTATTTCTCCTATATCAAAATTTAGGAGAAGTTAAGTTGGTTTAAGTTTAGTTAAAGTTAAAGTCCTTCAATACTTGCGCAATATTTTTTTCATAAGTATTCGCGCTGGGTCATATTGACCCAAACTTAGAAATCATCCGAATTTTTTTGTGATTTTTATGAATAATAAAACATTTATTTCTTAAATTAATTAAAAAACAAAAATTCAATTCAAGTGTCGAAATAAAAATGTTCATAAAATATTTTATACTTATATTTTACATTTTTAACACTTTTTGTTTCAGCAGCTGTAAACGTACATCAAAATTCATGAAACTTTACAGTCTTATATAAAATTTGATAATAAACATTTCTTCAATACAAAGTTTAATAGTGTTTAGAACAAACAAAAAAAATTCAAAATAAAAACAAATACTGATTTTAAGAAATTCGAAATTAACTGATCTATGGACGGTTTTTTACATTGTAAATATGAATAAAATTTTCAAAAAATCGACCAGAAAATGACGCAGTTATTGTTTTAGAAAATATTAAAACTCAGCTATACTGGAGAAAATGAAGAGTATTATACTTAAGAAAAAAAGAGTTATTGGTTTCTAAAATAGATTTGGGTTGTTGAAAAGATTCGTATTCGAGTACTGCGGAGAGTTAAATTAAAATAGTATTGTTTCCAACTTTGAGAGGTTGAATCTTCGTAATGGTTATATTTATACATAAAATAGTTGTTCCATAACATTAATTTTTAAATTAGGGGTTTATCCATAGTTAAAATTCTATTACATTGTTTGCGTTCCTTTTGCACGAAAGGTGTTCCTTCTACTCCCAAAAGAGTATTTATGGGAGTAGAAAAGAGTTGTTTACTATGTAAAAGGAAGGTAAACATTATTTCAAACATTGTATATATATTCTGTAAAACAGACAGACAGACAAACAAATAACGTGAAAATAAAAAAAATGAATTTTTTATATTTTTTTTTTTTTTTTTTAAATTTGCTATAAACTAATTAAGATATAATTTTGTTAAGCTTCATTTAAATTTAGAGTGTCAGATTAAAATTATTTTTAAAATCATTATTAACTATAATTAGTATAAAGCTAATTTTTTTGTTACTTTAAATTTTAAAATTTCGTATGTTTTTTTTTTTTTGTTTGATCATTGCATGAAGTATTTCGAAAGATAAATGACTAAAATAGTTATTAGTTTGAGACATATTATGTATAGGTACAATTATGGTGCAATTATTGTTAAAATTATTTGTTCAATTCGGTTCCAATTACATAGTCCGTTATACATTATAAGTAAGTAGTCCTTTTTACAAATGGTGATCCGTACACCTTTTGTGACAGAAAAATGTTTTTTTTTTTTTCTGTAATTTTGTCAATATTTTCAGATATTTTATTTCTACTTTGTATTAAATTAACATTGTAGTAAATTGAGAAGTGGGACTTCATGATGGCAATTTTTCTATTAACTCATTTGTATCAAAACCATAGCTGTTTGTATTCAAATTTAAATAGAAATTTAGTATTTTGTTATTTAATATTTAGATACAGCCAAAATTAATTTTTTAAAAAAAAAAAAACAATTTGTGTGTAAATAGTTAACCGAATTCTTAATTACAAAACACCATTTTGCCTAATAACTTTTGGCAAAAAGAGATATTTTACAACTTTCCATTTGGCATAATGAGATACCTTGCAAAAAGATATTTAACAAACATATTATATGTATATACTGTGAAAATATTATGTATATGTGTAAGTATATATATTCTGGAAAAATTGTATAACCCGGATTTTTTAAAAAACTCTAAAGTCTAAAGGATTTTTTAACCAACAAATACATATATCAACAATAAAGGATTTTTTATTTTTTAAATACCATTTTATTAAGAGTTTTTTTTTTGTGTTCCTTTTGCTCAAAGTTTTTTTTTTTGTTAAGGACACTTTCCTATAAGTTATTTTTGTTCAAATATCATTAGGCGCAAAGTTTTGTTTTTTTTTAAGAAATGAACTTAAAGAAAATGGCATTCTACCAATAAAAATAAATTCTCATATTATCAAAATATAATTGCTCATAGTCATATGACCGAAAAATAATAAGTATAATGTAAGTATAAGGCTGTAGGAGCTGATAATTTGTTTTTAATACTATAGTGAAAAAAATAGATTTAATATTTTATTTAATTTGTATTTTTAGAAACATAAAGAAATTTATAAAGATATTGTTAATTAATAAAAAAAAATATAAATAGCCTATAGATACGTTAAATATGTTTAAATTGAATTTATTTAAAATATTTAAATAAATTGTGATTTTTAATATTCTTCAAATCCTTAAAACTGAATTAACTGTATACCTATATAATTCTTAATTTAAGTGTAAATCAATAAAATTAAATGAATAAAACTTTAAAGATTTGAAAAAGACAAACATCATTTTATATTATTAATGTGTTACATTATATAGGTCTAATCTGTTATATTAAACGTCTTAAAAAGTATAAGAAATCAATTCCTTGTTTTAAAATTTACATCTATGATATATATATACATCTATGATCATCTATGATATATATATATATACATCTATGATACATATATATATATAAATGATATATAAAATCTATTCTGTCCTCATCATACATTTTAAAAGTATGTGATAACTGTATGGACAAAAATTATGTGATAACTGTATAGAAGCTAACTATATAGTTAAAAGAACTAGACTCATCACTTTAAAACTAACTATAAAGTAACTAATCATTGTTCTTCAAAAAATAAAAAAGAAACAATTCAAAGACATTTTCTAAAATAAGTCCTAAAACTCCGAACAAAATCTAATTGTATCTAATCTAGTCTAGTTGTATACGAGATAACATACTTATATGTGTTTTAATCTGTTTTTCGTTTTTAATCTAAATTTTACTAAAAAAATTTCTGTATATATTTAAACAATTAATTTTAAATACTTATTATTTTCTAGTATATGTTTTATATAATCTAAATAATAAATATGTTCATAATAATTAATAGTATATATATATATGTATATAATTATTACCTTTATATTTTTATTTTTATTTTAAAAATAAAAATTTCAACACAATATTTTTAAAATGCATATATATACATTATATTTAAATAAAATAAAAATAAAAATGAGATTAATAAAATTA
Source organism: Poecilobothrus nobilitatus (assembly GCA_947095535.1). Taxonomy (NCBI): domain Eukaryota; kingdom Metazoa; phylum Arthropoda; class Insecta; order Diptera; family Dolichopodidae; genus Poecilobothrus; species Poecilobothrus nobilitatus. The sequence goes on from OX352773.1 coordinate 63,298,685, forward strand.
TTTAATTTATTTAATTTAAATTAATCCAAATATAATTTTAATATTATATTATATTATATAACTATATATATATCAATTATTAATTTTAAATAATATATATAGTTATATTTTATTAATATATATTTTTTTTTTAAAATAATATTTAAGGAAAATTTAATATTCTTTTTTTTTGCCAATCAAAATAAATAAAAATATAATATTATTTTAGAAATATAAATAATTTTAATAATATTATAATATGTATAAACCTTTTTTTTTTTTTTATATAAAGAGACAAGTTTTCATTATATACATTTATACTTCTAGATATTCTATCTCAGAAAATCAATTTACGTTTTTTATAAATTCAATATTCCATTTTTTTATATTTTTTTTTTTTTTAATTTCTTTTTTCTTTTTTAAGTTTTAATTTATATACCTATGCTGAATGAAACACTTTCTGTTTTAAAAATTTATATATAATAATAATAATATATAAGTTTATTTATTATATATGTACAATATATATATATGTAATAGAAGGTATGTATTTTTTTTTTTTATTATATTTTAATCCACAATTTTTATATATATATTCAATTTATTAATAATATCACTTTATTATTTTCTTTTTTTTTCTTTTTGAAATATTTATGCAATTAGTATTTATTTTTCATTTAGTATTTTATGTGTCAATATTCATATATATTAATTATTTTTAATATCTAGATATATATTGATTTTTAATTTTAAATGAATTAATATTTAATTTATTTTTTTTTTTAATCTTTTAAATATTCAATATTTAGATTAATATTTTTATATTAATTTTTTTTGTTTTTATTTATATGACCCCTTTTTAGTTAATATGTAATGTATATTATATACGCATATATAAGTATAAATTTTAGATTTTAAAACTTTACAAAAAAAAAAAATAAATAAATACCTAAAACAAAATTCAATATTTTAAGAATTTTATAACTTTTTTTTTTATATTTTTTATAATGTATTTAAAATAGAAATCTTTTATTTTGTTTTATTTTTTTGAGATTTAAATACAGAAATACAAGTGCATAATGAATTCAATATTTATTTTATTTTTTAAATTTTTTTTTTTAATTTTAATCACTTTGTTTATTATTTTATATAAGTATAGGTATTAAATACCTATTAATAAAAATATAAATAAAATTTAAAGTATATGTAAATATATATGTATATACAATTTAAAATCACGACACTTTTTTTTTAACGGTACGTATAAATAATATAACGCGCGCGAATTTTAACCTCTTTTTGTTTTTTTTTGTTTTGTTTGTCTGTCAAATTTACTCACTTTTTTTTTTTTTTTTTTTATTTTAATATTTTATAATAAATTTATACATATATTAATTTTTACTTTATTATATTATTAATTCTGACTTTTTTGTGTTTTTTTTTACTTATTTAAACGTTTATTTTATATGTTACATACATTTATTATATCATTTTTTTTGAATAATTATTTCCAAGTGATCATCGTCATTAATATATCAAATATGTAACAAAATCAACAATGTTGCTTTCATCAAATTTTTTCTGTTTGTTTGTTTTTTTTTTTTTTTTTTAAGAACAGGTTTTAATACAGTTTTTTTAATTTTTTATATTCTGGTTATTTAAGTTTTGTAAATTCAACAACCCCAATATTGAATAAAAAAAAAAAAAAAATGCAAAAATAAAAAACAAACTAATGTTTTTTTTTGTTATCAAACAAGTTTAAAACTTTATAATAAAGTTGTCTGTCACATGTTTTTTTTTTATAAAACTTTAAATGAAAATTGATTGCTGATTTATTTCAACAATATTATTTCAAAATAATGATTCTGGTTTAAAAAAATTTTTTTTTTTCTTTTTATATTTAATATAACCTTAAAAATTTTTAAACTATCTATTGAATATTTAAAAAAAAAAGAAAATAAAAAATAAGTCACTGATTTTTTTTTTTTTTGTTTTTTTTTTGCAAAATTTTTCCGCACAAAAAAAAATATAAACAATATATGTTTTTCTAATATAGATGAAAAACTGAATCACATTGAATTTAAAACTGAAAAAAAAATTCTTATTTTTTTTTTTTTTTACTTTTCTTTCCCAAAAAACAAAAAAAAACAGAAGAAAGAAAATTTCAACCGCCACGTTCGAATAACAACGTTGAAATCCTAGGGCTTTACGAGCGTGAATTTTGTAGCACCAAAAAACACTTTGTGAATGTACACAAAGTTTTTTATTTTTTATTTTTTTTTTGTTTTGTTATTTTTTAATATCGTGTCTCAATATTGTGTGTTTTTAGCTTTTATTTTATTTTATTTTTTTGTTATTTTATTTTGTGATTTCATTTTTCATACTTTTCTACCATTTTTTTTATGTTTTTTATTTATTTTTTTTTTTTCGCTTTGCTTCACTTTTATTGTTATACTTTTTAAACATATATTTATAAATATGTACATATATTATTTACTCTTATTTCACAGTTTTTTTTTTTTTTTTTTTTTCCTACTACACTTTTGTTTTTCTTGTGTTATTTATTATGTTTGTTGCTGCTGCTGTTGTTGCTGTTTTTGTTGTTGTTCTTGTTTATTTTAATATTAAATACCATTGTATGTTAGACAACAGAAAAATCCAAAAACATAAAAAGCATAAAATAAAGTATACAAAATTTATAACATAATATCTATACTAAGTATAAATAATAACAATAATAATAAAAAGAAATATATAGGTAGTAGATATAGAAAATAAAAATTATAAAATATAGAAGATAACAAAATGCTAACTATATTATGCATAATCCAGAAAATAACATGAGAAAATACACACGATATTATACTAAATAACAAAGTGGCAAATACATACTATGCTTTTCCTTCTCAAAAATCCAAATCACAACAAAACAAAATGACAAAAACAAAAAAATTGAAATTAAATAACAGAATTGTATAAAAAGTATAGAGAATATATTTAGACACAACAACGAGAAAAACTTTTTTGTTATTCATATTATTGTATATTATAAGTAAAGTATAAGATTAGCTTTCCGGTATATAATTTTACCAATGTATTTATAACTATACATTTTTTTTTTTTGTGTTTTTTTTTTTATACCTATCATCTTCTCTTCATAATAATTATTATAATAATATATATAAAATTGTTGTACAATACAGTTTATTAAGAGAATTTTCCTATTTAATATAAAATGAAAAAAAAAAAAAACAAAAATAGGTATGAAAAACAGTTTTCCAGAGTGTTAGTAACAACATAATTCCTATTTTTATTCAATATAAAAATATTTATATCTATAGGTATTCCGTAAAATACATACATATATCTATATGTATATGTCTAATATACACAGATGTTTATGGAATGTAAGAAGAAATTAAATTTCAAAAATAATAAAAATAAAATTCTATTTAAACTTACAATTTAGTATTAATTTTCTTCTTTTTTTTTTCTTTTGTCAAGCTTTTCTTAAATAAACAATATAAATATATATGTACATATACGTATATATATAAGCTAGTAGCACTCTTTTTACTAACACATTCTTAATAAATAATAATCACAAAACAAAAAAAAAAAAAAATATACAAGAAAATTAAAATGAAAAACATGAAAATTCACACACAACCTGCTATATAAAATCAAAAGTATTAAAAATGTATAATACACACCTTCATATAAAAATACAATATGGTATTAAAAAAATTTTCCTAAAAGTAACACAGTAAAAAAAAAAAAAAATTCCCCTGTGGAAAGAAAATCAAAACCAAAGATAAAGATAAAAAAAACCAAAAATATATTTTTTTCTTTTAAGGGAAAAACAAAAATAAAAGAAAAAAATTTAACGTTGTCAAAAAACTCCTTGTTCAAACTTCTAAACACACAAAAAAAAAAAAAAAAACCAGAAAAATAATTAAGGCGCGAGATAAAAAAATAGTAAATAATGATTTCGCGCCGCGCCGTCGTTTACAAATTTACAACTCACTCATTCACTTATTCACTTTCGTAAATCGTTACGTACGTAACTAAAATAGCTCTCGCTTAGTTTTTCTCTTTCTCCTTCTCTCTATACTGATCTCTCTGTTTTCATTTCATTCATGTTGGAAATTGGTTTTATCGTTTTGAAAAAAGTAAAGAAAATTCTATTATATTGTATATAATGCCAACAAATAACAAATACCTTTTTTTTTTGCATAATCTAACTCTTAGTTGTTGTTGAGTTTGTGACTTGTGATTGTGATGTGTTTGTTTTTAATATTAACTCTTATAAAAAATGAAAATTACAATTTACATTGCTCTATTTTGCTCTTCTTATTTTTAATCAACACTTTCTTTAATTCTCCAAATTTATGGGAGCACAAAAAATAACGTAAAACAAGATAATCATAAAGAAAAAGAACTGAAGATTAAGCGAGAAATTCAACACACTTAGTTTGAAAAGTCACAACACAACACTACCACACCACAATATGCCTGTTTTGTATTTATATATAATATAACATAAAAACAAAAAAAAAAAACCAACAAGTAAAAAATACAAAAAAGCTTCTCTAGTCAAATGAAAATTCCATAAAAAATTTTCCCTTTTTTCTTTCTCTATTTTTCTCTCTATCTCTCTCTTTCTTTACTTTATTCTTTTACTTTATTCTTTGTATGATTACAAAAGTATTTAAAGTTTAGCCCGTTTAGGCATTAACATAATTATGACTCCAAGTTTTAAATGTGTGATTACTGGTTATATCTAATAAATAAATAAAAAAAAAAAGGTGAATATATTTAGAGTAGAGTTCAAAATAATAAAATCTATATTAACTAAATACTAAGACAGAACACTTATAGAAACACACCACAAATAAAACAAAAAAAAAATGTTCGGAGAAAATTTTTTAATTTTCTTTTATTTCGAAAAAATTGAAAAGATGTAAGACCTTCTTGTATGTTGCCACGCTTACAAAAAAATATTTTTTAAATTTCTGTCTAATACAAAAACTTTTCAGAGCGTTCAGTTTGTTTAATTCTATAACAAAAATCCTTTTATACTTAATTCGTACTAAATGTAATCATTTTGAAGTCTTTTTTTTTATATTTTCAGGTTTAAATTTATTATTTATAAGTCGACTGAATATTCTTGTAATTGCTTAAATAATGGCCAAGTTTCATAGCAAATCTTTTAAATATAGTGAATGTTTTGCATAATCCAATATAACTAAAGTCCATATTTTTAATTTCAAGTGCATGTTTTTTTTTTTAAGATAGTCTGCACTCTATTTGATATCGTTTACCACAGCCGCCTAAAAGATTGGCTCTATTCATTTTAAATTATTATTTTTGTAGTTCAATATTGTCTTTTGTATTGCTAGTAACAAAATTTACCTTATAGTTTTTATCATATGTGGTAGATATCTTTATTTCTTTTTAAATTATCATTTATAATCAAACACACGATACATCATATATTTGATTGAACACATATCCTGGACAAAATGATGCACTACAAAAACATCTAAAAACTTTTTAAAATAATAGAGTCGAAACCATAAGTAACTTTTGTCTTTATATCATGAAACTTTTTTACTTCCCGCTACTTGAAATACTTTTTAACTGATAATTTTTACTATTTGTTTGGTAAAAATATATAAAATACCTATACAAATTTAATTAAAGGATATGGAATAAAAAATCTTATTAAATTACGGTAATTAACAGTAAAAATCAATAAAACAAATTTTATCACAATTAAAGTTTTAAATAATTAGAAAACCGATAACCGATGTGTACCATAATTCATAATTCACAATTCTTTAAATTTTCAACACACAGCCCCCCTCTTTTTTTCCTTATTTAAATTACTACACTATTTTGACTAGACTAAATAAAATTCACCATCAAATCATATTTTTAATGGTGAATTTTTCTCCTTTTAAAATATATTTCAATTTTCAAATAAAAATATTCTACATCTCATTTTCTTTCTCGATTTAAATTTCAACACGCACTCATAAAAATTTTCAGTTTTTAGAATGGAAGAGTATTTAATTTAACTTTTATAAATAACAGGTCAAAATGTTATCTGTATGCGGGATAGGTAAATAATAGGTATATGTATGTTATTTTATTTCATTTATTCGGTTAATTTTATGGTATTGTGTAATGGGTTGTGTAGGGCTTCAGTCAGTCACTACTCTAATATTACTTAATACTATCATAACAATGACTTATTTTTTTTTTATTTTTGAAATTAAAAAGCTTAAAATCATAAAATTAAATTTAAATAATTTCTTTTAAAGTAAATAACAATTAAAATAAAACATGTAATTTTTTTGTTTCTTTTTTACGTTGCATATTTATAGTCATTTGTTCTGTGGTGGTGCAATAATTTCCACCTTTTTTACTCCCACTCAATATATTTTGTTTTCTTTTGTTTTTTTTTTTTTTTTTTTATGAAGATTCAAACTCCCATTGTTATTAAAATTTTTACCTCCTCCTACAAAAAAGAAGAAAAATAAAAACGAAAGAAAAAAATTACTCTTAATTATTAAATAAAGAATTGGAAAGAGTAGGATTTTGAATAGTGTGTACTGATACGGTACTATATAATATTATAGCTATAATATTATGTAGGCTGTAGTAGGGTAGTGTGAGGTTTATTTTATAATGTTAATTTTTTTTAGGTGCTGCTGCTTTGTTATATATATGTATATATAATGTAACAGCGTTTGTAGTAAATAAACTGTAGCAAATATATTTTTGGGGGTGGAAGTGATTTTTTTTTTTTTAATGATAAACAAGAAGAGAAGAACAACAGATATATTATTATACAAAAAATTAAATGGAGTTTATATTTTTGTTTTTGGATGAGGTGAATATTTTTACTTTTTTTTATATTGCTTTTTGTAATTTTAAAATATGTAAATAAAAAGGTGTTAATATTGGTGGCACGTTTTTATGATGCTTACGTTTTTTAGTAATTTTTTTTTTTAAGTAGTATTTTACAAAAAACTTTTAAAACTTTAAAATATTTACATTAAGATTAGTTTATGTTTTTTTTTTTTTTGTGAGACTTTCGTATATAGATTAAAAGGTATATACAACCCCTATCTTGTGTTGCCTAAAATAAAATATTAAAGAATATGATATAGAAATTTAAAATAAAATGGAATTATTTTTTAATTATTTTTTATTGCATTTGAAAATTTTTTAAAACGTTATTTGCTCTTTATAGAAATATTATGTCCTACGATTTTAAGTATTTTAAGTACTAACACATTTAACGTTTATCCTGCTATCCCTGTAAGTAAGAAACAGAAGCAGTGTTATGAAATTTTGAGATGAGTATAAACCGCTGTAAATTGTTCTTATATAATTAATTCTTGTAGAGCGTGTTCAGCATCGATTTATACAATGAATTTTTGACTCCCACGTTTATTTTCAGTTTAATTTTCATATTTTTCAATTTGTTTTTCAATATCGGGCTATAGGTATACTTATATATATTATGTATATATCATATAAAGCTTTAATCCATATATTTATTTATGCTATATGTATACTGCTAATTATGATTTAGTTTTTTCAATGAATTCTTTGAAAATTTTGCTTTGCATTTATCAACTTACTTAATGCAAATAAAAACTGAATAAATCTTTCAGATGTTTAAAAAAACATATCTTATATATACCTATAGGTTTTAAGTTTTCTTTAATATTTTTTATACCCTACACCTAAAGTATAGGGTATATTAACTTTGCTATGATGTAACCATCAAAAGGAAGCGAGTCAGATATGGACATTTATATATACTCTGAATCAGGATCACCTCCTGAGTCTATTTAACGATGTTCGTCCGTCTGTTCTTACGATAACTCAAAAACTAATACAGTTACTTTAATGAGATTTATATAGTAGGTTACTAATTACAACAGGAAGGCTGGGATTGCATCTGGACAAAATCGGTCCATGGGTTCGGATTCTGGAAGCTTCCGAATGATTCTGGAGCAAACGAGATTATCTTATAAACCAACAAAGATAGAACCTTTAAATTTAGTGTAATGATGTTCCTTCATGTTTGATTCACGTCTCTGAAATTTCCAAAACAAACGAACATATCTCCAAAACTAATAAAGACAGAACCTTTATATTTAGTACAAGAGTGTTCTGTTATGTTTCCTTTTCTTTAAAACTGTTAACTGATATTTGAGATGATTTGGACCATGTGTTCGGATTTTTCAATCCTCCGAATTAGCCAAAGAGCAAACGAGCATACTTCCAAAATCAATAAAGATAGAACCTTTAAAATTGGTACAAGAGTGTTGTAATGTTTTGTCTATTGAAATTCGAGTTGAATAAGGGAGGAAGAAAAGAAAGAAAAGGGAGGCTGTTCAAGAAGCTGCCAAAAAAACTTATGAATTTCTAATTTAATTCGAATTATTCAGGTTTAGAGTATTAATAAGTCGATTACATCGTCTTAGTGTTACATTTACTTCTTATATATATATATTAATTGGTATATTTCAAATTGTATATAGGTAATAACGTAAAGTAGACAGAAGTATATGGTATAGATCTATGGTATTTTTAGTATTTCCTTTGAAACTTTATAAGACATGTATCCGAAAAAGAATGGGTTGCATGTATTTAAATAGATACTTATTCCTCTGAGTATACCTACATATTTTCTTTGTTAACTAATTTAGTTTTTATATAAAATTTGAAAAAGTTTAAAACCATCTTAAACCTATATATACTTATAATTAATATCTAAAAAAAACAATTTGTACATGTATATAAGATTTAATAAGATAGTTACAAATATATTTAAATTTTTTTAATATCATAATACATATTTTAATATGCTCTAAAATATTTAAACTAAAACAAAAAAAATTTTTTTTTTTTTTTGAAATCTCATAAATACTCGTATTATATTAAAATTTATTGATTATATTTTAAATATATACAATAAATATATACAATATCTGTACATAGATCCATACCATAGCCATATACAGATATATCAATTTTAAAATTTCACCTTTGGTGGCTCTTAATTGACATTCCAAAATTAAAAAAAAAAAAAAATTAAAAACAAAGATAATTAAGTTTTTATTTCATTTTAATAGTATATTAAATCTTTATACATATACCTGTCTATATACATAATAATTACAGGTAACTAACCGTTAATATATTAAGTATACATGTAAATGTATATATTAAATCTTTTATACTATACATATATATAATATTTAAAATATGCTAATTTTTATATTCTTCTTTTATAAATATCATTCACTAATGAGGTTGACAACACTCTATAGGTGCCATCTTAAACTCCATAGGTGTAGATTGAAATTTCTTTCCTTTTTTCATTTCTCGAAAATTATGGTTTTTGGTTATATTTGGTTTTTTTATTCCTTTTTGGAAAACATATAATATAAAAAAAAAACTGCGTGAAATCTGATTAAATAATCAATTTTTTTAATAATTTACATATGTATAATATGTATATAAAAATACATACATTGATAATACATAAGTTTAAATAAAACCCAAAAAAAAAGAAAAAAAAGATTTAATCGCGCGATAATTTATTCAAAAAACAAAAAAAATAAAAACAAAAAAGACAAAATCAATGTTATATTTTTATTGTTTTTTTTTTTTTCTTTTTGTGATCTAAATTGAAAAACGTGCGGTGTTTTAAGCTCTGTCGGATGTATTGAACGAATTATTAAAAACAACATTTTAGCAGAGATGGTGGATTAAATTGTGGGTGGTCTTTTGATGGTATACCTTATGTTATATTACTCTATGTAAATATAGAGTTTTAGGCTTGAGTTTTGACTGTTTGTTTTATAATCGGTGGTCGGCACAATAGAATTAATTTTTTTTTTTTTTTTTGTATTTATCTAAACGACAAAAATGTTTAAATGTTAAGGAACTTTTAATGACTCGATGAACTTTTTTTTTGTTTTAAATTAAATATAAAATTTTTTTTTTTTTTTTGGGTGGTATTTTTGTTTTGTGGATAATTTGCATAAGTCATGCGTTAATAGAGATTTAAAATTTTATTGTATATATATACATTGAAACCATTGTTTTTTTTTAATTAGGTACCTATTTGTATATTTTAACCTTTATAGATCTTATAAATAGGTATCTTAGAATTGTAATCATATATCTTTAAATTATTTTTAATATATTTATTAATAAATTATTAGTTATAAATATATCATATACTATATATTCTGAAAAATGTTAAACAAATGCTTATAGGTATATATATAGAAAATATATCCTATAGAATATGTATCTTCAACAGAAAGTCTAGAACTCAGTTTTATTATCTTAAATTCGTACTTCTTTAAAAAGGTTTATAAATTAAATTTTGTATGTAAATTTGTTATTAAAAACTTAGGATAAAGACTCTTACATATAGGATCACGGTTAAAATCTAAGAAAAAAATACAAAAGCATCAAAAGCCAAATTTCCAAAATCCAAATACATCAAAATGTATCCATTTTTCTTTAAATATATATTAGAACAATTTTATTTTTTCGGGGGTTGTGTTTTAATATAATATCATTTTAGCAGGGACTTGAGAGCGGTAGCCTCCACTATTTTGATCACTTTGTTATATAGAAACATGCATATGTAATTAAAGTAATTAGGAGGGATTTTATAGTTGGTTGCAAAACCATAGGGTTTCATAATTTGTTTAGCGGGGATTTGGGCTGCCAGCCCCCATTATATTAAATTCCCAAACCAAATATAAACCCGATATTAAATTTAATTTATATTTATTTAAATTTTGTTCAAAAAAAAAATATATTAAATTATGAAAATTATTTTATTCGATTTACAATAAATTTATGATTTATGCCTTGGGACCTATATAATATTGTTCATTATTTTGATTTTAAATTTTTGGAAGTTGGTTTTTCACTCAGATCATTTAAATACAATATAGGTAAATCGTATAGAATGAGAATTTTAAGGACAACATCAAATTCGTAGAAAAGGATTTTGATAAAATTTGGGTAAAATTTATTAATAACTGATGAAAATAAGTAAAATATCTTTAGTTGTTTTACATTGGTTTAAGTACTTCCCTATATGATTCTCTTGATTAGGTAGCTATATACATATTTGATATTTTGATTTTCAACTGTAAATAAATTTAACATTTCACCTTCAACTTCTTTTAAACTATAAAAACTATATTAGAAGCCTATTTATATTAGGTGGCCTAGTGGATAAGAGCGTGTGAAATACGCTCTAAACACCAAAGAAGTGTGGGCTCAAATCTCACACAAGTCGTAAGAATAATTCTCTTTTACAACATTTACAGCCACGCTTGAAAAGGAAGAGCCTGTGTAGTTTCCTTGTCATATTTATGTGGCAGGTGAATAAACTAAAAATAAAAAAACTAAGTTATAGTTATGCTTTTCTCAATTTTATATGTTAAACATTTTTAACAAAAGTAAACATTTTTGAAATTCAATATAAATTTTCATTTTTAGTATAAGTAGTGGGCAGTATCGTCAGTTTTAAAATATTATTAACAAAACTTAATTTTTTTTTTTACATTTCTTTTCCATGAGTTTTCTTTAACATTTATAATAGGATTTTGTCCACCAACTGCATAATTTTGTTTTATTTTAAACAACCAGTTTAAATTTAAAATTATCATAGAGATTTATTTTATTAATGTTGTCTAAATATATCTATACCTACCTACTGATTTATATTCAAAATATCTGTTCATATATGTACCTATATTCAAAATATATAATGAAAAATTGATGCAGTTTCATATTTTGTTTTTTACAATAAATTTCATACTAAATGTACTACAATTTTTCATCTTAAAGGTAGGTACCTACGTGTTGATTAATTTTTAAAATACGGTTTGAAAAGTGTTTTATTTTTACATTAATCGTCAACATTTTTTAAAACTTTAATTAGGCATTAACACATTTATTATATTTATTAAATATTTATTTGATTTTTTCAAAAATTTACGGTCACAGCAATTTTCATTTAATATAGTATCTACAGCTTGACAGACACAGGATATTATTGTTATGATTAATACCTACATATTTTATTTTCTTTTAGTATTATTTAATTGGGCGAATTCAATAGTATGAGAAAAAATTCGCCTGATTTTTACTAAAATAAAATATTGCAAAACTCAACATTTCACCATTTCAAAAAAACAAAACCAAATTTCTCAATTCTCTTTTTTTATTAGAATGGCTTTTTCAATATTCACCAATCACCATTATAATATTCCCCTCAAATTTTTTTTTCAACACAGAAGAAAATTTTTATTTTAAATACAAATAGGTACCTACAATCTATTTTCTAATAATCTAACTAAATTTATTAATGTACAAACAAAATATGTATGATAAAATTTCAAAGAGAAAACTTAATTCTCTTTCATTTATACTATAATATTTTTAATTTTCTACATAGATATTTCTTAAGAGAAATTTGAGACTGAAATTTAATACAGTATAAAATTAATTATAATAATACTTATACAGTAGTAGTACAAATGCTTGTGCATTTCTTTAAATTCTATTTCTGTGCCTTTCTTATTTATCTTATTTTATAATATATTTGTTTGTGTTCATTTAGCTCCCGCCCATTTTTTTTTTTGAGTAGGTTTTTGAATTTATATCATGCTGTTTCTGTTCGTAAATAATAGTCAATTGCCTTGCCACGCACTTAAAAAAAATGCAAAAGCAAGGGGTAAAAAAGAGACAAGAAAAAAAATGTTTTGAAATAAAAAATGTTAAAATTTAAGAAGAATATGAAATCTTGCCATCTCATTTTATCAACAGGTGAGCGTGAGAGATATATTGCCATTAATTTTTGTTTTATTTTTCTTCTACCTCTTATAAAAAAAAAAGAGAGATTCGTTAATTTTAAAGATATTTTTTTTTGTTGTTGTTTTTATTATTATTATTTTTAGTAAATCACTTTGAGTGTTAAAATATGGTGACAATTTTTCTGTTATTTTTGTTTAATTTTTTTTTTTTTTTGTTTTTTTGAGAGAAAAAAAGATAAAATGGTAGATATTGAGATAAGAATTAAGAAGTATATATTATAAGAAGATTATAAATGGATATTTTTTATGATGTAAAAAATTTATAAATACCTACATGGCTACATAATGTATATAAAGTAAGTAAATACAAAAATTTCAACTTATTTAAAAATATAATATAAGAAGTATAGGTATGTAAGTAATGCAAAAAAAAAAAATAATAATAAGCATTTAAAAACAAATATGGTATATTTTATTAGAAAAAAAATTTTGTTTTTGGTCAAGTTAGATTTTTGAACATTCAAATAAACACCGTAGGTGCCTATATATACCCATATAAAACAGTAAAAGTATGTATAGGTACCTATAAGAAAAAGGAAATTTTCCTTACTGTATAATATACGAATTCATTTTATCTTGTGTTCATAAATACATTTTAATGTTATTCAAAACATATTTTATTGTATTTTTATTTTTTAAATACCGATGAATGTCTAAAGTACAGAAATTTTTTAGTTAAGAATATGAAAGAGGAAAATGGAGCAAGTCGATTTGTTGATTTTTTTCTTTAAATATGTAACTTATTTATCGCAGTCAAATAAAATGTTTTCTTTAAACCAGAATTAAATTGGTTCTGCGATTCTACATGAGTTTAAAAAATATATTAATTTAAGTAAGGTTTATAAACTGAATCCGGTATTCTTATTATACGGCAACCATTATTATACAAAATCATTTTTATTTATTTGATGCTAATCGTATACACATATATTATACCTTAATCAGATGTTTTAGAAAATATGAGGAGTATAATAATTAATAATACAGTGTGTACAACACACGCATATAAGATTCAAAATATGATTGTATATAAAAGTAAGTATACTGTAAGAATGGGAGCGGATCGAAATCTTTTTATTCTTATTTGCCAAAATCTTATTTTTTCAATATCTTACTTTTCAAAATCTTATTTTTTTTTTAGTAAATCTTATTCTAAAAAGAAAAAAAATCTTATTCTTCTTATCACAAATTTTTTTTTTTTTTTCAGAAATTCTTTTTTCTGAGAAAAATTGATTTTTAAGAATAAAAAAAATAATAAAAAGCATTTTTTTTTTTTAAACTCTTGTATATGCTAATTGTGAAGGGTGCATGACACTTTACCGAAAAAACAAAAATATCGAATTTAAATTTTGTTGAAAAAATCCCGAATGTTATAAAAGCCTGAAAAAAATCTTGAAAACGAAAAATATCGAATTTAATTTCAAAAATATTTCGGTGGGATTTTAAAGTTGGTTACAAAATCAGAATTATGTGCCTTTTACAGAATATGTATATATAAGTACTTATTATGTATATGGGAGATTCTGATTTAGGAGGGATTATAGAGTTGGATTCAAAAGCAGGGTTATACGCTTTTTTTCAGAATATTTATATGTATGTATGTATATGTGAGGTTCTGAATTAGGTGGCATTTTAGAGTTGGATGAAAAAGCAGAGTTATACGTTTTTAAAATTTTTCTCTTTAACTGAAATTTTTGACTTTAGTCATATACGACAATATAATTCTAGAACATTTTTTTTTATTATTTTTTATTTATATACCTACCTATTATATTATCTTAAGATACATTTTACATTTTCAATAATATGTATAATTAAACATTTATGTGATATGTGCATGTACATGTATACATATAATTGTATTAAATATTATAGTAAATAAAATATTTTTATTTATTTTAAGATTTATTAGATAAAATTTACGGTTTTTCTTTATTATACTAAAAAAAATCTTATTTTTATTTTAAAATTTGTTTAAGATTTAAAGTTGTATTGAATTCATTTTTTTTTTTTTTTTTGAAATTATTTTATATATAGAAGAGTTGTTATAAATACTTGTTGAATTTTAATTTATTTATTTTTCTTTTTTATTTTATTTTGTTTTTTTTTTTTGTAGGTGTTTATATGAGTTTAATTTTTTATTTAAATATTATTTATGGATATTGATAATAAAAAAAAAAATTTATTTACGAAAAAAAGAAAGAAAGTTATTTAATAATTAAAAAAAATAAAAATCTGAATATAAAATAAATTTAAAACAAATACTATATGGTATATATAATATAGGATTTCATTTATCTATATATCTATATCTATACATATACATATATATGTAATATATAGTTTCATATTTTAATTTAATAAATTAATATCTGAAAAAATTCTTTTGGTAAATTGATTTATAAGATTTTAATAAAATATTTAATGTTTTATTTTTAATATAGGTACAAATTTATCTATAAATATTATAAATATTCTTTTAGATTTTTTTTCTATTTAAATTAAATGGTTAGAAAAATGAAACAAAATGTGGTTTTAATTGTATTTTTGTTTTTTTTAATTGAAATTGTTTACTAACACCCAAATTTTCATCGGTTACTTATTTAAATTATTTTAAATTCCTGGGCTATAGGTACTTAAATTTTAAGAAAAAATATTTATTAATTTTTTTTAGTTCTCACATAACATGCAATTTGATAAGGAAATAAATCAACCTTTCTTTTTCAAGTTTAGTTGCGGTATAAGTAAAAAAAAATTAAAAGATAAAAAAAAGTAATATGTATTTTACAAACATAACTGCCAAAAACTAACCATTTAATCATTCAATACATTTATATAGAATATATGTAGTATATAGAAACACAGTTTAGGATTGGAATAAAATTTATTTAGTTCAAAGTATTTGAAACATATTTAGACAAATTCTTAGTCGAATCTTTTACTTCTATATGGGTACCTATTGTAATCTCAAAATTATTTCAAACATTTATGTGATGTAAAAACGTTTAAGTATATAAATTCCTAGATAAGATCCTTGTTAACCAATTAATTTTCCTTAAGATAGTTTTTTGAATCATTTCAATCATATAAAAGCCACATATTTATAATTTATTATCCGCAGATCACACTAAATTGATAATAATTATTTTTTTTTTAATCTATTTGATTCGAATGACAATTATAATAAAATAAATAAAAGAATAAGAAAAAGAAAAACAAATCACATCCTAATTTATTTTTCCCTATGTAATAAAATTCAAAAATACTTTCAACACACACATTTTATTTTCTGTTTTATTTATTTTATCCGCAACGAAATTTTCTACTCATATATTTTACTTTTTTTGGTTTTTTTATATTTTTCTTTTTATTTTGAAATAAAAAAATTTTTTTTTTTTTTTTAAGGATATAATTGATATCCTTAATATCATATGTTTCATTGCAAAACTAAAGTACTCATTATTTAGGTACTTTGGGTACTTATACTATGGATTTGCGTTTGATATAAACCAACTATAACTCCGAATATGATGGCGAATATAATTCCGAAAAAAAAAAATAAAAGTAAAAAATATAATCTCAAATTTCATAAACAAACTTCTTTTTATGTTTTTGTCCTTTTTCTTCCTTTTGACTCTACAATTCAAATCTTCAATTCTTATAGAATTGAAGTCTTACACAAAAAAAAAAAATAAAAAAAAAAGAAATAAAAAGTAAGGCGTGACCATAGCAAAATTCAAATTTCTCTTTGTTCAAAGAGAAATAAAAATGTTTTATCATTCCATTTATATTCTCTGAAAATAAACACATACAAACATAAATCTAAACTTAAATAAATGAAACTTTTAAAATAAGTCCTTTAAAAATGATGGCAAGGATAATATGAAAAATAATATATATACACAAAGTATACATTCATGTGTATATATATATGTTTATTAGATGGTTCTCTCAGTTTTAAAAAATTTTTAAACACATTCATACACAATTTGCAACATTTATGTTTCAGAATAAGAAGTAAGTTGTTCTTGGAAAAATACAATAAAAGCGAAAGAGAAAGTGAGAGAGAAAGAAAGAGAAGGAAAAACAAAGGAAAGAAGAAGGAGAAAAGGATTCTTTTGATTTTTGATTTTTGAGTTTTGAATTGAATTGAAAAATTATTGTGAAAATAATTGTTTCCATAATGTTTTATTTATAAGGATATTTGCCTTTGGTACGTACACTTATTGCAGAAGATAGTAGACACTGCATTTTTTTTTGTTTTTTTTTTAATTTTAACCATTTTATAATCGTCATTTTTTGAATTCAAGTTTTTTTTTTCAAATTTTGTGCAAATATAAAAATAGTAATACATATATATATATATATATTTTTTTTTTGTATCATTCGATAAACATTTTTTTATAACCCTGACATGTTTTTGTACGTACTTTTTAGAATTTAAATCAATTTAAGGACATTAAATACTATTTATTAAAATTGTTTTTGGATTTTTTCTATAATCAATATTATACTGTTCTTAAAAATTATAAAATTAATTAATGATCCAGAAATGTAATTCAAATTAATATATGTACATATATATAGTACTATATACAGTACTAACTCAGTCGATAGTTGTTAGTTCAATAGTGTTAAAACAGAACAAAATTTCTATTCAATTTTGTTTTAATTATTAATTAAACTATTTTTTTTTTTAGAGATATTTAGAACTAATCTTATCTCATTCTGTTAATATAATTTCGTTATGATTATTTAAAGAAACCAATTGGGACCTCGGTGGCCTAGTGGGTAAGAGCGTATAAAATACGCTGTAAACACAGAGGGAGTGTGAGTTCTAATCCCACACACGCCGTAAGAGTTATTCCCCTTTAAGACATTTACAGCCAAGCCTGCCCAGGAAAGGCAGTGTCATTTCCTGTTCACATTTATGTGGCAGAGAAATCCATTAAAAAAAATATATATATATATGTATATATATAATATTAATAATAGAAATTTGATTTTATAAACACTTAAGATACCTTTAGATAACATAAAATTTTTGAGAAGGATTTAATTATTGTTTCCTTTACGTTAGAAACAACAAAATAAAGTGAATACAAATTTAATTAACTTATATGACTTAAAATTAGTAAGCATTTTAATTTGTAAGTGATCAAAATTGAGTAACCTCTTATTTTAGTTAATTCTTATTTAAATGAAAGCCTCCGTTTCAATTCTATTGCATCTGATATCTTGTAAAAAAAATTCTGAGCAGAATTTATAAAGCATTTAAGGTAGACGAATAAAGATAAACGGATTTTGTTAATATGTCATAGACTTTTATAAGAAAAAAACAGGATACCAATTTATATAATAAATTCATTAAATTGCAGTTTAAATTTTTAGAATTACTATACTAACTTAATCTGTAAAGAAGTTAGTTGACTTAAACAATTTTCTATTAGAAATAATAATTTTACTTGAGATGAAAATAAATGTTTTTACAATATGAAACTATATATATGGATACAAATACCAGAAATTTCAAAGATTCGATTCAACAATCAATGGATTCAAAATGACAATCAATGAGTAGAAAAAAAAAAAACGAAAATATATACATAGATAGATACTAAAAAAATATTATAATTTGAATAGAAAATGAAAAATTACTGTTCTTTGTCTTCGATATCTACTAAGGCTTAATAATTCCCTATACCTATATAATAAGGATTTAATCAATTTTAAACAATAAAGAACAAGTTGATAACTGTTGCAATGTGATTTATTGCAACTTACAACATAATATACCTTTACTTAATAATAGCTATACCTTTAATTTTTCTTTTATAAAAAAATATTTCCGCGTTCTTATATCTGTTGTATCCATTTTCATTCTTAAATTTTTCAATATGGATCATCATATCCAAGTATAGGATATATATACAAATACAGAAGAATTTAAAAATTTATTAAAAAAAAATATATATTTTACATTTTTTTTTTGTTGCCTGCACATATATTCATATTATATACTTAATTTTTAAACAAGAGCATAAATTGTACAGCGAAAGATGTTAAAAGTGTTCTCAAGTAATTCAGTAACTAAAACATATTCTTAAACACATGATAACGATATTTAACGCATCTATATATCAATATTCGAAATATTTTGTTGAAAGAATTTTACAATTTCAAACTATATACATAATATGTATATATATATATATATATATAGTCAAAAGTTAAAAGAAGTTTTATATAACATACGTAATGTATATACTTTCTTCCTTTGATAAAACAATAACGTAAAACGACAAATAATTATAAACTCGCATACATGAGTACATATACTTACAAACATCATACACAAACCCTGACAAACAAAAAAAGAATCAATTATAATTTTTAAAACCAATCAAAATTATCATTTGACATACATTTTATTAAATGATACCTAAAATTCACACATAATTATTTAATTATCAATAAATTGTGGTATAGTGTGATGCCAGTAAGAAAATTAAAAACAAATGATTTATATATGTATAGGTATAATATATATATATATATATATATATAAATATTTCATTTTAAATTTAAATTTTAATTGTTGTTCTTTTTTTTGTTTTTAAATATTTTACAAAATATTTATTTAATTTACAAAAAAAAAAAAAAAGATAAAAAAAACACAAAAATGCCGTCGGAAGTTCAAAATCAATTTTGAAAATAATTTAATTGTGTCCCAATAACTATATATAAAATTAAATAAGGATTTTTGGTTTTATTTAAAATTTTTTTTTTTATTTTTAACTTGTTTTTTTCCAAAATAATTTAATTACACGATTTTTGTTTAAAATAATTTATTTTTTTTTGTGTTTCTTTTGTCCTGATTCTTTGTTTTTTTTTTTTTTTTTTTTTGTTAAAAATGAAATCATTTACATATAATTAAAATTCTTTCGGAGAAATAACAAAATAACAACAAAAATACAATTCATATACGAAAATAAAATAAAAAATATGTATAAAGAATTTTAAAAATAAATTTTCAATTTTCATTCACAATTTAAATCAAATTTGGACATTAAAAATTTAAAAAAGTAATCAATTAAACAAAAAAGGCAATATTGCAACACTGTAACAAATTATTTGTTATACAAATAAAACTTTTATCCATCAAACAGTTTCCGAATTCTTTTGTTTTTATTAATTTTTAATTAGATTTGAACTATGAAGTTTAATTTAGTCCTTTTTCTTTTTCGGATTCATAACCGATACCAAATATTAGATTTTTTTTTTTTTGTTTTTTACTTCAGCGTGTGCCAGGAAAAAGAGTATTAAACCTCTAAGTTAAAACTCTAATGGGTAAGACAATCAACGTTGAGGTCGAACCCTTTAATAGTATTGGAAATATCCAAGCCGTGTTCAAAGAAAAAAAAGAAAAAAAAGGAAAAGGAAAAAGGCCCAGATCAACAATTAGCAGATGGACGCAGATTGTCCGATTAAAATATTTTCTAGGAATCTATACTTCGTAGTTGATATTACATATTACATATTAAAGGAGAGGTGGTGCTAAGAAACGTAAGAAGAAGAATTATTCAACACCAACAAAAAAAAAAAGTGAAACACAAGAGAAAGAAGATCAAGTTTGCTGTTTTGAAAATATTATAAAGTTTATGAAAACGCCAAAATCCATTGTTTTCGCCATGAATGTTCTGGAAAAGATTGCGATGCTGGAGTTTTTATGGCTGCCCATGAAAACAGACATTATCTACTGCGGTAATGCTTATCTCACATTCGTATTTTCAAAATTATGTAAACAAATAAATTAACTAATGCATGCTACAGATATTATGATTTAATTTTATGAATTGCTAAATTTATATATTATATTTACTATATTCAAAAATTTTCTTATACAGCTATAGAAATAAAGATTTTTACCGTTATTTTCTAGTCTATAATCAATTATAACTTCGTTTTATATATCACCCCTTTCAAAATAAGCCAATATATATAAGTTGTATTTTTTTGTAGTTGGTATATCATTAAATGGAGAACGGGATTTGGTTTTGGCTTTGAATGTGTTGACTATTTTTACTATTCTAATAATTCATAACTAGAAAGATTGAGGTAAAAGTTTTTATTTTATTTCATACCTGTCCAGATATAAATATGTCGTGGTATTTTTAGGATGCTGTGTTTAAAATGGTATTTTAATATCAATTAAAAAATTTAAGAACATAGACATAGTAAAATTTTCGTTGGCTTCCTCTCTTATTGTCAATTTTAAAGTATTGATAATTTCGAATTTCATTTAAACAATTCAAAAAATTAAATATTTTGTTATACTTTTCAACCATATACTTTTGAAACTAAATTTGACTATATATAACAGATATATGATGGCAATTCCCTTAATTTTCTTCTTATTTAGATTTATAAAGTTATGGTGATGGTTTTCGAAGTATAGTGATGGTTTTCCAATCATATAAAAACATTTACTTGAAAATCAAATTCTTGTGATCTATTTTTTTGATCTGCTGGCATGCAACTTATTTGTTCTCTATTTGGTTTGGTATACTTAGTCATATCTATACCAAGGCAAAATCCGGTTTTCCTTTCAATAAAATTTTAAGATCAATTTGACAATTCGACAATCAGTTTCACAGTTTCAAAGGATTTCATGGAAATGAAAGTTTCCAAACCAAAATGTCTATATACTTAAATTTCAAAAGCCTTTGGAAACTAAAAATTAAATTAACTATATTTGCTTAAATCTCAATACAAAATTGCCTAAACAATTCTTTTCAATAAATCTTGAAAAATTATTTTCTGAATTTTCTGTTTTGTAATGATTAGTTATAATTTTATTTTAAATAAAAAAAAAAAACAAAAAACAAAAAATAAAATTAAAACTTTCTTATTTTTAGTTATTTTCAGTGTAAAAAATTTTTAAAATTCTTGGCGCAATGTTTAATTAAATTGCGTATATATATTTATATACATAAATATATATATGTATATATATATTGAATCTAAAATAAATACTAAAATTGTGGCACAACTTTTCAATATTGTTAATTTTATTGATGATTGTTTTAATGTTTTTTTTTTTTTTTTTGTTTTTGATGATGGACAAGTTCATGATATTTTTCACTAAAAATCCAATTCCACTAGTTTTTTCCTTTTTTTATTTTTTTTTTTGTTGTTTTTTTTTTTGGTAATTACAATTCCATATATTAAATAAAACAAACTTGTGTAAAAAAAAAAAAAAACAAAAACAAAAACAAAATAATAAACTGCTTTATTTTTCAATATATAAAAGAATCTAAGTAGATTGGAGTGCAATAATGCACCACGATTGGCGTGATGAATTTTTAATTAAGTTTTACTGTAGGTATATATATATATATATATATATACATGTAATGTATGTATACCTACATATTGAAACACTATTATAATTATTATATATTTTTGTTGAATTAATACTTAGTTGGTTTTTATATATATATATATATACGTATATATATACATACATACATATATATAATACTGGTTGGTTTGCTGTCATCATTGCTGTTAAATTTTCTCGCTTTATAACACATATTTTAAAAAAAAGTTCACCTATCAGTTTTGTTTTAACAAAATGATACAAAACTTCTGCTTTTTTTTTTTATTTTTAACATTACAATTTTATAAATGAGTAATTTTTGATTGTTTTTTCATTTGTTTTAAAAATTTTTATTTTTTTGTTTTTTTTTTTGTTTTTGTATTTTGTTTGAAGAAAATCATTATTTTATTTGTGTGTAATTAAATGCCATCATCACATTCTTTCTTTTATTCATTCATTCATTCATTCCTTTAATTACCAAGTTTTTTTTTTAAATTTTTTTTTGTTTGTTTTTTTTTTTATTGAATATAAAAATAAATCAAAAATTAAAGTTTATTTTTATTTTATTCCATTTTAAAGTAAAAAAAAGTAAACAAAAAAAAAAAAAACAAGAATTAATTTTAAAAACTCAATAATTAATACGGATGGTTGCAATTAATGTTTAACAGGACATTCAATTGTCATTTTTCATAAACAAAAAAAAAAACAAAAAACAACAATAATAAAAAGTGAATTTATCCAAACGCTATAAAAGTATGAAATCGATTTATTTGTTTATACTTTACAGAGAGTACAGTTCAAAATTTATCATAGACAATCTGGGGGAGGAAGAAAAAAGAGTTTTTGGAATGTTGTCAATTAAAGTTTAATTGAAGGATTGAAGGGACTGATTAATTATAGCGTCCGATAGTAAAAATTTATATTGTGGTATTTTTTTATAGAAAATTTTTAATTCAAATTGACTTGAGTGTGGATTAAAGAAATCTACCATTTTTAGAAAGTTTAAAAATAAATTCAATTTAAGATCTATTTTATTTAGTATATATTAGTATCAATTATAAGATCAATTTTATTTAGTATGTGATGAGTTGCAGTGATCTAAGACAATGTAAAAAAAAAAACCTTAATTTACTTTAAAAATAGAAGAAAATTATCAAAAAGAATTTCAAAACTTTTTCTTTTTTTCGATTTTAACTTGTAAATTTTAATTTACGAAAAAAATTCTCACAAAAATGTCTACAGACTTTTGATTCGGAAGATAAATACGTATTTATCTCGGATAACATAAATACGTAATTCAGCAATGCTGCATTCGCAGATAAGGGTTTCATCCCATTATATTGGCTAAAGGGGGAGGTAGGTTTCGTCAGTAAGAATCTGACACTACCAAGGGGGAAATTCTTGGTGTCTTTGGATGATTCCCACCTCTCTTAGGGGGGAAAAAAAAAATTCAGCAATTAGGTATATAAAAAAAAATATTTTCGAAAATTTTTGTCCATCAGATATTTTATGTTTGAGGAAAATAAAATAATATTATTAAAAAGTAATCATCAAATTTTTTCTTTTTCAATAAATTAAGATGTCTTTCATCTAACCAAAAATCATTATATTTTAAACTTAACTTAACTTTAAAAGTTTTTGTTTAGATTTGGTCTCTTAATATCTAATTTTCCTTTTCAAGTAAACGTAGATATTGATATGTTGAAAGAAGCGTATATTTGAAGTTACATTTTACCGATGAAACTTTTAAGGATAACGTTTTTGTTATTTCATTGTCGCAGAATGCCTTATTAAAAATTAAGGATACGTGGTATTTACTTAGTTTTACACTATAAGTACTTTGTTTCTTAAAAGTGATACTATATAAATTTTAAACGACCCTGATAAAAATAAAAATCCTTGACTTAAAATTAGTTAGAAATTAGAACCGTAAATTTTCTGCCTCACACTCCTCTTATTATTATTTCTCATTCTTTCATACCTTTGCACTGAAGAAGAACCAAATGGAAATGGAATTTTTTATTTGCAAATTTTTGTTTTTCAAAAAAAGTTTCGGAACTGTGTTAAAGAGGATTTAAATTAGTTGGTACGGTTTAGAATGTTCACAAGCGAAGTACAAAAAGGATATAACAATTATGTAGACTTTGTTAAGGAAAAGTCAATCTTAATCAAAATTAAATAATTTAGCACCACAAGCTTAAATTGAAATGTGAATTACACCGCAAATAGATCCTGATGAAACCTAATAAAGGTTTTAAGAAATAAAGTGAAAAAAAATGTAACGCAAAAGAAAATTAAAAAAAACAATGTCTGTTTACGGTATAGAAAGAGCTAATAGCTGTATAAAGCTTTAAGACAACAGTATAGAAATATTTATCTTCTCTAAAATTAATAAAGAACAAGAAAGAATAAAGTTAGTCTAACATAGTCTAACAGTTTATTCTGATGAATCTGAAAAATTTCTTTAGATATTTTTAGATTAATTCGGATGCAATAAAAATTCAAAAGATTTCATAGAAAATCTTTACATCTTCAAAAACTTATTCTAAAAAATTGAATTTTATTATTGCGATATAAAAGATAGTGTGTGATAGTAAAATACTATATAGGAGATGAAACTGGAGTCATAACAGCTGTTCTTTTTCAGTATATGAAACTTTAACTTAAAAAAAATAAAAACTCACTTACTGTTGATACAAAAAAAGTTTAAGAAACCTTTGCTCGGTTATGACAAAAGGACTTTAGGCGATAAAAATTGCAAAAAAAATACCTTTTTTCAAAATTGATTTAAAGAAAATAATTTAAATTTAAGGGTTTCATAAAAAAAACTCTTGATAATTCGCACTAAAATATTTTGAAAAATAATTTTCCCACCCTGTTTTGTAATGGTGTAAACGTAAAGTACCATATTATTTTATTTAAAAAAAAAAACAAAAAAAAATTCCTTTTTAAATACAAATCAGAAAAAAAAATATTGAAAAATAAAAAAGTTATTTAAAAAAGAATCAAGAATGTGTCATGACCATAAAAAGAGACCGAGAATTTCAATTTATTTCTTTTTTTTTGTTTTTTTGTTTTTTTTTTTATTGAACTGCTGACACTGATGGATTTAATTTACGAATGATTTTAACCATTTTTCGATGAATTAATTAAAAATATCCAATGAAATATATACATATAAGTACATAAGTGTATGTATATATATATATATATATATATACAAAATCATTAATATAAGTTCTATACAAACATCCTTGAAAATAATGATGAAATTGCATTGAATTGAAGGACATTCTTCATTTTGGGTTATTGATGGAATGTTAAAGACGTTCAATAACACAATTTGTTTAAATGTACGAATAAAAGTGATGAAAACATGAATTCCTGCTGAGTTTTCCATATTAGTTTTTTTTTTTTTTTTGGTTTTTGTTGTTTTTATTTATAAAAACTTGCACTCTTCAATTGCAAAAAAAAAACAATTTAATTTTTACCTTATTAGAAAACGAGTTTAAATTATACATGATTATAATGTACTCAATATTTTTAATTTTAGGTTATAATTTTACATGACCTTGAGAATTTACAAAATGGTACAATGTACAAAGTTTTTTTATTCAGAATTTTTCCTTCAAAAGATCAAATTCAGTATAAAAATTTAAAAAATGATTACTTAAATTATTATTTTTTTTAAGTTTATTCCGCTGCCACATTCCCCGCCAATCTGACAAGGAAATTATATAGTCTTTTCTTTCCAGGTTTGACTGTAAATATTGAAAGGTGGATTAATCTTACAACATTTGTGGAATTCGAACCCATACTCCCTCGGTGTTTGCAGCGTATTTTGTACTATTTTAGGCTACCGAGGCCCCTAAATTTAACTTAAATTCAAGCATTTTTTAATACTATTCACTTCTTGTACCAATCATTTCTTTTCTGTTTTATATACTGTTTTCATTTAAGTTTTTCCAATTTAAAATTATCAACTACCCTACATGTTTCCCCACATCATTAATTAATCTTACTCCTGAACTCTGAACTGATTAAGTTAATTCTGGTTTATATTAAAGTACATTTTACATATAGATTTTTTATTTTCCATTCAGTAACAATAACTTAGCAATTTATATATTCAGTACACACTTTATTACATAAAAAATAATTCATGATTGATTATCCTATGGTATTTTGTTATTTCAATTGAGCTCAATTGATATTTTTAAAAATTTTCTTTGAAATGTTATTTAGTATTTGTTTTTGTTCTAAAAACTCCGCTTCCACAGGAACAACTTTTGCAACGCTTAACATTCCTTTTTAAACTTTTGAAGAAATATTTTCAATTCTTAATCAAAGTTATCATTTCAAGGAATAGACAATTTTATTGTTTGACAGTCAAATTCAATTTCCTTGCGAACCAAATAAAGACTTTTCGACTGTATTATTAAATCTGTTCTCTTGTATAGCTATGAAATATGGAAGTTCACAACTAACATTACAAAAAATCTCCATGTATATAACAACCGCTGTCCTCACCTCGTCATCAAGGTTTGATGATCGACTATGATTTCTAATCAGAAACTATGGCGAAGATCAAAACAAAAAATAGTTAATCTAGAGATGTACTGACAAAAAAAGATGAAGACGGATTGGTTTCATCTTGAGGAAGCCAAACGAAAATGTAACTAAGCAGTATTTCGTATGGTCCTTCTAATCTCCAGGCCACATGACGTGTTGGAAGTCCTAAGAAAACCTAGAGAACAACCGTGTTAATTAATGTAAGATTGTGAAATAAGAAATAGCCACAAATTAAACGTATGCCATTCAAGTTTCAATCATTCAAGAAAAGCTAATTAATCGCTATATATAAATTAAGATGTTAAATGAAACAATTGTTACTGTTTTAATATAATTTTTCCCATTAATAATTTTTAAACGATAAAAAAGTTATTAATAGGAATCAATTTTTATAAATATTTTCAATTTTATCTCATTTAAACTTCTAAAAGAATAATAAACAAAATAATTCTGTTCTAATAAATTCAATAATATTGAGTTGTCAATATTTTTTTATATTTAAATATATTTAAATTAAAAAAAACATATATATATATATATATATATATATATTTTAAATTAATAATTCACTCCCTCTATTATTATTATTAAAATCTCCATTTAACATCTTAATTGTTCAATCAAAAAAAAAAAGAAATAAAATACAATGATTAGACAGATTTACATAAAGTAATAAATGCATGTCATATTTGTCGTCTATCATGTAACGCCCGTCAATTTTAGTCAATTTAATTAATTATTCTCCTATGTACGCATATAAAATGAATTTATATATAATATTATAACCTTTTATATATATTTATTTATTTATATATGTAATGTACATATGTATACATTTCAATGCAATTATTGAGGCGAACATAAGAAAAACAACACGTTATTAGCGTCAATAACATTTACGTCAATACCGATTCAAACACAAAAAAAAAAGCAAAATCAACATTAATATTTTGCTACCAATTGAGAAATTCTTTATTTTGTAGTTTATTATTTGAATGAAATTTCAGTTATTGTTTAATTTTAAAAATTAATTCTTTGTTTGTCCGCCACGTTTTCCATCTTTAAAGGTTAAGTATTCCGTTGATCTTTAAAAACTTTCTAATACCAAAGGACTTTTTTTGATTAAAATGTATTTAAAACAGATTTTAGAATTTAGAAGTTATAGAAATAGAAGTTTTAAAACAGAAGATTGGAAACAGTGAAAGAAGAAGGAGAAGAAGCTGTAAGAAATCATCCTCAGTTGAAATAGTGAGATGGATGAAAGAAAGAAAAGAGGGTGTGGAAAACAGATTTTAAGACTTAAGAAATAAAATAGATTTTAGAAGTTCTAGCGATGGAAGATTTAAAATAGATAAGTAGAAGTAGAAAATAAAGATGAAGAAGCTGCACAAAATCAACCTCACATAAATCCAATTCATCATAAACACTAATATGACATTTAAAATATAATGAGGTGGATTAAAGAAGAAAAAGAAAGAGTGGAGGGATTAAAATATTTTTTGAGGAATAA
Organism: Poecilobothrus nobilitatus; assembly: GCA_947095535.1. Taxonomy (NCBI): domain Eukaryota; kingdom Metazoa; phylum Arthropoda; class Insecta; order Diptera; family Dolichopodidae; genus Poecilobothrus; species Poecilobothrus nobilitatus. The sequence continues at coordinate 63,327,069 of OX352773.1, forward strand.
GAAACTACTAAATACTAAAGAGTGTTCTTATGACGTAATGTAAAATTACTCATAATTCTATTTTACATAAATTTTTTTTTTACTGTAGAAATTACTAATGTTAATAATATAAGTATGTACATGTATGTACTAATTTTCGACAATAGAATATAGTTAAGATTGTATATCTTTTTAAAATTTGTAGATAATAAATGTACCCAAGTGGGGTAACTGTCTTGAATAAAAAAACATTATTTTTACATATAATTTCTTAAAGATTCAGTTAGTTAGAGTAGAATTAAAGTAAAAAAAAAGGTAAGGCACAGTTTCTGCAAGCTGCAGATTATATATAACGCTGAAGAATAAATGGTTGTAAGTAATTTAACTAAAATTCGCTGTCATTGGAAAATAAATTACTTAGCAGATTTATGGGGCTTCTGTTTTAAAGTTTTAAGATACAAAAAAACGATCACTAACTTTTAAAGTATTTTATTTTTAAAATATTCTGACGTAGCAAATTCTTATTACAAAGTCAAAATACAAAGTCGTAATACTTAGCGATATATCGGAATCGAATACTTGATGGTTTTTACAGAAAATTGCCATTAACAAAGTAATCGTTCGCAAATCAAATACATGCAATTATTTTGGAATAGCTTCTTTTTAATTTTTATTGGCACTGCTTTTCATTAATGCTAGTATAGCTGACTTCCATATTTTATATGTAATTTTTCCTATATCTATTTTTTTTAACTATAGATTTTAAAACTCGCCATCCCTTCAATTAATATCGATTTTATTCACTTTATTCATAATTTCAGAACTGAATCTTCTTCATATAATGGTTATTTATTTTCTGTTTCATTTTCTATTAAGAATCCCAATTATGAGCGGATTAATATTGCCTAAATAAAATTTTTTTACATTTTCGAAAATGATTATTTAGAATGAACCTATACTGCGGGTGAAATATATGTACATATACAAAAAAATAATATTTTGCTACTGTTATTATAATAGCGATTAATTTTGTTTTTTTATTTATTTTTTTTATTGCTGTTGCTACTGATGCCATTTTAAGAATCATTTTTATGTATATATAGTATGTACAACTGTTTTTGGCATTAACTATAATATATAAATGTATATATAAGATTATATACAAGCTTTTTAGGTAAAATATTTTTTGTTCTTTATTAGAAAAGTTGACTTAATTGAACAGATATTTATAACATAATACGTATGTACATATATATATTATGTATATATACAATATATAAATAACTGTAAACTGGCACTTATATATATGTAATCATACTAAATATGGTATGAATATTATTACTGCTCTATCGGCTAGCATAGACCTAATATTAAAAATAGTTTGGCGGTAGTGGTATATATTTAATGTTATTGCCACTATAAATTAATTTTTTATGGTTTCTCATAAATCATAATTACACCCGCACAATAAATGGTATATGATTGAGTTACAAATTTATTTTGTTAAGTTTTTGCTATTGTATATAGCCTTTATTTTGTGTTCTATGTACATATATATAGCCTTTCTTTTGTTGGACTTTGATTTTTATTCCTTTTATTTTGTTTCTTTTTTTATTTTTTAATAAAAATCAAAAATAAATTTTTAAATTGATTTTGATTAATAGTAATTTTTTTTTCTTCTACTATATATATACTATCTTTCGGGATTTATTTTGATTTGATGAGACGATTGTTTTCTAAGTTATTAATTTTTTTTTTTGGTGCATTTTATTTTGGGGGGGGTTTTTTCTTTTTAAAAAAACAATAACTGTAATGCATCATCTCTTAAATAAAAGTACAAGAAATTAAAAAAGAAAAAATAATGGTTTACTTGTAAAAAAACAAAAAAAAAAAAGCAAAGTTGTATAACATAAATATTTTTATACAAAATTAAATAAATTAAATTTGGTCAAATGTCAAATAAATGTGGGATGATGGATTTATATTTTTTTGTTCTGTTTTTGTATTAATTAATAATAAAAATATTTTTCAAATTTTACAATGATTGAAAAGTGAGTTTTTTTTTATTTTTCTAGAGTTTATTTAAAAAATTTTAATAATCAAACAAGGAAGTGATTGAAATAAGAAAAAAAAACAAAAACAAATAAAAAAAATCATTTTTTGTATTAAGTAATAATAACAAGATATATTTTTATTACTATTAATTGGATAAATCAAAAGTTATTAAGTACATACTGACAAAACAAAATAAATTTTTGTTCTAATTCGAAATCTGATGAAAATTGTTTAAAATTGTTATAAAAGCATACTTCAAGGCGCAAAATAAAAAAAAAAAATAAAAAACGTAAATTATATTATATATTGTAGTTTTTTTTACGTAAGATTTAGGTAAACTCTCTGACATGGATGTGAGAAGCTTTCAAAGCGAGAATCATCGTGCCATATTGATCTAAGGAAACTTAACTTAAACTTAACTTCTCCTAAGTTTACGAAATTAGAGTCTAGTGAGCACTGATTAGCTTAGCCTTTACCAATAAAAAAAATCATGTAAGAGTATCATGTAACCTTATCAAAATTCAAAAATTAAATTTTTAGGTACATAAAATCTATATAATAATCACTCGCCAAAACGAAACTTCATATCTAACAATCATATTAGCGATATTTCCTAAAGTTATTACTATGTTCTATGTAATATTTACCATAACTACTGTGAGTAGTAGTAATGAAAAAAGTGACATCATAACCGAGGAATATAAATTATTAGTTAGTATTTTACTAATCAATAATTTACTAAAAAAGAAACAACTTAGGTATAAGCAACAAAAATATTCTGACACCTAAACTTTATTGATGAAAACTAAAAAAAAATTCCAACAATGTAGCCGACTTGAAAAAACAAATATGGAAACAACTAATAATTTATACAAAATAACACAAACAACTTGTAAATTAAAAGTACATCACTAGTATAGGATAATTATACATCACTATAGGAAATTGGGTTGAATGTGTAAAACCGAACTTGAATTAAAATTTCACTTTTTTAAACAACAACTATACGAATTCAAGCGTAACTGCATAAATTAAGTCTAAGTTCAGTTTTATGCATTCGATTAATTGCTCTAAATTACGTTTTTTGTTGCTAATAATTTTAGCAACATACATAATATAACACTAACATATAAAAAATCAATGAGAAGAACATCTAAAGGTAAGAGTGTCCAACATTTATTTGTAAAAATAATTAATATATTTTATTAACTAACCTGTAATTTTAATCTATCTTAAAGAAACCTTTACAAGATTTTGATTTTTAAAGATGAAGATTATGAAAACAAAACTGGGGTTACCGTAACTTTTTAGATATTTAAATAAAAAATTCTAAAATATTTAGATTTAATCTCTAAAGAAGAGTAAAACAAGGCTATAAGCAAGCCAAGTTGATAAAATTGACGTTTCGTGTAACGATATTAAAAGCTGTTAAATATTTGAGTTCTACAGGCCATTAAATATAACATCATGTTTGTTTATTTCACTTAAATTGGGTAATTCGTAGTTTAATGACTTGGCTTTAAATATTATGTCATTATTTAACATTATAAAATTAATTCTTCTTGATATTTTCTATATAATTTACATCATTTTACAATATATTTTTTATTGTTTTACAAAATATTTTTGGAATTATGTTTTATTTGTGGTGGTAAATCCTTTGATTTATTTCACTCACTTATTTATTTATAATTTTTCAATTTATTTAATTTAATTTTACATTTTGTTTTTTTTATTTTATTTTTGTACTATACTTTTTTAATTTTTATTTTCTTTTAATATCTTATACAATTTTTACAATGTTTTACAAAATTTATTTTTTTTTTTAGCTATTTTAAAAATCTTTGAAAAATAAAAATAAACCGAAAAATAAAACCACAAAAGTCTCAATAAATATTATGACATTTGCACGCATATATTCCAATTGACGCGACTTGTAACAAAACCAAAAAAGCACATGGAAAATCTTAAATCAATATTAAACCAAAAAAAAATAAAATTATAACAAAATACCGAACTTAGCATTTTAGTGGCACAAAATATGTTCATAAGTACAATATAATAGAAACCACACAAAAAGTGCAACATATTCATTATATATATATGATGTATTTATGGTACATTGAAATAACGTCGTATGAAATAAAGCAATGTTGGATCAACATTATTCATCTGTTAAAAAAAAACTGAATTCTAATTTTGAAATCCTGAATTTTGAAATTGAAATAAACCGAAAAAAAAATTAAAGCTGAATTCTTTAAAAGGTGTTTAAAAATAAAAATAATTGAAGAATTAAATATAAAAGTATATACGTACATTACATAGGTACTTATATGTAATTAAAGCAAGTTATCCGAAATCCTGTTTCATTTCTCTTTCAAGTTGAATAACTAATAGAGAAATAAAAGAAAGTAGCGCCGCTGGCAACCGCCACTAAACAATTTATTCGATCAATAACCTTGGAATTATAAAATTTTCGATTATGCATTAATTATATCCTGGAAAAAGCATTTAACCTTGATTTTGTAGCCAACTCTAAAATCTCTCCTAATAATTTTCTTTACATATATATATACAAATTTTAACTGCACTTTAAATATTGAAATCCAGATTTTGTGACCAGCTCCAAATGTTTAAATTGTTAAAAATGGCCAAGTGTTCATTTGTTATCCTCTTTGCCAAATTGATTTTTTTCTTCGGTAAAATTGCTAAGTAAAAATGTGTAGTTGCAAAGTGGAAGTTTGAAAGTTGACCGTACCACTTTTATACATATTGTATTCCTATTTAATATTTATAGATATTAAAAAATCTTAATAGTAGAACCACATTCACAGATAGAGCTTCCGAACAAATCTAACTAGTAGTTTTTGGTCCTATTCTAAATAAATTATTTAAAACAGGGAGTTTAAAAATTTAGAAAATAATAGAAAATTTTTTCAAAAAATATTTTATTTTTCATAAAAGTTTTTGGAAAATGAACAATTTTTGCACATTTAAAAATAAAATTAGGAAAGTGAAATAAAGGCAATTGGAAATGTGAAATAAAGCCATTTCAAAATGAAAATAAAACCAAAATTTCAAAATTCGCGATTTAAACTTTGTTTCACTTTCATTGGCTTTATTAAATTCGGTCTTATTTCAAGTATCTTGTATTTATAATACACATACGCGTAACATATTTATATGCACTAAAAATCCCTTTAAAGTATCACCTAATCGTCTTAATGCCACCATCGGTACTTAGAAAAAGAAAATTTGTTATTATTTTGTACGCAATTTTTGTACATATGTATGTATCTATGTGTAGGTATATATTATAATATATAAAGCAAATGGCATAGAATAGTTTAAAAATATATACATAAATACAAAGTAAATCTATTATGTAAAAATGTATAAATATATACAAAGATTTGTAATGTAACCTGATTTAAAATAATTTTTAATAAAAATCAGTTCAAAGAAAATAAATACAAAAGTTACAAAAAAAGGCAACTAAGCAAATTTATTTGAACCATATACAGATCCAATGCAATGCCATAACTTAAGAATTTTTTTAACAAAAATAATTTAAATCAATTTTTAATTGAGAAAACATTGGAAAAATTTAAAGTAGTTTTCTTTAGTTATAACAATTAAAATTTTTGGATTTGTTTGGATTGCACACCTATAAAAATAGGTGATGGTTATGATTTCCCATGCCGTAAAAATGAAGTATATAGGTGCATTTATGTTGTCAGCTGTCGCTTCGTGTTTTTATCACTGTTCATTAGTTGAAAAAAATTCAATTAGAAGCGATTTTAAACTGTCATGCATGATTGCTTACAAATCAGTATTCTGTTTATGAAATACACAAAATAGCAATGTAATAAGTTCATTTTATAACATTGTCGAGAATTTTAAAAAGTAATTAAAAAAATTAATGAATAAGGGTGCTTTATGCAGCTTTTAAACCACTGCTCTCTTTAAGTTATTCTTTTTTAAGAAAGAATCCATCATAAATTCAGTTGAAGTATTATGATCGCAACAGACCAAGGCCCAAAACAAAACCAATAAATTTCGTGTTAATCTATAAGAAATTACTTCATCCTAATGGAATGAACTAAATTTGTTTTTTAGAAGAGGCACTTTAAAATTCTAATAATCGTGCTTTATATACCTATAAATTAATTACTTTATATTGACTTGAAATTCAAAATTTGGCCGAGACATTTAATAATCAACTTTTATATTGAACCTGAAATTTTATAATTTGAATAATATATTCCCTTCAAAATTAGTTCTCATTAATTCTATCTATAATATAGTTAGACATCAAATAAGAGAAGCACTAAAGATGAAAGGGAAAAACTGTAGGAGAAAATTATGGAGCCAAAAATCTGGTCTTAACAATCTAAAGAGCTTCCCGAAAGATATTAAAAATCATAGGATCCAGTGATAAAATAAATAAAGTGAGAATGTTTTAACAAGCTTCTTATCATGACATTGCCGACTAAATCGGCACTTTAAGAAAAATAGAATAGAGAATGATGGTAGGTACATGAAGATCGTGTTAAGAAGAAAACAAATCTCCAAGTCACATACGCAAAAACTGTAGAGCTTAACTCCAAGCAAGATATGTGCATCTAGAAGTTTATTGCTTTATCCAATATGAACTGTCAGCAATAAATCCTCTACAGATTTTCAGTTTTTTAGAGGCAGTATGGCTGATAGAAGTATTATGAATGGAGACAAAATCCACAAGTCATAACACATATATATAGTAATAGGAATAACACAATATATTTACATGCAAAGGTTGCAGTGGACTGTTATTGGTACTCCTTAAGTAATAATAATAATAATAATAATAATGTAACTATGGCAATCTAATAATGTAAAATAGCATAACAATCATTCTTTTAATTTGAAAAATATTCGCCAAGTCATTAGTGTAAGGCGCCAGTTATAGCTATCAGTGAAATGCTTCCGGAAAAAACGTTTCATTGAGAATTTATACTTTTTTCAGTATAGGCGATTCTAGCAATCAGAGAAAACTGTCAGTTAAATTATCTGTCAAATGGCAAATGACAATAATGAAGACAACAGAAAAAACATAGAAATCATTAACTGATGTTTCTCAATTATTTGTTATGACTAAATTATAGTTAGGATTGTAATTTTGTGTATCATTAATAATCATATCGAAAAATTACTGAATATTCCATTTGATAGATAATAGCTATTTTATATAGTTGAGGGTATATAGTTAAAATGTCATCCATCCTAATCAATTTTAATAATGTTTGTCAGTTTTATTCTATACTTAAAATTTTTTTTGGAGATTTTCTTTAATATTATTATTATCTTGCACTATATATGATTTTTTTTCTCTTAACCTCTCTCTTCTCTCTCAAAAGTCAGTACTTTCCAAAAGTGAAATATTAATAACAATAGAACACTTTTTTCGAAACAAAACGTGTGGCCACTTTAAAAATTACTTAAATTCAAAACTTATAGTAAAAAAAAGAAAGAAAAAATTATGATCAAAAATGCTTCATATTTTTTTTTTTGATTTTATTAAAAAAATCATCCATTAAAATTTTGTTTGAACGATGCCATAATTTTATGAAATTTATTGCACGTTTATACAAACAAAATAACATAATTTTTATAAATGTTGTTTCGGTTCAATTTAGTTTTGGTATCTTGCTGTTGTTAAAAGTATTTTTTTCTTCATTAAAATAAAAGAATAAAAAAAAAAAAAATTTATTTTTTTTTTTTAAATATATTTTTTTTTTTTATCTGCGGTAGGTTCCACTAAAATTGAATGCAACAAGAACAACAACAACAATTAGGTACAAAACGGAATTTTTTTTTTCTTAACATAGTTAAGTTACAAGTCCAAATGAAAGCTTTAGTGGTTCATAGTAACAAAAGGTATATATGTACATACAAACATACATAGCTTTTATTGGTGTTTTTTTTTTTTATTGTTGATTTTTGGCATGTTACTGTTTTTTTTGTTATAAAATTTGCCGCGTTTTTCTTAAATTATTCTGTAAACATAAAATAACTGTATTAAAAGAAAATTAAAATACAAAAAAAAAAAAAGACAAATAAATCATGTTTCATAGATTTATCTATATATATACAAATATAGTTTGGAATTTTACGACTCAATTTTCCCTTATCAACAAAAAAAAAAAAAACACGAAATGTAAAACTTTTAGAAACTAAATTATTTCAAAAAAAAAAAATAAAGCTAAAGATATTTGTTAAAAATAAAATTAAGGAAATATTTTTAATTACAATGAAATTTAATTTTATGTTGACTTGTAATAAATTATCTTTTTTTTTTTTCCTCATTTTAAAATTTTAAATAGACACGATTTTTTAAAAAATGACACATTAATAGTCACTTGAGATTTAAAATATAAAGAAAAAAAATGTATACGTATAAAATAGTACCTATGTACGTATACATACATATTTATACACGTTTATAAAATAAAATGATCTGTATTATATAATTGTCGTGAATAGATTTATTGATGAAATAGAAAATATATTACAAAAAAAAAAAATTAAAATTAAATTATGATGTAGTTATAATCACTAAATGTCAGCCATAACTTCACCTCATATTTAATTTATATTTTTTAAAAATAAATTAAATATTTGAAGGTAATCTGTCTAATGTGACCACATTAAATTGGTCCTATATATATACATAAAGAGGAGTCTCCAATAATACTTATGGTATATATACAATATAGGAGCTCAGTACACGATATGAAGACTAATAAAGGTGTAATTCTTAAAATTTTTCTAATGTTTGTGTTTACAGAGCAAACTAGTTTTTTCTACTTTTAACTACCCCAACCTTTGAGAAAGAATGGTAAGAGTAAATATGGTTATGTTAAATTAACGTTCCATTTACCAATTACTTTCAACTACTGTCACACTTTTACACATTTAGTCCTTATAAAATGTATCTCTCTATACCGATTTCGACTTACTCCTCACTCTATTATGAATATAAAATATTATGTGTTAGTTTCTTCATAAAATTTTTTTTTTGCCGGAATATGAGCCAAAAAAAATCAGGTCAAATATAAAGAAAATCTTAATTTTTACATTTAATTTTATTTGAAATCCTTCGACAGATTTTTGTATGAAATTTTTCTCGACTTTTTTTGTATCAACAACCAAACAAATGCTAAAGCAAGATAATATTAAATAGATTTGAAAAGTTATAAAATAAAATGAGGTTTAAGCCTTATCGTTTCCCTATTTCTGAGCTACTATACTGCTTGGCAATTATAGGGTGCTTATTCCATTATTCTGACTATGGATTGAAGTGGTTTAATGGGCAAGAATATCATACTACCTATATGCCCCCTTAGATTTTACGATGTCTTTTGAAGATTCCACCTGCCTATAAGTAATTTTTTCTCATTCTAGATTTTTTTTTTTTTGAATATAAAAAAAAAGTGCTAGTGACAGAATTTATGACGGATTACAGGCCTAGTATGATAATAATACTTCACCAGTCATTAAATGTTGTTTTTATATAAAATTTCAATTAACTTTACTTTTTTAAATGATCTTTAGTCACTCACACACTCATTACTATATATACTCACTTAATCTATCTCAAGTTTTGGTAACTCAAACAGTATGTTTATGTAAGTTTTTTTTACACAGCCTTTCCTTTTCTCGCGCGCCTCTAAATGTCGTAAGAGGGAATTATTCTTACGACGTGTGTGGGATTCAAACCCACACTTCCTTGGTGTTTACAACGTATCTCAATAAGCTCTTACTCTCTAGGACACCGAGGCCTCCTTTATGTATGTTGCAATTGTGTGATTAATATTAGATAATTTCCATCAATTTTCAATCTTTTACATTTTACATTTTATTCTCAATTCTCAACATTTATTACAAAAAAACTTTAATTTTTTAATTTATTATGCAATTTTAAAGCCACACAGTAACAAAATTGTTTAACAAATGATTCAAAACAATTGTTTTTTTTTTATTGTTTTTTTTTTTTAATTTTTAATTTTTTTTTTTTACACAAAACGCATTTAATAGCCGGTTCATACATAAATTATAAGGAAAACTATTAAAGAAATATAAAATAAAAAAAAAAATCTAAAACCAACATAACACAACATAAATATCCACTGATGGGAAAGTGGTAAATTCACATACCGAAACCGTTACAGTGTAAAAAAAACATTAAAATTTAACATTATGTACCTATGATATACCCTTCTCTCTATTTTACATTCTTAGAAGAAGAAAAAAAAAAAGTAAGAAAATTGCAATAAATTGAGTCCCTCTTAAAAAGTATAAAAAAAATTTTCTATTACAACATAAAAGTTATAATTTTCCACTTACTTATATTTTTAATCTGCAAAAAAAAAAACAGTAAAACAAAAACAAAATAAATAAAAAAAACATTCCTGCGTGTGTAATTTAATGCATGAAATTGCACCTAGGCGGTGCACTTAACAGTTCATTCACCTGATCCGATATTAATGCACAAAATCACAGATGAAAAATAAAAAATCCAAAGAGGTTTATTTCTTTACATAGAAACGAAAAAAAAAATATTAAACTGAGGATTACTATTACTATTACAGAAGTGTCCATTCAAATCCAAACACAAAAACAAAACAAAAACAAAAAATTAAACAATATTTATTCTGACATGTGCTTGTCAGTGTGCATTAAAGAGACTGTAGGTGGGTTTTAATAGGTTCAAATAAATTTGTTTCTTAAAAATAAAAAAATATTTAACTTGAACAATCATTGTACAAATTGGTTTTTTTTTTTTTAAATAACTATGAATGGGAATTACTGATGGGAACTTGGTAATAGGTCTATACGTTCATTAACCAAAAGAGGTATTACGAATCTTAAAGTGGAAAAAATATGAGTTCTTTGCAGATTAAATAGACGAGTAAGTCAATATGTAACTAGAATTTATTTCAATTTCGTTTATAATAAAATGTTAGGTATATAGTCCTTTTTAAGTTAAACTCTGCTTTACAACACTGTAAATTATTAAACACTTTATAAAGTCCAAGTCGTCCCATATCCAAATTAAAGATTAAAATGTGATATAATATTTTTATATAAGAAGGAATTTGAATAAAATATTTCAAAATTTAAAATTATTCCTCCAAAAATATAAGATGAAACATTATCAACACCTTGAAAATAGTGGATCCACCCAATGGTGTAGTGGTTACGACACCCACCTTTCATACGAAAGGTCTCGGGTTCAAACCACGGCTGGGTCATATAGATTAATAAAGAATAATATAGATTTTTCTTATATACATATAATTAGTACAACATACTTACATTAAAAATAAATATATATGTCTTATAAATTATAATTAATATCATATTGTAATAAAATATAATTCTTGTGTAAGATAATAGATGGCGTAGAACTAAAGAAACGCCTCATAGTATTGTACAATAGCTACAGCCGAGTAAGTAACGACTTAGTGAAATAATGATTCCAGAAAATCACTAGATGCCCTACTCAGTAGATGCCCTATGCTCCTTATAGGAGTGGCAAAGAAAAAACAAAAAGATTTTTTTCTAATCCATCCCTGTAGAATTTGGCAGAAATTTAAATTTCTAAACAAGAAAATGTAAGTTATATGAATATAAATATTATTATATAACTAAAGTTATTAATGGAACTGTTCGATATATCGTATATAGCAGTTAGAAGTAGAATATTAGTCCTTCATATGAAGTAACGCGATAATATTGTTCTTTAAAAGATTGATATGACTTCTTCTATATTTTTTATCTCTTCAATTCTCTATCGTAATCACTAATCATATAAAGCCATTGGATTTCATTGTTCTATAAAAAGTTAATATTATTTCCTCTTCATTCTTAACCTCTTAATTTAACTATCCTGATCATATAACATCAGTATCGTATCTCAATGTCCTTTAAAAGGTTAATAAAATTTCCTCTGTATTCTTTACTTCTTCGTTTCTCTATCCTGATCATATAAGGTAATAGGATGTCATTGTACTTTAAAAGGTTTATATGACTTCCTCTATATTCTTTACTTCTCCGTTTCCATAACATGATCGTATAAAGCTATAGGATCCCATTGTACTTTAAAAAGTTGATATGACTTCCTCTGTAACTGTTACTTCTTCGTTTCTCTATCCTACAATCAGGAAGTTCAACTAAAAAGTCTATTACCAATTTACTTTTCTATATAAAATGTTAATTTATACTTAGAAAGTTAAATTTTCTATTAACTAAAAATTTTTTTTTTATGAATAAATCTTTTCTTTTCTTTTTTTTTGCATTTAAAATTTCATTAAAGAAAGCAGTGAAAAAGTAACAGAAAATTACATATTCCCATTCTTATATTTATTTTCTGTTTTTTTTTCTTTATAAATTACACCCTTTTTAACTTTCACAGTAGGTTTATTTTTAAAGTTTTACACTTAAACTAACCAATTCTTATTGTTAGCCTTAGTTTGTACTACAGTTTTGTTTTTTTGAATCTAGTAACAGAAAGATTCACATACACACGTATCCTTATTGTCAGTATAAGAAAATAGTAAAATTAAAAAAATACTCACACGTTTTATTATAATGTCTAAAAATGAAAATCTTAAGATAATTTTATGATGATTTATTTTTACGCAAAACAAAACAAAAAAAAAAAATAAAACAGTAAAAAATACTTTATTATTAATGTTAATAATAGTATGTTTGTATGTAATTTCTTTTTTTAAACAATAGAAAAACGAATCGTTTTGTTTTAAAAGTTTTGTATATATAGTTGATATGACTTCTTGATATATAAATAAAAAAAGAAATTTCTTTTAAAAAAAATTTTCCATATAAATTAAAAATACATTATAAAGTAAATCACACGATTCCATTTTATTTTGTCTATGGTTATATTCAAGCCTAAATCTTTTATTATATTCAATTATTTTTATAAAATATCTTTATGACATATATACATTAAATAATAGTGAAATTTGATGACAGTTGACAGTTTTATTATTTAAAATTACAGTTATGTGAAACAAAATTTTTGTAAAATTTTGGCTTCTCTGTATTTCTTGAATGATTTTAATCCAAATCTTGTAAAAATTTTGAGAGAAGTGAGATCTTTAAGAAAATAAACATAAGCTGCCACAAAAAGATACCTCAAATTTTGTGCTTCCCCCTGTTTCAAAGCCAATAGAGATAGAAAATTCCCTATATTTATACAAATTTGTTTAAATTTAAACACAAAAATTGAAGCTGTCATATGTAATATTTTTACATATTATGTTAACGATCATCTTTTTAAATTAAACCAGGTTGAGGAAAATGGGTCTTCATCTCAATTTTTTCTAATTTTTAGAATTTATTTGTATTATAAAAAAAAAAAATCACTATAGTTTTGATTCAAAAGTAATTCTAAAGTTCATAATTTTTAATTGTAGGCCCGAAAAACTCTGGGGGCAAGAAATCTAGGAATCTAATTAATCATTATTTAAAAGCAAATTTAATAAGAGTCTAAAATTTTATACTTCCATTTATCCTTTTTAGCACAATTTTCAAAAAAAAAAAATTTTTAAATTTCCTTATTATAGTATCACTCTGTTACGTTCGTTCATCAGTTTGTTTACAAAAGTTCTACACCCTTTAAGACAAAAGAAATGAAATTTTAACTATTGATAGGTCTTTTAAAAAACTTAATGTTGTAGAAAATAAGTTATTAGGTAGCCTCACCCATTACGCAGTTGCAGCCCCTAAAAAATTTAAAAAAATCTTTACTTTCAAATATGAATACATCTCACGTTCTGTTTAACATTTTTTTTTAATATAAAAATATCAAACGGATATTTTTTTAACTTTATTAATAAATCTATAACAGATTTTTAGAATTTTTTGAAATTTAGTATTTAAAATTACCGTTATATGGAAACAAAATTTTACAAGAAATTTTACTTCTTTCATAATATGCTCCGATAAGTATATAGTTAGGACCTTAAATTTTTGAGAACAGAAAGATCTTTAAGAATTTAGCGTAACTTACCTAAATTAATTATTTTGTACCTCCTCCTGTTCAGAAGCTATTAGGGCTCAAAAATTGAAAAATTGATATTTTTAGAACATTTTCTTCCCTGTTCAACTTAACTATCTGTAACTTAGGAACCTCAACAAAATTTTTCAAAGAAAAATGCAGAAATTAAAGCTTTAACATTATATTTGTACATGTATTAACAGATTGTATTAATTATATAGCGTTTCCTTAAAATTGAAGAAAGTGTGTTTTGATTTTTTAAAATTTTTCTTCTACATAAAATTCTAAGAAAAATTTACAAAATTTGGTGCAAGTCACAATATTCTAAACTGTTTTTATTGTCTTTTTAGAAAATGTGTGCTTTTTAAAACCTTTGATTTTATAATCTGGCCTCATTTTAATATGATTCTACTTTTACGGACATAAAATTAACTCAACTTATTTTAGAAATCAATTTGGTCTATAAGACTCCATATAAGTTTATCGGTTAGAAATAGATCCCATCCCCTTTGTACAATTTTTTGTTTGTTTTGAACTTCTGAATCATATTTTTCCTTAAGTTTAGGTTTATACCGAAATACCTTCTTTATGTATACATATATATATATATATAATTTTGTTCACTTGTGTAAATTAATTTCAAAAGTAATATAATTACTTCATCCTTGAAAATGAATGAAACTCAAAATATACGTTTTATTTTTTTTTTTTCAAATCATTCATAAAAGTAGAAAATTATTTTTCAAGAATCTTTTATTGTGGTTTTTCTTTCTAATATTCTTCCCTTCCCTGTTTTGTCTACAAAAAAAAAAAAAAACTAAGTGAGTTTTTGTATAAAATGAAAAACAAAAAAAAAAAAACAAATCACAATTTAAATTGTAATGCTACTATTAAGTGAGGCAGCAGCGTGTAACGTATTCATTTGTTTTTTGGTTTCGTTTTAAATAATATATCTATTCTATTTTGTTGTAAATGGATAAAAAACACCCACATTATAATTTTTGTTTTTAAGATTAATTTTTTATTGTCTACTTTTTGCAAAAACAAAAAATTTTTTTAAACAATTAAAAATCCTTTCCTTCCTTATTGTTTTTAAAAGTTTTTTATTGTTATATTTGTAACTCTGTGCTGTTTTCTCAGCCTATTTAAAAACTTTCATATACATCTACTCTCTAAAGATGTGCTCAGAATCAAACTGAATTTAGTGTTTGTTTGATGCTAATAAAGGTAGTGATCTCTAAAATATCTCTAGACCTCTTTTAAGTATTAAGTATGAATTACTTGATCATACTATAAACCCATCTAATATTGTATCTGACTGTAAGGAGGAAGAATTAAAAAGATATTAAATTAGAGCAGTGGGTATTATCATTATAATCAATAGATATTATTTAGATATCGGATTTTAGAAGTAGTTTATGCGACTATTAAGAAAACGAATTAATTATATAGGGGAAAAAAATAAAGATATAGATAATCATAAGGAAGAAAATAATATGATATTTTTAAGGAAAAGAAACACTTATTTTTCTTTAAGTATAAGAAGTTTAAAGTTTTAGTTTTTAAAGTGCACAGTTTTTTTTGTTCTTATCTTTATTATAATATGTAGGTTTTTCGATTAATAATATATCTAGGTACCATATATCTACACATATAGAAATTCTTATAAGGAACAAATAGGATATAATTAATTATATTGTGATAATTCAAATAATCATAGAATAATAATCATCATAATAACATTTACAATGTCGTGTATTAAAAAAATTTAAAACCAAAAAAAAAAAAAAATAGAAGCAAAACCTTATAATATAGTTTTACATATTGTAATACTTTTGGCATTACATAAAATGACTCCAGTTCAATACAATATCGTACTAACTATTATGACATAGCTACATTTTCATCGTCTTCTGGTAAAGCTCCGTTAATAATTCGAGGTTTTATTAGTGAATTGAACCATATTATTGCTCATACAATGTATTTGATCCTTTCATTTATTAATACCCATTTTATTGTGACATATAGAAGGCATATATTTACTTATCATTTTAATGACAATTTCCTTCAAAATTAACCGATTGTTTATACATTTGTGTGTATTTAAAAAACATAAATAAATAAATAAACAAAAATTAAATAGAAGCCCTTAAAATTTGTTAGATAAATACTATATACAAAAAAAAAAAAAAAAAAAACATACAAACTACTTTTGTTTTGAGTTTAAATAAAACCAAAAGTAAGTAAATTGAGATAATAAAAACAAAAAAAAAAAAAGAAAAGATAGATCCCTACGAAAGCCCATCTCACATAATCTCATTTTTATAAAATCTCGTTTTCTTAAAATTGAAATTGTTTTAAAATTCCATTTACCTAAACCCCGTTTAATCAAAATCCTATCTGCGCAAAATCTCCTTTCTTAAAATTCTTCCTTAGCTAAAAATCCCCTTTGTTTTTCTTAATTGAATATTTTCGTTAAAAGGAAAACTTCGTTTTTTCAAATGTTTTTCAAAAAATATATTTATAAGATACAAGATCGTATTTTTTTCAAATTTTTATTTTAAAATTTATTTAATGGATGCAGGAACAAAAATTAAACTAAGATAAAAATATGGTTTTAAGAAAAGGATTTTTGAAAAACGAAAAAATCAGGATTATGTGAGATGGAATTTTGTACCTAACCTGAAAAAAAGTAAGTAAAGTTTTATTTTAGTTACCTTTTTTTCCAAAGAAAAAGTATATATTTCTAATAAGAATGTTGTATAATGTGTTACAAATTATCATAGCTATTATCACGCATTTATTGCTTTTTTTTTTTGTCATAGTATAGACTAAATTACAGTTAAAACTTAATACCCTATCTAATAAGTTAGTAAACAAGTTAATTTATATAAAAGTTAAAAAAAAAAAACAAAAATAAAATAAAACATATTAGGAAAAAAAACGGCATTAAGTCAATTTAATACAGGAAATCTTCTGTTTATACATAATATTAACTTAATAAATGCGGTTTAATACAAATTTAAATTTTTAAGTCCTATTACTTAAATAATACGTCTACATAATATATATACTTATATATTTTTTAGGATATTACATTTAGTATAATACCAAAAAAAAAAAAAAAACATAAGAAACTTACTAGGTTTTTAGTAATAATCAATAGTAATTACCTGTACAATTTAATATACTTTAAGAATAATTAAAGTATTAAATGCATTAAAAATGATTTCCGTGTTTAAAGTTATTTTATTAATTGTTACATGTATTAGGAATTAAATTCACTTAGGAAAAGATACTCAAATTGGAGCAGGTTTAAATGGTGAAGAGAATGTAATCAATTTAAAAATGAAGTTTGAAATGGTTCAATTGTTATAACAACTATTTATGTAAGGAGCAGGTAGGTAAATAGGTAAAAAGAAGATTCACACTTAGACAAGGTTAGATCCATTGTAATACTCTGAATAAGCTTTTCTTTAAATTAAGCAATTGGAAGTTTATTACTGGGAATTGATTAAATCCACTTTGTCGGAATGAAAAAGGTCATCAAATGTTTTCTTCTTTTAGAGCAAGAGCCGGACATTCACACAATAGATGAAAGATTTATTTCTGCCCCCGCTTCATCTTTGCAGCTTTTCCAAAAGTCATTTAAGTTAGTCGTATCTGACGATCGTACAGTATACCATGAAAATCTCTATTATATTAGTGATATTCCACCGACTTTTAGAGATAAGAGTTTAGTTGATCGTTTAAGGGTTAATATAGGTTGAGTCTGTTTGATCACTGCGCAAGTCTTAATAGAAGCCCCCTAGAGTTTGTGAGTATATTGACTATATTGACACCATCAATATGTAGTGAAAATTCAAATGAAATGTCAACCTTAAAATTGTAAACATTTATATTAGTTCTAAATTCAAATCTGCATCTAATAGGATACATAGTTGTATTTGGAAGAAATTTTAAGTATTAAAAAGAGTTTATTTTATCTTCTTTTAAATAAATTACATTAAAATCTGATAATTTGAACTCTTTATAATGGAATTATATATATATTTGGACTGTATCTTATATTGTGATTTATTTTTCATATAGTATAATTTTTCTTTTGCAATGGAAATTTAATTTAAGTTATAAAATATAATAAACTTGGAAATAGGAACTAAAAATATTAATGTTTCAAATAAAATATAAAAGAATTCTAGACTAATAGATCCGCAATATTTTTCTAACAAATGATCGCGATATAAAAACAATCAGTGATAATTTTGAGTAGTAGTGTTTGAAAATATTAAGATTAATGGAAAATTCTATAAGTTCGTAATAAATTTGAAAAAAAAAATTAAAAAGAAAGGATTTATTAGTTTAACTTATATTAGGAATGATATGGCCAACTTATAATTAAAGAAGATTAAAGATTTAATATCCAAAATATGTATTGAAATCACTAGATTTCTGTCAGTTATTACTAAGGTTACTGCTCAGTTGATTATACTCATATAAAAGAAAATCACACAACATCTTCTTTAGGAGCTATAAAGAAACAAATTGAAGGGAAATCCTTATAACTACTTTCTTTGCAAGTGTACGACTCTAATTCTAGGCAGACTTCATTTCCTCAGTCAATCTGAATTTCTTTCATAAACTAAGCAAACACTCAAAAAAAGAAATACAATTAACGAATTGATTTTATATTTGCACTCATCAGCTTAGATATAGAACCAAATTACAGCAATATTGGTAACGTGAATTATTGAGAACAAAATGGCGCAACCTGGCGTTAATTGAAACTCTTCCATAAAATCGTGAATTGCCATCACATCACCATATCTACCGCCACCTATGTTTTTCAATTTGTAAATTTTCGAAACTCTTTTACCATTTGGTAAATACTTAAAGGAACAAAGTTTTTACCACGAATAGATCTAATTAAAAATTTAATAGCGTAAGAAGTTTTTTATGTATAGCACTCTTCTAGAAGTTACAGTCCTGCATAGTAATAACACTTTTTATGTCTATATATTTGTATCTATATATATATATAATATATGTATCCTTGCCTGTATTATATGTATATGTATTTCATAAATGTATATAATATATAATATATTATGTGAGTGCCTATATCCATATTCAAATGGTTGTTATATTACTCACCTATAAAGTCTATATATATATAGAATATTTTTTCCCGATAAAAAAGCCAAATATCTTTTGTTTCAATTTTAGTAAATTCAATAATATTGAAAATTTTATTAGGCTAATTTTAGACCTCTTGTAATGTTTCAAATCATTAAGAGCTTGTAAATGTTAATTTTTGAAAAGAGTATAATTCATTTTAAAATTTAAATCTAAATTTATTTTTAAAAACCTATATGTAAGCCTAGGGGCTTCTCACTAGGAATATTTTGTGAAAATTTGTTCGTAACAACTAAAAACTACCTTATAGTTATACCTTACTTTATAATTAGATCTTTAAGAAACATAAATATTATATCCAAGTTTTCTTTTTTTGAAAAAGTCTTTTGAGTTTTCTATTTATTTATGCTTACACAATTCTATTTATTTATGCTTATATTTTCAAAACATGCCATTTTTAAATTATTCAAAAGTTTTTAAAATTATTTAAAAGTTTAATTTATATAAATTAATTAAAATTAATAATAATTATAGTTTTCAATTAAAAAAAAAAAAAAAAAAAAAAACTTATAACAATATAAAATAATTAATGTACGCTAATTATAGTCACGCTTTAATTTAAAATACAAAGAATGGAATGTTAAAATTATTTAAAGCTCCGGATATCCTTTACAAAAACATTTAATAAAATTTTATTAAAATTTAAATTTTGATCAAAAGCCATATTAAATTAACGTTTATTAATATATTGGTGTGTTTTTTTTTATTTTTTTTTTTTTTTTTTTTTTGCTGCAATTGTCTAGAACTAAAATGTTACAAGTATTTTCGTTGAGAGTTTATATAAACTCTATATAATAGAGATTTTAATAAACTTCTAAGAACGTTTATGTGAGTTAATAATAAGAAATCGTAAAATTTTGAATTTTTCGATCACAGATTACATTAAAACGATGGCAGATAGGGAGCTTTTTCCGTAATAATTCGGAGCAGACCGCAAAAAAAAAAATTAGTTGTCGTTTTTCAAAATTTTTTTTTTTTTAATGCATTTCTCTGCCATAAAAATGTGGACAGGAATTTACACAGCATTTCCTGTTAAGGCGTGGCTGTAATTGTCGTAAGAGGGAATAACTCTTACGACATGTGTGCGATTCAAACCCATACTTCCTCGGTGTTTACAGCGTATTTAATACGCTCTTACCTACTAGGCCACCAAGACCCCAATTTTTTCAAAATTGAAAAAATTATTTAAAAAATTTTATTTAAATTATGATGGCTGAATGTGAATATAACATACATTTTTACATAAAACAGATGATCATTTAAATAATTTTATTTTTAACATTAAAATGGAGTATTTTTTTTTTATATATATATACATATTTATATATATTTAAGATAAATTTATTTCTGTCTTGTTCATTTATTAAATCAGAGTGCTCTGAGTAGACTGTGATCAAATTAAACTCTGTATTGTTTGACGACGCTAGGAAGGTATGATCCGATTTACTTTATGCAAATGTTCAGTGACTATTCAAGGTTTAGGGTTTTCTTTGATTAAACTTAGTATGTGTAATTTTTGGAATATTTCAAATCTGTTTTTTGATTTTTTACAGTAGTAAGTGGTGCTCAATGTATGTGTTAATTGCTCTTCTTAATTAGGTTGTTCCAAGTTAAGTTCCAAATTTTGTTTTTTAATTTTATAAATTTTTGTCTTATTTTCCATCCAACAGAGTCTGTTTTATTTTTCGTATAAGCTTTCGGAAATTTAATATATTGTGGCTGAAGGATTTTTTTTTTTTTTTGAAATTTACAGCTAACTGTAAATCCTAACAGTATAAAATAATGGAATAACATCTATGTATGTATTTGTTTTATTTTACAACTGTTTTCAATCGGAATAATTTCAGCTGTTTGTTTGTTCA
The DNA here is from genome assembly GCA_947095535.1 of Poecilobothrus nobilitatus. Classification (NCBI taxonomy): domain Eukaryota; kingdom Metazoa; phylum Arthropoda; class Insecta; order Diptera; family Dolichopodidae; genus Poecilobothrus; species Poecilobothrus nobilitatus. Next base: position 63,348,228 of record OX352773.1, read on the forward strand.
GACGAAATCTAATTTAAAAATCCAAATCTTACTATGAATTAAAATATTTTAGTTTGACGCCAAAGTTTTTGACGTAATGTTACATATCGATTACTATTGTACCATATTTAGCAACATTATAATTTTAAACTGAATCGAATGTTTTTATATTTTTTAATTAGAGAATTTTTTTAATTAAAGAATTCAAAATTTAATATTTTTATTATAATATAAATGTTGAAACTCTCAATAAATTTTATTTAAATTAGCAAAATTTTATTACAGTTATACCTACAGTTTAAATTTTGACTAAAAAAACATTATTTCATTTTAAACTATAGTTTTAATATTGTCTACATGTGGTATATAGATATCGAGATCAACAAAAATCAAGATATTCAAGTCAAGTGTTAAGTCTAAACTAAAATACGGCAACGAAGCTTTGCTATTAATAAATTTAATCAAGTACAAATTACAGGTATTCGTAAATAAATATGTAAGAATCAAATGTCAAATATTTTGGTCTAACGGAGCTAGTTACAAACATTTATGAAAACTAGAGAATGAAGAGCCTGTAGTAAAACAAATAACAAGAGAATATGGAAATGAATTGTGTACCTTATTGTGTACCCTATAAGATAAAATGAAGAAATCATAAACAGAATATCACTAAGTTGGAATCCGCATTAAGGATTTATAGCAAGAAACAGGCCCAGAATAACAATGATGTCCACTTCATATAAAAATGGTGTCGACTTAAGTGGAAGTCATATGCTCTCTAACGGAATAACAGAAAAACAAAAAAAATTAAACTGATGTTTAAAATTTCTATCGAATCTGTGAAATTAAATTAAAATGAAATAGACGAATTGATAGGCACCTAAAAATAAAAACTCGACTTGAATTCGTCAAATAAAATGTTCAAAACTTCAAAATGTGCATGGTATTGTTTCTCTTTTATTAATCCACAATGTCTATTAAATTTATATGATTTTATTGTGTATTTTCTTTTTTTGAACAGTTTTTTTAATTCCAGTTTTTCTAAAATTATATTTTCTGTTTAACACCATTTTAATTTTTAACATTTTCTTTTTACATTTTCAAAAAAAAATGCTCATGTCTATCTGTTTTAGTCAAATTCAGAAGCTGTTGTTTTTTTGTTTTTTATTATTATTAAAAAGAATAAAATAGAAAAAAAAAATTATATTAATTTTATATTTTTTATTAATAAAAGGTTAAAAAAAAAAAAAACAAAATTTAAATATAAATTTCATTTTTTTTCTATTAATATATAATATATGTTCGATTGCGAAAATAATAAACAATAAAAAATATAAAAGAATTTTTATTTATATACATGTTTTTTTATTTAGTTGTATTTTTTTGTCAGATGAAAAAAAACGCAATTGTGGGTTCCACTTGATTGTCAGACATAATTGGTTCAACGCCTTTCAATGAACGTTATATTATTCTACCATCATATTACCAGTTAAATTACATTGTTCGGAATAAATTAAAATTTTTTAAAATAAAAAATAAAAAAAATATTAAAAAAATTATATATAAAATTTTTGTGTTTATTTTTTTTTTCGTTTTTATTTAAAGAAGGTGGGGGATGCGTGCAAGAGTTTTTTTTTTTCTGCTCCTTTTTTTTTTTGTCTCTGTATATTAAAACATGTGAAGTTTATTAAAATACACATATATGTAAGTAATAGTGTGTACCTATAGCCAAATTAAATATATAGTGACCAAATCATATTATGGAACTGACTGAATTTATATGCATCATAAAAATTAATTTTTCAAATGTTGCATTATCCTGTTTCTTTTTTGTTTTGAAATTTTGAAGTCCTGATGGAAAAAAAAAAGAACAGGACTAAAGTAAAAAAAAAAAATAAAACATGCAAATAATTGTCGTGAATTCAAATGAATATTTTATTGTATATATATATATATATATAGTTGAATGTAATTGACTGAAAATAATTTTTGTAGTTTATTGCCATCGGCCATAAGTTAATAGAAATAAATTTATTGAAAATTTTATTTGGACTTAAAGCTATAAATAAAATTTTTGTTTGGAATTGTTTTTTTTTTTTTTTGTTTTCGCTGCTATTTTCTTTTTTGTGTACCTACCTGTATTAACAAATTGAAATAGAGTTAAAGTATAGATCCTTTTTTTGAATTTGTAATATATGAAGTTATTTTACTAGAATTTTTCTTAAGATAATTATGTTATGGTAGGGCCCTCGGTGGTCTAGTGGGTAATACGTTGTAAACACCGAGGGAGTGTGGGTTCGACTCCCACACACGTCGTAAGAGTTATTCCCCCTTACGACATTTACAGCCACGCCTGAATAGGAAAGGCATTTATGTGGCAGAGAAATGTAATAAAAAAAAAAAAAATAATAATAATGTTATGATTATGAGGGTTTTGCTTAAAAATAAGATACATTTTTAGATTTGTTACAATTTTCCCTGAGGATAACTGTATTTTTTGGAATGTTTATCTAAGTTTTTTCTGTTTATTTATGAGGCTCGGTGGAAAACTTAAAAAGTAATCCAGAAGAATTGCATTTGTTTTTACCAGATAGTGTTAGAATTTAACCAACGAAAATCACAACATTTTAAACCAAAATTTAATTTTAGTTTCATGCATTTTATTGGATAAGTATGTGGAATAGATTTTAGAAAAAAGATGATATGCGCTAAATTTAAGATTATGCAGGCAGGATGGGTAAGACAATTTTTGAGAACATTTTGAAAAAGTTTTGCTCTTAAACCCACAGACTTACTTACGATTTATGACAACATTTTTAACTAGATATTTTTTTGATTTGAAGCCTCCTTTTTTTTTGATTTCGAAACCTCCTGTTGTGCGGTTTATTGTTTTTAGAATAATACTTTTAGCGCTCTGGTTATTGGTTAATTTCTTACGTCTGCATTCTATTATTTCTTCTGCTTCATTTAGAACACGATTATGAATTTTACGATGTATTTTTTTTTTCTGAAATGTATTCAGCTTATTTTATTCGTCGTATAGCATATAGCATTAGTGCATGTAGTATTTAGTTATTTTAAGCTTAGAAATTATTAATTTCTTTTTAGATTTAAGTTATAAGCCATTTTCATATCTTTACCCTTAATTATTAACCTATCTGGATAAATTTGAAAAATTTTTCTTCTTACAAGCTCCACCAATAAATCAATAAATGTATTCTTTCAAGCTCCTTCTGTTGTATAGATTTTGATGGTATACGAAAAAGTTTACTTTGAAGTTTTAACTTACTTCTATACATACTTTAAATAATTTAATAAAATTACAAGTCTAAATGATTTTAAGCATATAGACAAAAATTAAACTCACAATAAAAGTTGTGAAGCAGAAAAACTTGAACCTATGATCAAAAATTTTAGAACTTGACGGTTTGGATGTCTACATTTTATTTTTCTTATCGGTAAGGTACGCATTAAAGTGAATTTCTTAAATAAGTTTATATTTAATATATTTACTGTTATTTTTATATATCTACCCAGATTGCACTGCAACGCTTCAAAAACAAAAAAAGAATTTTTTTGTTTTTTTATCATCTTTTTTTTCCAAATTTGTATTCTTTTAACATCAAGTTCGCGATTATATTGTTTATTTTTTTTAAATTAGTGGTGTTAGAGTCGGCTATTCAAATTTGCTCAACAATATCAAATTTCCCTAATCTATCCTTTGTTTTACATATTCTTTTCTTATAGTTCTATTTCAATCCCCTTAATTAACCATAATGCAAAAAAAAAAAAACAAATTTTAAGACAAAATAAAAAATTGTCTCTTAAATTCAGGGAACAAGCAACAGGGAGCAGAGGACATGAAGAAGGGATTCAAGAAAAAAACTTTTCAAACTTAACGTATCGTAATGCTCATCATCATTGTCACTATAAAATTATACAATATATTAAAATTTTTTAAACTGGATCCGGTTTTTGATGTTTTTTTTTTTTTTGTTTTTTGAGACAAAAATCTTTATCCTGACTATATGTGATAATGAAGAATGGATCTGAAGAATTTTTTTTTTTTTTTTAAATTTAACCTATACAAATTATCACAGATACAATGAATAAAAGTTCGGCTTTATTCAAACAATAATAAAAAGAAAGAATAATAACAAAAACTTCTGATGACAACATCCGTAGAAGGTTTATATACTTAAGGGATTTTGATTTGATGGTATGGAATTCACTGAATTTATGTAAATGATGATGATGATGATGATGATGATGAGCTGAACTTCGATTTTTTTATTATTTCTTGTTTTTTTCTTTTAAGATTAATAAAAGAAATGTTAAGTTTGAAGGAAGGTTTTGGTAATATATGGTAAACAGAGTTAAAAAAAAAAAAAGGTTAATATACTTTGTACTCTTCTAAAGTAATACATTGTCTGTTGAAATTAGAGTAGTATTATTTTTGTTTTTTTGTTATACTTTTATCCGTATCTTTAGTTAACAACAATGGAGAATTAGTATGTATTTTTTTTTGTGTGTTTTTTTTTGTAGGATTGTTTAACATATTGTACTGTAGAGATGAGAGGAAGTTTTTGTCAAATATGTTGTTGTTTGTCGGAACATTTATCATCGCAAAGAACAAAATATGATGTGAAAAATAATGTTTTTAATATACACTAATGTACTAATCTAAATATAAAAGTGTGTAAGTATAAATTAATATGGTTACAATCTATATTTAATCCCGTGTAACAATTTTTCAATCATTCTATGGAATAATTTAATATGAATGAGCATTAGAAAACATCTCTTCAGAGGAATAAAAACAGTAATCAATTAAATGTTGATCTTGTTAATAAGATATTGCTATATAATCAGATCTTTTGAAGTATTTGTTATTAATTATTATGTTTAATGTTTTTCAAATATTAATCGTGATAATTATGGTAATAAACGTTATCACCTATATCCTCAGCTTCGTTAAATTACCTATTCCTTAGCTTCAATTTAAGTTAATACATTTTTAAAGGTAAAAGATAAGAGAAAAATGTATTAACTTAAATTGAAACTGTAGAACAGGTGATTTAAAAAAAAAATTGATACATTAATAAAGGTTTTTAATGTAAAAATTACAGTTATTTTATAAAAACAGTGTAAAATATTAATATTTTTCGTATTTGAAAACCTTGTAACTCTTCAACTATAAAAGATAAATAAAAGTTGGAATATTATTTAAAATCATGCAATTTCTGAATTCGTATAATATCGCTAGAACCTGTAAATGAATGGTAGTCTCTTACTTTTGTAATCCTTTTACACCAAGAGAAAATCTTAAGTATTTTTCTTTCAAATAAGAAATCGAGAGTTTTTGAGTGAGTGAAAAGCTGAGTTTTTTTTTTTGGCTTGTCAGCCAATATAATAAACCTATAAAACACATCTACCACTTTAGGATGACAAAAATTGGTACAAGTTTATAAAAGTATTTTACTTCTACCAGATTTAACGAATTATTGTTTTCATTTTGTTTAGCAATTAATTTATAATTAAAGTCTTTATTGTGGTCACAAAAAAAAAAAAATAAATAAAATACCAATCATTATTTTCATTTTTAAATATTATATATGTGGCATTACTTTTTATTTTTATTTTACAATAATTATATTTATATTATATTAACCATATAGACAACTTCCGGCACTATTTTTTTTTTGTATTCTGACTTAAATTCATCATAAACTTCTAAATAAAAAAAAGTACTTAATTTTAAATTAACAAAACAAAGTTAATCTATACAAAATAATGTTTTCTTTAATAACTTTTATTTTTAAAATGACAAATTACTTAATCTGCCAGATAATATTTATCTTAAAGTTAGTTTTATTTATTTTTTGCTTATTTTTATCTTATTAAAAAAAGCCTCAAGACCTAGAATCCATTTTTTTAAATTTCATACAATAAAATTTACTCTATTTTTTTTTTTAATTTAAATAAGTTGAGTTTAATGACATCTTGTAATTAGTTTTTTTTTTTTGCTTTTTTCTGAAGAGGAAAATCATATCTTAGACTTAGAGATTTTAATTTTTTAAAAGTATAGTTATAACAATTAACCTTTTTTACTATTATGGAGTGTTTTTATTTATTAGAAAACGTACCTATACACTATTAAAATATTTTAAGATGTTTTTTTGTGTTGATTTTGTAATAATTTGTATGCTACCAGCACTATTAAATAAAAGTAATAATAAATATGATTACGTGTTTTAATATTAGCTTACCTTTTTTTCTCTAATTTTAATATTTGAAAATTATTTTAATTTTAGACAATGTGTATTTCAAAAATGAGTTTTAACGTCGATCGCGGATGACTAAAGTAAGCAAAAGGGAACCCATTTTACCCTCGGTCAGATGATATCCAATGTTAAGATATATGATAAGTAGTACTAGTCTAATAATGTAATATAAAAATGATGTATAAATAAATAACACTTGTCTGAGATAATAGATGGCACCCAAAAAATAATATTTGTGTTTCATAATCTTGTACACTAGGTACTGCCGAGTCCCGAGTAATCAACTGTTTAGTGAAAAAAATTATTTAAAAAACTGAAGCTAAGTGTATTATAATATGAATAATAAGCGACTTGGTGGATTACTTATGCTCCTTATAGGAGTGGAACGGACAATAAAAATTTTCGAAATATTAAATTATATACTAAATATTTTGGTAGGATATTTTGTTGTTGCCTTAAAAAAATTTCAGTAAATTTCTAAAATAACTATTGAAAGAATAAGGGAATTTGTTAATAAATGAATGAATAAGGCAATGATCACTCTTTAACCTTAATTTACAATTAATAAATTGTATTCAGTAGTGTATATAATTTTTAGTCTTATCCGATAAATTAAAGTAATTGAAGAATAAGAAAAGTCTATATTTATTCAGTATACTCGTACTTAGTATTCATTTCCTTTGTTATTTTCGTCTATTACACAACTCGAGCTGGTTTTTGGACTCTTTATTACTCTTTATATTAATAGTTTTTGATTGGAACGTCGAGAAACTTTAAATCTCAGCATTCTCAAATGTATGTTAAAGTAATGTGGATATTATTTCATTATTCTTTAATAAAATTGGAAGGACTTGTTCGAATTTATTTTTCAAGAATTTTGAACTCAGTTACTATATTATGATATATATATTTATTATGTTTTTTTATGGATTTTAATTTTTGAATAGATTTGCCGACATTACTAACACACCAAGAGGATGGTGGTTATCCAGACTCTAATTCTAGAACATATAATAACTGAATCAGTTTGAAAAATAACATAGTCAATACTATATTCTTGTTTTATTTCATAATGCTATTCCATCCTTCAAATGAGATGGTCGTAACCTCCTCTTTGTTTTAACCATAGTTATTAATATTAATATTGAAATTATTTTCTTGATTTTTCTTGATTTAAAGTTTGACTTACCAATTTTTACTTAAAGATTTAATATTATATTAATTATTTTTTATTTTGATCTTAATTGGAAGTTGAAATAACCTACATTTAAAATGTATACCATAAAGTTTTAACTTGCCATGTTAAATTTAAAAAATACCAGCTATAGCCAAAATATTTTACAAAATTGTTATTTTTATTTTGCCTGGATCAATAAAATATTCTGGGCGTTCAATCATTGTTAGTGATCAGATTTTCACTAATTAATATCATATAGAATTATTTCTATAGATTAATGAAAAACAGAATTCGGATTATATGGATTAAAAAAGTAGTTATTCTAGGTAGCTTTATTTAAATAGAGATAATATAATTTAAAACTAATAAGAAATCATTCATTGACGACTGAAATCTTATTTTAATATAAGACACAAATGAAATAAAAATCAAAAGTGAATGACGACTTTAGACGCTCACATTATATTTTTCTGTTTATATATATATATACTAAATATTCTTAAACAAGAATTCTAAAATTTTATTTACCTAATAACAATAGAAAGTATAAATTAATATTTTGTCCTGGAAAAGAAAGATAATTATATTTTTCTATTTTTTCTACTACATCTTTTTATTCATTATTTTTAGAAGCAAGCATAACTGCTAATAATGAACAATACTTGAACTTATATATACGATTATATATACATATATATATATATATATATATATATATAAGTTCAAGTAAACATACATATACTTATATAAACATGTATAAAAATAATAGCATCACCCTATTTCATTACGTCATATAAAATACAATTTAAAAGCATACGCGTACACACATATATTATTATATTTTAAATGTGTCAAGTGTCCGGTTCCGTTTTTTTCTGTTTTCTTTTTTATTTTTGTTATTATTTTTTGCCTCTATAACTTATAATCAACATCATGATTGTAACAACACCAAAATTACAGCTCTTATAACTCTTAGCTGTGTTTATAAGAAGTCTTTTCATAATTTTTTTACAGGAAATTCAATGCTAAAAGCCATTAAACCAATTTTTTTTGGTTTTTTCTTTTTTTTTTTCTAGTATTAAATGGATGCTTTAAATGTAGTACGTAACGTTTACATATATATATATATATACGCTTATTTCATATATTACTTCATATATTTCACAAAAATTACATTTAAGATTTTATGAGCGTTGCTATAGGCTTGATATAAATTCCTGACGGATTTTAAGAAAAATCCTGTAGGAAAAAAAAACAAAAACAAAAACAGAAATTAACTTCCTTTTTTCGCCCCTTTTCAATTCTTATATATGCATGCATATCTGCATACACTCTATAAATACATTCAACCATCTATTCATCCATCCATCCAATCCATTTCTACAATCCTTCAGAATTATTACGACCGGTACTTATATACAAATATATTATACAATATATTTTTTTGGTACTTATATACATAGGTATATGAAATATGAATTAATGGTGTGGCAGTTTTGTTTTTCTATACAAAATCTTTATCAGGTCACACAACAAACGGAGAGATTATAAAATTTTTTTTTAAAATTAAAAACTTTTATTTGTTTTTTTTTTTTCTAAGAGTTACTTATATTTTTTATTTTTTTAATTATTCACAATTGAAAATAAAAAAGAAAAATAAAAAAAAATAATAGAAAAAAGGTTAAATACAAGTAAGCCAGTTATAATACAAATTTTTTATAATAATTGTTATATATTATGAAGTATTTAAAATAAGCGCGCAATGTAAAAGGAAAAAAAAGGACACTTATTTACTTTTGAGGCATAGATATAAATTTTATTTTTGAAATGATTTCAAAACAAAAAAATCCAAAAAAAAAACTGAATTGAACTGACAAATAAATATTAAGTATGTAAAAGCTAATAATATTTAAATGTTGTATTACCAGCAGCAGAAACAACAACAACAACAACAACAGTATAGTAGCAACTCTTTTATATTATAGATTTTGTTTTTGGAAGAAAAAAGGGGTGCTACTCTGACTACACATTTTTATTTTTATGTATAGAATTTGAATAGAAAAAAAAAAGGATAAATTGTCTTTCAAGTGCCGGTGGTGGTGGTGGTGGTTACAGACAAAAATAAGGAAATCCATTTTAGCGCAATTCTTTTTCGAAATAATTAAATACAAAAAAAAAAACAAGACCTTTTCATATAAATCTTTTTTTTTTTTTTTTTTTTCATTTTATATTATGTTGTATATGTATATTGTATTGTATAGTGTTAATCTTTAAAAGGACATACATATTGCTAATTTTCTAATGTTATTTTTTTTTTTATTTTTTTATTCGGGTATTTTAAAGAATTCTAATTAACGTATGGTAAGTTCATTATCTTTTTGTGTATAAAGATGTATATAGAAAACTAATTCGTGAGGATCATAATATTATAATAAAATAAGCTGAAGGATTTTTTTTTTTTTTTATTTGTTACTTATATATTATGTATGTACTACTACAAAAGGTTTCTAGGTATAGTTGTACTATATATATACTAAAGGTTTCTATAAGTTAATTATGACGCGGTTTTGCAATACAAGGGTTTTAAAAAATTTATTTCTATTAAGTATTTGACATTGGTACTGTGTTGTGTTTTGGTAACATAAGAATAAAGGAAGTAAAGTAAAAATCTTCAAAAAATAAAAAAAAAAAACATAGAATTAAGTGAAAGAAAAGGAAATCCTGTTTGATACTGAATATTCTAATGAAGGTAAAAAACACGAATTTTTATTTGCCCTTTTTTAATTTTTTGTTCATTTTCTTTAATAGAGAAATAATAGACGAAAAAAAATTAAAGATAATAAAACTAAGAGATAATTATCTATGCCTTATACACAAAGTAAAAATACTTAATTTTATTTTAAATTTTTGTTAATTAGTTATAGATAAATTAATAGATAATTTTGATTTAGAGATTATAATCTTTATTTAAAAACTTAAAGTATGCTGGTTAGTTGACTGCTGGTTAGTTTTTTTTTACTAAAAGGGATTATATAGTAAACTGTAAAAGTGACAAACTAGCCAAAATCACGTGACCGATTCTTTTGATTAAATTTTGATTTTTTCTTTTTGAGATGACAATTTTAAAGTTTCTTTATGTATCTCTGATAAATACCGTTGCGTTACATATTATAAATAAATATTTAGTATATTTTAAGTTTAATTCGAATTTGAATTCTTTTTAGGTTCTAAATCGATCTATGAATTTCAGTTTTAATATAAATTTTCTTGTGGTATTATATATTGCTGTTAAAATATAATTTGTTACATTGATTGTTAAATTGGTTAAAGTGCAGCTTGAGGTAATTTCAAATGTCTAAGTCTAACTTTAAAATACATATAATAAATAAATTATTCTCTGTCTATCTCATAATCCAGTTTTATCTGATAATATATTCTAAACTGGCTTTTTATTATCATAGATAAAATGAATATTCTACGGCTTAAATGAACTTTAACAATATAGAACTACACTACATTTTGGCAATACTTTAATTTACCATATGTACCTTAAAAGTAGCTGAGCTACTTTTTACCAAAATTATCAAGTCGTTTCGAATTCTTTTCTTTTTTTTTTTTTTTTTGGGCGAATATTTTGGAATTTATTTCAAAAGTCAAAAAAATATCTAATGTAAAATTGATTATAAAAAGAAAACTTTTAACGCTAGCTTAAAGGAATGGATTATGTAGAAATTTTTAAAAACTCAATCAGTTAATCAACAAAATACATTTTTGTTTTTGCCTTAAACATAAATTTCTTTTCATTTAAAATAATTAAAACATGATAACTTAGTGTTACCTCTTTGTTTTTCATGAATAAACTTTACATTTATTTTCAATTTCAAAAATAATATTCAAATTTTAACTTTTCGAGACTATCTCTATCAACTAAACTATAGAGTCTAAACTATAGTATTTGTCAATTTTAAATATTCGCCACATTCAAAACTATTTTCGTTGTAATTCGTTGTAATATTTACACTATTTTTTAACTTAATTATACTATTTAAGTTTACTTTGATTGAGCAAATCTGGGAAGGGTATTTCATTCATTTAGTCGATATTTACAGGTCTAAGCCAAATCTTCGATCTATTTTAAAAATATCTAAGTAATGGTTTATTTTTTTTTAATTCAGCGATTACCAAATAGCTATCTAATAAAAATTTACTTTAACAATAAATTTTTATTTCTGTAAGAATGAAATTTTAAAATTATCTTAAGAATAAAGTTTTAAGATTTTCACATTTTTTTTTTCTATAAAACAAACGAACTGGTTTTAATATATTAATTTAAATTTTAAAATTTATCCTTTTTTTATGTAATACTAAAACTATATACCTAATTGCACCAACTATTTAATAATTATTAAATAATTTTTATTTTTATTCTTATTTTTTTATTCACCACATTCAAGACATTTTATAATACATTGACATTTATTTATAACAAAAATTTAACAATGTCTAGGTGGGTACTTTTTATGCATTTAAACTAATATAATTTTCTACTTGAATAACTATATACTGCACCTATAATATTATACTATATATACTTAATTAAAATATTATATACTATACTATCAAGTATCAGTTATAACCAATAAATGAGTTTAATTTGAGGACAAAAAAAAAAAAAAAAAAATTACAAGAATAATCCAATTTAATTTATATGTATATAAAATTTGCTATATAAGTATATTTAATAAATCCTGTAAAACTATTAATGCGAAAATAAAGTCAAAAGCTTTTTATTTAATATATAATTATATATAGATATATATATTTATATACATATATATTCATTTGACATAAAAATGTTTTGTTAAAACGAAATCTACTTAAAAAAGTATTGAACAATAAAAAAGAGAAAAAAAACCAATTAAAATTTTTATAAGAAATTTATTCTCCTTAAAATATAAAATAAAAAACAAAACTTTAAAATGTTTCACCTCAATTTTCGTTTTGTTTTCATTAAGGAATTATTATCCTTTAAATACCACCTTTCTATCAAAAAAAAAAAAAAAGGAACTTATTTCCACAGAAAAAAAAAAAACCAAAACACAAAATAAAAACTCTAAATTATACCAATCCAGAGCAATAATAATGGTGTAGTTGGTATATTAATCCAAAGCAATAATAATATACCAACTACACCAAGTACCATACCACTTACCATATACCATATCATATTGTTTTAATTTTTTTCAAAGATCATGGCGCCCAAATTGGCTTCCATAATTACCGTTAAAAAAAAAAAAAAACACCGATTACAAAAAAAAAAAACAAACGAAAAATTGCATATATATATGTATAAGATCGAAAAGGTAGTTTGGGATGGTTAGTATAGTATACATATATATATATATAAAAAAATAAAACCGAAAGAGTAAAAGAGATAGAATATAACGTAAACCAAAAAAAAAAAAAAATGCAACTAAAGGTTTAATCTTATAACCCTATTCAATGCATACCAAGTAACATAACAATTATATATATATATATACATATATAAATTTACCTTTCATATAAATATTATATATTTATATAATATACATAAAATATATAACCACAATACTATTCGTTTGTAAATATGTACGTATATTATATTATTTTATTTTGCATATAAAAAAAAAAAACAAGGATATTATTTCCTTTTTTTTTTAAATATGAATATATACATATAAGATATTCATATACATAAATATAAACTTATAATGCATCACCATATTGTTTATTCAAAAAGTGGGATTTTTACATGCGTACATAATTAAAGGTGTACTCATGAATCTTGCATATATATATATATATGTATATATATATATCCGTACAAACATATCATTATATGTAATAAATATATTTATTAAGGTTTTTTGAGTAAGGGTTGTTTATTACAAGGATTTTGTATATTTACAGAAAAAGAAAAACAAAAATAAAAATAAAAAACCAAAAAAAAAAAAAAATTAAAACAGGAAAGAAAAACAATAAAGAATAAAAACAACGTAGGTACGTTATCACAGTCACACGTTTACTAATTAGCACACTGAAGATGAATATGAAATAAAAAAAAAAAAAAAAATCAAAATATAAGTTTAAAATATAAAAAGTACTTGAAATCCTCACAATAGAGGATGCATTTTTTCTGTTTGGTTTTTTGGTTATTTTTTGTTGTTTGTGAAATAAGAATAGTTTTGTTTTTATTTTTGTTTTTTTTTTTTTTTTTGTATGACTATACGTAATAAGAAAAATACTTATTGGATTGACATATAAAAGACTGACAAAATAAAAAAAAAATATGATAGGTATTAATATATAAGTTATTCTGAAATTCACCTGGATTTTATTTATACGAATGTTTACAGAAACAGAAGATTCTATCTTCCTTTTTTATTTGATTTTATTTATTTATTTTTTTTGATTTTTGTTGCAAAAATGTACATATATGTTGAAAGGAAGAATGGAAAAATATACAATATTTTAATTAATAAAATATAAAATATCATTTAAAAGTTCAAATTTTTTTACTCATTTTGTTAAATTTCTAGTCATTAGATAATTTTTTTAAAAAATTTTCCTTTTATACTAGAACTGTAACATTGTGTCACCTTAAAGGGTTCATTAAAACTTTAATTTGAAATTAAAATTTCTTTTTTTATGATTAATAATTTATTATAGGTTTAGTTTTAAAATGGTGTTTAAGCTTTTATTGTTCTAGTATAACGCATTCAAGTGAGAAACGCACCGAAGGATATTTATTTAGGATTCATACGCGAAGAATACAAAGTGAATCAATGTAATTATAGCTAAAAGTCAATCTAATTGTATTATCCTACTTTTATTTTAATTTTGTTTAATGGTACTGCTGTTTATAAGAGTTTTAATAGCATTTTTTTCATTCAAAATTTTCAAATTTAAAATATATACGTTATAAAAATAACGTTTTAATTAGAAAGTTACAGATGTAAAGGACAGATGTTTTAATCTGTTTAAAATCGATTAAATCTTTTTTATATTATATTCAATTAAAATTTAAAATAATTAAATAATGAGAGAAAGCATAATATTAAAGTTATTTATACATTAAAGCGGGAAATTTTTGGAAAATGCTTAAGAGTGAAATAATTGAGAGCTATATTGGCAGTTTTGACGTTTAATTAATATTATTTCATAATAAAATTTTGAATTTTTAATTATATACTTGGGAAATGGGTGGCCTGGTGGGTAAGAGCGTATAAAATAGGCTGGAAACCCCGAGGAAGTGTGGATTCCACACACGTCGTAATTAAAAAGTAAAAAATAATTCCTCCTCACAACATTTACAGCAACACATGTAAAGGATAGGCTGAGTAATTAATTTCCTTATTGCATTTATGTGGCAGGGGAATAAACAAAAAAACAAAAAGAAAAACAAAAAATTATACTTTAAGAAATGCAGCAAATCAAATTTCCTATTTATTAGTAAACTGAATCCCCTATCCGGTTTTTTAATTGCTGATAATTATAATTTTGTTTTTTTTTAAATTTTTTCTCAAGTGATTCACTCGGTACATATACCCTACATTTCAATATGTATATATTGAATATAGTAAACCTGTTAGTTATGAAGTTTTTATTTATAAAAAATATCTTTTAAGAATCCGATTGGAATTTTCTTCTATCGAAAAATAATGGTTTAAATTTCCTTCACTTTACGTTTTCAGATTTTAGACATTTAAAAGCATTTTTAAATTATGTTGCTTAATATTGATTTTCCATTTAAGGATAATAAGGATATTATGTTGCTTAATATTAACGTTGTATATCATCTGTTGTAACAGTAAGGTCCATGTTATTTTTTAAAAATTTGAAAAATATAATTAACAGGATTTTTGATGCTGAAGTTTAAT
Source organism: Poecilobothrus nobilitatus (assembly GCA_947095535.1). Classification (NCBI taxonomy): domain Eukaryota; kingdom Metazoa; phylum Arthropoda; class Insecta; order Diptera; family Dolichopodidae; genus Poecilobothrus; species Poecilobothrus nobilitatus. The sequence goes on from OX352773.1 coordinate 63,363,590, forward strand.
TATTTACTATAAATTGTGATATTCTAAGGATATTTTTTTGATTAACATTTAGCGTGTAACCACTTTTTAATAATTATTAGATTAATATTGAAATGAAGCTATTAAAAGAAAAAAAGGTAACTGTTATAAAATTAGTTAAAAATATTTCCTGAGGTTTATAATTGGTTTCATTTCTGCTTAACACTATATAGGTAAATAACAGAACACCATACCTTATTTATAACTTAATTAACAACGATATACCATAAAAAAAACGCGTGAATCTTTAAAACTAAAATATTAAGTTTGTTTATATTTTTTTTTAAATATGTGTAGCTATTTAAAAACAATAACAATTACAATAGAAAAAAAAAAATTTTTTTTTTAATTCTAAAGAAAACTTATAAAATTGCGAAAAACAAAACTTTCCACTGATTTTTATAAAACCTATACAAAGTAATGCTTTTGTTACTCTTTTATGTGTGTACTTTTTATTTTAAATCTATTAAAATCTCATTAAAACGCCAAAAAAAAAAAACAATTTTGTACACATTTTGTTATAAAACTGTAAGAGCCTAGCGACTTTTATTTAGAAAAAAAAAAAAAAACAATAAAACTTTCTCCATTCATTCATACTCCATTATTAAAAGAATTAAAAATGAAAAATTTAACATTTTAACTTTTTCTACCTTACAAATAACAATCTATAAATACTTTTATACAATATAGTTAGTAACCTTTCTGACTATAAACCTATAGATTTATTTTGTTTACAGCTATATGTAACTTTATCTTATTAGTAACGTTTTAATTTAATGAAGTAACATAATATATACGCTATTTTTACTATATGTTAATTTTTTTTTGTTTTCTATGCGTTGGTTTTTTTTTGTTTGCCTTTTCGTTGTATCTATTACAGTTTGTAGGTGGATGAATGGGTAGGTGGATTAAGACAACAAAAATAATAATAAAAAATAACAAAATGAAACAATAATAAGAAGAAAAAACTTTACACATGGACTAAAAATGAAAGATAGTAATTTGTTTTTGTTTGTTGTTTTTCTCTTTTATATCATTAAATATTTGAAATTGTAACGCCTCTTTGGGTGGTTGGTAAGACAATAATAACTTGACTTTAAAAATTAAGTATATTATGTAGATACAAAAAAAAAAGAGTGAAATCAAATATTAAATATTAAAAAAGGCATATACGTATACATATACTAAAATATGTGTATTTAAAAACGCATTTTGTAACTTTTAGGTCATTCTACCATAACCCCACTTTTTCTTGCATCACTTATGATTTCAGTATTTTTAATTTTTTGTATTTTGTCTTATGAAAGAAAGAAAATCTGAAAAAAAAAAATAAATAAAATCAAAATAAATTTGAAATATTGCAAAATTTACATTATGACGACAAATCTTTTCACCGTATTATAAATGAATTATATATAATATAATTTTTAATACAATTATATATACATAGGATAAACGATACAGTCATAAGGTAAACGATAAATGCAATTCTAAATAAAACTAAAGTAAATTCATGGTATGTAAATACAATGTAACATGAAATCAACTTCACTGCTGCATTTCTTTATAAAATTTATTTAGAAAAGAGAAAAAAGAAAAAAAAAAGGATTTGAAATTAAAAAGAGTAATAGATATTATAGTTTTATGACAGTTGCTTAAAGTGATCCCATGGAAGAACAGCGATTATTTTTTATCAAATGTTGTATTCTTGATAATGTTATTTAGTGCTTTCTAAAGTCGCTGCGCACGTTCAAAAAATTATAAATGTTTCAATCTACCATAATATGTTTGGGAATAATAATAATATTTTTACTTCTGTTAGATCTACCAATTGTAACTTTTCTTGATTTTTGCGCTCAGGTCCTAGTCACTGTAAAATTTTACTATTTCTTGACATGTTGTAATAGATCTTCAAAAATATTGATTTAGAAGTTAAAAACAATTATTACTTAATTGATTAGCTGCAACTGATATGGGATGGGAGTACGTCAAAAACAAAATATTTTTAAAATTTCAAATTTAATAGATTATGTTTTATTATTATTATTGTTTATTTATTTTTCTTTCTTTTAATATCCATCCTTTGTTATTCTCTGTTTTAATATTTATTATTTGATTAATATATAGATATATCAATTTCAACAAAAAAGAAAAAGATAATAATTATATTATTCATAAATTATAGTTTATTTATTATTTATTGATAAAGTTTATTAGAGTTTATATTTTATTTTTATTAAATTCTCCGGTAGATGTCTCAGTAGAAGATATTTTCAAAGAACGTATTATAACAGTATACACTTTGACACTTGACAAAAAAAAAAAATAAAATATTTTGTTTATGGATGATGGTGTTTGTTTAATTCAACCGCGACTTTTTGTTTTCGTTATTTTTATTTTTTAATATTTTATTTATTTATAATTTTTATTTTAAATTAAAGAATAGTAATAATTAATAAAAGTGATAATTAGTAAAAAAGTTGTAAGAGTCCGATAAAGAAAAGTTTAATTTTGTGTTTATGTACTTACATTCTTTAACTACTTATATATATATTGTTGCAGTCATCTTATTATTAAGTTATTTTAAATATATTTTCTTTTTTTAAGTTAATGTATAAGTATGTATATAAAAATTTAATTTGATTTATAAAAAAGTTAATTAATTAATAGTGGAAATAGGAATTAATAGGAAAAATAGTGTTCACTAAATAATTTAGTTCTGATTACGTACATATGTATGTATGTATGTATGTATGTACATTCTAAGTAAGTATGTTATTTTTTTTTTTTTTGAGATGAAATAAAAAATTAATTATTTTATATTAAAATTAAATGTTTTTTTTTCATAAAGAATTTTAAAAATAAAATAACCATCAATAATTTAAAATTAAAGTTTATCTGATTTATAATTTATTAATATTTTATTTTGTTAAATAATAAAGTTTATTTCACTATACGTACATTGGTAAGTGCCTATATTATGAGTAAAATTAAAAAATATTAAATAGAAATCAATGCTTTGTTTATTTATTTGATATGTACATAATATGTATAATTAATCAAAACGGCCATTAAATATTGTCATTGAATAAATGTATAGATAAAATATATGTACTTATAGATCATTTATAAGAATCACTCAAAGTATGTAAACTTAAAATTTATATTAAATTTATTATACTTTGAGATATTTTTAAATATGTATACCTAATTATTTTGTAAATAATTATATTGTAATGATAATTATAAAAATTATATTCATTTTTAAAGTACCATAAAATAGTTTACAATTTACATATAATGTATATGTACGAAATATTTCCAACGACCCAATTTAAATAAAACAAAATGAAACTACAAAAGTATAGAAACACTTATGCTAATAATAAGTACTAAATACATAGTTTTATTTTCTTATACCAACTAAATTACAGGTATAAAAGTTCTAATAAGAAAGCCAAGAGCTCAGAACTTCATAAGTATTTGGCATTAGAAATCAATAAATGAATATTTTTATGTGGGTGGTTTTTTTTTGTGCTTAATTATAATTATCAGGTCACATCACTAAATTTTATATATAAATATTTTATTAATTTTGATTGCATTTTCTTATAACATTTAACCGTAAGAAGAATATTTCTTCATGAATCATATAAAGAAAAACATCACAAACATAATGTAATCTCTAAGAGGGGCATATAGCACAACATCTACAATGACCATTTGACATTCTTTTAATTGCTTCTGTTAAAAAAGTTGTTCGATCTTCTTACACATTTTACAGCCTATGGGCTCCATATTTGAAAAACTGTTTTGTAATATTATCATCCGGTTTCCTCTTAGTGCCTCCAATTGTTTGTCATTTTCTTTCTTCTGTTTTGAGATTGTCCATCTTCTATTTTTTAACATAGATCTTATACATTTTAAATATATGTATGGTAAACGAATTTTTAAAATTCGGTGAACACAGTAGAAACATAACGTCCCATGTTTTACAGCTTTACAATATAGGATTAACTTTACATTTGTTGCAAAATAATCTTATTTTAGTACAAGGTTTTTAAATATTTTGCAAGGGATCATTTAAATTCACGTATTATTTTCACTATCGCAGGCAAACTTTCAAAAGCGAACGATTTCAGTTATGGGTTTTAATGGCAATTTTTTATTTTATATACAGAGTTTTCTTGATATTCAAAACTTCTTTTATTGGAGATGAGAGAACGAATTATTTCATGATTTACCTAACCAGCATAATAACTATAAATAATAATAATGAAATTAGAACTTATTATGTACATTTCAATTAAAATAAAAGATATCTACTTTGTAAAACTATAATAGAAACATGTTTTAAAAATTAATTACGAAAAAATAAAGGTATTTTTTTTTACACCAAACGCTTAAACTATGATCTTGTATAAAATAATATAATATTATGTAAACTTTTTCTTTTGACTCCTACAGATTTTATTACATGGGTACCTAAAGAAAAACTTTTGTAATTTATATATTTTTAAAAATCACATAAACTCGAATAAATAAATAAAACAAAAGAATATTATTGTCAACTCTTGTAAAAGTTTTCATAAAGAAAATCTAACCTTATAATTTTGATTTTTTTAGCCCCCTTATATTGTTATTTCTTTTAAGTTCGTGGTGAATTTTTATTTGTTTAAAAATAAAATTTTTATTTTGTTTTTTTTTTTTCTATGATGTGTCATGTGTGTTGTAATTGAGTTAAAAAAAAAATAATAACAAAAATATGAAAAAGAACGACAACAACAACAACAACAACAAAAAGAAAACTTACTCTTGTGTTGTTGTTCTGTCTCTATAATTTTTTAGTCCTCCTCTAACGTAAAATTATATGCAGAACAATGAGCATTTGAAATTGAAACCTTTGACATAAACAATTGTAATAATAGGCAACAACAACAATAATAACGACAAGAGCAGCAGCGATTTTTATGTTATAAAATTGAACTGAACTGAAAATTGAATTGACTTAAAATCATTGTAGCAGTAATCATTTACGCTTAACAAGCATAGAAAATATATAAAGTATATATATGTACACATTATTATACTTCATATAGATATAGACAGTTGTATGCAAATTAATAGTAGGGCCTGAATCTTTAATTTTTAGCACATTTTACAAAAAATTCTAAGAAAATTCTGCTTATTAATTCCACTCTGTTCATCTGTTCGTTAGTCGTTTTTTTAAAAAACTTCTACCCCGATTGGGATGGTGCAATGAGTATTTAATTATTTTCATAAAAAATTATTATTATGGAAATGCTTTTTATTTAGTCACACCCATAACGAAATTACAGACCCACAAAATTGGTAAGAGAAAAATTTTGCAATCTAAAATCTATCTATCAAAATCTTGCAAAATTTGATAATTTTATTATTTTGATATTACTGCGAGTATATCATATAAAGCTAAAATTATTTTCGGTTGTTTGATATTTCTAGGTGGATAAAATATTAAGCAGAACTCCAAAATAAATACATTTGAAAATAAAGCTTTTTTCCAGTTTCCCCTAAATGTTAAATAACATAATTAAAACAAAGTTGTCAACATATGTAAAAATGTAATATCTATTGATACTTTATTTTTTATGTTTTGCTAACAATAACTTTGAACATGTGTCCAAGTTACAGGTGTCTTAAAATAGAAAAATTTCAATCGCTTAAGAAGTTATTGCTGTAAAAAAATGATCTGAGAAAACTTATGCTAATTCTGATAATAATTTTCAAATATTTAAAAAAAAAAGTTAGTACTACTGTAGCTTCAAAGAAATTAAGTTCATTAATAAATGAAAAACTATACTATACTGTCATTATTTCGTTTACAACTGTATACAAAATTTGTCATCATTGTCGTTGAATTTATTAGCGTTCTTAGTTACTATGTAATATTACGGTCAATCATATATATCCATATATATATATGTATATATAATACATATATATATACATATATCATAATCATCAATATCATTATCATCGTCTTCATCATTGATATAGTGGTTGAATGATTGGTTGGTTGGTTGATTACTGGATTGATTTTATACACTGGTTCTCAAGTGAAATTCAATTTTCAGTGGAAACTGGAAATATACATATACGTACATGTATATTTTTTTTTAAGTGGTAAAAAATAATAACAGAAACAACAACAACGACAACAATAATAAAATTTATTAAAATAATAGCATGGTACGAAAGTGTATATTATTTATATATCTATATATATAATATATATGTTATAATATTACATATAGATATACCTATGTATGTATATATAATATATACAAAATAGTAGTATTTAAGCACTAATTTTATATACTTATAAAGAAAAACAAGTAGAAGTGAAATTATAAGTGACTAAAATTGAGTGACTGACTGCAACACAAAATAACAATAAAAACAAAAAAAAAAAACAAAAAGATTAAAAATAAAATTGTTTGGTGAGTTTTAGGGTTAAAAGGGACACACGTATGAATTGAATATCTATAATAATAATATGTATATTTATATATATTATGATATATATGCATAATAATAAGTGGTAAGTATATATATGTAAGTATATAATTAATGTGGTTTTACTAAAATGAAACAAAACGTAACAAACGCAAAAAACAAAACTAATGAAAAAATAACAACAAATAATATAAGTATTTAAAACTCGTCACGCTATTTACAGCGCAGCGCGCATTTTACATACAATATGTTTTTTATACATGCATAGTATATGTATAATGTATATCTACCATATATTATGTATATTTAATGCATGTATATTTATATTTATATTTAGGTAAAATGCTTATAGATGGCGTTAGGTAGATTTTCTTTGGTTTTTCATTTTTCAATTGTTTTTCCATAATAATTTTATATTTTTTTTATGAATTTTTTCTTTTTTTTAAAAAGTGGTTATTATTACAAATTATGTTGCACGTAAGAACCGTTATAACAATTCCGAAAAGTGATTGTTCTGGTTTTGATTTCCTATATGTAAGAATATTATATATATATATATATATATATATATATCTATATCTATATACACAATTATTATATATACATATATTATATCTATTTTAAACTTAATACTTAACTAGTTATTATGGTTATATTTATTAGTTTTTATTATTGTTATTGTTTTCATTCAGTTCCTGTGTTCAATTCCTTTGCTCAGTTCTAATATTACATAAACACTAAAGTAACTATGGAAAACTTTGTTAAAGTTATTTTGTGTTGTCAGTCGTATATTATTATTTGTATTCACACCAAAAAATTGGAATGTTATCAAAAAAAGAAGTATAATAGGGGAAAAAATAAAAGGAAGAAGGGGAGAAAGAATGTATTTCTAACGGTTTTTTAGTTAATTGCACTTCTTCTATCATCTGTGTTTTTTTTTCTAACCTTTAACAACCTGTCACTCACATTTTAATATAAGTTTGAAGATGTATTGAATTTGAATATGAATCTTAACATAAAGAACTATAATTGTGTTAATTTAATTTTTTTAAAGTTTTAACCCCTTAAACATTCAAAAATTTAGCGAAACTACTATAAAATTTGCAGAGATGCTTTAAATTTTTTAAATAAATTATTTCTTCGGAAAACATGTACATTACATGTATTAGCTTTATATATATATATATAATCTAATTCGATATCTATATCGAATTCTGCAACAGATATTGGGAAAATTTTATCTATGAAAATTGCATTATTATTCCAACCCATCCTAAAACCGGTTTCCTAAAGTAACGACAGAGTTCTATCAAAAATATATTGTACAAATTAAAAATTAATTTAAACTACATATATTATACGGGGTGATCCTGATAAGAATGTTATGCCTAAATTCTGAAAGTGTCATTAATTTTTTTTTTGGCCTTCAAAAAATTAAGTGACATTAAAACTGTGTGTCATGTGACAGTGATTTAGAATTACGCTGATTGTCATTTGCTATATTAGGATATTCGTCGGCCTTCTTTATCTAATCTTGTTTCACAGATCATAAGTGCATAGTTCAAAAATTTTGGAAATGCGTTCTCAGTCCCAAGACATTAGAAAGGTCTTACGAATAAACTACATAGTTTAATAATTTATTTTCAGATTAAGCATTTCGTGCCTGTCAAGTGTCAATATTAATCAATTTTTGTATACAATATTTTATTAAAATTCAAATTTAATGAATAGTAAAAATCTAAAAAAATCTAACTCGATGAATAGTAAAAATTTGCCGAAAATAAAAATGCTTCAGACATAAAAATGCTATTAAGGATAAAGTAGGATGAGTGAAAAAACTTATATTAAAATTTAAAAATTTATAAGTAACTATTAAAATTATCATAGGCTAGGTAATGTTTAAGATAATTTGACATTTTTTAGAGTTTCAATACTTTTAGGAAACCAAAATAACTTCTTTTAAAAATCAAAGTAGGAGAAAAAATAGGATATTACATAGAAAAGAAAAATTCTATGTAATTCTATAGGAGTAGAAAAGAAAAATTTAAGTTATTGTCTGTATATATATATTTACATATTTCAAATTCATAAAAAAATGATATGTTATAAAATTAATAATTACCTTACGTCCTACCACTACTATACTATGTAGAGTAATAGATCATAAGTGTATAACAGCGAAACATTGTAGAGTGACAACAAAATTTCATGTCATTTTCATTTGCCCGTTTTATTTTAAAATTAATTCTATGTTTAAATGACAAATTATTTAAGTTTTTTTTGTTTTCTTTTTTTTGATAAAAAAAAACGCAATAAAATAAAATATTATGTAATACCGCATATACTTAATATGTAATTATAATTTCATGCAATACTTAAATAACCTGTCATTATTATTGATTTTAATATTCAAAAGCGTGTAAAAATTTATTTATTCGTAGAAATAGGGTTTTGTTTTGTTTTTTTTTTTGTTCCTTTTTTGTTTTGTTCTTCAATAATTTAATTTTAAAAGCATGTCAATTATTATTTGATATTCATAGTCTAGTGTTGTACTGACGCCACAAAATAATCAAAGAAAAACAACAAATTAAACAAATTTTTCATAATCTAATTATGATTTTTTTTTATTTTATTTTATATATTTTTTCTTCTTTTAAATTTGAAAGATGATTTGCGCCTTATAATATAATTTTTATGTTTATAAATTTATAATCACCTCATCAATTTTGCACAAATCACCAGATTTATTTTATTTAAATAGACGAAGTTCTAGAGTGCTATATATTCATATACATATCCTATAGTAGGTACTGTTTACATCATATTTGTAAATATAGGTATCGTATGACTTCATTTTTTTTTTTTTTTTCAACTTCAAATTTAAAATCTATGATAACTTTGTTTACAGTTCGTTTAATAAATATTTGATTACAGTTTTAATATTTCGAAAAATAAAAAAAAAATAGCATTTAATTAATGAGAAATTTTCACAAGAAAATTATTTTAATAGAATTTATAGATTGTAAAAAAAACTTTTTTTGTTTTACTTAACAGAAAATAATTTTAAGAATTTATTAATTGTTCATAATTCTGATTATAGGGTTACTTATAGTACAATTCGAAAATGTTATTTAAGAAGAATTTCCTGAAAAACTTTCTTTTTTTTAAAGCAAGAGTCAGACATTCATACATGATCTGTAAAAGTCATAAGGGAGAAGTAATAACCTTTTGGCTTTTCTACCGATCGGACAGTATCCCGTTAAAACCCTTATAACATACCGATATTGCGGCAATTTATGGATAACATTTTTTCCTTCATTCTCCATAATCCTAATTATCCCAAACTCATTTTTTCATGTAATCCCTTATCCTTATCCTTTTCCACAAAACCAAACTGTACATTATATTACTAAGTATTAAAAGACCCATCCTAAAGTTTGATTTTAAAGAGGGTGGTTTGGTTGGTTAAAGCCCAACATTACTCAGTTTCTCGTGCAGTTCCTTTGATTGTTTTTCACCGTCCCTCGTGAAAAAAAAGTGAGTCTAGTTGATCATTTAAGATCTAATATAGGCCAGGTTTGTTTGGCCACGGCGCAAGTATTAATAGAAAACCACCTATGGATTCTAAGTAAATTGGTTTGTTATTGAGACCAATATTTACAGATTATGGTAGGAAGTCCGAATATCTCCTTTTCTCGGAGAATTTGAACGATTGTGCCGTTCTTAGTGAATACATAAGCTATACAGTTGCTTAAAAAGGTTCTATGTTCGAATACCCAGAAAAGATGAATATCGAAAACTTCATCCTGTGCATTTAACGATGAAAACGATTTCAAGAACTTAAAGGCAAACTGTAATTTATAGTCATGAAAATAGCTTTGCATTTAGTGTATCTAATATATGTATAGCCGATTTATTAGAAACACAAAAAAATTTTTTATCAAAATAACAAAGTATAATAAAAACCTTTTTTTAAAAAAAACCATACATTTAAAATTGATTTTAAAACAATTTTGTGATTTAAACATCTTCATTATTGATTATCTGTATACATATGTATACATAAGTACGTTATTTTACTTGCAATAAAAGCTTTAATGTAGTTTTTTCTACAGTGATAATTATTGAAAGCAGTTTAAACCTCTTTAGCTTTAAGCCTTGAATCTTAAAAAAAAAAACAATTTATTATATATGTAGCTAATTATATTTGACGTACTTTTAAAACCAATTTAATTCAACTGGAATATTTCGCCTTTAAAAAAAATTTGTAGAACTGCTAAAAAGTAGAAAAATTACTTATTTTTTTAATTGTATTTGTCTTTATGACAATTATATTTACAGGTTTTATTACAGTTATATTTACAGGCTTTATCTTAGTTTAATGTACTAAAGTTATCATTGATTTCGGCTAAATTATCGGAACCTCTTTTTATTATTTTATTTAATTGTATTTTACATACTTTGTTTGTATTGATGTACTTACAACTTACATACTTTGTTTGTATTGAAGTAATTTACAAAAAAAAAGTACTTTCAAGAAAAATTAAAAAATAATCATCAACAAACCTAAATGGAAGAACAAAAACGAATATATGGTACTATAAAATATATGTTGACTTCAAAAAATCAAGAGCCTAATACACATTCATTATTTCTTAACAGCTTAATCTTTTTTCTTAAATTGTCGTTTATTTTACTGACTACACAGTAATTACCGTATCAATAATTATTGTAGATACATCATCAAGTTTTTGGCGGTATACGTATTTTATCTTCTTAAGGCTTATTTTGTTTATATTTAAAAAAAATCTCATGTTAGACATACATATTACATATTTTCAATATAAATGTTAATATAAATCAAAAATCACCCTGTTTACATTTTTAAAATTATATTACTTACTAAAAAAAAAAAATTACAAGCTTTGCAAAATCTGCCACAATAAAAACATAAAAACATATAGGTATACATTATAATAATCCATTTTCAATCTTATATTTTTTTTGCTTTTTTTGTATCTTTTAAATTCTATTAAAATGTTGCCATTAAACAACTTTTAAATTATGTGAAACATCACTGAATAATTACACAAAAAATTCATCTTACAACTGACAAAAAAAAAACAGAAGATAAAGAAAAACATTTTATAAAAAGTGAAAAATTAAAAAGAAAATATCGTACGAGTTCTGCATGACCGATTGGCCGTCATCTAATTATCTCACATCAATTATCATCATTTTTTTTCACATATATGTATGTATATGTATATCTATAGCTATAAGCCTACAATAGCCAAATAGCATTTATTCATTTTTTTGTTACTCTGTACTTAAAAACGTAATAATACAGCAAATATCGTGTATAAAAAACAGAAAAGTGTATGAAAAGAATTCTGACTTTTTAATCATCATCATCATCATCATCATCATCAACAACATCATCATCAAAATCATTAATATGTATATGATTAGATCAAAAAATGATGCTCATTTTTTTAATACATACATATATAATCATAATCTATCATTTGTTTTTTCTTTGCTGTCTTGTATTATGTATGAAAATTATGGTTTTATTACGCGTCATATCACTGCCTGCCATAGATTTTCTTGATTTGGAACAAAAAAAAAAAATTATTTTTTTTGTCTTTTCATTGCTTCTCTGAATCTCGTCCCCACTATTAAACACCGCATTTTATCGGAACTTTATAAAATTTATATATACTAAATATATACTAAGTATGTGTACACTAACCTGGAATAGTATACTATAAAATATCAATAGTGATCTTAGAAATTTTTTTTTTTTAAATTGTTCATATAAAACAGCTTCTCAAGTTAACCTATATACATACTTCACAATCTCTTTCTCTCTAAAACTGCTTCAAACTCTTAAAGAAATTGATCTTGTTAAGAAATGCAAAATATCTTAAAGAAAAAAAAAAAAAAAAAGGAAGATTTTGTTTGAACCACATTTTTCTCAATCATTACTTTTACAATATTTCTTTTCGGTATTTTTTTTAATTTTTATTTTTATTTTATATAGTTTTTGACAGTAAATTTAATATAACCATTTAAGATTAGTAATCTAAGATGATTGGGTGTCATTTAAAATTGAATGTATTTCTACACTATAAAACATGGATTAAACATTAATTTTTAAACAAAATGGTTGATATCGATAATTTCTAATAATATATTTCAGAAATTTAACATGTAACATAATTTTAATCATAGCCTATTAATTTTTTATATATATATATTTTTTTTTCTTGTTGTACTTTTACAATCTCTTAAACATCCGCATATATACTTATGTATACATAAAAACTTTCAGATAGAAATTATAAAATTATAAAGAAGTTGTTTTTTTTTCTCTTATTTTTCTGATTGAATTTACCTTACAATGAAATTTTATATCAGATACCAGAATTCAGAAAATAAAAAGTAAATATGTATACATTTAGAACAAAAAAAAAAAAAAAATTGAAGTAAATTTTATGACAGCTTAGGCTGATGACATGAATTATGAACGCATACCATATATTATGCCAATAATATTTATTTTTATCTTATTTTTTGAACAACCATTTGAACAAACATTTAAACATATACTGTCATATTATATATATATATATATATATATATATTTGTTTTTATATTTATTGATTACAGCAGAAAAAAATTTAATCAGTTTAAGTTTTTTATTCAATCAATTTTTTTATATGATTGATTTTTTTTTTTTTTTTTTTAATTTTTCATTGGTCATAAATAATAAAAATGTCTCGTGTTGAAAAACATGATTTTTTTTTTTTTTTTCGCAGACGAATATGACAAGAAAAATTTTTATTTTTAAAAACACTAAAAAAAATATATATCGTTATATTTCTTTTTCTTTCTTTTCCTTTTTTTTTCAAAACAAAGTTTTAAATTATGATTATAAATAGTTTAATAATAGTTTCTTCTTTTTTTTTTCTGATTTTTATTTATTTTTTTTTTCTTGTAAAGGATTTCAATTTTAAGTCATAATAATCAGAATCAGTGTTCAATCTTAAGAAAAAGAAAAAAACATAACCTATTCCTAATCGCTAGCTGACATAAGGAAAAAAAAAGAAAAGAAATCTTAGAAAATAAATGTCTAGTGCAATAAATTTGATATCAAAAGGAGTTATTTCTCACGTTACTGTTTTTTCTTTTCATTTTTAGTGTTCAACTTCGATATATTTTGATTGATCAGTTCAAAGAAAAAAAAAAAATTATACAATATTTTAGTTATTTATCCTTCAATTGTTTTGCAATTAATTTAATATCAAATTGTAAAATAAATATAGTTAATTGATTTAATATATGGTTACAAGGAATACAAAAAGCAAAAACAGAAACAGGATTAACTTGTAAACTGGTATAATCTTTACATGTTCATTATTATAAAAGTTTTTTTTTGTGAAGATTGAATTAAATATATACCTATATATACAGAGTTTTTCATATCGTATATTAAACTCACTTTTTCTATAGATTGAGATCTACTTCTTCCACTTTTCGAGATAGTTGACCTTATATTTAATTTTAGATAGACCGCTCTTCATACCGAACAACTTTTTTTTTTGACTTCGACGTACTGAATGTAGTGTATATACAAGACTGAAACTGCAAGATCTTATACTTATTAAAGCAACCATAATATAGAATATAAAATACGGTAATCCATTACATATACCCAAACTTCTGAACTTATAACTGTAGATTATTGAAAGTTACAATATATAATTATAATTTGGTAGTTTTCAGCCACACATTACGTATTATGACATTCCGCTAAGTTTTTAATACAAGTACATTGGATACGGTTTATGTATGTTTAGAATCATGATTTTTTTTTGTTTTATTTGGGAATCAACAAATTTTGAATTCCATACGAATTTTTTGTAATTTAGATCTCACGGGGGCTACTAAGGCCCCTAGTAATGATATATTAAAGTTATTTTGTTAGTATAGAATTTGTGGATGAATACTCAATAAATAACTTCACTGGAGCGTTATTGTGTATGTTTTTTGTTTTTGTTTTTGGGTAATGCTTTTTACCGCCTTTTTCTATTATTAAATTTGATCTTTTTTTATTTAGCTAATTAGTAAAAAGTCGGTTTTGTATTTTAAATAGTATATTATCATAATCTATTTAAAGGTAAAAATTAATTTAAAAAAAAATGTGATTTCTTTTTAATAGGTTTAATAGCATCAGCTTTACATAGCAAGAAGAACACAAGAAGAACACAATATGTCAAGTAGAACGCAATATACTGGTATAAAAATTAATATTGGTATGAAAACCCAAAATAAGGGATAAAGAAGACCCATCAAAAGCTATTGAAAGATCATAATAACAGGTAATATTGAACAAATGTTTTGTTTATAATTTAAATCTTTATGTCTTCAATATAATTTAATTATAATTATCTATTTTTTTGTTTAATTTATTATTAGTCCTTGAAATATATAAGTCCACAATTAACAATTGCTCAAAATCACTTTTATAATTTTAAATATACATTTCTTTATTGTTATAAAAAAATGTTTGCAATAAAAGTAATAACTTAATTTTTTTTTGAAACATCCTGTATTTGTCGTACTTTTTATAGCATAATTCGAAACAGCTTTTCTATTATTTATATCTCAAAAACGGTTAGAGACAGTGAAAAAAAATATTAGTTATGAATAGAGCTTGAAAAGATGTCTCAAAATATGCTATAAAAAATACCCCAAATACAGGGTGTTTCAAAAGAAAATTGAGTTTGAAACATAAGTTTTACATTTTAAATCATTTTGAACCTTCATAATTTTGTAACTGTTATGATATGGGAATCATTACACAAAAATTAAAGCTGATAACTTACGCTACAAAATCCATATTTTTTTATCTCCCTATAGCAAGCCGTTCAAAAGTTATAGTAATTGTTATGATAAGTCAATAAAACATCTTTAATACCTCATATCTTGCTATATGGGTCCAGAATAAACTCCCCCGCTCTCTTCAATACATTTTGTGTGCGTCTCGACATGTCCGATCGCACTCATTTCAAGAAAGACCATCGAGTCGGAAACATTCTGTATACATAATTACTTGTGCATTAAAAAAACCTTTAATCCTTTTTTTGTTTAAGGTAAAAAATGTATATATTTCTTCACATATTTCTCAACGTAAAGTCGATCTACATTTTCTCTGCGGTAAATACAATATTCCTTTTTTATCATACAGTATAGAGCATAGATTTTTTAAACTAAATATTTTTATTTATAAAATTTATTTTCAGAATATTTTTATTGATTTCGTAATTTTCCACGTCACTATACTTGCAATCACTTTATCTTTATTAAAAGTATGATTAAAGTATTTGTGTTTTCTCTTCATACAACACTTTCGAGATAAATAATCTTTAATTGAAAATGATCACAAATCTTTTATGATATAATTTCTATGGATTAGATACTTTAACCTTTTTTTGCCATTATATCAATTATGAGATATTTTATTTATAAATATGTTAACTGCAAATTTTAATTTAATAAGTCCCAATTTATATTGTTATGTTTGATTTTGATGGTTATTTCTAAGTTATTCATTAATATTTTATACCGTTATTTCTGTTATTCAATCTACTCGCATGATGTTCAACAATTATGATGTTGAATTGTAATGATGAAAGATAAATGCTTCTCTTCGTTATTTATTAAACTCTTTTAATAATTTTTAATAAATTATTCACCTGTTTTTTTTTTTTTTTTTGTTGTTTTTTTTTGTCCTTTTTTGTATATTAAGAATACATAGGTAAGGTATAATAATACAACATTAAGTTAAATAATTAAAAAATTAACAATTTTTCAATCTTTCAACAAAAATTGCATAATAATAATATATTCATCATTATTCTCTTTCATCACAAAAAAAAAAAAAAATAAAAAAACAGTTTAATTTTTACATCTCAGAAATGTAATTATTCATTTAAAAATTTTGGTTAAACAACGGTTACTATATAATACCTTATCATGTTCGTTTTAAATACTTCCTGACTAAAAAAAACAAAAACAAAAAAAGAAAAGAAAAAATAAACCAATACCTTAATCTTTTTTATTAAATTAATTATCCTAAATTCCTTCAATCATTTTAAAAGAAAAATTCAAAAACAAAAAAAAAAATAAATAAATAAATACATTTAATCATTTATAATCCATTTATCTTGAAAATAATTAATTGGAATTAACATTTTATTTTGGCTCCTGCTCTTTCTTGTTTTTTCTTCAAAATAAATCGAAGATAAAAAACGAAAAAACAAAGAAAAGAAAAAAACAAGAAAATAGAAGTTCAATTCTTTAAATTTTAGTTTTTTTTTTTTTTTTTTTTTAGTTTTTCAAAGAAAGATTCAAAACGATCCAAACAGATCTTTAAAGTGTATAATATATTCTTTACAAAATAATTCCTCTCTTTTCTTGCTCTTTCATTCAATAAATATATCAATTTTTTTTTTTTTTTGTTTTTTTAAAGGTATATTGAATATACCTATGTACATTTTCATATATACATATATACATAGGTGGAATAAATGCATAATTCCCATGATTCACATGACATTTTGAATCAAAATTAAAGCAAAAAATAAACGAAAAACAAAAAAAAAAAACTAAACTTCAATTGAATTAAATACATGTCAGGATTAAAAACCGAAGAAAATACCAAAAATTTTCAGTCAAGGAAAACACAAAAGCATTGAGAAAAAAAAAATTATTGTCGCCGTCAGGTAAATATTGCAACAACAACAACCACAACAACAATAGTAACAATAAGTATAAGAAAAACAAAAGGATTTCTTCAAATCCATCCGAAAAAGACTTGAAAAGATCCAAAAACAAAAAAAACGAAGCAGCCAAGATTTTTTTTTTTTTTTTTGGATGCAAAAAAATCGTTCAAAAGATTGTTTAGCGCGCATTTTAACATTTTAAACAGAAGAAAGGAGGCAAAAATAAGCGCCGGCGCCAGACGCTATCCTCTATTGATCTTATTTGTTGCTTTCAATTTAAGCTCTTCTTATTCTGTTTTTTTTTTTTAATTTTTTTTTATTTATTTATATTTGTATATATATTTATTTTTTTTTATGTTTTTAATGTTTCGGATATGTGATTTTGCTGCTGCTGCAACAGCATAACAGCATCAAACATTAAGCACTCACCAAAAAAAAAAAAAAAAAAATTAAAAAAAAGATGAAAGGAAAAAAACACTAATGATGGATACAGAAGGAGGATGAGGTGAAAATGAAGAAGAACATTTTTGTTTTTCTTGAAAAGTTAATATGCAATTCGTAAAGCATTTTATCATAAGTTAATTCAACTGTGAATCCACAACCAAATCGAAAATTTTTTTCATCCCTCTCCCTCCCCTCTTACCATCTTTTTCTTCTGATTCTTTTCTGTTTTTGTTTTTGGATAGCATTTTTTTTTGTTTTAATTGCAAACAAAAATTCTTAGTTTGTATGAAAAAGGAACCATGGAATGGGACATTCAATGCAGCTTATAATATATGTACTTACATTTTGTACTTAGTTTTGTAGGTTCTTAATTTTCATACATTTTACTTTAAGAGAAGTTTCCAAATGATTTTTTTTTTTTTGGTTTTAGATCAATTAATTCAAAAAAATAAGTAAGAGTGATGTTATTTTTGTTTTTTTTTAATTAAAGAATGGTGATGATTTGTTCTATTTTGAACACTAACATTAATTCTTAGTTATAGTCATATTTAATAAATTGAAGTTATTCTAAAAGATTTTCAAGGAATTGCATATTATTAAACGTAATATTTAGTTAGTGTATTTCTAATTGAAATAATTTTACTAATTTTGTTTTTCTTGCATGTTACATACGTATCCATACGTATCCAAGAAACTTAGAAATTATTTAAACAAAACAGATTGAACTTTAGATTTGCATCATGATCAAGAAACATTTTCTTCAATTTAAAGTAAACCTTAAAATTATGATGTTGAAGCCTTAAATTTTTCGTTTCAATTTGAAAAATATTGTATAGATGCCTAAGTTACAGCTGTTTAGAAATAGCAAGTTTTATTTTATTTTGACTCATAATTTATTTTGACTTTTAAACGGCAGAGAGTGGAAAACAATTTTTTGAAATAACTTATATGCTAATTCAGAACATTTTTCTACTCTGAAGGCTTCAACTAAAAGTGTGCCTGAGTTATGAAAATAGCAAAATATTGCAAAATTTTGTTTTCACATTACGTTGATTTTTATTGTATTGTAATTATATTGAAATTTAATAAAAAATTGTATTGTACAGGGTTTTCCAATTTGAGTGATATGATTTCTAAGTGACGTTTCGGCCATTTGTAGTATGTCATGATCTGTCCTTTTTTTCATTGTATTCAGTAATGTTTACAATTTCATCATGGAGAGATACACTCAAGAACAACGTTTACAAAGTTCTCTTGGAACAACTTGAAAACAATAACGATTTTTTTAAGAAAATCATCTTCTCTGATGAGGCTCACTTTCATCTCAGTGGTGCGGTAAATAAACAAAACTGTCGATTCTAGTGCGAAGAAAATCCACAAATTATTCATGAACAACCATTACATTTATCTAAATTGACAGTTTGGTGTGGTTTTTGGTCTGGTGGAATCATCGGTCCGTACTTCTTTCGAAATGAAGCTGGTAACACCGTTACTGTCAATGGAGAGCGGTATAGATCGATGATAACCAACTTTTTATGGCCGAAATTGGAAGAAGATGAGCTTGACAACATCTGGTTCCAACAAGACGGGGCTACGTGCCACACAGCACGTGCAACAATCAAATTATTGCGAGAAAAATTTGGAAATTCGATTATTTCAAGAAATTGTGACATTGAATGGTCTCCAAGAAGTTGTGATTTAACATCATTAGACTATTTTTCGTTGGGTTATTTGAAGTCATTGGTCTTTAGCAATAAACCAGACTCTCTCCAAGCTTTAGAAGTTAATATTGAACGTGCTATTCATGATATACGACTTGATTTAGTGGAAAAAGTGCTCGAAAATTGGGTTCATCGAATTCGTTCCTGCAAAAGAGTTGTGGAGGCCATTTGAATGACGTTTTATTCAAAACTTAATTGTATCGATTGTACTTCACATTAAATAAAAACATTTGAATTTCCTTATCAATTACTGTGTTTTTTTTTTGAAAAGAAATCATATCACTCAAATTAGAAAACCCTATATTTATATTGATTTAAATAAGCAAAATCTGAGATGTATACAAATTTTAAAATAGAGCTAATTAATTTTTTTAAGAAACCTATCCAAGGTTAAAATTTCATTGTTCTTATCTTAAACGGTGTGCAAGTTTTGTAAACAGACGGACAGATGGGCGAACGGAATGGCGGACAGAATGAAACTAATTGAATTTACAAAATCGTTTCTTTAACCATATTTTTTACAGTGAAATTTATTTGATTAAATTTGCTGCTTCTTCAACATGCTTCGATTATTTTTAAAATAGTAATAGTACTCTGATTTGTATACAATTCTTCAATAGTGGTTAAAAACTTTAAAAATTACTAAACGCTTGGTCTTTAAAGCCAAAAACATTTATTCAGTTTAAAGCTTTGATTTAGTTAATTTGTTGCATATTTTTGGAGCTTATTAGATATGACAATAACCAAAATTTAAATATAAAAAAAGTCAAAAAAAAAAAAATTGAATTTCTTCATCTTTTAAAACTTTAACATCATACCAATGTCATAGTACTTAAGCCCCTTTTAATCGAAATGACTTTGGTTCAATTCCTATCCATAGGCAGATCATATCTATCAAGGCAGGTAATATCCATCATTATAAATTTATATCCTAATATAAAATTAATATAAAAATAATCCTTGTATAAGATAACCCCTAAATATAATATTTCAGTTTCAAAATCTTGTATAGCCGTAAGCCGAGTAATGAACAGAATAGCTTAGTGGGAATAATGATTCAAGAAACTGAAACTTATTCCAATACATATGTAACAGAAATGTCTAATTGAATGTCTTTTATTTCTTAAAGGAAAATAGCAACAAAAATTTTTAAATTTATTAGGAATATCTTTTCTATATGGTCTAATCTTCAGCAAAATGAATTTTTATAAAACCTTTAGTTCTAAAGACCTTTCTGCCTTGAAACTTTTCCATATTTTAGTTCACATTGTTTTAATTAGAAATAGTAGTTATTCGGCAAACTGTATCATAACCGAACTTTCGTTTTATTTTTATAAAATCTCTTTTAAATAGTTTGGACATTTTCAATAAAATCGAATAACTAAAGTACTTTTTGTGAAATATTATTCGATTATTTAGGGATTTTAAATTATTACTTATTTAAAATATAAATCAATATACAAAAGGCAGGAATCCAAAATTTATATTCAAATATATAAAACAATGATTTAAATTTAAGAAAAACATCAATAGGTAATTCGAAATCATAACAAAAACGAGGAAGAATACAGTTGCCTTTGTCAACTCTTAGATACCCGTACGAACCGTTAGTATGTTAACATCCTGTCACTCTGCTCACAATATTATTTTTTTAATTTTTATTATTTTAAAATAATTTGGGCGAATTTTATAATTTCTAGAACTATGGGTTGTACATATATTCAAACTATATGTTTATATGTACATTCTTCAAAAGCAGATTCTAACCTTTCACATAACGATTATCAATCCAAAACTTTTTCAAATATTCTATAGTACCATTTAATACTAAGCGGTAAATGTATATTAAATTTACTTAGTACAAAATAGTAAATATAATTTTAAATATTATATTATATTATATTTAAATATTCCATTGACAGAATAATTTCTTATAAGTACAATAAAATACATATATGTATGTAAATACGGCGCTATATAATATACATCTATACTCTTATCATTCATTCACTAGTGACATATACGATATGTAAATAAACATGATATTATATACGTATGTATATATATTAATATCATATAAATAAAAATTCTTCAAGCAACCGTTATGTTGTTTATTTATTTACATTTTTATGTACTACGCATTATATCCTCAACAATTTCAAATTATCGAGTAAAACAAAATGGAAAAAATTCGTTTTAAAGAAATTTGTTAGAAAATTTGAAAAAATCAAGTAACACTTTCGTCAATTATAACGTAACCCTATATTATTAAAAAAAGTTGTTAACAGAAATAAGAGTATGATGTCGAAGCTTTAATTTTTGTGTATTACTTCAAAAAAATTTTAACAGGTGTTCAAGTTACAGGTGTTTAAAAATAGGAAATTTTCAGTTTTTGACTCCTTACAGCTCCTAAACGGGGGGTGATACAAAAAAAATTTCTGAAATGACTCATACTTATTTTCAAAGGTCTAACTTCTGTCAAAATTTCAAGTTTCCAACTTAACCCGTTCAGAAGATAGAAGGGTTAAAGGATTTTGCAAAATTTTAGTTTCGCATAACGGTAAATTAAGACACCGTATGCCACAAATATATATTTATTGTATATATACTTTTAAAGCTAATAAAAGTAGTAATAGTTTGGCGTTTTCAAAATGAAGATATACTTTATACAACTTGTGCTATAACAATTTAAATATAGAACTTTTTTGAACCTTTGGGGAGCTGTAGCTCCGTAACGGGTGGGGCTACAAAAAAAAGTTATGAAAAATAAAATTAATATTTTTATGAGATCTATCAGTAGTTAAAATTTCATAGCTCTATTGCAAAAAAAATGTGGGGATCTAAAAGTTAGGTGTTCGAGAGCTACCCTAAGGCTTGGTCCAAACTCAACCAAAAAAAATAGGGAACCTACAAATTACTCCCAAAATATTTTGTGTAAATTTCAAGATTCTAGCTTTCTTAGTTTTTGAGTTAGCGTGCTGACGGACGGACGGACGGACGGACGGACGGACGGACGGACATGGCTCAAAAGTCTTAGAATTTTTTTCTGATCCGATCCATACCTTTGAAGGTATATCTAGCTCGCTTATTTCGAGGTGTTACAAACGGAGGAGTAATTTTATTATACCCGATCCTATCGTACGGGTATAATCATTACAAGTAGTAACAGACAATATAAAAAAAATCAAGTGATTAATAAACATCTTGTTAGTTCATCACTCCCTTCACCAATCAGTTCCCTAGTTTCCATTCTAAATCAATCCTTCTTTTATTTAAATGCTATTATATATCGGGTTGGCAACGAAAAAGTAAAGTACTTAAGAAATTTATTTTGTATTTAAATACAAAATTCCAAATACAAATATTTCAAAATTAAAAAATCTAAAATTCAAAATGCTAAAATTCAAAATGCCAAAATTCTAAAATCCTAAATCTAAAATTTAACATTTTCATTGTTCGCATTCAACAGACTTTTTTGTTTAAATTTTCTTTTGCATATTTTTGTATTCAATATTTTTTATGTTTTCAATAAATCGACCCACATCCGAAATAAAAAAAAATCAAAAGAAACTGTGATAAGAAAACTGCTTTGGAATTTTGTAATTTGAGATTTTGCCATTTTGAATTTTTTTTTTGGAATTGGAGCGCCACGAAATCTTATTATGTCCTCTGATATTTATCTTCTTATAGTCGTTTTATGACTAAATGTTACCACATCGTTCAGATACTTCCATTTCGTCTATTTAATTTCAATAAACAATTAATATTAATTAACAGAAATTTAAATTTCAAAAATGTATTGAATTTTTAACTATAAATATTAAATTTTTTAAATCAAAGAATTTTCTTCAGTTTTTTTTTTTATCATTTTCTAAATTTTATTCATTTTTATTTTAATTTTTTTTCTGATAGTTATATACTATATGTATATAACAAAAAACAAAAAAAACAAAATTGTTATTTAACCAGATATCCTTCAGTTCTTTAAAATTTGGGGGGAATCATAAAACTCTATTCATTTTAATAAATCACCAAACACTTTGATTTAATCGTCGTTTTTAAAATCTTATTATTGTTGTAACTGTCTTTTGATCTTTATAACAATTTGTTTACACTTAGAAGTACTTTTTTTTTTTTTATCGTTATCAACATTCAATTTGAATACTGTAACCATTAAAAAGTAAAGTTGAAGAATGATATTTTTTTTTTTTTTTGTTAATTGTTATGAAATTTTAAAGAACCTTTACTTTGTGACGATAATAATGCTAATTTTATTTGGTTCGTTATGAAGAAGGGTTTTCAATAGAAAAATAAGGAAAATAAAGATTTTTTGGTTGCCCGGTTGGGATCAAGAAACTACCATGAAATTTTTGAAATCCGGTTAATATAGTAAAGGAAATGAATTTTTTTGCAAAGTGACAATTTTTTTTTAAGTACAAAAAAAAAAATTAATGCTTTATATTTAGGTCTTATTTCTTTTAGAAAAACAAACAAGAAATTGAGTTAAAATGAAATCATCAAGGATATGAATATATGAGGTCAGAAATTTTTTTTCATTATAAAAAATTCTTACTTATTCCTCTATAGAAAATACCTCCCAAATTTCTATAAGTTTTGTGGAGGTTCTAGATGTTTAAACTGTTATCATCCGTAAGGATTACAATGAAAATTGACGTCAGTTACTTTACAAAAACGTTTTCAAAAGAATTTCCTAAGTAATTTAAAACGAAAAAAAAAATCTACCATATCCTGTTGAATATTTTCAAATAAAATGTTAAAAACTGTAGAAATAATTAATTATCTAAACAAATGTACCTGTTAAATATTCTTTTCTATCTTAACATCAATTTTGCTTTAGGCTACATCTAAAACCAACTAAACCTTAAACTCTTATAGATAATGAAAGGCTATATTTAAATATAAAAGAAATTTTCAAAAATCTTTGAAGTTTTATTTGGCATTCAAACAGGTTTTTAGCACATTTTTCTCAAATTTTTTGAAAAATTTACCTATTAGCCTATTACCTATTTACCTATATTACCTATTTACCTATCCGACCGTTGTCCGCATGTTTACAAGATTTCTACACCAATTAAGATATAATAATGATAATTTAATCTGAGGTGATAGGTCTCTTAAGAAAATAATGTTGTAGAACAACTTTTTTATGTAGCCCTACTTGTTACGGAACTATATTGCTTTAAAACTTAAAAAATCGCTATTTTTAAATGAGTATTTTCTCAGGTTCTGTTTAACATTTTTTTTAATCTAAAAACGTCAAACGACAGCATTACCTTTATAAATCAATATCAAAACTTTTTATAAACAATTTTTTTTAATTTAATATTTAAATTTACCGTTATGTGTCAACATTTATAATTTTGAAGATTTAACTTCCTTCATATCTCCGTAACACTTTTAAATAGAACCTTAAAATTTTGAGAAAAGAAAATCTTTCAAAATTAGCTTAAATTTGTTAAGATATTATACCTTCACCCCGTTAAGAACTATTAGGGGTTAAAAATTAAAATTTTGTAGTTTTAAAAACCTGTGACTCCTGTTAAAATTTGGTCGAAATAAAAGTCGAAAAGTAAACTTCCAAAATTAAGTTTTTACATTGTATTAACAGCTTTTATTAGTTATGTAGTGTTGCCTTAAAATTGAAGAAAATATCTCTTGATTTCTAACAAGTTTTTTTCCTTTTATATGAAATTTCAAGAAATTTTTTAATTTTTATCAAGAAAATATTCTTTATTAAAAAATAATTAGTATTCTTTTTGTACAATTTTATAAAGGTCTGTTATACGGTCACCACTAGTTTTTAGTAAATTATTTTTACCATCCAAGAAATAACTTATAAAAATATTCTTAAAAAAAAAAATTGAATATATAGTACTTCTCAAGGAAAAATAAAATAAAACCCCTTTTAATGTTTTGGGGTAAAAGTTGCTTGGAGACTTTCAGTTTTTGTTCTAGCCTACTTAAAAAAATTCTCTTTGACTGTTAATGCAGAAAAACTTGTCAATTATTTCATTAGAACGCAAAAAAAAAAAAAAAAAACAAATTCGTTGTCATTCTTTTATAAAGAAAAAAGAGGAATCTACGAACCACAACAGTTTTTATACTTATCTAACACATTATTTACGTGTTTGAAAATTTTCCTTTTCTATTTTATCCTTTGGTAGTTTTTAACAAAAACCTAAAGAATGATAAAAAATATTATTATTTTTTATTTTTTTTTTCTATGGATAGTCTGCAATATTGTATTAGTATATATATACGTAGTAAAAGAAGAAAAAAAATTAATAATTCTTTTGTTAACATATTTTCTATTAGAAGGTAATAAAGGTAATAGAAAATTATTTGTCAAATCTTTGGGCTTTTGTGTAAGTTAAGGAAAAAAGTCAATTTCTTTTATATTGATTTGAAAAAGATAGAATATAGTTTGATGTCTTCCAAGGATCGGATAAGAAAACTCTCATATCAAAATCTCGTGTCTTCAAATTGCGCAATTTTTATCGCGAAAATTGTGGGTATACTCTATTTCCGTTATACATTTATAATTTTTTCGATATAAATTGCATTAACAATATATTTACAAAAATCAGTGACTGACAAAGAAATAGTGATGAAATTCACTATTTGAAAAATATTCGATTGAAATCCTCTTTTTTTATAACTTAACTATAATGGCTACGCAAAGAAATCCCTCTTATTTTCAAATTCTTGCATAATAATCTGTCTGACAGAGAAATAGTAGGGGCTGTCGCCTTCAAAGCTCTGCTTTTTTATTCAAACTACAATTTATTCAAACTACAATTTTTCAAACAATTTTGAAAACTCTGTTAATTATTTAAACATCAAAGAAATATATTTTGGAAAAAGCATATAACCTTCATTTTGTCCCCAATTTTAAAATCCTTTCTAATTATTATTTTTACATACTTATTTTAGCTTCAAAAAATTTAAATAGTGGTAAAAAATTTAAATAGAATTCTACTTTTTTGCAATATTTTTATGGAAAATATCAAAAAAAGTCAGATTTTCGCAAAATCTCAAAATGGAAAATTACAGTATTAAAAGGTACAGCGCAAAAGTACAGTGAATTAGGAGGGATTTTATAGTTGGTTAAAAAATCAGGGTTTCAATAATTTATTTAGTGGGAATTTGGGGGCAACAGTCCAAACTTTTTTAAAACGTTTGGTGGTGGCAGCCCCCACTATTCTAAATGCCTTGCGTTTGGAATATGTATGTAAAAAAAATAATTAGAATGATTTTAGAGGTGGTCAGAAAATCAGGGTTCCAGTAATCTGTTTAGCGAGGGTTTGGGAACAGCAGTCTCCATTTTTTTCTTTTCAAATCATCATTTCAAAAATAAATAATTTTAATTCAAGATATTTTAATTTAAAATTTTATTTTCAAGATTTTTTCTTTTTCAACTTTTTTTATTCAAGATTTGTTTTTTTTCAGATTTTTGTTTTTCAAGTTTTTTTTTTCAAGATTTATTTTGTTCCAGATTTTTTTTTCATGCGATATTATGATAGTATCCTTAAACAGATCCGGGGATCCTTAAAAAAACGTGAAATTTTAAGATAAGAAATTTTGAGAAACGATCTTTTGATAAGCTCCCTTTTAACAAACAATATTTGTATGTTCTTTGTACTATTTAACGCGAATTAAACCTGGCTTTAGTAAAGTATCAATGATTTTTATTTACATTCTCGTAATTTACATTTTGATGAAATGTTTTTATATTCGACTTTCATCGTACACACAAAGTTGCTGTGACAATACAATTATTATGATTTTTAGTTCGATTTAATCTCGATATTCTTTTCTCGAATCTTCAAGTTCGATCTTCACTTGTGTTAATAAATACTTGTATGTAGTAACTTCTCTTATTTTATATTATACATATTTTCATTTTTCTTAGAATTTTCATTCTCAAATTTTTTTTTCTTAATCTGCTATCAACACTTATTATAACCATAACAAACAAAAAAAATAAAAAAAAAATTTTAAACACCGCAACTAACATAAAGCGCCGCTTCGTTCAAATCATTTAACACATTAAATTTTGATGGGATTTTTTCTTAAAAACATCATCATTTCTAGCCGCCTCTTTTAAAAGTATATTATATTTAAGAGATATGTCAGATGATAATGATGATGATGATATTGTTGTTGTTCATTATATGTTTATTAGGATGACATGAATCCGCATTAAATTTAATCATCAATCCCTTCAGATTTATCTGAAAAAAAAAAAAATAAAAATAAAAAAAAAGCATAAAATTATTTCAAGCTTACAATTTTTTTGTAATAAAATAAAAAAAAAAAAAATCTGGTTGTATTTTTTAATGGTTATGTTTTAGTTCTGTCAGATTTGTAAATTCTGACTGACTGAGCTGGTATGATAACTACCGCTTAATTTTCATTACAAATTATTTAAGTTTTGCATATTTGGAATTTCTAAATTTTTTTTTTTTTGATTCCAGAAATTTTCTCACATTATCTAAATGACAAAATCATGTTCTTTGTCGTACAGTTCATCCAGTTCACAATAAAAGTATAAAACTGACTGACTGACTTACTTATATGATGTATTTTTGCATAATTAATAAAAAGAAAAATAACTGAACCGAATTTGTGAGTGATTTAGATTATTAGGAATCAGAAACGTGTGTCGGCCGCGACCAGTTTTTTTTTTTTTTGGATTTTTATTTGTTTGTCGGAAAAAATTTTAAAAACATATACAAAAATTATATTTAATTTTTAATTCTTAGGAAAAACTTTGCTTGTGTTTAGAATAAGCACTATATTAACTGACACACATATGTATTTAAGAATGTGTTAAAATAACACTTTAAATTAGTAACCACACAACAAGAATAATTGCCACTTTATGTGTTAAGATATTGAAGAAATTTAGAAAGGATTTGTTTGATTAAATTGATTAAAAACTACACTCTTTAAAAAGAACAGCTCTGAGAAAGAAGAAGATTTTTATGTTTGATATTAGTTGTTATTTAAGTCAATATTGCGCTAATTAGCTCTATTTCTTAATAAACGTAATTTTTTATGGCTTACTCTGAGCTAAAATATATTCTTTTGATAGAAATGCCAATTTATTCTTTTAAAAGCGGCATTTCAATAGTAGATATGGTTTATGCCTCTCTTTAGATAGAATTACCTTTCTACAAACTAATTTTTTAATGTACCTTTACTTTCCTCTTTTCACACAGCTACTGCCAATTTAAACTTTTAATATTTATTCAATATTTATTCAAATTTGAATGATTTTGCAACGTTATAATGTTTTTATATGTACTATTTTTTTAGTGCGATTCATCATTAAACTACATTTTGTTAATATGTATCCAGTCGGTTAAAGATGGATCGTTCGTATGTCCTTAATTTTATTTCTTAAATA
This sequence comes from Poecilobothrus nobilitatus, assembly GCA_947095535.1. Classification (NCBI taxonomy): domain Eukaryota; kingdom Metazoa; phylum Arthropoda; class Insecta; order Diptera; family Dolichopodidae; genus Poecilobothrus; species Poecilobothrus nobilitatus. The sequence continues at coordinate 63,392,497 of OX352773.1, forward strand.
CCGTTTAGGTTATTTTGATTATTTCCCAAACATATAATTTTCCGATTATTGTTAAACGCCACAAATAACATATTTTGTGCAACCAGAATATTTATTTTATACATATATCTCTTTTTTCAGTTTAAATTTCCATTTTGTCCACTACACATTGGTTGGGGAATATCTTAAATTGTTCGCCTATATAAATTTGTTTTTTACGAAGAAAGGTTGGCATTTTCAAAAAAATATCAAGAAAATTTATACCCTCTTAGAAGTGTGACATTTTCATTCACTAAAGCGCAAGTTTTTGATTACTGTTTATGTACAGAATTTTCATATTTTTTTTATGTTTTATATTTGCCAACTTTATGTCATCACCCTAAGACATTAAATTAATCTTTCTATGAATTATTGTTAAAAAATATCCTTTATATTAAAATTTCAAGATCTCATCTCTAATATTTTTGTGGAATAGAAACATAAAGATAAAAATTTTTCCTTTTTTTTCTATTAAATATTTCTCGCGGTTAAATTTGTTGACGTTAGCACCCTAAAAAAAGTGATGATGACGATGCCGTTTATTCACGCTAATTATAACTGCCAAACTGTAATATTTGAAATAGTAGAGAAAAAACTGGAAGGTAAATAAAAAATAAATGGAGGTGTATACTTATACAATAAACAAAAGGAAAATATTCTTGTTCCACCTCTTGACTTAATTCATTAAAATCTTTATAATTTTCAACAATACCTTTAAAGTATCTATAAGATGTAGATTAAAATAAAAGAAACTACAAATTTTGTTTTTTGTGTTTGATTCTTCTTTAACCAGAATTTTGAATATTCTTTAGCTAATTAAAGGATTAGCATATAAAAGGATTTATTTTAAGGATTTTATCTTTCAAAAATGGTGGAGAGAATTATGTATCGGTTTTTTTTTCTTTATAAATTGTTTTTAAGGATTTGCTTTAGATTTGATTTTGCATAGTAAGGATTTTATTTATTGTTTACATATTTTAATTGATAGTTAGGTAGAAAAGAATAAGTATTATAAAAGTGAGAGGGGAATTACTGTAAATAATATTTTAAAATTGTAATCGATAAAAATGATTGTTTTAGAGAGTAATTAGAATTTAACGGCACTTACAAATTATTTTTGATGCTAGGGGTGTTTTTTTTTTGTTTAATTGAAGCTTTTATTGCGTAATATTAATTTTAAGACTTGCAAGTAGAACTGAAAAACTTTTAAAGGCAAATTTCTTAAAACCACTTTTCATTGCATGGTACTGGGGAGTTACAGTAAACAAGTCGGCGGGTAAGCTAGCAAATAACAGCTCAGAGCTTGAGTTAAATTTTGAAGATACTTTATCTCTCCAAGTTGTTATATAAAACCCCGCTTATAAAATATTAAGAAAAACTTCTTTGAATTAGCCAAAAAGCGGTGGTTTGTAAGTCCAACCTGCAGATAACCAGAACTATGTAGCCAAATTTTAATTTAAAAAGGTGCAAATGTATACTCCCTTTCTCCTTAGAACTAAAGTAAAACAATTTATTGATGTTATTACAAGTTATTATCTGACGTGTAGATATATTAAAAGATTAGGTACACATGCCGATCTTAACTAAAAAAATTTGGGAATTCACACTATAAAGAGCATATATCGCTTTTCTGCACCTGTCGCAGTTTGACAAGGAAAAGGGAAACGTTTCTTTTTTCAAGATTTAGATTAACTTTTTGATATGGATCTAAATAGGTATTAAAACTTCTTCCATCAGAACCATATCATCGTGGAAAAAATCTTAAGAAACTTAACATCAATCTTTTTTAAATAAAATTTTTATATTGTTTCTCCTACACTAAGAGAAAAAAACCTAGTATATTTAACAACTTTAATTGTTAAGCTAAAAAATATGATATTTTTTAACCTTGAAAAGTGTTCAACATCTTTTCTGTTTGAAATTAACAGGAATCATTTAAATCAACAATTAACTGATTGAAATTTAGGGAAAATAATAAAATATTAAATTGTAGGTTGAATAGACGAAATTGTTAAAATTATCGATAGATAAAATCTTCTCGAAAGAAGAAATTGCATTGTAGGATTAATTATTAAATTTTAAAAAATACAAATTTTTCATCATTTAACTGTAAATAACAATAAAAATATTTAGATTGTAAATGTAACTAAAAAAATTTCAGTTTTGCAATTTTATAGTTAATAATAAAATAAAAACATAATATTACATCATTAAAATTGACTATTAATTGGTAATTATTACAATGTGAACCCTAATTAATAATAAATTGAAAGTATAAACAATATGGATACTATGTTTTTTTTATAAAAGCTAGAGTTTACAAATAAGTAGTTAAATACAGGCCCGACTCTATTCAATTTGGCGCCCTGTTTATTTTTGAAAAATTTCGCCTCTTTAACTAAAAATTAATAATAGGTATAAGCCTGCGTCACCTGTGGGTAGGTTTCAAAATCAAAAATTCAAAAATAAAAAAAAATATGATTCAATATACATATAATATAAATCTAATTCTACTACTCAATTTTTGTGCTCTTTTTATTTTATGTTTAAAATCAGAGATGCAAATCAAAGTAGAAACTGTCTAACCATTAAAATATTGTAGAACCAGAACCAAACCTAAGTAAAAATTAAATTTATTTAGGTAGGTATATTTAAATACATTAATGTAAAATAAAATATTATATATAGGTACATACTTAAAAAATCAAATTTATTTTGTTTTCTTATAATTTTTAATGTTTGTTATTCCTAGTAGTTCGTTAATTATTTTATTTCTTAATTAATAAATACATTTTTATACCTACCATAAAACAAAATATTTAAATCATATAAATTTGTGTCATCAGTTGAATGATACTGAAACAAAACCAAACCGAATCTAACTAACACCAAAAGTTAAATCTGCAAAACCATAATCAAACCTATAACCAAATATTTAAACTTTTAAAACCTAAAACAAAACCTAAACCAAAACTAAAGAGAAAAAACTTTGGTTTGTATCTCTGCTTATAATGTATAGTTATCTATTTTCTATACGCATTTACTAATCCCTATTCACTATTGCCTATTTCTTAAATTTAATATTTAAAAATATAAAAATATTTATTTAAAATATTTCAGCACATTGGCGCCCTATTAAGCTACGACAAAAAAATTACAATACATACAAATTCTAATAAGGGAATATTATTTGATTTTTATGCAAGGTTCTTTTCAGTACATTCGCGACTTTCTTATATTGCATTTTTCTTGCATTTTGATTTTGCTAATTATTTTTATGTTCAAATTTCAATAATAAGTATTGTAGAGTATTTGTAGAGTTATGAAGAAAGCGTTTGTATGTAGGTGATTTGAAACTATCAAGTCTAAATGTAAATAGGTATGTATATATTTGCATTTGCAATTAATTAATAATAAAGAGAAAATAATATATTAAAATTGTAATATATGTTTGTAATATTTTTTGTATAGAATATAGAATTTGATAATATTATCTAATAAAAATATATCAAGTATAAAATATAGCATTGGTACATATGTAAACTCTATGTATGTATCCATTAAGATTTAAGAATAAACTAATTATTTCTATTAATTATTATTACATAGTGCAAAAGCTACATGCTATATGGTTTAATGTACTTATGTGTGAGTAAATATTGTTTAAATGGTTTAAATTTCGGAAAATATTTAAAACATTTGTAAAACAGGTAGAATAGTTTCTCTTTGAGAGTGTTTGTTAAAAAATGTACTCAGAAAAATATAAGTCAAAGTTTTTTTAGTGCCCCATTTATCTGGCGCCCTGTGCAAATGCATAATTTGCACATATAGAAAGACTGGCTCTGGCTAAAATTTTATATGATGAAACGCGAGAAACTAAATATTTGGTACTAGGTATAACAAGTTAATATTTAATATTGTTTTCTATTAGTTTCATTATTGATTTTAACAATAAATTGTAATTCTTACAATTTAGAATATACAATTGACATACAATTAGTAAAATTTACAAATTAGTTGTTAAGATTATATTTTCTCTCTGATTCGCACTATTACAACGCGGTTATATTATATTATATTATTAATATCGTTGGAACCTCCTCCCGCATAAGTAACAATTCAATTAAGTGTGTGAAAAATATATATATTATTGTAGTGTTTTTGATTTAAAATTGAATTAAAATTTTGAAATAAAAATTTGAATTAAAATTTACAAAAAAAAATTAATAACAGTTTCCGCGTGTGTACAAAATAAAAGAAATATACAAACAAAATAAAATAAATATATAAAACAAATTAACAATTAAAAAAAATTAACAACTTATTTATAAAAGAAAATGGATAAAAAACAAGATAATTCAATACAAATTTTAGGCGAGACTCGTAAGTAAATTTAATAGTATTTTCATATCTTATATTATCATTTTATCTTTGGCTATTAGAATTTAGATACATTCAATTATTGGCTAGCGGAAAAATCTCCGACAAATAAAATGAAAAATGATCGCAAAATTTAAGGTCAGGAAACAAAAATAAGCCAAAAGTAAAATGAAAAAATGCACCAAACAAATTTAATATAAAAAAAAATATCTGCAAAAAATATTGGCTTAAAAAAAATTTTAAAAAATTACATTCAGGTGAAATAAAGAGCTCCACGCAAGCTTAATAATTATTATATATTAATATAATAATTCATATTATTATAATTTAAAACAATAATGCGAATCTAATAACAAAGAAATTTGTATAAAATAATTTGAAAATTTTTATCATTTTTAAATTTGAAAAATGAAAAATATCCCCAAATTAATTTTTTGATGTCATTTAATATCTTTTAGAGCGATTTTTCATTTTGGGGTAATTGTTCATTTTATTTCTTAGGGCGATTTTTCCTGGTGCGGTTTTTCCAGAGCCTAAATTATTACTTTTTTATTTTTACTATAATTTTTTCTCATACACTCTTAACTCATGATTAGGCGATCCAATTTATATAAATACTATGGACTTATTAAGTCAAGAAACTGCGCACAATGTTGCAATTTATTCTTTGACTTTAGATCAATTCAACACGGATCAAGAATTTGCCCAAAATGAAAATGTTGAATTTGAAAATACACAATTATCACAAAATACAAATCAACAAAGTGCACAAAATCAAAATATTACATTATTAAATACAAATAAACAAATTTTACATATTGAAAATATACAATCAACAGAAAATGCAAATGAATTAACTTCTCCCCAAAATGAAGAGTCAACTTTAGAATCATTGTTGCAATCGTGGGGTTTATATCAATATTTAGGCAATATATTCAAAGGTAAATTCTTAACAGCATTTATGTCCTTTTTCCTAATTCTCTTTTTTGTCTGCTTCATAGAGCATTTTATTACTATTCAAAGTCTGATTGACATAACAGAAAGTGACATTAATCAACTAATTCCATTGTTTGGCATAAGAATTAGCTTTAAAAAGTATTTGGCTGAATGGAGAATTGCTAATGTGAGTCTAACGAAAAATATACTTTATATTTCTTTCCCGCAATGTTGAAATATTTTTATTTAAATTTTATTCCATATTGATATTTTAGGGACACTCATCCGTACCTATAGCTGAAACTCTGTCCATGAACTCCCAAGTGTCTCAATGGGTTAGGGATAATATAACGTGTAGTACTCCATCAGCAATAACATGTAGCACGCCTAGGAATATTTTGGGAGAGTGCAGTCGGGAGGGAACACCGGATTCTTTACCCGATGCTAATAGATCATCTCCAAGATCATCACTAATTTTTTCTGTGGAAAATATAAGCAATCTGGTACCATTTAAAACTTTGAGAAAAATAATTAAATTATAATTAAAAATTAAAATTTAGAATCTGCGGGAAATATTAGCAAAAGACTTTTTATCAGCTGCTGCAATTGATTATCAAGAAAAATTCAAAGCAATCAATGATCATCATAGGAAAAATGTGATTACAACAACCGCAAATTACTTCCTTCAGTTAAGAATTCGTTTGGTTCCCGATGATTTTCATACACTTACATCAAAAATTATAGAAATATTTCCTTCTGAAGATAAAGTAATAAATATTTAATATAATTTGATTACAAAAAATTATTCTCTTTATTATTTTCAGACATCATATTACATAGAACGAACTGAAACCAGTCAACCAAGAGGTGCTCTGTACAACAAGTACATAAATGGTATGCGAAAACTTCGTGACCAAGGATTACTTGAACGATACAATAAAGATTATAAGAAGCGTCGAATTTCTGAAATCGATCCTGGAGGTATATTTAAATACATGTTTGCATCAAACATTATTATATATTCTAAAAAATTAATTGTTTCCCTCTAGATCAACACTTTCAAGAAGACGATAAACTTTGGCTTTCTTTTAAGCATGATCCATGGCCCGTAGTTGAACAACTTTGGAAAAAAACTAGAGAACAGCGACGGATTGAAATAATTTCTAGCACAGATAAAACTATTTCAAAAATTTTTTCGGACTGGCCCCGATTTAAAGATCGTGATGGTCATAGATTGGTAAACAACAATAGTCATCCATTATCTTTTTCACAACATTAAAATTTATAATTATTGCAGATAGAAATTGATTTTGAATGTCTTTACAAAGACAAATCGTCCAAATTATTCGCAGATTTTGAGCTTAATGCTTCAAAAATAATAACGTTTGCGAAAGAAAAGGGCAAAAAGGACATTCTTCAGGAAGAAATCATAAACAATGGTAAGGATTTGGTTTTTTGTGAAGTTATTTAGAACTGTATAATTAATTAAATATACACAAGTATTTTTCCGTTCTAATTTTTATTTTATTATTTATAAACGTTTTTCGGGAAAAATGTTCCCTTCTTCAGTAATGCGTGTAGTAATGTGTGTAGTAATGCGTAATGTAATATATAATTACTGTAGAAAGGAACATTGTTCTCAAAAGGAACAAATTATCAAAAATAGATATAAATTAATTAATTAATTTAACTACAAAAAAATAAATAAAATAAATATAAAATAAATACTTATTTTACTAAAGAAAATATTCTTTTTGCAGATCTCCGTATCATAAATATTTTTAAAGTACTTCATTATTTATTACCGCCGAACACAAGATCAAAGTTTAAGGTGGCTGAAAAAATAATAAATTGGAAACCATCTATTCAGGATTCAGTGAATGGTATGTTTTTGTTTGTAGAAACTGAAGCCAGTATAGAGGAGAAAATATCCGATTTATCAGATGAGCACAAAACTAAAAGCTTAACACTACAGCCAATTGTGGTAATTTTAATGATTGATGAAATACCAACAAAATTTTTTGTAAGAATAGATGGTACTACTTATATGCAACATAATATATTAGCTGCAGTCGATTTATGCTTTAAAGCATTTCATGTATTTAATTTGGCATATCCGCGCCAATCACATAATGTGTGGATTTTTATACAAAAATATTTTTATATGATTACAACCTCATATGATAAGACTATATCTTCAGTTTCAAGTCTTATAACTGAATTAAATAAAAATATAGCTTAACATTCCACGCATTACATATATTTGTTGTAACCGTATTATATTATGTAATAAATATTCGTTCATAAATCTTTTCTGGTTTGTAAAAAATTGTTTCTATAAAAAAAATCCAAATCATATAATCATGTTTCCTTGTTACTACTGCAAAAAATTATTCAATATTTCAAGCCTTTGTTTTCATATCGAACTTCATCACTTTCGTAAGAATTCATTTGATCAATTTTACAAATGTGGTATCGTTAAATGCTCATAAGCGTTTCAATCTGTTTATTCATTTAAAAGACATATGCTTAAGCAACATGCTGCAAAAAATATAAGTTCCAATATTTCACCTGTAAATATAATAATACCGTTGAAGTCCATACAAAAAAATTCAGTATTAAAAGATCCCTTGGAGAATGGAAATCTATCTGCTGCAAATAAGTTACCATGTTCCCAAAACTGTAATTTTTCAGCAGAATCTTTAATATTTCCTCCACAAGAAATTCAGCAAGTGAATCAAATGCACAATTTTGAATTCAATCCATTTAGTAGCGATGAAATTTTGAAATTCATTTGTAATTTACATGGAAAGCCCAATCTTTCAAGAAAGCAAGTTCAAGAAATAGTTCAATCAACAGAAAAGCTTATTACGAATCTTTTTCGTGGTCTTAAAACCACGTTTATCAATAAATTTTTAATAACTATAAGTAACGAAATGGAACATGTAATAAATAGGCCATTGAATATTTTTAAAATAATAAATACGGAGCATAAGCTAATTAAATACCTAGAAGAAAAAGAATTATTTTTTTATCCTAAGTCATTTATAATTAATAATGAATCTGAGCTGATGTTCCAAAGTGGTATACCTACTATTGATAGTAATAAATCTAAAGGCGTCTTAATGCCTATTGAATTTCAAATAAAACACTTTTTTGAACTTCCAAATGTTTTAAATAAAGTAATTGAAAATATGGAAAATTTAAGCTCAGTAAATGATATTTCTAATTTTATTAATGGAAGAAGATGGAAAAATATAATAAAAAAATATGAAGGGAAAATAGCCGTACCATATTTCCTATATAACGATGATTTTCAAGTTGACGATGCATTAGGATCTCATTCTGGGCAACATTCGATTTCAGCTTTTTATTATAGTTTCCCAACTCTTCCCACTTATTGTGGTTCTGCATTGGAAAATATTTTTGTAGCCATGCTAGTAAAATCAAAATTTATTAAAGCTTACGGTAATGACTCATGTCTGCATCTCTTAATGGAGACGTTGAAAAAAATTGAAACAGATGGAATAAAAATAAAATCGGACAGAGGTGAAATAGTAGTCCATTTTGTACTAGGATTACTTATAGGGGACAATTTAGGATTAAATTCTTTATTAGGGTTTTCCAAATCTTTTAATGCCAATTTTTATTGTCGATTCTGTAAAATACCAAAGTCCCTGGCATATACTGCAATTAAAGAAGACCCTAAGTTTCTACGAGATAAAAATAGTTACGAGCAAGATCTTATAACACAGGACGTTACACTTACTGGCATCTCTGAAAATTGCGTTCTAAATTATTTGGAAAATTTTCATGTTACAAATAATTTCTCAGTAGATATCATGCATGACATCTTTTTAGGTATATGCAAATATGGTATATGTCAAGTCATACTATTTTACATAACGTGTACCGGTTTTTTTACATTGGATTTGCTAAATTTCAGAAAACAAAATTTCGATTATGGTGCCATAGAGATAGGCAATATTTCTTTACCAATTAAACTAGAACACATTAAAAAAAACAATATTCACATGTCTGCTCGTGAAACCTGGTGCTTCGTCTCATTTTTTCCATTATTAATTGGCGACTTAATTCCTGAAACAGATGAAGTGTGGAAGTATGTAATAACTCTCTCAAAGTTAGTTGATATTTTGCTCCTTCCAAGAATGTCGAAAGATCTAATTATTCACCTAAATAATTTAATTTCTCAACATAATACGCTCTTTGTTACGTTATTTAAGGAAAATTTAAAACCGAAACATCATTTTATGATCCATTATGCAAGTATAATACATGAATCGGGTCCATTAAAATATTTATCTTCTTTTCGGTTTGAAAGTAAACACCAAGAGCTAAAAGCTTATGCGAAAAATATAACGTCGCGAGTAAATATATCGTATTCTATTGCTCTGAAATTTTCATTAAAATTTTCCTCAAAACTTCTAAAAAACGAGGATATTTTTGAAACAATTTTCAACCCAAAATTTTCAAAATTAACCCTTCGAGAACTAAGCTGCTATGAAATATTAAAAGATAATTTAACTACTTATATTGAACTACCAGAAAATAATTTGGAGTTAATATCTGTTGAATACAAAGGAACTAAATATAATAAAAATTATTTTATATTAAAGAATAGTATAGATGAAAATATATATGAAATTGAGCATATGTTTATTACTAATAATAATGTATTTTTAATTTGTTCAATGAATGAGTTATTAGAAAATGATGAACATTTTAACTGTCATAAGGTTGGATCTAAGATTCCCAACATTTTTCATATTATTGCTATAAATAAATTTAAATACCCTCCTATCAATTTACATAAATTAATGAACGGCAATTCTTATGCAAAAATAAAAAATTTCTGATTTTTTTATATGAAATAAATTAGTAATTAAAAAATTAATTAGAAATTAAGAAATTAAATAAAAAATAGTGTTAAGTAAATAAGATCTAATGTTAAGTATTTAAGGTTACCTTTATTAAAAATTAATAAATTAAATTAATTTTAAGAGTTTTTTAAAGTATTTTCTAAATAAATAAGTGAATAAATAAGATGTATCAGTAGAATAATTTTGTGTTTTAATAATTATATGAAAATGTATTATGAGGTAACTTTTTAGAAGAAAAGAACTGCACTTCTTATAGCTATAGCTTTTTGTCTATAAGAAAAGGTATGTATACTAGATTTATTACAATTTAATTGTGAAATCTACAATTTATTACAACAACATAATGGTAAAATTAACAATCTGCTTAGATGGTTTATTACATTTTAGTTACAAAATCTACAATTTATTTATCATTGAAACAACTGGTTAATATTAAAATTAACAAATATATTGTGAAATACACAAATTGGACAATTGTTAATAAAAATATTTAGTTGTTGGACTAACATATTTGTTGTAAATAGGTTTTATAAAATAAATAGTAGGTTTTACTAACTATTCGTTGAATCTACAAATTATTTTAAACTATGAAGAAATTACAAACAATTTATTAGTTTTACAAAACATTGTTGATTTTGCAAAAAATGAAAATATATTTTTTTACAACTTTTTCGGTTGATTCAACAATTTTCTTTTAGGCTGAAAATCATTGCCGTAATTGGTTGAAAAAATCATGTTTTTGGTTGATTCAACAATGTTTTTCCCTGGGTGTATGTAGACTTATGAAGTCATTAACAAAATTATCCCTTTCTTTCTGTTACGCTTGCTTTATTTTATTAAAAAAAAAGACTTCTGCTAAATTTTTTTTTTTCTGCGGAAGTTTCCTGTAGATCATTAAAAAACACAATCGAAAACCTAAGTCCTCTTGGTAATATGGAATTTTTACCCACTAAAACTTCTTACCTCTGAAGTTCGTATAATGGAATTATCACAAATAAAAAATTAAAGTACTTTATTACTTCCTTTCATTCATGTGTGACACTAAAAATAAAACCTGAAAAGATATTGCACTGACAAACTTTATTGTCTCCACTTATACCCATATTGAATTTATGTGATTCAATTAATGACAATTGCTCTACTCTTACAGAACAGAACTAGTCAATGCAAGGTGTCGTTCTGATATCATTAAATACTATCGTTTGCTGGGTTATTATATATACTTAATATCGTTTTTTAGTAATTTTCTTGTAAAAACTCTTATAGAATTCCTTTATACAGTTTTGCTTTTTTGTTAAGCTTGAAAATAATTTTTATTGAATTTATTTCATTCAACCACTTTTTAGGTTATTTTATTACATATTTTTAATAAAGATGCAAAACAATATATATTTAAAAACTTTTGTAAGGGTAATGTGCGTTCTAAAACTAAAATGAAGGGTTTTAGAACTAAAATACAGTCCAACAACATTTTTTCTTACATCTAAATTATTTCATGTTATTTAGCCATTTTTATATTTCAAATATCATTATAATCAACCTAAATTAATCAATTAATTGGTATTATAGTACACAGATTCACATGAGTTCATTAACAATAACAGTTGTAGGTAAAAGTAGAAGTATATTTTTTTTTCCTTTCAAATGTTATTTTAAGTGGCATCTGTACAAACATAATACACTAATAAATTTTCATGTGGGATCGAGGTCATCTAAAATTTATAATTGAATTTTATCTTAAAATTTATCAATGTTTTTTGTTTTTCAGATTTTAAACCTGGGAATCAAAAAAAAAATTACTTTTTTTAAATATGTTTTTTCAAGAGGATGGGTACAAATTTCATGCGTCTATTGTCTCATCTCACTATTCTTTTTATTTTTGTTTTTGGTTATTTTCTAGAACACAAATCTTCTAGTAGTAGTTTAGATTGATGGACAGAAGTATATATATATATATATATGTTATGTATATATTATAAATCTATATGTATATAATACATATATCAAATAAATAATTTGTGTTCTTTGAACCGAAATTGATCCAGTTATTATTTCGTATTTAAAAATATATCTTTCTTTTATGGGATAAATTAAATCTGTAGATTGATTTTGTTTTTTTTTTTTTTGCAAAAAAAAAACAGAATTGGATTAAATTGGATTATAACTTTCTTTATTTTTTTTTTTGTTCTGGGATTGGAATTTACCAAAAAATTTTTAGGCGCCTGACAATTAAGATCTACTAGAAATGCAATGAGTTTTTAGTGTACAAAAAAAAAAGAGGTCATATTAATTACGGTTGCAAGAATTTTAAAAAATAGATCAAAGTATAGTTCTGTTTTTTTTTTTTTTTATGTTTCATTTTATTCTTGTTTTGTTTTTTTGTTTTCTATATCTTAAGGAATTTTATGATTGAGAAATTTAAAGAAGTTTTCAGTTTTGTATGTTTTTTTTTATATTGAAATCAAAAGAAAAACAGAAGCATCAACCAATTAACAGAGTTTTTTTGATAAGTTTTAAAGATTTTATACAACATAATTACTGTTTTAAAATTATCTTGTTACTGAGCCAATTCATAATTTGTTGATTGAATCAAAAATCAACTTATTTTAGAAATGAATTTTTAGTGCTAATCTTTCATTAATTTAATCAGTTTAATTAATCCACAATTTATCAGTTAATACTCTTTCGTTAAGCAGAGATCTACGAATACTCATATTTGTGAATTACTTTCTCATCCAAAACATGTTTGAAAAAAAAATTAAATGTCTAGGGATTTATTTTTGAAAGGATGTAAAAGAAGACTCTCGTCTAATTAAATTTCAAGTACTAAGTGCTTATCCTGTTTATAATAGTTTTAATGGTACGCCTCTTATTAAGTAAGATATATGTTTCAGATACTTTTTCGTGAAATACTAATCCATATAATTTGAAATAAGTGGATGAAAAAAATTATGGGCTTCCTTTTAGCGTTTCCGTTTTTATCCAGTTAATTTCTTGAACTTTACGTATCTTAAGCTTCTTTATGCCGTTTCTTCGGCCATTTTTGTTTTATTTTCCGTGATTTCTTTTACAGAAAGTGCTTATGTTTTAGATAGAGAATCTGGTCTTTTTTTTGTTGACGTGTATGTCATTATTTGGTATATTTAAATCTTTAACTTTAAAATAAACATTACTGTGAATATAAGAATTTGATCGAAAAATTATAGGAGTTCAGTATATCATTATGTAGCAGTATAACATTATGTAGTAGTATACCATTATGTAGTTCTATAAATTTATATAAGGATATAGAGCTATCTAAGGATTTATAAGGATATAGAGATACAGAGCTATAAATAAAAGTTCATTGCTTAATTTTTAAATATTTAAATTTAATTAGAATTTATTTTGATTTATGTATACCAATTTACAAAATTATACATTGAAATTAAATTAAATTAAAATAAAATATTAAAAATATAATTTAAATTATGCTATAATATAACATAAATAATAAAGTTCTTTAATTTACTAACATAATTATTTATAATATATACATATATTTAATTTATATACATTACCCATTTTTATATATGTATTTTTTTCTTTAAATTTCAATAAATTTCTTTCAGGATTCTTGTTTTGTACTTTTTTTTAGCATCCTTGAGAAATTCATTATGTTCATTAAGAGTACTTTAAGTTATTTGACTTTTTTTTTTTTGTACAAAATTGAAAAGCATTGAAAATTATAAATAAAACAATAGTAAGATATCTTATAGATTTAAAACAATTTTAAAATTCTCTTATTTTTATCTTAAAAAATAAATGATTAATTAAGATTGTAATATGGTGGTTAGAACTACAATTTTAACTTCGCGGTCTAAAGACAAAGATTAAAGAAACAAACAGAATAGATAGAAACAAAAAAATTAACAGGAACAAGGATATTTGCGGTGATGGATTATAGTGATAACTGAACAGTTAATAAGGTGTGCTAAAATTTCCCATATTAAAAAAAAAATAGACAAAACTCAAACTGCGAAACCAAAAATTTCATATTTCTGTGACTAAATCCCCTTTTCTATCCAATTATTTTATTTTTTTTTTCTTTTTTAATTTAAAGGATAAAAACTGGTTTTAATATACCCAAAATTCGTCCCGCATGTACTAAAATTAAAGCTCTCATTCAAATTCTGGCTACATTAAATGAAACTCGACGATTAGTGTACTATATGTAATGATTCAACTGATAGTTTAAAGTAGTATATACATGTAATCTCACAGCTTTTCTATTAATATTTCTAAATAAGATTATATATACTTGATATAGAAATCTCAATAGAATCTTCAATAGAAATTTGAATATTCATTCAGACGATAACAACAGCCTTAACGTAGGCAAAATGAGAAAATTGAAGTGTAAAATTAAAACTTACTATAATTAAAAATTAATCAAATTAAAAAGATATGATATAAAAAATCTTTTTATCTTATAAACGAAATACATATATATTATTTGAATTCCCATATGTATTCGAACAAATTAAGATAATTTTTATATCATAAATTTATTATATTTTATTTTTTATTTTTTTTTTTTTTGATTCATAATCTAAAATTTTCTCAGAATAGTCAGTGACCATTGCCTTATCCTATATACCTACTACTTATTTCTATCTCTAATAATTTATTTTCCAATAAAAAGTTTTTTTTTTTTCGATATAAGTTATATACAAATAAAAAAAAGGACGAAAAACAAATAAAAATTATCTGATATCCCCATATTAAATATTCCTTAAAAAAAAAAAAGAATTTTTGTTTTTTTATTGTTTTTTTATTTGTGTTTTTTTCTTTTTTTTGTTCTGTAAAGTACTTATCTTATCGAAAGGTCAATAAAAATAAATATTAGCTCATAAATATTGCAAAAAAAAAAAAAAAAAAGTTTCAACGAACAAAAAATTATTGACATATTATCCAAAATGAGAAAAAAGGAGTCATCAATTTATACACACATGTTTGTATGCACGTATAAATAAAACACATGTGATTAGATCTTTGTATAACAATAATATAATATATATTTTCTTTTCTATTAAATATTTATATCCTTTTATTTTTTTACATTTAATATAAACTGATACCAGAAAAGAAGAAACAAGGAAAAGTAACCAATACCAATAAATAATCACAATTTCTTGCTTTTCGTTTTGTTATTTTGTTTTTTTGCTTTTTTTTTTATTTTTATATTCTATACTTTTAAGGAAATTTTAAGTGTTTTTCATATTTTATATTGGACCTCTTCAAATTCTAAGAAAGTATTTAAAAAATATATAGAAAACGAAAAAAAAATAAGGCGTTGCTAGGTAACACATCAAATCCCACCTAGTTCTCACCATTATAATATCTTTTTTTTTTGGTCTTTTTTGAAAAATATTAAAATATATAAAAATTCCTTTTAGTTTTCCTTTCTCCTTTTTACTATTCTAAGAAAATCCTTTGTAATCTTCTTGCTTGTAAGATTTTTTGAGCATTTTCTAATGACCATTTATTATAACCATTTCCCTTTATTCATTTTACTGTTGTTATGTACCGTATTCTTATTCTTTGGTTAACTTTGTCCCTCCAACCATAAACAAAAGAAGTATAGAATTTTTATTTGAATATTCCTGTTGTATAATTTATCATCAACCATTATTCTTATCAGTTGGCTTTTTTTGGTTTGTTAAGCTGATGGAAAGTTAAGTCATGGAATTTTGATTTAAAAAAAAAAAAACCAAAATACAAAAATAAAATATGAATGGTGTGGGTGTTATTTCGTTTGTGTCCAGAAAATGATAAATTGTAAATAAAATATAATAAATTTTATTTTTCTTGCGAAATAAAAACAGAATTCATAGTATAAAATTATATCTTCTATACATGTTTTTCTTTTGAAGCCTATGTTTGTATTTTTATATGTCTTTTCGGTTTATTTATTGATCTTTTTTTGTAAAATATCCTGATCCAAAATAATATTGCAAATGATTCTCCTTTTACAAATTAAAGACAAATAAAATTAAATTAAATTAATAAAACTTAATTTTCTTTATAAGGAACTTGAATTGTTCAGGAAAATTCAACTTTCAAAAGTCTTTCATTTAGTTTTTGTTGGTTTAGGTAGGTAGTTTATGGTGGGTAGGTTGTTTTAGATGGGTATATTAATATCGTTCAGTCCTATAAGAATTATAGGGGATTCAATAAGTCGTTTATTATTCATATTTGACTAAGCTTCAGTTTCTTAATCATTAATTTCAGTAAGCCGTTAATTACTCGGATACAGCTATTTTACAAGATTATGAAACATTAATATGTATTCTATTTATGCGCCATCTTGTATAAGAATTATTAATTTTAAATTTATATTTTATTTTTTACGATATTAATTATTTCGATATTAACTAATACGATATTAACTAATACGGACTATCGGAGCGGGGTTTAAACTCGAAACCTGCCAAATGGATAGTTGGCGATTTAAACTACGTCTTTCAGATATATTTTTATTTATATTAAAATTTGAAAGATTTGTTTCTTTGACTAAAATTATAGGGTAAAATGTAAAATGCTTACGCATACATATGTAAATATATGAGTTCAAAGATGAAAATTTTACGAGTACAAAAAAAAAAAACAATCTTTCATATCTTTTCTTAAAAACAGAACATATCAAGATTTTGTCCAAAAAGTCTCTAATTATTGTACCTTGTCGAAACGGTCTCAAAATTACAAAAGAAATGTAGTCTGTTTTATATATAAATACTTATATCTTCTAAAGTATGAGAGATAGAATTCAAGTATGTATGGGTAAATTATAGATGATGGGAGCACCTTTTCGACGAGGTACAATAATTGGGAGCTTTTTTTTGGACAAAATCTTGATATATATTGTTTTTAAGAAAAGATATAACAAATTTGTTTTTTTTTTCAAAATTTTTAACTTTGAACTCATTTGTGTATTATCTCATAAACGGTACCACCTATATTGCCACCAAATAAACGTTAAAATAATCTTAAGATTATTATCCTTCCATCTTAGAAAGCTTGTAAATATATATTTAACAGAATAAAGAAATATAACTTTTTACATAAAAAAAAAAAAAAACGAAGAAAGACAAGGATGTTTTCAAATGTCCTTTTCGTCTTTAAAGAAAGAAGCGCTATTAAGGAAATATATTTTTGAAAAGGTAACGTCACAAAGTACTGTCTGGGTAACGTCACAAAGTCAAACACATACTGGTTTCGGTCTACGTGTGGTCAGCATAAACTGCACAATCTCGAAAAATATAACATTTAGTCAACTTAGTCAAAGACTACTTAAAAAAACTTTTTTTTTAAAAAAACTATAAGTCAATTTATGACGCATCAGCGAAAATCAAAACACACAAATATTGCATAGCAGAAAATAAAATCTTATGCCCTATTTAATTTTAAGCATTAATTAAAAAATTTTCCTTAATTCAAATCAATATAAAATATCAATTCAATAAATAATTAATGTTTTCTTAAAAATAAACTAAAAAAAAAAAAATTTAAATAAACCATAAAAAAATTAAGTAATGAAAGATTTTACTGTTACAATTTTAAATTGATTTATTTGTAATCATGTTTTTGATCATATATTTTAAGCACAAGTTAAGGATATTTCCAATTAAATGTATAATTTTTAATATTATACGAAATCAATTCACTATTTGTCATCATATGAATTTTTATTACCATTTTTTAAATAATTCCTATGTATGCATACATATGTATATAAAAGTTTCTGTTATTGCTTTTAAAAATTTATTGAAAAGAAAAATATGAACAGGAAATTGTATTTTGCATTTGCTATGCAATTCCAGGAAATGAATTGAATATTTTTTTAAATATTTTTGTTATTTTTACCCTTTTCATTTTCTTCTCAACTTTTTATTTAAATAAATTCTCTAAGTTACACATACATATTTATAGCAATTATGTACATAAATATAAATGTCCACTAAAATCAAAGAAATTATTTTGTGTCCATCAGGACAGGTATATTGTTATCAATAATTATATAACAGTATAAAATGGTTACCAAAAAATGATTGATTTTAAAAATCAAACAAAATACAAACAACATTTTATTTTACCACACTTGACAATTTTCTTATTATACCCATATGAACTCGTATATGTTCAAGGGTATACAAAATTTTCCATTACGTTAGTGATACCTTAAAGGAGTCGAGTTAGATGTACATTCAAGTGTATGGAGCATGACAGATTTTGCAAAACGGTGTCGAATTACAACAGGAGTTACAACATCCGTAAAATTTAGATGTGCTGGTGCGACAGGTTCGGGTAGCTGCCATACAACTTCTCTTTTTAAATGAAAATAACTCAGTGTCTATTGAAGCTAGGAATCTTGGTTAGTCTAAAGCAGTCTGTTCCGGCAGCTACCATATAACTCCTTTTTTCATATAAGCATATTTTAAATCTCTATAACTTTGTACTTAATAAAGATATACATCTGAAATGCAATTTCTAAAAAATTACCAAGTTTGATGGCAATAACTTTTATGAAGTTTAGTTGCTCTAATGCAGCAGCTTAAGGCTTTTTGCACCTCTTGGAACTTAATGAATGTAGACCTCTGAAATTTTAAAAAAGATAACGATGTTTCAGGTAAATATGGTTGCGCTGGTGCAACAGATCCAGTTAGCTGTCATACAACTCCAAAATTTACATAAATATATCTCGGTACTAAACTTCAATACTAAAGTATCTGAAATTTTGTAAAGTGGGGGGCTAGTTTTACGGAAACATCATAATATATTACGTTCATACGGTTTCCCAGAGTTGACACAGTCTGTTCTACTGAACTCTTCCTCGGTTTTTCTTCTAACTTTTAACTTTTTTTTTTCTTTCATTTAAAAATTTTTTTACTAATTGGAATGCGTCTAATTGACGACTAAAAACACGACAATGTAAATTTTTGTATTTTTCTGAATGTTTCAATTTTTAACTAATTTGTTCTTTTTTTTTTTTCATTTTTTTCTTTTTGATTTGGAATTTTGATGATTTTGTTTTGAGAATATTACTCTAAAATGTTCTAAACATTCAATCGAACATAGGGAAAAAAAAAACTCAAAAATAAAATAGAGGATCCAACGGTCAATAAATTTTTTTTAAAGATAATATAAAAAAATTCATATCTGATACCACAAAGAGAGAAAAAAAAATATTATAATACCAAATCTATGCATATCTTGTGGTAATCATGACTCGCAATACAGTATTTATCCATTTATTAAGGGTTACATTTGCTTTATTTTAATTTGGCCATCGGACAGCTTAACAGAATATAGAAATGCTGTTATACTTATGCTGTTATCATTACATTTGGGAAATGCTTTTTTCATATGCTTTAAGATGTATCGGATCCAAAAACAATTGTTTTAAGATTTCAATTTTTTGTAGGGTAAAAAAAAGATACAAAAAATATAAAAGGATAGTCAAAAAAAAAAAAACAAAAAACAAAAGAGAGACCTTGTGAATATAATTTTAATAAATCAAAAGCAATGATCGACAAAACAAAAAAAAAAACAAAATATGAACGCATAGGAAGGAAATAAAAGCATTGAACATTTGAGCATTTAAACATTATTAAAAAAAAAATAAAGATCAGAGGCTCTTTTTTCTCTCTCTCTAAAGGGAACACTCTGATGAACAAACCAATAAAAAATTCAAAATAAATATATATACTATAATATGTGTATATATTTTATTTGTAAGTAGATGTGTAACTGGATCTGATATTCTGATTTTGATTATTATATTTTTGAATTCATCAATTTCATGTTAAATCGGAAAAAAAGAAAAAAAAATGTTGATGGCATGGCGCCAGCAATTTTTTTTTTTTTACTTTTTTAGTTTTTAAATTTTGATTATTTTTCAAAAAAAAAAAAATTTTTTCTTAAATTGAGTTGAGTTTTTAAAAAGTTAACTTTATGTTATTAAAGCTATGTTTATTGGTTACATTGTATGCTTTTGGGCTTATTTTTTTTTGCCCTTTTTTTTTTTAATAAAAAAATGTATTATTGAAAATAAATAATACATTAATGTTACAGGTATGATATGAAATATCATTGATGACACTTAGAATGAAGTGTTATAGAATTTAAAGTTCAAGATTTTAAAAAGTCTGCTATTTTAATACCAAGTTCATCAACTGAATCGATCAAGCTCATCAATTGAATCGATGGTTTGTAAGGTATTATGTTATACTTTCGCATCTACTTTTTCTTCTACATCATGTTCATCAACTATAACAAGAGTCTTAATTGATACCTGGAGAACATGTCGGATATTTCCAACAAAAAATATCTTTTTTAATTTGATCAAAGATATTCTTCAACGATTTTAACAGATTTTATGCCGTGCATATGTACCTTGGCACTCTCTATTACAGATCACCCATTTTACTTTTAGAGTTAAATTTTTGCATCAAATATGATACATTGCTTATCGATTTTATATGGAATTTATTTCTGTTAATTATTTTGTTACGTATTTTTATGGTGGCAGTATTAAATTAAAAAGTTACAGTATTTATTTTTATTTATGTGTCAGTATTAATATGCTTTTATCAGTAAATAATTTTTAACAGTATTGTAAGAATCAAGGCCCAGGGTCCACTTATCAATATGATCAAATAATCAAATAAAACTTATCAATAAAGTGATCATTTGATTATTTGATTAATGATAAGTGTTGGGTGCAATAGGATCCATTTGTAAATGAATATAGATTTAGTGTAGTTGCTAAAATGTACCTACATATATAATAAACTATACAATTAAAACTATAGTTCCAAATTTTACTGATTAACTGAAAATTTTCCTATACCTTTTCCTTTTCCTATACTGATTCAGATTTTAAATTAACAAACAAAGAAGATATAATTTACAAAACATTATAACAAAAACTTATATACTTTACATGTAATTACCAGTCTTCTTGGAGTACCTATACTGTTGTAGCTATGATATGTCGTCACTTTCTTCCTAGAATTCAATAAAAATAAAATCTATACCTTCTTGTCCGACTGAATGGCCAAATTTGAAAAAATGGCTAAAAGAAAAAGAAGATGATGGGACAAGTTTAATAAGTATTTTACGGATATCCATCCACATCCATGGATAGAACATATAATTTTGTGTTTAACGTGGTATTGAAATTTAGCATGCAACCTATTAGGTGCCTATACATCATGAATATAAGGATAACAATTATTGTGTATAAGGAAGGTTATTTTCTTTTTCTTAAATAAATAAAAAAATAGATAAAAATTTAATTTTTAATTATCTGTAACTGATTAGAAAAAACGTTTTGATGTCTTAAACACTTAAGTAAATTAAAAACAAAAAAAACTTAAAGAAGAAAAGGATCAAAAATTAATTTTCCTTTATTGAGATATTTATTTATTTATTTATTTACTTATTAACATTTAAAGTAATATTACAATATAATCTTGGAAAAATTTAACTTTTAGCACCAGTGGAGACAAACGTATTGTATCCCATTAAATTCCTTCCAATCAGCTGTTAGCTAGTATAAGGATAAAGGAAGTATAGTTATTTGACTGTCATGTGTCGAATTGACGTAAAATGTAGTTTAGATAATTATCGTGTAGTATTAGGTTTTATTCAATGATGATAGTTAATTATAGTGTATTAGTTTTAGTTATTAATGATTATAGTATTTTATTTTTAGTATTATTATAGTAAGTAGTATATTATTTTTTATAGTATATAGTAGATTAATTATGTTGATTGTATAACGTTGAGATGTGTTGATCAATAATTAGTGAGATTATTTGTAGTATATTATTTATTTTTTTTATTAAAGAATATAGTTGTTATGGCTATATGTGTGAACATCAATTAATTAGTGATATTAGATGAAGTTGATTGAATTATTAAATGTGTACTAATTTATGTTAATTATGTTTAATGTCATTATACCCATATGAACTATGTTAAATAAATTTGCCATTACGTTTGGTACACCTTAAAGGAGTCGAGCTTGATATAGTGTTAAAGGTATGGATCGGCTTAGAAACGATTGAGTCGGTTAAGCCATGTATGTTCGTTCGTCTGTCCGCACGATAACTCAAAAAATAAAGGAGCTAGAAGGTTGAAATTTTTTTTACGTTACTCTTGCAAAATTGTTAGTATCGCTATTTAAATCCAGCATTTTCGGCCGCGGGTTCATAATAACTCAGTATCTATTTAAGCTAGGAACCTAAACTTTTGCAAATGATGATCAAGTTTTATGGCAACAACTTCTGTAAAATTTCGTTGTGATGTTGCGACAGGTTCGGATAGCTGCCCTACAACTTTTCTTTTTGAATGAAAATAACTCAGTGTCTACTGAAGCTAGAAATCTGAAATTTAGTGAAGAGGTGTCGAGTTACCTGCCAACAATTTTTGTAAAATGTGGTTAGTCTAGAGCAGTCGGTTCAGGAACTTATTGGAACTTATTGCAGGTGGGGGTCTGAAATCTTACAATTAATGATTAATTTTTATGGCAACAACTTCTGTAAAATTTGGTTGTGATGGTGCAATAGATTCGAGTAGCTCTCATGCAACTCGACAATTTACATAAATATATCTCGGTAGTTAACGTGGTTACTAAAACATTTGAAATTTTTTAAAAGATGATCAAGTTTTATAAAAACAGGATATATTACAATACGGGTAACCCAGAGTTGACACAGTCTACTGTACTGATTACTAATGGTATTAATCATAATTAATACCATTTTAATTTAATTTGTTGCTATTTGTTACATTAATGAATTATTTAAAATTATTAATTTTATTAATTCTGATATTTTTTATATCAAAATAATTTGATATTTTTTATATTATAATATTTATCTTTAAGTAACTATACTTATTAACCTTTCACGTTTTTATGTTAAAAGTTATAATAATTCCTTAACACTAAACTAATATTATTTAAGTTATTTTTGATAGTGCAGCCACCTATAACCATTTTTCTTTAGCGGCCATCTATAACCATTCCTCATCATTTTACATTTTCATTAAATTTGAATATTAACAGTAACAATGTTACCTTTTAGATACATTTTTGTTCTTTTGTTTTTTTTTTGCTTTTTATTCTCCCAATTCTCAATGCATTAAAGGAAAAAAAAATCAATGAAAATAATGTTGAATGTCTTTCTAATCTAATCAGGTGCATAAATGATGACGAGGTTGATAAAAACAAAAAAACAGAAAAAAAATAAAAAGAACAAAAATTGATATTGATGATAATTGATAATGATGAATTTGTTACTATTGAATCACAATTTTTTGGTATGTTTTTTTTTTGTTTTTTATTATTTTTTCTTTTTTTATAAATTGGGAGCCCTGGGAAAAAAAAAGCAAATACTTGAGTTATGTTGTTCGAATATTATTTGCTGCTTCTGCTACTCTTACTGTTTGTTGTTATTATATTTTATCTTATTTTTTTTTTTATTATATTATACATATGTAGTTAACAACATTATAATATTACTTACTTTTTTGTAACTTATAGTTATGTTGTTGTTGTTCAATACAAAATATGTATTACATATTTTAATTTATTTTTAGGCTTTTAAAAAAAAAACAAAAACAGAATTATTTTGTTGTTTTTGTTTTTTGGAGTGTGCGTGTGCATCATATTACCCAAAACCCTTCAAATTATATGAATTTATTAACTTATAAGATTTAAAAAAAAAAAAAAAATCAAATTAAGATATGAGATATTCATAATTAAAGGAAAAACAAAAACAAAAACAAACAAATTATGAAATTACATTTATTCAAGTATAAAAAATGTTTCTATACTAATATTTTTTTTTTTTTTACTAAAAAATATGTTAAGTAGGTAATAAATGTGATAATATTTAGAGCAGAAATATAATTAACATGTTTGTAATTAAGTTTTAATTAGTACACAAAAAAAAAAAAAACAAATAGTTAATTATTACCTGTATTGTAATGCAATCCATATATTTTCTATATAATATAATATAGGTTAAAAAAAAATAGAAGAGTTTTAAATATAATTTAATGTTATTTAAAAATAAATAAATGAAAAATATGAATATAGTATCTATAAAATTATACAAAATACTGATTTCAATATTGACATCAAAAAAATGTATAGAGTACAGGTGCTTATTTCCTTTTTTGCAATTTGCATTATACATATTATACACATTCTGCGAAAAATTTATAACTCCCTTCGAGTTTTCCTATTTTCGCAATGAGCTTTCTATAGGACCGCCACAAAATCCCAAAAAAAAAATTCCCAAATGCCAAAATTCCAAATTCCAAAATCCCCAAATTCTAAAATCCCAAAATCTCAAAATACCAAATTCGAAAATCCCAAAATACCACAAAATACCAAAATCCCAAAGTAGTTTTGATATTATAGTCAATTTCAGATCCAGATTCAAAACCAGGATTGCCGCTTTTTCCAGAATATGTATATACCCAGAATATGTTATATGCCAGATTCTGAATTAGGAGGGATTTTAGAGTTGGATTCAAAATCAGGATTGCCGCTTTTTCCAGAATATATATATATATGAATATGCCAAATTCTGAATTAGGAGGGATTTTAGAGTTGGATTCAAAATCAGGATTGCCGCTTTTTCCAGAATATTTATATATGTATGTGCCAGATTCAAATTAAGAGGAATTTTATAGTGTTCGATTCAAAACCAAGATTGCCGCTTTTTCCAGAATATGTATATATATGAATATGCCAAATTCTGAATTAGGAGGGATTTTAGAGTTGGTTACAAAATCAGGGTTTCAATAATTTGTTTAGGGGGTGTTTGAGGCAGCAGTCCCCACTATTATAAGAATTTTATTGTTGAAACATACCTGTAAGAATAAATAATTTGGTGAGATTTTATAGTTGGTTTCAAAATCAGGGTTTCCACAATTAAATCGACATCTGAAATAACAAAATTCAAAACGAATTATCATAACGAAAATGGTTTGGGATTTTGGTATTTGAGATTTTGGAATTTTGGGATTTTGAATTTTGGCATTTTGGGATTTAATATTTAGGATTTCGTGGCCATCCTGCTTTCTATACATTTAAATCTTAGCTATTTATAATCCATATAAACAATTCATCGTACAAGTAAACATGTATACCCAATATATTTCTCACCATATCAATCAATATAGCAATGTTGTTGAATGTGTGGAGCGTTAATTTTGAATTTTATTAATCAATTTATGGCTTACTAAGAGATATAGACGAAAGGTTATAAATTTCATTCAATGTGATAGATGCAGTCTGATGGTCCATTATATAATTTGCAAATTTTCAAAAAGAACCTGTACGCTTTCAATTTACATTCTAACTCTCGCTTATTATCCTATTTTTCTCCCATTCTTCTTCCCATTACCTAAACCTGCAAAAACGTAATAATCCCTTTCTAAATATAGAAATCTCTTTCTATAGTTTGACTAGTCCAGCAAAAAAACATCATAATTTGTAAAATATACGAATTCTGACAGAAGAGGAAATCGACTCACTCACTATAAAAATAATCGTATGACATATATACAAATACAGAAGCATACCCAACTTAATCAAAAATACTGGCTTAGATGTATGTAGGTACTAAGAAGCACAAAATCTCTCGATCAGGTGAATCAAATCAGTTATAATCTACTGAATCAAATCGAATTTTCTTTTCTTATAATCTTGTTTTAGAAAATCTTTTTTCTCAAAACCTCGTGTATTTCATATCTCGTTTTTTAAAATCTCTTTTTCTCACAAATTACAGAAAAACTATGTTTCGAATGCATAAAACTTAGCTTGACCTCAAATTTAATTTTTTCAAATAAAAACTACGAGTTCAAGCGATAATTTTGTTTGGAAAAGTGAGATATGAGTTAAATCTCATTTTTAAGCATACCACCTAATATTGCAAAATAGTTATTGTAAGGAGAAATTACAACTTTATTGTGGGTATAAGAACTTAATCACAAAATCAGGGGTTTAATTTAATTATTTTATTTTAAGTTAAACTTTGAAAATGTCAGCCCCCACTCTAGATAAATATGTTGGAATTTTGGAAAATTAGGAAAAATATTTTTACGATTTCTTCTGAATTTTCAGGATTGCGTTCATATCACCTTTTTTGCATCCACACTTTGACATAAAATGTTTAAACCAATCTTCTTTTCTTTTATTTTTTATTTATATATATTTAATTTAATTTAAAAAGTAAAATAAAATATTTATTTCTTTCGAGATGAGATGAGATTTTTAAAAACGAGATGAATATAAAAAATAAAAGTATTCGTACCTTAATCCACAAATCCTTAATCTTTAAAATTACATATTTAAGTTCCTAAGAATAAAAAATGTATAGCTAATATTGTAGAGTTTTACTAATTCATAGTTCATTCTGATTTTAAAAGCTACTGACATCTGAATTTTGGACAATATAGTTTGCTTTAATTTTCTTTTTTCAATGTTGTGATATATTTTGTAAGAGACAATTATTGTACTAGAGTATCATATGTGACCACCCCACCAGTATGTTACTTTTATATCTGCTGTATGATAATTTTCAATATTTTTAATTTTACTGTGCTTTAACTTACTTTTTTTGAAAAATTTTGCTTAAAATATGTACATTCATCGTTGAAAAAATAAATGTTCCTAATCAGATCCAAATTTTTTCTAAGCATTCACTTAGTTAGATAAGATCCCTAAGTATAAGACAAGGATCCCAAGAAAATTACGTCAATTCAACGAGTTTTAAAATGTTAGAACACATCAGTTATCCCTGTTGTTTTTTCCTAGTAGTCTGTTGTTTTGAAGTAAGTGTATCTTTACTTTTACAATCTAATTTAAAAAAATTATTAAATTTAAATATTTATTAGTTAGGTATAACGAAGAAAAACTAAGTAAAAGTTTTTTAACATAATTCAAAATAAGAGTTTTTACAGGTACCATTAAATTGCTATGACTGGAATTAATAATTCTTAAAAATTCTTTTATATTTTCATTTTTATATGCATAACTATGTTCTCTTATTTTTCAAATCATTGTAATTATTCAGAAATCATTTATCGATGCATAAAAATCTAAAGATGTTTCCAATTTTCATTAATAAAAGTATATTCTATTCAATATTTGTACGAGTTACACTTTTATATTACAAACAAAATTAAATAAAAATATTTTTTTAAGCATGGCATTTTAATAACAAAAAAAAAAACTTTAATATTTTTTAAAGGATAAGATTGAAAAATGCTTGAATAAATGTGAATTACTTTCGTTCTAATTTTTTTTCAATGCATTTGTTTATCATTACAAACACATTTAAAGGTTTCTTTAAAAAAAATATTTTTTTGCTTTTATAAAAGAATACAGAAGATGAAAGGATATCTCAAACGTTTAAGTTATTTTATTGATAAACTACACCTGAATCAATTGATGTCAAAAAAAAGGAACACAATTGCACAACAATTAAAGGATAATCCTTTAAATGAAAGAAAACAGAGTGACATCTGTATTTAATTACAGAAAGAAAAAAGAAAAAGGAAAAAAGAAAATTTTCAGAGAAGATGAAAAGGAATTATTGAGAAAACTTTTGCATAAAATATAATCTTCAAATATTTTTTATCTAAGACCAGAAAAGCATTTGTTTTAAGGTAATTATTAGGTTTCTTTAAGGTTTTATTCCCCTGAAAATTTCAAGTTCTAACTTTAACCTTTGAGAAGATAGGGGTGGTCAAAAAGTTTGAAAAATATTGCACATAACGCACACAACGGTACATTTAAACGTCAAATTGCATAAAGTGACGCATTTGTCTTGATACTTAAAGCATTAGAAATTTATTTATTTGGTATTTTCCGATAGAAGAAATATTCAGTAGAGCTTGAGTTATAATCAATTTGATATAGAACTTTTTCAGAGATTTGGAACTGTGTAGATCTTTAATAGCTGATGCTATGTTAAAACATTTTTTTACAACTGTAATTTTTTTATGAGATTTATGTGGTGACATGTCATAACTCTTTTTGCCATAAGTGTTTTAGAGAGTTATGATACAAAGTAGATTCTCCTAACTCCCTAAGGGACTATGACAAAAGGAGTTATGACATGTCACCATCTATGTGTATCTAAAATATAATTTCTTTATCTGAAACATTTTAAAAAATTGCTAATCAAACAGGCAAATGCACAGAACGAACTAATGATGCATTTTTAAAAAATGGACTAAAAATATCAAGGATCAAGTTTTAATGGATGTTATTGTGCTGATCTTTCAAATTTTTAAAATTTGTTCAAATTACCTTAATAATAAAATCATGTATCACTGAGATCAGATATGATATGATGATAATCATAATCAGAGAGATAGTTATTTACACTTTAAAGGCATGAGAAAATTATTGTTAATATGACGCAAATATTAAGAAATAATTAGATTGCTAAGAAATGATGTGCAATAATCAGGAAAAACTAAAAGTTAAAGGCCTTCTTAACTTGAACAAAAATAAGATTATACATAAAAATAGAAAAAAAAAATCTTTTAACCCTCCTCGTCCATTCCTCTTCTATTAACACTACTCAAAGAAATTGCGGACATATGAAAAAATTAAACCAATAACCAAAAACAAGGTGAAATCAAAACGGATTGTGAAATTAAAGAATTAAAGAAGTAAAAACACAAATAAATAGAAAATAAAATAAATTTAATAAAAAACATATTCATTATACAAATTCATGCATTCCATTTAAAAAAAGATTATTTTATTTTATTTAGAATGGGTTTTACAAATAGGTTTTTGTTCTAATTCAATGTTCAATGGTTTTTGTTCTATTTCAAATTATATACCAATAAAAAATTACATACTACCTACAATTTTCTTCCCATGAATATTATAAAACTCAATTCTTTCATTTAAAAAACAAACAATAACAAGGATTTTAAAATGTTTCCAATCTAAATCTTTAGTATAATTTTTATAAAAGAAAATTTCTAAATTGTTAAAAATGTTAGATACCATTTTCATCAATTACTGATTACTGCTTATTTATACTGTTACTTTCATAAAAAAAAATAAAGGATGTTGCATTTGAATAAACTGATTTTTATCTTATATATAGTTAGTACATACCATATGATTCTAATTGAATCTCTTTGAAATGAAACCGCAATCTTTTAATTGCAGGATAAACTAGGTATATAGTATTTTTTAATCTTGAAAGAAATCCTGACTAAACAAAAAAACAAAAGAAAAAGGACGATATAAACTATTATCCTGCGTAACATAACCATAAAAGTAAAGCAGTAATTTTTATGTTTGATAAAAAATTAAACGGATCAAATCGGAACCAGATTTTTTCTGTTATTGTATAGTTTTCTTTTAGAACAAATACATCCGAAACAGATAAATAGATATTTTCTTGTTTTTTTTTTTTAACTTTATATCTCTCTTATTGTCAGTTTTCATATCTAAAAAGAAAAGATTTAATTGCATGAAAAAGTCCTATTGACTCCTAAGTAGAACAACAAAAACAAAAACAAATCATAAATAGATTTGTTGTTTTTTTGTTTTTGGTTTTGTTTTTGTTTTTTTTTTGTTTTATAATCCATCATGAACGGTGGCAATTATTATGGTTCAGTTGATCATTAAAAAAGACACAAAATTTTTTATTATTTTATTAGAAAGATTGTGCATAGATTTTGAGATTTTATACTTTAGTATCCCAGTAACAAAAAAGGAAAAAAAATACATTACAACATTGTTTAAAAGGTACAATGAAAACGCATTTTTATTTAGATAGTGTATGGATTCATTGAATATAAAATTTCATATTCTTGATCTTCTTCTAACAACTAATTCCTATTCAGTTTTCAATAGAGCTGATGTTAACAACAATTTTTAAGTATTATATTCTATGTATTTGCTTTCTGGACTTCTGTGAAAAAAAAATTTTTTTTTTAATTACCTAAAGGATGAACTGAAATTGCTTAAATTCATTAAAAAAAAAAAATTATTTTTAAAGCATAGTATTTCAGCTATCTCAGCTTAATTTTATATGGGATTTTATGTCAAAATTTTTCTCGGCAAAAAGTTTTCAATTTTTTCTCAAGTAGTACGCAGCTTAGTACGCCAAGAAAATTATATAGTCCAAGACACAAAATTTTAATTTTTCTCATATCTGTCAAAAAATATTTTGAAATTAGTTTTTTTTTTTAAATAAAATTATTTATTTACCTTTTTAGAATTAAATAATTAAATTTTATTTCAAAACAAACAATAGTTTACAAAATTTAATATTATTGGTTATGACAATTATAACAAAAAAAAAAAAAATTCTACCGTAACGTTTTCTTTCGAATCAAAATTTTATATACCCGAAAAATTTCCATATTTTTCACCTTTTTTCTTTGATCTGATATATAAGCTGAATACTATATGCTTAAAACTTTAAAATTTAGAAGTTTTGTCTTTTTCAAAAAATATAGCTATAAATTGATTAGTTGTCATACACCTAAACACAATAATATCTCATGCATCAGTTTAATTAATCGGTGATAACAAAAAAAAAAAAAAGAACCATTTTATCTAACTAACTTACACCAGCTAACTTACAACTTACTTTCACTTTTATACGAAAAAGTTTTGAAAGCTTACAGTTATTGCTTGTATAGATGTATGTAAGAGCCGTAAAGACTTTCTGCAAATACATTTAACAATAACATTTAGTAATGTTATATGTTATAATGTTTAGTAATGTTAATGTTATTCATATAGTAAATTGAAAAACGAATACTGTACAATATAACATAACAGTGAAAACAATTGTTTGCTAATTTTTAAAATTTTATTAACATTTAACAACGTTAACATTATTCATATAGCAACATTACAGACATAACAGATGTAGAAATTGTGTTAAAATGGCTGTTATATGAAAAATGCTAAAACAAATGAAAAATATATTTAAAATTTCGACTTGAAAGCTGAAATTTTGATATGACGTAGAAAAAATGTCCAGATCTGGGTAAGACCTTGACTTGTAAAAATTATATTTACCTGTTATAGAAGTAAATTCTATAACGTCACAACAATGGCTTAGAGCACACTAATTCTAATTCACAAAATTATAGTTTTACATTTTAAAAATAAAACTTATGCTAACTAGCAAAAAGAATAGCATTTTAAATGTTTGATAGATTGCCAAAAGTGTATAGGTACTATTTAAGTTAGAAGAGCGAATCAAAGTTTTGTTTTAATTCTCTATTAACTTTTAGTACATAAAAACTAAAAATTGATTTTATTATTAATTTTATTATTAAATGATTTTTTTTTTGATTCTGTATTTTCTGTTACAAGTTTTGCATTGGGCATATTATTAACTTGAAAATTGGGGAGTTAGCATATTTATGTTGAAGCAGAATTTTTGTAGGTTTATTAGTCCAAAAAAAGCACTTAGCATATTATTTGTGTTGCACTGCACTAGTAAACACATTTAAAGTAAGTGTACTTAAACTTTAAAAAAATAATTTTCACTTATCCTATTTTCACACTCTACTTCTCGGAAACTGCATGTTAAATGTCTTTGCAATATGCAAGCAAAGCAGAATGTAAACCAAAGGTTTTTAAAAGCGCACATTTCCAAAAGATAATACAAACTGTTTAGAATTGTGATTTGCACCAAAATTTTAAAGTTTCATATAAGAAAAAATGTGAAAATTAATAGCATATTTTCAATTTTTGAGCCCTAATAGGTCTTAAACAGTGGGTGATCCAAAAAAATTTTCTAAAGAAACTTATACTAATTCTAAAAGTTCTTTCTTGTCTCAATTTAAATTTCAAGTTCCTATCTTACAGCGTGCCGGAGTTATCAAAAAATAAATATCATGCAAAATTTGGTTTTCACATAACGGTAAATTTAAATACTAAAAATTATATAATTTTGATATTGATTTACAAAGGTAAAAAAAAATCCTGTGGAATGGCGTTTTCAGATTGAAAAAATTTTAAGCAGAACATGAAATATACGCATTTTTGAGGGGCTGTAGTTCCCTGGTAGATGGGGTTACATGAAAAAGTTGTTCCACAAAGTTAATTTTTTATGATACCTTCTCAAAGTTAAAATGTTTTTTCTCTGTCTTTAACGGTGTAGAAGTTTTGTAAACAGACGGACGGACAGAATGAAACTAATAGGCACATTTTTTCAAAAAAATTTTTTGAAATGTGCTAAAAAATGCTTTTATACATACTTATACATACATACTTTTATACATACTTATAGCATACTTATCCCATAATCAAAATTTTGGAGATATTGCAATTTGCATATGTGCACTATGCGATTAAATTGTGCACTATGAAAAAATGAATGCCAATTCGAAAGGAGTTTTGTAATGAATGACACAAAACTATTAATTAAACGAATAGAAAGACATTAGGTATATTAAAATCGGTACAGTACAATATTTTTTTTAGTAACTAACTATAAAATATTTTCAATTAATTACATTTAAAAATTTTTAACAATAGGTATATTATATACGTGTACGTATATAATATGTACGTATTTATTGTTAATTGGCTTATTTTATTTTTGTGTTATTTTTAATTTGAATGAAAAAAATCGATGCAGTTTGTTTATCGAGTTATTAATTCAAGAAATTGAATTATCATTAAATGTTATAATTCACAAAAAAAAAATGAAGGTGTTAAGATAACCAAGCAAGCTATCGTATGTTATGCCGGATTTATCTATTAAGAGTATATATTTCAAACATATTCCGACTACTCTCATATCTATTACCCATCTTACCCATCCATAATATCATAATTTTCTCAGCATACTTTCCTTTCTTGTCCCAACATGTACCTGTGTTACAAAACAGCCTAAAAGTTAAACAATTAGAAAACAAAAATTTATATCCTGAAATATATCAACCTCCGAACCTAATGTATGTTTCTGCATGTATGTATATACTTTTATGATCTTTTTATTTATAAACAATTTTCATAGTTAATCTTTAAATTTAATTTTATTTTTCCTTTTAATTTTATTTCTTCCAATTTTCCTTCGAATTCCCCAAAAGAAAAAACAAAAAAAAAAAAAAAAATTAAATAAAAAAACGAAAACTGAATCATATATACGAATGACATCTTCATAAAAGGAAGTCTTTAAAATTTTAATGTCTCACCAAAACGAAAAAAACAACACAAAAACCAATAAAATAACCAAAACAATAATTAAAAACTTGAAACTTTTAACCTGTCCTAATAACATTTAATTATGTCGAATGAACAAACAATTATTTACCTTATTATCCTTTAAGGTTTTCTTTTTTTATTTTTTCTTTGTTTGTTTGTTCTTTTCCTCTTGACCTGTACAAGTGTTAAAAGGAAGGCCGCTAATCAAACTGTTTTTCGCGTTTTTATATACATATGTATATATGTATATATATATATTTTTTTCAATCTTATTATTTGTTCATTCTTCGGTTTATTTTTCTTAAATGCGCTCAATCGAATCATTTAAAAATTAAAATCAAATATACTATATATATGAAAAAAACAATAACAAAAAAAAAAAAACAAATCTTTTAAATATATATTTTTTTATATGGTATAATATCTTTAAAACAATACAATGAATCTGATTTTTCCTTTTTTATATTTTTTTTTTTTTAATTTTATTTGTTAAATCACGACAATCATCAATACCCTTTCAATTTTATACTGACTCAGAATCCAAAAATAAAGAACAAATCACATTTGATATTATATGTATGTTATATGTATGACCATTCATTCTGTATAGTATTTTGAAAAATCTCGTAAAGTAAAAAAAAGCTTGAACCACCATATAATAAACCAAGACAGTTAAATTGTTTTTGTAAAAAAAAATTTTTTTTCATATAAAATCCATGAAATCCTTTACGATCCTCTCCAATTCTTTATAAAATAAATCTATAGAATCCAAATCAACTTCCAAGCTTAAAATCATTGTCTCACAATATTAAATTTTTTTTGTGTTTTTGGTTTTGTTTTTTTTTTTGTATTATTAGAAAATAATATAAAAAACCCAATTCACTAATTCGGTGCAGCATTGTAATACTTCACCAATGCTTCTCATCTCATTCAATTTTGCTATAACTAAAAAAAAATTGGTTTTGGCGGTATATTGAGTTTGTTTGTTTCTTTCTTTTTCTGTTATGGGTTTCATATAAAATATTACAATTTTTTACTGTGCAAAACTGAACCGATTTGCAAAAAACAAACAAAAAGAAAAATCGGGGAAAATATTGGGAAAAAGACAAAAAAAGAAAACTACAAATCCAAAAAAAAAAAAAAACAGAAAAATAAAATCGTGCACATTCCAGGTGGTCTAAAAGTAAAAATTGCTAACCAGCGGCGCCACATCATTACATTTTAACAATATTACAAATATTCATCCATGAACCGGGCACATAAAATATTCTGACCACGCTGAAAATATTTTATTATTTTTTTTAAATTTTTTTTTGTTGTTGTTTTTGTGTTTTTTTTTTTTTTGATAAACTATGGGTCCAAAACTAACTAACAAGCGATTCAATTTATTGGAAACAAAATATGTATCTGTTCAATTTTATAGTTATAGATTGTTTTTCTTTTTTTTTTTTGTTTTTATTTTCGTTTCTTTTATTAAGTTAAGATCTCTCAATAACATAATACCAATCTTCCATCGTAGAGATGCAAAAGCAAAAAAAAAACAAATCAAAAACAAAAAGTTAAGTATCAATGTTCATAATGTGTTTTTTTTTTTATTGCTAGAGTTTGGGGGTAATTATTTGTTGAGATTATCCACAATAAATACATTTAGTATATAGTTAGGATTTAATTAGGCGATTGGAATTGGCTATAGTCAATAATTCATTTGGATCTTTACCATGTCTGCAATTTTAAAATGTATTTAAATCTACTTTGTAAAATTATCCAAAATAGCCAAAAATATTAAAATCTCAACACTCACTTTCAAAACTCTCATAATTAAAATCCCTTCTAAGACTAAATATCTAAAACAAAACAAAAATTCTTACTGAGTATATTAAAGTCTCAAGTAAAAGCTATCCCATAGAATATTAAATATATATGAATGTAACCGCCTAAAAAGTCAGTTGAAAGCAGCATAAACCGAAAGATACAGATATAGTATCCATGAATGAACATCTCATTATTATTTATATCTTATATTTTTTTCTTTTTTTTTTTTGTGCATTGCTCTGCCACATAAATGTGAACAGGAAATTATACAGCCTTTCCTTTTCAGGGATGGCTGCACATGTCGTAAGGGGAATAACTCTTACGACATGTGTGAGATTCGAACCCACACTCACTTGGTGTTTACAGCGTATTTTATAAATGCTCTTACCCACTGAGTCACCGAGACCCCCACATTATATTCAAATTGGGTACAAATCAGCATAAGGATTATTAAATAAGTTGGAATCCTTATTTAAAATTAAATCTGATACCCAACACTAGTTTTCCACAAAAGAAATTTTGATTTTAATTGTTTCGATTTTCCACAAAATAAATATTTTGTTTCCTTTGGTTTCTATATATACTGTTTTATTTATTTAAATATTATTCTATATAGATATAAAGTATATACAAATGTAAATTTTTGTCGCCATACGAAATGATTTTTTACATAACTGGTGACTTAAAATATTTTAGAAAAAAATTCGTCTACTCTATTTTACATTTACGAGTTTATTAATGCGGCTATTAATGCATGTGCATTTTTAACTCTTTGAAACTCTTTTCTATAGTAAACTCGTTTTTTTTTCGAATGATTTTTTATTTTATTAAAAGTATATATCTATATTCTAAAGAAAAAAAATTTGTTTTTGATTTCTTTTAAATTTTTAGTGGGTGACGATTATGTATCTGGCAAAAATAAAAAAATTTCTTTGTTC
This sequence comes from Poecilobothrus nobilitatus, assembly GCA_947095535.1. Lineage (NCBI taxonomy): Eukaryota > Metazoa > Arthropoda > Insecta > Diptera > Dolichopodidae > Poecilobothrus > Poecilobothrus nobilitatus. The sequence continues at coordinate 63,428,757 of OX352773.1, forward strand.
ATTTCAGTTCATTTTGTTCTTTGCAAAATATAGTTACATCTCAAAAACGTTGGCTCCTTTTTCCTTAGATTAGATTAGCTTTATTTAACATAGGTATAAATGACACTTGCGATCTTTTGATGTAGATCTATTGTGCTCCCCCTGTTACTATGCGTTGTGGATCTTGCCTTTACTTATAATACTTTTGTCAGCTCTACTGCCTCTAAAAAAGTATATATAAGTGCACATATCTTGCTCATAGTAAACCTCCGCAAGTTTTTGAGTATGGTTTTGAGTTTTTTTTTTCTTATTTCCTTTATAATTTTTTTGCACTTTTGAGAGTACAACTTCCATTAAATAAGTCTACCGGAACCGATCATCAATCGTTCCAGTTTAAATTGTGTTCAAAATTTTATATACATCTCAAATAGTACAATGAATCAAAAGGTTATGGTAGATTTAAGTGTTCATAAAAAAAGACAATTGATTATTACAATTTATTCAACAAATTTATTTCATATGTTTTATTTTTTATCTATTCGAAAACTACGATAAAAAAAACTGCCAATTTACAAATTAAAACACAAAAAAAAAAAAAAATTAAAAAAAAGATTCCGACAAATATTTTATATTTAAAACCACAATAAGATATTTTTGTCCATAATTCTTATAAAAAAAAATCTTGTAAAATTTTCTGTTTTGTCCAAGTAAAAGAAAAAACTAAGTTTTTTAAGTTCCCAATCGAATAAATTTCAATAACATTTAAAACAAACAAATAAACAAATGAAAAAGAAAAAAAAATAATATAAAAAGTTTATTTAGAAGAAAAAAAAATTTTTTTTTTTAATAAATTAAAGCTAAGTTTCCATTTTTACAATAAAAATATTTATTAAATTTAAGTTATACGTATAACAACTGAAATGTTTAAAATAAATTTGTTTGAATGGTTGAATAGAGTTTTATATCTTCTACTCTACGCCTACGCCTACCGTAAACTGTCTTATATGAGCTGTAACATCGAACGCATTTTGATTAAAAGCACCCCAGAATATTTAAGATCTCCTCGTTATTTTAGATTAGTTTTTTTTTAATTAATCATTTCTTGTACTTCTTGAACGTCCGCTGCAGGTGTGCGATAGGTTAAAGAATACGAGATTTTCAACCCCCTTTGATCTTCAAAATATTTCATTTTATTTTATTTCATAAAGGATCATTTTTTTTTTAATTTTCTTTAGAAAAATCAACATTTGTGATTATGTTAGATCTATAATTTGTTACGAAGTTTTGTATATACACATATTACAAAATATAGTGTTCAAGATATGGTATTTTTAAATTTTTGTAAATATTCTTTTATATCTAGTAACTTTTTAATTTTTAAGATCAGTTTTTTTAATGATGTATCTAGATTTCAGGATTTTAATATCTTCAAATAGCTGCCAAAACCGATATTTTTCTAATTTTAAACAAAAAAAATCAATTAAAAAAATTCTGTAAAGATTATAAATGGTTATGAATCTATTAAGGGGTTAATATAAACTTTTATTGATATAAAATTTAAATTACTGATAAAATGATATTAACCCCGTAATAGATTCATCACCAATCGAACCTTTCACAGAAGTTCATTATTTTTGTTATAATTTCTTTTGTTAGTTCGCAAAATTTGAAAAAGATATATGAGAGTTATATGAAAAACCCTTTTTTTTGCCTTTTGTCATTTTGTGTAAAAAATAATAGGCAAACATTTTTTTTTAAATATTTAAGCACGGTTTTTTTTCTTAAAGATCATTATAGTCTATTTGCTGAAACTAATTTCTTATAATAATTTCTAAATTATTTTTTAGATGGTTTAAAAAATAAATCTATCAGAAAAATATAAAATAGCCTTAATTTGATTTTAAAATTTTCAGTCGAATAGCTGGAAATATTTTTGTTCAACTACAATTATAATTGGTATCACTTCAAGTCTACTATTTTTAAAAAATTTCTTTTATTTCTTTTAAAGTCCACAATTTTTTAAAAATGAAACTAATAAATAAACTATATATATTATATGTATATGTATATAAAAAAATAAGGATATAATTTCAAAGGGCAGAATTCATAAAGTTTATTGAACACCAGCATCAGTATCTAATATATACAGATATTTTAAATAATTTACTACTTATATACTATTTTTATAACAAAAGAATAAATTCCCTTTTGGGTGAATCCAATACTGATTTATCAATTCCCAACGATTATAAAGGTTACCAAAAGGTAGCAAAGGTAAGTAAAAAATTTGTTCTTTTGTTTAAATATCGTTTATTTTTTTTTCTTTTTTCAAATATTTATTTAAGTGATTAATACATGCATCTATAAGTGAATACAGTGTCAGACAAAAAATGTATTAATAAAAATAAAATATTAAGATTATCGTAAAAAAAATTTTAATATCATTATTTATTTTATAAAATATTTCTAAGCATAATATAATGTATGTAATTTGATTTTAAATCTGTGTGCAACAAAAAAATCTAAACTTCTTTAGTAGTGTTGGATTTTTACAAATCGAAAAATAACCTCCCGCTGTATTCGGAATAATGGGATAAGCTGATAGCCTATAGCTGAAAATTTGTAAATTTAATTGAAGCTAATAAGATTTATCTCAACTTCAGTTAAAATTCAAAATCAAATTTCCAATGTAATTTTATTATTTTTGGTCAAAAAACATGAAAATCCTTTAGCAAGGACTTGTATAAATTTATAAAGTTACAATTATTTTAGATTTTTTTTTCAGTATATTTATACCGTATATTATTGAGCCGAAAATGAAGTACAATGAATATTATTAAGCCGAAAATGAAATAAGGGAAAAAACTTGTTCTAAAGAGAGGGATAAAGCAAATATGTAATTTTTCCACTTAAAATTTTTCAACAAGAAACAAGGAGTGCAACAGATACCCATCCTATGCATAGTAAACCTTTTAAGATACCGTATAACACATAATATCTTTCTTCAAAATATCTCTTAAAATTTTTTCCTTCATTCTTTCATAGTTTCTAAATTTACTTTAAACTCATTTCTCCAAACTACATTTTCGTACATCCCGATAATTAAATTGTATACATTTGTATTTACAGTCCATCGTAAAGTGTTGGTTGTAAATAAATGTTGCACAAGTTTAAAAAAAAGAGTTTTTTATTATAAAAATTATCTAATAACTGATTTGTAATTTCTAAAATCCCAAAATCAAGGGGTCCTTAAATATATACATATATACTTTCAATATTAATATTATATAAATAAATTCTTATTCGGTCACTCTTTCAACTTTTTTCGAAATTTTTGTTTTTGTTCCAAATTAAAGTAAAGTTCGGTAACTTTCAAGATAAATTTTACTGTAAAAAAAAAAAAAATGTTTATCCATAACTGTTTATCCTTATATATGTATCTTATTATACAACAGAATGTATTAGTATCTTTGATTACAATAGTTATTATTGACTTTACTGTTTACTGTTGTTGTATCATGTAGTTACTGTTGTTTCTGTAATGTATTGATTACTATCTAAAGATGGTCATTGTTAATTTTAATCCAGATAATAAATACATATAAAACAGAAAAAAAAAACAAGAAAACAAAAAATAAGGAATAAAAAATAAAAAAGTATGGTTTCTATCTTATTCTGTTTTTTTTTCTTTATTTTCTTTCATTATTTATTTGAATTAAAATAATTTCTTATTTTTTTTGTTAACTTCTATACTTATCGATATCAATAGTAGTTAAATATTTTTAAGATATTTAACAAATGATATTTTTTCTTTAATAAAAGTAAATTATTAACCATTAGTTTTTTTTTTTTTTTGTTTTTGTATATTACACTAATGAATTATGGACTAATATAGTTGTAGTTATTGAATTTATTTCGTAGAAGTCGGATATAAAACTTAATATTTGTACTTATGGTTTTTTTTTTATTTCATTTTTTATTGAAATGGACTAATAAACTTTTAATAAATTTAAAAATACATTAATAATATTTTGTAGTCCTTTATTCAATTCTGAATAAATTGGATTAATATTAAGTGAAAATTAAAGATTTAGAATCTATATAGATGAAAATTCAAATTAAATAACGGATATAATAAAGCATTAAAGCGTTCAAAAAAGCTTTTATATAATTTGTATCTTTCTCCAAAATATTCCTTCTAATCTTCCCCACTTCCTTAATTCTTATCCTCTACCATAACTTAATTTCTAACCATAACTTTTAATTTCCAAAATCATATTCCTCAAGCATCCTATAATAACTTGAATCCTTATCTCCAAAATCAAACTTTATGTTTGTATTAAAGGTTCCATTCGATATTTTGATTGGTTAAAAGTTCAATTGAGTTTTTATTGAATTTCGATTTTTCCACCATAGTAAAAAAACAAAAATCATGGTTTAAAACCATTAAATTGGACCACAAATTGACATTATCAATAATAGATAAAATCCCTAATGACTTGACTACAAATTATAAATGATATTCTCTTCTTCTAATTGTCTAATGGATTTTCCAATAAAAATAATAAATAATAAAAGTTACAAAATAAAATTTAGCTTTACACCTTTATTACGTCAAAATAATAACTGAAATCAAATTTTTGCTGTCAAATTAATTGACGTTCAAATTAATTTCACTCAAATTTTTTATTTATTTTTACTTCTTATATTTTTTTGAACATGTCATTTGAAATGAATCAAAAAATTATGATAAAAAACAATAATTTTAATTTTTAATATGAAGCCATTTTGTTATTGACATTGTAGCAACAAACCAATTAACAAAAAATACAGTAACAAATTGAAAAATATCAAAAAAAAAAAAAATCAAATGAATAAAACTTAACAAAACTAAACAAATTTTTTAAGATTTTAACAAATGTAATTGACATGAACTTTTGTCATAAAAAAATATAAGTAAAAAAATCAACAATAACAAAAATATTGAAAAGGACAACAAGAAAACATCAATCGAAAACTAAAGAAATAAAATTCAGTTATAATTAATCGATTAAGAGAAGTACAAGTGTTACAAGTGACTACATTTTAACGTTTGTTAATTGACTCACTGTCATTAATTTCATTTCAATTTTTTTTCTTTTCATTTTCTTTTCCTTTTTTTTGTCTTTTTTTATTTTTTATCCTTTTAATTTCTTTAATTGTCATTCTTTAACAGTTTTTTTTTTTATTTTTTGTTTGGTTTTTGAACCTTGTTTTAATTTGTGAGTGAGTAATTCAGTGACAAACTGGTTCTGATCTTTGCTATATTATAAAAAAAAAAAACATTTCCAATTTCAATTCAATTTAATTTGAAGCTTCTTCAATTGATAACTGGATGATGATTATGATGATGATGTCTGATGATCATGAGATAAAAAATAAAAAACAAAACAAATATAATTAAGTGATATGAATGTATGTATGTGTTTGTGTGAATATATTATGAGAAAAAGAAACAGGGAACAAAAATTAATTGATTAATTTTTGAGTTTTTCTTTCAGATCACAAATGATAATAAAAAAAAAAGTAAAAAAAAATGTAAATAATTGAATATGAAGTGCCAATTTCAATGTGAGGGACCATAAAAAAAATTAAAATAAAAAGTATATCTAAAGTAATAATGAGTTGAATTTAATGACTGTTTTTTTTTGTCAGAGTCATAACAAGTAAATAACATACAATGAATATCAAAAGTCTATAGATATATTGAAAAATAAAATTAGATATATAAAAACATATATTAAAATAAATTTTTGATATTGAAATACATACTTTGATGTGGATTTTTTATAATGACAGTTAAAGTGTTAACTGGTAAGAACACAAACTTTTTTCTCATCCTAAATACATGATTCCACATATTGTTAATATTATTTTTTAATCTAAGATTGACAATTGATCTTTAATATGAGAATCCAGCCAATGTTATAGTGTACAACACATCGAACACAGTTCACGGGAAAGACTTCGGGTTCAAACCCCAGCTAAGTAATATAGATTAATAAAAAAAATTCAGATTCAGACAAAAACTTCTAAATACAGACAAAAACTTACAACATTAATTTAATGAAAAGCTTGAAAAGAGATATCCATCAGTCATTATATGTCCATCAGTCATAACTATGTTTCTGAAAATTGTTTTTAATTTTTAATAAATAATATTTAGTAAAACGGGACTTTGAACTTCACTATGTTCATACTATGGGTGTTTAACAAGAAGTAAACAGGTTTTCAAAAATGGTGTTCATACTACACAACTAGTTTAAGGTTTGACAGCTATTAAAATAAAAAATGGATACTAGATAAAAGTTATTAGGTTTATTTGCCAATTATGATTATTGAAAAAAAAAGAAAACTTTTTTTTTCTTTTTGCTTGGTAAAATATATGTAAGTCTTTATTTTTACATCTTGTTTTTTTGATTTTAGTTAGGAATCTAGTTATTAAAATGTAAAAAATAGAGTTTTTTTTACAAACAAAATAAACATTGGTTTATAAAAACAAAAATAAAATTTGGGAATTAAATATTTTGTATTGATCATAAAAAAATGGAAAATAAATTTTTTTTCCTTCAATTTTTACATTTATAGTTTAACAAGGCATTTAAAAAAAATTAAAGTTATCAAAGGGTTATGAAAAATACAGAAAACTTCGATTCATCGAAAAAAAAATCGTTTATATCAAAAATTTGAATATACAACTTTGAAGATAAACTAGTTTAAAAATGACAGATTTTTTCATAGAATATTTTCTTGTTAAACAGGAATTAAACTAGCTTATCGAGTTAAACATGTTTAACTGTGTAGTATGAACATGGTATAAGGGCTCAAAATATTCTTTTTTTAAGTAGTTTAGGCATCAGCCAATCTAGTCTATTCAAAACATTAAAGTAAATTTTTATTCTTATTGTAATTTAAATTGTAAATTAGATTGCAATTGAGGAGGCAACATGATATACATAAATATTAAAATATGTATGTACATATATACTCTTAATAAATAATTTCATCTTTGTAGCATATCTATGTAATAAGTTAAATTCTGTCAAAAACTTTTTTTTTTAAGTAATATTTTAAAAAAAGGTATTTTTGTTTTAGCCGAGCGAAATGTACAAATCTGTAGTACTAAAGTTGAGTTTAATAAACTTTTATACCTAATTTCCTAAGTGTGCAGCAATCATTTTTTCAATCCGTAAATTTACAACACTAAGTGTAGTTAAATTAACTCAACATTTTTATTATAATTTTATATAATTTATTACTTTTCTTTTTAAATATGTCATTTTGATAGATGTTACTGTCACCTTAAGAAATTAATTATATATTTTAAAAATATTCTTGTTCTTTGTTTTTTTTTTCTTTGGGTAATTAAATTTAAAAAAAAAAACAAATGTTTAATTTGTAATTATTTGTATTTAAATTTATGTAGACTTATCGTGTACAAAATATCAGTATAAATTGGAACAGTATGAGAAGATGTATGAACAGTTTTATGAAATTTTGAATCAAATAGTTTAAAAGGATTAAAAAAACATTTAAAGGAAAATTTTAACATAATTATAATGGAAATATACCTATTGTTTTAAATTTTTGGAAATATAAAATCTGCAGGTTCGTTTGCATATTATAAGTGTGAATATTACCGCGTCATTACTAAAAATCTAATCCTGCAAATGTATTATTGATGCTCAGTTTTCAAATAAAAGGGTATCAGTCTTGATTCATTTAATTCGAAACAGCTTTTCAATATAATAATGATCAGATCGCCATCAATTATTTAGACATACTTTTTCGATTTTCTCTAACTTATTTAGAAAGGAGCAACAAAACGCTACATTGAATAATATAAAAATATGCTATAATTTCATACTGGTTGGATATCATAATTTTTTCAGTACAGTTGTGCAATTTTTTACTCACATTTGTACTAGATCACATTTAGTCTCATTACGAAATTTAATACCAATTCGGGTTTTCTTTAATAACCAGGACCAATGAAAAAAAAAAATTGGCTCAAAAGTTCCTTGTTTGCACACGCAAAATTTGCAAGCTGGAGGATCTTCACCATTGGAAAGATGTTTATATGTATAATATACAACCTCTTTATATTTTTATTCCCATTTATCTATTGTCGGTGCATATTAAATGTGTTTTATTTGCATTTGGGCTTTGTAACCTTTTGTAGGGTTGAGAATTATTTCATACTTATTGCCTAATATTTTTAATATGCACTGTGATCTGTTTAATTGTGTAAGATTTTAGAATGATTGTAGTTTCATTAGGCATGTTATTTAGAGTTTTGCCTCCTTGTCGGGTAACTTATTTCCTTTGATTCCAACATGGCGTGATGTAATCCAGCTGTTTTGTAATTTTCGTTTTTTTTTAATTAATTAGTTCTTCATCTGAATTATTTTTTGTGAGATTTTGTTGCTTTTTAATATAGCTTTTGTGACAGTTAGACAGACAGTATATATTTTGCATTGATAAGTTCGTATTTGCGCTTGTTTAATCGCTTCAATGAGAGCAAGTTGTTCTACCACATTCTTCAGTGTCTTTTTAGTCATAATTTTCACTAAGCCGTTTATTACTTTATTGAAGCTATACAAGATTATGATACACATATTTTATATTTGTGAACCATCTTATACAAGAATTATTTAGTTTTTATTTATTTTATATTACACTATTATATATTGCTATAACTATTACGATATTTATTTCTAATATGTGATAAGAAAAGATCAGTGCTTGAACCTGAGACCTTTCGATTGAAAGACCGGCGACTTAATCACTACACCATTAATGTTCGATTTACTGCATAAATACTTACACTATATAAATACTTATATTAATTTTGAATAAATTATAAAATTAAAAAAAAAGAAAAAGTTATCATAAATTATTATAACAAAATAAACAAAAGAAAGAAATGACATTTTAGAAATATTGAAACATGATAAAAATATGTTTCTCGGATTCGAACCCCGGCTGGGTCATATAAATTAATAAAACATAATATAGATTTTTTAAGGGGCCTCGGCTAAGAGCGAGGTGGTCTAGTGGATAGGAGCGTATAAAATATGCTGTAAACACCGAGGAAGTGTGGGTTTGAATCCCACACACGCCGTAAAACTTATTCTCCTTTACGACATTTACAGCCACGACTGAACAGGAAAGGCTGTATAATTTCCTGTTCACATTTATGTGACAGAGAAATGCATTAAAAATATATATATAGATTTTTCTTATAATATGTAATTAGTATAATATAATTAAATTAAAAATAAGTATATATGCCATATAAAATTATAATAAAATATCATATTGTAACTACATAATTAAATAATAATAAATCATAATTATTGTATAAGATAATAGATGGCGTAGAAATAATAGAAACGTCTTAGTCTTGTACAATACCTACAGCCGAGTAATCAACGGCTTAGTTAAAATAATGATTCACGAAACTGAAACTGAGTCAAATATGATTAATAATGCCCTATACTCCTCATTGGAATGACAAGGAAAAAAAATGTAAGTCTTACAAATTATAATTAATACCACATTGTAATAAATAAGAAAATCAACAGCTTAGTGAAATAATGATTCTAGAATCTAAAGATTAGTCAAATATGAATAATAAATAATTTAGTGGATGCCATATGCTCCTTAAGGTGTAGCAAGGTAAAAAAAAAATACTTTACTTTAGATACATTTTTGGATTCTTTTCAAATTTTACTGAGAGATACCTTAGATCTCATGATAAAATATGGGATATGGACCATATATCACATATAGAGATATGAGCCCATGTAAGCGAAGGTGACACTAATGATTTCACGTGCGTTGTAATCCACTGATGGCCCGGACTCTGTAGTAAAATAATAATAATAAGAATACTAATACCAATAATAATAATAATAATGGCTGCTACAATGACAGTGATGGTTGCCTTCAATAATTACCTCATGCAGTAATGTGATATATACTACTGCGTGTTGTAACTGTTGCAACGGTTATTGTCACTGTTAGCAAAATAGTAATAATAATAATAGTCGGATTCATTGTTTCCTTACAGGCCCACTCCCAATTCAATGTTTCCGTATCCATTTCCTATCCTTTCCTATCCCTACTCCCTAGCCAATATTATGGGTTTCATCCCATCATATTGGCTAAAGGGGGAGGATGGTTTATTCAGTAAGAATCTAATACTACCAATGGGGAATTCTTGGTGTCTTTGGAAGATTACCACCTCCCTTAGGGTAAAAAAAAGGCAATTGAACCGAAGAATAGAAGCACCTACATTTGTGGAACTAGGGACCATTGACAAAATTTAAACGAAAGTCCAGAAAATTTGCCTTCAAAGACGTGTATAGTACTAAAGATATCCCTTAAAGCCTTTTCAAAATAAGCATTTTATCAAAACTTATCACTCTTTAAGATGTAATCTAATTTTTTCGACATAATTTTCATTCTCTATATATTAACGAGGAAGAATACAGTTGCCTTTGTCAACTCTTAGATACCCGTACGAACCATTAGTATGTTCACAGCCTGTCACTCTGCTCACAATATTATTTTTTTAATATTTTAGTATTTTAAAATAATTTGGGTGAATTTTATAATTTCTAGAACTATGGGTTGTACATATATTCAAACTATATATTTATATGTACATTCTTCAAAAGCAGATTCTAACCTTTCACAGAACGATTATCAATCCAAAACTTTTTCAAAAATTCTATAGTACCATTTAATACTAAGCGGTAAATGTATATTAAATTTACTTATTACAAAATAGTAAATATAATTTTAAATATTATATTATATTATATTTAAATATTCCATTGACAGAATAATTTCTTATAAGTACAATAAAATACATATATATATGTAAATACGGCGCTATATAATATACATATATACTCTTATCATTCATTCACTAGTGACATATACGATATGTAAATAAACATGATATTATATAAGTATGTACGTATATCAATATCATATAAATAAAAATTCTTCAAGCAACCGTTATATTGTACATTTATTTACATTTTTATGTACTACGCATTATATCCTCAACAATTTCAAATTATCGAGTAAAACAAATGCAAAAAATTTGTTGAAGAAATTTGTTAGAAAATTTGAAAAAATCTAGTAACACTTTCGTCAATTATAAAGTAACCCTATATTATTAAAAAAAATTATTAACAGAAATAAGAGTATAATATTGAAGCTTTAATTTTTTTGTATTACTTCAAAAAAATTTTAACAGGTGTTCAAGTTACAGGTGTTTAAAAATTGGAAATTTTCAGTTTTTGACCCCTTACAGCTCCTAAACGGGAGGTGATACAAAAAAAATTTCTGAAATGACTCATACTTATTTTCAGATCTAACTTCTGTCAAAATTTCAAGTTTCCAACTTAAACGGTTTAGAAGATAGAAGGGTTGAAGGATTTTGCAAAATTTGAGTTTCACATAACGGTAAATTAAGACACCGTATGCCACAAATATATATTTATTGTATATATACTTTTAAAGCTAATAAAAGTAATAATCATTTGGCGTTTTCAAAATGAAGATATACCTTATACAACTTGTGCTATAACAATTTAAATATCGAGCTTTTTTGAACCTTTGAACCTGTAGCTCCATAACGGGTGGGGCTACAAAAAAAAGTTATTAAAAATAAAATTAATATTTTTGTGACATCTATCAGCAGTAAAAATTTCACAGCTCTATTTCAAAAAAAATGTGGGGATCTAAAAGTTAGGTGTTCGAGAGCTACCCTAAGGTTTGGTCCAAACTCAACCAAAAAAAATAGGGAACCTACAAATTACTCCTAAAATATTTTGTGTAAATTTCAAGATTCTAGCTTTCTTAGTTTTTGAGTTAGCTTATTTCGAGGTGTTACAAACGGAAGAGTAATTTTATTATACCCGATCCTATCGTACGGGTATAAAAACTTTACATCACATAATAATACAACTTTTTTTTCTATATACATTATATTGCAACTATAGTTAAAATAATTTGAAATGAATTAGATTTAATGTATAGGTAGGTGTCAAAATCAATTTAAGAAAACTATCAATATCAAATACCTATGTACTTAACTTAAATTAAATTGTATCAATTTAAAAGTAGAACCTTTCTTAAACCCGCTTTATATCTGTATAAAAAAGGAATATATTATATACCTCTTGTTATTAGAAGGATTTTTAATTTATTAATAGTATTATTACTTTTTTTAATTTACATTGTATATAAAACAACAAAACAACAACAACCACAACAAGTTAAAGAAAAATAATCAAATTGTTATCCGATCTCAAAAAAATAAGAAAAATTTTAAGGGTCGCCCATGATAGAAAAATAAAAATATGTTTCAAATTGTTTTCGAAAATTTCAATTAAATTAACTATACGCAGTGTATCTTTTTTGTTTTTTTTTTCCATGTTGAAAATATTTTATTTTTTTGGGTACATATGTAACATATTTAGTAACAACATAACATAAACATAACAATGTTATAAAATTTATATAAGATGATAAACATATAATTTTTTTGCACATGAATTTTTGCTACCAAAAAAAAAAGAAACAGAAAAAAAATATTTATGTATTTTGTTTTTTTTTTTTTTTTTTCAACAATTATCAAAATTATTTGCAAGCAATAAATTTTGATAGCAATAATTTAAGATTTTTATAACTGTAGAAGCACCATGAGTAACAAATTTCATTGTATCTTAAAATATTAAATACATATACCTACATATTATATACTAAAACTAAAATTTCTGACAGTTTTTTATTTTTATTTTAGATTTGTTGTTTTTTCCTATCAGTGATTATATCTACCCAAGTCCGACACGACAAATGATAAATAAAAAACAAAAAAATAGCAAAAAAAAAACCAAAATTGAAAGGGGATGAAAAATATTTAAAGAAATTTTTTACTTCTTTTTTTTGCATCTTCCTGACTCTGATGGTTCCTGCAAAAGAAACAATTTTAATGATCAAAATTTTATATTTTGTGTTGTTGTTGTTGTTCTTATTGTTGTTTGTTATTGTTGTTATAACTAAAATTAACAAAACAATTTTTCATTTTATTTTATTGAACACTATCGTTATAGATACTTATATAGATAACGGGTATAATAAAATATACATTGAAAATAACGGGTTTTCTAATTTGAGTGATATGATTTCTAAGTGACGTTTCGGCCATTTGTAGTATGTCATGATCTGTCTTTTTTTTTCCATTGTATTCAGTAATGTTTACAATTTCATCATGGAGAGATATACGCAAGAACAACGTTTCCAAATTATTCAATTTTATTATCAAAATAATCGTTCTCCAATTGCAACTTTTCGTGCACTTTTGCCATCCATACCTTTGCTCGTAATAATCGTCCAACTTCCAACGATTCTGGTGCGGAAAATCCACAAATTAATCATGAACAACCATTACATTCACCTAAATTGACAGTTTGGTGTGGTTTTTAGTCTGGTGGAATCATCGGTCCGTACTTCTTTCGAAATGAAGCTGGTAACACCGTTACTGTCAATGGAGAGCGGTATAGATCGATGATAACTAACATTTTATGCCCGAAATTTGAAGAAGTAGATCTTAACAACATCTGGTTCCAACAAGATGGGGTTACGTGCCACACAGCACATTCAACAACCGAATTATTGCGAGAAAAGTTTGGAGATTCGAGTATTTCAAGAAATTGTGACATTGTGAATGGCCTCCAAGAAGTTGTGATTTAACACCATTAGACTATTTCTAGTAGGGTTATTTGAAGTCATTGTTCTTTAGCAATAAACCAAACTCTCTTCAAGCTTTAGAAATCAATATTGAACGTGCTATTATTCATGACATACGACTTGATTTAGTGGAAAAAGTGCTCGAAATTTGGGTTCATCGAATTCGTTCCTGCAAAAGAAGTCGTGGAGGCCATTTGAATGACGTTCTATTCAGAATTTAATTGTATGGATTGTACTTCACATTAAATAAAAAACATTTGAATTTCCTTAACAATTAGTGTGTATTTTTTTTTAAAAGAAATCATATCACTCAAATTGGAAAACCTTGTATTATAAAATATTGATAAAAAGTGTAATATTTTCTCAACTATTGTCTAATATTTTTCTGACACTCTTTGCACTCGTATAAATGTATATGTAAGATATATGTATATATAATAAGATAACTTTTTGGCTATAGCACTTATAACAGCATTTTAAAATATAAAGTAAAGTGCCAAAAAGGGATGCTATTTTGTTGCTCTGTTTATTTCCTTTGTTAAAATTTTAGTTTTCTTTTTATGTTTTTGTTGTTTTGTTATAAAATAATGACCATCCAAAGAGGGTTGAAATCTCGCACGCTATTTTCACCCAAAAAAAATTGTTTTATAGATATTTTTCACTATTAATTTTTGTTTCTTGTTTTTTGTTTTTTTTTTTCACTATAAATATAAAATAAAGACATGCGAAATTTTTGTTTCCTTTTTGATTAGCAATATATAACAATATCAACTTTTGCATCATTTATATAAATATATATATATATATATGTTTGTATATAAATAGTTCTAACTAATAATAAATATTGAAATTCATTTATTGCCAAAAATTTTTAAATTTGCTAATAATAATTTTTGGTCTTGTCTGAGAGGGAAATAATTTTTGGTCTCATCATAACACAGATCAATATTTATTTTGGAGTCACATACAATTCATCGATAATAAATTAACATAAAATATTTTTAAATGGAAATATTTTTGTGGGTAATTCTTTAATGTGGTAAAAAATAAATTTTTAAATCATGGAGTTTCTGCATTAAGTGCATAAAAGATTAATTCGGTATAAATAATCGAATGAATGATAATAGATCTATTTTTACCGATTTGTTAAATAGTTTTTTTCAAATATTTAAGATTAAAATTTAAGATTTTAATAAATAGAAGTAATAACAATAGCATTTTCCATTTTATATCCATAAACACCTTTCGATGGTTTTTTTTATTAATATTCGGAGAACACCTCACATATTTTGTTATACTACTAATAGAGGAATTAGAGCATGGTCATTTTTAAATACTTCTTATAAGTACTAGAATTGGTTTTGAAAGAAAATAAATAGCGAGTTTTTCAATTCCTAACAAAAGAACTTTAGTTTATCCTTTTCAAATAAAATTTATATTAATTAGAATTAATTTCAAATCATTTTAGTTAAAATTTCGATTAATTGTCTTTATATAAATTGTATTTTAATAGAACTGAACAGAACTCAATTCAAAACAAGCTAATATGTAAAACCATAGGTTTTTAAAGGCGCACATTTTTTAAAAACGACAATAAAATAGCATTTTAGAATTGTGACATATATTTTTGCACCAAAAATTTCTAATTTTTTTTAGGGTTTTTTATCAAAAATAAAATTTTGAAAAACTGAAAGACATTTTCCTCAATTTAATTTCCTTTTGCTTCTTTAAATTGAAAAAAGTATTAAGCAAATCTTGAGGTATAAAGATTTAAAAATGACAATTTTTTGTAATTTTGAAGGACTATAGCTTCTTAAATGGTGGAGCTACATGAAAAACAGTTTTTTTCTATAAAATTAAGTTTTTAATGGCACCTACAAATGGTTAAAATTTCATTACTCCATCTTATATAGGGTAAAAGTTTTGTAAACATACGGACAGATAAAGCGAAACTATTAAGTAAATGTTTCAAAAAAAAAAAATTTTTTTTGAAAAATGTCCTAAAAAGGATATTTATTATAAGGAAAAGAAAAAATAAAGAGATGGTTCTTACAAATTCAAAAAAAAATATTTACAGTGGTTTCTTGAGAGGGGAAAATTATTTGTTGAAGGGATAAATTGCAACGAAAGAAAAACAAAAACAATAATAAATGATTTGTTGCATCATCATCAAGATTTTTATCACAAGTACATATAATTTTACAATTTAATTTTTTTGTTGTTGGTTGCAAAAGCAATCAACCACCGTATCTTGGAATCAAAATATTACCAGTAATTGATGGTGGATATTCACTTTGAAATTTCTTTTTTTTTTTATTAAGTGATGGAAATATTTTGACAATTTTAACTTAAATAGTGAAAAGATAAATTTTAAAATTAATTTATTGTTTTTCTTTTTTTTTTGAATTAAAAAGAAAATAAAATTTTTTGAAAGATTCATTGATTTTAAATTTTTGTTAAATGTGACGAAAGTTTTATTACAGAAAAATTTAATCAAGATTAAAATTTTTCCCCTTAACTTCAATTTATGAATTTTAAATTTTTACATAAGCTGAATATTGTAATTAAAATTAAGTTTTATAAAATGAATTTACAACTAAGTTAAATATATGCATTTAATATAATTACTTAGAGCTATTAATTTTCTATTGTTTTAATCCTTTTCAAGTGGCAAATAGTTTCTCTAGGAATATTTTTTATTTATATGGTCCAGTTATTCATCGATAACAATATAAAATGATCTGAACTTATATAGCTTACGGGTTTTAGAACGTATTGTAATCTTGTTAGGTTCCACTTTGCAACTGGTCATTTGATCCGTAGACATTTAAAAAAAGGATATTTCACAAGTTAAAAAAGCGCAATCCCCTTTTTATAAATAAGTGTTGATTTGTAAAACATTGCTAAAAGTTCAAATTATTAAAAATTACCAAGGCTTTTTTCCTTTATTAAAATTTTTTATTTACCATTATATTTTATACCATTGGCTATACCATCTTTAACAATGGTTTTTTTAAATAGATTTTTTCCAAAATGATGATTATCGCCTACTTAACATATCATTATTAAGTTAAGTGATGACCACAGGAAGGTAAAAAAACAATGTTTTTATGTTTTATTTTATGTTTTTTCTTCGCCTTAATTAAGTTCCTTAATTTGTTACTATAGAATATTTATATAAAATATAAATGGTTGTAATTAATATTAGATTCTTCAAAGGGAAGCTTCGATTTAATTTTTCTATTTATATTGCAGATTGGCTGCAACAGAAGACATATTTTATGCTTTAAGATTTCTTTAAATTTCAGCCTTTTTTAATCAAACTGTTGTTTTAAGATTATATTCCTGCAGTATCTTGTCCAATGTCCAGTATGACCAACAATAGCTTTACACAAGATCCTTATTGTTCGTAATTTCTAAGCGTTTTATTATTTATATTTACTTTTACTTTTGTGAGAACTTAATTTATGTTTTTTATACAATTTATCATGCGTTCCTTTTAGCTGTATTAACGGGTTATGTTAAAATAGGATATTGTAGCAATCTTATTAGTTATTATTCGCAGGTTCTGATTTGACTTAATTATCTAGGCCATTTTTTTCTTTTGATTTCAATGTTCAATGCCACCTAAAAGCTTAATGTACGAAGGATTAATTAATAAGTTTGTTGATGCTTAAGTTGGTACAAATAACATTTCCTGGAAATCTTTTAAATTATTTTTTACATCTGTGATACTAAATATTTCCTCCTAATCTTTTATTTAGTGGTGCTAACCATTTGTAGCTCTTATTATAAGTCATATAAATTTAACTATTGCCTTTATTTTTTAAATCTAATATATTTTAAATTTTTTTTTTCATTCCAACTTAACGAAAGATTTATTTAAATTTAAAGAAAAATTATTTTAAAATAATATTAAATTTTAAATCATTTCTTTAGATGTAATCAAGTATATATATCTTTTCTTTCTTTTATTATCTTCATTTTTTTATTCCAATATATTATATTGTAAAATTTAGCAAGCATATGAGTATAGTTAAAATAAAATTTCCCAAAAATTCTTATAACAGAAAACAAAAAAAAAACCTTCAATTGGATATTTTAACTTTTAGTAAGACATTATCTTATGAATTACATGAGGCAGGCAAATGTCTCATTTTTTCTTTATACTTTTTATTTTGTCTTGGTTTTGAATAGCCATATAAACATTTTTATTTTTTTTTTTTTTGGCATAATTCTGTTACAAATTTCTATTCACCCTATTAATTTTACTCCATATTTTTTTTTATTTTACTCAAATAGAATAAAACAAAAAAAAAAAAAATAAGAAAATCCTAGAAGTGTGTATAAAACACCACCATAATCACACATAAAAAAAAATATTGGATACAACAAAAATAACCTAAAATTAAATTCAAGAAAATTTTAGAGTCTGTGCCAAAAAGACTCTGTTAAATGATTTGGAAATATAAATATGTGAAGTGTCCTATTCGTTGTACATTGCTTTTTGCTTTTTTTATGTCCATACATGCCAGGACATTAATAATACTTGTATATATATATATATAGTTTTGTATGTTTTTATATAATTACATATGTTGTCCGTTTATAAATGAACAGCACGATTCTACTATAACCATACATACTATTATTAAAGTTATTTTTTTTTTTATATATTTTGTTATAAATTCTGTTATTGCGATGAGATACCGTTAGTATTGTCAAGTCCTTGCTTAGTATAAGAAAGAAAAATCACTATTATCCTTTTTATGTGCCATTTTATGGATTTAATAGTTACATACACATGCATAAAAAAATTGTTATAGATACATTTTGTAATTGAAATGAAAAACAAAAAAAAAAATAAAAAATAAAATAAAAATATGCTTTTTTAGCCACTTTTACAGATGAATTGTATATAAAAGGACGAAATATAAACGAGAAATTTTCATCCTAAATTATATATAGTTTTTAAAGAAAAATGCACTGAAAAAAATTTTTTTCTTAATAGTTTTATTATAAAATTATTAAAAATTTTAGGCTCATTCTAACAAAAGAATAACACGAGCCGATAAATTGTATTTCTTTGGTTATATTATCAACAAATTTTTTTCCATGTATAATTAAATGATTTGAGCTATTTATTGAGTTAATTTGTAGTAATATCTATATTCTGTCTTATACTATACATATTCTTCTTTCATAATTAAATTCATCAATTATCTGTAGATTATAAAAATCTATATATTGAATTTTTAAATAAATGGACTACATTATATTTCCCAATTTTCCACATTTTTGTGCATACAGAGGAACATTACTGTGTAATAAATTATAATATTTGCAAATTATAATCACAACTCTGTGCCAGTTAATAATCATATAGGCATTTGCTTAAAACAGACTTTGCGGAAAGTAAATATATTTTTGTCTTGAAAATTATTTTTATGATATGGACTGCTATATGCCAATTCCAGACAATACTTCCAAAAATATTACAAATTTTATCCTTTCGTTCTTATCACATTACCCCAAAAATGTATGGTCATACATAATACATAATTTGAAACTTTTCCAAAAGTGCTTCACCTATTAGATAACTTATTCATTACTATATATAAAATTCTAAAATCAGGAATACTTTATAACTAAATAAAATCTAAGCGAAATATAAATATTTTTCTAAGTGTATTTTTTTCGTCCTTGTGCACATAGAAAAAAAAATTTTTTTATTAGAAATTTTCACATGAAAGATTACAAAAATAAAAAAAGAAAATATTATGTCCTGTATAAATATGTCCTTTCGTTTTGTAACAGCACTACTTGAAATTGTTGAAGAGATTTTTCAAAAAAAAAAAAAAAAAGAAGGAAAATAAAAAAGATTTTTAGTTAAGTTTTGTAATACTTAAAGTATTATATGTATTCTAGAAAAATTTCAGAGATAAGTGATTACTAAAATTAATTGAATTTCATCTAACTAATTTTTTTCATTTTTTTTATTTTTCTTTTTTTTTTTTGTGTATATTTTAATATTTTATTTTTATTTTTTTTTACTTATTATTTGACAAAAAGTTTTACTAGTAAGTTAATTTGGTACTTGTTAGATATTCTCATTAGAATTCAAATGGAAAACTTATGGAAATTTTCCACTTACAAATGTATAAAAATACAATAATGGTTAGTTATAATAATAATAATAAATAATAAATAAGTTAAATGTCAAAAATTGCTGATGACTTAAAATTGTTATATTACAAAAAAAAAAAAAAAAATAGTAAGTATGTATACTTACTTAACTAAGAAACTATTAGAAATTTAGCCCATATTTGGTAAACAGAATTGATATAATTTGCATAATAAATTAAAATGAAATTTTCCAAAAAGAAGAAAAATGTTGAAAAAATGAGTTGTATTTTATACAGGGTTATTCTCTTTCAATCTTGTATATTTATAGAGTATATTTGACGCTTATTTCCATCGGTTCTTGTGATAATGAGACCAAAAGTTTTTAATTTAATCTGCTTATATCTAAAAAAAAACTATCCAACTAATTAATAAGTTTGAAACACTACAAAAAGATTTTCAATTCATTTTCTCATATTTTAAAAACAGCTGATCCTTAAAACCGAACGAAAAAAATTGAAAGAGAACCAATTTTTAAGATTTTTTTATTCGTTTAAAATTTTCTCTCTTTAACATGTTATTAACTGCCCAAACAAAATAAGAACGTACGACGTTCAACGTATAAACGCCGGACGTTGATACGTTGAGTCTCCCGAAATAAAACGCCAGCGTGTGTCAATCGAAAATATGAAAGCTATGTTAAAAAAAATAAAAATATAACAAACACATAACAAAAAAAATCATGTCAAAATAGGAAATCGAATATTCAACGTTTATACTTTGCGTATTTCGGTAGGGTTCATATAAAATGTATGGACATGAACACATTTTGACAGATGTTATACGTCGTACGTTCTTATTTAGGGTTGGCTGTTAGGCATCATTATTTTTGCATTTTTCGATTTTTTGCATAAAGGTCTAAAATTTGTGCAAAACAATTTTATTTTATCTCTAACGGTATTTTTAATAATAGAGAAAAAAAAATAAGGTAAAAAATTCGGTATATTTTCATTTAATTGCTAATAACTTTCTTTTGATTGATTGTTATCTTAAATATCGGAAGGAGGAAGTGTAAACCTTGCTAACGATGTATTAAAAATTTTACCTTAATAATTAGTTACATAATTTTTGAGATATATAAGTAAATTAAATCAAAAATAATAAAAAACTTTAAGTCCATTATCTCAAGAACCGAGGAAAATAAACCCTCCTTTTTACAGAGCAGTGTTTTGTCCGTTTCAAAAATTAATATTCAAGAGCGAATAAGAATCACCCTATATATTTAAAAAAAAAAAAAAATTAAATAAATATTATATTGTAAATAATGTAAATGGATATTAATGAATTAAGCCGTTGGTCCTAATAAAAATTATATAAAAATGAAATACGATTAGCACATTACTATAAAAACTAATATTCAAAATATTTTTGATGAATTCTATTAAAAGAATTAAAATTTTATTATCGACTATGGCAGACATTTTGTGTTTATAAGCTTTTTTTCGTTCTTCACTATTAACAACAAAATCAAAATCAAATGGTTGTGTTCATTCAATTTTTAAATTTTAAAAAAATTTTTTGTATTTATATATAAATAATATTGATGCAAATTTAGATTGAGCAATTTTTGGTAAACTTATAGAAATTTATAAAAATTATCAAAAGATCAAAATAATCATATTTCTTAAAAAACTTGAAAGAAGTCTACATTTATTACCATGTTATTGTTGTTGTTTGGTAGAAGAGATAGACAACTATACTTACACCTAGGCTCTGCAATGGGTTGTGCATTCCTACTCTATGAGACCCTCATTTGCCTCTAAAGAATCGGATGATAGTCCGCTCATTTCTGAACGACCTCATTTCTGTTACAGTTTCTTATCCCACTTCCAAACTTCCTCTTCTTTGGGATTCCAGCGTCAGGGGCTGTCTAAGTATGTATAATGCCGTCTCTCTCTCTAGCCTTCTACACATACCTATTACCATACTTACCAGTTATAACTTAACGTATCAGTTACTATACTTACCAGTTACAACTTATATATATAAATATAAGTGGTTAAGTCGCCAACCTTTCAATCGAAGGATCTTGGGTTCAAACCACGGTCAGGTCATAAATAAAAAATATGTAGTACTTTTATATCGTAATAATGTATATCGTATAATTAATAGTAGTAATAATAACAATAGTAATATTAATAATAATAATAATAGTAATAATAATAATAATTATAATAATTATAATAATAATAATAATA
The DNA here is from genome assembly GCA_947095535.1 of Poecilobothrus nobilitatus. Classification (NCBI taxonomy): domain Eukaryota; kingdom Metazoa; phylum Arthropoda; class Insecta; order Diptera; family Dolichopodidae; genus Poecilobothrus; species Poecilobothrus nobilitatus. The sequence continues at coordinate 63,450,929 of OX352773.1, forward strand.
GCTACTACAGTGGATCTATCTCTGGTTATATCATGCAAGTAAGGTTGTTATATACTGCTGTAATCCACTGATGGCGCTGACTCTGTAGTAAAATAATAATAATATTAATAAGAATACTAATACCAATAATAACAGCCGCTACAGTGACAGTGGGGGTTGCCTTCAATAATTACCTCATGTAGTACTATATACTACTACTACATGTTGTAACTGTTGTGACGGCTTTAGTCACTGTTAGCAAAATAGTAATAATAATAGGCGGATTCATTGTTTCCTTACAGTCCCACTCCCAATTCAATGTTTCCGTATCCATTTCCTATTCCTTTCCTATCCCTACTCCCAAGCCAATATACTGCGTTCGCAGGTAGGGGTTTAATCCCATTATATTGGCTAAAAAGGGCAGGTGTATTTAGACAGTAAGAATCTGACACTACCAAGGGGGAAATTCTTGGTGTCATTGGAAGATTCCCACCTCCCTTAGGAAAAAAAAGAGTCAAATACTAACTATCACAAGGTAAAACTGATAAAGGAAAAGGCTTCTAAGCCTTCTAATTATAAAATTCTCAAATTAAACAAAATTACAATTTTTATTTTATAAGTGTAAATTTGTTCATACCATAAATTTTTATTTATTTTTAATATAATTTATTTTAATAAAATAAAATAAATAAAAAATACATATTATATGTAATACAGGAATTCAGGATAATTTTTTTCCATTAAAATTAAGTCATTTTTCTTTTTTTAAATCATAAATGTAAATTCTACATGTGTCCTTACATGTATATATATACCATATTTAAGTAAATGAACTTTGAATGAATATGAATTTTGGTCACGTGTCAACTAAATTTCACTATTAAATAAAAAAAAAAACAAAAAAAAATGTTAAATCAGTGTACATGCATATAAAAAATAAATAAAATTCTGGCAATATATACTATATAGTAATATAATTTCATTATTCAATCCCAGTTCCATGGAACTTATCCAAACCAAACAAAATTGTATTGCGATCATGGTAAGGAATCAAGTTTAAAAAGTTAAAACTTTAGGGAGACAAAAAAAAAAATACCAAGTTGAATTTTATATATAATATAATATATGTATATCTCTAAGTATATATTTATATTTTTTACTGATACTTCCGGTGTACTCTTATACTATTTAACCGGAAGTTATATTCAGATATACATATATAATGATAGATGAAATTAGTGACAAATTTGTTTTACTCATGTGTCACTTTTACAAAACAAGAAAACAAGCAAGGGGATATAAAAAGTATATATAAAATAATAAGAAAAGTGACATTAGATACATTAGCTATTTACTATTTGAATTGGCAGCATCTTTTATTTTGGTGTTATCCTGTTAAAATAGATTTATCACTTTTGAATTAAATAAAGGGATATTTGCAATTGAAATTAGGGTTTCCTTTTAGATTTACGTAATTGTAAAAAAATATTGAATTAATTGTAAGTCATATAACTAAAAATTCAATTTAAAAGAATCTTTTGAAAATTACATAATTATACAAAAAAAAAAAAAAACTCAAATGAAGATATACTTTATTCATTTACATTTATATAAGAAGCATCAATCGTTGTCGCTTATTATTCATATTTGATGCCTCAGTTTCTTTAATTATTATATTAACAAAGCCGTTGATTACTCAGCTGTAGTTATTTTACAAGATTATGAAACACACATATGTATATATTATATTATGTTCGTCACCTATAATTATGTATTTATTATCTTATACAAGAATTACTTATACTTTTTATTTATTTTTATAATACGACGTAAATTAATAATATTTAATATGAAGTCGAGGATTTCGATTGAAAAGATGGCGATCTATAGGTGCAGTGACAGAACGCCCAAGGAAATAAATCCCTCCGACTTTAATTCCAAAACTGGCGTTTAATTTCCGCAGGCGTTAATCCCTCTTTGAATTGGAATTAACGCCCATAATTAACCCGCGGGCTTTAATTCCTTTTGAATTGGAATTAACCCACACTATTTTTTGTTGTTAAAAGAAGAGAGTAATAGAATATGTAGAGCAAACGCATTTTAGAGTTTCGGATAAAAATTGGAGTATGTCGTTTTTCCATAAAATTTACTAATATGTATTATGAATTGGGAGGGATTTTAGAGTTGGTTACAAAATCAGAGTTATATGCTTTTTCCAAAATATGTATATAATTAATACTCCTATTGTCAGGGTTTTTCGGAGGGATTTGTTAATTGAATTTCCAAATCAGGATCATACGCCTTTTACAGAATATGCGAGTTTTTAATTAGGAAGATTATATACATATTCTTATACATACTTATCAAAAAGCGTATAGCCCTGATTTTGTAATCAACTATAAAATCTCTCCTAATTCAGAAACTCGCCCACGACTTAGAGGAATTTAGACCCGTGGGCTTTAATTCCTTTTTAAAAAAGATTCGTTCTGTCATTGCAAAGCGTTCTGTCACTGCACCAGATCTATAATGTCACAAAATAAATAAAATTCTATTTAAGCTTTCTTTAATATATTCGGATAAATTTGTTTCGGTACTGATTTATTATATATAAATATATTTAATTAGTAGATTAAATTTTTAATATTTTTTATTAACTCTTAAAAAAAAACTTTTATTCAACTTTAAACTAACATTTTTCTTTTAAAAAAAAATTTTACTTATAGTCACGAAAGTTTTCTTCTTCAATTTCATTGGATATTAAATTCCCCTGAATTTCTCATTCGATATGGTGCCTGCCAACATTTTAAAGAATAATAATACATTTTTTAAAATATTTAAACACTTAAGATGATGAATCAATTTAACTTCCTTCGTTTGAGAAACATTTCATAAAACTCCTTGCATCACTGCCAGCTCATAAATTTAATTTTGACACTTAAATAGTCACTCAAATGCAGATTAAACCCAGAAGTAAATAATATATTAACAATCACTAATTTGAACAATAATTCAAAAAACTTCAATAGAATGTTCTTGTAAATGTTAAGGATATTTGAATAGCCCCTATTCTGTTTGAGTTTCTTAACTTATACATTTTAAGCTCTATTTTAAAATTCCAGTTTTGAAAAAAGAAAAATAACCAAATGATATTATTTGGGAACAAAACTTTTATTATCCGATATCCTGTTGGTCCTACAAAAATTTCTCAATTACACTATACATATTTTGAAAACCAAATCAAATCACAAAAAAATACTGATTAAATGGGGATTGCGTCGAAAGCCGGTTTTATCCTATCCACAATCCTATTTTATCAAAATCATGTTTTTTTAAAATCCTGTTTTTTGAAATATTGTATTTTAAAAAATTATTTTTTTAAAATCCGTCGGCTATCTATGTAACAAAAATAATTGGATTCAAAATCAGGGTTATACGGTTTTTCCAAAATTAAAAAAAAAAAGCAGGATTTTAATAAAACAAGATTATGATAAACCGGCTTTCGTAGTACATCCGATTAAATCGTACCTAATAAAAACAATTTTACCGTTAAAAAAATCATTTATTAATCTAATGAATAAAATTTAGCAAATCTGCAGTTATCTCAAAATTAAAAATGCATAAGAGGAACAAATAAAAAAATAAAAAATTTTCAAATTCTTGCAATTTTTTTAAATTTAAAAACGTTGAAGAAAAAAAAAAATAAAGTTCAATTTTGACATTTTTTGTTACCAAAACAAACCAATAAACCTCTTTTGATTGTTGAATATATATTTAAAAAACAAAAAAAAAAAATAAAAAAGAAAACCTCAGATAACTAAAATAATATTATTTTTATCTTTTCCTGTTGAATTGAGTCTCATAATAATGAAAATTGACGAGAAAATCAAAAACAAAAAAATAAATAAAAAAAAAATACAGAAATTTATACAATTGAATTCAATAAAATGTCAAAAGCAATTTTAGTAATGAAAATTGACCGGGGGTTCAGTTTTTTTTTTTTTTTTGGTATTTTTCATAATATTAATGATATCACAGACAACATCTTTTGTGCATTTTAACATTTTTTTTTTTTTTTTGTTTTTTCGTTAAACAGGAGCACATTTTTTTTTTTCGTCCTTTTAATTTTAATTTTCTTTTATTATTTGTTTTATTTAGTTGTTTTTTTTTTCTTCTTCTTCTTGTGGGATTATCCATTCAAAACGTCTTAAAAATTCATAGCCTCTCAATTTATTTAATTTTTTTTTTTTGTTTTGTTTTTATTTTTGTTGTTTTTTTTTTGTATTTTTTCAAGTAAAATCTGAATTTGTTTTTTTAACTAAAAAACATTGTGAAATCTTATCGGAAATTCTCTATTCACTGTTCAATATGCTGCATATTGTTGAATTGATACCCAATATATAAGTTTCCACCTTATTTTTTTTTTTGTTTTTTTTTTTTTTTTTTTTGTATGCACAATTTCAGATTTAGATTAAAGAAAAGAAAATATCTACATATATAGATATACAACAATTTTGTAATTGCAAAATATTCAAAGATTTGAGTTTTTTTCTTTTTTTTTTTTTTGTGTTTTATTTTGTTTTTTTCATGTCTTCCTTATTTTGGATTTCGGGAATGTAAGAAAACATAAAAATGAAAAAAGAAAAAATGATGGCGCCTCACTTAAAGTTTTGCTTGTGCTAACATTTACTGTTTTTTTTTTTTTTGTTAAAACATTGGTTTCAACCATTAATTGCACACACGTATAGACAGGAATAGTTGTATTTTTTTTTTATTTTGTTTTTTTTTATTCTTGTTCTATTCTGTTTTTTTTTTTTTTAATGAAAAACCTTCAAAAATCTTTTATTTGAGAGTGGTTTGTTAAATGATTTGAATTGTTTGGCAGATAAAGCTGCCAATTTTAAATGTTTGTATACGGTAAAAACGGATAAACAGTAGAGAAAAAATAAAATAAAGTTTAAACACTATGTCAGCCAAAAATCTAGTCTAATAATTGGTAAAACAAACAAAAAAAAAAAAAAAATATTTTCCATCTCTTTCTTTCATTCAATTTTCTTAAAAATTCAAATATTTGATTTTCATCATCTTTTTTTTGTAAACAACGAATTATTCTGATTTTTTTTTTTTTTTAGCTGACTCTTGAAATTTAGATTTGAGTGTTTTTCTTTTTTCATTGCAATTATTTTGTTTTTCCATACAATCAATATATATTTTTTCATATGGAAAATTTTCAAAATTTCATAGTAATTGAACCAATTGGGAATGATAGTATGTATAGGTATACAGAATATCCGTCACATTAGTCGTGTTGCAATTCTTTTCTTTCTACTGAACTTGATTTAATATTGATACTCTTGTCTATTGCATTGTATATACATATTATATTTATATTTTCAGCATCTTAAGATTCAGTTTCGATTCATAGAATATTTAATTTATTTTTTTTGTTTTTTTTTGTTTTTGTTTTAATTTAGGTATTGAATGTGAATAAATTTATTGGATGTTCTCTTCTTTTTTTTGTTATATTATAAATAAATTTCTTGAACGAGGAATGAAGCAAAGAAGAAACACATAAGAAAAATGGTAATGTGTCATATTAGCATTCAAATAAATTGAATTTTGTTATTGAAAAAAAAAACTTGCAAGTAATAAAGAGGTTTTTTTTTTTTGTTTTTGTTGATTTAAAAAATATAAAATTTAAATGAATAGAGTGCAAGAATAATTTCCCTATAGAATTTAAATTTTATTGTCAATTTTAGTAACCTTGCTTAAGTTTAAGCAAAGAACGGAAGAAATCAGTTTCATTCTCTATCTCTTTTTCTTTATTTCTTTCTTTTGGGATGAATTCTATATTACGATGTCGGCTCTTCTCTCTTAAAGATCACAAAAAAGATTTATTTTGTATTTTGATACTAGCGAATTTTTGGTCATCGTTTTTAACATTTTATTTATTCCAGCTTTTAGTAATCGTCATCTTCGTTTAACTACTTACAAACCGTCTAGACATTACGGTTTACTTCCCAACCTATTATATAGTTATTAGAAAATATCTTGGGAAATTTCTTAAAGCTATTTTTCCATATTGCATGTCTTACAATGAAATAAATAGTTGGGAAGTGAATAGTGAAATAATTAGTAGTTATTTTTTGGTATAAGTGTCTAAAAAGCCCGCGGAAATTTAATATATTGAACCTTTCAAAAAAACAAAATTTAGTTTTTCTTCTTCTCCTTATGATATAATAACAACAACAACAACTGTTTTTCTTTCAAATTTTAATAGAATAAATAAATGATAAAGAATAATTAAAGAAGTCCAATCTCAATATAGGTTTTATTTCAGTTTTTTTTTGGAAATCGGTAATTTAATTGGCAAAAGTGCTTTAATTAGTATCATTATAAGTATGACATATGGTTGTGAGCTTTGGTTGTGAACTTTATAAGAGAAAACTCTAATTTGAAGCAATGCCTTCTAGGTTATCGTTTTTTCTTTAGGTATTTTTATTTTCAATTTAAAATTTTATGTTGTACGCTTTCAATTTTTGACTCTGAAAATATTTTGTGCTCATCTTGACATTACATACACACCCTTTAAATTTTTTGTTTTATTACTATTTCTTTACATTCAAAATATTTATTTAGTTCGATCATCTTTAATTTCATTAAAAATTACAAAATTTTTTTTTTTGCAAATATTGAAAAACGATCATTATGAGTATTTAGAAGGACCTAAATGAACTAAACTAAAATATTACTAAAATATTTAATTTGAAAATCAAATACATCTATTAAAAATTAAAGTTAATTCCTTTACTGTAATGATCCTGTGTAACAAATCAAATTCTTTTAAATCACCTTTATTAAAATATGCTCATTAATTATTTTTCTTTCTTTTTCTCTCACAGGGATTTATTTTATTCATTTTAATTTATTATCTTTTTTTTTTTTCTCTTTTCTGTTATAATTGTGTATTGTTAACCGTCAACAACTAATTTCATCGTGATTTGACTTGAAGTTTTAGGTTATATCGATCAATTGATCGATCGACATAAAAAAAAAAAGAGCAAAAAAAAATTTGATTCACAAGCCATTCAAATGAGAGGATTTGCAATAGTTATAACCTAAAAAAAAATATAAAAAAAAAAAAATAAAGAGAAAATCAAAAATATTCTGACAAAAGAGTAAAACATTCATTTCAGATTCCAGAATTGATTGTTATAGTGTTGTCGCCACTGTTGTCGGAAAAGTCTTCTTTTATTCACATATTGTTGTTTTCGTCGTTACGTCGTTTCAAAGAAATTTTTCGTTTTTGTTTTCTTTTTTTGCAATTTTCATTTTTTAAACAAAGTTTAAAGTAATTTTCTTTTCAGAACATATTTCTAGATTTTTTGAATTTTTTTGCTTTTCAATATTGTTTTTTTTAACCTCATCCTTCTTTTTAGTTACAACTAATCACATTTTCAAATATATATATATATATATGTATTTTACATGGGTATATGTATATTAAATTGAAACAGAAGAAAGGATTCGATAACATGTGCGCTACAAAGAAAATCAAAATCTAACATTTAGAAAACTAAAAATAAAAAAAATTGAACAATTGAACCAAAAACGTTCCAAAATCGTGTTTTTAAGAAAAATGTTCTTCTGTTATTTTTTTTTTTTTTTGTTTGTTGTACTTTATATGTTGGTATTATTGGCATGTATTGGCAATTTACAAAAAAGGAACGAAAACAAAAAATACATAGAATCAAAAATCAATATATAGGATAGCAATTTAGACCACAATGATAAATATACAACACATACATATACAGACATTGAAGATAGGTTGTACATATATGAAATTGCAATTTTATTTGATGTTTAAATAATACAACAGATGACGATGACGGCGTCTCTGTTGATATTATGATTGCAATTTGATATTAATATATGTACTATGTAATGTTTATATGTATGCCCATATGTATAGGTATATAGATGATAAACAGCATTTTCTATTTCTTTTCTATGATTCGCATTCAATAGTTTATAGATTTATTTTCTGTTTTTTTAACTATAATTTGATTTTCTTTTTGTTTTGATATTATGTTATCGTCGTTATTGCTGTTTCTTTATGTTTCTTTTTAACTCAAATTGAAGGCAATTTTTATATGCTTATTATATCATGAAAATATCACAACCAACAATATTTAAAGATTTTTAAAGAAAATCGATTATTATTGAGTTATTTAATGTATAGATTTAAAGTTTTTAAGTTAAGTCTCAAGTTTTAATTTATTTTGAACTTACATACATACAAAATCAAATGTATTTATAATATTGGTTTGTAAACGCTTTTAATGTAACGCTTTTTAATCTAAGCCATTATTAGATTAGGTCAGTAGTCAAAGGACTAATCAATAAAAAAAATTTTAAGAAACCGCAGAAAAATTTAAAAAAAAAAACAGAAAGACTTATCATTATCGGAGTAAAAGAAAAAAACGGTAAAATGTACATGAAATAGCTGAATCACTTTTTTTGATTAGTTAAAGTTTAAAGAAAATTTCAAAGAAATTAAATCTTCACTGATCACAGTAAATATTACTGAAAACAGTTAGTAAGTAAAAGTTTTATTAAAAACGTTATCATCAAACTATGTTTGAAAAATATAGAAATAATGCCAAGGCTCCCGTTAAAATTAACTCCCAATACTAATCAAAGCTAGCAGTCAAAGTTAAATAGCGATTTGAATACATACTTCTACCGCTTTGATATAACAAAATAATAATTAATTTATTTCACTTCTTGTTTTGAACTAGGTATCTCATTTTTTTTCTCATCTTAAACAAGTCATCAATATTTGAATTATCAATATCAACATTAAAATAAACATCAATATATATAGATATCAATTGCATAATATATTATATCGTTAAATAAACCATAACAAACACGATTGTAATATAATTATATAATAACTTAAGGCCACGTGATCAAAGGGAAAAAAAATCTTTAATATTTTTTATCCCACTATGCATATATTGTATTCCCCTGGTCCTTTTTAATTTTTTTTTTGTTCTATTATTTTGAATCAACTGAATCACCAATACACCAAAAAGATATTGAATGAACCATATACCATACAACACCGGATTTCAACAGAACAAAAAAAAAAATAAATAAAAACTTCTATTAAAAAAGATTTTGTCCGACGCCGATGGTCGTCATAATTGTAACCATGATTTTATAATCGTTATCATCATCATCATCTTCCATGTTGTACTCTGATTTTTTCCTTCCTTCCGGTTTTCCTTTAAATAACAAAATTTTGGTTGAAACGGTTGAAAGAAGATATTTTTTTTTTTTGTTATTTACATCAATCCTAGTAGAATTAAATAAAAATTTTAGAATTTTCATGGCATAGGGATGAATTTGCAAGATTTAAATTGTCATAAAATGTCTTGTATAAAAAAAAGTCCTTTGTCTATTGTGGCAACGGAAAATTTTAAAAAATGTTTTCAACTGATTTTTTTGTAAACATTTTATTGTTTAAAATAATTTGTTTTCCTTTTTTAAATCTCACAAAACTTGATGATCCAAAACAAATGACATGAATGATATTGTTTTTTTTTTTTAAATAATTAAGATTGTAACATAGTTTTGTTTCCCCAAATATGAAAGATATGGAATAGAATTCTTTTTAAAATTTGTACTGAAATTATAAAGAAAATATTTTTTAAATCACTTGAATTATAGATTCAGTTTTTGTATTTGATTTTTTTTCACACCGATTTATAATTATAATTATACCCAAATAACTAAAACTTAACACAGTTGTAATTTAAACTTAAAAACTAAAACTTTTAAGTTTTTACTATAACGAAAGCGAGCGAAAAGCGAATGTCGCTTCAAATTTTGTTGTTCATCTTTTCATTTTGTTTTTATCTAATATTTTTATTATCTCCTCATTATGCTGTTTTTAAATTGTTGAATGCGTATTATTTATTATTACTTAATATAAGTCCCAATTTTCCTGTCACATCGGACTAAATGATTGAAAATGATTGGTAAACGTCTAATGCACTTTTCTTATAATGCGTAAATGGTAATATGTTAAAAAAAACATAAACATTAACAAGGCAATTTTCTTTAGTCAATTTTTGGTAATTCAAATTCTGTTTATTAATTTGAATCCGTAAGGTCCGTCCTGTGTATTGGTCATGTGTACAGAAAGTTTTAAACATGGATAGACCTCATTAAAAAATTAATTTTGTAAAAAAACTTTGTTTTGTAGCTTCAACAGTTAGAGAGATATTCCTTCTCAATATTGCAAAAGTTCTTGTTTCCGAATGCCCTTGTTTCCGAATAAAATGCGAATGCTCCGAATTTTTGTTCCGAATAAAATTATGGTGAAGATTTTTCCAACATAAAAAATTAAACCCATAGTAAATTTTTTCTTATTATATATAATTGAAGTTTGAAATGTTTATTTTTGAAATTTTATGCTTAATTTAATCGCAAAACCAGAATCTTGAAATTTTAAAAGGAAGAAGATAAATAGAATAAGTATAACTTCCCTTAAAAAAGAATATCTCTCTCTAAAAGTTATTAGGAATGAAAAATTGAAAATTCGCCTATTTTAAGATACCTGTAAATTTGGACACCAATGCATAATTTATTTGAAGTAAAAGTCATAAATTAAAGTCAGCAACATTTAGTTTTTACATATTTTAACAGCCTTTCTTACAATGATTTTTCGTAATTTTTTCTTTTAATATTCAAAGCTTCCGTATCCATGTCCCATTCTCTTCTATCCTTACATCCTAGCTAATATATTGCATTATAGCAGTTAGGAGTTTCCTTTCATTGCATTGGGTAAAGAGGAAAGATGTTCGTTTAGTTAGAAATAATCGGACATTATTTCGGACCATGTATATGGACCAATCGAACCAAGGGTATATTCTTCATGTGCTTGGAAGATTCTCACTGCCTAGGGAAGGTGGAAAGTGAAAAGATTAATTTTTATTTAAATTTATAAAAAAATTAAAAATGTTTTCTTTCCAATTTCTATATCTTCTGCTATACTGACTCTCTGCAAAATGAATATCTTACAATTAATTAACCAAATAAATGAATCCAATCCAAAAAAATTTAGAATCAGATTATTTCTCCTTCATTAATTTGAAAGTGATTTCTTAAAAAGATAATAATAAATAATACAATATATATACATAATATATTTGTTATATATTAAATAAATGTCAACATTTTTAAAATTCTAATTAATATTTTATACCATTTCAAACTAAATTTATATTTTCGTTTACATTTTGATTCATTTTTTTATTCATTCATTAATATTTTTATTCATTAATTTTATTTTAAATTTTTGTTCCAATCTTATCATTGCTTTAAAATTAATGAAAAACTATATATGAAAGTAAACCGGACAATTTATTTTTTTTTTTTTTTGGTTTTGTTTCATTTATTCCCTTAGGATATCATTTTTATAAAAAAAAAACTTCTCCTTTTTCTAAGACATGTTTTGAAAAATTTATGAATAAAACATTTAGTAAATATAAAAAATTATTTATCCTAAACTCATTAAGAGATTATTTTAATTCTGTTGGGTAAGTGTTTGCGGCTATTTTCAACAAATATTCACTTAGAAATAAACTCATCTAAATTTTAATCATATATGTATGTATATATACAAAACACCCAGTGTGATAAAAATATTATAAAAAATATAAAATAAAAAAATATAATTTTAAAAATATTATCTTTATTTATTAATTTGCGTTTTTGCTTAGTCTAGTCTAGACTAGTTGGCTAATATATACTAAGTTAAATTTTCTCTATGAAAAAAAAAAAATTCAAATTCTTAAATTAAAAAATTACACGCAATCCATTTAATTAATATCGCATCTCTACTCTTGCTGACACATGTTGAACAACTATAGAAACAAACAAACAAACATAACATAGGTACATATACACCGCAATCAAACTTTAAGGCTTTTTTTTTTTTAAATCGTTTTTCAACTTTTAAAAGACTTTATCGTGTCAAAACAGTATAAGATGGATATAAATAAATATTATGTAAAATGAAAAATCGATTAAAAAATTTATTTAACCTTTTTTTTTCTTAATTTGCAATATTATTGCATTTTCATTTGATTTTTCATTTTCCTTTTTATTTTTAGTATAGGAAATTAATATACAAAAACCCATCTAGCATTTTTTATCCATACAAAGAATATAAAAAATAATTTGTTGAGATTTACTAGAAGCTGAGTTCTAAAAAGGTTTCCATAAAAAAATAAAATTTTTTTTTTACTACTCAATTTTAACAGTATTAACGAAATCTCAAAGAAGGACAATCTGGGGTAAGGAATACTGGATAAGATTCTTGAAAATGAGAATGCTCAACCAAGTAGATATCTTACGATTTATAAAGGGTGTAGATTGACTCGTTGACACGCTGTAAGTGAGGAGCAAATCACCGAGCAATAAAACCATTAAAGATCATAGGAACTATAGGCAGTATAGGGTGAATTAAAAGAGCAGTTAATAGCCCTTTCCGAAACAACTACAACTAAATATAAATTTAGTTTAACTTTGTTTATCACTAAATTTCTAATAATTTTATATTTGAAATGAAAACCATTAAAATTTAATAAAATTATGAAAAATTATGAAAAAAATAATGAAGATTTTGGTTTACTTTGTCAAGTATTTTCAATATCTTATCCTTTTTTTATCTAAGAGCTATCGTGTTGTCTGTAACTGAAACATTTATTTAGATTAATAAGCTTACAAAGCTATAATCATTCGGAACTTTTATCGAACCTTTTGTTGACTTTCTATGTTTTCTAGGTATATACATACAAGTATTAGATTTATTTGGTCGGGGTTTGAACCCGATTCAAGACATTTGAACGACTAGCGAATTAGCCATAACATTATTTATAAATTAAATTTTTCTATATATCATTTATCATCCCACAAAAATCGTTTTCACAATCTACCTTAAAAGATTATATATCATAAAGTTTACATTCAATTGTCCTTTTAATTCAATTTTTATTTTTCGACGAATGAATATTAATTGTTTAAAACCCCTTAATTTTTATCCTTCGCAGAGATTTTATTTACTTCTAATGTCAATTGAGTTTTTTAACAGAATATAACAGATTACATAAGTATATAAAACACATAACATATTTTCTCTTTTCAACCATTTAAATCACTTCAAATATAACAGATCTTTTTAAACCACAGTTAAAATATATACTTAAACAAATTCTATCTATTTTTTACAACCATTGGATAACAAATTAATAATGAAAAATATTATTCTTACAAATCCCTATCGCAGTTATTATTACTGCTTTTCTTAATTTATTTTAAGCATCCTTAACTTATCATGTTCTTTGCTAGTTTAAAATTGTTTGTCCAATTTCCTTAAGATATTCATTGAATTGAATTAATACTGAACAGTTGTCACTTATTCTGCAAAAGAATAGAAGAATTAGATCTAGGTCAGTCTATACTAAATAAGTCCTATAATTATTCTATCTAATTATATTTAATTCAGACCTCAATAACAGTATCACATCTTTTTTTTTTTGTTTTTTGCTTTTGGGTAATTACCCCTTACAAATTTCTCTGAAATTCACTGAAAAAAGAACAAACAAATTCTATTTTAAATATTACCTAATTTTATTCCTATAATTATTACCTAATAAACAAAAATAACCTATTCTTAAAATGGTATTAATTGCCACATTGGTTTCTAATCAAAAAAAAAAAAAAACAAAAACAAAAAAAAAGAGAATATGTGTGTTATAATTTTTTTTTCCTCTGTTTTTATACTCTTATATCTTATAAAAATGTTTAACAAGGTGCACACGCAATCCTTTTTCCATCACCAATTTAACCACCAAAGCCACCAAAAAATATTTATATTACTAACTTAAATATTTCTTTTTTCAAAAATTAGTTTTTTTCTTTTTCAATATTTCTATCTATCCTTATTAATTTTTTTCCTGTTTTAAAACCAACCACTACCAAACTAAACCATCATACAAAGTTTATATTTAAATGAAAATAAACAAAAAAAAAAAACAAAAACAGAATAAAAAAAAACAAAAGAAAAAGAAAACGGAACGATCTAAATGGAGCCACCAACATCGATACTAGTTTACACAGCGAAAACACCACGCAAAATCATATCTTATAAATAACTATGCAAAAAAAAATTATACATAATAAAAAAAAAAACAAGAACAACATATATATATATACATATACATTATACATATATTATGAGTCTTGAATTAAAAAAGAACAACAAAAAAATGAGCCACGATTAAAATGGCCACAAGGCAACAATTTTAACTACATCATCACTATCATAATAATCATAATCATAAACGTGGTCATCCTGATTATAATTATCATCATCACTATCATCAACCACTTCTTCATCATTTTGAATGATTGAAAAATTGGTGAAAGAAAAAGAACAGATAAAAAAAAAAAAAAAAACATTTCTTATATTTTATATTTCGTGTATTTTCTAATTCTATTTCCATCTCTTTCTAACCTATTAATTCTTACTATCTTCTATAAAGTCTTTGATCGTTCAGTTTATTTTAGAACTTTATAATATACAATAAAGAAGAAAAAAAGATCACAAAACAAAAAGGTAAGTGCTTACCTGGTGTTTATGTGGTGCTGTAGGCTAACATGATGATGAAACATATAACAAAATAACAAAAAAAAACAAAACATAATAAAATAATCATTATATCAATTCTAACATAACAAGGAAAAGATCAAGAATGACCAAAAAAAAAAAAAAACACAAACAAAAAAAAGTTAAAACAAGGTGCGTCCCACTGAATTATCACTTAATTAGCACGAATGTATCTTTTTAAAATTAAAAACAAAAATAAAATAATATCGATAAAAAAAAAAAAAAAACTGAAAGAAACAGAGAGAAAGAGAGAGTTAGAGAGAAAAAAAGATAGAAAAAAAAAATTAATAATTTGATGGGGAGGTCTGATTTATTTTAAATTTTTAATTGCTCTCACTTGTTTTTAAATAATTGGGGTTTTATCAAATTGATCTAAAACTGTTTAGTATAAAGCAATTTAATATTCGAACTTATTTCTTCTTAACTCTTTTGATTCTAATATTATTTTGTGTAAAACTTTAATCCTACTCATTAATACGTAAAAGAGAATATTATTAAAATATTTCATTGGTTTTTAATTTTGTTTTCAATGTTTTTATAAATCTCTCGAATGACTAAATGTAAAAATAACGGAGTCTAAGTATTCAATTTGAATGAATCTTCTTTTTTTTCTCATCTCAGCTGTTTTCAGATAATCTCTCGTCCCTTTAAATTTCAACAGCGCTTTTTAAAATTTTTTACCCCGAACTACAAATGAGACATATTTCAATTATTGGGGAAAAAAAATTGGGATATTGAAAAGCAGCTCTTAGAATTGTGCTTCCAATTTTTTAAAACCGACTGTTACATTCTTTAATAAAAATTGTTTAATTTATTAGCCTTTTATACCCACCTATACTGCCTCTTCAATCTCAATATTCTTATAGAAAAAGGAAGATAAACTAATAGAGATTTTAATTTTTAAATCAATTATTTGTTTTTGAGATATGATTCAAGGCTAAACTGCTTAGACTATTCCTAAATTTCTATTTTCAAAAAAAAAAAAAAAAAAAATTATTTAAAAGAATGTCTTTGCTTATAATAATTCAAAGTGTCTGAAGTAACACATCATTAACCACTATAGACTCTAGATCTGTAGTGCACTTTCAAAATGTAGGTAATCTTAATCGATAAGAGCTGATGTTAAGTATCCTTAGATTTATGCCACGATTATTACACTCTGACAGAAAAATCTTTTAAAAATCTAATAAAGTATGCAGTAGAGATATTAAATTTTTATTAATCTACATTAAATCAAACTAAATAATAATTTATAGTTGAACAGGTTATCACTTAAGATCGGAATTTTAAACATTGATGAATGTCAAATAATTGTTAACCTCTTTTAGTCTCAAACTGTAGCATTTGAAAAAATATTTATTATTTAAATTGAAAAAGCAGAAGTGATCTCTTTAATACCTAAGTAAGCCTACAAGAAAAACTTTGAAGAATTTAACAAGTTTTTTTTAAATTTGAAATATTTTTTAACACAGAAAATATCTTAAGATATTATAACAGTAAAAGTAAATCAATATACTCAGTACAAAACTGCTTCTTACAGTCGCTGGGGCAGAGATCATAATTTGATCAAATATATATATATATTTTTTTTTTTGTAACGTTCCAAAAGAAGTCTCCAATTCAAAAATTGTGTTTTAATAGTAAATTAATATGTTAAAATCATCTTCTAGAGGGGTGAAGAAGCTCAGTTGCCGAATTTATTCTATACTTATACGGTTTGAATTATGATTTATATTAGAGTTCAACTAAGTATACAATAAATGTTATATAACAACTATGTTACAATTTATTGTTAACAGGAGGTTTATATATTTATCTTATGCTCTTTATTTATCTCTTAATTGATTTTCATTTATTATACGTATATTTATTATATTATACAGAAAAGTCGAATTGAAACTATACTACATTTAATTTAATTTAATTTTATCTTTTTTTTTAAGTAATTAATTCATGTTCTGATTATTTTTTTTTTTATGCTAGTGTTTATTTTAGAACATATTTATCTTTTAGGTATTTTTTTTTTTATATATTTAAAATTGCAATATCATCACTATAGTTATACTTAATCATTTAACAGAAAACAAGTATCTGAAGATTTATGTTATATTTTTATGAAATATTTATGTATATGTAATATCTATATGTTTATCATAATATTTAATATTATAATCGTGTTCAAAAAAAAAAAAAAAAAAAAAAATTTTTTTTAGTGAATTTATATATTACCTTAAAGGTATAATTTTGTGCAACAATTAGATTTGGTGTTTTTGTTTGTTTTTCAAATTATGGGGGTAGGAGTTAACCATCAATATTTTTTAAATTTTTTTTTTTTTTTATTATATTTGGTTCAATTTTTTTTTTTTCATACAACAAAATTGTTCCCTTCGTTGGTGCCTTCTTTTCAAAAATTTTTATGAATTAGTTAATGAATTTTATAGTTTTGTTTTATTTTTTTTTTTTTTTTTTTTGATTATATTAATTTTAAAATTTTTATAACTTTTAACTGATGTGTAGATTGGTATATATTTTATTGGTTGATTGTTGGTGGGTTTTTTTATTTTGTTGTTATTATTATTGACTGTTGGTGATGGTGGTAGACTAAGCACTGAATATTGATGAAATAAAAGGCGCCTAAATAAATTAATAATTTTTTTTTTTTTTTAAATTGTTTTTCTTTTGTTGTTGTATTTTGAAAACATTAAAAAGTTTAAATTTGAAAATATTATTAGGGGGGGAAAAATATAAAGAAAAAAAAATTTAAAGTTTTTTTTTTTTTAAAGAAAAATAAAATAATATTGGCAGATATTCGTAAAATAATGATGAAATGAATTGTTTTTCAATTTGAACATTTTTATTAATTAATTTTGTACAATGTTTTCGTAAAAAAAAAAATTCAGATATTTATCAATAATTAAATTAATGAATATTAAATGGTTTTAGGGGAAATTAAAATTCCAAAAAAAAAAAAATAAAATGTTTTGAAATTTATACAATTTTTGGAACTTTTATTTGTGTCTTTTTGAAAAATTAATTTTACCTTAAAATTTTATTTGCACGATTTTAGTGTAGCAAAAATTATTATGGATCACCTGTAAAAAAATCGATTAAAAAATGTGAATCATGTAAATTTTGTTTTCTTTTTTTTTTTTTAATTAATTATCTACTTTAAAAATTTTTAAAATTTTATAATTGAAAATGATATAAAATTGGTAATCAATTAAATCACCAATTGAAAATTCTAATGATGTCAGCTTGAATAGAGAGCTTTCAATATTTATATAAAAAAAAACCATTAATATACAGGATGTTTTGAATAAAAGTGCAAATATTTTATAATATTTAATTAAATTATTTACCTTAATTTTTAACTTTGTATCATATGCAGTCCTTTCACTCTCGTGCCCTACAAAAATTAACTTGGTTTTTTTTCTGTAGAAAATAACTTAATCTGGTTCTTGCAGAAAATAATTTTGTGTTAGTCTGTAATCTTAAATTTTTTTATTTTTTGGGTAGGCTTTTTTGGGTTGGGATTCCTCCCTTCTGTAGTGCTTCATCGAAAAGCACTACAGAAGAGAGGAATGAACGCGAGTCCTCTATGAGTGTATAGGATTTTAACCCACTAAATATCAACTTTTTTTGTTGATAAAATAATAGGTTATATTTTGTCCTTTAGAACTCGCGTATACTATCTGGTCAAGGAAATCTTTTAAATTGACAGGCATATTATGAGCAAAGTTGTTAATGTTCATCTTGAATCTTTGAACGTTATATATGTAATTCCCGCCAATTCCAGCAAACGCATAATATGGGAGATGGTTCCACATTCGCGATTTCCGTATAATAAACAAGTATCCGTAAATCAAATTATATCATCTGGAAATTTTAACTAAATAGAGATGAGCAGCTGAAGTTCTTCTTGTTTCTCTTTGAAATTTTTCGAATGAAGGCATTCAACTTTTAATCACGTCAGAACAAATATCTATAAATTATCTATAAAACAGACTAAGACAGCAGAGGCCAAGTGAAGCGAGCGTTCAGGTCACATTGAAAACATTTATTAGAAGGATAGCTTTGTTTTGCATTTTATTAAGTAAATTCAGAGCCGTTTTATTTAAAAGTTTATTCTGCAAAGTTTGATATGATTTGTTTTCCGAGAATAATTAATTTTTAAATTGGAGCTAAAAAAAAAAAGACAGACGAACATTATATATTTTTTTAAAATAACAGATTTTCTTTAAAAATAGCATATAAATCAAAAATGATGTGTCTATTAATAATGTAAAATAAAAAAATATTAAAATACTATTATTTTAAAAACTGTAGAAGGATACGAATAATGTAAAACAAAAAATAGTAGAAGTCACATTATCTCCTAAAAACAACTAAGAATAAAGCTAGCTTTGCCATAAGATTTTGTTCTGGTTTTCGGTCTAAGAAATATCGCCCTGAAATATTCTCACTCCTATACGAAACATCCTATTTATTGAAATATTTCATCATGTAAATCTTTACTAATACATTTTTAAGTTCACTTATTTAAGCCCGATTTAATTACTAAACTAATTTTTAAAATTCGAATTTTTAAAAATGGTTATTTTCCCTAATTATATGTGAATATCTAAAGATTTGTCTTGCCTAAAGACTTCGAGATCTTTCCCGGTGAGAGGGTTTAATTATATCTTTGTTTTATTTATATTATCAATTAAGATTTATATCATATTGAATCACAAGAGGCATTATAAGAGGTTGTTTAAAATTACGGTTTCATTACGCTGCCTTAGTAATTCATCGAGGCACCTCTTAGGATACCATTTTACTTTCAAATAATAATCTTAACTCTGTTTCGAATTTACTTATTTGATGATCATTTATTAATAAAAATTTTCTCATGAAATAGACAATATTATACATTTACAAAATTATCTTGTTTTATTCAGTTATATATATATATATATATATATATATATATGTAGTTATTAATTAAATGATGAATGCAGAATTAATAAAATTTTAAAAGCATTTTTTTATCTTTCTATAGTAATTTTTTTTGAAGACCGACACAAAGCAACAACAACAAAGTGAAATAACAATGAATCACAATTGTTCCACCATTTCAAATTTTAAAGTCAAGTGCATAAATTTTCACGTTTTTAATTTTAAATTAATGTTTAAATAAAAAAAAAATAAAAAAACAAACAAAAAATACATTTAAACATTCACTAGAAAATAGTGATATTAAAGCTTCAATTTATCACTTTTTTATTCGTTTAACAATGAAAGAAATAAATAAATTGTGTCCTTGTGTATCCTTTATCCCTGTTTTTTTTTAATATTCTGTTTATATTTACCACAAGTGTATTAAATCAAATAAATCCCGAAAAAAAAAAAATATGTACATTGTATATATGTGTGTTATGCGATATTGTCTTATCTTTTCTCGGTTACTTTCGATAAGGTGACCATATAGCAATTTTTTTTTTTTGAAAAATATCTGAAAATTGGACTAATATGTTTGAAAGTACGAAAGGAAGATAAAATCTTCTTTTAAGATTTGATTGAAATAAGCCCGAAATTTGAATTTTCGATCTTAAAAGATTTCTTGGTTCTAAATAATTACTATATTTTTCAAATATCATCATTGATTAATAAGCTGTAAGGATAACATTGTAAGTGAACATTATTAGATAATAAAGAAGTGAATAACAAATTCTTAAAATAGTGAACATTGATGTAAAATACAAATAAAATACATCTTAAGTTTTTCTTACGGGAGTTATAGATCTTCATAAGACATCCAAAAAGCCTAAGCCTATTGATAGTGTGGAATTTAATCCACTTCTCACGTAGTTTGTATAAAGGAATAATCATCCAAACTGCAAAATAGTACATTGGCTAAAGAATAGAGGAAACAAAGAAATGGGAAAAATGAAATTAATTTTTGATATTGAACTGTGGGAGTGAGATTAAATGGGATTTCTAGTAAAAATAATTTGACCTCCACCTAAAACTTCTGTTCCTTATACCTTTTTTACTTTAACTGAAGTCATTTTTATTTTAAGTAAGATATTTTTACTTTAAATGAAGATTTTTTACTTTAATTGAAAACATTTGGAATAAAAAAACATAAATTACTGAAGTAAAGATACTTCAATTAAAATAAAAATGTCTTCACTTAAAATAGAAAATATTCACTTAAAATAAAAAACTCTTTAGTTAAATTTTTACTTTAACTTACGAATCGTGGAAGATATTCATGGTGGGGAACATTCAAAATAAGATTTAGCTCCAATATTTTATATAGTTCTAGTTCTAGGCTCCACTATCTAATTATACAAATGACCTATACTCTAAGAACATAATACATTGGGTTGGTTAAAGTTTAGATATGGATAGTCGCTCCTACTCCTACATTTCGGCGATGACTTCAAAATATTGCATCTTTTGTAATTTTAAAATCATATTCAAAAATATTTTAAATCTTTGAAGAAGGTGATGTCACTGTATTAACAATTAAAAACAGAATCAGAAAAAGGTGATAAAAAGTATAGTAAATATCTAAATATGTTACAATGTTACAGCATTTGAAATAAAAATATCTGATCACTTTATTTTTTATTCACTTTATTTTCTTTTTAAAAAATGTATTTTCTTCTTCTTTTTTTTTTGGATTTTGGACAGTTTCTAAATAACGGAAAATAATATTATATAAAAATGCCAATATATTATGTTCTTATTGTAACACCATATATCAAAAATATATATATATATATACATTTTATAAATATTTGTATATGAATTGTACTTGTATATGTATCCTTTTAATATAGAGGGACATATTTTTGTAGACAATTTATTATAATTTTTTTTTTTGTTTTTTGTTTTTTTTTTGGTACAATTCGTATTAAATCCAGTTGTGTTTATAAAATAATGGGTATAACCACTATTGTACTGACTGATAACGATTGGGTTGGGTGATGTTTGGTATAATGTTATACAAGAAAATATAAAATAAAATAAAAAAAAATAAAAAATTTAATTTTCACCAACCGGAACGAAAAGAATTTTAAACGGTGGCTTTTTATTTGATTACAGGACAATTTTAAATGTATATAATATATAATAAATATGTATATATACATATTAATATAAATAACTATAAAATTATTTGTATAGAATTTTAAATAACAATTTTTCTAACCATAAAAAAAAAAAAATATTTTGATACAATTTGGTACGGTTCAGTTTCGGGTTTATTTTTTTTTTTTTGATTCAATTTGAACTGCTGTTTTGATTTTTTGTTTTTTTATTTTATTTTTTTCAGTTTAAGTATATGCGTATTTTGATTGTCCTTGTTATCCTTTTTGTATACAATGTTCTTTTTCTTTTTTTGTTGTACATTGATAAATGCGTACAAATAACAAAAAAGGACACCAACAGAGTTTAAATAAATTGTTATTGTAATGTTGTAATTTTTGTATACAATAATTTCTCATGAAGAATCGTTCTCTTACAGAAGAAACTTTAAAAACAAGTTAAAATATATTTGTTTGACACTGGACTTGTATTTTTTTTTGTGTATATACTATATATAAAATATTAACAAAGCTAAAAAAAAAACAATAATGATTACAGGAGATTCTTGCAAAATTGAATGATCGTATTGCTTTAAATTTAAAAAAATTTAATTTGAATTTTAAAAAGCGTGTGTAAACATTTTTGACTCCACAGTGAAAGAAGCAGCCAAGAAATGGGTCAAATCAAAAAATAATTAAATGCAAGCTCCAGGCTCCTTAAATACGAAGATGTTCTGGGGCAAGCCGGACGAGAAAAAGACAAAGAAAGCCTTAAAACTAAACAGGGCAGACCTCAGGGATGAAAAAGGAAAAAGGGATGTAAAAATTAAAATCGTATGGCAAACGTGATGATCTAAATCCTTATACCATTCCAATAGAGTAATCCTTTTTCATTGAATTAAGATAGACTGAGTCTGAGATATTCTTTCAGTGGGGTTTGATGGTACAGGCAATTTTTCAAATTTTAATAATATCATTGTTCGGTGTTATAATTCAGTGTGAAGTCAAGGCAAACTTTCCTAAAACTTTATTGGATACGTTAACTATTTATAAATCGGGTATATATGTATAGATTGAGGTGGAAAATCTTTTCATTTCATTTTTAGAACAATTC
The DNA here is from genome assembly GCA_947095535.1 of Poecilobothrus nobilitatus. Taxonomy (NCBI): domain Eukaryota; kingdom Metazoa; phylum Arthropoda; class Insecta; order Diptera; family Dolichopodidae; genus Poecilobothrus; species Poecilobothrus nobilitatus. Next base: position 63,473,844 of record OX352773.1, read on the forward strand.
TGTAACTTTAAATAATTACATTTGTCTGTATTTATGAAATTTTATTAAACACCAGCTTCCAAATTATTTTATAGTTAGCCTATAACCCTAATTTAAGTTTATTGACAGTGATTTTTTAAAGGACATAAAAATAAACTTAAATTTCGATTCATTTTTTTCAGTGATACTCTACTGTATTTAATTAAATGCTCATTGCCACATTTATAATATAATTTAATTCGAGTTGGTGCAATTTTTAATATAAATAGAAATGCAAATCAAAAAAACAAAAAAATCCCCACATAAATTTTATTATTACATACATCTATAGATACATTTCAGAATAATATTCGTAATACTCCCTTGGTCATTTAAATATTTATCATCAGTATGAGATTTGATTATCAGGATTTGTGGTTTTTACTTACTGCTTGATGCTTATTAAATACACAAATTCACTCAAAAAAAATCAAGGGATGATTACGTAGGTTGAAATTTTAATGTATGTATTTCAAAGTTAAATTAATAGGATATAAAAAAAAAAAAAAAATATTATATACATTTGAATTTTTGTATTTAATAGAAAGGAATGAGAAATAAAAATATGCATATACTGTATGAAATATTTTTTTGTTGGATATGAAATTAAAATTAAAAAGTATTATTATATGGTTAGAAATTATGGTATACTGAATTGGAATGTTTGTTATTCAGAATTCAATTGGGAAAGAAAAATGCGGAAACCACAAAAATTAGCAACGGATTTTGGGGGTTAATTCGTTTTTTTTTTTGTTTTTTGTTCATTTTAGAGTTTTATATTTTAAACAAATGAAATGGAATTTTAAAAAGCAAATATATATATATATATTTTGTTTTTAATTATTAATTTAATTTTCCAAAAAAAAAAAAACAACAAAGATCAATATTGAGAGTTTTTGTGTAAAAAGCTGTACATTAAAATTGGCAGGTACCTCTAAATGAATCATAAATGAAGAGTCAATATTACAAATGTTTTATATCCTATTTAGAGAAAATGTATAGATATAAAAATCTAAAAATAAAGTTCTTCTAGATTTTAAAAACTTTGCGGAAAACGTCTAATCTCTCTTAATACCTAATGGTATTTTAAGTGAAGCAAAAGGAGATGAAGTAAACCAAACTAAAAGTAAATTACTGACAGAAATTATGAGGGCAAATGAAATGACGCAATAGTAAAGTTTTTACAGACTAATCTAATCTTCTTTCGTAAAGATTTCTTTAACATTATACAATGTTAGCCATTCTTAATCAAGTTTATTTTAGTTTATTGAATTCAAATGCCATAATTCAAATGACAATCGTTATTTTTCATAGTTTTTCATTTTGAATTTTCTTAAGGAAAATTCGAATAATTTTGTTCAAATTCCACTTCTGAATGTTAAAACATTTTAAACTTTTCATTAAAAATTATTAAAAATATAAATTGTAATTGAGAAAATTTTTTTCATAAAGATTTTCATCATCAATTCAAATTTTTTATTTTTTTATTCTATAAAATAAATTTATTTATGACGGTTTTATTTAATTTTTATTTATTTATAAATTTTTTTTTTTTCATAAAAGATCTCAGATTTACAGAGAAAAAAATTTTTCAAGAAAAAATCAGTATTCTTTATTTTAATATCCCTTTTCAGAATCCTTAAAATATATTCCATTCTTCAACTATATTCTATTTATGACTGATTAAGTATATAGATCCTTTCAAACCTCAGACTATTAGTTAAAAGATGAATGAATGAAATGAATAGAAATTTAAATCTAAAATCAAAAAACTCAATAAAAATTATAGATAGAAATCAATGAAAATTTTCGTCCCTTTTTTTTTTATATTTTGCAATAAAATATTTCAAAAAACAAAAAATTACGTAAGTATAATGTAATGTTTTTTTGCATCCTTACTATCAGGAATCAAAATGAAAAATAAATTGTTGAATCGAAAATATTTACAAAAATTTATTATTATGAATTCGAATTTATTTTATCAAGAAAAAAATCATTTAAATGAATTTTCTTTTTATTTTTCTATACAATTTATAAAAGAATATGTATTGTAAAGGGCAAAAAATAAAATATATTTTTATATTCCTCTAAGGAATAATATAAATAATATAAAGGATCTATTAAAATTCAAACATTTATGATTTTTTTTTTTAAAGAAAAAGAAAAATAAAGTAGAAATAAAAAATAATATACAAAGTTTTGTCCAATTAGGAAAAGCATTATACTCTGAACTTTTTAATCGAAAATTTCAACTTTTTAAGTGAAATTTGACGTCATCATTTTGACATCGCATAAAATTTATTTAAAATTGTTGGTATTATAAATTGTTCGTTTGATAAATACAATAAAAATATGGTCAACGGTAGTTAACTGTTAAATAAATTTAAGTTCTTGATTTTTAGTTTTTTTACTTTTTTTTTGGATACGTTTTTGGAATAAAGTTTTATGTACATTTTTTAAGGGTTCTGCTATAATCAAACGTAATTTTGTCAACAAATAAATGCCAAGAAAAAAGAAAATTTAATTTTAACGCTTCTAAAAGTTTTTATTGTGGTAACTCTTTTTGTGCTGACATAAATCAGTGTAAATGGGCGTAAAACTTCTTAACTCAAAAACATTGGCTTTGATTTCGGGAAAATCGATATTGAGTTAAAATTTAATTTAGCAATAAACTTACTTTTTATATTAAAATAAATAATTTTAATTAAGTTATCTTAGTCAGTAATATTTTATGAAATCCCACACCCATCGTAAGAATTATTCCCCCTTACGACATTTACAGCCACGCCCTGTAATTTCCTGTCCACATAGTAGCAAAAAAATGCATTAAAAGAAAAAAATCTGTAATATCTCAATATCATAGAACACATCTTATTACATTTAGAATATTTAGGATATTCCTAACTAATTTTTTATTTCTCAAGGGAAGTGGTTGTTCTTAGTGTCTTCTAAATCTTCCAAAAACATCAAGAATACGTCTTATCAGATTCTTACTGACTAAACACACTTGCCTTCTAGCCAATATAAAAAGATGAAACTCCTAATTGCCTACGCAGTATATTGGATAGGGAGTAGGATTAGGACAAAAATCCGGAAACAATTAAAACGCTGGCGACTTAACAACTTCGCTATGAGTTAGGTGTTATAATATAATGAATTGATATCTTTTAAAGTCTTGAAGAATTTTTAGAGATTTGATTCCCCTCAATATGAATTTATTTGGGATCGTGATTTTAAGGTCAATCTAATAAATAAGGAAGAAATTCTGTTTGTTTGTTTGTTTGTTTGTTTGTGCCCTTTTCACGTAAAAACCACCAGTCCGATTGCAACCAAATTTTGCAGGAACGTTCTTACGACCCCGGAAAGTGTTATAGGCTATATCGCGTTTCGCTTCATTAACCCATTGCGGCCCGAGAGCCATTTAAAGCCGTTTCGTTTTTTCGTTGTCCTGCCTAAACGGTTTCATCGATTGAGTTGAAAATTTGTACAAATGTTCTTCCCAGCATTGGACGGGTGCCTAAGAAATTTGGATTCAATATGTTACCCGGATTCGACCCGGCGGGCTTCCAAAAAAATTTTTGTTTCCGATTTATGTCCAATTTTGTATGGTGGTTTTATGGTCTGAAAAAAAGCCTGTGACAAATTTTTATGAAGATTCGGTAACCCGTTTGGGCACGAGAGCCGAACAAAGTTCACTAAATTTTTCTGTTGTCCTGCTAAAACGGTTTGACCAATTGAGTTGAAATTTTACAATAGTGTAGATCTTTACCACAAGAGCTCACTGAGTTGATTTGGTTTCGATCCATTAACCCGTTTCGGCACCAGGGTCAGTGAAGTTTTGTAATTTACTTAGTTGTCGCACTTAAACTGTTTGGCCAATTGAGTTAAAAATTTATCAAAGTGTAGCTCTTTACCGCAGGAGCTCACTGAGTTTATTTGGTTACGATCCATTAACCCGTTTCGGCACCAGGACTCAATGAAGTTTTTCAATTTCTTTGTTGTCGCGCTTAAACGGTTTTGCCAATTGATTTGAAAATTTACAAAAGTGTAGCTCTTTACCACAGGAGCTCACTGAGGAGATTTGGTTACGATCCATTAACCCGTTTCGGCACCAGGGCTCAATAAAAATTTTTAATTTCTTTGTTGTCGCACTTAAACCGTTTTACCAATTGAGTTGAAAATTTACAAAAGTGTAGGTCTTTATAACAAAAGCTTTCTGAGTTGATTTGGTTACGATACATTAACCCATCACGCTTCAGGCCAAGAAATGTCTCATTTTTTGTTGTTGTGCTTAAACGATTTGACCAATTGAAAATTTGCACAAGTATTGCACTTTGACACACAAACTCATTCAATAAATTTTGTTGTGATACATTAACACATTTCGACACGATAGACTGTCAAAAAAAAATTTTGTTTCTAATTTCGGTCTAATTTGGGAGGATGAATTTATGGTTCTAAATAAAGCCTGTGACAAAATGTTTGTTAACGTTTATTAATCCATTTCCGCACGAGCACTTATTAATAATATTTTGCCTAATTTTGTGTATTGTTATTATTATTAAAAAGATATTTCCAACACTCTTTACTTTTATCTATACTGTTTCTAATATTCCATAAAAACCTTTCAGTGCAAATTTCTAATATAGAACAGTAATTAAAGTAACCTTATTAAGTATCTTAAGAATACTGTTTTTAAGTCTTAACAACATAACATTTTCATGTTAAAAAACAGAAACAATCTCCTACATTAGACAATCATCATGTCATCATTCAGAAATGCAATACTTAAATGTGGTCTTTACATGTGGTCTACCTATATAAGATGCATGTGTATAACATGTTTCCCATAAAATATCATTGAAATATGTACATATAGTATGTATAATATCCGTATATTTAAAAATACTACAAACTTAATCAATTAAATTACAAAACATATTCACATTTCTGTACATCATTTAATCAAAAATGAGTACATACATATTTAAAGAACAGAAAACCTTACATTCTTATCCATATACAATTTTTACACATATTTTTAGCCAATCAATTTGGAAACATAATTAGAAAAACTAAACGAAAAAAAAATTCTGGTTGATTTATAAAGGTAAAAAACAATCATGTATTTTTTATATTGAAAATATGTTAAACAGAACCTGAAATGTACGCATTTAAAAAGAAGTTTTTTCAAAATTTGAAGAGCTATCGGTGCTGTAGAATCTCCAACGGTGAGGGTATATAAAAACGTTGTTCTACAACATTACTCTTTTAAGAGACCTATGCATAGTTAATATTTTATTGCTCTTTATTAAACAGTATATGAGTTTTAACAGACGAAGGGACAGAGCGAACTGAAATAACAAATTTTTCAAAATGTGCTTAAATAATTCATATTCATTCACCAATAATTGATAATTCACCAAAACATGAAGTGACATTACTTACAAAAAAAAAATTGATTACATTATGGTCTTTTATAATTTAAATACGATTTTATGTTTCGGTATTAACGCATATTAACGAATATATAAGTTTGGAAAACAGACGGAGGGACAGAGCGAACCTAATAACAAATTTTTCAAAATGTGCTTAAAAGGATACTTCACAAAAACATGAAGTGACATTACTTACGAAAACAAATGTACTACATTATGGTCATAATTGAAATTCACTTCACCGTCATTGTGTACTCAATAGATTATTGATTCCTTTAAAAAATTTTTGTAGAAGAATTGTCTCTAATTCTTGGCTCTGTTTATTCAATTTAACTAAATCTAATAAAAAATAGAATATAAACTACCATAAATGCATAAATACAAATATAAACGCATATAAACTACCATAAATCTGTAAATGAATAGTAATAAGGTAACTATATTAATTAAATTATATTAACGCAGAAACAAAAGTTAATAATTTTTATTTCATAAAGCCAATAAAGTACTCCGGGCAACGCCGGGTACTCTGCTAGTATTAAAATAATATTAGTATGTAAATCAATACCTCAATACGCTCAAAAGTGTTACTATATTATAGAATTTAATTCATAGTAGAAATATGAAAATACTGAAACTTAAAAGAAAGACTGAAAAATAATAGCATTTAAAATCCTTTCAAAAAATTAATTTCTAACATTAGATGTAACCAATATAAATTAGAAATCCATTTAAACTAACATCAAATACGAAATGCATAGCCGATTTTAATCGAATTTAAGAGTAATATTCTAAAACTTAAATAAATTAAGAAATAAGTTTACCATTTATTTATAGAACTTGCGAGTTCAATAACACTCTCCTTAATGGAATCCTCTTCTACCTATATTAAGATTACATATAACTACATTCTACTGTTTAAGTAGTTATAGAGTATGCATTTCACTCTTCAATTCTTTTTCAGAGTTGGATTCAGTAAATCAGCATAAAAATCTTACAAATTAAGGACTAAGAAGGTCTATGATATTTTTATATATTGCAAATTTTTAAGGATTACCTAATTTAGAGAGAAAATAATAAAAAATAAAAACAAAATTCGTTTCATCATCATTTCAGTTAATTTAAGATTAGTAGGGAATTAAAAAAAAACAAAAACTTGTTGGAAAATTGAAAATTAATCATAAAAAAATTAAAATAAACATTAAAAGAACATAAAAATTAAAAAAAAAAGGATTTTTTTAAATTTTCAAATCAAAATACACTGCATCTTTCTTTCGTTTTTTTTTTTTTTTGCATTCCTTTATATAATGATCCAGGAAATCATTAACATGTTTTTCATCCTTGTTAAATTATATAATGAAACAAAGATGTGATAAAATAATCACCTTTCATTAGTTAACATTAAATCATTTAACTCTTTTTTAAAGTTTATTTCAAAAAATTTCATTTCATTTAAAATTAATTTCTTATGTTTTAACCTTAAACCTAAACAAATTAAGATAAACCTTAAAAAGCAAAAAAAAAAAAACAGGAATAAAACAAATCATTAAATTTGTCTGGAATAAATTTCATAATTATTTCAAAAACTTTTAGTTATCCTTTAACCAAATCAATGTTTTTAGTATCTCTTTTTTATAAACACGATTTGCAAAACGATGGCGTCACGAAAATGTATAGAAGAAAAATTTTTTTTAAACAACAATATTATATAGGCAGTTAGTTAGGCAGGCACATAAGGCAGGTCATCACATTAATTTATCCAATTGTATACACAAATAATTTATCGTTTCCTTAAGGAACTAAAAATTTATATGTATATTCTTTTACATCCCATCCATCGATCTATTGAGCTAATCATATCTCTTTATCAACTAACCAATATACTCTGTCTTTAAAAAAAAAAAAAAAAAAAGTAAAAAAACAGTAAAAAGATACAAAAATTGAAATTAACCACCGAAAATGGTCATCATCATAAAAACATCACCAGACCCTTCATAATTGCTTAAATTTTTATTTTATTTTTGTTTTTTTTGTTTTTGTTACAGTGTCCCAGGCATTCAATATAGATTAATGCTGGATTCTGAAATCATATTTTTTTTTATTAATTTTTTTTGTTTTTTAAGAGAATGGAGACAAATCTTCATCATAAAAAATATATTTTTTTTTTTTTTTAATTTTTCTTTATTATCGTAGCAGTTTTTGTTTTTGAGTCCATTTTTTTAAATATAGATACAAAAAAAATAAAGAAAACATCTTTTTTGGTGGTTTGTTGCCACCACACTATAATCACTATCATTATATTGATTATTATCATTATTATCATTTTCATCCACAATATATATATGTACATATATATACATATATTCCACAAGTCAATCAATTCACCAATACAGTATTTTAAATTTTATTTTCTGATTTTAATGATAATAAAAATTGATTATGATATTGATAATTATAATGATAGTATATAGTTGATGATGATTATGATGATAATAATAAATAAAAAGAAAAAAAAAAAAAAAACAAGCAAGAGTGAAAACGGCGACAAGATAGGCGGAACCCCCCAAAAAGTTTTATTTTTAGTGGTTGTCAATTATCTGCGGGAGGTCTATATAAATCGCAAAATCAAAAAATATGAAAGATAAATCCAGGAACAGAATAACAGAATAAAATGAAAGAAGAAAAAAAAAAAATACCCATAAGATTCAATAATGATAATAAGAGGAAGAATAAGGAAACAAAAATATATGAATGTAGTGCAGCAACTACGGTCATGAACAATGAGCGACTATTATTTGTTTTTTTTTACCTTTTCTCTTTTTCATTTCGTTTTTTTTTTTTTTGCAATTGTATCTCTACAACATTTCTTTGATTTGATTTTCTTAGAGTTATTATTTAGTACTTAAGAACACTTACAATTTGAACCAACTGAAAGAAGACAAAACAAAAATTACATCAGATCAGAATTAAAAATATCAAAAAAATTATTACAATGTTTATGACGACAGTTTTGTTTCTGGCAATGAAAAAAACGACAGTTTTGTTTCTCGCTTTAAGTTTTTTTTTTTGTTTCTTTAGATTGTTTTATTGGTTTTGTCATGCATTTTTAATAATTTTTACGCTAGTATTATTTTATTTTACTAACTCCACTAATAATTTTTTTCTTTCCGTCTTAAATATCTGCCTATCATTTTTAAAAATTTAAAATAGCAAGTTCTGCTCGAACTCGAATTTCATCTTACTTAAGACAACAATGGGACTCAATTATTTTTTCCATTCGATTCATATCAATTATCTAGGAATCCTATAAAGCAGACTTTATATCTTTCTCTCTATTGGACCAGCACACATTCATTGCTTACAAACAAAGAAAGACTTTTTAGACAATGTAAGTCACTTAATTTGAATATGGCAAGATAATAAAAACTAATAGGTTAATTGTTAATTGCTTATCTTTTATGTTTTCAAAAAATAAAATTATTCCATATATAAAAAAATGTATTTTAAAATATTAAAGTTTGAAACTGTAGTACATTGAAAACATCAAGAGAGTTGAGCTATAAATAACATAAAGATAGAAGAGGGAATAGCTATTTCTTAAAGTATAACATGATCCGAAATTTTGTTTGTATCATAAGACTGTTTTACCATGTGAGGTTCTTTCTTTATATCAAAGATAAAAAGCTTTATTGTATAACCATTTTTCGGACTACATCTGTTAAAAGAATAACTGTTTGTAAGAACTGAACTGTAAGAACAAAACAATCCACGAATTGTTAACAGATCACTAACTAAATGATGCTAAAACCCAAAGCATAAAAAACATATTACTTATAATATGTGAAACCATCATTTATGAAACGAACTTAAAAAGAAAAACGGGGAAAACTGTATAGGTGTATTCGTGCCTACTATAGGATATCCACGCGAACATAATATATTTAATCATCTTTTACAAAATTTCAGATATTTTACTTAAGTACTGAGATATTTATGTATACTCAAACCCATTGTCCTTTTTCAACCAAATTTCATAGAAGTTATTACCATAAAACTTTATCATCTTTTAGAAAATGTTTGATTTCTAGCAGCTTTACTAAATACCGATATGTGAGGACATAAATTTCGCTGCAACCTGACTAACCAAAATTTGCAAAAGTTGTTGGCGTAAAACTTAACTGCTTTTCACAAAAATTCAGATACCTAAGTTAGCCGCTGACTCAAATGATTTATTTTCATATAGAGAAAGAAGTTATACTGCTACTCGAAACGGCCGGTCGATTCTGCTCAATTTTAATAGTGAAACTAATAGAGATGAAATGAAAAAAATTTCAAAATCCTAGTCTCATTATTTTTGAAGTTTTCGTGCCGACGGACGAACGAAAAACATATCTCAGAATTCGATCCTGAGCAAGAATAAATATACCTTTCCATACTCATAGGTATCACAAACGTAAACGGCAACAATATGATATCGTTTTACTATGTTCATATTGGTATAAATAATACTTGGTTATATACTGGATAGTTGATACCAAATCATATATAATAATTAAAAAAAAGAAAAAGCATCAACAATTTTTAAGCATTCATTCACAATATTCAGAACTTCTATATATCAAATCTCTAAAAAAGGAAGTTAACGAGATTTTTTATAAAATTTTTTTTTTTTTTTTTACCCATAATCAACTCATAACGCACAAACATTTTTTTAATCTTTTTTTCTTCATTTAGAAGAGTAAGAAAAAAAACAACGTTATTAATAAGAAAAAATACAAAGCATGATAACTCTAGACTGGATTATCTTAAGTGATAATCTTAAGATTTGAGTAATTCATTTAATGAGAAATGAACTAGAATTTTTTGTTTTTTTTTGCTTTCTTAAGTAAAAAAAGATAAATTGTTAAGTATAATTTAAAAAAAAAAAAAATAAAATAAAATATATGTAGAAAATATAAAAGATACTTTATAAAATTAATTAAATTGTTTTTTTTTTTTTGTTATTTTTTTTTTGCTATACAGTAAATTTAAAATCTAGTTACTTCTTTTTTTTTCTGTATCAACGATTAAAAACAGTTCTAATCGTGTACAATATATTGGATTAAATGAAACAATAACAATTGAAAATTCTTAAACGTTTTCTTCATATGAAAAAAAAAAAAAATAAATAAAAATTAATTAAAAACTAACTGACTTTTCAATAAAAAAAATTACTTGCAATTATTTTTTATTAATTTAGATTATCTGTACGAAGACGATCTGAAAAATTGTAAATATGAAAAAATACAAGTTAAAAAATCGTTTTATAATTTATCAAACTGGATTTTAGACCTGTGGCTATTCCAAAAAAAAAAAAAAAAACATTTTCAATCTCCTGATGTGACTTTATGAATAAACTTCAAAAATTCTCTTATATATGACCAAATTAATATATAGGTAATATATTTTTCGGCGAAAAACACTTCGAGAATTTCAAAAAAAGGTCGAAAAATATCCAAACTTAACAGTTTTTTTTTTTTTTTACGAGGGACGGTGTAAAACATCAAAAGTCACCCAAAGGAACTGCACGAGGTTCCTCTGAGTAGTGTTGGACTTTAACCAACCAAAACCACCCCCTTTAAAACCAAACTATAGGATTGGTCCTTTAATATATAATAATATAATGTACAGCCTGGTTTTGGAGAAAAGGATGGGGGAAGGAATACTTGGGTGTTTGAATATAGGAAAATTGGGATTATGGAGGATGAAGGGAAAAATTTGGATAGTTATTTTGAAGAAAGATGTTAGTGTTCTTCTTGAATTTCGATATATCGTACACAAATGAATTACCAACTTTTGGGAACACATGTGCGGGCATAAGGTTCCATAAACGCGACGTGCGCATGACAAACGAATTCCCGAATGCTGTATTGCGCCATCTTGACAGTTGTTCTAATCATTCATAATGTAAAAAAATTAAATTCTTTATTCATATCTTAAATAATTTTTTAAATATGTAAATATATTAAAAAATATTTGAATAATTTACTTATTAGTTTCACTTTGTCCGTCTCTCCTTCCGTCCATCTGCTTACAAAACTTCTATACCATTTATGATAGATCAAAGAAAATTTTAACCATTTATAAATCTATTAAAAAAATTAATGTTGTAGGACAACTTTTTAATATAGTCCAATAATCCTTTCCACCCCTAAAGTTTAAAAAAGTACCTTAATTTTTTTTATTGATTATTGATGATTGATGATTTTATTTTATTTCTAAAAAATGTCGTGTTTAGATTTTTAAATCAATATCAAAGTTATACAATTTTTTGTAATTTAGTATTAAAACTTACGTGAAACAAACAAACAAACTAACGTTATGTGAAACTGACAGTTTGCAAAATTTTTGGAACTTTGAAATTTTGAAGAGAGGAAGATCTTTGAGGAAAGGTATATTTAAGTTTCTTTAGAAAAAAATTTTCTATTTCCCTCTGTGTATAAACTATTAGAGAACAAAAATCGAACATTTGCTATTTTTAGGCATCTATAATTTGATATCTGTGAAAGTTTGTTTATCTAAAGTAAAACGCAAAAATTAAAACTTAAAAAATCTAAAAGACCATCTCAAAGAAGATGAGATAGATATGGAACTGTATATAAGTATGTATATTTTGGCTCACGTTCAAATTTTGAGTCGATTAAGCCATATACGTTTCTCTGTTGAAGTTATAGGTTTTTAAAGTTTTATGAAAAAGTTAAACTTCATAACAAAAACTTGAGTATCATTTGCTTGGTCTGGAGCACCAGCTTCGGGACATCTGAAATTTTATAAAAGATAACCTAGTTTCATCGCAATAAGTTATGTGAAGTTTGGTTGCTCTATATATAGCTATATAGCTGCGGAACATCTGAAATTTTATAAAAGATAACCTAGTTTCATCGCAATAAGTTATGTGAAGTTTGGTTGCTCTATATATAGCTATATAGCTTCGGGACATCTGAAATTTTATAAAAGATACCCTAGTTTCATCGCAATAAGTTATCTGAAGTTTGGTTGCTTCTGAAGTTTGGTGTTGGTATAGAGCAACAGATTTAAGTAGCTTGCATATCTTGGAACTTAAATAAGCTGGACATATAATTTTGTAAAAAATTATCAAGTTTTATGGTAATAACTTCTGGAATATTTAGTTGGTTCGATGCAACATGTTCGGGTAACTGTCATACAAAAACAAAATTCAAATAAATAGTTTTTGACACTTAATTAGGCCAGATATTTTTAATATTCTTAAAAGATGATTAAATTTTTTGGAAACAGCATATATATTATGTTCGTACGCGGGTATCCTAGAATTGAGGTGCGAAGATTTTTCTTGCTGAGATGTTTTATGAAGCCCTATGTTATAACTAATAACATGCAAAATTCAAACTGTAAGTGATAGGTTCAAACGAATTTTTTTATTGATATATTTTTATGACATAAAACTTCTGGTGTAAACTTAAATAACACAAATATACAAAACACAAATTTAAATTTTGGAATATTACAGTTTTGTTTAATATTATCAAGTTCTAAAATCTTATTAAGTTTTAGAAGAAGTTTTTTATTTTTCATTATTTTATTAAACTGTGTTCTTTTTTTGTCCAAAAGTCTTGTGTTCATTAATTCAAAGTGATTTAATTGTACTTTACTCTTCTATAAATTTTTTTAAGACTACTTTTTTCGACAACATTTGTTTTGTTTTTGTTTGTTTTTTTAACAGAAATTTGGACTTTTCACAGATGACTTGTATGATTTTAATTCACAAAAAAAAAAAAAATTGAAATACATTAGAAAAGTACAGAAAAGCTTTAGATTAGATTTTCTTTCCTAAATTATTTAGCATTCGATATAATGATAGAATTTAGAAATTTGGTTTTGTTCTAGAATTTGGTTTTGTTCTAGAATTTGATTTTGTTCTAGATCTAAATCAATTAAACAAACCTCATTAGTCATTAGTCATCATTATTCGTTATATTAAAACTTATTAAGTGTCGAAGTGTTAGCAAAAGAAAAAAACATCAGTGGGTGGACTTTATTTTTGCTAAATTTGCATTAATTTTGTTTTTTTTTTTTTAATTTAAATTTCTTGTTATAATACTAATCTTTTAAAATTAATTACCTGTAAAGCTTTTTATTTTTAATGGTTTTGTTTTTTAAATATAATTTTTTTTCTGTAAATATATGTAGTCTTTAATAAATCCTATTTAAAATTTTTTTTTTTTTTTCGTTATTTTAAATATAAATAAAAAAATTTTAAAATAAAAAATAAAAAAAAATTTAAATTAAATCTTTTTTGTTTTTGTTTTTTGTTATTTATATTTATTATGATCATCCGCCTTTAAAACTTTATTATTTCACCTCAAAATATAGTGTTAATAGTAATATTTATTTTTAATTTTTTTTTTATTCATTTCGTTTTTGTCCTTTTTTTTTCGCAATTTTCCCTAAAATTACTCTAAAAATAAAAAAAAAAAACGAAAATTACATGGAATTTAATTTTTTTTTTAAATATACCTGTGTACAAATTTATATATGCAAAAAAAAAAAAAATTTATAAACAAATAAATGAAAGGTGTTCTCCTATTGATTTTTTCATACAAGTAAAGATACATACTGTGTCAATTTTGCTTGAACAAAAAAATTAATGTTAAATTAATATTAAACAAAATCACAGAAATCCTTATTTTAATACAAAAATCAATATTTGAAGAAAATTAAATGGATATTTTTTAAAAATTACAATTTTTTTTTTGGTAAATGCAACACTTCCGTTCTTTAAATCAGTATAAGTTTTGAAGGTTTTTTTTTTTACATTAACATTATTAAATTTAAAGTTTTAAAAATTTGTCATCCTATATAAGCATATAGATAAAATAATACCATATTATTTTATCATATTGTATTACTTTGTCTGTGCTATTTAAGATTGAGAGTTTTAGACTTAAAATATTTACACAAGTAAAGTTCTTTTAAAAGTTATAAACCTGTTCTTTTTATTTTGAAAGCTTCTCCTTCCACTTGCTGGAACTATATAAATATTTCGAATTTACATTGGATTTATTTACAGATAATTATAAAAAATAATATTTTTAATATACATATATAGAAAATTACCCTTTATATGGGGTTTAAAATCTCTGAAAATGCAAAATTATCTTAAAGCTCAACTAAAATTGATATAACCAATATTCGAAGATTACAATACTTTCGTTATTTGTGCACACACTGTATAAGCAAAAGGAAAGGATTAAAAAAAAATTCAAATAAAAAGATACAAAACAAAAAAACTTAAAAAAAAAAAAAAATATGTGAAAATATTGATATATTTCGCACTGTAAGTGATAATAATTTTCACTGTGCAAAAACAAAAAATAAAAAAATTAAAAATAAACTTTAATTAAAATATCAACAAAACACCGTTACAAAAAAAAACAAAAACGAATACTATAAAATAATAAAAGTAAGTAAATATATCCGTAATATATACATACATTTTTATATTTGTATATTTTTATTTGTATATAAAAAAAAAAAAAAAAACTAAAAAACATAAAATTTTTCATTCACTAATTTAAAATTTACAATCTTTTTGTTTAAACTGTTTCAAGTATTATAAAAATTTTTCAAATAAAATGTATCTTTCAGATACAAATTAAATATGCCTACAATAAAAATTATTTTATGAGGGTGACAAAACCACCCTTTAATTTACATATTATATACTATATTATTCCAAATTTTTTTTTATTTTTTTTTTTTTTATTTACATAATGAAATAGTCATACTTTTATCTATGCATATACATACAAACTCACACAATTAATAACATAATGTTATCTATATACTTAAATAAATAAATGTACTTTAAATATATAACCATATAATATTCAATTCAAACACCGCCTGATTTTATCAAACCACAATTTTAATTTTTAATTTTTTTTGTTTTTCTATATTCTATTTGTTGTTATTTTGAATATGTCGAAGGATAATGTTATCCTGTATTTTTTTGTTTTTTTTTTTTTACTTTTAATACACTAATGATACATTTATTTAAAAATAAAAATATACAAATTGTATCTATTGTATTACTGTTATCAGTTTTTAAATAGTTTAAAAAAAAAAATAAAATTTTCAGAATAATTTTTAATTCCAAATTAAAACAAGGTAGAATGTAAACCAACGGTTTTTAAAAGCGCACATTTCCAAAAGATAATACAATCTGTTTAGAATTGTGACTTGCGCTAAATTTTAACAATTTCATTTAAGAAAAAATGTGAAAATAGGACTTAGGGGCTGTAATTTCGGAATCCTATATAACTAAGAAAAGCCGTTAACACACGTAAAAATATATTATTGAACCTTTAATTTTCATGTCTTGCCGAAGAAAAATTTGTACAGGTGCCTAAGTTACAGGTGTCTAAAAACACCAAATTTTCAATTTTTGAGACGTAATAACTCTTAAAGAAGGGGTGCTACCAAAAAATTTTCTGAGGAAACTTATACTAATTCTAAAAGTTCTTTCTTGTCTCAAAATTTCAGGTTCCTATCTAAAGGCGTGCCGGAGTTATGAAAAGAGAAATTTCATGCAA
This sequence comes from Poecilobothrus nobilitatus, assembly GCA_947095535.1. Classification (NCBI taxonomy): domain Eukaryota; kingdom Metazoa; phylum Arthropoda; class Insecta; order Diptera; family Dolichopodidae; genus Poecilobothrus; species Poecilobothrus nobilitatus. Next base: position 63,489,913 of record OX352773.1, read on the forward strand.
AATGTGGTTTTCACATAACGGTAAATTTAAATAGTAAATTACAAAATATTGCATAATTTTGATATTGTTTTATGTAGATAATAAAATTTTCGATCTTCTGGCAGTTTTAGATTGCAAAACTATTACGCAAAGCCTGAGATATATACATCTGAAAATGGGGCTTTTTCGCAATTTTGAAGAGCTGCAACTTTGGAACCCTTTACAACTTAAATAAACCTTTAACACACGTAAAAATATATTACTATAGCTTTAATTTTTATATCTTGCAGAAGTAAAATGTGTACAGGTTCCTAAGTTACAAGTGTTTAAAAATAACAAATTTTCAATTTTTAAGTCCTAAAAGCTCATAAACAGGGGATGGTCCAAAAAAATTTTTTGAGCAAACTTATACTAATTCTAAAAGTTCTTTCTTGCCTCAAAATTTCAAGCCTCTATCTAGAAGCATGCCGGAGTTATGAAAGTAGAAAAATCATGCAAAATTTGGTTTTCACATAACGGTAAATTTAAATACTAAATTTAAAAAAATTGTATAATTTTCATATTAATTTAGAAAGATAAAAGAAATACCTGTCGAATGACGTTTTCAGATTGAAAAAATCTTAAGTAGAACATAAGATATATGCATTTAAAAATAGGGCTTTTTCAAAGTTTGAGGGGCTGTAGCTCCGTAATGGGAGGGGCTACATGAAAAAGTTGTTCCACAAAATTATTTTTTTTATGAGACCTACCCATGGTTAAAATTTTTTTTCTCTATCTTTAACGGTGTAGAAGTTTTGTAAACAGACGGACGGACGGACGGACGGACAGAGTGAAACTAATAAGCACATTTTTTCAAAAATTTTTTTGGAAATGTGCTAAAAAACCAAAAATTGACATGGCAAAGTTATTATTGACTTAATATTGAAATTTTTTTAAACAAATAAAATATACAAAAAACGGAGTAAAATAGAGTAAAACAGTCAGATAAACATAAATTTTATTCTAAAATATGGAAATAAAATATGACAGTTAAGAATCATTTTAAAGTAATTGTGTAGAAAAGTTTCAAAATAATGATAAATTTTTTGCATAAATACTTCAATACTAAAGGTAGAATGTAAAACAAACGGTTTTTAAAAGCGCATATTTCCACAAGACAATACAAACTGTTTAGAATTGTGACTTGCATAAAAATTTGAAAATTTCATGTAACAAAAAAAAAACGTGAAAATAGGACTTTTACGGAATTTTGGGGGGTTTTAAGGGAACCCTGTACAATTAAAATAAACCATTAACACACATAAAAATATATTAATAAATATAATATAATATATAAAATATATTATATATACTGGAGCTTTAATTTTTTGTCTTGCCGAAGATACAAGTTACAAGTGTTTAAAAATAGCAAATTTTCAATTTTTGAGCCCTAATAGCTCATAAACAGGGGGTGGTACAAAAAACTTTTCTGAGTAAACTTATACTAATTCTAAAAGTTCTTTTTTGTTTCAAAATTTCAAGCCCCTATCTAAAAGTGTGCCAGAGTTATGAAGGTAGAAAAATCATACAAAATTAGGTTTTACATAACGGTAAATTTAAATACTAAATTTAAAAACTATATATAATTTTGATATTGACTTATAAAGCTAAAAAATATTTCTGCCGAATGACGTTTTCAGATTGATAAAATGTTAAGCGGAACCTGAAATATACGCGGCTAAAAGTAGGACTTTTTTAAAGTCTGAGGGGCTGTAGTTCTCTGATCGATGGGGCTACATGAAAAAGTTGTTCCACAAAATTAATTTTTTTATGACACCTACCCATAGTTAAAAATTTTTTTCTCTATCTTCAACGGTTTAGAAGTTTTGTAAACAGACGGACAGATGCTTAAAAATTTCATTGAGACTGCAATAATAATTCATCACAATAGGTTTAAAATGTATAATAGGAATTTAGAATGTTCATAACTTTTTCCATCAAAAAAAAAATTGTTCAAAGTCCAATTTTTAACACAATATTAACAGTCAGAACTCCATTCAAATAAAAAATAATTTAATAGTAGAAATAAAAAATAATTAAATAGTAGAAAGGCAATAATATCGCGATCAATATTTGTTATACTGTTTTGTATAATGTTTTAAAAATAATAAAAGAAAACAAAAATATACTGAAACAGTCAATTTAGATTTACAATGGTAGAATAGAAGAAATTCACAAAATAAATATCTTAAATTTAATTCTTATTATTTCTAATTTAAATAAATATTTGTTTTGTATTTGCCAAATTCGTGTACTTCCTCAGTCGAAACACAAAGAATTCATTACTCCTATTTCCTTATGCTTTTCCTTATTATAAATGCACTTTAACTAACAAGCCATTTTTAGCATCTTTTTTAAAAACATAAAAATTTACTTTTACATTTCTCTTGTCTATTTGTCCGCTTGTCTACTTAAAAAAAAATTCGTACGTACTGCGACAACGTACTGCAATTAATTAACCATATAATAGCTCTTATTAAATATAAACATTTTTGTTTAACAACTTTTTTATATTGTCCTATTGCCCTATATATATTATAAAGTTACAACCCCTGAAAACTTGAAGAAAAGCCCTATATTTAAATAGTTACAACTCTAGTTCTCTAAAGTATTTTTTTTATTCTGAATTGGAGATTTTTCAAACTTTAATTATTATAAAAACGGAAATAATAAAAGTGATAGACTCTTTTGTCATCTGTAAGGGATAAGATATTAAATACTTAAGCATCTCTAAATTAAACAACTGCTCTCATTTCTTAAAGAAGAAACAAAAATTAAGGCTCAAACATTTATATAAAATTTATATGTGTTAACGACTTTTCTTTATTAAATGGGATTTGCTTGAAAATTGCAGAAACTGTCTCTTGAATTTTCACAAGCGTCACAATACTAGCGTCCCTGGTTAAATCCTGTTACTTTGTTTCTAAAAAAATAATACCTTATTTTTTGTACTTTATTAATAATTTTTCTAAAACAAATTTAAAATCATATAACACTCAATTTTAAAATATTTTTATTCAAGAATTTTTCCATGTCTGTGAATTTAGTTTTCATTACAATAACAAATATTAAATAAAGTTAAAAAGAACATTTAAAATAAAACATAAAAATAAAAAATTCAAATACTATATAAAAATAATAATAAAAAAAAAAAACAAAATAATTTAATAAAAATAAATTTTCAGGGTTAAAATCCTGATGTGACAATTACTTTTACATGTTTTAATTTGCCCAAAAGGATAACAAAATAAATTATAATATAAAAAATAAACGCAGGAAATCACAAGCGTTCATTCAAATAACAAAAAAAAAAAAGAAAAACAACCAAAAAGAGCAACAAAAACCAAAAACAAAAAAAAAAAAAAATCATTTCTGGCTGATGCATATAATTAATTTATTCTCATCTCCCATTCTCACCACAATAATCTAATAGATATAACAGATTTCAATTTATTACTATAGTAATAGATGCTATTCAAATACAGAATGGTATAAAATTCTTTTTATAGTTTCTGTAAAAAAAAAAAACAAAAAACGAATATTAAAAATTAAAATTATATTAGGCAGACACTATTATTTGTCTAGTGTGGAAACTATGACAGGTGAATTCTGGGTGTACATCTTGTTATTAAATCTATTCTTTTTGTAACATTCATAATTAACTCATTTCTTTCTTTAATAACATTATACATGTAATATAGGTCATAAATCATAGCATATATACGATTTTGTACGTTTGATTTTATACTATTGATTCTTCTTGTCATTTCCTTCTCCTTTGATAGGGAATTTACACTGTCAGAGCATAAAAATCTTCTTCTCAGTAAAATTATTTTGATCACTTTTCTTTTCAACCATTTGAACCGCTAACTTATTATCAGCAACATTAATAATTGACTACCTTCTATCATATTAAAAAGTGTAGTTAAAAGATAATTTAGTATAGAACTTTAAACAAAAATGACTTAGACCTTTAATTAATTGTATGGTATTAAATTATTTACCATCAATCAAAAAATGAAAGAAATAACAAAATATTTTCCAAAGTACATATTTTTTTCTAAAAGACTTATCGCTGAAGAATAACATGACTAACATAACATGAATAACATGATTTGATTTCTAAAATCTTACATCAACATTTTTTTTCTGACCATTTAAATTTCGTCACATCCTGTCTTTAACACAATTATCGTGTAATAACATGACTATTGTGAAAGATTTGATTTCTAAAATCTTACATCAAAATTTTTTTTCTGACCATTTAAATTTCATCACATCCTGTATTGGAATATTCAACTCCTTTTAATAATACGCAAACTAAAAAAAAATATAGAACAAAAATTTAATTATAAAAAAAATACTAGAAAAAAACACACACTTCATATACACTATAACACCCTGTGAAAATTTTCACCAAAAAAAAAAAATTATTATTATTATTATTACTGCTGTATTTTAACTGGTTGGTTTGTTGATGTCTATGCAAATCTGTTGGCGTAAAAAATCTGAAAATGAGCATTTTTGAATTTTTCACTTTAATTTTTACATTTTTGTTTTTTTTATTTTTTGTGATTATAAAATTGATCAGAGGACAAAAAAAAAATTAACTGTAAAGGATTCACTATTAACAAAAATAACTGTTAATAGATACACACGAATGAACTCCACAGCAGCAGCATATTAAAAATGTTAAGAAAAAAATTTGCATGTGCATGTGTTTAGCATACCAAAAATTTAATGTTATTCCATTTGTAGAAGTACTATAGCAAATAAAAAGGATATCCAACTGAATGATGATGGTGATGCCAACTGACCTCTTTTTTTTAAAAAGAAAGATTATAATATATTAATATTTTAAATATTTGTTTTTATTTTTTAAATTGATAATGCAATATTGTAATCCTGAAAAAAGTACAAGTAAATATATAGGATGTGCTGTGGACGATTAACAAAATAAAACACGCAGAATGGAAACCAACGGTTTTTAAAAGCGCACATTTCCAAAAGATAATACAACCTGTTTAGAATTGTGACTTGCACTAAATTTTAACAATTTCATTTAAGAAAAAATATGAAAATAGGACTTTTTTTGCAATTTTGAGGGCTGTAAATCCGGAACCATATATAACTAAGAAAAACCGTTAATACACGTAAAAATATATTACTAAAGTTTTAATTTTTATATCTTGCCGAAGAAAAATTTGTACAGGTGGCTAAGTTACAGGTATTTAAAAATAGCAAATTTTAAATTTTTAAGCGCTAATAAGTGTCAAACAGGGGGTGGTACAAAAAAAATTTCTAAGGATGCTTATTCGAATTCTAAAAGTTCTTACTTACCTCGAAATTTCAAGTCCCTATCTAAAAACGGAGTTATGAAGGTAGAAAAATCATGCAAAATTTGGTTTTCACATAACGGTAAATTTAAATACTAAATTTAAAAAAATTATATAATTTTGATATTGATTTAGAAAGGTAAAGAAAATTCCTATCGAATAGCGTTTTCAGATTGAAAAATTGTTAAGGATTTAAAACAATTTTTTTTTCAAATTTTAAGGGGCTGCAGCTCCGTAATGGATGGGGCTACATGAAAAAGTTGTTCTACAATATTAATTTTTTAATGTGATATACCCATGGTTAAAATTTATTTTCTCTGTCTTTAACGGTGTAACGGTCTATCTTTAAGTTTTGTAAACAGACAGACGGACTGATAGACACATTTTTAAAATGTTTTTTGGTAAATTACAGATGGTAAGGTATAGTGAAAGATTAGCTACTTTAGCAAATTCTAAAATAACTTCCATACTTTTCTCAGTCTTCAAACTTTAACACTATAGAATGTACCTGCGAACACCAGCTTCTATCTGATCATAACCTGTACTGCGTCATGGGTAATTATATATCACAGCCAGTAGACCTTGTACGCTTGTACATTTTACAGTTTTCGTTTCCATATTCCAGACTGCCATGGCCAAGGACATTTTGTAAGAAGACTTTTTTGAGGGAGTAAAAATAAATTAAAAGAAAACAAATAATAATGCTATCTCTGTTTAATGTTATCTCTTTTTTACTCCCGAACACATTTATTATTTTTACTTCTTTTTTAATTTGAAAAGTTGGTAATTCTAAAACAAAAAAAAACAGTTAGGATAAAAGTAAAGAGAGGAAAGATATAGATCGTAAAGGCATAAAAAAATCAAACACCAAAATCTTGTATTTGCTATAATACCCATAATAAACAGTTATAAAACAATAGCATAAAAATTTTACTATCATTTCATTTTGTTTTCTTTTTGTTTTGTTTTTGTATTTTTCTTTATTTTATAATATAACGGTATATATTTTCAAATAGTAAAAATTACTGTTACAATAAAGAAAATAAGAATCTACCCAAGCAATGACAATTCAAAAAATTAAAAAAAAAATGTTTTTTTTTAATTTTTATTTTTTTTTGTGAGGAAAATTTGTGGTGACATTGCGTTACACCCTTATCATGTTTTTTAATTTGTTAAAATCTGGATGAGCTACATCTATATTTTGTTTGTTTTTTTTTTTTATCTATTTATATAACTATCTCTTTCTTTCTTTAACAAAAAAAAAAAACGAAATTGAATTTTAAATAGGGTTGACTTTTTTATTTATTTTCAAGTTTTTTGTTTTTTGCTTTGCTTTGTTTTGTTTTATTTTCGGATGTGAGGAAAAATTTTATATCACGCTATAAAGCGTGACTTTTCAATTGTACCGGAAAAACATTGGACAAGAAAAAAATTGAAAATGAAAATGAATATATTTAAATAAGGATAAATAGAACAAAAATAAAAATCAGATAATAATAATAAAAAATAAAAATAACTGTACACATTTGGAAAATTGAAAAGTCACATAGTGTTTTATGCAAATTAACTTCACAATTTTTTTTTTTTTTGTTTTTCTTTTTTTTGGTTTTTTTTTTGTTTTTTGGTAATAGGGGTGAGTTGACTTTTTAATATACTCGAAATTATTTTTGTTGTATTTTTGAAAGGTGGTTAAATATAATGTGAATGGGTGGTAACTGATAAATGGGTGGATGGATAGATGGATGGGTGATAGTTGAATTGTGATTTTCATCACTCAATAATAACAAAAAAAGGAACATTTTTTTTATTTTTTGTTTTATTTAAAAAGTGCGGTTATTTTAATTAGTTTGGTATAGTGATTAAAATAAAAAATATAATAAAAAAAAATTTAATGATTTGGTTTTGGATTTTTAATATTAAACTTTATTTCTTTTATTTTTTTTTTTTTATTACTACCACATATTCAAAAATAATAAACACTTTTTTAACTCTTAAAATGGGAGCAAATTTTAGGAAAACTGAGAAAAACTTTTTTTAATAAAGCACATTCCAAATGAAGTCCAATTTGATATAGATTTTTTAAAAATTGTAATATCAGATTCATAACTCCTGAAGAAATAGGAATACGAGCAACAAAATATTAAGTAGATTTTAAAAAATTTATTAAAATAACTGAATTTTTTAACTCAAAAAAATAGTTTTATATTGTTGTCATATTTTTGTAGCGCTTAAATTGTCTTACATCAATAGGTTAGACTTTCCCAGTTCCCCTTCTCCTTCCACTTAGTGTACATATATGTTTTCGAATAGACCTGTTTAAAAATTTAAAAAAAAAATCATTTTTATTCTCATAATTTCACTACATCCTTTTTGAGTACTATTGGATTTAAAATATTTTATGTTAGTATCCAAAATTAATTAATGATAAAGTTGCGATTTTGAGGATTCAAGAGGATTCAAAACTATTTACAATTTTTTAAGCCTTTCATCCTTTAAAATTTCAAAGTTTTTGAAGAAAAATTAACATTTGTTAATTTTAGAAAAATTTATGTGCTACATATTTTTAAACAAAATATTTTGATCTACAATTATATGGTATTTAATATCGTCAAAAGGATTTTATTTCAGTTAGTTCCCTGCTCTTCTATATTTTTTAATATTTTATTATATTTAATATTAGATAATATAAAAATTTTATTTAATATGTAAAATTATAAATGACTGTTTCTTGATTGTCTTGACTCTGTAGGAAATAGTAATTATAATAGATGGATTCATTGTTCCCTTACAGCCCACTGTTCCCTTACAAGTTCCTGCACCACTGTCTCATCCCTTCCTATATTTACCTATATTTCTAATATCTACATTCAAGCCAAAATGTATTAGCGGTTAGAGGTTTTATCCTATTACATTTAGGGGAAGGTGGGTTTAGTCCAAAAAAATCTGATACCAAGAAGGTATTCTAGGTGTCTTTGGAAAATTCACACCTCACTTAGAAAAAAATGGAAATAATTAGATTCATTTATTATACCCGTCTTCTCTTTACTTTCATCCGATAAAATTTAATTAAATCCCTCAATATATCTGAATGAATTGATTGAAAGATAGAACTATAAGAATGAGAAATTCATATAGAATTTTAAACAATACATAATTTAGAATTTTTAGAACAATCGTACATTGATATATTGATTATTTAACTATATTAATCACGATTTTCGAAACAGATGAGTATACGAACTTTTTATGCAATTTCTATAAACTTAAAAAAAAAATAACGTAGTTTTACACTTATACTTTAACAAACCATTTTTCTTCTTATTTTATTAGATACAATTTAACTTTGCTTCTAAATCATTAATACGGTTGCTATTATCTTTATACCTAAATTTAATATTATTTGCAAATATCTTAAAAAATAAAAAAAAAGGAATATCTTAAAAAAGAAAGAAGGAAAGAAAAACTAAGTAAAATTAAATCGATAAAAATTTATTTAATAAGAATGCAATCAAAATTAAGTGTTTGTTACTGAAAAATTTAGTTTCACTCATAGAAAAAAAAAAAAACAAAAAACACTATTTAAAATTATTTGCTTCCAACATACATAAATTTCTTCGTTAAAAAAATAATCGTTGAAAAAAATAAAAAAAAAAAAAAAAAACACTCCTTAAGGAAAAAAGATGTCTGTTTTATTTTTTATTATACTATTTCTTTGGAAAAAAAAAATTCTTTTATTTTATTTTGGCTCCACAAAAAAAAAATTGTTTTTTTTTTTTTTTTGTACTTACAATTCTTTTAATGGGACTTTATATGACAATAGAAAATTTTCAAAACTTCAATTACTCGAAGGATTGTTACAAATGATTTCTTTTTTGTGGTTTATAAGATTTGAGTACCAGGAGGAAAATAAAACAAAAACAAAATACAACTACAAAAACGAAAACCAAAAAAACCAAAAAAAAAAAAAAAGAATCTTTGAAAGCTCCTATAACAATTGTCTTCGTAACGTAATTGTATACAGCCATTCTGATGAAGATATAATCAAATTATTTTAATTTTACTGGGAATGTTTAAATAATAAAAAGCAAAAAATAATTTAATATTATTTAGTCATCATTAATGTCATTTTATATTGTTGTAAAGATTTTTTATTAATAGAATTAAAATTCATTTTAAGCGTGTATGGGGTCATTAAATCACTGTTCTAGTTTTTTTTTTTGAATTTAAATGAACGATTTAAATGATTTTCTAAGTACTAATATTTAGTTAGTCGTCCTTTTTATAATTATTCATGCAAGTTCTAATGTTTTCGTTATATTTGACATTTCTAATTATCCGTATTATTTTTATTAATCCACTAATTCCATTTTAGTGGATTAATTCAATTATAGTTTCGGAAATACCTAATATTTCATTTTATGTGACAAAATTAAGCAAAGACAATTTTTTTGAAAAATTCAGACTACCCATTACAAAACTATTATTTAAACTATTCATTTTATTATCGTTAATGTTTATTGTATTATATCTGAAGTTGTTAATAAGCAGAAAAGTTGCTTCATCTACGAAAGTATTCTGAAGCATGTTAAATTATATGGCAAAATGAAAGATTTTGTTCCTTTTTTGAATTATTTTCAGTTTATTCACCACAATTGTAACTAAATTGAATAATTGTATGAATAATTTACAACTTATAAGTAACACACTAAGTTATAGCGGCAAAAATAACGCGGGAAAAATATCTCATTTAAAAAATGTCGCCGGTCAAAAAGCAGTGGTCAAAATACCTGAGGAGGGATTTTAGAATTCGATTAGAAATCAGGATTACACACTTTTTACAGAATATTTAAGGAATTTTCTCTTACAATTCAAAATCAGGGAATTTCCTTTTTTCAAAATATTTCCAATTAAACTAGAATTAATTATCGCGATGACACTACATTTTGTCGGGCGACATTTTTTCAATAAAATATTGATCTACCATTTTACTTGCGACACTATAACCCGGAATAAATAAATATTAATTGTTTATAAATCGTTTCCCTTATTTTAAAAATGAGCTGAACTGGAACATATTATAAAATTTTAGCTAATAAGGCAATAATATATAAAACCAAAGATTTTTAATGATGCACATTTTCAAAAAATCAATAAAAATATTCTGAACTTAGGCCACTTAGATTGTGATTACTTTTAAGTAATGTCCCTACTCTTAATACTTAATTTGCAAATGTATCATTATTGATTTATAAAACTAAAAACATGTCCTGTTATTAGTCGTTTTTATATAATTAAAAATAATTTAATTTGCAAAACTTCAGATACGTGTAAGTTTTTAAAAATAAGACTTTTGCTAACTTTGTAACAGTGTAATGGGGAGACTACATAAAAAAAATTGCCACACAACAATAAGTTTTTAATGACACCTATCCGTGGTTTAAATTTCGTTATTCCGTCTTAAACGATATGGAGGTTTTTGTTAACAGGTGGGACTGACAAAGTGAATGTAAAAAGCAAATTTTTAAAAATTTATTGAAAAATATGGTAAAAATTATTAAATCAGAATTTTAAACAAAAATAAAATGAAATTCTAGTTTTATTGTGTTATAAAAAACTTAAGATAATTGAATAAAAATTTTTTATGACTAACAATTACATAAATAAGAAAAAAAATACATAAAGTAATGGTTATATGTTCTAATAACATAAAATAATTGTTATATATACGTATTTATATTTATTTTTGTGTAATTTTTAATATATAATAATTTTTAATTAATATAAAATCATTTCATTATATCCGTTTCATTATAACGCTTTTCTTTATAGTGTCTCTTAATTAAAACCTGTTTTAAATTTAGTTTTCATTTGCAGTCCAAATCCCATTGAATGCCAAATTTTGTTCTTCACTGAACTTCTTCAATATTTTTTTAAGTTGTCTTTATTTTCTTTCTATGCGTTTCTGTCCTAAGGACTCTTTTTGTAACACAGAACATGTTTGAAAAGAATTATGATCTATAAGAAAAGACTTGAATTCATTTATTGCTAAAAACTTGCTATTTTTGTTGCCCCTCTGTTTTTACTTTAGAAGAGTTACTTTAGGCAAATAACTTTCTAAAATTGAAAGATTCTGAAATTAAATTCCAATATAAGGAGTTAATATTTTTTTTTTTCTTTTATTCATTGTTTAAATAATGTGGTATAAAAGTAAAAATACAACCATCGAACTTCGAAGTTACTTCTTGAATTCATCTCGTCAAATATAGGAAAACTTTTAAAAAAAATTTAAAAAAAAAAACATAAAATATCTTTAAAATCGATATTACTAAAAAAAAAAAAACCTCCTTACAATTTAGTTAAGAAAAACAAAAAAAACAATTGTAAAAACGATTTAAATTTGACGCAAGTTTCATTAAAGCATCACTAACAATTTTAAATTTAAAATGGAATGTATATTGCGCTTAAAATAATAATAACAGTTAAATAAGTATAAAGAAAAGGATAATAAAGGTATATATTGAAAATCGTTATTCCTTAAAAATATCTGAATATGTAATTTTTTTTTTTTTTTTCTTTAAAAAATACTTTTGAGATGAGACAAAAGTGAATGATGAAAACAAACAAAGTTTCTACTAGGAGATAAAAATAAAAAAAAAAAAACAAAACGGAATGGAATGCAAAAAAAAAATCAAAAACGATAAAAAGGATATAAAGGAAAACATAAAAAAAAAAAATAAGATTTTGCAAAGTTTTCAAAACGTCAAAAACTATATTAGATTTTTTCATGATTTTATCCTAAAAAAAAAAAAAACTATTTTAATGCAACAATTCTAAAGAAAAAAATGACATTAAAATAATAAAAACAAAAACCTAACCCATTATGAAAGAAAAAAACTTAAAATATTTTCCAAAAAAAAAAAAAATTGATTTAACTTATTTGTAAATTTTCTAAAGTTTATTTTTATGAGCCAACTTCTTTAGTTTAAAACCTTTTAATAAGTTTGAATATTTATAACATCAAATCTCATCTCTTATAAAGAGTTACAAAAAAAATCTAGAAAAACTTTGAGAATTGATTAGATTTTCTTTTCTTCCGTCGAAAAAAATTTGGAACATAATATTAAGAACAGGTTTTCTAAGTACAATTATCAGGTTTTCTTCCTGTCATATTTACCATTGGTGTTACAGGGCTCATTAGATCTTAAAAGTTTATAATTTCAATTTGTTTTATATACGATTACTTCAAAATTGTCAAATTAATTGACTTTTAATCTAAAAATTTATCTAAATATTTCCTTTTATTTTCGAACTTATAACTTTAACCACTGAAATATTATGGCAGAACTTATATAAGCCTTAAAATTGTTATAGACATGGAAATGTTATAGATATTCTATATTTTTACTTAGTGCAATTAATTTGATTTAAATACCCGGCCCTACTCTATTTTGGATCCCATATCATAGTTTAGATATAGAATATTTAAGATGAAGTATAGCCTTTTACTGGGTTACAAAATTTTATAAAAGTGTAGAATATATGAACAGTATAAATGTTTTGTAAAAAGCGTAAAAATGTTGTTTTTCTAAATTTCTGAAAAAGACAGATACATTCTATTTTTGTTTTATGATATTCAAAAAACTATAGCAAATATCTTTATATGTTTTATTTTATATTTAATATTTTGTATTAAATTTTTACCTTTTCGTCCCTAAATTTTAAACACGTTTTTTACAATATTTCGTTAATCATTTCAGATACAGTGAATTCGGCTGACATTTTTAAAAACTGAATAAATTGAGAAATTAATTCAGTATAAATTACAAACTTATTTTTGTCTTCTTAAACCCTTAACACTCTGTGCCGAATGTGTATATTATATATTAAAATATACTTTTTAAAGTAAAGAAAATATTCCAAAATAATATCACAATTTTTTTAAGCTTTCAAAAGTTTTAATAATAATCTACTCTAGAAAATTATAGAAAATATTTTAAATTAAGTAAAGATTTTGTTTTAGTCTATTCCCCTGACACATTAATGTTACACGGGTGTGGCTGTAAATGTTGTATAAAGCAAAATTATTCTTATGTCATATGTGGGATTCGAACCTACACTTCCAAGATGTTTATAGTGTATTTTATACGCTCTTACCCTCTAAAGTCTAGGCTATCGAAGCTCCCCTTACAAAATTTCAAAGTGACATACAAGTATGTTTATGCAAAATTTTAATTAAATTCGACATAGGATCTAAAATAACCAAAAACTGTCCTTTTAAGGTATTTAAATAATTAACGAAGTAGATATTAAGAATTTCGTTTTAGTTTCTGATTCATAACATATGTCATAACCTACAAAAAAAAATCTCCTTGCCATCATTTATTTAATTTAATTAAAGTTAACTTTTTGACAAATTATTGTGTTGTTTTAATTTGACCTTCAAAATAGTCTTCATATACTACAAATAATTAAAATACAAAAAAAAAAAACAAAATATAAATACAATTTTAGATACAAATAGGTATATATAGAATTAATTATTGTCAAATTAATTTGATATTCTAAGAAATCTTTAAAACAACGAATAAGAATTTTGTTCTCATAAAAAAGGTAAATTGTTTTTTAGAAATATATTTGGTTGGACCACACAAAACTTTTAAAATTTATCGTTTTTTAATACAATTTTTGAACTTTTTTTTTTTTCGTCAATTCGGGTTTTATTTTAAAAAACCATGTTACCAATTACCTTGTTTTAGTCACATCAACACTTATTTGTTTTTTTTTTTTTTAAATAAATTTGCAGAAACTTTAATACCTGGCAAAAATAAAAATGTTTTTTATTAATCAAACAGTAAAAAAAACAAAATCAAAAAGAATAAAACGTATCAGTGTTTTTTTTTTTTTTTTTTGCTAAAATTTGAAATAATTAATGTCGCGCCAAAGTAAAGGCTTTAAATGGCTATAAAATTAACTACGGGTGGTAATATTTACACTGTCTCTTCATTTCTCTTCTTTTTTTTTTTTTTTTTTTTGGTTTTGTTTCAACGATGATATTTTTGGGCGATATAATCGAATATTCATATTTATCATAATTTTTTTTATTGTTTTTTTTAAGTTTTTTAATTTCAAATAAAAACGAGGAAGAATACAGTTGACTTTGTCAACTCTTAGATACCCGTACGAACCGTTAGTATGTTCACAGCCTGTCACTCTGCTTACAATATTATTTTTTTAATATTTTAGTATTTTAAAATAATTTGGGTGAATTTTATAATTTTTAGAACTATGGGTTGTACATATATTCAAACTATATGTTTATATGTACATTCTTCAAAAGCAGATTCTAACTTTCCACATAACGGTTATCAATCCAAAACTTTTTCAAATATTCTATAGTACCATTTAATACTAAACGGAAAATGTATATTAAATTTACTTAGTACAAAATAATAAATATAATTTTAAATATTATATTATATTATATTTAAATATTCCATTGACAGAATAATTTCTTATAAGTACAATAAAATACATATATGTATGTAAATACGGTGCTATATAATATACATCTATACTCTTATCATTCATTCACTAGTGACATACACGATATGTAAATAAACATGATATTATATAAGTATTAATATATATCAATATCATATAAATAAAAATTCTTCAAGCAACCGTTATGTTGTTTATTTATTTACATTTTTTTGTACTACGCATTATATCCTCAACAATTTCAAATTATCGAGTAAAACAAAATGGAAAAAATTCGTTTTAAAGAAATTTGTTAGAAAATTTGAAAAAATCAAGTAACACTTTCGTCAATTATAAAGTAACCCTACATTATTAAAAAAAGTTGTTAACAGAAATAAGAATATAATGTTGAAGCTTTAATTTTTATGTATTACTTCAAAAAAATTTTAACAGGTGTTCAAGTTACAGGTGTTTAAAAATAGGAAATTTTAAGTTTTTGACCCCTTACAGCTCCTAAACGGGGGGTGATACAAAAAAAATTTCTGAAATGACTCATACTTATTTTCAAAGATCTAACTTCTGTCAAAATTTCAAGTTTCCAACTTAAACCGTTTAGAAGATAGAAGGGTTAAAGGATTTTGTAAAATTTGAGTTTCGCATAACGGTAAATTAAGACACCGTATGCTACAAATATATATTTATTGTATATATATTTTTAAAGCTGATAAAAGCAGTAATCGTTTGGCGTTTTCAAAATGAAGATATACCTTATACAACTTGTACTATAACAATTTAAATATAGAGCTTTTTTGAACCTTTGGGGAGCTGTAGCTCCGTAACGGGTGGGGCTACAAAAAAAGTTATTAAAAATAAAACTAATATTTTTGTGAGATCTATCAGCAGTTAAAATTTCATAGCTCTATTTCAAAAAAAATGTCGGGATCTAAAAGTTAGGTGTTCGAGAGCTACCCTAAGTTTTGGTCCAAACTCAACCAAAAAAAATAGGGAACCTACAAATTTTTCCCAGAATATTTTGTGTAAATTTCAAGATTCTAGCTTTCTTAGTTTTTGAGTTAGCGTGCTGACGGACGGACGGACGGACGGACGGACATGGCTCAAAAGTCTTAGAATTTTTTTCTGATCCGATCCATACCTTTGAAGGTATATCTAGCTCGCTTATTTCGAGGTGTTACAAACGGAGGAGTAATTTTATTATACCCGATCCTATCGTACGGGTATAAAAAATAAAGATCATTTTTTAAGAATTTATTTGTTGCAACGAGGAAAACTGCAGTAAAGTAGACTATATCAACTCTGGGATATCCGTATGAATGTAATACATATATGCTGTTTCCATAAAACTTGATCTTCTTTTACAAAATTTCAAATGTTTTAGTACGGACGTTAAGTACTAAGATATATTTATGTAAATTTTGTAGTTTATGGCAATAAATAAAAGGTTATGCTGGTGCAACAGATCCGGTTACATATCATACAACTCCAACAAACATGCAACAAATTTAGATAAATTCATCTCCCGATACTTAACGTCGGCACTAAAACATCTGAAATTTTGTAAAAAATTATCAAGTTTTATGGAAATGGCACATATTACATTCATACGGGTATCCCAGACACAGAACAGTTACAGAACTGTTTTTACGTTTTAAAATTAATTATATTTAAAAATATAATTACTTTATTTAATGTCCTGTTTTTTCTATTTAAATGCCGTAAAAAAAAACAAGAACAGAATTTTTAATAGTTTTAATTCATGATATCCTATAAAAAAAAAATAAAATAATCTAATTTACCTATGCGCAAAGGTAAATTAGATTAATGAAGTTAAAATTTTGAACTTGAAACCTTTTATAATAATTTTAAACGAAGTATGGACTTTAATAAAAGAGCATTTTGAACTCGAAAAAAAAAAAATTCTCTTATTACAATAAAACTTTGATTAAATCTTAAGATACTATGTATTAAAAAATTTTTATATTTTAAACCACTTCCTTCACCAAGGACGCCTCAAATCTGAAATCACTATAAAAAGCAAAAAGACACTTCAAGGTAAATGAAAAAAAAAAAAAAAAGAAAACAATTCGTAAAATTTAAGTTTCTGTTTCTTCTACAGAATAAAAAATCGAAATATTTTACATATAACAATCTTATATAATCATTTGTTGGCTATTTTTTTTTTGTTATTTTTTCTTTTTCGTAAATGTACCGCCAAACAAAACATGATTACAATTGCAACAAATAAAACAAAAAAAAAACGAAAACCAAAAAAATTACCGCTTGCCGATTATGATAAGATTTGGAATATTTTTACATTGTATAGGTACATGTATATATACATGTGATATAAGACAATTTAAAGTATAATGTATATTATTTTGTATGGTCTTATTATTAATTTTTTATATGTTACAATGATCCCCTTACCTCCCCATCCTTCCATGGAAGTTCTTCATTTTCTGGATCATATCGCTATACATACATATGTATCTCTGTATTCTTAATACAATTTATGTAGACGATGTGCACAATAACAGGTAATGTTCAACCTATCGTTTCAATTTAAATAACAAACACATCGTTTTTTAATGATCAATGAATATGCTTAAAATATTTTAAGTTCTTTTTTATATTATGTAAATACATTCGGTAACCATAATATGCGTACATAAAGAAAATGAAAGAGCCAATATGTTTTGTTAAAAATTTATTAATTTGACTTTCAATATTATTCAGAAATTTTCTGTATAAGGCAAATTGAATTTATTTAGATGTCAAATATACGTTCTTGATTTATTCAACAGAACTGATTAAAATGCAATTCGGTTAGTCTGAAGTATAACTTTAACAGTCTGCTTCGATAAAACTGGAAGAACTCAAACCAAAAATTTCTAAATAAGAAAGTTTTGATCATAAGATTTAACAATATATTGCAGTTATGATTGCAATTGATCATGATTTAACCATTTAACCATACATTTTATTTAACCGTCAAAAATGTGTTCTAATTACTCTCGTTCATCTATTTTTCTTGAACATTCTCTGTTATTCAACTAGAAAATAATATTAAAAAATTAAAAATTTAAAGAAAAGATCAACTTGCGAGCTATTAGTAAAATGACATTTCGAAATTGTTTAACAATTCATATTATGTAGTTCATACCGACATATACATACCATCAACTTTTAAATAAAATTCAGATTTATTTCATTGGATTTTTACTTTTTATACTTAGTGTACATATTACGTCATAAAATATGTGATAACCGTTTTACTGTGATGGTGGTAAATTATGATGGCGACAGGGTAGCGGTGGCGACAGCGGCAATCAATATTACAATAATCGCCCGTTGTTGTCGTCGTCATTGTGTCGGCTTCAACATAAAGAGAATTTTTTTGTTTTTTTTTTTTTTTTATTTGCAAATTTTAATTCATTTTTGGTTTTTGTCTTTTTATTAAAAACAGATCAGTTCAATAAAGGTACAATAATTGTTTTGTAACGCTTACAATAACAAATAACAAAGCGTATATGTACATAAGTATAACATAATATATACACATGCAAAGAGCGAAAGAACGTTCAAAAGCAACACCCAATATGGTGTGCATTTAAAAAATGAATATGTATATTGATTGAACATTCATTGCCGCTAAACAATAAAACGCTAGATATTCATAAACGATTTTAATTAACAAACATTTAACATTTTATTCTGATTGGAGATTTTCATTTTTTTTGAAGATATGTTTTTTTTTTTCTTCTGAAAGTAACAAAACGTTAACAATGAAGCGTAGGTGTTTTTCTTTTAGTTTTTGGTTTTTCTTTATGCTTATTTTAATGATAGTTTATTAGTCGTAAATCGATGAATTTCTTTTAATTGAATCAATTGAGTTTTTAGATTTTGAAAGAAAACTCTTTAAACAGTATAAAGAATCAGTATTAAATTTTTTAAATAAAATTTATAAAATCATGTTTAAAAAAAAAAAATATGATTAGTAAAATAATAATAATAATTATTATTATTATTTCAAAATAAGGCGTTTGTTCTATTAATGAACGATAAAAAACCATAGACCACCCATGTAGAAAAATTATAAAAATGATTATTATTAAATTCAAGAAAATGAAAAAGTGCAACATTTAATGACTATTATTTGGTGGTAAAATACGCCAACATTTATTTCATAAAAATTATACATACATTTATATAATATACAACTTATTGGTTACAAAGAAGTTAAAAGAATACAGAAGAGAAGTTTAAAGAAATTTTTCATTTTAACATACCGTAAATTTTAGTAAAGTAATCTTGTAGAATAAGAAACTAAAAAGACGAAAATCGTTACAATATTTATTGGAAGTTATCAATTAAATTTAGAAAAACAAAATGTTGGTAGATATTCATAATATACAATTTCTTTTTTTCATTTTAATAAAAAAATTACAAATTTTACAGAATTGAAAATGAAGAATTCGTTCAGAATCTTTCACAGCGTTGTATCTTTTATAACCATGTGCAAAATGAATGTTAGGCTGAGGTACAATTTTTATTTAATTTGATTTCTGTTTTTTTTTTTAATTTCGTAATTCTCCTTATCACATGTCCTGCCAATAGGATTTTTTGATGGCATCAAAATTTTTTCTTATAATATTATTGAGCAATTCCCGGTCCTGGCAAAACACAAACTCTTCTAAAATATTGTGTTCTAGCTGTGAACATATAATTCACTTAAGTCGCCGACCAGAAATTATATACGAATTATTGGCTCTTCTAGTTGTATCAACTTTCTAGTTGCCAGGTCATAACATTGACCTGCAGGTCAAAATATTGAAAATAACCAACGAGGATATTTTGTAAGTAGTTAACACTAGATGGGGTGTGCGAAACAACTGGAAAACATGAAGGAAGAAATGACCCACCTTAAGAAAAAGTAAAACTGAAGAACATCTAACCTGTAGACTTTTGAATATTGCTAGAATTGCAGTTATAGTTATAGGTTTCTACCCAATAGGAACCCATATGCAATTAGAATAGGTGTTCCTCACAACATTCTTTGTAGAAGTTGTAAAGAGGTATGAATGGCGGAGATTCTCCATTTGGAAGAAACTAAACTCTTCATCTGTAATATACAGACTAAAAATTATGGGGTCATCAACATTTACAGACTCAAAGAAAGAAAGTATCTTACTCTCCACGATGCATGTCAAACAGTTGAAGAACCCAGATCACAAAATAATGATATAAAAACTGTTCTTCGTTTTTGCTAATTGAACTCTACAAAAGTAGCCATATAAACCAACTAGTCCTTGTTTGACTTAAATGAAATTTATCTAATTAATGTGTCATTCCGTACAAAAATGTTTTCTACAAAATGTTAGAAACGATTTTCTTAACTTATTTCAGTTTGTTGTTAGATAAAATTAGCTAAGACCATATGAATAGAAACACAATTGCTCCATAGTTTTTATATTTCATTTAAATATTCTCTTTAATTAGTTTAATCATCTAAAAATTTCGCCTTTGATGTAAAATAATTATTTTAGAATTTAACAGGAGCTGTTGGAAGTGAAAAATATATTAATAGATAAAATGTAAAAAAAAGTCATAAGCATATATAATAATATTAAATTTTGAGTCACTCTTTGGGTCCCTCGCTTGCTTTCATAATTTTTAAAGATCATAAAAAATATACAAACTTACAATAACTATAAATAGTTTACTACCAAATAAAAATATTATATATCAATAATAGAAATAACTCATAGGTCCATTATTAGTGAATGAAATTAATTTTAATATAAAGCCTCTGCTTTTATCGTTTGTTTGCAGTGTTAATTAAATCACATGAAGACTGCTTATTGTTGCAAAGAGATTCTTTTTTCTCCTAGTGCAATATAAATGGTTTTGATTAAAAAATATAAAAAAATGGTAAATTAAAGACGCTTTCTAACAGGCATTTTCAAAATGAGTTTAATAATGAAATGAGTGACTCCCAAATAGTGAGGATCTAGGAATTCTTAAACAATAAAATAACCTTTAATTTGCGCATCAGTCTTATCACTTCCAAAGCCTTCTCTATATATTGTTTCTATATGCTATTATAAGAAACTTACAAGAATTTATAGACCCGTATAATACATTCAAAAATTAATGTTTACTGTTCTTGGTCCACCTCATCTTGAATAGGCCTCTCCAATTTGGATACCAAACACATTAATACAAAAGATTTATAGAATATAGAATCATATTCAATACATAGAAATTTAATTAAATTATGCCTTCGTATATTTAATTGGTAATTGAATGTTACTTGCAATAATCTACTTCCAAATGCCAACTTTTAATATATATTTCTACTCTTGAAGCTAAAAGAAATTCTGCATCATCTACTGTATTTTCATATAATATGTTAACTATACAGTAAATATAAAATTGTTCATTTATTCTTGTTCTCTAGAGTATTTCTGCCCCAGTCCGTGACTTCAACAATCAAATAATTCTTATATCTTGACCAATATATATAACTAATTATGACCTATTTGAACCAATTTCTCATTCACAACGTCTCTTTAATTATTGCTTTTCAGTATTGGATTTCACATAATATAGCATATATGTAGATATTCATTTAAGGAGGAAAAATTTGATAATTTTCAACTTTAATATTTATTGTGGTAATAAGTAATTTAAGTTTCTTAAAATTGTTATCTGAAATGTTAGACTAAATTGCAAATTAATTAAATCTTTATAATATATTGAATATTATTATCTAATCTATAAATAATAAGCATAAATCTGTAACGGATGAACCAAGTAGATTAAGAATAAATAAATAATGAAATAATTGAACACAAAATCTTAATTTAAACAAATAGATATTCAAATAATTACAAATTATTTTCATTATATCTTAAATTACAATCAAATTATTCCAAAGTATAGAAAAATTTAAGAACTTCGTGAATTCTAAAATTTAATTTTATCAAAAACCATTTTGTTGACTCAATAATTTTTGACAAACAAAAAAATTAAAGTTTCCCCCATATTTTTAAAATAATTATACCTTTACCATCTTCTTAAAATCAATTAATTTAAAAAATAAACATTAAAAAATAAATTTTTGATTACATTATATACATACATACTTTAAATACTAACCAAAAGATTTCCTTATTAAAATTTTCTATAGAATTTAATCCTCCCGCACAACTTAAGAAAAAATTTTTTTTTTTTTTTTGTCTGTTTATTATTATTGTTTGTTAACTTTTAAATTAAATTTCATTTCCGGTGTAAATTCTATTGTCCTCTCATATAATATAATATGTGCCGAAAGCAAAAATTTTTTAAATCAAACAACAACCAAAACAACAATAAAAAACAAAATTTAAACAAAACATCTAACAACAGAATTAAACAAAACATAAAACTATTAAAATGATTGTAAATATATATGTATGTATGTATATATAGGCAATAAATTTACAATAATGCTTGATTTAATTTTTATTATGAGTATTAGCGTTAAAAACTTAATTGAGAGTAAAAATTAAATTAATATTTAAATTTATTTGGAATTTTTGTGTTGTTTGTCGGACCCCTCAAAAACAAAAAAAATAAAAAAATATCTAAAAAAAAACCAAAATAATTCCGGTGAAACTTTTATTTAAAATTAACAGATTCTGAGAGAAAAAACCAAACCAAAAATTCAATTTAAAAACTCATTCCCCACTCATTTACTTATATATTATGTATATAATAATTAAAAATAATGATGATTATGATTATTAAAATGACATTAATTAAAATTATGATTATTGTTATTATTATTCTTATTCTTATTATTATTAAGAGTGTTTTTTATAAAGAAAAAAAAAACGATAAACAAAAAACTGTATGTGTTTTAATTTTAATATATATAAAATTTCTATATATTAAATTTTTGAGTACTTATTATAACAGAACCACCCACTTATATCAAAAAAGATACCGCTTTCAGTTATTGCTTATTATAACAGGGTCGATTGCAGTCATGTCATGTCATCTAGATATTCATTATGAATATTATATTTTCGATCTAGAATGTAGTGAGCATTGCTTTCCTCTATACTATTTTTTTTTATATTTTATTATTATGCAAAAGTTTGTTTAAAATGTTTGTCTTTTGATTTCTTAAAATGCCTTTATATTGGAGTTGCAATAAGAGCAACAGTATCAGCAACCATAAAAGGATAACTTTTCCTTATGTTTTCATATTATGTTTATATTAAAGCTTATTCTCTATCTTCAACTATTTAAAAATAAACAAGATTTTAGTAAAAGTCAATTTTTTTGCAAAATTTAGGTCAAAAAATGAGTCGTAATGAAGATGAGATAAATATTTTTATTATCCTCAATTACTCTACAGAATATCACACCGTACGAATTTGATCACCACTTAAAACCAATAAAAAGTTCTATATCTTTTACAACAATCTATTTTATTTGAGCTAACAATCATAAAAACCATTTATCTGGTCCATAATCAGTATATTTCTCTATTTATCAAAAACTGTGAAAATGCGAAAATAGATTTTACTCTATACTTCTTAAAACGTATTAAAATATATGTTCCTAAAGTTAGTATTCCAGCTATTATCGTTTACAAAATAGCGCTTTAACATAAGCACATCCTTAAATCAATTTATTTTTAACAAAATTTTTGTTTTTAAGTTAATATTATTTTCATTTCAGATGTTTCTTCATTTTTAATTGATAACTTAATTTAACAGGTTTATTTAATTCTACTTTTTATTATTTTATTTCGTCGTTTCCATGTATATACTTTAATTAAATATATTTAAGATTACTTCACTATAACTATAAGATTACTTCACTGTAAGTACTATGTACTATAATTTTAATCTATAACTTCTTTTTAAGATAAAATACGCTGTAAACACCGAGGGGAATCCCACATACGTCATAAAAGTAATTCCTCCCTTACGACATGTACAGCCAAGCCTGGAAAGGAAAGGCTGTGTAATTTCCTTGTTACATTTATGTAGCAGGGAAATGCGCTATAAAAAAAAAAACTTCTTTTTTATTGTTGCTATTCCTCAAAATTCATCCTAACTGCTGTCACATCATCTACCATATAGAGCTCTTTAAACAAGTTTTATCAGTTTAAGGAAAAGGGCAGCCCTTACAATGAAATATCATTGATTTTAGACGAAGTCATTAATATCGTCTATCATTAATACATATATACATTATTTCCTACCTATTTTGAGACGATTTGCATTTTGAAACCCCAAAACTTAAAATTATTTTCTCCTACCTTTTCTTACAACTTAATATAATTACTCAACTAAGATTTGAAAAATATATTATTATTATGCAAGGTGCAAATATCTGAACTATCACGTTTTAGTTAAGTCGCTGGCTGCTGATCTTTTAATCGAGTGGTGTCGGATTCAAACTCCAGACAAAATCTTATCCAATAGTATCTATAGTAATTTATATTGTAATAGTCTAAGTACATCCTATAATATAAAAATAATCAATAGCGAATACAACATACGGCTTAGTGAAAATAATGATTCAATAAAGTGAAGTGAAGTCTAATAAGAATTAAGCGACTTAGTGAATGCCATATACCCCATATAGAATTTAAATGGACAACAAGAAAACAATCATACTAAGCTCAAATGCTATGAGTACTGGAGTTGAAAATAAAAACAGAAATCAAATTACGTTAAGTTTTATTACATTAAGTTTTGTTACATTAAGCTTTATTACATAGCAATCTGTAATGTTTAATTCTTCTTCTTAAGGGTGCAAAACGAGTTTATCATTAGTAACAATTTATCATCATAATACAAAAAGTTCATATAACCTTTTTAAAATTAATTCGAGTTATTAAATGCTTTAGGTTTAAGTATGCATATGTAGCAAACTCAGAGTAACAATAACCTTTCGGATAGTAATTAAGATAACAGCACTAATGCTGTTATAAATTGACACTTTTAATTACAATTCTATCCACATAAAATCTGTAATATCAGATCTAAAATCTAAGAATACAAATTTAATATGTTTTTTATTGATTTACGCCCCTTTGTTTATAAACATTACGATCCATCACTGACCGACATTAACATTAACTTTTAAACAAAAACTTTAAAAAATAGTCCTTAAAACTCTATCCTTTGGTCATTATTATTTCCTTCTTAAAAAAAAAAATAAAATAAAATAAAAAACATTAAAAAGAACAAACAAAGCCAAAACTAATAAAAGAAGTCTTGTCGCCATTAAGTTCAAAACAAAAATTAAAAATGGATGGAAAACAAAAAATTAGCAAAATCCTTTTTTTATGATATTCTGCATTCTGTATATAACTCCCGGCAACAACCGACCCCATCTAAATTCATTGATTGGTGGGAATGGAAATAAAAAAATTATTTAACCAGAGTTTCCAGAGGCAGACTTATGTGTGCATGAAACGCAATGTTATGTTTATTTTAAAAAGGACGAGTTTTTTTTTTCCATGCTGCAATTAAGTTTAAAAGAAGAAAAAACACAAAAACAGTCAGAAAAAAGTGTGTATGTTTTAAAAATGCGATGAAATTTACGCTTTTATTATGTTTTTTATTTTTCTTTGATATGCAACTGATGATTAAAAAACTGTGTATAATTTTTTTTAAATTACATATTACATATACGTGTGTTTAAATACACTAAGGTGCAAAATAAATTTAGTGGTATATATTCAAAATTAATTTAATAAAATATTTTCTTATTGTTCTTAGTTTCTTATCAACTACTATAGACGAGGATTTGTTCTACTTTCAGATGGAAATATCTGCTTTATGATTATTATAATCATGTGATATAGTGTGATAATCAGTTATACATTAATTTACATTTGAAAATATTAGATTAGATTATAGATCATTAGAAGGGGGACTTAGATTATATTAGAAGGGGGGCTATTTTATAATAAATAAAACTTTTTATCACTTTTGCCTTATGATTGAGAATAACTGTTTCTCCTTTTAGAGTTATTAAAATTCTTTTGGATCTCTCTTTATGTTATTTCGATCTCTTTTAATTTAATTTTGGGATTGTACCGTAAAGATAGCATTTCTTTTATGATTATATTTTTTGATGATATTTTTCTGTTAAACGCAAGCTGGTGCATCTAATTTACCTACCACACTTCTATATCAGCTTTTTGTGAGTAAAACATTTTTTTGATATGTTTTTTTTCTATTTATTATTTATTTATTTATTTTTTATTAAATTTATAAAATAAATATTACAATTTAATTAGAATGACCCTTTTCTTTCGGATGTGGGCCAGTATTACATTAGTTTTATATTATTAATATATTAATAATCTATGTATCTAATCTTAATCTATGAATGGATTACTTTTTTACATTTTCCTTAATTCACTGTTTTACCAATAATCGTTAAATTACCAAAAGAAAAAAAGTCTAAAAAACTAAATTCATTTTTCTTCAGTTTACATGATCTTTCTTCTCTTGTCAACGTTTTGCTTGTTACTTTATTCTACATTGACTTTATATATCGTCCTAAATTCCAAATTGCTCCATTCGGTTTTTGATGTTTTCTATATCTTCCTGGTTTTTGCACATCAAAGTTTTAAGTGTAAACTTGTGTATTTAATTGATGCACTCCAGGATTATGTGCTTTATAGTCAGTTGTTCATTGAAAAAGGTACATATTACGGGTGATATTTTGTCGAAAATTTACTTATGAGTGGCCAGTGTGATTTTCAATCTTAATCTCGTTATTCTTATGTCGTTTTTGCGACATTTTTTTGACATTTCTTATATTTGTGATGGCGTTTTCTTTCTTTGATATATTTTTGATTGCTCTGATAACTCCTAGGCTATCTGTGTAAATATTGTTTTTCACATTATTCTTTCTTGCCATTATTATTGCCTCCTCTACTGCCACCAGCTCCGTTGCGAATATTGAGTACTCAACTAGTATACCTAATTTATGTATTTCGCCAAGGCTAATCACTACCGTACCGTACTCCTTTGTTTCTTTTGGATGCACCTGTATACCATTCTTTATTAGCTGTGTGTCTTTCTATTACACTTTTGTAAGCTTGGAAATATGCTTCTTTAGTTGTATTATTTTTTGGTATAGATTTGCTATTTAATCTATGATTACATTGTTCGTATTGTACCAGTATGTTTAGATTTATTTCAGTTAATTCAATTAAATTAATTATTTGGTCATTGCTGATAATTTGGATGCTTGTGCTGATTCATTATAAGCATCAAATACTAACTGGTGTAGAGAATGGTTGGGTTGAGTGTACGCTTTTTTTTTAGAATTGGATTAAATTTTAAGAGGATTTATTATAATATGACAAAGAAAATATTATTATCAGACCAATTATTTTTTGTTCAAACACTTTGAATCATTGCTATTGTCCATTGAGCTTATTATTTTGCACACTGGTGTTTGTAAATATGAAAATTACACAAAAGACAAAAATTTACACTGTTTTTCCATATGTATAGTTATGTGAATTAATGTTTTGAAGTTAAATACTTACATTCTTGAACATATAATTATGTACCAATGTTCATGTATATATATATTTATAGATGTATATATATATATATAAAAGCAATTATGAGCTTAATATTTATTTAAATATGGCGCGAACAAAATTTTTATATTTATTTTGTCTGTTTTCCTTTTTTTTTTTTTTGATTCGGTCAGGATATTAATTTTAATGATATGCACATATACACATGCAAAAACGCATTAAAAAAAAAAAAAACATGAAAGGTTTTATTTTATACAAACACAAAAAAAATGTCCTTATGTAATTACTTTTGGTTAGAATCCTGTATATTATGAAAAATTATGTTGTTTGAATGCTGTTGAAATCCTATAGACTAAAAAAAAAAGAAAAATAAAAACAAAATAAAAAACATAATTTTCTTTTTAATATACTGAATAAATGCACCGCACATTTGATTTAAATTTTTAGTATTTTTTTTTTATTTTTTTTTTTTTGTATTTTGTTAAATTTCATTTTTACTTTGAAAAGTCGTGGAAAATTTTCTGCATTTATAATATTAAAAAAAAAAAATAAATAATTTTTGTTTCAATTTTGTTTTACATTTCAAAATGAAAATTTAAACATTTATTTAATTTTAATATTTGTTATTTTTTGTTTTTTAAGTGGTTGCAATTTCCTTTGTTTGTTTTCTTTTGTGGTATTTATTAGTCGCGTTGTTTAATAACTTATAATGTGC
Organism: Poecilobothrus nobilitatus; assembly: GCA_947095535.1. Taxonomy (NCBI): domain Eukaryota; kingdom Metazoa; phylum Arthropoda; class Insecta; order Diptera; family Dolichopodidae; genus Poecilobothrus; species Poecilobothrus nobilitatus. Next base: position 63,518,054 of record OX352773.1, read on the forward strand.
CAGCTTTTATTGAAATGGAGAGAAAAAAATGAAGTACTTAGGTTTTTTTTTGTTTCTTTAAAAAACTGCTAAAATAAAAGTATTTTTTTTTTTTTTTTAAGTTATTAATAATTTTTTATTAACCTATGCTCGAACAATGAATGCTTCTATTTTGTTCTTGATGGAACTTTTATATCACATATACAATTATAAGGTTATCATATTATCTTTTTAACAAAGGATTTTTTTTCTTTACTGCTGCACTTGCCTTAACCTTTTTCCTCGGATAATGCCATTTATTAAAAAGTGTTGCTATCATTTCTTGATGTTTTGTACTTTATATTAGGATTTCGGCAAGGATTTTCACAAATGAACGTTAATATTAATACGATTCCGCAGATATTTGGTATTTTTATTTTTAAAAAATAAAGGAGTGTAAAAAGGTTAATTCAACTGCAATTAAAATAAATTTTTGTTTTGTTAGTCTTAAAATACTTTGCAATTTGTATCCTCAAAATTGGTATTGCAATATCAGCAGTTAAATTTTCTTTTTGTTGGCTATTTTGTGCAATGTATAAATTTTCACCATAATTTGGTATTCAATTTACTGTATTAAATTTTTTTTTTAGGCTCAGTAATTCAGAAAAATGAATTGAAGCTACTTGAAAGAAAATTAACTTAATTAATTACAATAATATTTAAATAAATGTATATATATATATATAAATAGCATATTTTTAAAAAAAAAATTTTCAAGTTTTTCATACAATTTATTCAAAAAGTTGTTTATTCAAATACATATTTTTAAGAGAATTTTCAAAAGGATCCTTGATAACAACATTTTGAGTATTTAATCATTTTTATAAATTCAATTAATTTTGCCAGAACATTTTTAACATTTACTTTAGGATTCACCAATTTTCATTTTCTTCTTCGACTACTTGTAAAGTTCATTAATTTGTTCGATTTGGACTAGGGTCCTTTATTTTCATTTTTAAACTGAATTTCTTATTAGAACCTATTCAAACCAAAGTTCTGAAATTTAAAAACTCTTTCAGCCTCCTCCCGCTAAACAAATTTTTAAAAATTATTAATATATCTTTCTTGGGATTTTGTATCATTGGGATTTTTTTTTGTTTTTGGAACTTAGGTGGACTCTCACTCAAGCCTATACTAATTGTTCTCAAGGCTATTTTAAAACAAACTCAAATTATCCTTATGTGATGATCCTAATGACAAAAGCCCTATTACTTTATACAATATTGAACAAACTATTATTATCTCTAATGTTTCTAATGCAAAGTACTTGAAGCAAGAGAACGTGTCTTCTGAAAAGGAATAGTGTTTTGATAAAATTCGTAGTCTTTTTTCAAAAATTGTGATATTTTTCAAAAAAGAAAATCAGAAAAATATAAAGTGAATCGGAAAGGCGATAGAAAAAAAATATAGAAAAACATTTCTAAAAATAATAAACGATCTATAAAATATTCAACGAACGGTGAATATTACAAAAGCATTTTTATAAAAAGTGTAAAACAGTAATTAAAACAAAAAAGAGTCGCAACAAAAGATTACAGTAATTTAAGATATAAAGTAAAGTAAAGGGGAGGGGTCGAAAGAAGCCGAAAGATCTCTCCGTTTCTCAGTGAGAGCCACCTCTCCAAACTGCAAAACATCTTAAACTGTACACTTCATAGCTCAAAAATAACAGACCACACAAACTAAACAATGGCACAGTCAAAAAAATAAAACGCTAAGGAGGAAAATTTTAATTTCCTAAAAAAATTTAAAAATAAAAAAAAAAAAGTCGAAAGACACAAATATAATAAATCTTCAGGGATAATCAAATAGGATAGGACCTTTCAACTTAGTGGTATAATTAAAAATTATATCAATCAAGTTTTAAAAAAACTCCAACAAAAAAAAACTAACTTTCTTTCTAGTATATCTAAACAGATATAATTGACAAGAAAAAAAACAGACAGTACAGTATGGGAAAGAGTAAAAAGAGATGGCTCTCCTGGGGGGAGAGACAGCGAGTCCAGTAAAACGAAAGAAAATCAAACAAGCCAACGCACCTTTTAACTTTGTCTACCCAGCTCTAGGAGCAAAAACTTCAGATGGGGAGAAGAAGTACTTAACAATTAAACCTACCGACAACAACTCTACTATGAAAAATCAAAACATATTCGCCATAAATAAGGCAATTAAGGCCATATCGAGCACTTTTAACGCAAAATACAACAGGGAAGGAAAGATAATCCTTCCAAATCCAAAATTCACAGGGAAACGCAAAACAAGTTCAAATTCACACAAAATAATAACATGCACACAAACAACACAACAGAAGAAAATACCAACAATGAAATAATTCTATTCACATCCATACAATCCGCACAGAACACAAAAAAACCACTAAAAATAGCCCAGGTAATCCGAAATAGCCAGGAAGAGCTAATAAAACAAGAATTATAAACACGAGAACTGCAACAAATAATAAATAATTCAATAAAAGCTTTCCATCAGGAGAGACAAAAAGTCAAAAAATCAATCAAAAAATCAAAAATCAAACAAAACCAAAAAGAATACACCCGAAATAACAGAAATCGTAGTATCAGACGAAGATGAAGAAATGAGAAACACACCAACAAACAATAACAAAAATAAACAACCTATAATCCGAAACATAAAAACTGCCCTTATGATGACACTATTACACCGCAAATCCAAATTGGATCACCATATGTGGATCACCATACATAATTTTATTAGAGTTGAACGCGAGAAGCACAACATGGGCAGACCACACAACAACAGTGCGAGGTCAAATAATAGATGACATAATAAACGACCAAACCGAAATGGTGCTACTAAAGAATGGCCAAATAACCTACAATGCCCCAGAGGAACACTCACCCGCCCAGATATATCAATTTTCCACAACACCATAGCAAACAAACTGGAATGGAACACAATAGACAACCCTAAAAACTAAGATTTTAATATAAATAAAACATTCCAATTCTAATACAAATAAAACAAAAAAACAATAGAACAAATATACAAGATAGACCAAAAAACAACAATAGCACCCACACGTATCAAGTTAGGAAACATCCAAGATTCAACGAGAGCAAGGCCAACTGGAAAAATTTCTTAGAGAGAGTAAATCATGGACTCGAAAGAAAACCAGCAACTCTAGACATAAAGAAAGAAGCAGCCAGCCTCACAAAAATAGTAAAAGATGCTACCAAACTTGTCATCCCAAAAAGCACAAAAAAGAAACCAATAAAACCCAAACCCAGGTGGGTAAATAGCAAAATGTTAAAAATGCAGAGGGAATTAAAAGCGATAATATGGAGGATATATAAGAACTCAAAAAACATAAATACCTTTATAGAAATAAAAAGAAGAAACGCAATACTAAAAAAAGAAATAAGAGTAGCGAGGAAGGAAAGCTGGAAGAATTTTGCCAATAGCATAAACAGGGAGAACACAAGAAGCATGTGGCAAAAGGCCAAAGGCCACAAAGGTAAGGCAAAAGAAAGAATCATATAATTCTAAAGGAAAATAACCAACTAATTCAAGAAAATAACGAATTTACCGAAATTCTAGCGAAATGCTAGCGAAAGAATACACGAGAAATATACCAGACAGCCAAAACACAATCACACACCAAACCAGCATCCAAATAAACAACACAGACAATAGACCGGTAGCATAAATATTAAACAAAGATATCATCCCAGAAGAAATTCACCATGCCCTAGGAAAAACACAAGGGACATCATCTGGCAGAGACGGCATAACATACAAAATGATTCAAAAAGCAGGACCCAGCTTCTTGGAAAAATTAACAAAGCTGTACAACATAATATACGACATCAGCACCGTCTCACAAGCCTGCAAAACAGCGGCTATTTACTCTTTCAAGTATCATTTCACAACTACATTTTGAATATAATTCAAATCTTATTTTTAAACTTCAAAGAAAATTAAAAATATATAATGAAAGACTACACTATCCATATTTTAATGTAATTGTAAGATAGAAAATTTAAAAAAAAAAAAACGAATGAAACAGAATTTTCACAGAACAGAAATTAAAGTTCAATTTTTGATCAAGATAAGGTAGAAAATATTCATTATCATAGTATATAAAGAAGGCAAGAAACCAAATAAAAACTAAAGTAAAGCAAAAAAAACAAAGCAAACTATAGAATACAGCAGTATAATAAATCGAAAAAGCGATGTTTTCTTGCTGTCTATATCACTGCTGTCTTGTCACCAACAGCAGGCCGAGTAAAACTAAAAAAAAAAGAACATAGAATTTTATCTGTAGATAGATAAGAGAAGATGATACGGCAAAAACAAAATATCTAAAACCAATACTAATACTAAAATATTGAAATTGTTGTATACATAGTATAGCGTCACGCCGCTGTATTTTTTATTCCATTATTTTTCTTTTATTTCAATTTTCTTTTCTATTCAATTATGAATCCCTGATGACTGTATATTTTATGAAGTAAAATAAATTTTAATTTGTTTATTTATAACCTTCCATTACCTATTTTTTAGATGAAGTTGCAAAATTTTTTATATCAACGGCAAGACAAAACTTAAAATTATATAAAAAGAAAAAAATTAATTTTTCAATTAAATTTTTTCAATTTTTCTGTAGAAATCTGAATTTTCTTCTCCAGAAATATATGGAAAAGTAATTGCGTATATATTATAAAAACTTTGGGGTCCTCGGTGGGCTAGTGGGTAAGAGCGTATAAAATACATTGTAAACACCGAGAAAATGTGGTTTCGAATCCGGCACACGTCCTAGGAGTTGTTCCCCCTTACGACATTTACAGGCACACCTGAACAGGAAAGTCTGTGTAATTTCCTGTGCACATTTTTGTGGCAGAGAAATGCAATAAAAAAAAAAATATATATAAACTTTAACTGTTTTGTTTTTCATAAATTATTTTGATTCATTTATGAAGTCAACAATTTAAGTTATAATTAAAGATCATCCTAAAAGAAATCTGTTAAAATTCCACAAATCCGTTGAAAGACTGACCATTTAATTAGATGTTAGTTGAAAGAAGCTCTCAACAAAATAGCTTAAACATAAAAAACAATCAACAAAGAACTAACAGGACCAAGAAAAAAACTCCTTCACTTATGAAATTTCGTCATTAGTATTTTTAAGTGTTATATTACATATAGGTATAGTTAGGCTGCAGAAATGACATTCCAAGACGCTTATGTTAATAAACGACGGAGCTCAAATTCAAATGAATTAAATGGAATTTTTCAAAGTACAAATTAAAAGAATATAAATTGGAAATAATTAACCCATATATTATTACCTTTGAAAACCCCACTTTTCGTTTTATTATCATTTTAGCAATGAGAAATTCTAGGAAAGATAGAAAAATCTTTTTAAAATTATAACTTTTTTATTTTACAACAGCAACAAAAACAAAAACTTAATTAACAAAAAAAAACTAAAGCTATTTATTTGACATTTAATATTTTTTGACATTTTAATTGCCAAATTCTGTATTATATTACAGTACAGCAGTTTTACAAAATTCAAAAATATATTCGAAATAGAATATTTACTAATTTTAGGTGTTTTTGTCTATTTTTTTTTCTTAATCCTTTTTTTTTTTAATTTTTCGCGTTTACTTCGCGATATGACAATTCAAAATAAAAAATGAAAAAAAAAAACAAAAATTAGAAAGGCAATAAAAGAAGGCATAGAACGAAATAAAAAAATTAACCGAACGCCAACAGAACAAACAAAAAAAAAAAACAAAATAACTTTATAGAAAGTTGTTGGTTATAATTTTAATAGATAAAAAGCCAAAAGTTAAACTTCTGAATGTTTAACTTAAGACTTAAACTACTATATAATATTAATACTAACCACAACTACAATCACTTCTTAATTCTGTGCACTGTGTAGATATAAGCGAGGAACCAAGGTGAGCCAATTGAAAAGAGAAAAAAAAAAAATCAAACAGTGATAGTTACATATTTTCCTTCTTTTTTCTTTCTTTTGTGTGAGTAGTTGTTTTTTTTTAGTTTTTTTAGTGTTTTTTTCTTTTTTTTTTTTTGTGAATAAAAACATGTTGGGGGTATGAAAAGCATGACTTTTCCAACACAAGAGGCGATTGCAAACCGATAAAGTCGTGACATTTTTATATATTTATATAAAATATGTATATATATTTTAATGTAGGCAAAAAAAAAGCATTATATCTAAGACAACAAGAAAACTCCAATGGTGTTTTTTAACAGAATGTTTTTATTTATATTTTTTTTTCTTTTTTATTCAAAGGTTTTCCCTTCTAATGTAATTTTATTGTTTTATTTTTTTTTAAGTTGGGTGAAGAAGAAGATGTAGCTATTTCTGATGTTGCACTATGTTAGCTGTTATTTTTTAGTTACTTCTTTGGCTTTATTTTATTTTTTTTTTTTTTTTTGTTTAACCTTTTTTCTTATAATTTTTTGCCCTTTTCTTTTAGTTTTTCAGTAATTTTCTTTCTTTTATTATTTTCATCATTATGTAAAGTTAAAACCTTCTGTTTTTGGAAAAGATCTCCCAAGTGGAACATAATATCATGAAAATATACAATAACAATATTATTAAAAAAAAAAATAACATAATAAAAAATTCAAAAACATAATCTATGGTTTAAATATTGAATTTTATAATGGGTTTTGCATTATAATGTATATAAAGTACCTATTGCAATGGCGTTTCATTATGATCGCCTCTCAGGAGACAAAAAAAAAAGAAAAAAAAAATAAAATCACAACTTAAAAATAAAAATATGTAAATAAACAATTTGTTTTTTTTATTCCCAATGCAAATTACAAATATGCTTCAAAAGAAAATTACATATAAATACTATATACTTAAAAGGTAAAATGTACTGCAGATAAAGAAAAAAACAATTTTCGAAAAATTTATTAGATTCAATATAAACAGTTAAATTTATATTTCTTGAATTGTATAAATAAACGAGCAGCCATTTTGTTAAGAATCTTAAAAGATAATCTATACATCAATGCAAGCTATTTTAAGGTGTTCTATATATACTAATCTCATAATATACAAGATTTATTATAATAAGAATTAAAAAACACTCATTTTAATTTTACATTAAAAATTAAATTAATAAGCGTATAATTTATTTTGTTTATAAACTAAAATTATATGAAAAATAAATTTAAGCCCCCCCTATTCTGTGAATTGTCCTCTAATTGAACAATGCTTTCCCCTAAATAAAATAAAGGCACCATATATAAATTATGTAATAATAAAATAATTCTTGTTTAAGATAATAGATGGCGTAGAAATAAAAAAAATTAAAATATTTACGTCTCATAGTCTTGTACAATAGCTACAACCGATTAACGACTAAATGATTGCTGAAACTGAAGTTTAGTCAAATATGAAATATGAATAATAAATGACATAGTGAATGTCCTATGCTCCTTAGAAGTGAAAAAGCAAAAAAAAACTTACATATTTAATTATTAGATTCTTAATTTTCAAACTAATGGATAAAAATGCATCATATTAAGTAATTTTATGATATTTTGCAACAGAGCGGTGAATAATGAATAAAATGTTAAGCATAAATAATGAAAATGTCATGCCAAATATCATTGGATTAATAAAGAAAACAAAATATTAGGTTTTTTTTTCACTTATGTACTTTTGTCCGGCAGACAGAATTATTTTTCTAAAATATTTTTTAAGCATTAACATTTTTTACTAATACATTTTTATCTAAAAAATAATTTAATAAATAATTCCCTCCTTTACTTTAAACAATAATTCATATATGTATATATGTAATTATTTTCCTTCAACTATCATATTTAAATTGATTACCTAAAATTTATATATTTCTTTAAAATTTTATCGCCATCTCTTTTATAATAGCTGTACTATATACATATATTTTTTTCTAAATTCCTAAAAATCCTTTTTCTCTGTTTTCTTCAATTTTTTTTTATTATATTTTTTTTTTTAAATTTCAATAAATTCAAGTTTCTAAATTCCTGTTAATTTTAAACTTCCTTTTTTAATAAAAATTATCAACAAAAAAAATTATTTATTATTTATATTTAAATTAATTTATTTTTAAATAATTTTTTATACTATAAAAGAAAATCAAAATAAAAATAAAAATTTAAATTACATCAAATAAATTTTATAAACTCATAACGACGATATAAACAAGAAATTAAAAACCCCACCGCAACTATTAAATTACATGTTAAATTTAAGATTGCAACCAATTGAAATTGACCAACAAATATAAAAAAAAAAAAAAAATTAAAACTAAAATAAATAAATAATAAACTCTTGTGTAAATATGTAGAGAGAGGCGTTGCAATCGTAATTCTTGTTATGTAGTTTTTACTTATCTACCTACCACCTCAATTTAAATCTTTCTTAATTTTTTTTCTTGTTTTTTTGCTCTGCTTTGAATCTTGCAATAATATACTTTTGATGTATAATATTAAATAGTCTCTTCGTTTATAACCACAAACTTATAATTTATAATTTTAATAAGTTTATAATATAATCTAGGATTTAATTTTTTTGTTGGTGTTTAAGAAAGTCAAAACAAAATTACTCAATCACGTGCTAAACAAATGACATACAAAGTTCTTGAAAATAATTGTTTTTTTTTTTTTAATTTGTAGCAATGGTAAGACAACTATACCTTCAATTGAACTTTTTTTTCCACGAATTGAACTGTTTTTTAATTTGGAGAGATAAATTGTCAGAAGATCGAAAAAAAAAATTATCATGAAAATGTAAAGAATGAAAAATATTGATTCAATTGATCAATTTCAGATCAATTTTCCACGATTTTTGTTTCGTATAAGTAATATTTTAGGTTGCCACTATTCAAAAATACAACAGAACTTACTTAGATGCAGAACACAATTTGTTAAACTGAAGTAATATACCTTTTTTATTTTAACTGAAAACTTTTTTACTTTAAATGAATACTTTTCACTTTAACTGAAGATTATTATTTTAAGTGCAATATTTTTTATGTAAGTATCATTTATGCTATATGAAAATATTATTAAATATACATATACATATATAAATATTTCATTTACATAGATTTATATATTTGAATGTGATATTTATGTATATATACATATAAAAATACACATATATGTATTATATATATTATATGTAACTTCTTAGTTTAATTTTTAATACTAATGTCTTCATTTAGAGAAAAAAAATCTTCATTTAAAGTAAAAACTTCTTCACTTTAATTGAAAAATCTTCACTTTAACTAAAAATCTCTTCAGTTAAAGTAAAATCGGTATAGTATTAAAAACATCTGTATAGAACAAAATGTTCTTTTTAAAATTCTTTTCTCAAATGGAATTAATTAAAATATTTAAATTTTTCTGAATCTTTTTGAAAGTCATAAAAAAAAACTATTGAAATTTTAACAAACAATTAAATATTCAAAAGTAAAATTTTTAAAGCCGGAGGACAGTGAACTTAAAAAAACCAGATTTAAAACTCTAAAAAAATCGATCACACGAAACCAACTAACTGAATTACTATGACTTGCATGAAATGCTCTTAATGATGTTTGAATACGTCTTATAATGTCACAGATCAACTGTTTATTTTATTATTTTTTATTTTAATTTTATTTTTACTTAAAATAAAAAAAAATGTGTATACCTTTATAATATTGATTGTTGTTATGAGACTTAGGGCCCAAAAGGGGGAATTTAAAAAGAAATATAGAAACAAGAAAAGCTTTATATGGAATACACATAAATACCGTAGCAGCAATTGTGCATTTTAGCAAGTCTATTTTTTTTTTTTTTTGTAGGTACTTTATATACACAGTACACACTCATATATGCCACAAAAAAAAAAAAAAAAAAATATAATCAGCACTTGACGTGATACAAATGGGTTTTGCCGCATTATTTTTGTTGCTTTGTTGGGATGTTATTTTCTTCCTTTTCTTTTCAAATCTCTACTCTTTTACTTTTTGCTTTGGTTTTCTGTGTGCCTTTGTGGAAAAAAACCTTTCGTATGTTTTATTTTTACTTTTTCTGCTGTTGTTGGCGTCTTGGCACAAAACGTTTTTTTGTTAAAACAAAAAAAAATATAAAAATAAAAAAAGAGAAAAAACTGACTTATATGTATTTTATTTTCACGTTTATTTACAAGGTGGTGTTTATCGTCGTCGTCGCGTAAGTAAATATTTAATACACACGCTAATATATGAGCGATAGCTAAATATAAAAAACAAAACGTTAAACTCAAAATGAAAAAAAAAAACTATCATGTAGTTTTAGATTTTGTTGTGTTATGCTGATAATTTCTTATATATATTTGCTATTGCATACCTGCCTACTAAAGTTGGCTTATTATTCTTGTATGAAATATCCTATACACAAAAATTAATAAACCTGGGCTGGGAAAAAGAAAAAGGTAACACAAATAGTATATGAAATTATGTTTTGTTCTAAAATCTTAAATAAAATCTTATTTCATAAGTTATCCACAAAAGTTTTTCAAATTAATTTTCAAAGGGTTATTGAAATCATAATATGGATTCTGCTCTTACTTATATTATGCTATTATTTAGAAATATTTAATTCTTCCTCAGATTTGTTATTGTTCATTATACCTGTATGAACATAGCTCAAGGGTACTATAAATTTACCATTACGTTTGTGACACTGACACCTTAAAGGAGACGATATAGATATGGTAAAATGTTTATATTTTTGCTCAACATAAAATTCTGAGTCGATTTAGCTAAGCGTCCTTTCGCACAATAACTCAAAAAATAATAGATTTAGGATTCATCACTTAATTTTTATGTAAATGGTAGTTTTTCTATAGAAATAAAAAAAAGTTTTACTGGAAGATTCGAGTAGTTGCCATACAACTTCTTTTTTTTTATATAAGCACAACCTAATCTCTAATTTAGCTGAACATTTAAAGTTTTGTCAAAAGAGATTACGTTTTATGACAATGACCTATTTAAAATTTGGTTTGTCTAGCGCAACAGGGTTGGTTAACTGTCATACAATGGTGAAATTTATATGCACACATCTTGATACTTAATTAAATTAGATATCTGAAATTTTGGAAAAGTTATAATTTTTACGGAAGTATGTTCTGTAATATTTTGTTAGTTTAGCGCATCGAAATCTAGTAGCTGTTAAACCAAAAAAATTTTTTTTTATAATCTCATTCATCATTTTTTATTGTCGTATCTATTCTAAAAAATTTTAAAAACTTGGTGGTATCTAATGATAGTATCATTCATTCAATGATGGTATATTAATGATTTTAAGAATAGTATCTTTAAGATGAGATAAGTCTTGTATAAAAATTTTAACTTTTCATTATTTTTGTTTATCTATTTTAATATTTCATTACGTATTTACTACTCCTTTAGGATCATATCTGATCTAGATTTAAACCATTTAATTATTAGACCATATTATAGTCATTTTGATTTGATTCAACACCCTCTGATTCTTTCACTTACAATTTGAATTTGACTAATTAAAAAATGTTCATTCGCAATATCTTCATTTCTCTGTACATTATTGTTGCTTCGTTTTTGAGGTATTGAATCGTTCCTTAAGCAGATATTTTTAAAGCTTCAGTATTTTAAGTTGCCTTTTAAAAACATTTCTTATTTTTCTTTTTTGTTTTAAGATTTTTTTTTTAGTTGATTCCCCTGCCACATAAATATGACAAGGAAATTACACAGCCTTTGCTTTTCAGGCGTAGCTACGAATGTCGTAAGGGGGAATTATTCTTACGACGTGTGTGGAATTCTAATCCACACTCCCTCGGTTTTTACAGCGTATTTTATACACTCTTACCCACTAGGCCACCGAGGTCCCTACTTAAAAGTTTTTTAGAAAATTGCTTTATATTTGACGCGACGCAACAATAAAACTATCAATTTAACAATTTAAAGCAGAGAAATAGAGATGAGTCGTAAGAAATTATTATACTATTCCTAAAAAAAAAATTCAATTTACAACTGTTTTATTGTGGTTACATTTGTTTTTATTTAAAACCACAAATTTAGATTTTTCTTATGTATACGAATTGAAAAATAGAAAACACAAAAAAACCACTATTAGAATACTTTTATGTTAATTTCATATATGTTCTCATTTGCAGTTTTTTTTTTTTCATATTTTCATTCTATGCACATGAATACGAAACTAAAAATCTTAACTCAATGTATAGGAACGTCATTGTGCATATGCCAGACTACATTTAATACTTTTTTTTTTTAATTTATTTTTCTTTTGCTTTAAGTTGAGTTTAAGTCTGAAATTTAGGGTAGTATTGGTTTAAATCATATTGATTATGTTTATACATACATAAATATTTATTCGGTTAGTGATTGTGAGTGGTGATGGTGTGATTATATTGCAAGAGTTTTATTTTTTTTTTTTTCTTTTTGTTTCTTTTTTTTTTGTTTATTTTCTTTTGATTTTAAAAAGGCTTTTTTTTTAAAATGCATTGGTCTGCTTAGCTTACTTTAGTTTTCCTTCTTTCACATCACATTTAAAATTCATTGTTATTGTTATAATACATTGCAAGTTGTCGACTGTCGTTTTTTATATGTGAATATATATACAACATATATTTGTAGATATACATATACATTTTTTTTTTTTCGTTTGAATAAAAATATTGAATATGCTGTTGCTGTTGCAAAATGCACTTCAAAAATGTTGAATAGAATTAAACAAACAGAACATTACAAAGGAACAAGCAGAAAACTGAAGAAAACAATAAAAAAAAAACCTAGAAAAACATCAAGGCGTTGTGTGGTGAGACGCCATTTTCAAAAACAAAAAAAGAAATAAAAAGAAAAAAACTTAAAAAATTTCCAAAAAAAAAAAAGGTGAATAAGAAACTGCAAATAAAAAAGTCGGAGTTTACAAAAACAAAAAAAAAAAAAAATTATCAAGGGAATAAAAAAAGAAAGAATTACTTGACTTTTTAACGTGAATATTTTTCACGGCTTTGCGGTTCAAAAGATTTTTAGATTTGGGGTTTTTTTTTTTTGATTCTTTGTTTTAGATCTGAACAAAAAAAAAAAAGAACCAAAACCAAAAAAAAAAAAAAAAAAACAATAATAAAACAAAATGGCACAATTTTTGCGCGCTATTTTTGTTGTTTTTTTAATGATGAAAGAGCATAACAGAATTTGTTATTTTTTATTTCCACATTAGTCTTCAATTTCAATATCTACTAAGATTTGAATTCTCAATTTCTCGCTTGGGTGTTATTTTTACCATTTTTATTTTACATATACATATTTTTTTTTTTTTCAGATTATTAGAACATGGTGGAAATCATTTAAGGTTTTTCTTTTAATTTAATTTTCTACTTACTTAAACTTATTTAATAGATTTAAACCTATACCACATTTAAAATTGATTCTTTGCTGCCATTTCTGTTTTTTTTTTTGTTTTGGTTTTTTTTTTTTTTTTTTGAAATTTTTGAACTTTAAGGTATCCATCACCAGTTTACATTGTTGAATAATATTGTTATGTATAATAACGAAAAACTTGTAATTAGATTAAAATTTAAATACTGTACAGGGCTCACATGTACCGAGTACCTGTAGTCTAAAATATTAAGAAAAAAAAAACAATTTTCTATTAATATAATATTCGAAAGAAGAATTTTATGCCAAGGACCTCTGCGAAACTTAGTTCATCTAAACTACCCAAACAACAGATTTGGGTAGCTGTCATACAAATGTGAAATTTTAATCCTCAGATATTGGTATTTAAAAAATTTAAATATCGGAAATTTCTTTCAAGTTTCATGACAGTATCTTCTTGTAAATTTGGTTGATTTGGCGCAGCTAAATCAAATAGCTGTCATATAACTGTGAAATTTGCATAAATATATTTTAGATTTTAAGGAAGTCAAATATTTCTGAAATTAGTAGTAGGTGACTTAGAACTTCTCTATACACAGTTGTCATAGTGGTATCTATTCTAAAAAATTTTAAGATCTTGGTGGTATCTATTATATTTTCTCTGATCCCCAAAATAATTTTAATTTGAACATTTCCAATTAAGTATAGAATAAAAATAAAAATATCAACACTTTTAATTGAGGATCACTGTAAGTAAATACCAAAAAAAAAAATGAATAATTATAATGGCGCAGACGAATAGTTTTTTTTATGTTTCTCGTTTTTTTTTTTTATGTATGCACTTAGTACTTACTTAAAATTTGCATAACTATACATCGGTGAACTCAAAATAATGTGTGTATACATACATATGTTGTAAGTAGATATATATAGGTACAATTGAAAAGCGTGTAATTTACTACATATAATATTTTGTTATACTGATTATTGACTGCATTTTTCTAATTTTTTTTTTTTTTTATTGCACAGTTAAGCATAAATTTACACAAATGTACTTTTTGGTGTTATGCTATGTAATTTTATTCATTATTTTTTTTTATTTTAAAGAATTTCAATTTAGTTCTTTGAAAATATAGGAAATTCGACAGAATTTAAAATTTATACACATATTATGCATATACATACATATGTATGTATTAATATTATTTCAATCGTAAATTAATATGCATCAGACGAAAGAATTACTAGACGAAATTATTGTACTTTTGAATCTTTTATACATATACATGTATGTATATATATATAACAGAACAGCCTACACCATATATTACGTCCAAATGGTATTAATAAAATTAAATATCATTTCATCCGATTATTTCGTACTCATTAGTATAAAATTACTTATATAATATATTTAATATATATATGTAGATATATTATATATAATTAATTTTATATACATATATATGTATATAGTTATTTTATTTAAAAAAAATTTCAAAATAGAATTGAAAGAAAAGTGGTTCGAGATATTTAAAATATTATATTTCCTATATATATTATGTAATTTAAAAAGTAATTGACATATTATTACTATAGTGTTTTCCAAAAAAAAAAAAAACTACAAATCATAAAAAATTACACTTACGACTTACAAGTATTTATAGAAAAAAAAAAAAAAAAAGAAGCGTAATATAAATAGAGCGTTAAATTGTAATGCCGACATCGTACATTGTATATAAGTAATAGTTATATATATTTCTTACGTTAGTGGTGTTTTGTCAAAGAATTATGACATTTGAACTTAGAGTTTTTGTAGGTATACCTATACTAATACCATTATAAGAAAAACTAATACCATTATTATAATTCAACTCAAATTGACAAATTTAAAATTAATAAATATATCAATAACATATTCTAGTTTATTGATAACTATAGTTGTAAACGAGTGTTGATTTGTTGGTCAGTTTACACTGCCGCTCGCTAGATTTAATCACAATATAAATCTATCAAAAGAACACAATTAGCATAGAAAAGGTGCTGTTGTTTTGATACAATTTCCTTGTTTTGTTTTGTCAACTATGTTCTATATATAACCAGTTCGTAGAGTTTAGAAATAAAATTAGTTTTCTAATTTTACTTTCAGATTATGTCTGAGATTCCTTAACTTAACCTCAAATTTCTTGTGTCTTGTCTAAACGAGTATTATGGAGTAACTTTTTTTTAATGTTGTTAATAATTTTAAGTTATGTGTATTTAATTATCTTTAACACTCCTCTTCCAACACTTTTAAAATTGCTCTTTATGGATTAGCTTGTTTGTTGCCTTATTCACCCAGTACAATGAAGGATTATTTTGTTATTGATTTGTTATTAATTATTGTATTCTATTAATTTGACATTGTGATTCAATTTTTAAAGGTAACAAAAGTATAAGAATTAAAGTCTTTTATTATAGTATTTTTCCCACTCCATGAAAGTGTTTGATTTTTACTCAATCAGCCAATTCACCCCTTCTCGTAACCAGAATAATGGGATCAAAATTCTAACTGTTTGTACTGTGTAAGAGACTAAGAAGAATAGAAAGGAAAAGGGTTGATAAGAGATACGCACTACAGTATACGTGATACATAACAGTAACCATAGAAGCAATATTTTTTAAGTGTAGAACAAGGAGATGTAAAATGTATAATTATTATAAATCCTAAGGTTACAAAATTATATCATGAACTTTTTCCAACCAAAAAAATTCAACCAAGATTTTGAAATTTATTAATGATTGTAAAATAACCTACCTTATTCCATGGCAAATTCTAAGCAAAGGACAGCACAAATTTCTTTAATAACTCTAATAGCAAGAAAAATTAAAAGAAAATATTGGTTGATTGACTTAATTTTTATAATAACTTGTCCTATACTCAGTGTTGTAAAATATTTAAGTATATATTGGTATTGCAGTATTTTTCAGTAGCAGTAATTTTTTTTACTTATACTCATATTGCCACTCTGCTTTTATTTCGAATTACAGCTCTCGATATCTTTACTTAATGAATTGTTTTTTTAAAATCCAAGGAATCCCGAAAATTTTTAGCGGTATAAAAAGAGTTTAAATTATAGATATAGAAAAAAGAATTATATATAGACTTATATAGACTTTTAAGAATTCTTATACCTTGTGGATTTAGTTAAGTAGCCTTTTTATAAACTCTATATTTAGAATTATATAATATAGAATTTTGGAATGATTTGTTCATGATGAGGATTAAAATTAAATCAAAATTGATTTATAAATTTAAATCTAATTTTATTTTAAAATTTTTATCAATTATCAAATTGTATCCCTTTATGTGTTAAATGATTGCATCCCTTTATGTGTTAAATGATTGTTCTAGTGATATTCTTATATTTATTTTTTGACATTTAAAATATTTGTTCAAGTTCATGTTTAAAATTAAAATTTTTATCATTTCACAATTCATCGGTTATAATCACCCTTATATTTTCAAAGATATCAGACC
This sequence comes from Poecilobothrus nobilitatus, assembly GCA_947095535.1. Taxonomy (NCBI): domain Eukaryota; kingdom Metazoa; phylum Arthropoda; class Insecta; order Diptera; family Dolichopodidae; genus Poecilobothrus; species Poecilobothrus nobilitatus. The sequence goes on from OX352773.1 coordinate 63,535,013, forward strand.
AGTGTTTTAATCTAAACAATTACACTTGAAATAATAATAAAAATAAATAAGATTTTATTAATTACGTACATATCTCCAAATGAATCTGAAATATTATCAATTCAATTGATTTTTAATACAATTATGTATATTATTATTATTATTATTATTGTTAATAAATGAATCAATTGATTAATACCATATGCTTCCTTTTTTCAATTTTCATATAATTCAAATATTTGAATCTTTTTTTTTTTTTTTTTCTGGTTGTCGTTCTGGTTTTTTCTCTTTTCAAATCATTAATGCATTATACCCTCAATATAAGTGTACATAAAACCAATAATACTTAAACAATTCATTTATTCATTCTGCATTCATTTATTCACTAAATTTTATTTATTTATTTGATATCCTTCTTAATTTTTTTTTTTTCTTCTTTTTTTCTTTTGATTCATTTTCATCATCAAATGTCATAATTTTGAAAATTCAGGACACGTCTAATTTACTCAACAGATTTAAAATTAAAGATTTTTTTTTCTGACTTTTCTGTTTGTTTTTCTATTTTTTATTGTTATATTTTGAATTTTCTTTTAATTTTCCATATTAGATTTTCATTACTAATACAAATAAAAAATAATAATGATTGTTGATGAAAATTCTTTACAAAGAGTTTTTGTTTTATTTTTTTGTTCGTTTTCAAATCAAGTCCTACATTTTGATTTCTTTAGAATTTGTAATATATCTGCACTATTCTATCTCTTTCTAAATGTACGAGTATATTATTTTAGTCCTTTTTAATAAGTTATTCGATTTTATTCTATACAATACGATACAATATTTTAAAGAAAAGAAAATGCAAAAGAACGTTTAACTAATTTATCCGAGAAATTAAGAAGTTTTAATAAAAGAAAATATACAGAGTGTTCTATAAAAAAAAGTAAAAAAAAAAAAAAAAATATTATTACCATGAATTTTGTCAAATTCAAATGAAATTCTAATTGAGGTTTCATAATATTTTAGAACAATTGACTTACTTTTCTAATAGAATTCGTTGAACAGAAGAAAAGTTTTCATATGTCATTAATGAAATAATATGTCATTTTATGAAAACTTCATTTTAAGATGACAAGTAATATGCACATGAATTGTGTTATCATAAACTCGTGCTTATTCTCTTTTTTTCTTTTTAGACTCTATAACCCATACAAAACGTAAAATACGAAAGGATTTCTTTATACAAAATTTTTGTAGGTTTGGGTAAGCGGGAGAGATTTTAAAGTTACAAATTATTTAATGGAGCATATCTATCAAAGGGAAACACATTGGATGGAAGCATATTCGATATTTAGCAGTTTTACGACATAACATATCCACAATAGATAAATAGACAATTGAAATTTCTGCAATGCCAATTTTCTTAAGAATTTGCATGATGTAGAAATGTGCACGTTCTGTAATGGCTAAAAAGTAGTTTATCTTTTGTATTTTCTTTTCCTTAGCTTATATTTTTTTACCCGATAGCCAAACTCAAAAATTATAACCTTTATACAGAGTTGGTGTAGGTTTAACTAAATGGGACAAGAAATTGCGAAGGAAAATACGATAACAATAGGGAATTGGATGGTAAATCGGAAATGAACTTAAAAAGCTTCTTTTTGAATAGTTGCAAATTGTAGGATGGAATATAATCGACGAAGGGTGCTTACATTAGACGGAAGCATGTTCCATATTCTAGTAGTTCTCACAACTATGAGAACTCATAGTCATTATAGTCATTATACTGAGAAAACGACGAGCGCTGTCCTCATTTTAGGTTTTTCATTTTGTATGAAAAAAAAAATTGGAATATTAAAAGGGTCTAAGAGAACAACTCTCTAAGCTACTAAGCTAAACTACTTAGGTAATATTTTGGATTTCATTAAAAATATATACGACGTTTTTATGGATTTTTCACTTTCTATATATCCTGTATTTTTAATATAGATACATTTATTTATAAACATTGAAATGTATATAAATATTTTATGTATTAAAAACTTATACGTTATGTATTTAAAATATAAAAAATCCCAAAAATATATACAAAAAGTAAATAGTATACATTCTTAAACTATTTTTATTTAATTTCAGATTTTTATTGTTAACCCTACGGATATATCCAAGTACTTTTCCAAATTTAATTTTTATATTATATACTTATATAATATAGAAATAATAAATGATATTATATGTATTATTTGAATTTGTAATTGTGGACTTCTGAACAAAATAAAACAAAAAAAAAATAAAGCTCTAATTTAGATCATCAATCCATAACATTGCAAATAAAATTTGTTTCAGTTTTATGTTTGCATTTTTTTTATTTTTTGTTTAATTTGAGACTATGGTATACACCAACCTATTTTACAATAGTATTTTGGTATGTATTTTAAAGTATTTTTGGGTGTAGATTTTTAATTAATTACAAAATATAGAAATGAAATAAAAAAATTGAGAGAAAAAGCTAGAGAAAGCTTATATTACATACCTACACATACCAAAAAACTAAATTTCAAACTTTACAACTCAATATCATGAGAATGATAATTTCGGCAAATCCAATTTCAATAGTACGAAATGGTTTAGCACAATAATTCTACTATCGAACCAACATAGATTAGATCTTTGAATTTTTCCTAAAAAATATTATTCTAAATAAACCTTCATGAAGTAGGTAGGTACGTAGAAAAGGGTGCTGGTGCACATAATCGTGAATTTAGATCAGTTTTCCATGTAAAAACAACTTAATATTTAGTGCACTTGAAATTTCTGTGGTATCAATTTCCCTAGAAATTTTCACGATGTAGAAATTGGGCACACTTCTTGGTCTCTTTCAACTTCCTTGCAAAAACAAAAATATCTACTCTATCTGTTTCAAAGTTAAGAATTTCAAAATTCAATTTTTTTTTACTTTATTATCTATAGTAAACACTTTTAAAATCAATTTATAGTTTTAGTCAAGCCACAATCGTAGGTTTTTAAACTTGATATTGGGTCGAATGCATAAAACAAGGCTTCAATTTAAATTTAACTTCTTTCTAAACAAAACCTACAAATGCAAAAATAGTTTTTTTTTTGTTTTTAAGTAAGATTTGAGTTCAAGCTCCATATTATGAATTTGATCCAATAATTCAATTATCGATACCGGGTGTTTTTCCAATTTTCTCCCCAGTAGATCTTTAAGATCTTCTTAATTTCATAGAGGGCCGGAAAATTTTAAAATCGTTATCTATGTATTATACTTATAATTTAAATTTTTCAGTTCATATTTAATAGCACCTCTTAATTTGTTATTTTTGGGTTCAATTTACTATAAGCATTCTTTAGTAGAAATAAATTTGGAAAAATTTTAAAATCCTTTTTAGCGATACTAAACATGTCAATTGTTTTACGCCCTATAGAGCAATAAAAAAAAAAATGGGAAATTGATAAAACTGTCCGCTGATAGATATTGTTAATATTACTCAAATTTTAGTTATTAGATTCAAAGATTTTTTTTTTGAACATAGCAGGATTTGTGTTATGCAAATAATATGATAAATGAATATATATACATACATACACATATATGTAAAATAGCATTATATTCTTTTGAAAAGGATCTTACAAATAAAGTAATAACATTCTGTCTTGTACATAATATATCTTTGTTTACATTGTAAATACATAATATATTTTACATATATATTATATTATTGCAGCCTTAGAACTTAAAGTCTAGTTTTTTGTGATTATTTTTTTAGTTTTGGAATGTATAACTGATGACTTTTATTTAATTTTAATTGAGTTTTGTTATTGTTGTTGTTTTTCTCCTTCTTTGACAATTTCAAATTCATGTGAATTTTAATTGAAATAACAAATATTGCAATGGCAAGTATAGGATGAAAACATGAGAGCAAAAAAGGACAATTGATTTTTATTTTTTATTTTTTTTTGTTTTTATCTTCTGTAATCTATAAAACAATGTTTAAACAAATTAAAGAATTTTGTAACTTGATAGAATCAGGACAATAACCTTTTTTTTTTGTTTTGTTTGTTATCTTAAATTATATGGAATGTAAATTTTGTATAATAATATGTATAAAATACAATTTGTATATAAAGATGTTTGTATAAAAAAAAAATCTTTCAATCTTTAAAATAAACAATTAAGAAGAAGGATGACATTTAAAAGTGATAAATATTTATAATAAAAAGAATTTAAAAAAAAAGGAAACCTCTATGGTAAGTCGGTTAGTTGATATATACTATATTTGAATTTATTTATATAATATATACATATTGTATACATATATGTACATATATACCAACTAGCGTATTTAATTAGTGGCAATAGGACATTGCATAAACATACATTCCAAAGAGAAAGAAGGAGAGCTTCCGCTTCCAAGCTCTATCGATATGTAATTCAAATTCTGAGGTGGCATAATTCGGTTTACAGAAATTCATTTGTAGTACGGAGATCGCGAATCAATCATCTCATGTGTTCCCGACAATTGGCCAGTATTACATATTAATGTTAACATTAACAACTTTGTTTACAATATGCCTATTAATTACAAATAATTTTTCATTCTCTAAACTTAACTTCCCTTGACTAAACAGCACATGAGTATTGGTCAAAAAAGGGAGGTGGTGTTTGGGTTAAACCGGAGAGGTGGTGGTGGAGGTTGAGTTAAACTCCCACACACTCATAGAGGACTTGTGTTCGTTCCACTCCTTTATAGTCTGTTTCAATGATCCAACTTAATCCTGCAAAAAAGTAAATCTTTAAACGATTTGTTAGCTATAGTTTTTTTTTTTTTTTATTTAATAAAAAAAAAAAACAAAATTCACCTTCAAAACTTTCACGTTCTAATAAAAGTAAATTTCTTTTTAAACTCTCAAGAGTGTCGTTATGTTCTGTCAATTATTCCATGAAAAACTAATCCTTTGGCAAACTTATTTTGCCATTATTGTGAATACAATTCATCTTAGTTTAAGGAAAAATCAGATTTAGAAACTTTTTAGAACTTTATATTTTGTATTTCAATTCGTTTATGTACTTTATAATACAAAAAATATCTATTTTAACATTCAGTTAAATTTTCGAATTCAGAACAATATCATTTTCAACCTGAATTATTTATTTCTTTCCTATTTTATTTTTTTTTCCTTTTAAGTGCATCCTTTTTCTCAAATTCAAATATGATTAAATGTACCTATACATAATATAAATAAAAATTACTTGATTATGACCAATGCTTATGTTATATTTTTGTGTCCCATAGGAATAAACAATTAAAAAATGACTGTTTGAAATAATCATTTAAACATTTTATTCATTTTTATTCTCAGTCCCATAAACTTCCTGAACCCATGATTCAAATCCATATTATTTTTTTCTTTTAAAAATCAATAGAACATAACATATTATATGTATATGATATAATTGATATAATAATATGCATTACATCACATCATAATATGCATTATAAATATTTATTGTAACGATTAACGAACCTATATTTAAAATTTTCAAAATCAAGGAATATACATTTTATATTATCAAATCCTTTTACAATATTCATCTAAATCCATTTTTTCAATTAAATCTTAATCGTAATGTCTCCCATATTCTTCTATTTTACATCAAGCTTTTCACTATATACTATACTCGTACATAATGAACAATAATAATCTTTCAGATGTATAGCTGTTGTTTTATTATCAGGAATAAATTGTATATTGCAAAACAAAAATTTTCCTTTAAACATTTTTTTTTTTTTTTTTTGTTAAAATTCAATAAAAATCTGCATTGCATATTATAAATTATCATTAATAATTTATATAAAGGACACAAAATAATAATAATAATAACAACTTGTCATCAACTAAAATTTTCTACTTTTTCATTTATATATATATATATATATAATCATAATAATTTAACTATTATCATTTGTTCATTATGGTAATTATCTTTTGTTATTATACAAATTCTCTGATCCATTTCAAAAAATCATAAATCTAAGAGTTTTATTTCACCTCCGTTTCTCTGAATCTTTTTTTGATGTGCAAAAAAAAAAAAGAAGACAAAAAACCATAATCCTATACACTATATATATATAAACAGGACAGGAAAAACAGAAAAGAAATTAAATTAGAATACAAATACATAATATATGTATGTATGTATATACAAATTTTAGGATAATTTTCTAAAGTTTATCATAATAATCAATTTCAATTATTTTCAATCATATCTATATAATAAATATAAAATATCTATAGATAGATACATACATATATGTATATGTATATAAAACAATTAAAATGTGGGTATTGATGAATAATAATTATTAAAGAATTGAAAAATTTTGAATATAAAGATTAGTTTCCGGTTTTTCTCTAGAATTTTAGAAATTTTGATATATTTTTCAAAACAAGAAAAAAAAACAAAAAAAAAAGAAAACACATCCGCAATATTCCATTCTCATATTTTTTTCTTGTTTTTTTTTTTTTTTTGTTCTTTTTGTTTTGTTTTTTATAGAATAAAATTGTATTTAATGTCTTATGGATAATTATTACTATTAGAATTATAATTATTTTATTAACATTTATATACATATAAATTTTAAACTTAAATAACGGTAATATAAATACCTATATATCATATAATTATCTAAAGATTTACAAAAATATTCTGCAATTGAAATTTGTGCAATAAAAAAATGTAATTATGTCCCTAAAATTAATAAATAATAAGAATTTAAAAAAACAAAAAAAAAATTGTTTTCCACACATACATACGTATACAAAGTTTTTGAAATCCAATTAATAATGGTCCACCATTTTAATTATCACATCAAAATATATAAAAATAACAAAATAATTGTTTTTAAATTTAAAATAAAAAAATTGATCATGCATTATTATTTTTGTTTTTACAGTTAAATACAGTTACAATTCTGCGAATTTGGATAACAATTTCTGTTATATTCTAAATCTGTAATTTCAGATAAGATTTTGGATAGTTTTTAATTTTCGGAAAGAAAACCAAAGCACAACTAAAAACTAAACATCGATCATATGTGAAGGATATGAAATATGAAGATGTGTAATGATATTACTGTCAAGAATAAAGTTTGAAAGATATTAGGAAAGAGCAGTGAAAGACATATAAAACGGCAATTCCAATTGCGTTCAGATTATTTCCAAGGAAAACTAGTATAATAAAAGGTTTTAGAAAAAGCGTAATAAAGTGGTTAGACAAAAAGACCACCTTATGTGGTTACAGACACATGCTCTGTGGTTACATATCCTTCTGTGGTAAGTCTCAGTACACCATATACCTTTTACCAAAATTGTCAAAAGAGTGAAAGTATTTCGAGAGTTCAAACGCCTTCTTTAATCCCTTCTCCATCGATTAAGTATTTCATTATTTTACTAATACCATCAAGAGATTATAAAGACGCTTTGTAGTATAGAAGAATGATCTATTTAAATCCTTTTAAATCATCAATATCTTTCATAGTAATCTGGTTAAATTTTATTTAACTCTCAGTGACACTTAAAGATAAAAAATAAAAATGATTTTCAAAAGTTTAATATTTCGGTACTATTGAAATCAATTTTTTCAAATCTTATCCTTTCACTAAATATCAGCAATCAGTTAGTTAGTTTAATTTGAATTCAACCTTTTGCAGGAAAAACAAAAACAAAAATTAAGAATTTATTAATGTCATCATCATAATGATTTTTGTTAGTATTATTATGAGTGCAAAATTTTTTATGGTTATATAAATTATGATCCTCTCAAAATATTATTCAAAAATATTCATTAAAATTTTGTTTTTCCTTTTCTTTTTTCTTTTTTTTTTTATAAATCTCAAATGTTATTCAATAAAATTTGAATTGTATATATTATAATATACATACTTTTAGAATAAAGTACTTAAGGTTTTAATACATTTATAGCGCATTAAAATGATATTGATCAACAATAATAATGATTATTATCATGATAATTATGATAATGTCCAGAAAATATAGGAAAAATTTTTAAAAGTAAAAGATATAACTAAAATAGATACTAGTCATAAAACTGAATTTTCCCCTTAGATAATTATTGTGCATTCATTGAACCTATCAAAAATTGATTTATTTACTAATATATATATATATACTGTTTAAAAGGATTTGTCATTTATACTTGAAAATACATTATTTTGTTTTTTGTTACTTCTTTTTTTTTTTGAAACATTTAAAATAAAACAAAAATTATTTTTTGAATAGATGATTTGTGATATACACAGGATACCTATATTCTAAAATCTTTTACTTCTCTTTTACTATCTCTTTCTCTTTTATTCCCCTCACATTGTCTAATTTATAATTCTTTCCTGCGTATCAAGTTTTTTATTTTTGTTTTTATTTTAACATTTCAAAACAATAGAAAACAATTGACAATATTAAGTAATACAAATATAATATAATATATATATATATATATATATATATATATATATATGTATATATATTAATAATGGACTTTAAAATAAAAAATTCTCAAAATCCGAAATCACAAAATCCCAAAGTAATAAAATCTCAAAATTACAAATCCCCAACACAAGATCCCAAAATTAGAAATTTTCAAAACCAAATTTTTAAAATTGATTTTCTTCATATACAAACGTCATTCCATATTTTTGTATAGAAATCTGAATGCATTGGCATACTTTAGTATTGATTTTAGAGTTGGATTCAAAATCTGGGTTCCAATAATGCCAGATTCTAATTTAGGATAGATTATAGAGTAGGTTAAAAAATCAGGGTTGCGCCCTTTTCCGGAGTTTTTATATATGTACTTGTGTATGCGAGTTTGAATTAAGAGTGTTTTTATTGTTGGTTACAAAATCAGAGTTGGTCCCTTTTCCAGAGAATTTATATATGTCGGGATTTTTACATCATTTGTCTATTATTTTGATTGTACATATTTGGATTTTGAAAGTTCGGATTATGAAAGTTTGGATTTTCAAAGTTTTTATTTAAATATTTGGATTTTGAAATTTGAATTTTCTAGCAAAACCCATGAGGTTAAGTCTTTCCACCTTTAATAGAACGGCCACGGATAGAAAGTGAAGAAAGATATTTGTTTTGACCGTGTTTAAGTCCACTTGCTTTTTTTTAGAATATTTATTTCTGGAATTACTTTTTTGGAATTTCGTACCCAACCCGAATAAGATTTCGTAATTTGGGATTTTGTAATTTAGGATTTTGTAATTTGGGATTTTGTGATTTGGGATTTAGCAATTTGGAATTTTGTAAATTGGGATTTTGTGTTTGGGATTTTGTGATTGGGATTTTATGATTTGCGGTTTCGTACCCAACTCTATAAAAATGTTTATACATAAATTTCAATTTAAAAGGATATTTATAACGGAAATGCACTTCAATTTAGATTATTAGAAAGATATATACATTTAAAGTTTGAAATATGAAAATCAAAGTTAAAATTAATTCTATATATACTAAATATTTGATATTTAAAAAAAAAAATACCAAAAACAAAAAACAAAAAAACCAATTGACAGTATTCTTATAATCACAATCATAATCATTCATTGAAATCCCTGTCATCATCACCATTTTATTATTATAATCATTGATTATAAAAATTTTTTATATTATTGTGAAGGATACGCACTGTTAAACCTAATGAAAATATATAATTTTATGTGTGTGTGTGTGTATGTTTTCAAACAATAAAACTATAATAAAAATAAGAACAATAAATATATAAATATAATGATAAATAACGGTAAGAGAAAAGAACAATAACTAATAAATGTAATTTTTTTTAATAAAAAGGATATTCCGATTATTTTATAAATAACTATATACTAAGATATTCGTTCTATTATAGTCATTAATATCTAAATTTTTATATAAGATCCTTTTGACTCGTGATATGTATTTGTTGGATTCATAGTTTTGTTAAATTATAATATTTACAATATTTCTGCAAAAGACATAAATAAAATGTTATGCAATTCGAAATGAATTTTTTTTTTATTTTTTATAATTAAAAGCTAGCTAAAAATTTAAACTATCCTGGGGTTAAATATTTTATAAGTTATTCTAAACCCCATACTCATACTTTATATTTTTTTTTAGAAATATAAATCTTATTTTGATTTGATTATTAGATAAGGTTAGAATAGTAGAATTTTTTACTGACCAAATATCATTAATTTTACTCGAAGGCTATTTGGCCTAGATGAAGTAATTAAATGAAGATTCGAAGTCATTAAAAACGGTTTATGGAGGCCTTGGTTGCCTAGTAGGCAAGAGCGTATAAAATATGCTACAAACACCGAGGAAATCCCACACACTTCGTAACAGTGTAACCGTATCTGTATGTGGCAGAGAAATGCATTAAATAAAAAAAAAAACGGGCCAATTTTAATGTTGCCACAAATCACTAGGTACATAAAAAATTTAAAAGTTAAAATGGTGTCATAAAATAATGCCGCAAGAAATAAGGTCAAAATGGCTTTACTTCTTTTTTAAAGCGGTAATAAAGCCAAAATCGTGATTTTTTAAAATTCAGTCTTATTACCGCTTTGAAGGAGAAAAAACTCGAATGTCAGGTTGACTACAAATTTTTTTATAAAGATATATTCCTTTTTTCCCACATGGATTAAGAAAAATCAGTTGTAATAAACCCAAAACATTTTATGCTAAACCTTTTGAAAAACGAGATATATATATATATATCTTCTTTTACAGAAAGCCTTAAAACAATTTAAAGGTATATTTTTATATGCCTTTATGAGAGATTCTGAATTACGATGGATTTTATAGTTGGTTACAAATTCAAGCTTTCAATAATTTGTTTTGCCGAAGTTTGATACCGCTTATCCTCCACTATTTTAAGAATTTTTTTTTATGAAAATATCATATCAGCTGATATAATAATAAAAATCATTAAGTTTTAATTCTTTTGAGTTCCTATATTAAAAAAATTTTTTATTTGGCATTGCAATATGCTGTAAATTACAAGCAAAAAAAGGTTTTTATAATAAAAATAAGGTTTTAATGTAAGTTTTTTTTTCAATTTTGAACATTAATTCAGTTTCAAAAAGCTGAATTGGAAAAAATCTCTACTTTAGCTTTATCCTACCCTAAAAGAAAATAAAACCTTCCTATCGAAAAGGAAATAAAGCCAATTCCGTCTTATTTCTTAGGGCATTGTTTCAGAGTACCATTAAAATTTTTAATAGATTTCAATAAAGCATTATAAAATTAAATTTAATTAAATTAAAATAATATACTTGAAGTTGTTTATGTTTTTTGTTTTCTTTTAATCTATATAACATTTAATTGTCTCAGAACAAAACAATTGTTGTAACACAAAAAAAAAAAAAATATCCATTGAATCCATCACTTTTTATTCGAATTTAATAAAATTAAAGCATATATTTTAATATCAATATAGTTTCAATAATTGTAAAAAGTCACCCCCGTCCATTTTAAGTCAATTATTTTTTATTTTTTTTATTTCTTCTATGGGTTCGTTCTATCTATATTTCTTCCTTTGGTTTTTCACATGTTGTAATTTTAAACAATTCACCTTTATTTAATTTTTATTGTTATTTTTTTTTTTTTTTTTTTTTATTGTTAGGTATTACCTATGATTATAAATCATTGTAGAAAAATGTTTATTTGCGATCACCCCCGCACATTTTATTGTGTAATTTTGTCAAACAAAAAAAAAAAACACCGAATAAACAATGTTCCCTGTTTTTTTTTTTGTTTTTTTTTTTGTTCTAAAGCAAGTATAACAATAGAAGAACATAAATCCTACAGGAATGATTTTAAATCAATACAAAAAAAAAAAAATAATAGAAAATTTTAAATTCACCATACTAAAATTATACACAAACAACAAACAATCAAACACAATACGAAACCCTCTTTTTTTCAAAATTTTATATTTTATTGTGGTGGTGATAAACAGTGATATAAGGATAAGGATTCAATGGAATGAGATTGGAGATTTAAAATATAAAACATATTAAAATATAAAAATTATAAGATGAAATTTTTACTAGAATTCAAATTATAAGAATTATATCAATTGTCAAATTGTTTCAAGTTGAATTCAAATAATGATACAATAAATAAATCTATGATCCTGATATCTATATATTACATACAGCCCCTTTATAAAATAATTATTATTGTTCTTATATCACTTAAATAATTCAAATATAAATAAATAAAATAAATAAGATAAACAAATAAAAAATAAGAAAAAAGAAAAAAGTATATCTAATATTTCATTAATCAGTAGAATAATTGTATAGAACTCCTTTATATTATATATAAGAGTTTCTTTTTTGTATTTTTCGTTTATTTTTGTGGGTGTATAAAAATGATGATAGTGAAATTAAATTTGAAGAACTATTTTAAAATCATAGAACCATATATTGGTACTATAGATATATGGATAATAATGAATCGAAATGACAATGTTATTCAATTTTAATAATAATATAAATAAATAAAGGATAATGGTAATTTAAATTGTTGTTGATTATTATATATATATACATATATATATATATACATATCTTGAAATTTATAATTTTATATCTATATTTGAAATTTTCTTCTATTTAATAACCATTAATGCTATATGAAGAATAAAAATGTTCGTATTGTTTTCTTTTTGATACCAAATAGAAAAAATAGACTTTAATAAAAAGCGGGTGCACATTTCTTGTTCCAAATAATTAATTTTTAGTAACACTGTTATGTTCTTCATCGATTGGGAACCTTTTTTCTTTAGTTTTAATAATATACCACGGAATTATACCAATATTTGAGTTCGATATTCTTTAATAATATGTACAGATTATTATACTTATATCTATAAATCTTTATTTAATATTCTTTATTTTATAAATAGTTAATATTTCGTAAATCTTTCATTGACCATTGACTTATACCATTGACTTTAAAATTTTTTCTTAATATTTAATGCTTATTTAATTCACATCATTTATATTATGTGTGCATTCTCAATTTCTCATGTTAATATAAATAGTTTCTACAGAAGATCTGACTTTGATTATTATCTCATTTAATAACTATATATTAGTAAATATAATGGACGGTTTTATTATTTTCAAACATTCCCATTCCCCATTTCAAAGTTTTCACATTTCTGCCTTATCGTTTCCTCTAATCGTTTAACCTATACTTTTTCTGGGCAGTTACTGGTTCCATACTATTACATTTAATCAGAAATAATCGAACACTGCGTTCTTGATATTTTTGATGTCTTTAGGAGATAGATTTCCTTCGTAAGATCTTCTTCAGAAATAAAATTTATATTATAATAGTGTATCTAGAATTAACTAAAAACGAAAGTTAAATATGTATCAAAGTTTTAAAAAAAATCACTATTAACCTGGGCTTTAAATGGTTAAATATTAGGTCAGAACAAATTAATCATGGATTTTTTGTAGCTAAAATAAATTAATTGTGAGTACAGCTTTTTTGTTGTGTCCTTTCATTTTTTCATTTATTTGTGATCTCATTTTTCGCATTTTTTGTTTATCAGAAGGTTAAAAGTGGATTAATGCGCTATATATAAATATATATAAACTTTATACAGATTTATAATGACTATTAAAGCTCAGTCAAGATTCAATTCACTTACTAAACATTTACATATAATATATATTAAAAAATTCTCCTTTTTTGTCTCCATCAATATTCTAATATAAAATAGGACATTTTTTTATGAAATTTTCTTTTCATGCTCGTTCTTAAATTTCATAAAAAAATTAAGAAAATCATTTTGAAAAATCTTTACTTCAAAATCAGTTGAACCCAATGAATCTGAAGAAAAAACCATTTAATATTTTAAAATTTGTTTTTTTTTTTGTCTTCATTTACATTTTTTTTTTTTATACAAATTACAATCATATTACAAACAATTCTTAGCTTGAACCACTACGATTATATCCTTTATATACATATATACACGTATATATAAATGTACATTTGTATGCAATACGATAATAATAGATGTAAACAGAAAAACTTAAAATGGTGGTATTTTATAAAAAGGTGATTCTTAAAAGTGGCAGTCATTATTGGTGAAGATTTTTTCACTATAAACCAAATAACACCGGAATTATATCATTGAGAGAAAATCTAAAGGAGAAGTAACGAAATAACTGTGTGTTTTTTTCTTTCCTTTGGTTAGAATAAATAGCACAAAATACAAAAAACAATTTACAATTAAGATTTCAATACAATATAGTAAAACAAAACCAATCTAAGAATAGGTTTTTCCTTAGGAAAAATAACTGAAATGACTGAACAGTCTTCAACAAAAATTTGGAAATATTTAGTTTGAAAATATTTTTTTTCTAATCGATACGCGAAAATGAGTTAACAGGTTTTAATCTGTTATATAGGTATTTATTTTGTTTAACAAGGAGAAAGACATCTAAAAAGTTTCAAGTCAATCAATCAAATCATTTATAATGGGAGGTGAAAAAACAAAAAAACTTTAAAAGGCTCTTATGTCGCAACGACGGCTTAAAGAAATTTAAACTCACAGAGAATTTCTTTTAATGTCAATCACTGGAATAAGTTAGCCAAGAAAACTGAAAAAAATGTTGTCCTGAAACGGGTTAAAGAACCGAGGTAAATAGTGGTTGCGCTTTATATTAATATTAATGCAGAGTTTTCAACCAAATGTACTATATAGCAATGCATAGAGGACAAACAAATACAGCAGTTTTTAATAGCTTCATGTTACTTTGTAATAGATTAGCACATTTTAGGACGATATTTAAAAACTTTGTTCTTACAATTATACCACTTTTTCATTTATATTCGAAAATACCTACATATTTCCCTTGTTTATTATACTTTCTTTTGTTTTAAAAAGTTATAATGCTTATATTCTTCAATACTACCACTTTCATCACCATCATTAACCACCATTATTAGAAAAGGTTAACAACAAAAATTATTTTACTGTTTTTAGTACAATATAACACTAACAGGAAACGGAAGTTTTTATTCTCTCGTCAGAAAAAAAAAAAAAAAAAGAAAAATTCATACTTTAAAAAAAAAAATAAAAGAAACCATTTACTATGAATCGCAAAAATAAAAAAAAAATTTTAAATTGGTATTAAGATGTCTCGTAACAAATTTTTCAGCTATTATTTAGCATTTATTTCTTTATAGAATTTTTTCTTTTTTTTTTTGGTTCTAGTTATGAAAAAAATCCCTCTAAAAAATCTTGAACAAAAACTGAGACTATATTTTAAAAGTTATTGTTTCCACAATTTGATTGGTATTGTTAGACTGTGTCAAGTATAAATAAAACATTACAAAAATTGCACCCCTTCAACAACAAAATGGAGGTCCTTAGAAAGTTTTTTAATCGCAAACAAAGAAAAATGCAAAAAACACAAAATCCTATTTAAGTTTTTTGTTTTAATAAAAGGTACACTAAATAGTGTATTTGGTGTATAATTTATCAGCACCGACGGTGGTAAAAATATCAAGTGTTTTAAATAAGTGCAGTGTAAAAGTAAAAAAAAAAAAAATTGGAAAAATCTAAGGAAAATGTGAGTGTGAATGAACTTTTACATATTTTTAGCACATTTATTTCACTTACACTAAAAAATGTAAATTTATCGATTTTGATTGATTTAACTTAAAAATAAATTCTTTTTATTGTAATTTTAGATACTTGTTGTATAAAATATTTGCTTTAAGGTTTTTCTACAGTAACCTATTTTGCATAATAAGTTTGCCGTAATATACGAGTATTAATATTTAAAACCTAAAAAAAGGCATAATAAAATATTTATTTATTTATTTATTTATTTATTCTAATATTATATAATAAATTACTATAACATTAGTACAGCCCTCGGCTGCTATGGCCATTATGGGCTTGATAGAGATTAAATCTAATATACATACAATATTTACATGGTAATTACAAGTTATTTACAAAAATTTATTTACAAAATTATTTAAGTTTTAGAATTTTAATAAGGTTAAGCATATTATAATCAACAGATTTTGTTTTCTTAAAAATTTATGAAATATAGTGTTTAACTTATTAGCTTTATATTTTTCTATTTTTTATTTTATATGCTTTATTATATTAAGTTCCACATATTATAATGTTTAAAAATTTTTTCTAATCTATCAATATTCTCAGACTTCGGGCTCAGTATTTCATTTAAGTTTATTGAATTATTTTGTAGAAAATTATTTGACCCTGGACAGTCAACTAAAATATGTTTGATTGTCAAAATATTTCCACAGTGTGGGCATATGGGTGGATTGGATTGGGAGAAAATATGTTTTTTGGTGTAGAGAGTGTGACCTAAGCGAATTCTACTTATTTTGACTCCTACTGCTCTGTTTTTGATCTCGTATACTGGAGATGTTGCATTCGGCCAGTGAAATTTCAGGAAGCTATTGGAGGAGTTCCACTTTACTTGTCTATTTTGCAGAATGTGTTTCTCTATTTCTTTAGTTTTAATATTTGGAAAATAAATACGTTCATACGGAGCTGGACTTTTTGCTGCTAATTTTGCTTCTTTATCAGCTAGTTCGTTACCTGTTATGCCAGAGTGGCTTGGAGTCCAAACCAATTTTATGGATTTGTTTGACAATAACAGCATGCTCCTAATGTTGTTTATTATTGGTTGTTTATTTTTAATATTTTTAATTGCATTAAGCGAACTCAAACTATCTGTACATATTAATATGTAGTCTTTTTTTAGGTGTAGGGTGTATGTAAGTGCTTCATATAGTGCTACTATTTCGGCGTTATAGATCTCGGTTTCTTCTGCCAAAATTTTCTTGATAAGTAACTTGTCTTCATCAACTATAGCTAGTGCTACACCCTTATCTGATTTCGTGGCATCGGTGAATATTTTGTATGCATTAGCATGTAAATCTTTTATTCTTTGGAATAGCATCCGATATGTTTGGCAATCAGTGGTTTCCTTTTCGTATTCTGCTATGGACGTATCTATGTATTTATATATGTTTTGTAACCAGGGTGCTATATTGTAAGCGTTTGGCAGAGGTTTTTCGAACAGAATATGGTGCGCGTGCGAATAGTCTTTAGCTTTTGTTAAGGCTGATATTTTGGGTGACTCTATTTTATTTCCAATCAAGGCACTTACTAATTTGTTTAGAGGTTGGTTCAGCACACTATATTGCTTGTGTATGAAGCTAGCTGCCTTCAGATCGCGCCTTTCTTCAAAGGTTGGAAAGCCTGATTCTATCTGTAAACTATCCACATTTGTCGTTCTTAGCGCTCCTAACGCAATTCTGATTGTTTGATTTAGTTGTCTCTGTATTTTTTGTATACTGGCCTGGCTACAATACCCATAGATTGTTATAGCGTAATCTATTTTGCCAATTTGTAAAGCCCTTGCTATTTCTAGAGCAATTTTGATCGGAGGCCCACACTTGTTTCTACAAATCAGTTTTAAGAGGTTGTTCGTCTTTTTTAATTTTTTTATCAGCTTATTAATATGTGGTTCATATTTCATAGTTTTTGTAAAGGTGAGACCTAATACTGTGATTTCTTTAACTATTTGAATTTCTGAATTGTTATATCTCAATAACCCTGTATTGCAACTTCTTCTTCTACATATGTGTATCGCTTCCATTTTATCCAAGGGCAAGTTAACACCATTTGAATCCGCCCAGATTTTCAATCTGTTTAAGCCAACCTGTACTTTGTTGTTAATTTCGTTATCTTTCCCTGCACTATATATAAGAATATTGTCAGCGTATATTAGATACCTGAGTCCTTTAATCTCTTTTAATGTATTGGGTAGAGTGGAGATGAAAGTATTGAATAGATGTACAGATAGTGGAGATCCTTGTGGAATTCCATTAGACAGATTTTGGATTTTAGACAGCTTCCCATTAATTTTGACTACAATTTTTCTGTTAGTTAAATAGCTCTCAATAGTTTTTATAAATTTCGTACCTATTTTCCATTTGACTAGCTGCTCTAGTATCTTGTGTCTGACAATTTTGTCGAAAGCTTTTTCTATATCGCAAGATATAATTGTGGCATGTTCTTTGTTTTGCAGTGCCATTGTCATCTCAAATTCTAGGGTTTGTAACATTGTTTGTGTACTTCTGTTTGGTCTGAACCCATGTATTTTACTCGACAAATTGCTTTCTAGGAACCAACTCAGTCTGTTCCCAAGAATCTTTTCAAATAACTTTGACATGGTAGCAAGCAATGATATAAACCTATAATTTTCAGGATTATTTGGATCTCCATGCCCTTTTGGTATGGGTACTATCTCCGCTGTTTTCCATGCTTGTGGAAAAATTCCCGAGATGTATATTTTATTATAGAGATCTAGCAATCGCTTTTTGAAGTTAGGTGTAGTATGCTTAAGCATACTATAAGAAACTCCATCTAAACCCGGCGTTGTTCCTTTAAACCTAGCTAGAGTACTTTCAATTTCGTTCAAAGTGATCGCCTCATCAAGAGTGTTGTAATGAGCAATACAGTTTGGAAGAGCAAAGTTTACTTTTTCTAATTGAAATTCAGGAGTGTAAATGTTGTCTTCTGAGTATTTCGAGCATCTATTAACAAAAAAGTTCGCGTTTTGTTCAGAATTTGTGATTAAGTCACCATCCTGCTGATGTTTAATTGCTAGTATACCCGTATTTTTCTTTCCAATCACTCTCATAGCTTTTTCCCAATAATTTCCATTTTCTCCTCTTATACTGTCCGCGAAATTTTGCCAGGATTTTGTCCTTGCTACCTTAATTTCTTTTTTTAATATGGCATTCGCTCTGCGTACCTGTATTAACCTTTCTCTAACTGGATCTCTCCTAAAATTTCTCCAAAGTATGTCACGAATTTCGATTAGTTTTTGAATATTTCTGTTGAACCATGGGGGTTGAGGCTTTGGGCCAGTTTTCGCTGTTGACATTGACTGAGTAGCCGCAAATCTTATACTTTTAGTTAGTATAGCGACTTCTTTATTAAAATTTTCAGATTGTGGTCTAAAATCTAGAAAGAAATCTAGTTGCTCTGAGAACTTTTGCCAGTTTGCATTCTTATCATTATATCTTGCCTTTTGGACCACATGACTTTTGCCGATTTCTGAGCAGAGAAATATAGCAAAATGATCACTACCTTTTGGGTTGGCCGTAGTATGCCAATGAAATTTGGGTGCTAAGTCTGGACTACATATTGTTAGGTCAATGCAAGTAAGTGTACCCCTCGTATTAAAGAGTGTAGGAGAACCATCGTTTAGCAGAATTAAATCATCATTCTCTTCTAACCATTCCTCCACTACTTTGCCTCGATTATTAGTTAACACATCACCCCAAATAACATTACGAGCGTTGAAATCACCTGTAATAATAAAAGGTTTATCTATTTGTGAAACAAGGCTGGCAAGATCTTCTTTTTGGTAGTTTGAGTTGCACTCTAGATATAGGTTTAGAATTGTGATTTGCTTGGCATTGTTAGGAAAATTTACTTTTATAGCACTTGCTTGAATATTAGTGTTTAAATTTAATTCTGTGTAATTTATTCCTTTATTTATTAGAAAACCCAAGCCACCAGTTCTTTGATTTAGCAAGTTAGTAGAGAATAAACAATGATAATTTAAGCAATCTAATGGATGCAAAGATTCCGGTAGATGTGTTTCTTGCAACGTAGCTATTAGGGGTTTGTACTTTTTGAGAAGTAATTCTAAGTTTCCTTTATTCGCTAAGTACCCTTGCATATTCCACTGTAATAAGCTATATTTTCTTTTGATATTGTTAAGATTATTTTCTGTCATTTAAAATTTATTTAGTTAGCGTATATATCGTAATTTAGTTAGCATACTTTTCTAAATTATTTAGGATCGTATTTTAAAATGCTATTGTAATTTTTAAGTTAATATTATTAATTTTAAAGCTAATAAGAAAAATTATAGAATTATAAGTTGTGTAAAAGAAAGAATAAAGTAAAAAAAAAAAAAACAAAATTAAAGAAAATTGAGTTAAATCTGCTAATTAATTTTCTGCTTAACCATAACTATTCATATTGCTGTCATTAAGTGACAAATTATTTTCGATATTAATATTTATTTGCTTAGTTTTAACATTATTATTATTTGTATTTGAATTATTAGTTAAATTTTGAATTAAGTTATTTTGAGTGTTTTTTTCATAATTGTTAGAATATATAATTTCATTACTACTTATCTCATTGGTGTTTTTATTATTTTCTTCTTCTAATGGTGATGATAAAATTTGCGGTGCTTGAGTTTTATATAATTGTTTTTTATCCATAGGTTCTTGAATTTGCTGATATTGTTGATTATCGATTATACTTGAGTGATTGTTGATATTTGTTGGTAATTCGGTTGATATTTGAGTGACTTTTGAGTGATTGTTGAATTCAGTGTTGTTGATATTTGTTAATTGAGTATTTTTTGGAGTATTTTGTGTTTGAAACAGCTGAGCAAAAGTTTGGCTTTGAGGAATTTGTGTTGACATTTGGTAGTTGTTTTTATAATAAGTGTAAGCTTCTCGTTTGGAAATTCTTAAATCGGTTTTAATTTTTAATACCTCTTTTTCCTTGGTATATGCGGGGCAAGTATTGGATGCAGCACTATGATTAGCCCCATGACAGTTTACACAACTAAAAGTTTTACATATTTTGGGATGTATTACATCGCCTTCTGGTCTTTCAGTACCACAATCATCTTGGAGGAGTTTGGCAGTCTTTTTGCAAGTGGCCAAGAAGTTGACATTTTCTACAACGAATAGGATTTGGATACCATTTCTTGACTGGGTGTATCGTAAAGCCACTTTTTACATTTTCTGGTGGATGTATTGAATCAAATGTTATAATGACAGCTCCAGTAAAAACTTTTTGTGAATTTTTTATTTTTGATAGTTTAAAAACTTCCACTATAGTTTGATTTTTTATTTTTAGGTTATCCAGAATTTCTTTGGTTTCAATATGTACAAGATCTCTATCAAATATTATCCCCTTGGAGTAATTCAGGTTTTTATTCAGTTCAACTAAAATTTCAATATCACCCAGTTTGGTTTGCCTAAGGAATATTTCTGAGATTTTTTTGTTTGGAACTTCCAGTACTATGTTTCCAGATCTGTCCCACGTAGCTGTGAAATTTGGATAGATACCTTCGAGCAACTTATTTATGACGAACTTGTTGTGCATTCTTAAGGGTTTGTTTGTATCCTTTGCTTTTATGTTTAGAAATTTTTTGCCATCATTACCGGCATTATTAAATATTGAGGTTATGGATGTGCTTTTTAATTTTTTCCTTTTTTTAGGTGCATCCTCATTTTGCAGCAGTCCAAAAGTATTTGTGCCCCCCGGGGGAAGCATTTTATTTTTTTTAAGTGGCTCTTATGTGTAAGTTGGTTTTTTTTTTTTTTAAATAAGAGTGAAAACCACTATATCGTTGTTGTTAGAGCGAGTACTTTAATTACTTAAGATTATATGCGATTTGTAAAAGAAAATTTCAATAGATGTTCTTCACACAATACTAGTCAGAATATTAAATTTTTCTAATTAATCAATTTTTTTTTGTATTTCATCGCCACATCTTATGCCTCCCATATAATTTTGGCATTCCGACATCCATATGGCATTCCAACACACAATACGATCAGAAAATATTTTTGAATACGATAGTCCTTTGCCCAATTTAATTTTAAATTAAAGAGGATAAATACAAAAAAGGTACGCTTTCTATACATTGCATATTTTTAGGAACTTTAATCTATTTCAAATATTCAGGTATTTATATATTCAGAATATGGGAATTTTAAAGTTTTGCTACACAAAAAGCAATAGAAAAAAATATCTTAGAAATTTTCTATAGATAACCCATAAAGTATTGTTTTTTTTTTCCGATAATATACCAGTAATCTGGGTCCTAAATTTGATTGTCCTTTAACATTAAAAATTTTGGAAGAAAAAAAGAGAATATAAAAATTTTTTTTTTTTGTAGGAGTTGAGGTTTTCTTATTTTGTTTTTTTTTTTTAATTTTTTTTTTTAGGAAAAAAGTCTCTAAAGAATAAAATAAACAAAATCAAAAGTCATGTCATCGGTTCATTAGTTTGTGGGTTCATTAAGATTTTTTATTTAAAACCACAAGCAAAAAACAAAAAAAATGATTATTATCCATAGGATATATTTGAGACGAATGCTTAAAAAGTATAGAAAATTTTTTTTTTTTTAGTTTTTTGAACAAAACAAAAACAAAAACCAAATCAAATGAAATGAAATTAAGAATGCAAGGAATACAACAATATTTTTTCTTCTTTTTGGGATAATGATGATAATAAACTTATATGGTATCTACTAGTTTATCAAAATCTTGTTGTATATATAAACAATATTTAATCATTCATTCATTCTTTGACTTGAGGTCAACCTTAATTTGCAAATTTTTGTTTTTCTTATGATTTTTTTATTGTTAGTTTCCGAAATTATATTTTATTTGTAGATTTATTAAAATTTATTATTATTAAATATATGGTCGTATTGAAAAGTTTTAATTTTCATACGTTAATGATAACTTCTCATATTCACATATAAATACTAAACTTTGTTCATGTTTAATACATTTTTAGACCCTACAGTTTAAAACAAAGAAAAAGTTTTAGTTTTCATTTAGCAAAATCAACATTTTGAATCAATATATGAAAGAACACTAAAAATATTTCTCAAAAAAAGTTGAAGTCTCATTTTATTATTTTAAGAAAACTTGTTCTTTATACCTTGATCCTTATTGAAGATATCCTCGATATTTTGAGATGCCAAAATTATTCGTTTTTGGTTAATCATTTGGTTAATAAACGTATAATTTTGAGCTAGCTTTCTTCATATTTCTGGCCGATAACTACCTGACCCAGATTAGGAGTCTTCCTCCGATTCGATACCAGTTTTCATTGAAAAACTTTTAAATTTAAAAGTTCAATTCTTCGAAAAGAAAATTAAAATATGGAAAATAATATAGAGAATCTTTTCCATGAATCATAATTTCAGTTTTATTTAAAATTTATTTACCAAAATTTTAACTTTTTGTATTTACATCTCTTAATTGACCAAAAGTTTATAGAATCAAGGCTTTTTTTTCTTTTGCGTTTTTCTTAAGGATTTTCTCCTTTTTTTTTTTTAATTTTAGATAATCTTCAAATGAATATTGTAAAGAAATAAACAAAAAGTAAACTTTTAATATGTATTTTCGTAAAATGGGAATCTCTTATCAAATAATATATAGTTTATTTTTCAATTTTTTCTATTATTATCAACATACAAAAATTTTTTCATTTGGCTATAAAGATACCAGTTTTTCTTAGCATTGTACAAAGATTTTAAATCTTCAATTTTTATGTTTATTTTTATTTCAATATTTTAAAAGTTCAGAATGTTTTTTTTTTTATTTTGTATGCTTTTAATCTTAAGGAAAATTACATTCTGATTTGATTCTGATACTTCCTTAATCACATACCTTAAGGTTAAATCCTTCTTGCCAATAAAAAATCATAAAAATAGATGGAGCACTTTCATTCTTACAAATAAAAAAATGCATTTCTCAACTTACTATTCTTATTACGATTTAAAATCACTAGAATGATCCTAAATATTATCTTATTTATCAAGAGAAGCCTAGACTTAAACTGAGCTCTTACATTACAATTTAAAAAAAAATCTGTTGTTTTTTTTTTGGCTAATTTTTCATTTAGACCTGAGAAATAAATATTTTAAACAAATAACGAAAAATGAATTGTATATTCTTTTTTTGTTCCCAAGGATCTCCACACAAGGATCTAAAGTATTTATTTTTGATCTGTTATTTTTTATTTTTTTTTATTTTGTTTCGATTTTTTGGTCAATAATCAAAAAATGTTAACATTTTTTTATTACCCATTGCAAAAAAAAAAATTCATGTCCTTAAATTGAGAACTCATTAAAGTTTGTTATTTATTCCTAAAAGAATAAATTTTATTGTATATATATATATATATATATATATATATTGAATGTACATGCGAAATAAATAAAATATGAATGCCCAGTGGCTTCTAACTATATTTATATTTGGATTTGTCATTATAATCATGAGTTTAATTTTATTTCTAAAATTTTTATTCATTTCTTTTTTGATTTAAATCTAAGAATGACCAAAATTAAACCAAAATGGAACCAATTTTTTGTTGATGGTAATGGTGATGCTTTGAATTTAATTTATTACAAAGAAAATTTCTAATGATTTTCATTTGGGAATAATATTTTTTTTTTTAATCTTTCTTTAACATTTCAGAATAAAAAAGGATAATAGAAAGGATTAGAATATATTTAAAAAAAAAACAAATATATATTTATTTATATTTGATGAGCCTGATTAAACTTTTCGTATATTATAGTTATAGGCATATGAATTTTGATTTTTTTTTTTTTTGAAAATTTCCTTTTAAATATAACGGTTATTTTGCTTTAATGTATACTACATATATATTCTCAATGTTACAGGATTAGATTTTGTTCTGTAAAGCTAGAAAATCTTCAAACGAAATTCTGAAACTTCGTCTAAATTTTTGTTAGTAAAAATGGATTTTCAAATTACCAAAACTTTAAATCAATTTTTTAAGTCTTTCCAGATGTTTTTCTACGAGTTTTATTTAATGAAATTTTAACGATTACTTATGATACATCATGGTCATATTTATTTAGTCTTTTACACACTGATTCTTTTTTCAAACATTTTTGTAAATCAAACCAATACCAAATCTATTAACTATACCATGTTATAATTACTACAAATTATTCAGATCACCATACATAAATTAATTAATAAAAAGAAAATCTTAACTCCTTATTATAATCCTTTAATTAAAATTTTGTTTTTGAATACTTTTCTTTTATGATTTTGCACTTTGTCTGATTTCAATACAACTAAGACCATATGCTTATTATAAATAGTTCTCAAAGAAACAAAAAAAGTATACATATGTATGCCTACTTGAATTGGATTTAATTTGATTTTGTCGATTTAAAATATCATTGATATGAAATGACTTGAGTAGTAACTGCTGAATAGTGAATCCTTTTAATATTTTTTATTTTTTTATTCAATTAAAATTTAATTATTAATTTATATTTATTACTTTAATTTTACAATACAAATATATATATAAACCTTATATTTACTATAATTTCTTATGGATTTGTTTATTAATTTTATTTTTATATGGTATACATATGTATATATTATGTACACATAATTATCCTTGATTTATTAAAACTATTGAATATGAAATGTATTCAAAAAAATACAAAATAAGTTGAAAAAAAATTTTTTTTCTACCAATCAAAAACCATATGGTTTGATTGATTTTAAAAATAAAAAATATTTAATTAATCTTTACCATGTTAAGGTATAATTATTAATGAATAAGGACGACCATGTTTAAGGTAATTATTATATAAAATTTATAAAAAAAAATAGAGTTTTAATAATTTTAAATATAAATGTGTACTTAGTTAATATGTAATTACTAGTGTTAGAAATGGGAGCGTATCGAAAACCATTTTATCGCAATCCTATTTTTTAAAATCCTTTTTTTTTTTTTAAACTCGCCAACTTTCTATGTAAAAACAATAACTGGGGTGAATTTTAGAATTGGATTGAAAATCAGGATTATACGCTTTTTCCAAATTTTAAGAAATTGTTTAATTTCTACCTTTATTTATAAAACTTGAAAAAATTCCTGTTGTCAATCTTTTTTAGATTAAAAACTAACTAGTATTCGCCCGCCCCTCGAAATTCGAGGTGTTTTAATTAGCAATTACAATACAATATATACAGTATAGTTTCTTTATGATTTTATTTAAAATGTAAAAATACAATTTTCAATAATTAAAGCCTTTATGAATTTAAAATTTCTTTGTAAATAATATTTTTTGTAAAAACACGATTATTATTATCTTTTAGAAGTTGCCCTTGATTTATTGAGTATTGGAAACTCAATATATACCTATTATATATGTATATATTATAAGAAGCCTAAGATGATAAATCATTGAGTAAAAGGGTTTTAAATATCTATTTTATACAGATTAAATATTATTATGATATTATGATATGTAAGAATTTATTTCGTTCAAAATATAAAAAAAAAAAACAAAATAAAACCAGAACTGAATCGAACTTGCAAAATCAAAAAGGAACTATTGATAACCCCACACTCTACCACTGTACTAAACACTAAACTAAAATCTTAATCTTTATAATCAGTTATAATGTGAAATTCCTACTCCTACCATACAACCAATATTTTAAAATTTTTAATCGAAAAGAAAAATAAAACAAAAATTTAACGGAATCAAAGACCGTCTTTTTTAAAAATGTATAATATAGGTATAGATTATACATATTATATGATACATATGTATATACTTTACATGGGTTTTTTATAAAAATGGAAAATTATTAATGAAAATTAGAAAATTTTGGAAAAATATTAATTTTGTAAGATGGCTATACTGAATATTTATCATTTAAAAAGAAAAAAATGAAAGTTGGTTGGTAAATCATTGAGTAAAATGGTTTTAAATGTCTGTCATTTACAGATTAAATATTATGATACTTAACTTTGAAATAGTACTGTTCTCAACTTTGATGGACTGTAGCCCTGTATATGGTGGGGCTATAGAAAAAAGTTGTTCCATAAAATGTAATTTTATATTAGTTCTATTATTCCATCTGAAATGGATTAGGTAGAAGATTTGAAAAGAAAAAAACGGATATAGTGAAACTAATAAGAAAATTTTTTGAAAAAGTTTCGAAAAATAAGCTTAAAGAAGATAAACTAATCTTGGATAGTAAAATAACAACCAACAAGGTGCCAAAGAAAATGTGCCAAATAAAATAGTTGAAGAAAATTAAAAGGATTAAGGAGCATATATGTATGAATTAGTTAGTTATATTTTTTCTTCTAACTCAACTAAGCTAAAAATTACTAGACAAATGTTTTATTTCATCTTTGGTTGAATGATTAGTCAAAGTTATAAAGAAAGATTTATATTTTTATTTTAAAGATTAATTTTTCTTCTATATATAAAGAAGAAAAGAATTTTTCTTTTGCTTAAATACAATTTTTATTATACAATTTATACCTATACGCCTTTAGAATTAGAATTATAACATCTAATTTTAAAGTAAAAGGATTCTCGTATGCAATTTTAATTCTTTTAAATAGATGTAATATTAAACAATTTGAGACTTCATCAGACAGTACATGAGTATTAAAGGTCATATAAATTATACCCAATTGTTTGGTCAAAAAATGAAGATATAGTTTATTGTCTTGTTGATGATGTTTGTTGAAGGTTGGTGTTTAAATTATATATTTTAAAGTCCCGCACCCTCATTGATAACACATGCTTGTTTCATCCCTCTATATATATTGTCTTTCTATGATTTATACCTATCCTCACTTTTTGCGAGTTGAAAACAACTTGAGATAAATTCTAAAATTACTATTTAAAAACAAACGATTTAAATTTTTCAATACTGCTTAAGGAGTCAATAAATATTTAACATTTTCAAATTAATTGAACTTTTAAAACCCATTGAACTACTAGTAATTATTATGTTCCATGGGAAAAATTCAAAATATTTTATATTATAAATTTTTATTATATTTATATATTATATTAGTTATATATGTCTGCATATATGTGCATATACTTATCGTAAAAAAAATTTAAAGAAAGGAACTAAATTAAAGTTTAACAAAAAGTCTTCAACATGAATATATCAAAGAACTTAAAATATAGAACTCTTATTAAAATTTTTAACACAAAACCACAAAACGCATCACCTTTTGCATGATAGATTTTTTTTTTTTTTTTTTTGAATCTCTTGGTCTCTTGTTATGTCGTATGTTTAACCAGACAAATGTTACCATTCTTATTCACTTACTTTCGATCTTCTTCTTTTCTGTTTTTTTTTTTTTGAATTTTCTCAGGACTTTCGAAAACGAAAGGGTACCTTTAATGATAAGGTTTGTTTGTCTTAGCTGTTTTTGTTTTTTTTTGTTTTTTTATAAAATAAATGCTCAAATAGCGTGAATTTCGACAATATTTTAGTTAAGAGACGAGTGAATGTCCTTTTCATAACATTTTTAATAATGCAAAGGAATATAATTTTTCAAAGGATATAAACCATAATAGTTTTATAAATATGTAAGTATGTTTAAGTATGTTTTATAAGTATGTATAAATTTTATATTGATATTGTTGTGATAAATCTAATTATATATATCTGAATTGTGGTTTTGTGTCGTTTTTCTGTCACAGGTGATGTTTTTTTTTTAAATATATTTACATCTATATACTCTTTTATTTCTATTTTTAAAAAAAAATTCTGTTAAATGTGGTTATACAGGTACATTTAAATATATATATACATAGATATAAAAAAAAAATATATTAAGGTATATAATATATAAGTGACAAAACATAGTTTTAAGAAACACGAAAATTTTTATTCTCAGTTCAATAAACAAAACAAAAAAAAAAGGATAATAATTAAATTTTCAGTCTTTTTGAATTATCCTTTTTATAAAATAATTAAAGGAAAGGATCAAAAGAAAAGAAGATTCATTAAGTGGAGATATTTTTAAAAGTAACTTTATAATACGTATATATAGAAATAAATATCTTTGTCTAAAAATTAGTATCTGTTATTAATATACTTATACGGCTTCATCTCAAAATAAATCATAATGAAGAGTAAAATACGATTCGAAGTATCTAAAAAGAATTGGTTAACACTTTATTTTAATCTATCATATGTCATACAAGGATTTAAAATTTCTCATTTAGATAATTTTATATTTGTAAGTTTCACTATGCCCCATATATATGGACGGTTCCATATCTTCGTATATTATATGCTTTAACTTTACCTATACAAAAGTTTTATAGATTAAATCATGTCAGAGCAAAATTTTACGAGCCGACGGTAAAAATTCAAATATTATTCAGTCGAATTATAAGACAAGACAGTGTGTAAAACCAAAGATTTTTAAAGTCACACATTTTAGAAAAGGAAAAATGTATTTATGAATTATGACTATTTTGTATCAAATTTTGTAATTTTTTTTTTTAGAAATTTTTATTTTAGAAAGAATAGTAAAAAATTAAATGATCTCTTCTTCAATTTTTAGGTAACGCTATAAAAGCCTTTAACATAAATGAAAAAATATAATATTGGAGTTTTAATTTTTATGTTTTATTTTTTTATGTCTAAATTTGCACAGATGTCTAAAAATAGCACATTTTTAATTGTTGATAACACTTAAACAAAAAGAAGTGTACACATTTTTTTATAGAGTTAACTCAATGATCTTCATTCTCAATGATTGCATTGTCAATAATCTTTCTTCCTCAAAATTTCAATGTTCTCTAACTATAAGCGTTTTACGAAAATTTCCAATCGATATGTTCAGACTCATCAGAGATATATAATGTTAAGATATAAATATTTAAAAATAGATCTTGTTCCAACTTTGAGACGGTAATGTGAATTTTATGTGAATAGAGCTACATAAAAAAAAATAGTTTCACAAATTAATTTATCCACGGTCAAAATTACGCTGCTCCATCTCAAACGTTGTAGAAATTTTTTTTTAACAGAAAGATGGACAGAGTAAAATTAATATGCTAATTTTTCAAAAGAATATTTGAAAAGTGTGCTAAAAAATTGTTACATTTTTTAAATGAATATTTATAAAATACATATAATTTTGTTATATACTTGTATTTTTGATCTCAAAGGAGACTTTACCATATCTCTTGTTGAAATACTGTGGCATTCATTACTAGACCATATTTTAAAACATACTATTTTATATAGCCAATGTGGTTTAGAATATATTTAGAAATCAAATTGAAATATACAGACATTTACATTTTTACGACATTTGCAATGTCCATATATGACCAAGACCAGTTTTTCTTTATATGACCATTCTTTCACTATTCATGACCAACTGTTTTTTAATGTACATATACATAAAACATAAAAGCTGCTAAATATTCTCATCTTTTGTTAAACATCGGATCAAATTTTAGTACAATTTCTTTATTTATCCTTCAAAAGATTCTTTTAGTGTTCATAATAAGCATTAAATAGTTACACATTAAATCTTTTTAATAAAAAAAATTAATATTATCCACATTTAAGTAATAGTTAGATCCCGTTTATAACAGTATTAGTAATTTATCCCGTTATATAACAGTAAAAAAGAAAATGTACTAATTTAATGTAAACTAACCTTTAAAAAAAATGTACAAAGAAGTTAAAAAATCACAGTATAAAAAGTGTAAACACTCATTATTTTTTTTTTCTTTTTGATTTTATTCCTTTAGTTTTCTTTTTTTTTTTTTTCAAATTAACTTTACGCTAATGGTAAACTAACTTTTTTAACTCGTTTTTAATTGTTTTAAAAACAACAAATAAAAAAAATCATTCTTGTTTTTTACAACTTTTCCAATGAAAACTTTTACAAATAAACTGAGTAGAAAAAAAAATGTATATTTTCTTTTAACTTAAGTTTTTTATTTACTTATAAAAAAAAAAATTAAAAACGAAACATTAAACTAGAAAAAAAACACTAGTGAAAAACTAAACACTTAAATTTTGTAACACTCAAGAAGATTTAAACGAACAAAAAAGTATATATAGTAAATCATAAAATAAGTTTTAATTGCTTGGAAAAGAATTGGAAGATTTTAAGATTTTTTTTCCTTTTTTGTTTTTTACTTAGTAACACTTGGAAATTCTAATTATGTCCCAAATACAGAATTAGTGACATAAAATCGTAATTATTAAGCAGATGGATAAAGAAAAGTGATTTAGCACCTATTTAATATCAAAAACTTATATGAAATGGATTAATTTTATTTATCAGATAGTATCGTATGCATAAAAATATATTAACTAAATGTTAAGTATATTTAAAATTTGGTTCTCTTTAATTGTTATTACTGTTAAAGGAGAACTGACAAATACAAAATGATACTTTTTAAACCTAAAAACTTCTGCTGTCATTATATAATATATTAAATTGTAATGTGTGCTTTACATTGCAAGCGTTCAAACAGTTGATTATATCGTATGACAATTTAAACAATTATTGTATCGGTGAATTTTATAGTAAAGGTTGTAAAAGGTTTTAAAACTCCCTGAGCATCCAAGCAAGGCGTCCTACAATCAAGATCTTTAAACAAAAATTGTAGAGTTCACAGATCTTTTTAATTATACTCCACATGTTAAATATATCACTGATTTTTATAGTTCGAGATTATAAATTACTTAACCACTCAAACAAGGTAACCTGGAACCGTGGTTCCCAAATAAAAATTATAGAACTCGCGAAGATATTTTTAATTGTACTCCACATGATGATATATCGCTGACTTTTATAGTAAGGAGATAAACATTTCTTCATTACCAAAGCAGGGCGACCTGGTACCATTATCTTCAAACAAAAATTGTAGAACATTTTAATTCATTTATCATGGTATCATTTTAATTTTAATAAAAAAAGACTTTTTTTTTGAAATATTAAATATATTTTTATTTTAATTTATTACAAATAGGTTCCGGTTAATAATGAAAAATTATGTCGGCCAAGTGGTGATTCCACATGATGATATATCGCTGACTTTTATAGTAAGGAGATAAACATTTCTTCATTACCAAAGCAGGGCGACCTGGTACCATTATCTTCAAACAAAAATTGTAGAACTTGCCAAGATATTTTCAATGATACCCCTCATCAATATATATCACTGACTTTTATATTAAGGACTTATAAACGCAAAACCCAAGTACCTTTTCGATACGAAGTAGTTTTACGCATTTGTTAGAAGCAGTTATATATACGAGTATATAATTTTCAAATCACGAATTTAAATTTCTCGTAATTTTTTTCTACCTATAAAGTACTTATATGAAAAGATTATTGTAAAATCTAAGATTTGTCTCTTATAATTCATGTGTCCATGATAATTTTGATGTTATCTAATCACAATTTTCTGTAGTGAATTTCTCCATATTCACAACAAATATCTTTGAAAAACTGCATGTGCATCTTGAATGATTGAAATTCAGAACAAAAAGTCTAATAAAATCTAGGTTTTACTTTCATCATTTACGGCTAACGCCGCTAATTATTTTATAATAAGGGATTCTGGAATGCATTTCTTTAAAAACAGATTTTTTTAACCAGAAATTTTTAAATAAAACCAATTCAACCACTTTAAAAATGAATCGTATTAATTGTTCAAGTAATCGATTTATCAATTTACTTTATAATATTTTATTTCTCCAGACTGAGCTGGCTGAGCAAGAGTGATTTTCAAAGCCAACAAAGCAAAGTGATTTCTGAATTTAAGCCAATTTTTGTTAAAGTAATTTTCACTTTTAATAAGTTGTTACACTGATTTTTTGTGTTTGGTATACTAGAAAAGCTTTTTCTCGAATGAAAAATACCTCATCTTAAATACCTAAATACCTCATCTTCGATTAATTTTTGTCATCAGATTTAGAGATACATCGAAACTAAAAATCATTCATTATACACGAATCTTAGCTAAAGCTAAAGATTACCAATAATCTTAGAGAAAACCTAAAATAGAAAAGACTTATATGTATTTAAAAAAAAAAAATATATGTTTCAAAAGAAAAATATCTAATAACAAAAAAACAAAAATTGTGAGTATAACTAAAAATATTTAAAATTCATTTGAAAAATGTAAACATCATTAAGATAAGATAAATTTTCTTTCCATTTAACACATTATATCTATATTATAATTTTAATATAAAAAAAAATGTAAAATTTCAAATTCAGGTCTTTTTTAAAACTTGTCAAATCAACACAGTCAACGTCATCATCATCTGCAATATTAAAATAATCATTGTTGCAGTAACAACAACAACAACATATTTAAAAAAAAAAAAATCTTTAAAAAACACTATTTATTTATTCAAAAACAAAAAAAAAATGGAATCCGGTGCAATGGCTTGACAAAAATGCAGCCAGGATGTACGTAGGATTCAGAAAAACAAAAAAAAAAATAAGGTAAAAAAAAACAGCCCGAATGCTATATAAACAATTTCATTCAATCTTTCACTTTGGGCTTTCTTTACACACTCACCCCTTTAAAACTTTTACAATTTATTTGCTTTTGATTTAAAAAAGAAAAAAATAAAAATCAACTTTTCTTTCATTCTTTTTCATCAGCAAAAATAATGCTTTAAAAAAAAAAAAAAAAAATCTCACATAATATTTTTCATCCAATTCATTTCTATATAGATTTAGATTGAATAAAACACACATGTGGTGTTGTAGTTTATTGACACTTTTAAGATACTTTTAATGTACATATATAAATATTTATACCTATATGTATATAGAAAAATATATAATTTGATACCAGAAGCCAATAAAAATAAAAATGAATATACAATTAAAATTTATATCGTTAATAAAATTGCAAACCACAATAAAATTGGCATTGTTAAAATAATTTGTAAAATAATAAAAAATCAATGAAATAAAATCTAAATATGTTAATTTAACAACTGAACTATGCGCGCCAATTTTTACTAGAATCTAGTACTTTAAGTAGTTTTTCTGTACCTATTTCTTTCCATAAAATCAAAAATATTCTTTCAGCTTCGATTCATGAATGTCTTTTCCCACTAACTTATAGTTGTTTTTCTAAAATATACTATTCCCTATCAGAAGATCTTTCTGTTCTGTTGTGCTTTGTGCTGTTTTTTTTAGTGAGAATAACTGATTTACGGACATTTTTCCTTTTTTGTGAGAATAACTGATTCACCGACACAGTTATTTCACCGACACCGTGGAGAAGGACAAACCGAAAAGAACAATTATCCTTTTGGGCCGTTTGGACGGCAAAAATGTAAAAAGTTTATTTTTCAATATTCTGTGCATTCAAGGAAAATTTGAATTTCTGCACGAACAAAAAATTGTACCTAGGAATAGGAAATTGCATTAGAAGAAAAGAGACGGGAACATTATCTTACCGTTCTGGTAATAATAATTCTATGATCATAACCAAAAAAAAAAAAATACATATTTTTAAATAAAATATATTCCTTTTACAAAAAATTAAGAAAAGAAAAGTTTTTTTTCTCTATTTTATCTTAAATATGTACTTCAATATTTTCTTTTTTCAATATTTTAAATTTAATTGGATATTATTTTAAAAATATTGCAAAAGAATATGTAAATATACTAACTAAAAATGACTTATTTGACACTTGAATTTGAATTAGAAGCGAAAATAGTTAAAGAACTTTCCTGGCTGGGAAACAGCTGCTTTTATACAATTTCATGCAATTTAAACATTTTAACTCTATACTTTGACAGCGTATAGAAAGCGAAAGCTTTCATTGTAGATGTAGTAGTATAAATTGTAGATATTTTATTTTTGTACTTTTTTATTAGTTTTTGCCCTGGCGGCGGTAAAGCTAGATCGGCCTTTGTTTATATCTATACCCTATGTTTTATTTTAAATATTTGATAAAAAAAATTAATTGTTGTTTTGACAATTTTCTTAAACTCATAATTGAAATTAAATTTCAAGTGAATATTCATATATTTTTTAACCATTTAATTTTTTACACCACTTAATTTTTAGAAGTAATTTTTTCCGCAAAAAATAAATCTATTAATAAAAATAAGGACAGACTTCCAGTAGATAATATTTTATTTAGACAACGTTAATATAAAAGATTTCATATTAAAATGTTACATAACATAATTTGCTTCCAATTTATTGAAATATGTAAGTTATATGAAAGTCACTATAAAAAAAAAAGAAAGATGTCAAGAAAAAGTTTAAACACATCAAAATGTTAGCAAATAAACAGTAAACGTTTTTCTTAAAAGAAAAAAAAAAGAAAATAAAAAATAGGATATTTAGCTTTTTCTTTCCTTTACTATTTAATGTACTTGCTTACATGTTCTCTTATTTTTTTTTTGTTTTTTTTTATACATTTAGATATTTTGTATTTTCTTTTTGTATTGTTGACAATTATAGCCATCAGCTATTTATACATATTTATAAAATTTTTCTTTGTAACATTTTTAATAAGTTTAACAGTATATAAAAAAATGTTTAATAAGTTCTATAGTTAGTAATAATGATATCCTAATAGAAACTTAAATTATTTTTATATGTATAGTTTCGAAAATTCATGATTTCTCATATTGAGGACGTACATCCGCAGAAAAAGTTCATCCATTAATTGTCTCAGCTTTATCCTTTATAAAGAATTTTAAAATATCCAAAGTTTATATTTTTAAAAATTCTTTTAAAAATTTTCTTCCTGAATTTTTTAATTTTAATTGAATTTTATATTGATATGAATATACTCGTAGATCAATTTTCTTCAACAAATTTTAAAAGCTGTCTTCATATAAATTATGAATGTTTTCTATCACCTACTTTTAAACATTTCTTTCGCCTATTTTTGATTTGACTTTTAAAATGTAAAATTTATTGACACCAATTGCGGATTTATTCTTTTTTGGTTTCATTTTTTTCATTTTTCATTCCTCTCTGTAAATGTATAATGTAAAACAATAACACAGTTATGGTAACTTAAACAATAAAGTTATGGTAAGTTATCTCGGCTCAATAAAAGACCTTGTGACCGAATCTGAGTTTAAAAAAATACATACTTTCTCTCGAGTCCTGAATTAACATAATTGCTTGGTGTTATTACGGACATGCTAGAAGATTAGGTAAGCATGTGGATCTTAACTGTAGATTTAGCTAAGAAATTGACACGATGGAGAGCATGGAGCACCTTCTCTCCACCTGTGCTAGTCTGTCAAAGAAAAGACGAAAATATCGCGGTAGTTTCTTTTTCCAAGACTTAGGTGAATTTCTCCACTTGAATCGGAGAAGTTTTCAAAACTTTTTCCGTCAGAATAGTATCAACTTGGCATAAATTTAGGGAAACTAAACACCAACTCTGGTCGAATACAGGTACGTTACGAACGAAGGTACAGTACGAACCTAGAGTCTTTTGATTACTGATTCGTTAGCTCAGTCTTATCATCAATAAAAAATAAATATAAAAAAAGCGAAATCGGAACAAAAGAGTTATATCGAATCAATAGCTGTAAAGTTGATGCTAGAAGACCTAAGGACGTACTCATATATGGAAATCGTATATGGTAATTTCAGTTATTGTAATGAGAACAAATTTTACAATAGAACCTAAATAATTGCCCATAAATATTCGTTAACACAGTTTTAAATGAAAGCTCATGCAACACTATTATTAAATTTAACTATGCTTCTCTAAAATATTTTGACTGTCAAACCCATGATTTTCCATTTAATACATAATACAATTTCAATACTATTAAATATTGCTTCACGTTTAAAGAAATTCCAGAATATATAATACCGCTACTGAAGTCCATTTTTCAACATAAAAATAAATAAAAGGAAAAAAATTTACTTAAATAAACTTTATTATATATTTATTTTTCTATAATAACAAACGCACAAACATACATATAATATTGTTCTATGTGTTCAGTGTTATTGATGTCGCAATCAGTGAGTAAAAAAGGATGTGTCAAGTGGATGAGTAAATATAACACAGAGCAATGAAAAACGTAAAAAAACAATAATAATAAAAATTTTCTTTTGCGCTGTATATTAATGAAAATCTATAATTCATATTATATAACATAATATATTCTGTATGTGTTAATGAATATATAAATACATAATACATATGTACAATATCATTTTATTAACATATATGTGATATAAATATGTGAGTATGTTTTTTATTTTTAAACAAACATCAACAAATTTTAGTCACATGAATAGGTAAAAATTCCTTTTAGAAATTTTGTACAACTTTTTGAATTTTTTTGTTTTTTTTTTTTTCGTTTTAAATGCGATTGAGTCCTGACAGCATGCATGCTTTATTATAGATTTAAAGCATACATGCAGTAGCCATTTTTCTTTTTATTTTTTCTTTGTTATTAAAATGGTTCTTATTTTATTATTGTTATTATTATTTCAAGAGAACATCAACATTTCAGGACAAAAAAATTTTTTTGAAAATTCCTCTTCTTTTGCATTGCATATTGAATTCTTTTACATATGAACTCAATGCAAGAACAATATCATCAACAACAGCATTATAACATTTTGCAATATTATAATTTCTAAGCTCTAGGATACAGAATATAAAAAAAAAAATAAATAAATGAGGAAGACTGAAAATACTTGGACAAATACAAATATATATGATACAAGATGACGATATACAAAAAAGGATGATATATATTATAAACATATGTATGTGTTTACAAAAGATATGAAATGTTGCTTTTATATATTTGCATACCCTGTTTATACTGTAGAATATATATAAAATAAATTTCACATCATAAATATATCTATACATAGGAAAGAGTTGTAATAAAGTTGCCAAAAAGACCAAATTATTTTATTTTATTTTATTTAGTTAAATTAATTTTAATCTACAATTATCAACATTTAAGCATTGGATATTAGTATAAGTTAAGTTATCAGGCCTTTAATCGAATGTTCTTAATGTTAAAATCATATATCCAATTAGTAGTATATTATAATAATATTGTAATCATAATGTGAAAATAATTAGATATTAAAAAAATAATTCTTGTATATGATAATAGATGGCGCACAAAATATAATATTTGTACCACATAAATACAATAGTATACAGAGTAAAAACCAAAACTGTGTACAATAGTACATAGAGTACAATGGTAAACATAATTAACGTCTCAATAAAAATAATTGTTCAAGAAAATGAACCTAAATCTAATATTAATAATAAAAGACTTAGTAGATGCCAGAACTAGAAAGAAATTTTCGAATGCATTTTAATTGAATTTTTAAAAGTTTTTTGTATTTTCTAAAAAAAAAATGGCTTTTTTATATACATATTTACATTCCTTTACAAATAGCAAGTTCAATAAAGTTAAGTGAAAATATTCCTTAGTAATAATAGAGAAGATAAAAAATGGATCAGATATAACCTCTTTAAGACAATTTTATTTATAGAGAATCCGTAAAAAGCAATTTTTATATAGCATTTTTCGATTAAACGAAACCATTTTCAGGGTAAACAAAACCATTTTCAAATTAAACCAAACTTTTTTCAAAGTAAGTGAAACTATTTTTATTTTAAATGAAACTTTTTTCAAATAGAATGAAACCTCTTGTTTCTTGTGTTTCGTTCAAAATAAACTATTTGTGTTTTTCATATTTAACCATTTTATTTTTTTTAATAAATTTTTCATTCTTTAACAACAAAATAAAATATAATAAAATAAGAGCATTTAGTTTTTTCATTCTTAATTTTCTTAATGCAGCGATTGACCTTCAGCGGCATGTGGAATATGGAATATCATATATCCATTACATAATTGGAACAATCACATTGCGTTATTTCCCGCATACTTTAATCAATCATATTGGAAATATTATGATGGGTCGTAAGGTCACTTAATATAGATCGTACATATGGGATAATTTTTGAAAATTTTTTTCAATGGCGTTGAGCATCGGCGAATAAGGTGGCAGAAATTGTAAATTAAAACCACTGTTCCAAATTATTGCTTGAACTTCTTGTGTTTTTGCGAATTTTAGAATTATCCATTACCATAGACAAATTAACTTGTAAATGTTTCAATTGTATAAAAAGCTTACTACCATTATGTTTTAAAAGCTTTCTAGGTTAAGTTGGGGACAACATTTTATTTTATATGTCTTGTATATGTCAAGTATTAAAATTTTTTATTCTTTTTTGCAATGGAATATGGTCACCATTGCAAATAGCACTACCAAAAATAAAAAAATTCTAATAATTACCTATGCATATATATCACATACATTTTTGTCCCCAACTTAATCTAGAACAAGCTTGGTAGCAAACTTTTCAAACAATTGAAACATCTATATGTTAATTTGTCTATGTCATTACTAAAAAATCATTATCAAGCTAGTTGTTTGAAAGCTTTTCAAAAATCTCTCGTAAGAACAGCATTTTGTTTTAGGTTTCATTCTATTTCCAAAAAGTTTCATTTAAAATAAAAATAGTTTCATTTAGTTTGAAAATAGTTTCATTTATCCTAAAAATAGCTTTATTTACTTTAAAAAAGGTTTCGTTTAACTTGAAAATATGTTCATTTAATCGCGAAAATGAATATAGACCAAAGATGAACTAGTTGATATATGAATTTGGTTAAACTAATTTGTATGCACTGCAAGTCAAACTTCAGTCCCATCACCTCATAGAAAAAGTTTCTCTTCTATAAACATTGATTTAAAAACCTGTAGTCTATACGAAAAGTAGATATTTTTTTAAAATTAAAATAAATATTGTTGTCCTATAACCAACTCTGCATTTGTACAAACAATAATAATAAAATACAGAAAAGAAAAAAAATATACTCGTATATCAAAAAAAGTTTCTATATATAAAGTGTACAATTAGTGCAATATTCGTACAAATACGAATTTGATATACAAAATTGGACTAAAAGAGTACAAAACAAAACATATAAAAAATCCTTTTTATTTTCTAGTTTATTTACAAAGCTTTTCAATATATGTATCAAAAGATATAATAGAAAGAAAAAATATACAAAAATAAGTGAATATTGCTTGACTTAAACTTTATGCGACAAAAATTGAAATTTTGATGCATTCATGATAAAAATTTGTTTTAAAATTCACTTTTTTTTATTTTTGAAAAATATTTTCTTTTATTTATTTAATAATTTTTTTTTTTTTTTGCTTTTTCTTTATCAGGTTATCTGCACCGATTTTTGTCCTTAAATAAATAAAAATAATAAAAAAAAAAATAGGAAACAGGACATCAGAAATGATTTAATTTTTTTTTATTTTGGTGTTAAATTTTAGACTTTAAACATATACTATAACGTGATCGAGGAAGTATTTAAATAATATTTAAAAATTTTTTTTATTTAATTATATTTGAAGGTTTTTTAAAAATTATTTTTTTTTGCAAAAAGTTTATTAAAGGATTAAATCATTATATATATACAATCATTTAACTTATAAAGTGTAGAAAAGGTTAGTTCAAAGTTTGCTAGGAGTTAAACAGATTCTTTTTAAGGGGAGATGATTTAACTCCCACGGACATAAATTCCATAGAGCTTGTGTCCTCTTAAATGGACTTAAATTCCATCGAAGGAAATTCCCTTTTTAAATGGATTTAAGATCCAATAAAATAGAAACAAAAATTCCATGGAACTTATGAACCATTTTTCAATGAGACATAAGTTTCTTTGAAATTATGACGATTTTGTTTGAGTTATAAGTTCCATCGAACGAAAAAAAGTCATATTTAAATTTTGTACAATTTCTGGGAAAAGTGAAAATATGTATATATATATATATATATTATATGTGTTTTATAGTACATATTATATGTGTGTGGGTGTATGAAACTTTACGGAACAAATATCCCGAATTTAAATTTTGCTGAAAAAAATGCTACAAAATCAGAATTACTTCTTTTTCCAGAATGTAAATATATAAATATATACGAAATTATGAATTAGAAGGGATTTTTCGTTAAATTCAAAATCAGGAAATTCCCTTTTTCCAGAATATTTAATATCCGTATATGCAAGATTCTAAAATAAGCGGAATTTTAGAGTTGAATTCTGAAAAAAGGTATAACCCCGATTTTACATACAATTTTACGATTAGAAAAGTAAAACTATGGCCATTTATATGATACATTATTTCCAACAAAAAAGTGCGGAACTTATGGCCATTTTATTTTAGACTTAGCTTCCAATACAAAGTGATCAGAGCTTTCATAAAACTTAAATCCACTTAGAAATAAGTTCAATGGCACTTAAGTCTATTTAAGAGGACATTATAGTTACACTAAACTTTTGTTCATTTAAGTTAAGTCATCATCATTCATTTTTCTTAAATTAATACAAATACATATCACATTTATTTTCTTTACATCACTTCTATTTCTAACAAAGCATAGATATCTAATATCTATCTATATGTCAAATAATTTCCTTAAAACTTTATATGCATTATAAACTGTTCAAATTATTATTAAAAATACCATCAGATGCATAAAAGCATTTCAATTTTTTATTCAAACTGTTCTCAAAACAAAACGAAATATAACAGTTCCTATTAAACCACTCTTTCATCTACTAACAACAAAAGTGTTATAATACATTTCAAACATCAATGTTTTTGTTTACCAATTGTATCTGCATTCATACTTTTTAAGCTACAACACAACACAACTATTATTAATAAAACACAACATGTTGAAATCATGTTGATTTTAAACTTGGTTTCATACAAACATGCATATAACAATTTTGTATGTTTAAAGTTAATCGATCAAATTTAAACGCACAGAACTTAGTTCATGGTTTCAAACAAAATCAAAAAAAAAAGTTGTGTGTGTGCATTAATTTTTACATGTTAGTATTGTATGATCTAAAACCAAATATGTATTTTAATTGTTATACTGTATAGTGTATACATATTCCTATTTTATTGTATGTAATGCAGAATCCAATTAGAACAAATTAAATTATGTCAATACAAATTGGTATGATGAACTTTGATAAAATAATATAATCCTGCGTGAAGGATAATTTAGAATTCATGCCTATTATTTTATTATATGTATATTATATAGTATATTGATTTGCAGTATACCAACAAAATGAAAAGAAGTAAAGTACTGTAGCAACAATTAACTGCACATTTTTGATTATAATATAACTTGACAACAATTAATCAAAGGTTTGACAAGTTTTTACCAAAAGCAAATTTAAGATTTAGAAATTTCTTTATAGTTTAAGATTTGGATTAACCAAAAATGCACTAATTTCAAAAATGTGATCATGTAAAAAAACAGGAAGCGCAAGCAACTAATAATATAAAAACAACAAGAAAATTTAATCGTTTTAAGAAAAAAAATTAATGTGTGGCGCCAGCTTTTTTTTTAATTTTTGTTTTAAAAAAGTGTAAATCAAATCACATAAAAAACGACAAAACAAAAAAAAGGTATTAGACAATTTTTAACTAAAGAATTAGTGTTTGATTATAATAATCAGTATAATAATGTTGAATAAACGCATATATATATAGAGGACATGTAAGAATATATATATTTTTTAGTGTATAAATGTGACAACGCAATTACACAGCCTTTCCTTTTCAGGCGTGGCTATAAATGTCGTAAGGGAGGATTTATTCTTACGACGTGTTTAGGATTCTAACCCACATTCCCTCGGTGTTTATAACGATAAACATATATGTATATTTATTATTTGTTTTAATATTAATTTTAGTAAATATTATTGACATAACTTTATTTAGATATATTTAAGACTGACTTAATTTTGAAATAATTGCTTTCATAAGGACATTAATTAAATATTAAACATAAATTGATCATATATATCAATCATAAATCCACAGTTTTAGCTAAAATAATTAAATTTTGTATTATTCAATCCATAAATTTGAAATCCTATTTTGTAGAGAAAATACAGGGAAGAGTAGCTGCATATTTGCTGAGGACTGTTAATTTTTAGTACCTTTAAGGAACTTAACTTTAGTTACGTGATCTAATTTAAGTTTTATTTTATATTTGATTCTAGTTAAGTGTCATTAAATATCATAAATATACAAACATCTTAAGATATAATTGAAGATTGAATCTGAAACTCTTAATTGAAATCACTTCTGAAATTGCTAATTGGTAATTGTAAAATAAGTATTAATCTTATTAGTAGTTTGGTTTTCTGTTGTTGATTTTCAGCATATTTTTTTTTGTCCTAATAATTTCTTTGAAGAATGCTCTTCAGCATGTATATAGCAGTGGAATGTTGGTGGCACATTGCACATTTTTAGATGATATTTTTGTTATAATTATTATGTTTTCTAGTTAAACAACTTCTAATTAAGTCTTTACCTACAGTGTTTTTA
The DNA here is from genome assembly GCA_947095535.1 of Poecilobothrus nobilitatus. Classification (NCBI taxonomy): domain Eukaryota; kingdom Metazoa; phylum Arthropoda; class Insecta; order Diptera; family Dolichopodidae; genus Poecilobothrus; species Poecilobothrus nobilitatus. Next base: position 63,578,242 of record OX352773.1, read on the forward strand.
TTTTCAAATACACTATATTTTTTTTTCCAGTTTTTACTTCTTTTGACAGAACGTCTCACATTTTGACATTTTGTTTTATATTCTTTTTTCTTTTATTTTTCTGCAATACAACACTAGTAATAGAGAAATAAATCTTAGCCTTTCTTTTCAGTTTCAACCAACGCCTAATAATTTTATTTAACATAGTTCCAAAAATCATAACATTATAAAATTATAAGGAAAGTAATTTTCTACTCAGTGTTTGCGTTCGTTTTACACAAAAATAGTAGTTGAGAGTAGTTAGGAGTAGGTGATAAATGGAATGGTTATTAATTTAACATACCCATATATTTACTCTTATCTACTCTTTGTCAAAACCTGTTGTATAGTATAAAAAAATATGATGAAATTTTTAGCATTTATATAGTAATTTAATATTCATAAAGAAATTAAAAACTGCAGAGATTCATTAAAAACTCCTTCCTTGATTATTATGTATGCAAATAATTTAAGCAATTGTAATACTATATATAATTGATGAATTTTTTATTTATCATAAATTTTTTAAAAATAAATTAAAAATGATTTATACCTAATTTTGTTTAATAAACTTTTGCAAATATGCAAAAAGATAATAACAATAAGAAATGGTGACTTTTCCACGTGCCGTCATGGAGAGGTATAATTGGTCGTGGGATGTTATTGTTACATATTTCTACTAATGTTTACCCGAAAATAAATTGTTTATTAGGAATAGTTTCTTCTTTTCTTTTTTCTTTTTTTTTTAAATCCTTTTAACATTTTAAAATAAATTTCCCGAAATTAATCTATGAACATAATTAACAGCAGCATAAATTTTGTTATCGAATAACATCTAAAAATAAATAAAAAAAAAACCTAACTTAACTGTCATATTCTTTTATATGGAAAAACTATCTCGTTTTGTTTTCTTTTAATTTTACATTTATCAATTAAATGTATATACAGTGTATAAAATATACCCAAAAATATAAATCAATATTATATGAACCATAAAGTTCAACTATCCATCTACATCCATTGATCGATCAATCGATCGAAATTGTCGCCGAAAACAACAATTACGAAAAGAAATACATATATGTACATATATATATGAATACATTTTTCTATTAAAATTCAAAAGATACCGACCTTTTAATCAACGAACATCAATTGAAATATACCGTCTTCATTTAATACCCAATTGATTTAAACTTTATATGATCTCGATCTGATCTTAAATTTTTTATGAGCACATTAGACCATAAAATATTTTTTTTTGTCACATATTTTTGTTCATATTCTTTCTATCGTTCATAATTTTCTGCACACTAAATTAAAATTAATATAATGATTATGATTGATAATGATCATTATTATGATCCAAATCAAGTAAAGATTTGCCCAATATATAAGCAAGTTCAATAATAAAAATCAAATAAACATTTGACCCTTTTACTCATCTAATCAATGTGATAATATTTTCATGCATAAAAAATGAAAATCGATCGAATATCACCTAACCAAAAAAAAAAAACATTTGTTACAATGTATCATTACTATTATTTACTCCTGTATCTGTTCTGTTTGATCTCAATTTTAGAATTTTTAATTTCATCATTAAAAGTATTTATTAATGAATTCTGACAGAGATCCTTAAAAAAAAAAAGAAAGATAAAAACAATAATATACTTACTTAGAACTAAATGAGTCTCATAATACAAAAAAAAAAAAAATGGCATTAATAATCAATTTTCGAATTTATTTAAAAAGAAATAAGATCAAAAATCATCTCATATCAACTCAGACAAAAGGCGCACAAAGAGAAAGACACAAAAAAAATGGATAACAAATTTTATTACAGACAACAGTTTAATATTTAGGTTACATTTAAGAATTATTAATCTAATGATTAATTTAATCGATCATAACTGAATATTCAATTAATCATCAAATTATTATCAAGATTAAAAATTTTTTTTTTTTTAGTTAATTAATTTGTTGCACTTAAAGATATATTTTTTTTTTTTTTAGAATTGATACATTAAAGATCTTAATTAAATACAATTATTTGTAAAAAACATAAATAAGGACATTTTCTTTTTCCATGTATGTATACAATTTAAAAAGATTTAAACTTTTAAAGTTTGTATTTTAGAACTGACTAACAAATTTAAATTGACTTTCTGTTATTTTGGACAATTTACAACACAAATTGAATTTCCATGAAAATTGAAAACTTATATATTTTTTATATGTCATTTTTGATACAAAAACTAAATGCAGTGTCAGTTAATATATATGTATTTATTTAAATTTTGGTTATAGAGATTTTTAACTTTCTTTATCTTTTTTTTTTTAATCATTTAAAGATTAAAAATTTGATTGCCTACAATTGTCTATGATTCGCCTATAATTGTTCCAAATAAGCAGTTCCCACATCTAATATTTAACTTTCAATTAAAGGAGATCTACTATCACACGATCGTCAGTTTTATCTCATCAATACATTTTTAAGTTAGAGTTCATCTTTGTTTCTGATGTTATGACTAGCAACTAATTTTCATAGGGAATTTCTGTACTAAATTATTTATATGTTTTCCCTATTTCATATAATTTAATATCTTTTGATTGTTTCTTTCAATATACCATAATTGACTATTTCATTTGCCCTCGTTTGGACTCTTAAATAGTTACTTTTAAAATGGCCAGATAGAATAAATTCTTGAAAGTCTTAACGGAACTTATTAAACATTTCCAAAGAGGTACCACAGAGGTATAACAAAATTAATCCTTTCCCACAAAAATAACCTTTAAAAATACTATAACAGATATATAAATAAAACATTAACCGTTGTGAAATTTTTAACTGGACCAGTGCTAAATCAACAAAAAATTTTTTATAAAAATATTTTTTTTCAATTGTCTAAACTGAAAAACATTTAAATCTAAAATAAAAGGCTAAAAAATTGATTTCCTATTGTAGCCCCGTAGAACGAAAAAGAGACAAAGAATCAAAACTATTAATAATACAGTATTGGATTATTATTATTTAAGGAGTAAAAGTAATAACAGGACCTTTTGATGTAAATCTATTATACTCCCCTATTAACACGTCCTGTGGATTTTGTCTACTGTCCTACTGCCTGTAAGAAATTGAAGATTTGTAAAACTTTTTATTGCTGAAAGTTAATCTTCGGGTAAGCAATACGCTCTTGTTACACATACATCTTCTTCGGAGTAAAACTCCGTTTAAAAGTTTTTGATTATGTGTCCTGGAAATGAAAAATGCTTTAGATTAAGAAAAAACATATAAAATATTTTTCATTGTTTTTTATTGTCTTTTGTTAGATTAATGGCTTTCATCCAATGAATTTGATTCGAGATCGGACACTCGTAATTAAAATTCGATTAAAGTTTTTTTTTCCATATTAATAACGGTCTTAAACATCTTCATCAGGAACTTTAAGATTTAAATCAACAAACAGATTTAAAATCGATTTTTAATTTAAGATTTAAACCAGTTCAAATTAAAATTTTATAACCTTTTCAATAATTTAACTTTAAAGTTAATCCTTATTTTACAGTATTTATAGTTTTCCTTTTAGAAAACAACTGACAATTTGACTAACTTCTTACATCTTATTTTACAATAAATATAAATCTTTTTTTATATAATATATTGTCTTCATCTGGTTTTTATTTTTATTTTAGGTACTGTTAAAATTATAAAAAATCCATGAATAAAAATCCTAAATGAAAAATTATAACCCAGTATACAATATAACACAAAGATAGTGATATCGCAACGGTAACAGCAGCAAAATTACATATAACAATAGCAAGAAAAAGAATGCAAAAATCAGTAGCAACATCATAAATGATCGTATACATTCATACTATAATCATTATTATCTTAAAACCATCGTCATCGTCATTATATTATTATTATTATAGTGCCCACTTAAATTTTTATTTTTATTCTTTTTTGTTTTTTTTTTCTGTCTTTTACTTAATATATTTTACTTTACTTAAATATTATATTATCTACCTATAATGTTATTAATCTTCTTTGATCATCGCGAAAAAACCGCGCAATCATCAACAGCGCGTTATTATACTCATATATATATAAATTTATTTAAAAAATAAACAAAATAAAAAAAAAAAATAATAAAAACTGGACCATTAATGATAATGAATGGATGATTCTTTTAGATTTTTTCTCTTTTATTTTCTTTTATATACTTATATATAAGATCAGCATATTATAAGTATGCATTGAACATTATTATATGGGTATTAATTTTAATATATACTGATGATATGCTGATTATCATCATCATCATCATCTTCATCATTATCACTTAAAGACTGATCGCAGTGTTCTAACGAATCCACCGACTGACTGATCTGATCAACCGGTAAAATAAAATCTATAAAGAAAAGGGAATGAAATGAGACTACAAAACAACCCACAAAAAAAAAAAACAAAACCAAGAACAAAAAACAATAATAACTAATAAACGTTTCATCAGGATTAAATGAATTTCTTCTCAATTAAATACCGCCAACAGTATAATATTCAAGTATATATATATATTATTATTATATAGTAATATATTTTTGTATATATATATATATGTATATATATATATATATATATATTATACACATATAAGGTAATAATTGTTTAAAAACATAAACAAAAAAAAAACAACAATTCCCATATTGTTCTAAGCTCAAATCCAATAAATAATTTAAAAAAAAAACCCCTTCGACAACTAAAAAAACAAAAAATGTGGAATAGGAAATGAAGAACGTCCAGTACTAAGAATATTAATATTTAAATTAAAAAACAATGTCCTTAAAATTTTGAAAACTACCGATTAAAATTTTAAGATTAAGAATCTTTTGTGTAATTACGTTTTCTTCAATATACAAAAAAAAACATAAGAAAAATCAACCGGAAAACCATGAGCTCTAACCAAGAGCTCTTAATCAAAAGAATTTCGGTGATTTTAATATAGAGTTAATATGTAGGGTTGCTAATATTCAACATGTTTTTTTTTTTTTAATTAAATCACTTCAAGTTTTTCTTTTCTTTTTCAAGTAACTGAAAAAAAATTGAATTTTGTCGGTATTTAAGCGAGTTTAAATTAAAAAAATTTTTTTTTTAACATGACATAAATTTGTTATATTTCTTACTATGGTCCTTAAATTCAGATCAAGATAATTTTCTCTAATGTAACACAGCAAATTATGGATTTGGATTTACAATTAAAGATACACATATAATTAAGTCCTATTTATCGACACTTTTTTTAGTAAAATGTTTTCACTAATTATAAATTGTTTAATACGAGTACAAGATTTTTGTCATCATTACAAAAAAACAAGGAAGAATACAGTTGCTTCATATAGCTCTTCTCAACTATTATCCAAAATAATGCTTTATAGTGTTTAAAATATGTCAAATATATACTAATTGGGGCCTGGGTGGGCTAGTGGGTAAGAGCGTATAAAATACGCTCTAAAAAAACCGAGGGAGTGTGGGTTCGATTCCCACACACGTCGTAAGAATAATTCCTTTTTACGACATTTACAGCCACGCCTGAAAAGGTGGCAGTAAAATGCACAAAAAAAAAAATTATATCCTTATCACTCTGCTTATAATTTTTATTTTTTACTTTCCATTATTTTTAAAATACATAAAAAAATTTACATGTTAGCTATCTCCAGCCATGGTCCAATCATTTCAATTTTGTCTTATTCAATCATATAAGTTTCGGAAATATTCCTTATGATTCTTAGTTTTTTGAGTTATCGTGCTGACCACCAAAACTTAATCTACTAATTTTTTGATTTTGATCCAAGTCATACATTTGAGTTTATATATCTATCATGCTTATTCGAGATATTGCAAGCAGAGGAGCAATTTTAATCTACTTGCAACTATTGTAGGAGTATATAAATACCATTAAATACTCAAAATAGATATTTTTATCAGCCGAAAATGTCAGCCACAATATGATATACAATGTCTTAACATTTCGTAAAATAAACTATACGTTGTGGTTAATCTAAAAAATAAAACAAAAATAAATGTTAAACTTGTCTGTGATAATTTATTAACATTTACATTAATTATGTAACATTTCTATTTTCTTACAATATTCTATACAACAGCTGATGTCAATTCAACCTTCCTAAATTCTATATTATCTAATATATTTTGTTAAGTGTATAACATTATTAACGGTACCCTTAATCCTGTTTTAGGTAACAAAATATTTAAAGCATTTATGTACTATATGTATGTGTACAGTTGATTTTCTATTTCTCATGTTATATTTCATATGTTAATAAAATCTTATATTTTAGAAAAATATTACATTTAAGTTCTCATCAACATTAACATAACATAATATAACCATATATCTATTATGTTTTATTGATATATAATTTGATATTTATTTCATTACATGAAAATCGCATTTTGTTGTTTTTTAATATTTTACAACAATTTCAGAAAAACTTTCAATTGTGTGTGGTTTTTTTTTTTTTGAGGTAATAAATTACTTCATAAACTTTATCATATCGCCATTTTTCTTCTAATAAAATATACATATAATAAAATTTAAATAAATATTAAGAAAAAAACAAAAAAAATTGTATGGATTTTCATTAAGCGTTAAAACGTTTTTAAAAAAAAAAAATGTTTATTTCATTTATAATTTTATTTTATTTTTTTTTTCTTTTTCATTTGATTGCTTATTGTACCAATGCGAAATTAATCCAGAATTTCTTATTTTGCAATATGGTTTCTGAAATTTTTTTTTTTCAGTCTGCCCTTTTCTTCAATATCCCATTCAAAATTAAAATATTTACAGAAAGTCGAATAGAAATGTTACCAAATCAAACCAAACCTTTCTATCAAAGAATAATCTATATTTATTTCAGTCAACCCTTTAAAATCTTTTTCTAGGGACCATAAACATTTCTTTCGGGACAAAGAAAACAAAATTATCAAATATCTTTTTTTTTTTTTTTTAAAGTGAACTAAATTAATTTTAATTTAAAAACTTAAAAGTCTTTCAGTATTCTGAAATATCCCATTTAGATTTTCCTCTTAAAAAACAAAATAATTTTTGTAATAATAAATTTTGTAATTTTTGTAGGTAATCCTTGCTTTGAATTTCAAAATCAAGTATTTGGATAGAAAACCTTTTCCGTTGCAAGTTTATTGCAAATATTAGAAAGGTACGAACCATTCCTCTATTAAAATTTGAATAATAAAGTTTTAATAGAGGAATTGTTGAATTAATGAAGTTTTTCTTTAATTCTGACAACTAAGTCATTAATATCAAAATTTTACCGTATATTGTACAATGGACGTCAGACTTATTGTTTATCAACTTCCAAAGCATATGATTGCACCAAATGGATCAAAATGGATTTGATCTTTAAATCTTCTACATACTGTTGTCTTAAGAAGTTGAGAAGTTTAAACCACTTTATCATATTTTTTTCAAACTAACCAAATAATCTGAATCATTTTATACGAGTAGTAATTTATTATAAAGAAGCAACTGTTACCAGAATAACGATAAAAATTTTATTTAATTTATAATACCGATTTATTGAATAAGTTTTCTTTTTCTTCAACTTTAAAACGATCAATCGGCTTTTTTTTTTTAAATATATTTAAAAAAAAATTAACTAAATCGTTAAGCAATAAGCTACTGATCTTTTTTTTATATTTTTAGTTTTGTTATTTTTGATGTTTTACCGCCAATTCTAATTCTATTTCGATTTTTGTTTTTATTCAATTTACATGTATTTCAATTTTTTTTTTTTTTTTTACATTTTTATTATTATTAACTTAAATACCTTTAAGCGATGCATTCTTTATATTATATTTATTTATTTGTTTTGTTGTTGTTATTGTTGTTGTTTTTTGTTACGTTTCATAAATTTTTTTTTTTTTATAAACAAGGAAAATTTCATTTTTTATGTACATATTTTTGTTTTTAAATAAATATAACCAATAGATTGGAAACACCGTCAAAGAGAATAGAAGTGACGAAAAAGATTATTTTCTACTTAAAAAATTTCTTAAGCTTCTAAATTGAATGAATGAATTTAAAATATTGATTACCTTATAGACAAAAGTCAATTAAAATGTAGGAGGTCATTGAATATAAGACAGTCACAAAATTTATCTTCTGTACTTTAAAATTCTTATAGTCATTTTTATTTTAATGATATCTTTTATACAGGTATCATCAAATACAGTATCATATAAAATATGCTGGACATATGCTCTTTCTTTTCTTTTTATCTTGTTTTTTTACCTAAATAAATAAAACAACCAAAATAGTTTCTTTTATCAGATATTCATCCGATATTTTTATTGACAGTAATATTTGTAACCACCAACACTCGTCTTTATAGAGAGTTCGTCTAAAATAATTTAAAGAGAATTGTTTTTTTTAATTGATTAGTTTTTCTATTTTGGATTACCACAGTAGTAAAAGTGATATGACTTTCTGAGTATACTCTTTCAGTCAATTTCAATTTAGGCAAGAGCTTAAACAAAAAAAATTAATTCAATATTGACTTATTTTTTCGAAGTTTATTGTAAACTATTATTTCCAAATCTTAAGCCATCCAGCATTCTTGATTTAAAAGATAAATACATATTAGTTCCAAAATTAAATGATTGAAATATAGTCGCTGTAAAATATACATTAATTTTGTAGTCCCCAAAAAGGAGTACTGTTTATTTTTTAAAAATTTCTTCATTAGTTTCCCGTCTACCCGTCCGTCTTTCCATCTGTTTACAAAACTGCCACATAGTTTAAAATAGAGCAATAAAATTTAAAACTATATGAATAGATTTGGCATACCTAAAGTTCTACTTAATATATTTTCAAAACATCAAAGTTATATAGTGTTTTGCAATTTAGTCTGTAAAATTTACCATTATATGAAAATAATATTTTGCAAGAATTTGCTTCTTCATAATTTCGGCACTTTGAAATTTTGAGAGAAGAAAGATTATTCAGTTTCAAGGTTCAGGGTTTTCTTAAAATTAAAGAACAGTCTCTCGTTTGATCTTGCTTGATATCTCTTGTTTTAACTTTGGCTCGACCAAACAAATCTATGATCTACATAAAATCTTAAACAATCAACTTGACTCTTAACCTTAAATCGCCGCAATATTGATAAATAATAGAGGTTTTAATTGGACACTGTTCAATCATCAGAACTCCTTTATATGACTTTTGTAGAAACTATAAGATTGCAGAGAAATTAATTTTTCATTTGTTGCACGAATACTCAGCTCTGGTTCTAAAAAGAAGAAACTTTTCTTAAATTTTTTTTAAATAACCTTTTTGATCTGTTGGAGGTATATTTAAACAATGTATATCGCTCCGTAAGAAGCTCCTAATGCTTTTAATTAAGAAAAGTACTGATTCATGGTACAATAACGGGCCTAAATTGGCGTAAGTGTGCATCTGCTATCCCTACCTTCCTACCTACCTTCATATACTGCCTTGTTTGTCATTTTTAAATTTTTTCTTTTAATTTCTCTTAATCTTAAAGAAATTAATATTATTACCTCAAATTTATATATTATCCTCTCTTTAAACTATTAATAATATCCCAAACCATATACAGTATATTTGCATTTAAGGCTGCTTGACTTTAATTAATTAATGAAAATTTCCAACTGTCACTTCTTGGACAGAGTGTCCTCCGTTGATTTTCTCATATCCTTAAAATTTAATTTTGAAGACAATCTAAACAAAAATAAAAGATTCGATAAACAATCTATTAAATTTAGTCCAACACTGTTTTAATATTATATAACTTTCAGATTTTAATGATTATTTAAAATTATAATAGTCATAGCACAACACAGTCCAGTCAAGTATGTGTATAATAAAAATCATTCAACCATTAGATGCCATGCCTATAAAAAAAAAAAGTTTTTCTTTTCTTTTTTTAAATCTTTTAAAATTATTCATTAGTTTTTTTGGTTGTTTTGATTTTTTTTTTGGGGCTTTCAAACATTAAAATATCATTAAATTCAAAAGAAAAAAAAAAAAAAACTTTAAGTTGTTATATTCAAATAGAAGGTAATTAATGCAAGCAAGGTGCATTTATATCATTAACAAAGTGTGCCGTTTTTTTTTTTGGTCTTTTAAATTTTAAATTTAACTGTTCTAATGATTTTATAGCGAAAAAATAATAAAAAAAAAAATACTTTAATTTGTAATAAAATTTAAATTGTTTTTAATGTTAAGTTTTGATGTTGGTTTAACCAACTAATTGATCTGATGAAATTCTGGCATTTTTAATGACCTCCTTAAAAATTTACATAATATTTTTATTGTTCTTATATTTTAGGTTTTCTTCCTAATTTCAAAATCTGTTAAAGTACAATAAGATATAATGAAAAATATGTATTTATTTTTTAAAAGCTCCACCAACGTAAAAGACAACAAACTAACTAAAAGAAAATTTATGATAAAGGATAAAAAAAAACAACTCAAGATATTGATTGATTAATTTTAGCAACAGCTGAATAAATTCACATTATAAAAAATTCAATATAAATTATTGATTTTATTATATATACATACATATATTATATATATATATGTATACTTAATAAAAAATATAATACATTAGATAAAAATAATTTACTTCAATAATATTTTATTATAATGTTTTCGTTTTATAAGTTTTCCTATGCTAAAAACAAATTTTACAAAATATTCTGAATCTATAAATTTTAAAACAAATTTGAAATTTTGAGAAAATAAAGATCTTAAAGAATTAGTAAGATGCCTCAGAAAATGCCTTTTTTTTGCTACCTCCTATTGAAGAGCTATTTTGGCTTAAAAATTGAAAATTTACAATATTTAAAAATTTGTAACTTAGAACCTGTGCAAATTTTCTCAAAATAAGACATACAAAATTAAATCTTCAATACTATATTTTTACATGTGTTAATAGATTTTCTTAGTTATGTAGAGTTACGAAGCTGCAACCCGCAAGTTCAAATTAGTAAAAAAAACCCTATTTTCAAATATATATATTTCAAATTCCGTTTAATATTTTTTCAATATAGAGACATCAAACAACAGTAATAATATTAACTTTATAAATCAATATCTGTTAAATATATAGTATTTAAATTTTCCGTCATATGAAACAAGATTTTAAAAAGGTTAATATATACGAAGGACAAAAGTCCTTCGTATATATTAAAAATACTTTTAAGTACATTTAAGAACTTTGAAATTTTTTAGAAAAGAAAGATTTTTTGTAACTATATTCAAGTTATATTAGAAACATTTTTTTGCATCACCCCTCGGTTTACTACTAAAAAATTTAAAATTTATTATTTTTAGACATACTGTAGCTTAGGCATTTGTAAAATGTTTTGCAAATTAACATGCGAAAAGTGTAAATTTTTAATTTTTGTATGTCTAATCCAGTTTAGTTTTCCGAATTTTTTAAAGTTTCCCTAAAATTAAAGAAAGTATTTCTTGATTTTTTACAATTTTACAAACATATAAAATTCTAAACTGTTTTTGTTGTCTTTTAGAAAATGTACACCTTTTAAAACCGTTGGTTTACATTCTTCATTGTTTAATTTTATTATTAATTGTATAGATAACAAGGTAGAATGTAAACCAACGGTTTTTAAAAGCGCACATTTCCAAAACTTAATACAAACTGTTTAGAAGTGTGACTTACACAAAAATTTGAAAATTTCATGTAATAAGAAAAAATGTGAAAATAGGACATTTTTGAAATTTTGAGGGGCCGTAAGTCCGAAATTCTATATAACTAAGAAAAGCCGTTAACACACGTAAAAATATATTATTGAACCTTTAATTTTCATGTCTTGCCGAAGAAAAATTTGTACAGGTGCCTAAGTTACAGGTGTCTAAAAATAGTAAATTTTCAATTTTTGAGGCGTAATAACTCTTAAAGAGGGGGTGTTACCAAAAAATTTTCTGAGAAAACTTATACTAATTCTAAAAGTTCTTTCTTGTCTCAAAATTTCAGGTTCCTATCTAAAGGGGTGCCGGAGTTATGAAAAAAGAAATTTCATGCAAAATGTGGTTTTCACATAACGGTAAATTTAAATAGTAAATTACAAAATATTACATAATTTTGATATTGTTTTATATAGATAATAAAATTTTCGATCTTCTGGCGGTTTTAGATTGCAAAATTATTACGCAGAGCCCGAGATATATACATCTGAAAATGGGGCTTTTTTGCAATTTTGAAGAGCTGCAACTTTGGAACCCTTTACAATTAAAATAAACCTTTAACACACGTAAAAATATATTATTGTAGCTTTAATTTTTATTTCTTGCAGAAGTAAAATATGTACAGGTTCCTAAGTTACAGGTGTTTAAAAATAGCAAATTTTCAATTTTTAAGCCCTAATAGCTCATAAACAGGGGGTGGTCCGAAAAAATTTTCTGACCAAACTTATACTAATTCTAAAAGTTCTTTCTTGCCTCAAAATTTCAAGCTTCTATCTAGAAGCGTGCCGGAGTTATGAAAGTAGAAAAATCATGCAAAATTTGGTTTTCACATAACGGTAAATTTAAATACTAAATTTAAAAAAATTGTATAATTTTGATATTAATTTACAGAGATAAAAGAAATACCTGTCGAATGACGTTTTCAGATTGAAAAAATCTTAAGCAGAACATAAGATATATGCATTTAAAAATAGGGCTTTTTCAAAGTTTGAGGGGCTGTAGCTCCGTAATGGGGGGGGGGCTACATGAAAAGTTGTTCCACAAAATTATTTTTTTTATGAGACCTACCTATGGTTAAAAATTTTTTTCTCTATCTTTAACGGTGTAGAAGTTTTGTAAACAGACGGACGGACGGACGGACAGAGTGAAACTAATAAGCACATTTTTTCAAAATTTTTTTGGAAATGTGCTAAAAACAGAGCTAATTAGTATTCAACAATAATATTTTCTTGTACGTCAGTAATGAAGTCAAGGCATTACAGGTACCTATTATAAAACAAGAGTATGAGAACTATTAAACATACACCTCTGTATTATATGCTATCATGTATATTATATGCACCATATGCTGAAAAATCTAAAATAAATTACCATAAACAAAAGAATTATTTTTTAAGTTGTATTTTTTTTTTGTTTAAAATAAAATATAATTTATTTCTCTGTACTTAGAATTTTGGAAACATTCAGTATGTGGGCGATGTACAGTCGTATAGTTTGAGAAGTACAAACGATTTTAAGAGTTTCAAAATTTAATAAAACGTTTTTTTATGTATAGAAGATTTACAACTTTTTAACCAAATTACCAAATGCAATCAAAGTGGAATCAGATATCAACAAATTTATCAAATTAATAGCTAAATTTATAAAACAAAACTTTTCAAAGGGTAATTCTGTGCAATTTGAAAATAATTAAATAATATAGTAATAATTTATGGAAAATTCTTAAATAAATCAAATTAAATGAATTTTAATAATTGATGGAATTCTAATAGGAAACATAATAATAGTGTAAAACCATATTGTTTGTAACTATATTTTTCTTTTACTATTAAATATTTTTTTTTTTCATTTTTGAAACTAATAAATCAATAAATAAGAAAATTAAAAATTACCACAGTTAATAAGTCATCCCAGCCATCAGTACCCTGATTTATTTTTTTTCCTTAATTATTTTAAAGATCTTAACTTTATTTCTTGAAATAACACCTTCAAAATATTTTTCTTCAGTCTGTACAATTTTAAATAAAACAGAAGATTCATATTAGAAATTAAAGTGTATATTATTGTTGTATAGTATAATGTATTGGTTTATTTAAACAAAAGTAACATAGATCAAACAGATTTCATGTCAAGTGCCAAATAGATTTACATATAGTAGCGTCCTTTCAACGGAAACAAATTTTATATATAGAAATAAGAAGGATAATAGATTTTGTAAATCATATAAATAAATTAAATTATATAATTTAATATTTAACATTTAAGTTCCTTCAACCTTATGCTGGATTTATTACTGGTGAATAAAAATGCTCGTGTATCTTTCCTATATTAAAATTTTAAATTCTGTAATTTTTCTCTCTCTAAAAAAATTTCTATACAACTTCAACAACGTACGTACAAATTTCAAATATACTTTTAATTTGAAATTAGAAGTACATACTTATGTATATATTTTTTTACTGTCATTTTTATGACATATATTACATACATATGACATATAGATATATTGGCAATTGACATATTATTCAAACTAAAAAATAATAAAGTTAATTTCGGATGTCTATTAGATATTCATTTTTTTGTTTTGTTCGGCAAAAATTTGCTGAAGTAATGAATCGTCATTCGTCGTAGAGAGAATCCTTTTCAAAAAATAAAATTGCAGCTAAAATTTACTTAAGTGATGAATATATCATCATAATATTTAATATGTAAATGATAGACATTTAAAACCCTTTTACTCAATGATTATCCAACCGATTTTCACTGTTTTTTTTTTAAATGATAAATATTTAGTCTATCTTACAATACCAATATTTTTCCAAAATTTTCTAATTTTCCATTTTTATAAAAAAGAAAAACCATATAAAGAATATACATACATATAGATGTATCATATAGTATAATCTATATCTATTATATATTCAAATAAGACGCTCTTTTTTTGTTCTTTTGTTTCCATTAAATTTTACATTTTCCCTTTTCTTTTTCTACATGCATAAACAAAATTTTTAAATGATAGTTTGTCGTTTTTACGATTTTTTATTTGAGTAAACATGAAATGTAACATGTAAAATTTAATAAAATTTTCAATATTACTACATAAACCAGGGGCATCTTATAAAATGCATCTTATAATAGTTTCCAATATTCAATAAATCAGGGGCATCTTCTAAAAGATAATAATAACCGTGTTTTTACAAAAAATATCGTTTGCAAAGAAATTTTAAGAAGTTTTAAATAAAATCATAAAAAACATATATACTGTATAAATGTAGTTTCCTTATGATAAAATCAAAAAAAAAATTGATTATTTCGTTATTTAACTCAAAATGGACACAGGAGTTAAAATCAAATATAAATAAAGCTCTTAGTGAGGGCTACCAAATACTTATTAGTTAGACAAAATTTAAAAAATTATAAATATTGGCTACGGATAATTTATGGTTAACCTTAATTATTTATCAAACAATCTCAAATTTCGAGTTCAACGTATAAATAAGAAAAAAAAAAACAATAATAATACAAAAATCCTATACATTTAATAATTTGAATTTCGAGGGGCGGACGAATATACTATCCATTATTTAAAATACACAAAAAAAAACTTAAATTAAAAGTATTTTCAAATATTAAGTAAAGTAATTTAAATATTAATTTTAATATTTAAACTAATCAAAGATCAGTCTTGGGTCCGCTCTTATTTCTAATATATATTAACTGTCTTTTTTCCCAGCCCCTTTTAGAAATACCAATTTCATTTGCCGATGACACTGCTTTTGCGGATAATTGCAAAAATCAGCAGGATCTAATTTTTAATTTAAATCATGATTTGAATATTATCAGTCATTGGTTTAGCAAAAACAAGTTAGTGATAAGTTGTAAAACGAAATACATATATAATTTTTAATATTTACAATGCCTCGAATTTAATATCTTTTATCATGATCGTACATGTTGTAAAATTTCTGATAATACAGAAAATAATCGGATTTAGATAAGTCTTTGTGTTCTGATAATTGTTTTTTAATTGAAAGAGTGGAAAAATTTAAATATCTTGGTCTTATTTTTGACTGTAAAATGTCCTGGTCTGATCACACAACATATCTAAAAAGTTATTTACTTAATGTAATTAGACAACTTTACCTTATAAGACAATACAGTACTGCTAAAGCTGCAACTATCGCGTTTAACACACTATTTCAATCAAAGTTACAATATCGCATAGTTTGCTGGGGTGGTGCATATTTTAATAAATTGCATAATCTTCTAGTAGCACAGAAACACGCCATTAAAATTATATTTAAAAAAAAAGGAAATAATATAGCAGTTTTTACTTATTTTAAATGTTAAATATTCTTCCTATTAGAAATTTGTTTTTATTTAAGACGTTGAAATAATTTTTTTTTTAAGATTAGTAGGTCACTTAAATGTGAGATTTACAGAAAGA
Organism: Poecilobothrus nobilitatus; assembly: GCA_947095535.1. Lineage (NCBI taxonomy): Eukaryota > Metazoa > Arthropoda > Insecta > Diptera > Dolichopodidae > Poecilobothrus > Poecilobothrus nobilitatus. The sequence continues at coordinate 63,594,493 of OX352773.1, forward strand.
TCAAATCTTAGGATTAATAGCAGGAATTTTATTAATGTGCCCTTGTTTAAAAAAGTTCACTATAGTAATTTTATTTGAAAATTGTAGCACCCAGAGTTTTCAATAAAGCATCAGATGAAATTAGGAATACTAGAATTTACTCAGAATTTATTAAAAAATGCAAAGTTTGGTTTTAATTTTGACCAAATTGAAAATTTATTAAGCGTTGTAACTTAATTTTGCGTATTCTCAAATAATTTGTTGTCTTGCTACTTACTCATATATCTCTCCTGCTCTTCTGCTTTTTTTAGTATTAAAATTAGCTGTAATAATTTTTTGTTTTTACTATAATATAAAATTTTTTCAGTACCTATACATGTTTCCTAAAAGGAAATCCGTAATATTCTGATTTATATTAAATTTAATTTTTTGGATTTTTTTGTTCTTTTAGTATATCTATATTTGTTTTTCTTTTCTTTTACTTACCCCATAAGCATTTATACAATGTGAAAATTTGTAATGTAAATTTTTTAAAATCATAAATTGTTAATTAGCCATTTGATACTTGCCCTAGGCAACAAAATGACTGAATAGTTTATATTAGTTTGTATATCTCAAATGAAATGTAATACTTACGAATAAATTTTTTTATGAATTATGTAAATTATGAAAATAGTAAATAAAAAAAAAAAAAAAAAAAAAAAGTTTTAATATAGAAATAAAAATTTTTAATTTTAATTCGTTAGATATTCAAGGTATTTTAGTTGATTTACGTCATCATAAATAAGTAAAGTACCTATATCTGTTTTGACCCCGTATCACTGAACAACAATTTTTTTTTTTTTTTTTGAAATACCTAACAAATTAATCAATAAATGATTTATAATATCACTATAATATAATTTACTTTTAAAGAATTTTAAAAATTTAAAATAAATGAAGGTAATGAGAGGTCTCGGGTTCGATTACCGGCTGGGTACAACAATTATAATATAAAAAAAAAAAAATATGCATATATCGCAATATATAAATACTTAAATATATCACATAATATCTCGTACTCCCCACATTCCTACCAGGAAACAGGGGTTATACCTACCTGGCACATTTATGTACCACGGTAACTGTATATAAATAAATAAATAAATAAAATAAATGAATTTCCGCAATTTATTTAATTGTTGTAAAATGTGAACATGACTAATAATAAAAAAAAAAAAAACATTAGAAAACGTTTCATATACATCTTTAATATTTCCTTATACAAATTATTATTCGACTTATGAAATTTATTTTTTTTTTAATATAATTAAGGAACTTAGGAAATATGGAAAAAAAAAATTATTTTGTTTTACTTTGTTATTCCTATAAGCACATATGAATCGTAATTCAAATAATTATAAGCCAAGCTTCAAAAAACGCACTTTCCCTTTTTTTAATATGCATACATACATATACATATATATATATATATATATATATAAGAATAATTGAGTTTTTAACATCTATATCATATATGCAAAGCATAATTGCAAAAATTTCAAAATAAAATTTTCTTTGTTTTTTTTTTGCTTTTATACGTATGTGTATGTAAAAATGAAGAAATTTTTTATGCTAAACTGATTTTTGCTATAATAATCAATAATTATAAAAATTTTTCCAAACTACTTTTTTACCTATATATATATGCATATATATAAATGTTAATATGTACCTAACCTATCTATTATAAAAAAAAGTCTTCGATTTGTATGTTTAAAAATTTTCATAAGGCATAGAAAATTATTAAGTAAAACAATTTTTTTTTTTTTTTTTTTTTAATACAAACGAAATATAGTTTAAAGATTTTAAAGTTGTGTTAAAATCAGTCATTCGCATTAAAAACGAAAAAAAAAAAATAATAATTTTCCTATTATTAATTTTACACGGACGACAGATTTAAAATTGCGGTACTCTATAATTAATTATTATTAAAATATTAATAATATCTTATAGATATTTTCATAAAAAAATCATAAAATAAAATTAAAATATCAGTTATAAGATTATTATGATTTTTAAAATATTGTCAGAATGTCAAAAAATAATGGTATATATACTTTTAGTAGTAATTTTATTGTAAAGTTTCTTTATTTTTAGCACAAATCAAACGCATCACATTCGCAGTCAGTGATTTTGAAATATATTTAATAATAATCAATTATCTGTTATTAATGAAAACCTAGTAAAGGTACCGTTATTTTAAATTAAATATACCACCATGGCACTATCATAGAAACTTGAATTGTTTTCAATTATTATGAATTGAAACAAAAAATACCGTCTTATTTCCATTATCATTTTCTATTTATCTATACACTTAAGAAATATAATTGTGTGGTGATGTGTAAGTTGGTACTAACAGCATATACATCTCCACCATAAATAAATTTTTACATATGATATAAGTATTCTTACAAAGGAGTCATAAAAATTTTATAGTACAACAGCCACATCATCCACAACAGTTCTAAAACCAATTCCGAATTTCTTCAATTTATAATATTCAAACGTTGTCTTTAATTAATAGATATATAGTTAAAATTACCTTATAATAATAAACTTATTAAGGATTTAATATTTTTTTGTTAACATAATGAAAAATAAAAAAGCTGATTTTATTTATTAAATAACTAAAAATGGCCAGTCTTAAAAGATTAAAATTACTCTTAAAGATAAACTATTAATTTTGAGCTAACTTTTATAGATGTATACTTGAGTTGCAGACCTTCGTGAAGATTAACGTAATCTGCTTTTATCGCTAAATCTAGTCGCCTATTCTTTTAAGCCTTTTATGGGCATTTTCGAAATGATTCTTTTACATTAATTTTTTGGTTCACACTAGGAACTTTTATATCCCTACGTAAATCCCAAGTTCATTCATATCAACGACCACTCACTATATTACTTAAAAATTTATTTTGGAAGAATTAGATGCTCTGAATATCAGTTTGTTTGGCACAACCCCATTTATATTATTAATAAAAATTTAAATAAGCGAATTTTGAAAAGTCGAAAATTCAATATGGTTAAAATGGATATCCTATTAAAAAATAATTGGATATATTGCCATTCATCTTCGTAATGACTTCAAAAATTTCACTTAGGGTGCTATAATTGCTACACTTTAATAACTTAACACCTAAACATTTGACATGACATGGCTTGAATTTCAATCCATCTCTTAATATAATTCTAGGGTGTAATTTTTTTAAATCCAGGAAGAGTTTAATGTACTAACATAATTCTTAGATTTATAATGAAAAATTTCTTAAATTATTATACTAATACATAATAATAACCCCATTAAATATATGTACAAAGAGTTTTTTCTTTTAGCACACTATATTTTATTTTTTCTTATTAGGTGGCAATTTGTGGAAAGACATTATGGGTAGATTAAAATTTACACTGATTAAATTGTTATCCTTAAAATGATATCTTTATTAAAAATAGTTCTCATAGTTGTCAAATCAAAATTTTTTTCTATACTCTTACAACTAAATTTTTATTCAATAGCTTATATGTTTTTTTAACTTGCATATTATTGAACTTATATTATTGTTGAGCAGTCCAGGCATTATAAACAGGCTTTGTCCATTTTGTTGTATTCTATATGTAAAATCCATGCTGGCTGTCAAATCTTTTTATTCAATAAGATATATCTGAAATCCTGAGTTTTCGGTGTAGGTCATTATTTCAAACAAATAAAAATCATTATAGCAAGTCAAAATGTGTTTAATGGGTGATCAATAGAAGGTTAACATTTGAAATGTAGTAACTTCTACTACAGTCTTTTAGGTAAAAAATCTTGGAATTAAGCAATGATCAGATCAATATATGATATAAAAAAAAAAGTTGACTTACTTCCTCATCATATTATATATGAAGAGGAATCAAAATAAAAATTACTGCGAATGAAGTTATGAAGTTTAGAAATTCTTAATTAAATTGAATAGAGTGCAAAAACGAAATAATAATAGAAATCATAATCCCCATTCTCCATGTACTATTTATTATTACTGATGAGGTAATTTCAAATATTCGCTCAACTATTTTAGGGACAAATCCGGCTAAACATTTGTTATTTTTTTCAATATACAAGCAAAAATGTATAAAGGATAAAAAATTAAAATAAATTACGTTTTTAAAAAGTTTTTTTTTTTTTTTTTAATAACTGAACATTTAACGGTGTGGATAATTTTTAATAACTATTAATAATTTTTTAACATTTATAATAGTTAAAATTAACCTATTTTTAAATTGTTTTTTTTTTTTTTTGTTTTCATTGAATTATTAAAAAGTTCTCTCCATTATAAAACAAAATTAAAAAAAAAAAAACAAAAACTAAACCTTTTATTTTTTAATCATTACTATTATTATGTGTTTTTTTATATTTTTTTGTACTTCTTTATGAACTTTTTATAATTGACCATTTCAAAACTGAATAACTATCATTTTTTGTTTTTCAATAGATGGGGTCTTTGCATTTCATTGTTTTTTGTTTTGCTTCTTTTTTTTTTAGAAAAATAACGACAAACAATTAAAAAATAAAAACAAAAAAAATTTTTGAAAAAAAAAAAAGTCGTCCCCATCATACTTGTGTATAATTGCTCTAATTAAAACAAACATGTCAAGCGCATAAAAATAATCGTTATTTTCTCTCTCTTTTTTTTTTTTTGTTTCTGCTTGTTTTTTTTTTCTATTGTTTTCCTTTTATTTATTTTTTTTCTCATTGTGATTTTTTTCTTTTTGTTTTCTTTTGTTATCTCTTAAAATGGGGAAATAATTTTACGCTAGTTATTAAAAAGTAAAAAAAAAAAAAAACTTAAAAGTCAGTTAAAAAAAAATAAATCACGGTAGATAAATAACACAAAAAATAAAAAAAAAACATTAACTTTCAGTAAAATAATTACTGTTATATAAAAGCGCAAAAGATTTTTATTTATATATAGTTATCCTTTATAAAAGTGCCTACACCGAACTTATATAATATCGTCCATCTTATTTTGAAAAGAAGTAACAAAATCAAAAGGGCATAGGGCAGCCCCCTCTATATAATATATTTTATACTATCATTTACTATGATTTTAAATATTTTTATATATATACCTATATACTAATTTTTACTTAAGTTTCTATAGAAGATACTGAAAGTATTTCTAGTACTAAAATAAAAAGCCAATAAAAATAAGAAAGAATAAGTTTATATGATTATTAAATTACTCATACATTTTTTTACCATATGAAGTTTATGGTAAGTTTTATATTAAACCCCTTTTGCCATGAAATCAAAATTTTTGTTCTATGGGACTTCTTCGGAAACAATACCAATCCTCGTATTTGTTAATCTCATTTTTTTTTTTTTTTTTGTGGTTTAGTATGAGGTTTAGAAAATCGAACTTTTACAAAGTCTTAATCAAATTATATAAACAAAACAAGAGAGAACTTTTTGTATAAAACTCTAATTAATCTAAAAAGCATTGGTGGCAATTAACATTATATTTCCTATAGACTCCCACTTTTGACATACAGAGCCATCACATTATTTAAACCTATTATATATGTGCGTACTACTCTTCTCAAACCTATGTATAATATTAATTTCAAGCCAGTTAAACGTTTATTTAAAAAATAAGCGGAAATTTATTACCTCACTCAAGGATCATGTGAAACCATGAAAAAGGATACAAATCTATAATTTCAATCAAAAAAAAAATAAAAGAAAATTGTGAAAAAACCGAATTAATTTTATTAAATTAAATTTAAAATTCTAATTAAAATTTATGGTACCCACTTGTAAACTGTTCAATTTAAAATATTATTCTATCAAAAAAAAGTGACTCCATTTTATGACAGCAAAAGAAAAAACACAATGTCACTTGTCTCTAACGCGATTTTTTTGATTTTAATTTTTTTTTCTTATTATTGATTGAAATAAATCAAAATATAATAGAAAAATAAATTGTATTTAAAACGTTTCATATTTCAATTCAAACCACATAACAAGAGTGATGGCACTGTGCCATATTATAGTTACAAATAAAATAAATTTTTTTTAAAAAAAAACCTATAACATTAAACTGTATTAATAAATGAAATTTTTAAATTTTTATTATATGTAGGTATACATTTTATTATCTATTTTTTTATGCTTCTTTATGATATAATGTGGTGTTTTGAAACATAATAAATTACGCCGTATTGTCGTGCTATTATTATTATTATATATATATATATATATATATATATATATTTTTTTTTTTTGTAATATTGCAAAAACAAATTAAAGACAATCGACATATTATTATTACTTTTGTTATACAAGTAAACGTGATAAAAAAAGACAAAAAATAAAAAAGTGACACATAAACAAACACAATGCACAATATGCACAATATCAGACAATATGTTGTTACACTATTATTAAACACAAATTATATTTACGTACATCTTAGACTCAATCACAAAACGAAAAAAAAAAATTAAAACTAAAAGCGATATCTACGGCAAAAAAAAAATACGCCCATTTCTTTTTTTTTTTTCTTTTGTAGCTTAAATGGATACAAAACGGGAATTAAAAGCGAAATTTAATAGTTAAAATATTTATTTTAGTTTTGTTATTATGTTTTTTTTAATTCTACTATAATCTGTGAGTAGAAAAAACAATATTAAGAAACCAAAAAAAAAAAATAATAAAAAAAAACAAAAACAAAAAACAGGGAGCGTTTTGTAATTAAAAGTCTTCAATTCTCCGCCTGCATTTGTTTGGATTCCAAAAAAAAATAAATTAAAGAAACAAAGTAACAAATTAAAATGTTAATATGCGTACATATTGATATATGTATATATATCCATATTATGTATATAATACACATATATGTGCATAACAGCATATACAGTGAGTACTGAATATCATAAATAAATGAACATCTGAAAAGTATGTTAAATCTTTTTTAATATTATTTTAAAAAATATTTTTAAAGTTTTTGATCTTTATTTATGGATCTTTTTTTGATTTTAGTACCTATTGAAAAACCCTTAATCCAATACATATGTATATAATTTTTAATTAAAACTTGACAGAAACTCTATATTCAGTTATACTACTGCTATGATTTTCATATTAAAAAACTCATAATATTAATACAAAGAAAGCTTTTTAAAGTTTGATCATCGTAAAAAATACAACTTTTTCGAGACCTGGTTGCTTTTACTGCTTCTATTTCATATTTGCATTCACTTTTAATTATAGACGATATTCTTACTGAAACCACAATATATAAAAATCATCATTACGTCTGTGTGTTTAATAATCTTTATATAATTTATTAAATATTACATAATAAATAATAATAAAACGATTGTTACGTTAAGAACAAGCAAAAAATACAGTGTAAAAATTTACAATCAAAAATTAAACTTATTTGCTATTAAATTAAATTTAGATCTTGTTGTCCTCCTATTGTTGTTTTGTTGTCTTTAAGATGTCAATTTTAAAATGTCAAAAACAAAAATTCTTTTAAGTAGGTTTCTTTCTACTACTCTAATTAATAGGAAGAGAGATGTGTCGTTTCTTTTTTCTTATGTGTTTTTCTATCTTAAGTTCTTAATATTAAAATTTAATTAAAGTTATAAAAAACTGTCACAAAATAAGTGACAAAATTCTTAAAACTGTTTTATCTTGCAGAAAAATTTCTCTAAAGAAACTAAAACAATACATAAGCAAGGTTCACTCAGCTGTTTCTCAAAAGTAACTGAAAATATTTTTTTCATTGCCTATCTATGGATAATATGGATAATATATCTATGATAATATATCTACGAGTAATATATTCGCACCGTACGATTTAGTTATAATTAAGCTATCAACCATTTTTTGATGTGTTCACTACAATCGTTTGTTTAACTTTTGAAGAAAAAAACTAAATGTATTTGAACAAACCCCAAATTTTTGATATGTACATTATTATGATATTCACTGTATTTATCCAAAATAATCGTTCTGTTTATCATATAAATTGTTAGTTTTGTATTCTTTTTTCAATTGTTTATTAGATTTGATCATAAACGCTTGATTTAATAATAATTTTATCACTTATTTTATTTTTTTCTTTATTTTATGTTTATTTTATTTTACAAAATGGATGAATTTTTTTTTTTGAATTTAGACAGTATCTAAGTATGTATAAATTGTAAAAAAAAAAAATTTATCTAATATAGTATACATACATGTGTAGGTAATTTATAATGTAATTATGTAATATATGTATATTTTTTTTAGGCTTCAATGCGAAACGCATGATTTATTTTTGAAAAATTTTATTTAATTTTTATTATTATTGGATTAGTTTTACTTTTTTTAATTTTTTTTTTTTCGAGTTGTACATGATTATTATAAGCTTCAAATTACTTATGTTTTACAGTCAAGATTGATAGTATACAACTTTTTTGTAAAATCGAGTGCATTTTTATACGGATAGAATGGGTATGGAAAAAATAATATTAAGATGTCAATTTGGAGGCCGCGAGACACTAGGTAGTGGGTAAGAGTTTATAAAATACACAGTAAAACACTGAGGGAGTGTGGGTTCTAATCCCACACACGTCGTAGGAATAATACCTCTTTACGACATTTACAGCCCCACCTGGAAGGTTTTGTAATTTCGTTACTTATAGGCTTTGTAATTTATGTTCGTTCGCGTGAATTTCATTCTAGATATAATTTTTTATTTTAATAATACAATTATTTTCCATTTTTTTTTTTTTTAGTTCACGTTAAATTTTTTTATTAAGGTAATGTACTTGTCGAAGTATTAATTGATCTTTATTATAAGTACCATGAAATTGCAGTTCTTTTAGGAAATCCCCTAAAATTTATATTTACTAAAAATTGTCTATGTTCAGTTTTTATCAAAAAGAAAGGTAAGAAAATTACATAGGTATTTTAAAATTACATTTTTTTTTTTTAGTGTATTTCTCTAGTGTATTACTTAGAATTTTCTTTTCAGGCGTGGCTGTAAATGTCGTAAGGGGGAATAACTCTCAAAACGTGTGTGGGACTCCAACCCACACACCCTCGGTGTTTACAGCGTATTTTATACGCTCTCACCCACTAAATCAGCGAGCGCCCCATTATATTATTTTAATATCTTTTCCTAAAATTTCCTAAATTAGAAAATGTTCGATGTTCGAAATTCCTTTAATAATAAAGAAGTAGGTACTAATATATGTAGAAACTTATTTTGATAAGTATACTCCGTTAGTTTATTTTTAAAAAATGTTTGTATATTTTATTATATCACTGTATATCTTTCTAAATTATTTTATACATTATATTGTACTATCTATTTCATATTATACATTAACTATATACTATCACATATCACCTTTCAAACCGCAAAAAATTCTAAATAAATAAATTCCAAATTTAACGTTCGCGTTAGAAACGGAAAAACAAAAAAATAGTTAACTAAAAATAAGAACATAATGTAAGTTAATTTATATCTTTCAAACACACTTATACAAAACTATTAAAACCTAAAAGATTTGTGGTGAAAACTTTACTATTTATAGAAAGTTTTATACAATTTAATTCGAACTTATATAAAATTTTTATTTTAAAAGTTTAGTTTTTAAAATCTTAAATTTATTACCATTCGTTGTCTGTCCTCTAATCCTTTAAATCTTTTAATAATATAAGATAATAAGCGTATATAGATATATGTTTAATTAATACCAGTTGTAACTATCATGGTTTCCTTCTCACCTTGTAACAATATAATCAAAGAAGTGTGAATAATTGTAAGAAGACAAAACAATAAACAAAAGTTTTTATGGTGTGCATTTTATTTCATATATGAAATTTAAACTCTTATACAGCACCATTTTCAATATATGTACATAATAGTATATTATATTTTATATTTGTTTCTTTTTTCCATTCAAAAAAAACCTTTAAGAAAGGCTTCACAATTTTTTAAGACCACAAGCCACCATGTTTTTTAGTTATTTTAATTTTAATAATGGTTGATTTTTAAAGTATCACATATCCAACAACCTTAAGCCATTCGTAAGTTAAAATTTATGTAAATGTTTTGTTTGTATAGTTTTTCTTTTATTTTTATTATTGACTATAGAAATGTTTAATGAAAAAAAGCCATTTTTATAATCACATTTTTTAGAAAGAACATAATATAATTTATAGGAAATAATGACACAACTATATTTTGTAATATTATATATAGAAAAAATTGTAAATTAAGATAAGTTTACATAAACGAGTCTGATAAGGAAATATTTTCACATAAACTAATTTATTGACTAGATGTTTTCCTTAGTTTATTTTAAAGATTATTTTTTCGTGCTTATCCGCTATTTTTTTCGTATTAGATAATTTGCCTATCACAAAAATGTGTACATTTTTCTCCTTAAATTGTCATATAAACCTCCTTCTCTAATTTATACAATATTCTCTGTCCAAATTCTTGACTTATATCTTTTTTATATTCTTTAAAAAGGTAAGTATAGTTTGTCTTAGTTAAAGTCTTCCTCAGCGAGCTCATTTAAAATTTTCAAAATTTTTATTTAACAAAAAAAAAACAAATGCAGTCCGTAAAATGAATTTCACGATATTTAAAATATAGTACTCTAAGTAGATAGTAGGGTTGGAATTTTGTTACTAAAGTTGAGATTTACGGCTAAGACTTGCTCTTAACTCGATTCATAATCAATGTCCTCCAAGACAGTCTCCAATGTTTAATGTAAGAAAAATCAGACATGGTTCTTAAAAGAATCAGCAAATTTTCTAAAAAAAAATTTCTAAAAAATTTTCTAATTACATACTTTAATTTTGTCTCTTCCATCCGTCTGATGTCTGTTTACTAAATTTCTATAGCGCTTAAGACGGAGCAATGAATTTTTAACCATGAATAGATCTCATAAAAAAATGATGTTGTGGAACAATTTTTTAAGCTACTCACTACGGAATTACAACCCCTCAAAGTTGGAAAAGACCGTATTTCTAAATATTCAAATCTCAGGTTTTGCTTAATTTTTCAGGTTTTGCTTAATTTTTCTCTCTGTCATATCCAAAAGGGAAGGCAGCTATCATTCTCCTGTCACATTGCATGGGGCAACAAAATTTTCCTAAATAAATACATATATAAATAAGATTTCTCATAAAAAAAACATCAAACGACAGAAAATGTAAGCTTTATAAACCATAATATTAAAATTTTATAATTTTTTACTATTAGATATATAAATTTACAGGTATGTAAATCAATAGTTATGCAAAATTTTGGTTTGTCCGTATCTTTGGACAACTTCAACTATGAACTGAACGCCTTCAATTAGAATTCTGAAATTTTAAAAGAAAGAAGATTTTTGAGAATAAATATAATGTACATCTCAAAAAAAATGTTTGTACTTTCACCTGTTCAAAAGTTATGATTATAGTGTTTCCTAAAATTAAAGAAAATGGTCCTTTGATTTTTCACAATTTCTTTTTACATAAAAATTCGATGAAAAATTGCAAAGTTTGATCTAAAAATATTCACAAATCCAAAACTTTACTTTTTTTTTTTGCCATAATGGTTTGTTTTTATTCAGAAATGTAAACTTACCTTATTAAATCAAATTTAAGTACTATATACACGCATTTTTTTCGCAGTATTATTTTCTTTTTTTAATCTCCTTTAGACCTCGCCTTATTAATAAAAAAAAATTTATGAACTATTTATGCCTATTATTTATGATACTTCATTGTTTTAAGAATATACATTCTAAACAATGGTATAATTATATTAGTGTCCGATCTAAATAACAGTTTCTTAAAAAAAAAGGTTCTTTAGAAAACTGTATTGAAGCTTCATATAGTACTTCTGCAAATATTAAATATTTTTATACAAAGCAAAGTCGTAAAATTTTTTTATAACAAAAAGTTATTATATTTGTTAAAAGTTGTTATTGTAATTATGATTTCGAAATATGAATCATAGAAACGAATATATATATTATTTAAAAAATAAATAAGTAAAAATAATATGGGTAAACAAGTTGAAAAATTAAATTGATTTTAGCATAAAGTATTTTACTAACTCCTAGTTGGAAGCTTACATTCTGTAGACTTCCAACCAACCAATCAAAAGAAACTTTCTAATGCCTCGACAACGAGCAAGCTATTTTTCAAATCAAATTTAAAACATAGGGGTCTCGGTGGCCTAGTGGGTAAGAGCGTGTAAAATACGCTGTAAACACCGAATGAGTGTGGCTCCGAATCCCATACACATCGTAAGAGTTATTTCCCTTTACGCCATTTACAGCCACGGCTGAACAGGAAAGGTTGTGTAATTTCCTGTCCACATTTATGTGGCATAGAAATGCATTAACAAAAAAAATATTTAAAACATATTAATAATTAAATAAGTGGCCATTTAGAAGCTGGGCATTGAGCTTGAATTTGGAGCGACAAAAACTTTGATAATTTAATAAGTACTACATTTTCATTTCTATATCTTATCGTACTTATATAAAACTTTGTTTTTTAAATAAATCAGTGCTTATGTGCTTATGGACATTCTTAAATAATCAAAAAAATCTTTCAGCGTCTTCTTTAACTTCTCTGTATAAATGATGAAACTCTCCAGAACGAAGTCTATATTAGTAGGGTGAACATATTCATATATATGTTCATATTCATTTCCATCTATTTTCATAAAATATTTGACTCTAAAATATGAATTATCTTAATATTTTAAAATTTTTCCTATATAACTGTCATTATTTATAAAATAAAAATTATCTTTGAATACTGACTGTCTGTTTGCGTGACCAAGGCCTAATTTATATTAAAACTTTTTATATTAAATTTCAAAGTTACCATTTTATTTAATAAATCACTTATTTAGACATCTTTTGAAATATAAATATCTATACCTAGACTAGACTAGTTTCACCTAATTCTGCTCCATTTTCAAGACTTTAACTATAAATACATTTTTTTTAATGTTAATAATTTAATTAAATATACATACTAATTTTAAAACATTGAAGTCAAAAATTGTTGCAATATAATTTTTTTAATCCGTTTGAAAATTTTTCATACGTCATTTTCTGCATTTTCTTTTTTAGACCATTTCTAGTTTTTAAGCCTTTTTTTTCTAAATTATCGTTCTTTAAAGAGTGTTTTCGTATATAAATAGCTACAAATAAAAAGAGTATTAAACAATAGATATTTAAATTAAAAATTGCGTGTTATTAAATTTAAATTTAAAATAAAAAAGAAAATAGATTTGTTTTTATTTTTATTTTTTTTTTTTTTTTGTTTTGAACATTTTGTGGTTTCCTCTTAACACAACAAAAGCCGCTTAAAAAATTTCAATTAATTTTTTATCCTATTTAGTAGCATTAGTATTTATTTTTGTATTTCAAGTCTTTATTTTAAAAATCTAATTATAGTATTAAATAAAAAAAAATAACCAAATGAATTTAAAATAAAAATTAAATTAGTATTCATTAAAAAACAAAAAAAAATAGAATTTTTATTGTTACGACAAATTGTATAGAAACAATATTTAATTATTATTGAATTTAAATGATTTCAATTTTCTAATTAGTTCATCTACAGATAATGTGACCTTTCATTATATTTATTAATTCATTTTGATTAATTTATTTCATAAAAATTAATTGTTAAAGTTAATAATTAATAAATTATAAAAATGTTTCTGCTATTTAGTATAAAACTTCAATAAATATGTATTTTTTTATTTTTTGCTTAACCTAAACAATAGGTAATGACCTTTTGTGTTTCATGTAGAAGAAAACACACAGTGTTGTCGAGAAGAAGGGTGGAAAGACAAGTGCAATTATAGAGAATGGAACTGGGAGAAGTTTCGGACTATTGTTTGAAGAATCATTTTTAATTTTCTCCTACATTCTTTCATACTATACAAATCGACCTGCTTCAATTGGGAAATACAGGAATATGTGAGCAATGGATTCGACACTTTCGTGTTATAAAAGAATTTCCAAAATCTGTCATTTTACATTTAGAAAATTTCGACAGCAGTAGGAATGAGTATTTGTACTACTGCTTCTTCTAGACGAAAAAGAAGGGATTTTAATTCAGTAAAGCAAAGACATTCACCTACGAAAATTGTATAAAAAAGTTATAGTCTTCCAACATTTCGTCGGACAATCATATTACATATATGAAAATTATATGAAGTTCCACTACTATTAAATAAAATAAAGCTTTTGAAAATATATCAAAATTATCATAATATTACTAATATATTTTTGTATATATACTGAAACCATCACTACTGAAACTATCCAAGAATTTTTGACATCATGTCTTCGATAATACATTAAACAATTCAAAAAATATTGTTAAAAACTTTTACAAATATTAAAAAGTAAAGAGGAGTCTTTTCTCTTTAAAAAAAAAACATCTTTTTAGAAAATTTAGAATATTTATCTCGATATAAAGCCACATTATAAAAAATTTGTGATAAATAAAGCCATATTATATTTGATTAGTGATATATGATAAGTGCAATTGAATTTAGTTCTATTTTTTTAGCTCACATTTTTATATTCTAATACTAACCTGAAATGATAAATGTTTACCATTGGCATTAACTAATGAATACTTAGATAAGTAATTGAACATCATCTATTGGTCAATTTATTCAATGATATTATGGCCAACTTTTATAATATTTTGTTTCTTAAAAATAAATTTGCAATTCTCTTGAAAGCAATAATTTCATCCTGGAAAAGTTATTTCAAACGTTATGTATCATTTTTAAAATAATTATGTCGCATTTACGCTTAGTTCGGACGAAAAGCGAAAGAATACATAATTTTAGAAATGTATATATATATATTTATATAAATCGTATTCCTGAATCTCTGTTTTATTTTTTAAAGAATATTTTCAAGTAAAGTGTGTTTTCTAAAGATAGAAAGATTAATTAACAGAAGAATGTCAAACAAATTAGAACTTTAAAATTAATAGAGTTCGTGAATATTTTAAATAAAATTTTTAATTTCATATTTTCTTACGATCTTTAATAATATTTATTTTGAAGTTTCCAAAATTGAACTTCACTCCTGTTACACTTGCTAGAACACAAAATAAGTGTATCTACATTTACATACAACTAAATATTTTTTCTAAAAGTACGATTTACGATTTCATTTTACCCTTACGATAATCTCTCATTTTTCAATTAATTTTTAAACTTTTATTACATAGAAACATTTTTTTTCTGTTTTGTTGGTATTGGTGTGAAAAATACATTTTTTCTTGACACTAATTAAAATTCAAACAGAGTACAAAAATCTACACTTACTTTAATAAAAAAAAATCTCTCATTAAATATCACAGCTGCTTAAATTCAACCATTTTGTATATATGTGAATTCAATATATGCACTTCCTAACTTATCTAAACATGTCATCATTCTACCAAAATAAGTTCAAGATATTATCCTTTGATATCACCAATCCTCAGAATGAAAAACAAAAATAAAACGCATTTAAAAAAAAATTCTCAATTCCGTTTTTTTTTTTTTATCCCAACATGTTTTTTACTTTAAAACGATTTTTCAAAAAATAAGTTAGTGATGATTTTTTACAACGGTTTGTCTTTTTTTGTTCAGTTTTATCTAATTTTAATCTTTTAAGAAACTTGTAATGTCCTTTTGTATTTGGGTGTCATCAATGCCTGTTAATCAGACATCTTTAGTTTCATTTAATTTTACAAAAAAACAAAAAAAAATTTAGAATGCATTTCGTTAGCGAAAAATAACATCATTACGCTACATGATGAATACATGACACACATATATAATAGATTGGGGGAATACATGAGTATATAAAAAGCAGAGAGGAAACGACGTATACCTATAAAACAAAATAAGAATATAAACAGAGTCTGACAATGACATAATCAAGATTCATTTTATTTTAAGTTTTGATGAAAGAACTTTTTTTTTTAATTTTTTGTGACAAACTAAAATTTTATAGGTAGGTACCAATTTTAACAAATATTTTCATTATAAATTCTTACATTGGTAGGATTTAAAATAAAAAAAATTGACGAAATATTAATGATTTTTATAATGATAAAAGATTTAAAAATTGTATTAATTCTATCCACAAAATAATTTTAAACACAGTTATTCATGATAACCGTGACAGTTTTATTTTACAATTGTTTTATTTGTAAAACAAGAGAGCATTGTCCTCCTTAAATGTGCTCCTTTCAGTTAAAAATCACAAGTTTCCTTTTTAAAAAAATTATAATTTTTCTAATGTTTCAAAATGTCATAAATTCAAAGGATATTGTAGGCAAGTTAAAATTTGAGTTAAAGGAAATGTTTTTTTTTTTGTTATTTAAAAGGACAATAATTTTTTTTTACTATTTCATAAAGCTGTAGAGTAAACATAGGTATATATATCATACACAATTTGGATAACTCAAAAAATTATTTCGAAATAAATTTAACCAAGAGCGAACTTTTTTCTTACACATTAAAAAACTTTTTGATTTGTTGTTTTAATCAGTTGTGAACGTGACTACAGTTCGTTCCTCTTATGACGACGAAGTTCTATGGTAATTTCTGATTTCATGATATTTTATGATTATTTATGATGATTTTTTCTCATCTGTAGATTAATTACACATTGGAATTTCTGATTGTCAATCTTGGATTATCTTACTGTCTATACCATATAATCGTTTAACAGAAATAGGTTTAATTGAATCAATTTTCTTATGATAAAAACTTTTACCTATTTACCTTTTACGTTTTCTCTTTATTTGTATTATTGATAGATCATTTCAGTTGTCTCGACTTGCTTAGTGTTTTCTGTGTTTACTCTTTGTTTTCGTAGCAGCTAAAGAACCGGGGTGTAAAAAATTCCTTATATTGAATATATGTTTATGTAGACAGAAGATCTACATAATTCATTTTCTATGGACTAACTTTAATTAATAGACCATTTATTTTTTTTAAAGAAAAATGTATTGCGCTCATGTGTGGCAGATTACCATTTACCATAACTTAAAATTTTTTAAACACATTTTAAAGAAATTGCTTTTCCCTCTAGTTTTTTATTAAACTAATAAAAAATTGCATTGTTACCTACTTCCTTAAAAATATTATAATTATACAAATACATACATAATATGAGTTTTCTTTTTAATCTCTTGACAGGTTCATTGTTTTACAGAAATGATTTATTTGACCAGTTCATATTTTTTTTAAATCCTGACAATAAATTAAATAAAAATGCCCTTATTCAAATTTGAGATTTTTTTTTTTTTTGTATTAAATCATACTTTGATTTGCATGACATTTTTTTTTCATTAAATCATAATTTGATTTATATGTTCTTTTTATTTTGAATGTCTCATAAAGGATTTAAAGTTAAAAAAGAATTGTTAGATAATTTAAATCCTACTGTCCCTATAAAATATTAGTCCCTATAAAATACTAATGTCTGGCTGTTTTGTATTTAAAAAAAAAAAAGAAAAAGTATAAAAATGGATTTTTAACATGTAATTAACATAAACTTCATAATGATGAAATGTATAAGTTTTATTATTGCATACATTTAGGATCAACAGGACATTCAGGTTTTAAAAAAAATATTACTTTTCTTTTTATTGTTTTAATAGTAAAAAAAGACTTTATACAGTTCTATACAACTTGACAAGAAACAATTATGAATCCTAGATGACTACGTAACCTACTTAAAAATTAACTACGAATCAGAATTGTCCTTGTTTTTTTAGAGATCGAAATTAACTAATTTCAGATAAACTAACAAAACATTTCAGTTGACGCTTTATCTTTCATGCTTCGCTTCGGATAATAATGTATAATATCGAACTCTTCGAATTACATTCGAAAGATTTTTTCGCAATTTTTTTAACGTAAGTATTTACCATTCATTGTCTATTATATTACCATTCTATTCGACTTATATTTTCTACCGATTTGTAGTTTGATTCAATAAATTGTTGCTTATGGACTGTTCAAGGTGAATTTTAAAAATAAAATGGTTATTTCTTTTCATTTTTAGCAGACGAAATAAATATTTATTTTATTTAGACAAAAGATTTTAAAATAAAATTTAATTTTCTTGAGTCTCCGATAATTATGTATCAAACATGTTGCTAAATACAAGTATCAGTTTATATTCATAATTTAAAGAACTATCATATTAACTTAATCAATTTAAGTATTAGTAAATTAGTAAATGATAATAAATAATAAGTTATTTAGGTATGGCAAACAGTATAATATTTGAAAACATCTTAAAATTTACGTTAAACTCGTAATTTACCTTTTCTGCTCTTGAATTGATGAGCCAATAAACCCCACGAATCAACTGTTGAACAAACAAGATATTATCGATTAATCGTCGTTATTGAAGAGAATTGAAACTAACTTAAGATAACTTGATCAGTATCATCAGTAAAACTAAAAAAATAAGAAAAAGATAAATAATGAAGACTGCCATAAGATGAAACAAAACAGAATCAAATCAAACTAAATGGCTGCATTGAGAATTTGCAGAAATGGCTGAGCTAAATATTATTTGATATGACCTGACATGAAATGCTAATACCTTATACTTTTCTATCATTATTTTTAAGAGTATCCTCTTAATAATAATATTAGTAAATAGTAACCATTTATCTAATTATTTGAAACCTTGAATGTTGTCCATAAGAAAGAAACGGTTGACAGTCATTCATGAAGTAAAAAGAAAAAAAAAATATTTATTAAGAATTTATTGTCAAAAAGTTTAGGTATAGTTTACAGTTTAGCAATCGACCTATATAATTGCCAAATTCATTATGAGCTCCTTTTTCCAAGATTTGAAATATAAATCAGCATTTCCACGATAGAAAAATATTTCTTTGAATAGACATATTGAATAATTTACTAAAAGAGTCTATCAACTGTTAAGCAACTAAAACAAAAAATACTATTTCAATATTTTCTAAGAAAATTTTAACTTTTCTTTTTTTTTTTTTTAGATTTCACTTAAATCTTCAACAATAAAAAGTTTGAATGTTTTTTTAATTAAATTTATGCTGACGACGAATGTCAAATTGTGATATGCAATTTTTTTTACTGTTGTTGTTTGTGTCTTGAATATAATTTGATTTCCTTTTCTCATTCAAATTAAATTAAAAGGAACAAACAAAAAAAGATGCAAAAAAAAAGGTTAAACGAAAAAAACAAGGAAAATTTAAATATTATTGTCTTTAAAAACTATAGGATAGTTTTATTAAACTTTTACTTTGATTATGGGTAATTAAATTAATCTGTAATAATGTTACTAAAACATTTTTAGATAAGTGTAATACAGTCGTTAACTGACAATTCTAGTAAACTTATTAAAATCTAAAGCTAAAAATATGACTCAAAAATGACGCGTGTATCGTACATTGTGCAAAATTTAACTGCCCTACCAAAGGCAAATGAAACTTTGAAGCTAGGAACAAATACTCTATACTATCATAATAATAATATGATAGTTTTTTTTAAAAGAAGGATGGTCGGGGTAAACTGAAGCTTTTACTTAAGCATTTTTTTACTAACTTTTTTAATAACAGGTTTATAGTACATAAAAATTAATTCGTTGGCTCGAGTTCTTATAATCATTAAACAACATATTTATATTACTTGGAGTAGATATATAATGACACAAACCCGCCACTTCAACCTAACCATCACAATCCAATTATCTAACTTACAATACCACTTTAAAAAATCATTAATATAATATTCGTAAATTTGTTAAGACGAAAAATTTTTATTGATGATTTCCTTGAATATGTTAATAAAATAAAAAACAAAAAAAAAACGCGATTTTTTTAGCGTATGAATTAATAATGAATTGTCAATTAGAATTGCAAAATAAGAATAATATGTATATATATAATAAAATATATACAAATTCAAATATTATGTATGTCCTATATATGTATTGTATATGTATATTTATGTTTTATTCATTTTTAATGTATCAAAAATGCCATGTATCTAATTTAGAAATAATCGAAGGTAATAGAAGTTCCATTTTTTTAAATAATTAAATGTTGTTTCAATGAAAATAATTGTTATAACACTTTTTGTTATAAAAATTTTTTGCTAAAATTAAACCTAGATTTATTTTTTTTAGTTTTTTAGTTTTTTTAGAATTATTCAAAATTTACAATTGATATGTAGGAACAATATTAAAAATCTAATAAAAGTATAATTAAAATGTAATTTTTACCACACACAGGTAATATT
Source organism: Poecilobothrus nobilitatus (assembly GCA_947095535.1). NCBI lineage: Eukaryota > Metazoa > Arthropoda > Insecta > Diptera > Dolichopodidae > Poecilobothrus > Poecilobothrus nobilitatus. Next base: position 63,614,844 of record OX352773.1, read on the forward strand.
TCACCGCAGATTAATATTTTTTTTTCACTAAAAGAACCAATTTTGAACTAATATTTGTTTGTAACTGACAATAAACTGAGCCCTTCAAGAATATAAAAATTATACGATAGGTAAGTTCGGAAAGAGTCGAAAAAAAAAATAATTGTATTCTTCTGTTTGGTATTTTTATTCAAATCTTAGATGAAAAAATATGCAATCGGCTCACTATATGTAAGTTGATTTATTTTTGGAGTTATATACATATAGGTATACCCAATCTTTTATATACATATATAGTATATAAGAAATCACCAAAGTAGAATGATAATAATAGAAGTCACCAAACTAGATTGATTAATGTGATATTTCTGACCATTGCCTGGAAAATATTTTTAGTCATGTCTAATTTCTTATAATACTGATGTATGTTTCTTTACAAATCACTTCTTTCTCTACAATCAAGGGTTTTTTTTAGATCCGTATGAACATAGTTCAAAGGTATAATAATTTTACCATTATGTTACACCTTAAAGGAGACAAGATAGATATAAAAAAGTATATAATATATATCTTTGCTGAGTCCAGTACATTCACACAATAACTAGGATTCAACAAAAAATAATAAAGTTAGGATTCCGAAAATTTTACAATTTCATCTCTATAAAGTTGTTATTTTCGCTTTTAAAATGAGCAAATGTATCCGCCAGGTTCGTATAACTGCTATAAAACTTTTATTTTTATATAAAAATAACTGAATGTCTGTCTAAAGTATCTGAAATTTTGTGTGAAAAAATTAAGTTTTATGACAACGACTTTATCAAAATTTGAATGATCTGGCAAAACAGATACGGGTAGCTACAAAATTTCCATCCTAATAGCTCGATACTTAATAAAGTTAAACATCTGAAATTTTTAAAAGATAACCAAGTTTTATGTTAACAATTTCTGTGAAATTTGGTTAGTCTAGGCCCTAGGGCAACGGGGTGAAATTGATTCTTTTTAGAGCAACCTGTTCAGATAACTGTCATATTTTGGTACTGATTGAAGCTAGATATCTAAAATTTTAATAGAAGATGATTAAATTTTATGGTAACAGCATAATTTATGTCGCATAAATTATGGTATCCTACAATTGACACAGTCAACTATATATAGTCTTCCTCATTTATATCTAATGCTTTCTCTATACGTAACTTATTTTCGATAACAAAGTTTTATATTTTATAATTTCATCGTTGTGTAATTTTATATATTCAATAAACTTTTTAATGAAAATTATTTTTAATACATAGGTTGAAATTAGTATTCATAAATAATCATGTGAAGTACAATAGACTCAATAGGAGAACATCTTTAAATTTTTTTATAATTTTCATATTTTTTTTTCTTTTTCTTATACTATTCAATGATTTTAAATGAGTTTTCATCATAATTAAAATTATTTTAAGTATATAAATTTTATACATTATTATATTTTATTTATAATTGATAATAAACACTCTTATTATATAATTAATTAAATACAAAAAAAAAATTATGAAAATTACACTAATTGATTTTTTAAGTTGTTAGACTTTTAATTAATAATTTAATATATATAGGTAATAACATATCCGTATAACACCATAAAATTACTAATAAAAAAGAACTAATAATACATTTTTTTATATATTTATTATTTATACAATTAAGTATAGACTTAAACAAGGCAAAATGTAAATCTAATGATTTTTAAAGGTGCACATTTTCCAAAAGACAAACTTTATACTTTTCTATCAGTAAGAAAACAATTTAGAATACTGCGATTTATACCAAAATTTGTCAGTTTTCTTGGAATTTTATATATAAGAAAAAATTGTTAAGAGACACTTTCTTCAATTTTAGCGAAACCCTATATATAATTAACCGGTCCACTTTAACAAACCATGTAAAATTATAATGTTGAAATTTTAATTTGTGCTTTTTACTTTAAGATAAAATTATAATGTAATAATGATGTAAAATTATAACGTTGAAGCTTTAATTTTAGTTTTTTACTTTGAGATGAAATTTGTGCTGATGCCGATGAGTTATTGTTGTCTCAAACTATACCAAATTTTCGATTTTAAATCCATTATACCTCCTAAACAGAGGGAGATAACAAAACATTTTCTGAGGCAACTTATATTCATTCTCAAAGATTTTTTTTCTCTCTCAAAAATTCAACATTATATCTAAAAGCATTTCGGAGATATGAAGGAAGCAAAATCTTGCAAAATTTTATTTTCACAAAACGATAAATTTAAAAATTAAATTATAAAAATCGCAAAATTGATCTATACACTCATTTGAAAATTGAAGTTTTTCTTACTTTGAGGGGCTGTAGTACCGTAATGGATGGGTCTATATAAAAAATAGTTGTTTTACAGCATTATTTTTTTTATAACATCTCGATATTGTTAAAATTTCATTACTATAGCTTTAAAGGTGTAAAAGTTTTTCAAACAAACGAACATACAAACGAACGGACCAAGTGAAACTAATAAACAATATTTTCAAATATTATTTTTTGAAAAATGTGCTTAAAAATGAATTATTAATTATGTGTTTTTTAACACACTCTATTTAAGAAATAAAAATGAATCAAAATCTTATTCAATTATTAAGTGAATATAGAATTTTCAAGGACTTTTGTAGGTTTTAATACACTTTTATGAATTGATAAGAAAAATTCTTATAGAACTTTAATTTACAAAAAAAAAAAAATCATATAATCTCAGAATAATTTAAGATTGAATTAATATTAAAGTTTTGTTTTATTAATTACATATTTTTATTGAAGTGAATTTATCGGATCAATCGAAATCAAATTATTTAATTGAAAACTTTACTTTTTTTTTTTGTTGTATAAAAAGTTCAGTCCTAATTTTAATGAATTCATAATGCAAACTAAACTATCTTAAGCTCTTTTCAAATTGTGGCTGGATCATATGAAGTAATAAAATAAATAGTAATATAGATTTAACTTATAATATATATGTAATTTAATTAATATAATGCATTTCAATAAAAAATAATTAGAAATATCCCATTATTAATATCACATATATGTCGCAATATACAATAAAATAATCATAAAATAAAGTTTGTACGAGATAATAGATGGCGTACAAATAAAAAAAGAAAATATTTGTGTTTCATATAATCTTGTACAATAACAATACAGCCTACTAATCAACAGCTTATTGAAATGATTCATTCAAAGAAATTGACACTTAATCAAATATTAATAATAATAAATAATTTTAGTGGATGCCGAATGCTCTTTATAGGAGTGAAAAAGGACAAAATAGTTTCAAACTTAAGTACATCTGGGAAATTTATCATATAATGTAACTTGACTTCATTTTACTAATTAATATCAATTTTCTATTTCAGTCATTATCCAATTAAAAACTACTTATCAAATTTATCATAAAAACCACTTTGAAAAAAATGTTGAAGACACTAAAATTTAATTTAATTAGCACAAAACTTACATTAGTTACACTGCATTTATACATTTCCAATTTACTTAGCTTAGCTTTTTTAATCTTAACTTTTTGAGATCATAACATAACACTTAAAATTACTTTCGAAGTGAACATTTTATAGGATACCTTAATGTACTTTTAAAATAATTAAAATTGTTTTCGAAATTATTTTTTTTAAGGAATTTTAATATACCTTTAATTAAAAGCAAAAATTATATACATATATAGTTATATTATGTTACAGCGAAAACCTTTTCTTCATTCAAAACTCTAACTCTAATTGTTCAGTTGTTTAGGTTGACTTTTTGATGGGTTTTTTGTATTTGATCCTAGATTGGTCCTTTTTTGTAGCCTTTGAGATATTCGTTATTCGTGATTTTTTGAGTTTCTTGATGAATATCGACATGTTCTTGATTTTGTACTCAAATTTTGCATCTAACAATTTCTAATTTAATCTTTCTTGAAAAAAAATTTAAAAAGTTTTCCTTAGCCCTCCTATACCCTCCTACTTAAAAAATTACCTACAGCTCTCATCCTTTAGTTGCTTAGATGAAATCGACTGTTTGGTGTTTTTGTTATGTCACCCTATATTACTCCTCTTTTGTAGCATTTATAATATTAGTTACATGATTTTCTGAGTTTCTTGATGATTTCCAGTAATTTGTTGGTTTATTATTCGAAATTCTCATCTAATTATTTGTAATCTAATCTTTTGCGAAATAAAATCTAAAAAGTTTTCTTTAGCCTTGCTACACTAAATTTTTAAAAAGATTCTTTTTTTACTGTACCTAATTAACGTCTACAGTTGAATAATATACTAACGCCTACAGTAAAATATTAATTGTCCAAGTCTCGTCGAAATTAGTCTTGATAACAAAATCAACACAACTACCTTAAAACAATTTAATTCAAATAAAGAATTAATATTTTTACATTCATAAACGCATTTAAGCATTTAAGCAATTAAAAATTTATTGTTTTAAATGTCATAAAATATTTGAAAACGCATTTCAATAATAGTGTCAAAAATTATTATTTATTACTAAAAATTATGACAGGGAATTTTATTTTATAAACAATTGAATCAATCGGAAATTACAATTAATATACTGTTGACTGTTGATTCATCCTTTAATTGCCTAAATCGATTTTAGGAATAAACATTTTTAAATTAAAATTACACTTTAATATTTATAGCAGCTGAAACGCCGCCTTTTCTAAAAGGACAAAAAATTCTTTTTGGATTAACAAAAATGAAAAAAAAAATAATAAAATAAAAACTTATAATTCGTTAACTGCAACATCACTTAAAATATTGCATTTATATTAAAACTGCAGGAACCATTCTAACCCTATATCAGTTCATATTTTTTTTTTTACAAAACTCCCTTTTTTAATGAAAGAAATAAAGTTGTTCCTGTAACTCATTAAAAAATTAATACACCTTTTTAATATGTTGCACAAATACAGTACCAAAAGAAAACTTCAGACATGTTATTAAAGAAAAATTCCAATTTTTACATTATAGTTTGTCAGACTTGCTTTCTACTACATGTCTACCAAAAAAAAACACTCTATTTTGCTTTTTTATTAGTTAGTTAATTACCATATAGAAAAGCATATTTTATGAAATCTATGCACCTTTACAATACGACCCTGTAGATCCATTGTATCCTACTTCCGTTTTTTCATAACTAGAAAACAATTATTTAACTGAATTTTTGCAAAAGTATATATTATATTCTTGTTAAAAGTACATATATTTTCTTTCTCAATTTAGGAGTTTTTCGGAATTAATTTAGTGTGATTAGCTAGTATTTAGTGCGAAGTGCGATAGTTTCGAACACTGCCTTAAAAAAACTAGATATTAGAAAATTTGGGGAAAAATTATCAAGTTTTATATTATATTCAACTTCCGTAAAATTTGATTCGTTCGGCGCAACGGGATTTAGTAGCTGTCATACAACTCCAAAATTTACATACAAATCTATATATTTTTTTTCATGCCACTCCTATAAGGAGGAGCATCCACTGAGGAGCATCCACTGAGTCATTTCAAGGCAGTCATCATTTATTCTTCATATATGACTAAGCTTCAGTTTCGGAAATCATTAATTTGACTAAGGCGTAAGATTACTCGACTGTAGCTACATACAAATATGTTAGTACTTAATTAAGTCAGATATCTTAAATTTTTTAAAATTTAATATGATTAAATTTTATGGAAACAGCATTTATTATGTTTGTACTATAGTATCCTGCTGTTCCTAGTTTTTTAGTGATTCATTAACTCGATATAGTTTGATTATTTATTCGCCATTTAGTTTGGTGTCTTTTTTTACTTGTACGATTTTTCTTATATTTTTGAGGGGAAGTAAATCCTTCAAAATTTCGTTATAGTGAAATAAAAAAATTAAATTTCGTCTTTATTTATATGTAGTTTTGACATTTTACTAATTAGACTTAATTGAATGAATTGCAAATTAGCTATTTCTTAAAAGGCTCAGTTTTTTTATAACGCGAAGGCCAAATTCGGCATTTGTTTATAAAAAGTTTTACTATTGACCAATCACAATTTTGCCATTTAAAACAATTTCCCTTGCATTTATATTGAGCCAATTAAAACCATTTTGGGGCCTCGGTGGCCTAGTGGGTAAGAGCGTATAAAATACGCTGTAAACACCGAGAGAGTGTGGGTTCGAATCCCACACACGTCGTAAGAGTTATTCCTCCTTACGACATTTACAGTCACGCCTGAACAGGAAAAACTGTGTAATTTCCTGTCCACATTTATGTGGCAGAGAAATGCATTAAAAAAAAAAATTATAAATAAAAATCAATTTTTTTTTTATTTTATTCAATAGTTTTTAATGTAACAGAGTACTTTTAACTTTTTATCAGTACTGCCACATGTATACAAAAAAAAAGTACCTTATCGCGAATTATTTAGTTAATGAAATTCTAAAGAACTAATTTAATAAAAAAAAATAAAGTAAAGAAACCATAAATGTACAACCCAATAAAAAATGAACACTTTTTTATATAATTTCTTATTACTGCAATTGTTGACGCAAAATATCAGGAGATCTTTTGTTTTGTATAAAAAGTTAACTCCTGGAATTCCTATCAAAATTTATCGCCGCACTTTTTATATTATTCTTCTACACAAAAAGGAAAAAAAATCTAAACCACTAAAGGTGTATATGAAGGAATTTTAATTATATAAGTGATATGTAATGCATAATAAATATATATGGTATGTATTTAGACTTACTATAATTTCAATATGAATTCTACGACCGTAGGTCTCCTCCTATTATTATTATTATTATTATTATTATTATTTTATATTATAATTTAAACGATAAAAAGCATTGAAATAAAAAAAAAAAACGAAGAAAAGGGGAAAGAAATGTAATAATTTATTTGAAATGGTGGCACCATTGGTGGTGGTTTCTAGTATATGACATAAAAACAAAAAAAAAAAATTAAATTTATATGTGTATTTTAGTATAAGTATGTATATATAAAAATATTATATATATAAATATTTTTTTTTTTTTTGTAAGACTATTCCGCCATTCCAAATTGCTGCACATTTTTATATTTACAAAAGGAATACAAAAAGCAAAAAAACAAAAAAAAAATAACACAGTGCAATTTATAAGGTTTCTATGAAGGCGGTCTTGAATCAAACAAAACCACGTTCCACCATTATTATTATGTTAAATTTTTTTTTTTCGTTTTTTCCTTTTATGTTTTTTATTTTTTATATTTTCGTTATCGTGTTGAAATTATATGAAATAGCATATTATAACCTATAACTAAAACAAAAAAAAAGGCATTCTAGAATGAAAGAAAATTTAATTATGCTGTAATGCAATACATATAAATTTCGATTTAAAAAACAAAAAAAATATATATGGCATTAAAAATGAAGTACTAATAAAACACTATTATTAAAATATTTCTTCCTAATAAAGTTTTATGAACAAATTTATATGCCTGGAATTACCAGCCATGGAAAATCATAATATATTTTAGTCGTTTTAAGAAAATTCTTTATTTCATTTTTTCTATGTCCTTATTTGTAAAAGTATTAAAATTATAAATTTTATAACAGTTTTGATATTTTAATCTTAAAATACACTTTAAAAGTACATATAGTGGATAATATTTTATTTTAGATTAACAACTTCTTTTTCTACTGTATTGGTGTTAAAATTTTTTTGACTTTTTTTTAACTTTTTGACTATCTTTATCTAAAAATCTGGCTTTAAAAATCTGAAATATCGCCAAGATGCTTTTGCCTTTTTCTCTTTCCTTTGTATACGACTATATACACTTATTTAGGTACTCTCTTATATGAATCAGCAATTTATGTCCTTTTTTTCTATGGCCAATATCAATTTTGAATGCTCTGTTTTCTAGCATTCATTTTGGGCTAAATATTTTTTAAAAGGTGTTTTTTTGAAGCATTTCGAACCAATTTGTTACTCACTTATTTTAAATTAAAATTGGAACTTCAGCTCCTACCTATAATGTATCTTGGTACATACCTTAACCAGTTGATTCAACCGACTAAGTATTTGAGCTTTTTTTAATATGTATATAATAATTTCTGACAAAGTTATCATATTTAACGTAAGTTTAGTAAAATATAATTAAGTACATACTTAAAAGTTCTACGAGTTTGTATAACAGTTATAAAAAGGTTAGGATAAGAATAAATTTTATAAAAGGATTAGCATAAATAAAAAAATTATAAAATAAATAGGTAATTTTAATATTAAGTATCTAAAGGTAAACAAAATATTTAATTTTTCTATATTGAATTGAAGTTTTATATTGATGAGTTCTATATTATGGGTTCTACATTGAAATAGAAAAGTCTAAAAAAAAAACCCTCCTAATATGAAACATTGAAACTTTTAGAATTTATTAATTTTAAATATTATTTTAAATATTTTGAATTTTCTTCCCCTGAATTGTAAAGTGAAAACTATTTATATTTATATGGCAATACTTTAATACTATAAATATGCATATTCCAAATATGAAATTCTAATAAATAACTTTAATAATGAATAGTGTTATTAGTTTTTTGTTTTGATTAAATTACAAAATATGTTTACCCACTTTAGTATAATAATAAACTATTAACAATTTAAAAAAAAAAAAAAGAAAACTTCAAAGATAAGAAGTCATCAAAGGAAAAAATTATAATTTACATTTCTTTTTAACATTTAAAAGTAATAAATGTTAATAATATAATGGTAACATATTAATTATACAATAACATTAACTACTCAATAATATTTCTATATTATAACTTAAATTGCTTTAATTTTTATATTTTTTTAACTATAGATATATTTTACTATTTGACTGCATTCACTTTAAAATTAAAAAATTACAATAAAAATTAAATTAATAATATATAGTTTAATAATTTCAATATCAAATATTATATGTATGAATATTAAATTTAAGCTTTAATTACTTAATAATAAATTTTTACTTGAATTACTAATCTAATTTATATTTTCTGATTCTTAGCCAGCCTTTTAGCTAGTACAACAATATTAACTAATACATGAGCTTAATAGAGAAGCGTTAACGCTTAAATCAAAATTAGTAAAAAAATACTCAGAAGACAACTCTTTCACAGCTAATATATAGAATAGACCCCACTTTCAAAGTATTTCAGGTAAATATACCCTAAAAATAAAAGCAAAATAGTACAGAGATCCAACACAGGACAGGTTGTAATATGATAAAAAAATGAAACGATGAAATAATCCATAGATACTAGGTACATATATTTTTTTTTAAATAGAAACTCTTGAGAAGAAATGAAGGAGATTTGTGACAAATAGTAAAAGTAATTTAATTTGTTTTTTTATTGATTAAAACTGAACTAACGTATCCAGAAATCAATATACTCTAGGTCCGTAGTGTACCTTCAAAACATAGAAGAATCTATTTGACAAGAGTTAGGTTAGCAGCTAGGTTTCTCTAGATTTATTCCACGATTATACCAATTTGACTGAAGAAACTTTGAAAATTTCTCAGATTCTTTTCAGAAAGTTCCCATAAACTTTGGAAAAAGAAACTACTAATTGATGATATTAATCAAAATAATATAATTTGAATTATTTGATTTTAGATTTAGTCACTCTACACATACATAGCGATCAAAATATATGATTTAATTTTTTACTTTAAAATTATTTTTAAGAATATAAATTATATAACTTTTTATACTCCATATTAAAATAACCTTAATTTTTTTTTTAATTTAGTTATTAAATAATTTTTTATAATAGAAAAAACATCAGTGATTTCATATGATAAATTTGGTATTTCATCAAATTTATATAAACAATTCGCAACTATACCAACAAATTTTCGAAATTCCAAATTTTTTGTTCATTGCCAAGCATGAAAATATTTGAAATGGTTTTTTTGATTATTTCTATTCTTTTTCGTTTTGTTTGAAATATTGAATATATATATATATGTGTATATATATATAATATATGTATTTAATTTTATATAAGAAATCGATATATTTATTGATTTGACCATTAAAATTTGTTTGTGATGTAAAAGCCTTGGTTTAATAAAATATCTATTAGATACTTATTGTGAAATAGATTAATACGTATTAGTATTTTTCATAATTAGATTATAACAAAATTTATTATTAAATTTCAGTTTGATTATATTTTATACATATACGTAAACAGATATGTAATATGTACATATATTATGTATATATTTCAGTAATCTATTCATTATCTACACATATTAAAATTAATTACATTTATTATATAAATCTACAATCCATATATGCGAATTAAATTAATTTATAAAAAGGAAAAAAATTAAAACAAGGAAGGAGGAAGGAGCCAACACAATATAAAAAAAACTACAATTTGTTTAAATTTTTTTTTTGTTTTTCTTTTTTTTTTTCTATAATTTTCATTAAGATCTTAATTCATATGAACATTCAACAACTCCACAAAAAAAAAAAAAACTTTATTAACAAGGTTAATAATCCACTATAATACAGTTAACAACTTATAGTTTAATTTTTTTTTTTGTTTTTATTTTTGTTTTCTTTTTTTTATTGTTGCTTCTCTATTAACTTAATCTTGGAGCTATATTATAAAAAAATTAAATCTGAATTGGACCCAATAAAATTGTTAACAAGAGAAGAAAGAAAAACAAGAGAAGTAAAAAAAAAAGTATAAAAACCCTAAAAGATCAACAATAAAAAAAAAGTAAAAAAAAATTATTTCGCCTTCTGGGTGATTACTAGAATATGGTTTTGATTTTTTCTTCTTTCTTGTTCTTTTTCTCTCCTCCTAGTGTTGTTTCTGATGTATAGTATACCAAAAACAAAACTAAAACCAATAAAAAATAAAAACAAACAAATGAAAAAAAAAGTTTTCCTTCAACAAAACAAAAAAAAAATTTTCATCGAGAATCCAAAAACCAACAATAATGTTCATAATTATTTTTATAAATTTAACATAAACACACATCCATACAAATATTTCAATTTTTTTCGATGCTGACTTACTTTTCTCTTCACTCGCAATAGAATTTCTATACTTTTCTATACTTAATATCTCATAATTTTCTTAGAGTACAAATATACCATTTGAAGACCCACCAATAAACAATAAATAGGGTAATACCCAATGTACCAAAAGTAAAAATTCAAAAAAAAAAATAAATAAAAGGAAAAAATTAAAAAAAAATTAAGAAAAATCAGAAAAATTGCCTTAATCTTTAATACCAACAAAACAAACAAACAGAAAAAAAAAAAAAAAAACTTTAAATTGGAAATCGTGCATCATAATCATATCTGGGCGCCAACATAATTATTTTAAGAGTTTTTTTTTTTTTTTTTTTTGAGGTCTTTTGTTTTTATTTTTTTTTTTTTTTGTTTTCTTGCTGGTGTTTATCATTTCTCTTGCGCCACGGGTTATTTCTTTTTCTTCTTTTTAATTCCCTCTATTCTTCTTTTTTCTTTCATAACTCTTAACTTAAAAATTTTTAACAAGTGTTACTATGATTGTTATTATTATTTTTTTATTATTTTTGTTCTTGTTCTTCTTTTTCTTCTTATATCAAAAAAAAAAATCATTTTAAAGCTTTTCAATACAAGGTACCAAAAAAAAAAAAAATTAAAAATAAAAAATTGAAGAGGGAGGGAACAGTGAATGACCAAAAACATAAAAAATAAAAATAAAAAAAACATCATCAATTCCTTCATCACTATGGTATAGTATCATCATCTTCATTAATAATTATAACAAAACATCAACTAAAAACCTACTTAATAAAACTGTGATTTTCATCAGATTTTTTAAGTCTGAATGTAAGATTTTTCTTCATATATATATGTACGTATTATGTACATATGTACATATATAATATGTAATACATATTGTTATTTGTTCTTTGTATAATTTTTTTTTTTTTTTTTTAATTTTCAAAATCTCTGAAATGCATTATACCAATCTATACCAGATTTAAAGTTCAGTCAAGTCTCAGTTCAGTCAATTCTTGATTTACAACAACAACAACAAGTTATTCTAACCATACTGAAAACAAAAAAAAATTATTTTTATGAGCTTGTTTAAGTCAATTGGCTATTTAGATATTTTCATACTGATAAATTATTATTTTATTTTTATTTTTTTTTTTTTTTTATAATCATTATACTAAAACAGAGGCTGAAGGTCTTTTATTTTTATTTTTTTTAAATTAATGTATCTTATAGTATCTCTTATAGTATCTTACAATAATACCCTATATGCAGTATATAAAAGATTTGTAATTTTTCTTCATCGAACAAAACATGTAACTATACATATATGTATATATACCATTTACAACATGTAAACGATCAAACAATCATTTCTGGAATGAAATTTTTTTTTTCCTTGGATTTTTTTGTTTTTTTTTTTTAGACAATAATTACCAAAAGTACATACAAGAAACGAGGAAACAGTTCTCACAAACATCTGAAATTCATTCATGGACTTCAATAAAATCAAAAAAAAAAAATAAAAAAACAAAAATAAAAAACAGAAAAGGAAAATATTTCAAACAAAAAAAAAAAAAATACTTGGGTGTAAATTTGAAAATGAACGTGAGTAAAAAAATAACGATAAAAAATGATATAATTATGAATTGACGACTATGTGTGGAGCCGAATAACAACCTAAAAATGCCATAACATACCTAATAATTTTAAAGGCAAACAAAAAAAAAGGAGTCTAAAAAGAATCAAAGATATAGCTCTACATATATATAATAACCAAGATATTAATTTGGGAACTTAAAGTTTTTATTTTTATTTCTTTTTGGTTATGGTTCGTCCTGATATTTGGTGCGTGTGGTCACAAAAAAAAAATGTATTATAAACTGGTAAAATAAAGGAGAAGAATATATATTAAAATTGAGAAGAAGAAAAAGAAAGGAATTAAAGGTGATTTATTTTGAACAATAAAAAAAAGAAAAACTCATTTGTAAAAAAGTTTATATACGGTTAAAAAGATTTGCAAATTTGACATATGAGTGTCAAATACATACTTAAAGATATTATTAAAAAAAAAATGTTTTTACTAACTGATATGGCCGAGTTTTTTTGTTTTTTAAATGTCATTGACCTCTTAAACAGTCAATGTCCACATAAATGATTTTCATACATATATGTATATATACTATACAAATATGGATCAATTTCATATTTCACTTTATATACATATAAGTATTTATATTTTTTTTGTATTTAATGTGGGAATTTTTTTATTATTATATGATAATATTTGAGAAATATTTAACTTTGCTTTAAATTAAAAACAAAAAATTTTAATTGCGTAAACATCTATTACAATACTTCCCATCTATTAAATATTAAATAACCTAAACACTTCCGTAACACTTTGATAACATTTCCGTATAAAAAAAAAATATTTTTGAATTTGGAGAGAATTTTCACAATTTTGTTGTGATCGAAACTGAAGATAAATTTTTATATTCTTTTATTTACGAGCTAAGTACCTTTTTTTTTTTTATGAAAGCTGAACTAACGCGTCAGTAATCACTATAGATGCTATGTTCATAGTACACCTTCAAAACGTAGAATCTATTCTACAAAAGTTGGTGTTAAGTTTCCCAAGTCTGCTACTATGAGATACCACTCTGACGATAATCAGATCCATATCAGATAGTTCACCTAAATTATGGAAAAAGAAACGGAGATAACGGAGAAAAGGAGATATTTATGAACTATCTGTTTTACTTTTTCATCTAATTTTCTAAACTTTTAAAAATAAGTTATGGTACAATTTTAAACTAACAACATAAAATTGCAATAACTGCAGGAGATATACAACGATTTTTACACATTTAATACGTTGGCACGATTCGACAGTTAAATGTTTTTCTTTTTATTGATGAAAGCAATGCTAGAAAAAACTAGACTTTAAATGTTGCAGAAATTATATATAAATAAAGTTTTTATTATGAGTTTCTTTAGGATTTATCCCATAATGATACAACTGTTCTTACAGACAAACTTACCAGCAATCTTCCAGCAGCTATACTTTAGATTAAAGTAAAGTTTAGATTTAATTTAATTATAATAAACTGAATAGTTACATTTTTTTTTTCTTCAAAAAAAAAACTATACATATATTACACATACATATACACTGTTTTCAATAAAGTGCAGGAAATTTCATATATTTCATGAAATAAAAAAAATTCCAGCAAAATTCAAAGCAAAAAAAAAAATCTTATTAAAATTTAAAAAGTATAGAAAAAAACAAAAAATTATTATTATTTTTACCACCCATCATCATGTGAATCTTTTGACAGGCAGGAAAACACCATTAAGATTTTACAAATTAAACTTGTTTTATTCCATTCACATCTTGGACTGGTTCATTCTCATCATAATTTGTTCGTCACTTTTATATCAAATTATTTAAAAAAATAAATAAAAATACATATATTAAATTCCAACGTTTATCTTTTTGTTTTTTTCTTATTTTATTAATCATTTCAGACCTAATTCAATTTTATTTAAAAAAAAAAAAACAGAAAACAGAATGTAAATACAAATCTAAATAATATTTTCTTCATCTTATAGACAAGATCATCTCATCATTGAAATTTAAAAAAAAAAAAAAAAAAAAAAACAAATCAAAATCGACATGTAATAAAGTCATGAGTTTCTAATTATTTCCTGAACTTAACCAATTTATCCAATTAAACTAATAAAATTTAATAAAAACTAAAATATAGAATCTTTTCTTCTTTTTTCTTCATTAATTTTCATTATATGTATGTAATATGTATGTTGAATAATTTTTTCTTTATTAAGATTGGTCGTCAAATAAATATAGACAGGACAGTCTATATTGTGAATTATAAAAATCAAATCAAAAAAGAAAAAAAATAAATAAATTATCGTTGATTTTCCAACTTAATTTTAATCTCATATTTAGAAAAGAATATTATAAGAAAATTATTTTGTTCTGACAGTTAGTAAACCATTAGCACTCTAGAGTTACTAAAATTTCTTTAAAAAGAATTCTTTTACAAAATATTTATCATATTTGCAAAATATTCTTGAATCTTTTACCAATGACATTAATATGAAAATGTATAGAAACCATATGAATAAAGAGAAGACTGACAAGTTTTAAATTTTTAATGAAATGTAAATTTACAAGGTGTTCTAGTAGTAACTTAAAAATAATGTAATGTATGGGAAGGTGAAAGTGGAAGACAACACATTATTTGATCCGCTCCGTGATCCTATTGTTTTGAGTAAAATCGAATAATACAATTTAAAATATCTTAGAACAATTTTAAGCTATAATTTAATTATTTAAAACTGCCGGTTTAAAAATACTCTAAAGTTTTAATCGAAAATATATAATAAAATTTTGACCATGTTTTTAAATAACGGTATTGTCTTTTAATAACCGTTATTACAATTGTTCTTCTTAGTTCTTTTCCTTCTAATAATAAATTTAGCGCGTAGTGACATTATTACATATAGTGCAATTCTTTACATACTGCTGGCATGTGAATCTCTTTTGTGTCATATATATGAGTCGATTCTGCTGATGTTTTTTCTGTTAACAACTGTAGTTGATTTAACCAAAAGTGTAGGAAATTGACCTTTCGCTTTTTTCTGTTCACTTTTCTTTCCACTACTAGTTTTTCAATTTTATCTGATCCTCTACCAATTATAAAATGAAAATATTTGTGAGGTGTTGTACTCATGACACTTTCAGCACCTTTCGATGCACAAATAGCTCAACATTTTCTATCCGCTTTCACATCATGGCTCATATTTCAGGGACATAATATGTAGGTTGTTTTTTACATGTGTATTATCTTAATTTTATATTATATTATCTTAATTATTCTTAACATTTAAAAATTAAATTCAATATAATTTTACATCGTCCTTTAAATTTTTGTATAAAATCTTTCATATAATATAATATAAGTATCTCTCTGTGATAACATTTTTTTGAATTCCTCTTGGAAATTATTCCAAACCAAAATATTTATAGTAATTTTATTCTCGATCATTTTGCATTCTTTAGATTTGGACAGGTCAATTTATTTTTTTTTTTTTTTTGGAAAAGTTCAGTTCTTTATTCTTTCTTATTATAAATTCTAGAACAGAGTTTTTTTTCTTTTATCTTTATTGGATAAAAAAAAATTTTGTTACACTCTTTTTTAATATGAATATTGAATGCATTACTCCTTTCATTACGGTTTCTAAAGTTAAATCGAAAAGGAACCAAAATATCATTGTTCCTTTTAATTCTTTCCTTCTTTCTCTTCTTCTGTTGCGAATTTATGACCATGGATATACGCAATACGATGACTACATCACAAGGTTTGATTTGTTTCTTAGGTTCTGTACACTGGCATATTGAATTATAAAAACGAGTAGTATGTTAATTTAAATATCTAAAACGTTGTATATAGTTCGTCAATAGAGTCACAAATTGTAGCGATTCCTATAAGCTAATGCTTAAGTATATTTGAGTATCCTGTTAGAACTATTGTTCTCTAAAAAAAAAAAAAAACACATCATCCAATTAGACCTTTCACCCAACAAGCAATAAAAGAAAATTCTGTAAATTAAGTTGTTTTTTTTTTCTAAATCTTTCTTTTACTTTTTTTTTTTTTCGTTGGTTTCTTAATTTAATTTAATGAATAAATCAACTCTTCAATTTAACAAAGAATTCAGTTTAAAAAATATATATGTATATATTTTTTATACATATATATATAAAAACGTTCAGCGAGAAGCAAAATTCATTTCAAAATTATTGGACGTCATTTCCAAAAAGAAAAAAAAAAAACAACTTAAAAAAAAAATTGTGGAACATAATTTATAGGAAAAATTATTTTGGGAGGCCTCCAACGATGATAAAAGTTTTATAACAAGCCTCATACTTTAATAATCATTATCTTGATTAAAAGTTGTGATGATAATATTGATAGTAATGATGATAATGACAAACAACAACTTTTGAATTATACAACAAAAAAAGAATAAAAAAAAAACTCAACAATAACATGATTTGTTGATTTAAATTTATTTAGTAAATTTTTTTTTTTTTTTTAGATTTAAACGCGACAGCCATTGTGTGTGTAGCCACCATCATTAAATCAGCCGCCCCAATAGTCACTCAATTTTTAGTGTTTGTTTTTCTTTTTAATAATTTACTAAATAAAAAAATCAGGGCGGTCTATTGGAATCAATTTTTTTTTTTTTGTCTTTTTCTTTTCTACTTACATAAATTTTTGTGGTTATTTAAGAAGAAAAAAAAAATTGACTGCCATATAAAGAAAAACTATTCTTTTTTTTTTTTTGTGTTGCCTTGTTCTATGTAGTCATATGGACTAGAAAAAATGAAACTTTTTCTTTGGTATTGTTTTTTTTTTTTAATTAATTTAATTTAGAAGCTATACATATAAGTATATATAAATATATTTTTTTTTAGAAGTAATATTATACTTATAGATACAATACTGTAAGTATCTAAAGATATACATATATAAATATTAAATTTAAGATTTTGTTTGTCTATTAATAAGAAAGGAGGGTCATCTTCTTTAAATAATTTTAATTAAAGGGTTCTGTTATGTTTGTTTTAACAGTGAAACAAAGATAATATGATTAACATCTTAATGTCGAGCTTTATTTCTATATATAGTTGATAACCTATTATTAAATTATTAGATTTATTTAATTTTACTTTTGTTTTTTTAACTTCTTTATTTTGCCTTAATAATTTGGTTTACAATTTTTATCATATAATTATACTGCTTTGAGCTGTTTTAGAGCAAAATGACTACTAAAACCTTTTATTGATCATTTTTTTATTTTTCACTTGATCTACTTATTCTAACCTACAAACTAAAACATTACATCTAATATTGTCCTAACCAAAGGATTATCAAAATATTCGCAACTTACCAAAAAAAAACTGATTCAAGTTTGATAATTGCTTCTTTTATGTAAAATTAATTCCACTAAACTGATGTAAATATTTTATAGGAAAATATGTAGAATGGTTTTCCTAAAATTAATTTTTTGGGGTCCCCGTAATATTATAAATTGATACTGCTTGTATATAGTTTCTTTAAAATTAATTTTTTTTTTCCTAAGGGTGTGGAAATTTTCCAAAGATAATGGGATAAAAATCTTTACAGCCTAAGCGGTATATTGGTTTGGAAGCAGGGATAAGAAAGCATATTGCAGTGATTCGCTAACTTTGGATTAGGAAATGAGACGTAAGGAGGCAATTAATCCGTCTATTATTATTTTGTTAATTAATGACAGACATGAATTATAAGTATATAACAAGTTTTTGTATGAGGTAATAACTGAAAGCACTTCCACTCTAATTCCTTTTTCCAATTGATCTTTAATTTTAAAATCTTTCTTTTCGTTTTTTTTTTCATTCGTAATAATGGGATATGAAAGCGTTGCACTACATATTAACAGGTTATGCCTTCATAGGGAAATGACATTGTTGATAAAGGTTGTTGATAATTGATTAGCAATTATTCAATTGTAAAGGTGTAAAACAGTCGATCAGCTGACTTTAGAATTGAATCGCTACGCTTTATCAATAAATAACTCAACGAGTGTATTAATATTGATTTTCCTAAACTTTAGTAACAAAATTTATCTATTTAGTAATTCATCGTAAAAAGAATTATTAATCTTTCGGTCTATCATTCTTTATTGGACATTAAAATTTTAAATTTTGGTTTACCTTAATAATAAATTTTTTGTTTACTAAACATACTATATTAAAATATTGTTCTTGCCTTTAGTTAACAAATTTGCGAGAAATTGAATTATTCTTTACATTCAATCCAAAAAGATAATTTTAAAAGTTTGTTTGAAGAATTTTATTATTAGTTTCACTTGGTCCACCTATGTTCATCTGTCTGTTTACAAAACTTCTACCCCGTTTGAAATAAAGAAAGAAAATATGATAATTATTTGTAATTCTATACCTTAATGTTATATGAAACCAATGTTTTATAGATATTTGGTTTTGTTTGCCCCGCTGTGTTTTCTAAATGCCTAAAGTTAGACAATTCATTAATTTTTGGCTCACTCGTAGCACATCAGGCAAACTTTTTAAGCCCGAACAATGATATTTTTTATTTTATTTTTTTTTTTTGCGAGGGTAGGTGGGAATCATCGAAAGACACTATAGAGGAGTGCAAACGAGCACGATTCCTCTATGAGTGTGTTGGACTTTAACCCACTAAACATCACCTCTCTTTTTTGACCAAACAATAGGTTATACGACCTTTAGTACTACTGTACTGCCTGGTCATAAATTTAAAATTAAAAACTTGAAACCGAACCATTATATTTTTACATATATATATGTTAATAGTTTTGTGTTAATTTACATGTGTACCGTTTGCTTAAAATTAAAGAAAGTGCCTGTTAATTTTTTTATAATTATCTTCATCGAAAAAACTCGTACTTATAAATTTTGATGTCAAAAGAATTATAATTCTAAAATGCTTTTTATTATCTTGCTTGTCATTTAATGTTCGGCTTTAAAAAGCTTTACTAACTACTTTTAAGTTTTTTAATAAAATTAACGTTTTTCATCTAAAACCACTCGTAATAAAAAAACTATTAACCCTAAAATATAATGTTCTAGCACTATTAAAGAAATTTAGAATTTTAATGCATCGCAAACGATACATTGCAAAAGTTTATCATTTAATTATAACATTTTTAAACAACATAACTTCAACATAATTTTGATTGTGTAGAAAAAACTGAAAAACATAAAATAAATCCATAACCTTATAATCTAATATGTCATCTATACTTTTAATATCTAATACATAACCATATATAGCTGATATATTTTATTTTCTTTTTAACATGTTACTCACTTTTACATCGAATCGTAATCTTATAATTCTTCTTATTTCTAATCTACAAATCACATTGGTATTTATTTAATTTCAATTTTCACTTGAAGTTTTCTCCACTCTCTCTCTATCTTTTTCATCATCATTATCATCATTAAATAAACAGTTTCTAATCATTTGAATCTACTTGCTCATTAATCTAAATAATAAAAAAAAAAACAAAAAAAAAATAAACAATCAGACCACTTACAAGAAATCAAATTATCAAAACTATCTTGTTCCAATCGCGTGCGTCTGTCTAGAATTAGATACTAGAAGCATAATCACCAGTCATTTCAAAAAAAAAGGAACATGAAAGTACAAACAAAACAAAAAAAAATCTTGTCTGATTTATTCCCAATTGGGTTAAAAAAGAACACACACATAAGACATTATATTTATATTTCATCATTTAAATTAATTCCTCTCTTCGGAAAAAAAAAATTCTTTTTTAATGATCATCAAATGATCACCATCATTAAATGATAGTCATTCATCAAAACTTCATCATCAAAACAGATTAACAAAAGACATAACACGTCGGCAACTTATTTTCTAATGATTATGTTTTTATGTTTTTTTTTTCTTTTTTTACAAAAACAAAAATATCGCCATCATTGTTTCCTTTTAGATTTTTTTATTTTTTTTATTTTAATTTCTAATAAGTTGTATTTAAGCATTTTTGAAGATCTTCAAAGAAGGTTAAAAGAGATCATGAATAATTAACTAACTGTTATTTGTATTTTGTACACATTATTATTATAATAATAGAATCATTCGAATCATTTAAAAACATATACATATGATAGGTTATAATGTACACATACATGAATAGGTTATAATGGAAATAATGACATGTGACACATCAGTTTAACTGTTAGAACAATTTTTTTTAACACATGATATGTTGAGAATTTGTAAAATTTTGACAGATGAATAATGGTGTAGAATGTGCCGTTGTTACAATTTCCAAATATAATACAAACAAAGTCATGATTGAGTCTATGGAAATGTTAATTTTTTATACACATCTGCTGCTAGTAGTGGGCTGCATAGTTGAAATCCCTAAATGGCAAAATTGAACATTTAACAATTCATTTGTTTTTTTTTTATAATATATCGTCCAGATATAAATGTCTACCGATATTTTTAGGACCCTTTTGCCTTTCGCATGTGAGCCATCTCGGTACAAGTATTCAATTATAATTATATTTAATATTTTGTTTACATTATTTTATTTTATATATTATTTTTGACCTGACCAGGGTTTGAACCCGAGACCTTTCGTCTGAAAGACCGGTGGCTGACGCACTGCACCATTGGTCAGATAATTCATTTGTTTTTTTTTTTACGAGAAACGGTGAAAACATCGAAAGTCACTCAAAGGAACTGGACGAGGTTCATCAGACTAGTGTTTTCAATAGTGTTGCTAGTGACTTTAACCAAAACCACTCCCTTTAAAATACGTTAGGATGGGTCCTTTAATATAGTGATGTAATGTGCAGTTTGATTTTTGGGGAAAAGGATGAGGGGAGAATTACTTGGGAAATTGGGATAATTACGATTATGGAGGATGAACGAAAAAATTTGGAGAGAGTTATTTAAAGAAGGATATTAATATTCTTCTTAAATTTCGTTATCTCATACACTACATATATGAATTAACAACTTTTGGTAACACATGTGCAGCAATAAGGTTCCATAAGAGCGACGCCCGCATGTCGAACGAATTTCCAAATGCTGTGTTACGCCGTCTTGACGTCTATTCGACAGTGTAGGGGTGCCCATCAATCGCACTCCTTGTTTCACGTTGGAAAACTTTGAGTGGAGTCATTAATTGTTTTATTTATTTAAACACATGTTACAAGATATCCAAAAAAAAAGGCCAACAGGGTGACTCGAATGTGGAATCATCTACCATCTTGTGTGTTATCTAGTGTGTTATTTTTACTCTTATCTCAAATATTCAGTATCTTCAATTATTACCACACTTATTCTTCATTTTTTTTCTTGCTGTTTTTTTGCTCTTCCTCATCTTCGTCGAATTAAAAATACCATATTAAAATAACATTTAAAATTAAAAATATAAAAAATTTATTATATTAATCTCTTTCTTCTCCTTTTTTCATATCCGGTTTTTGAATGTTGAGAATCATCACAATAAAACTTCTTTTAAATATATACTTATTGTTGACTCTATCAACTAACTGTTAAATACTTAGTTTTTAATAATCAGTCTTATAAAATTCCACATTTGGTTATAGACTTACTAATGTGTTTTTATAAAAATATAAGGCTTACGTTTAGAATTCTATTACAGAAAAACAGTATTTGATTATATTAAAGGTAAAGCAACCTTAGAATAAATACATGAAATCATTTTTATTATGTATAACTTTTTACATTTATTACAAGTTACATTTTTACTAAAAAAATTATTGGTTATAAAATAAATAAACTAAAACAGCCATATTACATTAGTTATGATAACATCGGGGACCAGATAATTAAGTTAATGAACTTTAAAATTTTTTGTATTAACATCTTTTGTTTTTCTTTTTTTTTTTTATATTTATTAATAATAAGCAAACACAAGCGTTTTAGGTCAAAATCTAATACGATTATTATGCGTTTAGAAAAAAAGTTATAAAACAGTTTTTGGAAATTCATTTCATTTAGTTTAGTTTTCTTCTTAGTATCTTTTTTTATATAGAAAATTTCGACATTTTAAAAATTATAAATTAAAAATATTCTCAATTTAATTCTTATATTCTTCTCGTTTTGTATATGTGATTTTGAAACTTAAAGTATCCTACCAATACCTACCAATTTGTAGTTGATTTTAAATGTTTGAACCATATCATAATCATTAATTCATTGTGAAATTAAATAATCCTTGTTGCTGGGATCAGTTTTAAATAGTTTAGTTTCTCAAAAGTATATTTTAGAAAATTATTTTTTAATTAATTGCAGTCTAGACTTTAGACAGTAATGTAACGTCACTATAATGTATGTTTCAGCTTCTTTTCGGTATTTCAAACATTCCATAGCTGTATTATATTTTATTGACGAAAAATTTACGTTTTTTTACGATATGATTATTTCGATTGAATCATAAGTCGTTAGCAAATATT
This sequence comes from Poecilobothrus nobilitatus, assembly GCA_947095535.1. Taxonomy (NCBI): domain Eukaryota; kingdom Metazoa; phylum Arthropoda; class Insecta; order Diptera; family Dolichopodidae; genus Poecilobothrus; species Poecilobothrus nobilitatus. The sequence goes on from OX352773.1 coordinate 63,637,993, forward strand.
AGTTTCCCAACATAAAGGAGGATTTTCAGTAACATTAATTAAAGCAATTTTAGAATAAGTAATAATTTCTTAGTAAATGCGACAATCAGATGTATATATTTAAAGCAACCATAACCTTGTATTGACATATTTATACATACAGTTAAATAAAACCCAAACCAAAAATTGCATTATATTAAGAAAGAAAGTTTAATCAATTAAGAAAGTTTTAATGCTTTTCATTTAAAGATCTCTAAAAATGAATTCTAGACTTCTTTATTTTAATTACTATAGACTTTAGGCTTGCATAGTACATCATTAGTGCCCCCGACATCTCCTACAGGATCATTAATTCTATTCACCATCCCTTTTCAGAAGGGCTCTTCAAATGGTTATCTTCAAATGTAGTAGAGCTCGTAAATGCTTCTTTTAAAATACTTCTTCGTATATTACGTTCTTAATCACTAGGTCAGCAATGTCTCTATATTTATATTCCTTAGAGGTTATAAGTTATAGATTAATATGTGAAACTTTTCTATGAAATTTATATTTATCTTTAAAATTATAATATAATTACCATAAATCTGTTCGAGAGTAAATAAAAACTTCATAGACAACAGTTCATTTGATTTTTTAATCCAAATTAAGCCTCCAAAGAAGATTTTTTTTTTTTTGTTTTTGTAATGATAACTTAAGGAAGTTAATAGAGTTATCAAACATAAAAGGAAAAAAATATATTGGTTTCTTCTCTATAAATTCTTTGTTTCTTTTTTTTAGATTTGCTTGATATTTAACTTTAAGTTATAAGTTCATATTAAAATGATGGTGGGAAAATATCACAACCATTATATTTTCTTGGGTTTTTTTCCCATTACATATTATTAACAATAAAACTTTATCTGATCAATTTATAAATTTTGGTTTATTGGATTTTAAAATGACTATATACATATTATACACTTGTACATTTGGCTTCTGGAATTATAAATTATAATAAATTATAGAAAAAAAGACATATATAAATAAAATTAAGTAATTGCTGATAGAAAACTAAAGCTAGATAATGTTTAAGTATAGTATGTTAATATTTTTAATTTTTTATTAATGTTAATGTGTTAATATAATTCAAAAAAAAAAAAAAAAAATTCCTTCTTTATCAAAATTAATTATAGAAAATTCAAAAAAAGAAAACTTAAAAATAAAAAAAAAGAGAATTCTTTTAAAATACAATATTTAAAATGCAATACTAATATTTAAGCCCGAACTATAGAACCTTTAATTTAATTATAGCGCAATATTCCATTTAGCATGGTTATTTAGCCTTATGTAACCAAACAAATTTAATAAGCTCTATAGTTGAATCCCATAATTTAATAATAAATTTTGGTGATATGTATCACATAAGTCTAATCGGATATGGATGAATCTATTCAAGTCAATAGATTCGAATTAATATTACGACATGACCCCTTTAAAACTATTTAATACTAAATATGAAGAGAGGATGTATCACAACAATTCACAAGTAATATATTTAATTTTAGATTGAATTTTTCTAAGGATCCAAAAACACTAAATACATTGTAAAATGTAAAGTACAACAATTTTAAGGATTAAATACCAAATCGCACTTCACAAATAAACTGTAAATAAAATTTATTGTTAAAATTTATGGTATCAAAAGTTATATGTATTTTTTTTTTAATTATTAACAGTTATAAAATTTTTTACCATTTTTTAAGGACTAAAAAAATTGATATATTTTCTATATATTGGTAATAAATTGACTGAATATATTTCGTAAATATACGATTAGTTTTCCGTCTTTTACCTTAAATGCTATATGTTTTATGGATTTTATCTGTTATCATAAATTTTTACTATATTTTACACTAATATAAAATTAAAATTTTTAATGAGTTTTTCATTCTTATAATAACTTTATTCTTTTTTCGCTGTTTCTCACAATATTTTCTTCAAGTATCCCTCTTAGTATTAAATTTTTCTCTGAATATCTCCTAACTTTATAACCAGAATATTCTAATTTTTTTCCATAATTGTAGCTACAGTTGCGAACTTATATTATGTATTAAATCCTTTCACCACTCATTCCATTACAGATAATTAAAGAAGTCTTTGATAGAACTGGGTTTCGATATGTTTTCTATTTATTTATTTATAATTTTTATTTTTTTTTGGGCTTATCAACTTTTTAAAGGTTTTTCAAGCTCTTTTAACATGATATATTTTCTATATTTTTCAGTGTTTCTTCTGAAAATTAGGATGATATCATCTTAAGGAGAAATTGATGGTATGACATATTATTCTTGTTCTGAATTATTTGGTCAATTTGTTTCATTTTAATAAATATAACTTAACCTTACTTAACCTTTTAAACTTTTAATTTGACTTTTTTTTTATTGATTTTTTATTCTATACTCTTTAACGGATAATGCCGTCAAAATCCAATAAATCAGTTTCAAAATCTTTGCCTGCACACTGGATTTATACCATTTTCCAACACTATCAAAATGTTGAAACTTAATAAAATTGTATATTATGTTTTTTTTATTAATTAATTATTTTTTATAAATTTTTATATATAATTTTTATATATTAATTATTTATTTTTATTTGTAGGCACGAAGAGAAGGTTCGAAATGAAAGTTGAAAAACAACCAAAGAAACAAACTAGCCAAAGAATGTCATCAGTTAAAAGAAAATATACATATATTATTATTTCAAATTGATCAACTAATATATTATAAAGAAAAAGATGGATTACTTTAAAGATGAAACGTCTAGGATGTAATTGACCAAAACCAAAATAAAAAAAGAAATATTTTTCATTAATATAACATAAAGAACTTTTGCTAATTTCAAATAATATGATGCAAAATATTAATAATAAGTTATTGAAAAAAGTAAAACAATAACACAAGGTCTATATATAAAACATAATAAAGACGCATTTTAGGTGGCATGTCATAACTGCTTTTGTCATAAATCGCGAGTCGGGAGTAATTACACTCTACTTTGTGTCTTAAGATCTTTAGGGATTAATATTCCTTTTTTCCACAATTATTTACAATACATATAGGTAAATATTCTGAAAAAATACCCTGATTTTCAATCCAACCCTAAAATCGGCCGCCCAAAAACCTAAAAGACACACAAATCCCCGCTAAACAAATATTGAAACGCTGATTTTCAAATCAACTCTAAAATGTCTCCTAACTTAGAATGTCTCATATACAAATATATAAATATTCTCGAAGAGGCGTAATAACTCTGAAAAAATAAGATTTTAATTCACATTTTTATATGAAAAATTGACTTTGAAACAAACTTGGGAACAAAAGTTCAGAGAAGAGAAGAGAGACTTAATTATTTAATAGAAACTGGTACTACAGTCACTTTTGCTTCATTATAAAGGCCGAACCATAATAACATTAAGCTGGCTTAAGCTGAAGCAAAACTGAAAAATAATTCAACGAAAACTTTTGTTAAATTTTAAAGTCATTGAAAATGTTTTGAATTCACTACAATTTGTTTGACTTAAATCTTTGGAAAAGGGGTCATATCCCCTTTTCCAGAAAGTTAACACGAAAATATTTATTTTTACTACAATTTGTTTCACTTAAACCTTCTGGAAAAGTGGCCATATCGACGCCTGACGCGTCGCTGTGCCACTGCGCCGGAAACGCGAGAAGATGACGTCCGGCCCCGCGGGAGAACGGGCGTCGGGCATCGGATGCTCAGGCTTTTATTGAAATTATTGCTAATTTTTTTAAGTTTGAAATATTATAAATAAGAATTATGTCCCATGGCCCATGGACTTTAATTCTTATTTTAAATGGAAAAGGGAGTTGTGACACGCTTTAATATTTTATTTTCTGTCATAAGTCCCTTAGAGAGTTATGACACAAAGTAAATTGTCCCTTATAACTCCACAAAGTAAAGTGTCATAACTTCCTAAGGGACTTATGACTAAAAGAGTTATGACATGTCACCACATTTTAGTCTTTTTAATTCCGTGTTACCAAGAAATTTTAATTAATAAAATGCGTACTGATATTGAATCACTATCACAAAATATTCCCATGGAACTCATTAATGGGAATTGAGTTAAACACAATTATAGTGAATTGAATTAAATTTATTAAGTGAGTGAGTTGACTCATTAAAGTAAGGAAATTAGCTAATTGAAATAAGTTAAAACTAAGACAAAACTCAGATAAAAAATGAGTAAAAAGTCCAATTGAAACTTTTATCCCTATACATTATAAAATTAATGTTAATTTTTTATTACACATTTTTTAATTTTCCTATGCATATATTACGAGTGATTTAAAATCATAAAAACAAAAATGTAATCAATATATTATATTGTTTAAATGATTATTTATTCATTTAATTGTATTTTAATAAATCTAAAAATCAATTGACCCATATCTACATATTTAATTGTAAAGTAATTGAGAATTATTAAAACCAATTGTAATTAAAAATAAAAAAAAAAAAACTTAATTGAATCCTTTGAAATACTAACTATAAAGTAGATATTGTAATATCCAGAGTCTTACATTGTAATTATAAACTAAGTAAAAATTTATATAATAAGTAATTAATCCAATAAATTTTTTTTTATGCATAGTAATGCTTTATAATATAAAAAAGATTACTTTTAATATACGCGCATATACTTATAGCAATTTTACTTTTAGTTTTTTTTTGTTTTTTTTTTTTTTTGTCTTGTTTTAATTTTCTTGAAAAGAAGATTTGTATTAAGAAATAGTATATTTTGTATTTAAAATATTACCAGATATTACCAAAGAATTATATTAGATAATCCATTTGTAAATAAGGGATAAAACCAATTTTTATTTTTAAATTGATTACTTAAATAGATTTATTTTATACTTAAAGTATAATAAAAAATTTAAATCGATTAAGAAATTTAAATACATATAATATTATAAGAAACAATAAAAAAAAAAAAAAAAAAAAACAGAAACTGCATAATCATTGTGTTTATGTATACATGACCATTTTGACCAATCAATATGCTCCATTAATCACGGTATAGTAATAATATAGTAAAGGTAATAAATATAACTATAAGATACTTTTTATTATAATATACTTACATAGTTTACATTTTTATGTTATATTGTATAGTTTTGTGGTTATAATTTTTTTTTTTTTTTTTTTTGTTTTTTTATTTTATTATTGAATGTGCATAATATAATTTAAATGTATTTTTTACAATCAAATACAATTTTACTATTGATAGATTGTATTTTAATTTATCTATATAAACTGTAAACACTATACACTATTACATAGGGTATACTAAAGGTGCATATTACATATAAATTGTTGCAAAAAAAAAAAAAATAATCAAAGAAAGAGATATTTTTTTTTACAAATGTAAGAATGTAATATACTATAGAATATACCTTTCTTTATCTAATAATCATATAATTTTATATTTTTTTTCTTATAAATTTTCTTATTTCCTATATAATTTTTTTTTTTTTTTTATTATTTATACTTAAGATACAATATTATATACATATATATATATATATATAATTAATATATATTATTGCATTGCAAGATAAAATGTTTAGTGCATTTTTAATGCTTATATTGACATTTTTATGCATAAATATAAAAATTTTAATTTTATTTAATTTAAAAAGATTTAAAATTCGAATTAAAATGCTTTATGTAACAACTCTAATAAAAATGGTAAAAAAAAAAAAAAAAAGAAACCATTTAAATCTATTTCCTTATACATATAGTATTAAAACAACATTTTAATTTTTATAATTTTCTATTTAATTTTCTGCAATTTTACATTTTATTTTAAAATAACTATAAAATTAAATATGATTTTAAGATTACAAATAATTAATTTATATATTTTTTTTTATACCTGTTGAAATAATAAGTAATTAAAACAACGGTAAATGTTCATTTAACACTTTATTTTGATAGCCTTAAGGTTAATTTTAAAATAACTTAAAGATAAATTGCTTAAGGATTTTTAGATGTTTAATTACTTTTTAAAATTTTTTTTTTTTTTTTTTTTTAATCCATTAAACAATAAAATTTATAATTAGAAAAATTAAATTATTAACAAATTTTAAAAAACAAAAAAAATTTGTTTTTTAATTAATCTTTTGGGTGCTTTAAATTTTTTTTTTTTTTGGGTTGATTATATAAAACATAGTTTTTTATTATTATTTAATTTAATTAATTTTTTTTTTCTAACAATAAATTAAAAATACAATAAACGATTAATAATATTTATCAATGATGCTTAAGGATGGTTGGATAAGACATCGAACTTTCATTCGAAAGATCTAGGATTCAAAATACGGCTGAGTCATATAAATTAAAATAAATAATATAGATTTTTCTTATAATAGATATAAGTACATAATTAGTATAATATAATTAATTAAAAAATAAGTATAGGTATCTCTATTATATCATATAATTAATATCATATCGTAATATTAAATATAATAAAAATTAAAAATAATTATTGTATAAGATAATAGATGGCGAACAAATAAAAATATTTGTGTTTCATATAGACTTGTACAATAGCTAGTAGCTAGAGGTGAGTAATAAACGGCTCAGTGAACCTAATGATTTCAGAAACTAAAATTTAATCAAATATGAATAATAAATGACTGAGTGAATGCCCTGTCATCCTTATAGCTAGTGGAAAGGAAAAAAACAAATAAAAAACTGAATATATCAGCTGTTTTATTATCTGGTATAGTATTTTATTTCTTATATAAAGCTTAATTAAATATGTACTTCGTAAGTTTACGTGTAGTAACCTGTATTTTCAAGTAATTTCAAAATTTTTTTTTTTAACTTATATGTATATCAAATTGAGTTGGTTTCTCGTTTTACAACATCATATAAGTATCTTCATTAGCGTTATTTTTTCAAACTAAATACTTTTCAATTTCAAAATTTATACGACCTTAATTTAGTAGAATCATTCGTTTATATTTAAACAATGATCGCTTTAAACAAATATACATAAATCGAAAAGCTAAAAAGCTAAGGAAAAACTTCATTTTGTTAAGTAAAAAGTTTATGCAAGTTTTACATTATGCTAATTCTACTTCAACATTACATACTATTATGCAAATTTACTAAAATCATCACCTACTAGGGCTTTTATCAATAATTCTTTTAATTGTAAATTCTAACGATTTGAACCCGTACTCCGCTAACATTTCCTTAGTTTAACGTGACATGTTCGGGTAATTTCGAAATTTATGTGCTCATATCTTGGTATTTAATAAAGCTAAACATCCTAAATTTTATGGAATCAAGATAAGATATATTATGTTCATGCTGCTATCCTAATGTTAACACAGTCAAATCTATCCTCTTTCTAGTCATTTTTATCTAAAAAGATATAATCAAGTTGTAATGCCTGTGGGGAGTTTTTTCAATGCTCTTCTCATTGTAGTAAAATATAAGTGATATTAAACCATTTTGTGGAGTATTTTATGGTGGCTCTATCGTAGTGATTTTAAATTAATTTTATAGTAAAATTGTCGATTCTAATGATTTTTGCTTCCTTATATAGATATTTATTTGATTACCAATTTTGGTATTTGGATTGGCGTTTTCGTTTTATATTGGTACAAATCTTATATACTTTCTTTGACTAATGTGAAACAGTTTTTTTGTACCCAAAAAAGGTTTGTTACCTTTTTATATAACGTATTAATTTAATTCAATCAATTTAATTTCAGCATGCCACTGGACGACTGAACCTATTGAACTACTTTTTTATAACATTATCTGACGATTCCCTTTACTTGTAATATTGTTTTATATGATTGCATACTTTTAGGTTTTCAATTTGAAATTTACATTTAATTTTAAATCAATTTCAATAAAAAGAAATAAAAATAAAAAAAAATTCAACCATGGTGAAAATTTTATGCTAATCTTACAATTAACACCATTTTTCAACTCGTTATATTTTCTTTCGTTTTTTTTTTTTTGGTTTTCATTTGTTTATTTTTCATCATCATTATCAACATGATTATGAATCATCATTATCACGTATGATGATTTTCCTTGAAAAAAATTCAATTAAATTTCTTTAAGATAGTCCAATTTTATTTTCTAGAAGCATAATATCAAAAAACCATCAAACAGCAACGAAACGATCATAAGAAAGTAAAAAAAAAAGCAAATACAAAAAAAAAATGAAATTGAAAATGTTTATAACTGGCGCCTATCATCATTTTCATTTTTTTTTGTTCCTTTTTTTTTGTTTTTATTCTTGTTACAAGTTGGGTCCAATTCCACAACTTAGGAGGGCGCCAGAATTTTTCACCATATTTACTCATTCAATCGCCACTAAAAAATAATCGTTTTTTTTGTTGTTTAGTTTTTGATTTTTCGTGCATAACAAACTTTAACATCCCAAACCGTTAACGTTAATTTTAAGAAATACCAAAAAAAAAAAAATACAGTCAAAAGGAAGAAGAAAAGATACAAAAAAAGGAGCACGATACATAAATATTTTTCTTATGGTTTTTTATTTTTGCTGCTGTAGAAAAGAAATTGATGCAGACTTTATTACAATTCCATCACGAATCCCCAAAGTGCCCCCTAACATAAAATTTAGTACACTTTTTTCTTGTTATTTATTCGCCGGATTGTAATATGTAATAATGAGATCTTCAGGTTTTTGAAAGATTATAAAGTTAAGATTTGTGTATTTTTCGTTTTAAGAAAATGTGATAGTAAATAAGAAGAGTTTTAATCCGTATCAGTGGTGAGGTTTGTAAACTAAATTTAATTAAAGGCAGGCACTAAATTTAATTTTACTAAGGCATTATTTAACGAATTTAAAGTTTCATTTAAAACGTAAAAAAGTAGTTTGATTAAGTTAAATTGTTATTTAATAGTTTGCAAAGAGAACAAAAATTCTTTTCTACAACTAATTAACCCTTTAACATTTAAAAATTTATATTTACATAACATTTAAAAATTACCATAACTTTTTTAGGAGCATATCTCCTCCAGCAAACTCGATTTTAATCAATTTCTTTCATTTAACTCATGTTTAATTACTATTTTTACTCAGTTCTCTTTAAATCATTCTTTTCAAACTTTATGCTCTTACTTTTCCTACTCTTCATGAGCATGAAGACTTTCTTTACAAGCTGAAGTTTCCTTAATTTTGTGGTAAAAGTATGCCGTCGACCAATTTCTTGTTTATTTTGATACGCTCCTAAAAAAAATAAAATTTATAAGAAAAAAATTAGATATTAAAACGATAAGATTTTGAAAATTAAAATACTAAAAGGATTAAAGAAAAAAGATCAAATAAGATTTCAAACCAGTTAAAATCATGAGCTTCACCACTGAACCAATTTTTTTTTTATCGTTATTTCCTCAATTTTTTATCTTTTTCTCTTTATTTTAATGTTTCTCCTGTGGAGACTCTAATTATTTGGTTTTCAGCAACTTCATCATATTTATTTATATTTTATATGACGGACGGTTTGTTTTTTTTTTTTTTGTTTTTTGTTATTTTCTTATTTTTAACTCTTAGCCAGGTTATGATGGATGGATTGTGGTTAACAATTTATACGTCATATTATTACCCAAAAAGATAAAAGATTTATTTTTATGGATTCTAGTCAGTTAAGGTTTGAATAAAAAACAAAAAAAAAAAAAAACTAGAGGAATGGAATTTTAAATGAAATGATTTACGTATGAATTTAACAGATTTAACTTAAGTAAATCCAATTTCAACTCAATGGAATGTTAGCGTTGTTTTTTTTTTGTTTTAATGTTTTTTTTTTTTTTGTGCCTTGATTTAAAGAAATTATGTTAAAAAAAAAAAGATTTCATATAATGTTGTAGAAAGTTTGATTTATTATTGGTTTTTCTTTTTACTTAAGAACTCTGGTTGTTCTAGAGTGATAATAAACAACTCTTATATGATTGAATTTAAAGTAAATATTTCAAATTTCTATTAATTATATATATATATATATTTTTTATAAATTTTAATATGCAAAATAACTGTTTTAAAACAAATTATTAAAATGTATTTATAAATCATAATGTTTTATTTCAAAAAATTAAAAAAGTGTATTACATAAAATTCTACTGATTCTACTGATGATTATACAAAATTAAGTAGTTAAATATTCAAATGTCAATCATCAGATTTATTGCTTTAAAAAAAAATGTTCACTTAATATTTTTAGTGTATACCTAAAATTATAATTATCAAAATTATAAAAATTCTTATCACACCCTGTACAAACGCAGAGAGTGGTTACCAAACTAAATCAATTCTTTAATAAAGAGAAATAAATCAATCAATATTAATGAGAAGGTGCTTTTAAGGTGCCATTTCCATGCTATTCTTATTAATTATATCTTAATAATAATATAGAATATTCATTTAGAGTCTGGTGTCTGTCCTACAGAAGAACGACTCTCAATAATAACCCAACCCTCGACTATGTTGAAATAGATAATAGTATTTGGTTGTTCATTGAAAAATATAAATATAAATTACAGTATTGTAGTAGTCAAATGTCAGATATCAAATAACATATTGAATAATCACAAAAAACATTTCTAGACAGATGAAGAGTGGTTTTTGAACATTTTAATCCAAAGAAAATTCAACATAAAATCTAATAATTATCTACTGTAAATTAATAAATACGAATGTCCGGTATCGAAAACATCGTTTTATAGGAAGTAATAAAAATCTTATCATTTCTTAATTAAAATTTTCATTCAAAAGAAAAGAAAATTAAAAGAAATGAAATTGAAACAAAAACCAATTCTCCTACTATAAATTAAATAACAATAGAATCTGAACCACATGTAGATCCTTATTTTTTTTTTTTGTTCTTAAATTAAACTATAGATAGTTACCTTTCTAAACTACCCACATAATATATGTTTAAAATATTTTAATTAACCCCCCATTTCCTATATTTAGAGTCATCTTTATATTTAATTACCACCCAGATCAAAACACCATGGTTACTTCATCGAAAACTTTTAAAATTAATACGAAATGGCGGACAGAGGACTAAACAAATTTACATTTTCCTTTATTATTTTTTTTTTGTTTAAAAATTTGTTTCGAAACACTAAAATTTATCAATGAATTTTTTTTTTTTTGTTGAAACCGAGGAATTTTTGAATTGACATAAAAACCCTATTTTTTTTTTTTTTTTTTTGTTATTTTGATTTCTTGTTAAAAATTTCATAGGAATTTTTTCCTTTGAACTTGATTTGGTATCTAAAGACATCATAAAAAAAAAAATAAAAACAAAAATTCTCTTTAACATTTTCCTTAACCGAAAAATGAATCAATCGATGATGAAATTGAATTGATGGATGGATGGATCGAACCCAACAATGATCATATACTTATTAAAACATTTAACAAGATTTTAAACTGCGGTTAACATAATGATACGCTTATTTTCGATGACTTGTGAATTTAGATGAATTTAGATGAGACATTGGATTTATTTTAATAATAATTATAAACTTTCATTTCATTCTTTCAACATTCTCTATCTCTTTCTTACTCTTTATTTTGATTTAATATATATACCTATTACAAATTTTCTTAAGAGATTTTGAAATTTTTTAAATTGTTAATACTTAAGTAAAAAGTTTGAGGTAGGTATCAACATATGTAATATTCAATTTAATACATGATATGAAATATATAATATCTCTATTGCCAATGGTAAAATATTTTTTTCAATTTTGGTATTTTTTAAAAATTTTTTAAATAACAAAAAAAACAATAAAAACAATCAAAAAAAAATGACGATTCTTAATCAAATCTGAATGGAACTAAACGAAAAATTAAATATATAAAAAACGAGGAAGAATACAGTTGCCTTTGTCAACTCTTAGATACCCGTACGAACCGTTAGTATGTTCACAGCCTGCCACTCTGCTTACAATATTATTTTTTTAATATTTTAGTATTTTAAAATAATTTGGGTGAATTTTATAATTTCTAGAACTATGGGTTGTACATATATTCAAACTGTTTATATATTCTTCAAAAGCAGATTCTAACTTTCCACATAACGATTATCAATCCAAAACTTTTTCAAATATTCTATAGTACCATTTAATACTAAGCGGTAAATGTATATTAAATTTACTTAGTACAAAATAATAAATATAATTTTAAATATTATATTATATTATATTTAAATATTCCATTGACAGAATAATTTCTTATAAGTACAATAAAATACATATATGTATGTAAATACGGCGCTATATAATATACATCTATACTCTTATCATTCATTCACTAGTGACATTATACGATATATTGTAAATAAACATGATATTATATAAGTATCCATATATATCAATATCATAAATAAAATAAAAATTCTTCAAGCAACCGTTATGTTGTTTATTTATTTACATGTTTTTGTACCACGCATTATATCCTCAACAATTTCGAATTATCGAGTAAAACAAAATGCAAAAAATTAGTTAAAGAAATTTGTTAGAAAATTTGAAAAAATCAAGTAACTCTTTCGTCAATTATAAAGTAACCATATATTATTAAATAAAGTTGTTAACAGAAATAAGAGTATAATATTGAAGCTTTAATTTTTGTGTATTACTTCAAAAAAATTTTAACAGGTGTTCAAGTTACAGGTGTTTAAAAATAGGAAATTTTCAGTTTTTGACTCCTTACAACTCCTAAACGGGGGGTGATACAAAAAAAATTTCTGAAATGACTCATACTTATTTTCAAAGATCTAACTTCTGTCAAAATTTCAAGTTTCTAAATTAAACCGTTTAGAAGATAGAAGGGTTAAAGGATTTTACAAAATTTTAGTTTCGCATAACGGTAAATTAAGACACCGTATGCCACACAAATATATTTATTGAATATACACTTTTAAAGCTAATAAAAGTAGTAATCGTTTGGCTTTTTCAAAATGAAGATATACCTTATACAACTTGTGCTATAACAATTTAAATATAGAGCTTTTTTGAACTTTTAGGGAGCTGTAGCTCCGTAACGGGTGGGGGTACAAAAAAAAGTTATTAAAAATAAAATTAATATTTTTGTGACATCTATCAGCAGTTAAAATTTCATAGCTCTATTTCAAATAAAATGTGGGGATCTAAAAGTTAGGTGTTCAAGAGCTACCCTAAGGTTTGGTCCAAACTCAACCAAAAAAAATAGGGAACCTACAAATTACTCCCAAAATATTTTGTGTAAATTTCAAGATTCTAGCTTTCTTAGTTTTTGAGTTAGCGTGCTGACGGACGGACGGACGGACGGACATGGCTCAAAAGTCTTAGAATTTTTTTCTGATCCGATCCATACCTTTGAAGGTATATCTAGCTCGCTTATTTCGAGGTGTTACAAACGGAGGAGTAATTTTATTATACCCGATCCTATCGTACGGGTATAAAAATTATTACCCACCCATGGAGTTATAACCATTATTAGAATCGTTACCAAAAAAAAAAAAAATTAAAATAAAAGTTACTTAAGATATACACAAATGTTATATGGGCACCTTCAGCAGATGAAAAAGAATGAAATTGAATGAATTAATGAATGAGAATAATGATGTGATTTTCTTTTTTTTTGTTTTTTTTTTTTTTTGGATACCTCACAATTGTATTGGAACCTATTTAAGCCTCATAAAATGTTCATTAAAAAATGGATTAAATTCATTAATTATATGGTTATCAACAATCTTAAATATATATAATACATATTAACAAAAATTTCATAAAACATTGTAATCTATACATTGTATCTTTTTTAATGTTTTTTTTTTTTCTTGATGAAAAATGTGTTGTAATTTGACCATAGATGGTAAAATTTCAACAACATAATTTTTGGTAGAGAAAAGAAGAAAAAAAAAATTAATTAAGATATTAATGTTCTAAATTGGAACCTTTTCCTTAATATATTTTTTTTTTTTTTTAAGAATTTATATATGTATTGAGTTTTTTTTTTTTTTTTGTATTGTCTTAATTGACATATTATGGTATCTATACAGGAAGCCTTGTTATCTTTATACTTGTAATAGGCTCCATAGACAAAACATTTAAATTATAAGAGCATTACATACGATATAGTTATAAAATCTTAGTAATAATGCTCTAGTAGATGAAATTAGATAATCATAAAAATGAATTTAAAGATAACTTAATGTATTAAAAATGTACAAGAAAAAAAAATTAAAATTAACCTTCGGAAAATACAAAAAAACCAAAAAAAAAAAACGAAAAAGAAAAAAATTTCTCAGTTAAATGACAAAAGAAGATAGAAAAGAATAAATTTTAATGGTAATAGATTGGTACATATAAATAGGTTTTTGTCATTTCTTCCGGTATTTATTATAAGATAAGTGATTACAGGAAGCTGAGATTTTTTTTTTTCTTTTTGTTTTAAATTAACTAATCATCATATAAAGATTTTCATTGTTTTATATTTAAAATTAAATATATATACATATAAGTATGCATATATATAAATATATATAAATAATGGGTGTCCTAATAAGATTTCTGAATTTAATTTTTAAATAAAATAACTGAATACTGAAGTAAACGATTAATTGAATCGCCCTAAAAGTATAACGGATTTTAATTAGGTGACGTAATTGAATCCCATACAAATCGTTATATATAGTAACTTTTGAAAAAAGCTTTTGAAACCTTTTTGAAATCAAACTTTATATTTAAAAAATTCTTAATTTGCAAATTTTTTTTATTTATAATTTATTTATTTATTTATAATTTACAATAGGGGCCTCGGTGGCCTAGTGGGTAAGAGTGTATAAAAGACTGAGGGAGTGTAGATTCGAATCCCACACACGTCGTAAGAATAATTCCCCCTTACGACATTTATAGCCACGCCTGAAAAGGAAAGGCTGTTTGATTTCCTTGCCAAATTTGTATGGCAGGCGAATATACCAAAAAAAAATAAAGAAATTTACAATCTTTACAATAATAAGTACAATAAGTAAATCAATTTTCTGTATAGGCACGAAGAAGTGCCCTATCCACACTGACAATGCCCTATCTATATTTACAATGCGACAAATGCAGAACAAAATTGTAAAAATTATAAATTGACAATTTGTCAAGTTCTGTTTCATACATATATAAAATTTTACATATATCACAAATCATACATATATATTCAAATACATATATAAAATTTTATTGAAAATATGATAAATTTACTGACAATTTTTTCCTATCCTGTCAATTTTTCTACAAATAAAAAATTAACAAGAGTTTACGTTTCATTTCTTACTGTACTGGAATTAAAACAAGTTAACGGTACTCTATGACGGAGTAGAGTTTAATAAATTGCAGTTCAGTCACAAACAACGTTTCGAAATATAAAATTGAGTTAACTAAGTTAACTTTTTTAATCATATTAGAAAGAAACTCAGATCTTCCACAGTTGAAGCCACCGCATTCAAAATGAAATTCTTAATTGATCAAGGATTTTAACCTAAAAAAAACACATAATGTTATGTTATTGAAGAATTGACAATTTATTAATTTCTGTTATATACAAATACTTAAAATTTAGTGTGATAAACTTACTGACAATTTTGTCACCTGTCAGAATCGATGTCCTGCAATCGCAAGTAACATAATTAAATTTAAAAATGTTCAGATATTTTAATAGTATATGATGGTTATTGTTAGGAAATTATTACAAATAAAAGGTAAGACTGTAAAAAATTAAAAAAAAAACTTTAAACTTAATATTAAAACATTTTATAGGTTATGTTATCCATTATATTAAATTTTATTTACAATCAATAAATATAAAAATTATTTTCAATAATTAAGTAGATAGAGTTATAATATATCATTTTTAGTATTACTTTAAAAATTAATTAGGGCTGTAAAAGGACTTCAGAAAATTAAAATCATTGATTGTTTTCTTTTTTTTTTATTAAACAATTATGATGAATTTTAAAAAATAATTTTTTCCTGTCTTATTGAATCTTTGGAGGTCTTCAATTTTCAATTATTAATTTTATGTTTAGTTTTTGTTTTTTTTTTTTTCTTTTGGCTGAAATTGCTCATACGGACGTATGACGCCGGTCATATTTGCACATTATTATACTAAACACCGCTAAATTTTTTCTACATATACTTGTACTTTGTATGAAAATAATATAAAAATAAAAAGAGCAGATGATTGTTTTATTCTGACGTCGAATCATAAATTAAATGAACCCGAATAAAATTGACGAAAAAAAAATCATCTTTAAACTTTTCTTTAACTATTTTTGAATCCCTTTATTTTTTAAATTTAATAAAAAAAAAAAACAAAAAAAAAAAAGAACCTGATTGCATACTTTATAAATTGAGTTTAATCCTTTTTAAATTGATCATTGATGATCATGTCGTCCTCCGACCATCAAAAACGTATAAAAACCATTAACAAAAATACAAAAAAAAAGAATGTATGCAAGAGTCTTTGAAAAGTGTACAATGGAACACCAACTAACAAGACGATCATCAAAAACTTCAAAATATGAAATTTTTTTCTTTAATAATTTTTGTAATTTTTATTTAATATTCTTTAATTTTTTTTTTTCTTTCATCTCTTTTAGCATCGCGTTTCAAACTCTATCTATAAAGAATAAAAATTTTCATATTCAACATAAACATATAATACATATCTTTTTCTTCGTCTTCGTCTGATATATCGCTTCCATGTTCATTGTATTCAGAAATTCAATGATTTATTTTTTTATTGATATTTCTTATTATTCCAATGACTAACTGCCCCCAAAAACTTTTTAAGGTGCACAATATATTAACTGATCAAATGCGGATACATAAAACAATTTTTAATTTTCATTGTGGGATAATTCAATGGTTACCCCCAAAAACTTTGAAATGAGGTAAAGGGGTAAGTCACTGTATTAATGACATATTGATACGGATACTTAAAAAAATTTTAATTTCCATTGTGGAGTAATTTTAATTTTTAGTAATTTATTTATCGAAATTGATAGGTGAAGAAGTTCGTTATTTGTTTAAGTGTTGAAAGTAGTTTTACCTATATAGGTTAGGTAGGAGATTTTTCTCTGAAAAAGAATATGATTTTTTATTTGCAGCAAAACTATTTACTTACCACTATAAGGTTAAATCTGAATAGATCTGAGTAAAAATAATACTAAAAAGCTGTAGATGATCTAATTTAGATATTATCTATCTCAAATATTTTCGAATAGATCTTAAAGCTGTCATAGAACGTGGACTATCTTGTTAGTGATCCTATTTTTATTATTGATGAAGATTCTGAGATATAACACGTAAGTATAATTACTGGACTCCCTGAATTGGTGAAGGAGATCTTAGCTTCTTCTAGCACAAAAAATGATATTCAAGTAATCGAAACCATTTATTTTCAATTATTCATGATCTCTAAGCTATAATTATTGAGCAGACTCTATACCAAATTTTTATATGTAATAATAATATCTAAAATAAATATATAAAATTAAATAGCTTTTAAGTTAAATTTACCTAAGATAGTAAAATGCTTACTAATAGTCTAGATATAAATGGCTCTTGAATTATTAGAATCAATAAGAACTACTTTAATGTATAATTAGTTTTAACATTTGCAAAGAATTTTTATTTTCAAGCGTTTAAACGTTGAACAGATAAGATTGTTTCAGAGATTAAGGGGTATAAGTAATTCAGCTACTTTTTAATATATACATATATATAAAGTAACATATCCATTGTGTTCCCTCTATATTATAACGTGTTGTATAGATTTTGTCTCCACTTATAATACTTCTGTCAGCCTTACCGCCTCCAAGGATCGAAAGATCTGTAGTAGCAAAAAATATAGTACTTTAAAAGAATTAAATGTCAATATCTCGAATTGTTTTTAATTTAATTTCACTTTTTCTATGAGACTGTATATAAACATTTAAGATTTTTGTCCTTCTTGTCCTTTTTTCTCAATTTATATTTATCGATAGCTCTATTTAAGATTTCGTAATTTTTCAAATAACAATTTTGAAATTTGTCGAAAACTAAATCTTACCCTTTGTTATTTTAATAATTTAACGGCTGAATTTCAAAGTGATTGATTATAAATGATCATTATAACAGTTATGACACCAAGATTCAAATCAAAGTAAGTATATGATATTCTATCCCCTTTTCATTATTTTAGTCTATCTCTTTATCAATATTTTTTCATTTTAAATTCCGTCCTTGTCTGTATAAACTGTCCCAAAACTATCATAAAAAATAAATATTATAATAGTTACTACCAATTATTTCATTTGTACATATATTATTTACTCTAATAGTATACCAACAAAAAAAAAAAAACAAAAAAAAAAAAATGAAATCAAAGATTTACCATTTTTAATCACAAACAATCAATGATTCATTGTTGATTTTTTGTTTTTACATTAAGATTCAAGATTCAAGATATTAAAATTATTATAACAAACAAAGAGTATACGGAGTATGTGATTAAAAATGAATACATAATGTAAGTTTGTATGTATATGTTTGTTTATATATGATGCACGGACTATTTGATTCAGAAATGAAACGTAAATATGTACTTGTTAAAATAATTTACTTTTGTACCAAAAAAAAAAATAAAAATACTATAATATAATATTATTAAGACCATGTGTAAGTCCCTATCAAATAAAATACAATAAAATAAAATTATAAATTTTTATTATTATAAAAAGTTATGATCGTTGTCTTTTTTGCCCGTTTAAATTATTATTACATTTTTTTTTTTGTTTTTTTAAATATCAAAAAAGAAAACAAAAGCATGGAAATTTTTTTTTTATTTTCTTGGCAGAAGGCAATCATTTAATATTAGAGGGACCACCCAAAAAATGTAATAAGAAAAAGAAAAATTAAATATTAAAAAAAAAAAAACACCAAGTATGGTATTTATTTTTTTTTTTGAACCCATCTTCAATATTATTTTAATTCGAATTTTATATAAAAATTATTTTGTATTTGATAAATTTCTTTATTAACCAGAACGAAATTGTAAGCTATGTATGTATAAAAAAAAAAAAAAAAAATTGGAAAATATGTCGGAATTAAGTTTTTTTTTTTTTTTTATTATTGGTTCGTCTCTGGGTCAATAATCAAATTTTAAGTGAGCAGATGTAATTTCTTTAATTTATATACATTTAGTTATTGATTAAGATTGCCAACTAAGCTTAAAAAATAAATCTGTATATATGTATGTACTTAATTAATAAGTTCGTTCAGTTTTTTTTGAACTGATATAAAATACGCTTATACATATGTATATAAAAACGCTTTATGAATAATATTGTGTTTAATAAAGTAAGTAAGTATATGGTAATGCTGCAAGTAAGTATCTACGTTAAATGGTGCAGCAGCTTATGGTTTGTATGTATATATTATGTGCGTATTTATTAACGTAAACTTTTCAAAATATTTTGTATATTTGTAAATGGTATCAAATTAAATATAAATATATGTATGTAGATTTATATGAAATATTATTGCGCCACGCCAGCACTCATCTTATTTATTGCTACATTTTTTTTCTGTTTTCTTTGTGTGTTTCATCTTTTCAACTAAAGTCCGTTTAACTTTTTCATTTTGACATTTTAGGGTATTTGAAACTTATTAATATTATAGTTGCGTAGTTTTTGATATACATATACATATACATATAAGCAAATTATATTAAAACTTGAAAAAAAAATTCAGGCACTATTATCTCAAAAATCGAAGGAAATAAACCGCCCCACCTTCATACAGAACAATTTTATGTTCGTTTTGAATCCCAAATACATCCTATAAATATTTAAGACCGGAAATAGAATCACCCTGTTTATATATATTTAATTTTATACAGACTTCAAAGACTTTAATTTTGCAAAATCTATGAAAAAAAATTAGGAGGCATTTAAGTGTTTAAATATCCGACCTCTGATATCCATATATTTCTTGCTAAAACTCTGCTAAAAATAAAAAAAAGCAAAGCAAAGAGAATATTTTAAGAAACGAGACTTTGATAAAACGAGGTTTTAAGAAACAAGATTTTGATAAAATGAGATTTTGAGATACGAGCATTCGTATATCCAACGCGTAACCCTACTACTATATTGTTGCTTTTTTCCAATTTTCATCAATACAAATTTTCTTGATTTAACTCCTTACTATATATACCAATTTTTCTACAAATTTGTTTTTTTGTGACAGCTAAGCAATGAAATCAATTAAAGATAAGAACCAGAGCGTTTTTGACATTTTTATAGATTGCAGTTTATTGTTATATGCGAATATTATCAAACTATCTAAAATATTATAAAATAGAACATGGTTGTTCTAAAAATAACATGTGTATTTAAAGAAAATAAAAAATAGAAAAAAGAAAACACTTTTATTATAAACAAAGTAATGATAAAAAAGTAAATTATAGCATTATTTCTTAAATTTGCAATAAAAAGCTTTAGAAAAGCTTAAATATTTTATTTTTAATATCAAATACAAAAAAATTTATGTAAGGTTAAGAAATATTTTTTAAAAACTTTGTAACTATGTTTAAAACGGGTTGGATAAATATGTAATTCAAAAAAAAATATTCCAAAAGTCAAAATTAATTAGTTTTTAGTTAGGAATTGGCAAATTAGGTTTTTTCCTAGCCAATTTTCCTCTTTTAATGTACATATTTTACTAACTAAGTCAATAAATAAATATTATAATTGTAAAGGCAAATAAACCTAATCTCTATATAGATATAGTAATAAAACAAGGTAGAATGTAAACCAACAGTTTTTAAAAGCGCACATTTCCAAACCTCAATATAAACTGTTTAGAATTGTCACTTGCACAAAAATTTTGAAATTTCATGTAATAAGAAAAAACGTGAAAATAGGACTTTTCTGAAATTTTGAGGGGCCTTAAGTCCGGAATCCTATATAACTAAGAAAAACCGTTAACACACGTAAAAATATATTACTGTAGCTTTAATTTTTATATCTTGCTGAAGTAAAATGTGTGCAGGTTCCTAAGTTACAGGTGTTTAAAAATTGCAAATTTTCAATTTTTGAGCCCTAATAGCTCATAAACATTCTAAAAGTTCTTTCTTGCCTCAAAATTTCAAGCCTCTATCTAAAAGCGTGCCGGAGTTATGAAAGTAGCAAAATCATGCAAAATTTGGTTTTCACATAACGGTAAATTTAAATACTAAATTTAAAAAAAATTGTATAATTTTGAAATTAATTTACAAAGTTAAAAAAAATACCTGTCGAATGACGTTTTCAGATTGAAAAAATCTTAAGCAGAACATAATATATATGCATTTAAAAATAGGACTTTTTCAAAGTTTGAGGGGCTGTAGCTCCGTAATGGATGGGGCTACATGAAAAAGTTTTTCCACAAAATTATTTTTTTTATGAAACCTACCCATGGTTATAATTTGTTTTCTCTATCTTTAACGGTGTAGAAGTTTTGTAAACAGACGAACGGACGAACAGAGTGATAATAAATAATAAATAAGAAATAAGCACATTTTTTTTTAAAAATTTTTTGGAAATGTGCTAAAAAGTTGTGAGCTAATAAATTTTACGCGGAAATAAACTAAATTAAAAATCAAAATTTAATCGCAAACTAATTTTTTAAAACAACAATATAAATAACATGTTTTATAAAAATGACATTTTATATAAATATTTTGGAAAAAAAGCGTATAACCCTGCTTTTACATGTAACTCTTAAATTTCTCCTAATTCAGAATCTCGCATAATAAAATAAATAATATCCTGATTTTGTAACTAACTCTAAAATCCTTTCTAATTCAGAATCTCGCATATGCATATATTATATAAATATTTAAAAAAAAAAAAAAGCAGATAACTAATTTTGAATCCACCTGTAAAATTAATTCATTTTTATTTTAGAAATTGATGAATTCAGGGCGAGTTGGGATTGCCAATTTAAACTTTTACATTTGAAAATTTCGAATTTGGAGATTTTGTGTTTAGGATTTTGTAATTTTAGTAATTTGAAATTTTGAATTATGTTATTAGGGATTATATAATTTTGGGATTTTTGAGATTTGGTATTTCGAAACGCTCCTATAAATTATTTAAAGATTTGAGACTTGAGTGAATGTATACAATTGTATTATGTGATAGATTTAATTTACAGAAGAAATAATTTAATTCTCTTTGGATACATAATTAACAGCCTAGTCTGTACAAGTAAGATTATTTAATTTTTTGATAATATGTGTGTAATGTGTAGTGTGTAACAAGGATATACATCTAAATTTGAAGTATCTTTTATTATGATATTTATTTTCTTTTATAATTTATTTTATTTGAAACTTTTATTCATTCATCTGATAATCTTTCAAAAAAATTTTTTTTTTTTTTGTTTTTACATAGAAACTTAGTAACCACTTTTTTTGTTATACTTATTTGCTGCATAATGCAATTTCTAAAGTTATCTTTATAAACCCCCAATAAAAAAAAACAATTTATTGCTAAAAATAACATTTTCATTTAAATTTTCTTAAGAAAAATAACCATACAAAGTATTTAAATCACAAAAACAAAAAAAAAAAAATTTTTTTTAACATTACCTTAGGTTATTTTAAAACAGAAATTAACTATATGAAATATATCAAAATAAAACTAAATCTTTAAGAAGAAGTAAAAACAAAAAAAAAAAATCATCCTAAAATCTCCACAAGAATATCATAAAAAGTTTTTCCTTAAATTCAAAGTACTTGAAAAGTTTTTCTTTTTTTTTTTTTTTTAAAAAAACTTTTGAGTAAGAAATTTAAATACTAACTAAACATAGAGTAAACAATATGTAAATGATTCTCATTAATACTATACAGATACTAATATGAATTTGTTATTTTTATTTTAGTTGAATATCAACTAAAGCCAAACCAGAACCAAGTGATAACTACTCAAACCCGACAAAATTAGTAATTTAATATCAATTTTTTAATATTAAATCCTTATAATTAGGGGCCTCGGTGGCCGAGTGGGTAGGAACGTATAAAATACGCTGTAAACACCGAGGGAGTGTGGGTTCGAATCCCACATACGTCGTAAGAGTTATTCCCCCTTACGATATTTACAGCCACGCCTGAAAAGGAAGGGCTGTGTAATTTCCTGTTTACATTTATGTGGCAGAGAAATGCTCTAAAAAAAAAAAAAAAAACCTCTTAATTCTTCAAGTTTTTATAATAAATACTTTTCGTACTATTAAAGCACTTAAATGTTCAGATTGCATAACTGTATTTTAGAAATACATTACAACATATTTTTGAAAATAAAATAAACCTATATCATATCAATAATTTTAAAATACCTAATCAAATTCTTAAAATTATCTGATAAATGGATTTAATCTTGAAACCATATGAATTTAAGAATCTAAGAAATTGATTAAAATTCAAAGTTTTAAATTATCAAAAAATCGTATTATCAACACAATGGGCATAATAAGGAATTTTGTAGTCTACTCAAGGATTCGTATTTTAATTCTATTTCATTTTTACAAAAAATGCAACTCAATAATTGTAATTTCAACTCATATCCAGCAGATGAAATTAATTCTGCCACTAGATTATGTTATTTATGTTTAGAATCTTGCGTTATACATATTATAACGATTAGTAGCTAAAAGATATCAAAGATTGTTTCAAGATTAGTGGCAAATCGAAATACTTAAAATTTATAATATATTCTTACAACAGATTTAAAAAAAAATTGTATCTATTGATTTTAGTTGTTATTGATAAAAGCAGATAAATAATATGTTGATTATAAATATATAATCAGATAATAATAAAACCAGATAAAACATTTAAATTACAAGATAACATAAGTAGAGGCGCTTAAAAATATAATTATACGGAGCAAGAAATTTTTTTTTTAATTATCAGAAAATGTTCAACGAAGGAAAGATTTTATAATTATGTATGCTTAGGTACTTTATAAGTTAGATACCCAAATCGTTAGATTTAAGCTAGATACCCAAATCGTTACTTTAATACTTTTGTACGTTTCTTTTCTTTTTTTGATAAATTTTTTTTTATTTGAACGCTTCAAAACGTTAATTTTCTCTGTTTTTCAATTGAAACTAATTGGCAATTACACCAACTACCTACATACAATATGTATGTCAGTATTTATGTATGTATATGCTAACAAAAATTTAGATAATAATTTTCATTTGATTAAATTTTGCAAGAATTTGGTTTGCTAAAATGCTGTCTGAATAATATGAACAGAAAAATTTTCCCAAAACCGTCAAATAATTCAAATCATTCAAAAAGCATAACCATCAATCATCATCGTCAATGATTCATGGCTTTGGCAGTCGTGTATTTTTTTTTATCGCAATTCGCAGTGTATATGTATATAAGTTGTTGGATTTTTAACCGAAAGATCTCCGGTTCAAACTCCGGTTAAGTCAAATTATTACCTACATATATACATTGTATCAGATACAATCAGATACATTATATGTATGTACATACATACATAATGTTTTATATACTCAAATATAACAAAATAAATAATGAATCAACCATAATTTAATATAATTATTTAGTGAGGAACTAAATAAAATTAGGTATGTAGCTTATAGATATGCATAGCTACAAGCTACCCTATTATGGTAATATACATATGTATGTACGCATATTTGTTTCTTTTTTTTTCAAATTAATAAAATAAAAAATTTTAATTTTAATCTTTTTATTTTATCCAATATATAAAAATAATAAAATCATCTTAACCAAGAAATAAACCATGTGTTTTAAAACTTCCCTTAAACTGTAATTTTTTTTTGAAGCAACTATTTTCATTTTACCAGAACTTTAAAACGAATGCCTGCCTCTTCATAACATTCATAACCATAGTTTATTATATTTAAATACATAAATGACATATCAAATAGCATTTGTATATTCCGCATATCACGTATGATAGAAACATAAAAAAAAACTGAATATTTTATTTAAAATTCCATTTAAACTTGGCAAAGTGCGACAAAATATGAAAAAAAAATTAATTAGTTTTAAATTCTAAACCAAAAAAGTTTAAAAAGCAGTCAAAGTTTTACTGAAAATCATAATATTTTATTAGGCGCCCAAATTTTTAATATTTTTAGCAGGTAAATTTTCTGAAAAAAATAATAAAATAATTTCTTAAAGAAATTTGACTACACTTGCGCTAAATTCTTGCATATGTATATCTGAATTCTGATGTATATAATTTTTTTAGATTTTAATACAGAGTCATCTAGTGGGAAAAATAATTTAAATTTTTATTTTGCTTTTATTTTGTGCGACATCTTTCAGAACTAAAAAAATTTATCAAAGTTAAAAAAAATAAAAAAAATATTATTTTTATAAAAAGATATGCTTGCTGGAATTTACAAAAATGGGCGCCTGGCTAATCTTGTTAATTTAATTTTTGGTTTTAAATTTTTTGTTTTTTACATTAAATTTATTTACACGTTTTTTTTTAAATAAAGCTTTTAAAAGATTCCACCTCCCGCATTATAAAACTTGTTTTTGTTGGTAGTTTCAAAATATAACAGCCAAAAAAATTGAAAATTACATATTTTAATTAGTTTTTAAAATAATTTTACTTCACAATTCAAATCTCGACTGTATGTTTTATTTTTTTTTAAGACATAATTTAAAAGGACTCCTCTGTATCAACAACATTGTTTTAGATAAAAAAAAATTTAAAAATCCAATTAATTAAATTTAGAAAGGTCGTAAACGTCGTAGCGGTTTAATTGTAAATTTTTGAAATTCTAATAAAAGCTAAAAAATAAAGGATCCGAAAGCACTTTTTAAAAACTTTTTAAAAAAATTTAAAGTTGAATGGTAAAATCATAGAGAATTATTAATTCTATCTGTGCTTCTATGGTAAAATTTAAATTTTATTGCAATTAAAAATAAAGAATAAAGCAAAAAAAAAATTTTACCTTTTCTTGATGATTCTACCGAATTTATCAAAGAATTTTATTAATTATTTTTTTATTTAATGGTGTTTAAAGGATAAATTATGAATAAATTCAATTTTGATCCAAATTTAATAATAATTTCAATACTTTCAAAAGGAAATTTTTTAAAAAAGGAACCCTTTTTAGCACATTTTCAAAAAAATTTTGAAAAAATGTGCTTATTAGTTTCACTCTGTCCGTGCGTCCGTCTGTTTACAAAACTTCTACACCGTTAAAGATAGAGAAAAAAAATTTTAACGATGGGTAGGTCTCATAAAAAAAATTATTTTGTGGAACAACTTTTTCATGTAGCCCCATCCATTACGAAGCTACAGCCCCTCAAACTTTGAAAAAGCTCTATTTTTAAATGCATATATCTTATGTTCTGCTTAAGATTTTTTCAATCTGAAAACGTAGGGTATTTTTTTTAACTTTGCAAATTAATTTCAAAATTATACAATTTTTTTTAAATTTAGTATTTAAATTTACCGTTATGCGAAAACCAAATTTTGCATGATTTTGTAATTTCATAACTCCGGCACGCCTTTAGATTGGAACTTGAAATTTTGAGACAAGAAAGAACTTTTAGAATTAGTATAGGTTTCCTCAGAAAAATTTTTGGCAGCACCCCCTTTTTAAGAGTTATTACGCCTCAAAAATTGAAAATTTGCTATTTTTAGACACCTGTAACTTAGGCACCTGAAAAAATGGCAAGACATGAAAATTAAAGGTTCAATAATATATTTTTACGTGTGTTAACCGTTTTTCTTAGTTATATAGGATTCCGGACTTACGGCCCCTCAAATTTTCAAAAATGTCCTATTTTCACGTTTTTTCTTATTACATGAAATTTTCAAATTTTTGTGCAAGTCACAATTCTAAACAGTTTGTATTAAGTTTTGGAAATGTGCGCTTTTAAAAACAGTTGGTTTACATTCTATCTTGTTTATTTTTTATTAAACCGAAAACAAAAGACCATTTACAAATAATTTTAAAGGAAGAACAATTTTTTATTTATTTATATATTGTATAATATATATATTATATTATATGATTTATATATTACATAATTTCATATGTTTTTCTCATATACACTTAATAATTTTTTTGAAAATATATATTACATATTATTTTTTTTATCTTCATTTACTATTATGTAACCACATGTAACTATAATATCTGCTTAATATAACATTTATACACGTTAATTTATATATGTTTTATATATTAAAACCATTTTTTTTTTTAACAAAATTGGACTAAAAAAATTTTCTTTTTTTTTTAATTTATAACATGATTAATAAATAAAATAAAAAAATAATGTACAATGATTTTTAAAATACCACTAAATAACAATGAAATTTTTGAAATAAAAATGAATTTAATCATTCAGTTTTTTTTTTTAATTTTTAATTTTCATATTTGAAGAGATCATATATAATTCTACCACCTCAACAAATTATTTAACCAATCAACCAAAAATTTTATAGATATAATTATAAACTTTAAATTTTTATATTCTATTATTTATCAATTAAAAGAATAAAGATTTTTGCTTTTATTTTATTTTATATTGTTGATAAGATGAATTTTTAGAATTCCATTTAATTTTAAAATTTGAACTACTCTTTCCTTTTATTATTTTTTTTAAATAAATAATTATTATAAATAATAATGATGATAAATTAAAAATTGCATTTTATTTTATTTTTATTAAAAATTAATTCGTCTCTACAATTTAAATTTCGTAATTTGCATCGTTCAAATTTTCATTTAAATTTATTTAATATGGAATTTGATTTTGATAATACTGTATCATATCGTATGTTCGTGTTCGTATATTTTGGAATGAATTACGGATAACCGCCAACATATGTCCTGCAGCTTCTTTATTATTTTTATTTGGTGCAAATCTTTGTTTTAATAAATTAATTGTTTGACCTCGAAAACATGGTAAACCAGTATCTAACATTAATGATACTAATGATACAATGGCATCCTGATAAGGACGTATTGCTAAAAATGCTTGTACACATAATTCACAAAACCATTTAAATGTTGGTGATTCCATTTTACCACCCATAATTAATATCATTTCATCGGTTAGTTTAATATCTGGTTCAAAACCAATATTACCACCTGGTGATGATTCAAACATAAATCCAAAATCTACAAATTAAATAATAATCTTAAATAACAATCTTATAAAAAATAAATAAATAATAAGAAATGAATTTAAAATGAAAGAAAAATTAAAAAATAACCTATGTGAATTATATGTCCATCTTTATCAATCATAATATTGCCATTATGTCTATCTTTTATTTGCAAAAGATAACCAACAACAGAATATGCTGCCATTGATTTAGTGAAATTTGCTACAAAAACAAATATTTTTAATAAAGATATTTAAAAAAAAAAGAAAAAATATTTATATATACATATAAACATTATATTTCCCTCAGAGCATTAATAATTTAACTTTATAGTTTACTAATGATAAATACACCACTAATACTCTGAGTGATTTATATCTTTTTTTTTACCTCGCGCTGCTTGAAATTCTTTAGAACTTTCATCACCATACTGATGCAAAAAATATTCATACAAACCAGAATCAGTTTGTCGTCCTAATTGATCTCTAGATTTAGCATTTGGCACACATTCAATAACACCACACTAAAGCAAAAATATTATCAAATAAAATTTAATAGAAAATAATTTTGAAAAATAATTAAAAATGATTTAAAAAAAAAAAAAAAAATTACTCCTGGAGCCGTTGCTACAACTCTATATGGAAATAAAAATAAATCTAATCCAATATGTTGGAATATGTTCTTAAATATTGTTATAACTTGTAAAGCTAACATATCTTGCCGCACATCATCACCAACTTTAAAAATAGCGGCTTGCCATGTATCAACACTTATTGATAGTCTTCGTTGTTCCTCTTGGTCATTCTACAATAAATTAATAATAACAAAAAAAAAAATATATATTAATTCATATATTATGAAAATATATTACATTAGTTACTGTATTATTAGAAACTTCCATAGCACGTGATTCTAATTCAGCAATTCCACATCTGAGCACTTTAAATCTAGCTAAATATGGTGCTTTAGCTGCACTTTGCATAGGTGTTCCGCTATTATAATCAATATCAATAACCATTGCTTCTGGATTTGATGGCAAATAACAACCACTTTGTACTTTAATACGACTTAATGCTTCTAAACAAGCCTTCTTTCTAGCTGGACCTTTCGGGAAACTACGAATTTCACCAGAAACTGCAGTTATCTTACCAAAGAAATCAAATTCTCTTTCATAGAAACGTTTTGCTGCACCAGAAAATCCAGATATTATATTTCCAGTTAATGCCTCCAATACATCAAATAAATTTGGATCTTTATGAAGTTGATCTTCATCCATATACATATTTGTTTGCATATTCCAAATTAATTGATGTGCAACAACTTGTGATCGTTTGGAAATATTTTTAACAAATTCTGATACATAACCCATTGTATCATGCCGTAAGGCCTGAACCAATTGTGGAATATATGGTAAAACAGCTTCAGCAGGATAAGATGATAATGTTCGAACAGCATATTGAGCTGTAAGAGGATGATTTGGATATTGACGTGAAAAATATGCAAGAGCTTGTAAAGGATTAACTGGTGACCAATTAAGCATATAAATTAAATCTGGAGATTCGTTAAGAAGATTTTTAGTTGTTACCAAATATTTAAGAGCTTCAGGAATGTGCGATACTAATATGGGGTCAACTGTAATTAAACGTGCCACTTCATCTTCAATAGACTCAGCATTACGTATTCTCTAAAAGAATAAAAATAAGTTCAAAATAAATAAATATATTTTATTAAAAATTTTCTACCTGTGGTAAAAATATAGCTAAAGCTGGATTATATGACCAAGCTAATCTTGTATAATCTCTCCAAACATTTACTTTTACTGGTCTTGCACGCCATTCATTAATTTGGTCCTCTCCATTAATAAGTAAGTCCGGACTTCCATTTGGATTGTACCAAGTTATCATAAATTCAATTTCAACAGCCAACAATTCTAATATTAAATTTCTTTTCTTCATATAATCTTTATCATATGCATCTTTTTGGAAAGGTAATCTCTTAGAACGATTTGATCGCTTTGATAAAGTGGAAGTTGAATGTGGAATTGTATTATACCAACCACCTGCATAATTTGATGTTGATCTAGTTAATTCTCCACTACTAATTAGCGATGCCGTTTCTGGATTTTGTTTTACTGAAAGCATTTGTGATGTTGAATTAACATCATTTGAGTATTCTCCTACTTCTGATGCAACCAAATGTTTTTTCTCACTACGCATTGTTTGCCAAAATTTCAAGAGAATCACAATATCATCTAATAATTCTTCTTTAGATTTGCTTGGACATGTCTGAGGCCCACAGAAATAATCAAGTGCATTACTATAAATTCGTTCTCTTAATATATTACGAGCTAAAGATTTAGGAATTGTATTTCCTTGAAGTAACGATAAACCACATTGTAAAAGTTTAAACCGACAACCCACCACATTAACACATCTGACTTGTTTTGATGCTCTTGCAATAGGTAAACACCTATGCAAAAGTAAACAAAACAATTCAACCTTATCACGATTGCAGTATTTTGCTGTATCTACCATTTCGGATAAAAGTTGTAGCCAAATTGAATGTGGTGAAATTAAAACGGGATTCGGAACTAATTTACAACCTTCATAGGCTGCTAATGGGCCTGTTAAATCTGCTTCTTCAGAAAATATTCCTAATTTCTTTTCAAATGTTGTTTGCCATGCACTTATCATTTCTTGAATAAAACATAATTCTAAATCTTGGCGTGCTGTTAATACCCATTGCCAACAATCAACAGCTGTTTCAACAGCTGATTCTGTAAACAATTCTACTTGTGATGTTGCTAAAATAAAAAAATAAGTAATGAAAAATTGTGAATATACATTTAATAAATTAAAATAATATAATATGTACATACCGACAGCATGCAACAATTTTCTATTAGTTCCTCTGGCACAAATTAAATATGCAGTAGCTCGCCATAAAGCTCCGCGATGTTTACTATTACTTTTATCAGCACAAGCATCCCATACATCTTTAACTAAACGATCAGAAAGACCAATTTTCCCTTGATCATCTAAAACTGCCAACTGACCAACAATTTCACCAGCATATTTACTTCTCATACAAAGAACTGCAACAAATCGTGGAGTATCAGATGTTACACAATTTGGTCTTTTGTTAGTTGAAGGTAAAGCATTTGATGGATAATTACTGGTACTAACAACGGAATCAAAAGCTAATGCCAATCCTGAATGTCTTGCTAAATCAGTTATTGGTATAATATTTGTGTATTCTTGCAAATGTGATTTTGTTGATTTTGGTGCCCATTTCATAGCTTCATTTACAATACCTTGGCAACGGTCAGCAAAATCTTTTAAACGACTTTCACGAGCAGGTAAAGTGTCCATTAATTGTAATGTATATGGTGTAGAGGATACCCTTAATGTTGGACTTTCTTCATTCGGATCTAATTGTAAAGAATAAGCTAATAATTGAAGTACATCTAACATACACCATAAAACTCTTCTATTCCAAAGTAAATGAGGAAATTTATCAACCAATTGAGCTAAATACTGATCTGCTACTAATTGAATTTGCTTATGAATATGATTAAAATAAACTAATAAAAGCATAGCTTGTGATTCTAACACCTGTTCGCGAACTTGATCATGGCTTAATAAAACATTTCTAAATTTTTCAAAAACTTGATCTGCAATACATTTAACACATTGCCACATGCCATATTTATCTTTTTGCAAAGCAGTATCACATAAATAAGTTAAAATTGGTTCTAAACTTGGTTCTTCAGCATTTTCTACTCTAAAATATTACAAATTTAAATAAATAAAATTTATATATTTGCAACTTAAATAAAACAAACCTTAAGGTTTCCAACCAATAAACACTTAATAAATAAGTGCATTGAGCGAATGTTAATTTGTGTATCCATGCAGTAACATCAGCTGGTGGATGATCTAAACATAATAAGATTTGACTTCTTAATTCATTTAAATTAACTGAATCATTTTTTATAGCAGATGTATAATTCAATTCTCTCATTTCACCCTTATACGCTGTTTGTGATATTAATAATGGTGATTTAGCGGCAATTTGTTGTACACCTTGATACCAATCAGCTGGCCATAAACGTGAATTTGTAAATCCCATGACAACACAATATAACCAAAAATCTTTAAATAATTTATGTAACCGCATTTTTGGATTTTTTATCGGCGGAAGACGACGTACAAGCACCGCAATAACTGGAATTAACATTCCTAAGTTACCAGCACTTGAACTTGCCTTCTGCGGACCTGGTGCATTATTATCATAGGATCTTTCACCTTCTAAACCAATTTGTACAAACAATTCTAATAATTTTCCTAATAAATCTAACATTTCTGTTTCACCTTGTATATTACCAGCTATATTACCAAGTGCATTGACAACAGCATCAGATACACTATGATATTGTTTACGATGCTCTTGACTTGATGAATTATATGCTAATGATGCTGATTGTACAGTTACTCTTGAAAACATTTTCATAATTTCTTCACATATATGTGGTTCACATTTTGATATAATTATACAACCCAATTGATCAACAATCAAACAATTTTGTTCTGATGGCACTTTACAAAATCTTTGTATGAAAAACTGTAAGATATTTTGTGTCGTTTTTGGTGTATCTTTTAAATTTACAGCAACATGTCCCAACATTACAATAATATTTAAGCTAACTAGACTAGATTCACTAAAGATTTAAAAAAATATATTATGTTGCAAATAAAATGTAAAAACTATCAAAAATAATTAACTTACGATTCACTTTTTTCTGCTGTAAATAATCTATTCGATACATTGGCAACTAAAGCTGGGACACAATATGGATCTAAGGTTTGTGCAGCACTTAACGCAATACTCAAATTTTCAATAGCAGCATCCCGTAATGCTTCAAAAGCAGCAACACCTGATTTAACTGTTCCCACTGTTGTATGTAGGTCAACTGATTTTGCCTCATTACTACCCTGTACAACAATTTTAAATGGTGCAATTTCTTTATCTTTCTTTTGTTTGGCTAAAGATTGTGCATATAGTTTAGCTAAAATAGGACTTGGATCGACTAGAAAATCACGTAAATAACAAATTGATGTACCAGCAATATTTGGAAACTTTTGTGCCAGTTTTCCAAGACCCTAAAATTTTTAAAAAAATATTTTTTTTAGAAAATTTAATAAAATGTACAATGACAATAATGAAATTACCTCTAAACAAACCATTAATAAGGGCATATGATCCAAAATATTTTTATGACCCAAACTCGTGTTTAATTTTTGTGATAGACGAGAACATAATTTATCTGCCTCTGTTCAGAAAAAAATTTAAGATGTTAATAATGTAATATAATAATGTAATAAATAAAATTTTAGTTTTTTAAAGATGGATACTAAAACCAAAATACAAGATTTATAATAAGGGTGGAATGTCACATAAAATGAAAGGAATTAAAATAAATTCAGACAAAAATCCTTAAAAAAATACATGCTATTCAAAATATTTTCACATACTCTTAGAGTTTTACAAAAAGTAGGAGAGTGCCAAAATTTTAGTTATTTCAATATGGCTCTACTTGAAGTTGAGTCAAAATGTTTCATTAATCTCTTTTACTGGATACAGTGTCACATGTTAATTCCAGTTAATATATTAATACAAAAAATGTCTCTCATTAAAACAAACATTAAAAAATGTAAAAAAAAAATGTATAAAATAAAAATCCAAAAACTATAAAATAAAGTAACCTTTTTTTAAAATATAGCCTAAACCAGTTTGTAAAGAAGAAACATTATATTCTCTGTGGACTAAAAATTTTAAAAATTAAAAAATGTTCCAAGTTAAAAAAAAAAAAATCTAAATATTTAACTTATAAACTTAAAAATTTTAATATAAGGAAATTTTACCAGTTTCATCACGTATCGCCCACACCAATAAATCGACACAAGCAGCATTAGCCATTACATTAATTTTTAATTTATTTACAATAGCTGTTGTTAGTTCTTCACGTTTATCCTTTTCTTGATCTTGTTGTTTACCTTGTAATTCCGTTTGTCCAATTAAAAATAAACGTTTAACAAATTCTTGTACATCTTTTGTAAATGGTGTTGGTAAATCAGATTGATTATGCAGTAATTCTCGCATTAATGTAACCATAATTAAATTTAATGTTTCTGAGAAACTTTTATAACAATAACCTTTAATTTGATGCAATGAAAATATATCAGCTGCTTGTTCATCTAAATGTTCTAAGATTTCTTTTGTTAGCAATTTTTTTGCTATTGCAAATATTGTTTGCAAATGCTGTATACTAAAACAATTAATTTTTTGTTTTTTTACTGGTGTTTCAGTAACACGCATATTTGGAAATTGATTAAAACTTGAACCAAATTTACTAAAGAAATGTGTTTTGGGATCATAAGGTACCGAACAATATGTTTGTAATGATGGCCGTTTTTTTTCATTTACATGGGAAATAGGACGCATAACACGAGATTCATTTGATGAATCTTGACTTAAACTCCCAGACATTGATCTAGGTATAATAGGCCTAAATTGACTTAATGATGTTAATTTTTCATTTGAACTTCCAATAGCCGATTCTTTGCTTTTATAAGTAATCATTTCTTCACGGGGAAATATTCTACATAATAATGGTGGATCAAATGTAGCATAACGACCCATAGCTCTTCCCAAACCAAACAATAAAGGAACTGTTGCTTTACATAAAATAATAGGTGGTGGTGCATTATTACCTTCTTTACTTGATTTAATTATATTAGCAAGTGTACTTAGTGTTTCAACTTGATTCATTACAATTTCTTCACGTAACTCAGGACAATTTATTGCAATATCAGAGAGTAATGTGTTTAGACAGAAACTAAACTTTTCTGAAGATGGTATTCCTAAAATAAAAAATTCTTTAAATAAAATTATTTTAATAGAACAAAAAGTTTTTAGAAAGAACAAATTACGATCAGTTTTATTGAATTTTCCATCATCAACCCATACAGCTTTTGGCAAAGCTTTAGCTAAACGTAATAAATAGGGAACAATTTGATCTTCATGTTGACATCCAGATTCTAAAAAATATAGTCCTAAAGCTATTACAGCGTCTTGACTTCTTGAATCCAAACAAAAAACTCCAGCTGCATTTTCTTGTGGACAATATCGATATAATGATTGAACCTATGAATTCATATAAGGTAAATTTTTCAATAGTGTGTCACATCTTGATTAGTAATTCAAATATGCCTACAAATCAATAATAATACCTTAATCCATGGTGTAGGTTTTATTTGTGCCAAAACTCTTGCCAAACTTTGAACTGTTCTTTGAAAAGAAAATCTGTCGACGTATCCGTTCATTTCCAAGGCAATTTTCGATATTCAAAATACTTTTATAATTTCCTAAATGTATTTTTAATTTAATTTCTTTGATTTACGTCATTTGGCCACAAAAAATTTTTTCGTATTCGTAACTAATTTTATCAGCTGATTAATTGTCACTTGTCTGATAATTTTGTTTTTCTTTTTGGAAGAAATAGATTTCAGAATATTGATTATTGCAGTCTGTTGGCAAAAAAAGCAAACTATATTTAATTTAATAATGTCTAACATATCAAATTTTTATTCCAAATCTTAGAAATCAAATTAGATAAAATAAAAAAGCTTGCAGCTCTTTTTAATTTACATTTTATGTTAGAATTAAATTTTATATTATTTAAGATAGAATAAAGTATTTATTCACATAATTAAGTATTAAAAGATATAAACAAAAAAATCCAACAGATAGCATGAAATATAATTTTCTAAACTATTTCATTTCATATTTTCATTGTATATATTTGATTTTGTTATTTGGCGGTAAATTCTTGGCGGAAAACTACATTTTTGCTCAATCAAACATATTTATACATCGCGAGGCCGTTAACAACTAAAAAGTTTATTTGTAAATAATTAAATTTTATTTCAGTTTGCAATTTATAAAGTAAAATTAAAAAATGTCATCGAGTCCGGCACCAAATTCTAGGACTCCAAATCGGGGAAATAAAACTCCTACAAGAACTAGAAGTCAATCATCATTGTCTTCATCACAACAAGATACACCGATGCGTATGGGACCAAATGCTACTAATCATCACGATAATGTAAGCCTTCCACAAACATCTCCAGGGCGTATGACTTTGCCACCAACTAGTCCAGCACGTATGCCAACTAATGTAAGTGAAATTGATTTGAGTTCGCCATTAAATTATGGTACTCCAAGCTCTTTGGGTTCAGTTCGAACACCACGGTCTGGAATTCGTGGTACACCAGTACGTGTACGTCCTGATATTCGTTCAGATAAAAGAATGCGTCAGGTATCATTAGGTGATAATTTACAATCAATTCCGGAAAGTGAACAAGATCGGCAATCTGAAGCTTCAGGAAGTGGTCCGCAATTAGTTATTTGGGGTACAAATGTAGTGGTTAGTCAATGTAAAATGAAATTTAAAAATTTTTTAATGCGTTATATTGATCCCGCTGCTGAATCAGACGAAATTACTGAAAGTATTGATGTAAATCAGCCATTATATATGCAAAAACTTGATGAAATTCATACACTTGAAGAACCATATTTAAATGTAAATTGTACACATTTAAGAACTTTTGATGAATCAGTTTATAAGCAATTAATTTGCTATCCACAAGAAGTTATTCCTACTTTTGATATGGCAGTAAATGAAATGTTCTTTGAAAAATATCCAGCTGCTATTTTAGAACATCAAATTCAAGTAAGACCATTCAATGCTGAGAAAACTCGTAACATGCGTATGTTAAATCCAGAAGATATAGATCAATTAATTAGTATATGTGGTATGGTTATTAGAACTTCAAATTTAATACCAGAAATGCGTGAAGCATTTTTTAAATGTATTATTTGCGGATTCTTTACAAGTGTTGAAATTGATCGTGGTCGTATTGCTGAACCAACACTTTGTACAAACTGTAATACGAATCATTGTTTCCAATTGATTCACAACAGATCACAGTTTACAGATAAACAATTAATAAAGTTACAAGAATCGCCAGATGATATGGCAGCTGGTCAAGCTCCACATAATGTTCTGTTATTTGCTCATAATGATTTAGTTGATAAAGTGCAGCCTGGTGACCGTGTTACTGTAACAGGAATATATCGTGCCATACCTATACAAGAAAATCCAAGAGCACGTAATGTTAAAAGTGTTTATAAAACTCATGTAGATGTAGTACATTTTAGAAAAGTTGATAGTAAACGTTTATATGAAGAAGAAGATGGTAAAGATCATATTTTCCCACCAGAGAGAGTGGAATTATTAAGGACATTGTCACAAAAACTTGACGTCTATGATCGATTGGCTAGAGCTCTTGCTCCTTCGATTTATGAGAACATTGACATTAAAAAAGGAATTTTATTACAACTTTTTGGTGGTACAAAGAAAAAGCATACAACATTGGGTCGACAAAATTTCCGTTCAGAAATTCATATATTATTGTGTGGAGATCCAGGTACTTCAAAATCTCAACTGTTACAATATGTATATAATTTAGTTCCGAGATCACAATATACTTCCGGAAAAGGGTAAAAAAAAAGTTTACTTTATTTAATTTTTACATTAATTTAACAATAAAAATATTTTAGTTCATCAGCTGTAGGTTTAACAGCTTATGTCACAAAAGATACAGAAACTCGTCAACTTGTTTTGCAGACAGGCGCGCTTGTATTAGCTGATAATGGCATTTGTTGTATTGATGAATTTGACAAAATGAATGATTCAACTCGTAGTGTTTTACATGAAGTTATGGAACAGCAAACATTGAGTATTGCAAAAGCTGGTATTATTTGTCAATTAAATGCCAGAACATCAATTTTAGCTGCTGCTAATCCATCTGAATCCCAATGGAATAAAAATAAAAATATTATTGATAATGTACATTTACCACATACGTTATTGTCTAGATTCGATTTAATTTTCTTGGTATTAGATCCACAAGATGAAGTTTTTGATAGAAGACTTGCAGCTCATTTAGTATCATTGTATTATGTTTCAAGAGCTGAAGAAGAAGATACTTTATTTGATATGAGTGTATTACGAGATTATATTGCATATGCACGAGATCATATTCATCCAACATTATCAGAAGAAGCACAACAACGTTTAATTCAAGCATATGTTGATATGAGAAAAGTTGGTGCTGGTCGTGGTCAAATATCAGCATATCCACGTCAATTAGAAAGTTTAATTCGTTTATCAGAATCTCATGCTAAAGTTCGTTTAGATGATATTGTACGAGTTGAAGATGTTGAAGAGGCATGGCGTTTACATCGTGAAGCATTAAAACAATCTGCAACTGATCCATTATCTGGAAAAATTGATGTTGGTATTTTAACAACTGGCTTATCAACAGCAGCTAGAAAGAAACGTGCTGAATTAATTACTGCTATTAAAGATTTATTGAAAAAGAAAGGTAATATTCCAACGATACCATATCAAAAATTATTTACTGAAATCAAAGAAAACTCACAAATTTTAATAACAAAAGAACAATTTGAAGATGCATTAAAAGATATGCAAGATGAAGGTGTTGTTGTAGTTTTAAGTAAAAATACAATTAAAATTTGTTAATTTTTTTAATTACAAAACATAATTTTTAAAACATACTATGTGTATCATTTAAGTTTTTTTTTAATTTGTACAATTTAAGTTTTTTTTTTTAATTATTAAGTTAACACTATTTCTAATTCTTAATGAATTCATTTTATGTTTGGCTAAATATAATTTTAAGAACCTTAAAAAAAAACAATGATTTTACTTACTGTATGTATTTTATTTTAAAAATTAAACCAATTTAGAATTTGAAGTTACAGTATATAATAAACTTTACTTGTAATAATTTTGATTTCCATCAATTCTAAAACACAAAAAAAAAAAAAAAAAATTTTATCATTGTTATTTTAATAACAAAGGATAAAAAATATATCGTAAGTATTTTATATAAAACTACAATTAAAATTTGAAGTTCCCAAAGTGTCCAATCTCACTATCCAAAATATACAAATCTATTGTTTCCAATGGACTAAATACTTCAAATTATACGATTCCAGTCAATTTCCATTCTGAATTTTTAACTTCTAAATACAGTTGTCTTTTACTACTACCTTGTATTTTTTAAAACAACAACGTACAAGATCATTTTTTTTCAAATGTATCTAATTCATTAAGAATAGTTAAGACTTTTTAATTTTACTCCATGTCTTCGGGTTTTTTCCCCTAATTTTTGTTTTATTACAGGATGGAACTTTCATTAAAAGTTTCCAATTCATTCATGTATTTTAATTCTTCTTTTTGTTTGGAATTACATACAATTTTCATCTTATTACACCAGTCTCTGATCTTGTAGAGCTTATCAACTTTCATTCTAACGTTGTTTGTTTTCAAAGCAATATAATTCTTATAAGACGTCCTAAGTATATAGTAGCTAATTTAATATTTTTATTAACAATTTAATTTACCCCTTGTTTATTACAATATAAAAAGTAAATTTAAATATAAAATAAAATTTTGAATTGAAAACAAGGGAATGGAAAGGGAATATGTTTTACATTCATGGATGAGCATTTTAAAAACAAAAGAAAAATACAAAACAACATAAAATGGATTTTTAAACAAATTTTCTTTTATTTTTGTTATATATGTATATATATATATTTATTTATAATTTATGAATTTCCTTATAATTTTTTTTTGTTTTTACTCTTTTTATATCAATTATTATTGTTGGTTGGTTGTTGTAGATTTGTAATTTAAAAAAATAAATTGTCAAATTAAATGTTGTACAAATATTAATATACAAACACATAAAATATATAAAAAAAAATGTCTTTTTTTTTAACATAGACCATAAAAAAAATTAAATACAAAATAAGTACAATTTTTTAATTAATACTAAAAACTTATTAATATGAATTAATAGATAAAAAAAAAAAAAATTTTTTTTTCTATATAAAAATTGTCTTTAAATATTTTTGTTTGTTTTTTTTTTTCTATTTTTTTTTTTCTTTTTTTTTTTGAACTTAAGGAATGTGTAATTTTATATTTCGAATAATGTTAGTTAAATTATATTCAAAAAAAAAAAAAAAATGATTATTAAATATTAGTAAAGTGATAAAAAATATTTTATAAAAAAAAAAAAAAAAATTAAATTATTCAATAAAATAATCCAAATTATAATTAATAATAATTCGAAATTTTCTTACTTATTTAAACTCTTAAAAAAAATATATATATTTTTTTTTAAATACGATATCAAAATAATACAAAAAAAAAAAAAAAAAAGTTCAAAATCATAAACTGAGAATTTGAAAAAGTTCTTAACGTTTTTCTGGGAATCATGATTTGACTACTTTGAATAGATAGACAGTGATAATAACATAAATATGTAATTGTAAATTATCAAAATTAACATTTTCGCATTTAAAGTCAGTTTTTAATTCTTTTTAGTAGTTGAATTTTCTTTTATTTAACTTTTTTTTTTTATTTTTAATTTTCTGATGTCCAAAAACTTTTAAATTTTAAGATTTTGGAAAAAAAAAAAAAAAGTTATTTTTAAATTAGAGAACTTACTTCAATAACAAAAAATCAAATCAAACCGTAATTTCAAATTCAAATACTTAATTTAACTGAACTTTTAATCAAATCTTATAATATAACTATTCTTAATATAATGTCGTTTTTAATAAATATATATTAACAATGTTAATTATTCTTTTAATTTTTTTTTTATTATTATTCTTTAAGTCAAACTAATATATAACTTAACGAAATAAGTAAAAAAAAGTGTAAAGAGTGTAAAAATGTAAAGAGTGATTTTGGGCGAAAAAAAAAATTTATATAACTCATCGTACATATAAATTTACAAATTTTCTTTTCTATATTAATTATTTAATCTTTTCGTTTTTTCTTTTTTTGTTACTTAATAACGATTATCGTATAGTATCAATATAGAGTTTATTAGGGGTTTTTTTTTTTTTTTTTTGTTCTTTTTTTTATTATTTATATATGGCAATATATTTATTTGATAAAATCCGCGTTATTTCTTGTAACAGCATGCATATAAACAAGAAACCAAAAAAAAAAAAAAAAAAAAAAAAAAAAAAACATTGGTTTGCAATTTCCATTGATCATAAATTTTTTAATGAAAATTGTAATCATGAATAACACAAGTCAGAAAGACAAGTTAATTTCTAAATTAGCGTTAACGTTAAAACGACATTTACTTAATCACTATTATAAAATAATAAAAAAAGGTGATAAAAAAAAAACACTGAAACCATTTGAAAGAAACACTGTTTAAAAAAAAATAATCGAATCAATATTATGCCAATATTTATCTAAACATTAATGATTAACTGGATATACAATGAAAATTTAATATACCTTCATTATAATATTATTTATTCTTAATCACGTAAATTTTTTTTTGATATTAAAAAAAAAATTAAAAAACAATACAAGAAAAGAAATTTATATTAAAGCATTTGAAGAAAATCTTGTAAGCTATTTTTTTTTTTTTTTTTTCGATTAAGAAATAATATTATAGCACATTAATTTTTCTGTGTTTTTACTAAAACTTTTTTACTTTCATATTAATATTCATTTTTTATTTTTGTTTTATTATAATTTACATTAAAGTGTTTATTAAATTATTGTTTTTTTTTTTTTTTTTTCGCATAATGTTTGCTATAAATATAGTTAATGGTATCATCATCATATTGTATTGTAAAGTCGACGATTTCTTTTTTAATTTTTTTTGTTTTTTTATGTAAATTAATTATATTATATACTGTAGGATTATTCTAAAAATAAAATTACTCATTATTAAGTTTAGTGATAATGATTAACCAGGGAGACTCGTTGAGACACTGTAAGAGATGAGCAAATCATTGAGCAACGGGATACAAAGGATCGCAGGATCTTGGTATATGGGCAGTTGTAAAACCCCCTTCGAAACAACATTATTAATTTTATGCATGTATTTTAATTTATGACAATTTTGCGACTTTGTTTGGCGCCTTTAAAAAAAAAAGATTAATATTATGTAATAATTTCATTTGAGTTTTAGCCAATTTTCAGGATAATGATAAAAATACAAAGTAAACTATAAAATCGTTTGATTTTCCTTCTTCAAATTTTACTTTTAGAATATCCTAATATATTTTATTATTTATAACAATTGATTAAAATTTTCGAAATTAGATTTCTCAATATTTAGATTATTATTTAATATTGCTTTAAATAATTTAAAATTTAATTTGATAATTGTATTTTATGAATTTTATTATTGCACAAAAATTTTAATCAATTTTTTTATATTTCAATTATTTTTTTTTTTTGTAATCTTTCTTAATTATTTTTAATTGTTAAAAAATACGAGACAAAAAATGTATAATTTTCTTTTCAATAATATATATATATACTTATAAATTTATCACAGTTATGTTAGTTTTTAATTACTATTAAATTTTTTTATATTTTATAATTTTTTTTTTTTTTTTGTTTATTGTAAAGATTTCTATTTAAATTGTATAGCATTTTAATTTTAATATTCAT
Source organism: Poecilobothrus nobilitatus (assembly GCA_947095535.1). NCBI lineage: Eukaryota > Metazoa > Arthropoda > Insecta > Diptera > Dolichopodidae > Poecilobothrus > Poecilobothrus nobilitatus. The sequence continues at coordinate 63,680,899 of OX352773.1, forward strand.
TATTATTCTTTTCTCTAAATATTTTATTAGGCATTGATTTAATATAACATTTACTATATAGTTATTTTATATAATATATGTACAGAAATTTTCACTTATAGAATTTAATTTAAATGGATCATTTAAAATTTATTGTAGAAATTAATCGGATACAATTTCTAAATGTTGATAAATATCATAATTATTATAAGTGAAATTTACTGCATTTATTTAGAAATATTTTTTAATATGTTACAACTAAAATTTTATTCCAAAAAAAAAAAAAAAATTAATATTAAATTTTTTTTTAACATTATATTTATTAATTAAAGAAAATCAAAGATTTTATTAATTTATCAAATCAATTGAACTAAAGTGCAGTAAATTTTCTAAAATTCAAAATTAATTGTAACATATATATAAAAAAAAAATTAAAAAAAAAAGTATTAAGACAATAAAATTGTTAGATATTTATAAATTTACCTTTTGAAATTTTTAAAATACATATTATTAAAAAGTATTTAATTTATATAATTTTTTTATTACTTTAATTTAATTTTCAATTCAAATTCATATTCATATTAAACTTACATTTACGAAACAAAAAACTAATTAATTTTGATTATGGAATGTTTTTTGTTGGAATAAATAGTAATAATAATTAGATAATTTTGAGATTAAATTTTTATAATAGCAATCGCAGTACATATTGTATATTTATGGTTAAAAACAAAAAAAAAAAAGAAACTTTTATAAGCACAATTTCAAATATTATAAAAAAATTTCAATTTTCAATTTAAAAAAAAAAGAAAAAAGATGTCTTTAAATCTTTTCATTTCTTACTATAGAGGCGCGCGCTTACTTAAATGTCTCTTAGTATAGAAGTAATTGTATGGGCAATACAATGTAGAGTATATAATTTTAAAGTAACAATTTCATTTTTCATTGTATTTTTTTTTTTTTTTTTGATAAAATTATTAATGAAAAACTAACAATTTATATTATCTTATACTATATAGTATTAAAATTTTAATTTTCTAATACCTAATATTTGAAAAAAGTTTTCTTTTCTTTCTTCTTTGCAATTTAAATTTTTAATGTATTTATTTTACATTTAAAATACAAATTTAAGTATTTAATCACTTTTTTTTCGTCTTTTAACATATGTAAAATTAATTTAACTTGGATTTTGTTTTTTTTTTTTTTTCCAATAAAATGTTGAAAGATGCAAAAAAGGGAATTGCATTGAGCTAAATTTAGTTAAAGAACTATCATTTACAAATTTACTTTTATAATTATATATATATACTGTAATTTTGCTTTATGATTTAGAAAAATTTCTATTCAAAATCATATTTGTAGTCCTACAAATAATTTTCTGCCACTTCAATTTTCAAATTAATTTTTAGTTAACTTACGTTATTTTTGTAATATTTTTCTTTTTAATTATTTAATTACCAATATACAGCATTAAAATAATAATTACAATATATTTGAAAAAAAAAAAAAACAAATATGATAGTTCTATATTGTTAATACTTATTAAATTACATTTTACATATAAATTATTTAAATAGGATACTTATTATCGTTTACAAAAAAAAAAAAAAATAATAATCGGTTAATTTTAACAAATTAGTAATGTTAATAATATAATTAATACATATTATAATATTGTATGTTCTTCGAATGTTTTTATTAATACTTTCTTTTTATATTTTAATATAATACTTAATAATTTTGTCAATAAAATTTTCATTCTTAAAATATGTTGTATGTATAGGAAATATTTTTTCTTTTAACAAACAAAAAAAAAAAAAAAAACACTTCCTTTTCCTATTTGTTTTTCAATAATAACAAAAATTAACTTTCCCAGTTATATTAATAATAAAAATAATTTGATTAATAATAATAATGTTAATTAGTCTTATTTTCTAATGGCACCTGTTAATTATATAGGGTTTTTTTTATTTTTTATTTTTATGATTGAATAATTAATATGTATTTGAAAAAAAAAAAAAAATTAGTTAATTTTTTTGTTTTTTTTTTTTTAACGAAAATAGTTACGAATGTATATATATTTTTTTTTTATTTAATAATAATAAAAGTATATATTAGTAAATAGAACATGAAAAAATTGAGCAAACATTTTGTAAACATATTATGTTTTTTTTTTTTTAACAGAAACAAAAAATGAAGTAATAAATTTCTTGCAACTTTTAATTGTTTTTCTATCCATATACTTTAATTTTTATTTTTCAATTGATTATTTATTTTATTTTTTAGCTTTCTTCCTGTACACTAAATGACATGGTGACAATTATATTGTCAATCAATTGACAATATTTTTGAGTTAATAATTATGTAATTTAATTAAAAATGATACAAGTGACAGTTACGTTCACACATAAATTGATAACGATTGACAATATAATTGATCAAATGTAACTTTGGGTAAATAAATTCTTTTAATATTTAAATTAATTCCAATAAATTTTTATTTTGATTTTGTATGAACTTTTGTTGTCCTTTGTTTTGTTTTTTTTTTTTTTTATTACAAAGGAGTTGATTCAATTATTGAAAAATTCATATTAGTCGAATTATTACTATTATTTACCGATGAAGATAATGATGATGATGATCGATGATTATTTTCATATTTTTTTCTAGTTGGTGATGAAAATCTACTATTATTAATAGATGAAATTGTATTTAATTTTTTATTAGCATTTTCACGTGAAATTGAACTAATCGTACTATTAAATAAATTTGATGATTTTCCTATTAATGATGATGATGATAATTGAGACGAAGGTTGTATAGATGTTGTATGTGTACTAATATTATAAGTATTTGTATCATTTGTAATTATTTTTTTATTTTTATTATTTGTATTTTCTAATAAATTATTTTTAATTTTATTTTTAAATAAAGATTTACGTTGAATATCATTTGGCGGTGGTATTTGTGCTAAATTTGTTGTTGATGCTGCTGCTGATGTTGCTAATGCTGCAGGTACTGTTACAGCTGTTGCTGTTGGACTAATACTATATTTATTAATTAAAAAAGATGAATTATTACAGCTAGATTTTTGTTCTTTTAAACGTTCATTCATTTTACGTATAGTTTCGGGACTGGTTATTGATATCCGATATTTATTTTTTGTGGCATTATTTGCATTTACTGTTATATCAGAATTAATTTGTTTACCTATAATATTCTGTTTTAAAGGATAATGGACATTTTCAGATGTTCTTACTTTTTGTTGTTGTATATCAGTATTATCAGTATAAAAATTTTCTTCTTGTAATTTTTCAATATTTGCAGATGTTGTTGATATTGGTTCTATAATATTTAATTTATTTTCATATAAATTATCAACATCTTTTAATAATTTCTTGTTATTATGATTATTAGATTTTAAGAAATTTGTTTTCTTTAAATTAAAAAAATTCTGATTAAAAATATTAGATTTTTTATTATTTGAAGGGATGTTGGTTTTTGTTGTGTTATTTGTTATTGTTGTCTCAGAATCTAAAATTTTATTTATTTTATATTTTTCATTATTAGAGTTTGAAGAATTCCATAATTTATTTTGTAATTTTTTATTACTGGAATTTTTGTTACCAGTACTGCAAATATTTTTATTACTATATATCGGTTCTAAATTTTGTTTTGATTCTGATTTCTTTTTTGATTCACTATTATTTATATTACTAAATCCACTTGATGGTTTTAAATCTAAAGTTGGGGAAATTTTTTGTTTAAAACTAAATGTTTTTTCTGCGGGTGATTGAACTCTTGGTTTTTGTTGTTTACTAATTTTTAATAAATTTGCATCATCTCTATCTAATTGTACTTTATTGTAATTTAATTTCATTTGATTTACATCACTCATACTATTTATACTTTTTAAATTATCATCGGAATCAGAACGTTTAAATAATGAAAAGTTTCGTAATGTTCGTCTTTCAAATATAGGTGTATCATTGATACGGTAAACGCGATTTTTTCGAATGTTCTCAATTTCTTTATCAATTTCATTAATTGATGCTGATGCTGATACAGATGGCGATGATGATTCATTTATATCATATTTTGAAAACATTCTTATTGGAGAATTATTATCATTTTTATATTTTGTCGTATTACTACTAAAATAATTTTTCATTGAATTTTGTGAATTCGTTAAATTTTGTTTACTTGCTTCATCTAATGATTCAAATTTAGATTTGCATAAATTTAATTTAGTTCTAATATCATCTAAGGCATTTTTATATGATTTTTCAGCAATTGATTCTTGAACACGTTGAATTGATGTTGTAGGAGAAACAATAGATTTTTCAGTATCGTTAGCATTTCGTTTACGTTGTGACTTACATTTTTGAAAAGTTTCATCGGAAGTAGCACTTTCTAATGACGATTTTCGACTTAAACTAGGGGATGTCTTTATTTTGTCTATATTTTTTGTAATATCTTTTTTAATTGTTGAAGTTTTCGAAGTTGTTTGACCTAAAATAAAATTGACATATATATATATGAAATTTAGTAATATAAAATTTAAATATTTTCACCACTTCTAAACTTTCCATGTGATGATAATACATCATTCGTTTCAGAAGATTTTCGAGATGATCCGGATGGAGGACGTCTTCCGGGGCTTGGACTTGGCTTACGTGTTATTTTTAATTTCGTACTTTGAGTTGGAAAAAAAACACTCTTTACGTCAGAATTTTCTTGTGCATTTTTTATATTAGATGATTTATTATTTTGTCTACTTAAATTATTAAATTCAATTCCATTGGTTGGTTTTATTTTTTCTTTCACTATAATACAACTTTCATTTCCAGAATCTGTATATTGGCTATCTAAAGAAGACATTCTTGATGCAGTTAATTTTACATTTTTTTCACATTTTAAAGATGTATTGAAATTTTCTGAATTGCATTTATTATCAATATTGGTTTCATTATTTATTACTGGGAAATTAACATCCATATAATTTAAACTGTTATCGCAGCTCGAATCAAAATCTGAACAATTTTCTAGATCTCTTACATTATTCAATGACAAATTTCCATCACGATTATAATTAATAATAAACCCTTTTTTACCATAAGGTCGTTCTTTTTCTTTATTTCTAAATTTAACTTCGGTTTCTTCATCAATACGTTCTTGAAGTTCACGATCTTTTTCTAAACTATCTTTTACAGCTTGTAAAACTTGTTCTGTAATATCAGGTTTTTTAACAATTTCAATTAAACTTGTTGGTTCCGATGGGGTTGCTGTTTTATCATTTGAACTTAAAAACGATTCTAAATCATATTTTCCTAATTCAAAATTTATTTGTTGTTTGTCTTTTTCCCGTTGAGCTGCAGCATCTTGTTGCATTTTTAACATTCTCTGATGACGCCTAGCTCTAATACTATCTCGTATACGATCACCACTTGGTGAAAAGTCTTTGCCTAAATGAGGTGATTTCGGGATCTCACGAATAAAATTATTTTCTTCATTTTTTGGAGTATTTTGATTGCTGTGAATTATCGTGTCTTCTTTTAGTGGACTTATATTTGCACTTTCAAGTTGATCCGTCAATTTGTCAATTAAATCATTTTTTTCTGATGTAATATCGTTATTTATAAAACAATCATCAAGATCATCTCGACTTCGACTGTTTTTATCAAATGATTTTGGTGTTAATACTCCATCTGGTGTGGAACTGACTGATGAGCTACAACTTTGTTGTCCTTTATAATGTTCTATGTCAAACACTAAATCAGAAGGTAATGGATGACCAACAGCAACATGCATAGCTAAAGTTTCTAACCATACTTCTAATACTTCGAATGAAGGTCTAAAATTATAGTTTTGTTGTAATAACATTTTTTTTTAGAGTACCAAAAAAATACCTTTTGTCTGGATTCAATTCGCAACACAAAAAACTGATTTTATAAAAACTTTTCGGGCAATTTTGGCAAAAATTTTCTTTAAAAATTTCTTGATTAAGGCCAAAATCTGAAGTTCTGGGTAAAAAATCTGGATCTGCTTGTACACGTCCTATAATCTAAAAAATGATAGGGAATGATAGTAAAATGATAGAAAATAATATTTAAAATAGTAATTTCTAAAACGAACTTCACACAAAATAATTCCAAATGAAAATATGTCAACTTTTTCATCATATTTATTGCCTTTCATCATTTCTGGAGCCATCCAATAGGGATTACCAACAACAGTATAGCGCTGACGTCTTTGTCTGCTACGTGTTCTACCAATTGTACCAGTTCCACTATTATTAGTCCATTTATCTGCACTTTGTAAAGGAGAGGTAATAATTCTAGCTAAACCAAAATCAGCAACAATAACAGTTTTATCTTCTCGTACTAAACAATTCAAAGAATTCAAGTCTCTGTGTATTATGTTCATTGAATGTAAATAACTCATTCCACATGCTATATCTTTTGCAAAAGATATTCTTTGTTCCCATGGTAAAGGCAATCCCGAATCATGAATTAATTCTTTTAATGAACCGCCTGGTATAAATTCTGTAACTAAATGTAATTTATTTTCCTTATATAAAACACCAATAAATTTCAAAACGTTATGATGCGATAAAGAACGTAGGACAGCAACTTCTTTTAAGAAATTTCTTTGTGCTTCTTCATCTACTCTATAGAGTTCCTTTAAAACCATTACTTCCTTTGTAACTTTATGAGTAACTTTATAAACTTGACCAAAAAATCCTTTTCCTAATAATTCGCCTTGAACTAAATCAGATGCTCTAAATATTCTTTGTGGTTTGGGTTCAACACGAAATGATTTTGTACGTGATAAATCATATAATTGTGGAACTGGAACATGATTTTCATCCACTAACTGTGACATACTTGCACAACGCTCTTTTTCTTTAAGACTATTTGTTGCATTAACACAATTCAAATTTAAATTTTTCGCTTTTCTTAACTGTCGTGTTTTAGTTCCACTAATATATCCTTCATCTTTACGTTTAAAAATTCTTTCTTTTTCTTGCTTTGTCATACGATTACGTTCATTAATATAGTGTTCAGTTTCACTAGGTTTTGAATTTGTCAATAAAATTCTATTTGAACTTGTTGGAATGCTTAAACTCATATCACGTTCCTTTTGATTATAACAAACATTTGTGGGAATTATCAGAGAAGTTGTACTTGATTTTTGTAAATTTTGTGAATTTCTATTAATATCAACATTTTGTAAAGGTGACGATGTTCTATTCACATTTAAATTACTGCAACTACGACTAATTTCAATAGGATCATGTTCAATAGTTAACTGTAAAACTTTATCAGTACTTTGTATTAAATTATCAATTTGTTCAATAGATGAATCTTTAACAGGTGTTCCATTAACTTCAAGAATTTTATCGCCGACATGTAATGACATTAAATCTGTATTAACATCGATCCTGAAGAATAAAACAATACCTTTTTAGTATTTTAAAAATAAATTAGCGTAAATTACAAAATCCAAAAAGAAAGCCAATTTATTAAATCAAAAAGTTAAAAAACACATAAATTAAAAATATTGATAAAAAAAAAACAACGAATTAAAATTAATATAAGTGTATGTATTAATAATAAAAGTGAGAATTAGTTAAAATTAAATTAAAGGAAGAAGAAGGCTTAGCTATTTAAAAACAGAATATTAATTTTAATTAGTATGTACCTATAATTTCCACAGCACGAATCAAATGCTGATGATATGAAGGAAAAAACATATTTTCCAACACGTCCATAAATCCTACAATTGTTATAAAATGTTTTTATGGTTTAGTAACTTTTTTAATTCAACTTTTAGCTGGTTATTTGTAGTTATTTTTAAGATTAATAAAGCAATAATTACTAAATTAATTTAAAAAGAAAAACCTAAATAAAAATATAGTTAAAAATGTAAATTCCTACTCTGATATTCGAACACCACGACATGCTGAATCCGGTGTTACTGGAGTTCCAATTTGATTTTCATCAAATGCTAAACGTATACCACTTTTATTTCCTTTTTTCCATGGTATTTCAATTAATCGAATAGAATGTAAGGGTTTCTCCAATCCAGATGAATTTTTTGATAATGGACTCATTAATTTTTTATAACAAGAACCGCAATATAATTTAGATCGTTCTACTAAAGCATAAGAATCACCATCTCCAATAAAAGAGGCACATGAATCACATCTAAAACCTAAAATAAAAGTAGTTTTATTTTATTTGAACTCTATCATATGTAATTGTATTAAAACTTACATTCTGGATGGAATTTGTGATCTCCAGCTACCATTACTGGACCTGTTATTACATTTGAACATTGCTGACAAGATTCACCATATTTTGACCAATAATCTTCCCGACAAAATAATAAACCATCTTTTTCAAAATACCAACTAGATAATTGTGCATCACATGCTGAGCATCGGAAACAATCATTATGCCATTCTTGTCCTAAGGCTGATAAATATTCTTCTTCTTCGACAATGTTAAGGCATCCAGAGCAAGAGATCATATTATTGCTTTCGTCATCTGTAACATTAAAATCAAAGATGAGTTATTTATTTATACAACTTCAAATATTATCTTATAAATTTCTTTAACATTTTTATTATGCAATTTTATAACATGTTATTATTGTGACTAGTTTTTATTTGTTTTAATTTATTACGTCAATTGAAATTTACACAAAAATTGATTGATTGAGAACTAAAATTTATAAATAGTAACCACAATTTTTTTAAACAAAAATAAAAATAAATTCATTTTTATCCCTTAAAACGAAATTAACTATGAACAAGCAAATAAACAAACGAACAAACAAACATAATGTATACGTTATTTAAAATTTAATGCAAATACAAAACCAAAATTATAAAAATATTTTCTATTAACTTAAATATGCCAAGAATTCATTTCAATTCAATAACTATGTGTAACAAATATAAATAAAGATAAATTTCAAAAAAAAAAAAAAAACAAATAATAAATAATAAATAAAAAAAACTAAATACAATATAAAAAACAAAATTTGAAAAGTGCAATCTTTGTAACTTGTTTTCCCAATTTAATATAACTACCATCTAAGCAAAAACAAAAATATTTAGTTACCCAAGGTCAATTTTATTTTCATAATAGACATTCATATTTTATTATTTATTTAATTCGAACTCTTCTATTCACTAATGATTATAAATTCTTTGAACGTAATACGAATAAACATTAAATTTGCATAATGTTAAAAAAAAAGAAAAATAATAAAATGAGAAACTTCACATATCCCTACTTGATTGTTTTTAATTTTTAATGATTTTTTCTAAGCTTTCGTTTAAAGTAAATATTAAATTACATTTGCATTAAAAAAAAAAAAATGTTTGGTATTTTCAATATAATTTTGAATCTAAAATTTTTTTGAATTTTACTTATCTTGAAAAATATTTCTTGGCACCTTATTCATCACTTTAAAAAAAATCAAATACAGAAAATGATCTTATATTACGTCTATTATTTTTATTATTATGTACATTTGTAACTGTTCTTTATGTGATTTGTTAGGTCAGATCATAGATATATTAACTAATACATCTATGGGTCAGATTAACTAATTTTAAATTTTTTTTTCCATTTCCATTACCCTCTAGAATCTAGATTCTAAAAGTATTTTGATCAATATGTAATTCATATAAATTTTCTTGGCTCCATAATGTCTGGCCTTGATTTCTTATTAATATGAATCGAATTTTTTTCATGTTTTTGACAAATTTTAATTTAATATTTAACTAATTTTTATATTTTATGTTAATTTCTAAAATGTATAAATAAAATTCTTATAAACAAAAAACAAATTTGGAAAAAAAGACAAACAATCTTATCATATAAAAATTCAAATAAACACACAAATGAATAATGGCCACTTCAACTTATATATTAAATTCGATGATCATCCCACGCTTAATATCGTTTTTTACATTTTATAATTTATATTAATGCACAGATTTCAAAAAAATTATATTTTTAATAAATATCTTTTAAATAATTTATATTTTTTTCTTTAGAATTATTTAATATTTTTATATTATTACCGTATTGTTTTTCCATCGTTGCATTTTTATTTTTTTTTATTGTTTGCGTCGTGAATATTTTTCTTCTTTTGAAGTCGAATCGGAATGTCAAAATGAAAAGGAAAAATTTTTTTTCTCTTTTTATTGAATTGTTTGTTGTTGCTGTGGTTTTTTGTTTGTTCAACTTTTGTTAAACACAAAATACTACTCTTTGATCTGTATATTTAAAATTTCTTATAAAATTAACTACATATACAAGTAGATCATCTCTAGAACGCTATTATTTAGTCAGCTTTCATTTCATTTCTTTCTTTTGTTCAAAATCAAATTTGTCACCAAATAATCAAAATATAGATTCTACAATTCTTAAAAATTGGTAAAACACACTGTTGGTTGAATGTATTTTATCAAATTCATTAATTACAGCAATAAAAATTTCATCAATTTATTTCTATTATGATTTTGAAAAAATTTTAACCAAATGCAATAAAGTCTATTTTAAAAATTTAATTTCATAAAATATTATTTTAGTTTAGAAATAAATATTTTAATTAATTATTACTAAATTCAAAATACATATTTATAATTTGTGGTTTTTGTTGAAATTTAGAAATTGTCACATGGATAAAATATTTTAACAGCTGTAACAATTTTTTGAACACACTTCTTTAATACGTCATTGTTTAAACTGTCAAAATCTATGCAAACAACGATTGGTATGCCGCCGACTATTAACTTTTTAGTACTTCTTTATTTTTAATAAAGAGGAAAGAATTGATAAAATTGATTAAATAAAATATATAAATATTAAATAAATTATTTGAAAAATGTCTGGTATACTTGGTCATTCACAATTTTTTGGAGAGACTGCAGCTTTATTTGCTGATGAAAAAACCGTAAATGCCAGATCAAAGGTAATTTCAACAACTATTAATATATCAAGCAAAATATTTTCTTTTTCATTTGTTTTAAATTTTATTTATTTTTTATATTTATTTATATATTATTAATCATATTTAGATACTTTTACAATTTCTTTTTAATTTGTTGTTATTTTTAATTTCTATTTTTGGTATAGATCATTGAATGGTTAGATTCTACGGCGACTGGTACAACTCAAGAAAAATGTGAAGCATTAGTTAAAATACAAGAAACATTATTGGGTTCAAATATTGAACTTCTTGAAGAATTTCTGGAGAATATAATTGCAATGTCACACGATCCAGTTCAAGATGTCCGAAAAGCTGTTGTTGGATTCATTGAACAAATTGGGTATGTATCTAAATAAAAAACTAATAATAAATTTTGAAAATCATAAAAGCGTATTTAATTTTTAGTAAATCTAAAATTGAAAATATTCCAAGAGTAGTTCGACCATTAGCAATGTTATTACGTGATGATTCACCACAAGTTGTTAAAAGAGTTATTCAAGCAATGGGATCAATTTATAAGAATGCTTTGAAATGGATTTGTACAACATCAGATATAACAGAAAGTATTGAAGATGCATGGACAATTTTATGTACAATGAAAGCTCAAATATTAGATATGATTGATCATGATAATGATGGTATCCGAACAAATTCAATAAAATTTCTTGAGGGTGTTGTTATACTTCAAACATATCCAGATCAAGATAGTATGAAAAGAGAGCAAGATTACTCATTAGAAGATATTCCATTAACATTAAAAATAGTCCGTCGAAGAAAATTGGAAGATGAAGCAAATGATATATTTGATTGTCTTTTAAAATTTCATGGTGCAGTTCATATTTCATCTGTTAATTTAATTGCATGTACAGGATCATTATGTACTATAGCTAAATTAAGACCATCATTAATGAAAAGTGTTGTTAAAGCAATTGAAGAATTACATTCAAATTTACCACCAACGCTTACAGATTCTCAAGTCAGTTCAGTAAGAAAAAATCTTAAAATGCAACTATTGAATTTGTTAAAAAATCGTGGTTCATTTGAAATGCAAGGTACAATTATAACATTATTAAAAGATTTGGGAAGTTCACAACAAGAAATTTTAAGAGCAATTCCAAAAATGGATAAACAAGAACAACAACGTCGGGCTAAAAGAGCTTTAGAAAATGCTACAAGTTCAGCTAGTAAAAAAACTAAACTCTCAAAAACATTTGAAAGACAACCAATATTAGAAGTTGATTATGAAGCTTTAGCAGAACAAAAAATGAAAGCAAATAAAATAAATGAAAAATTTGTGGCCGATGGAATAAGAAATCCAGAAACTGTTATAAATTTAGTTATGAATTCTATTAAAAGTTTACCTAGTGAAATTCCTAGTCAGTTCATTAAGGAATACGAACCAATTGATGGAATGACACAAACGGAACAAATTAATTTTATATCAAAATTATTAGGAGAAATGATGTCTGATACAAAAATTGGACCAGGTGCATCTTCTTTTAGCAAAGAATTACCCATGCGTCCTTCACAAAATATTGAAGAAACTTTTACTGTAGATGATGAAAATTCAATGGATATGGATGATGAAGATGGCAATAACGAAGATTTACAAAAAAAAGAAGAAGCAACCAAAAAACTTAGAGAAACTATGGAAAAACAAAAAGGGTAAGAAAACAACAGTTGTTCATTTTTCTTTTATCATTTTTAACCTTTTTTTAGTGAACAAGCTATGATTGCAAAAATGAAACAACGTGCAAAAGCACTAAAATTACAAGAAATTACAAAACCTTTATCAAGAATGGAAAAAGAAAATTTTCTAATTAGAGCTGTAAGACGTATATTGAGTTCAGAAGCACATTGCACTATTGGTGGTGTTGCTACAAAACGTAGGAAAATATTAACTGTAATGGCAGCTACATTCCCAGATAAAATTCGTGAAATAATTTTTGATTTTATTATGGAAGATATAAAGAATCGTCTTGATTTAGGATTCAGTTGGCTATTTGAAGAATATTGCTTATTTCAAGGTTTCACGAGACATACATATGTTAAATCAGAACATAGTCCAGATTTTGCATATAATCAATTGATGATACATTTGATTGAAGGAATTTATGCTAATTGTGATTTCAAAGATAAAATAAAATTATTAAGAAAATTATTTTTGGAAGCACCACTTTTACCTGAAGAATCTATAAATATGCTAGTTGGTATGTGTGAAGAGCCTGAATTAAGCCCGCATTGTTTAGAATTAATGCGTGATTTGACAATAAGACGTCCACCTCGTAAAATAAAATTTGTTAAAATTTTATTAAATTATTGTGTCCACGAAAATGCTATATTACGAGAAAAAGCTATTGAAAATATTGTTAATTTATATTCTGTGCATAAAGTTGTTACAGATAAAATTCAATTATTTGCAATACAATTTTTAGAATTTATTGAATGTGAAAAACCACCACCATCATTATATAGTAAAGAATTTGGACGTTTGGAACGTGATACAGCGTGGCATGAAGAATTAACAAAAATTTGTTTGGGTTTATATTTAGCAATAGTACCACATAACGAAGGTAATAACATTTATTTTATATATATGTACATTTGCTTATAGGTTACAGATATATATTAAGATTTTATTTCATTTTTATCAAAAAGAAAATTATAAATTTAAACTTTTAGCATAATTTTTATATTGTATATGGAAAAATATAAATTTTTACAGGTTTGTACGAAGGCCCATTAGCTCAGTTGGTTAGAGCGTCGTGCTAATAACGCGAAGGTCGTGAGTTCGATCCTCCCATGGGCCAAATTTTTTTTTTAATTTTTTTTCACTCATTAAAAATATTGAATAATTTTTTTAAACTAAAAATGACTCAAAAATAAAGAATTTATGTTGTATATTTTAAATTTTGTAAAAATATTAAAATGACCTGTTAAAAAATATTTGGCCCATGGGAGAGGATCGAATCGAAATTTTTTTTTTTTAATTTTTTTTCACTCATTAAAAATATTGAATAATTTTTTTAAACTAAAATGACTCAAAAATAAAGAATTTATGTCGTATATTTTAAATTTTGTAAAAATATTAAAATGACCTGTTAAAAAATATTTGGCCCATGGGAGGATCGAACTCACGACCTTCGCGTTATTAGCACGACGCTCTAACCAACTGAGCTAATGGGCCACCTATCGAAAACTGAGCAAATTTTCAATATACTTTTTAAAAGCATTTTTATATTTCTATCAACTTTAACTCCCTTCATCTATTTTTTAGAACTTTTAAAGGAATTAGTTAACGTTTATGTATCAACAACAGCAGACCTAAAACGTACAATATTAAGATCAATTGATACAACTGTTAAAAAAATTGGTGCAAGTTCAACAAAACTTTTAGATATAATTGAAGAATGCCCAAAAGGTGCTGAAACATTAGTAACAAAAATTATATATATATTAACTGAACGTACTGTTCCATCACCTGAACTAGTAAATAAAGTTCGCGAATTATATGCAAATAAAGTTAATGATGTACGTTTATTAATACCTGTAATGTCCGGTCTATCTAAAAAAGAAATAATAAATGCATTACCAAAATTTTTAAAATTAAATCCTGTGGTTGTTAAAGAAATTTTTAATCGTTTATTGGGAATTGGATCTGAATTTGCACAAATTGATATGCCAATAACACCTAGTGAATTACTTGTTGCATTACATAATATTGATAATACAAAATGTGAATTAAGATTAGTAATGAAAGCAACAAGTATATGTTTAGATGAAAAACAAATTTATACCCAAGATATATTAGCAGCTTGTCTTTCACAATTAGTTGAAATTTATCCATTACCAACATTATTAATGCGTACTATATTACAATCATTAACTTTATATCCAAGATTATCAATGTTTATTGTTAATTTATTACAACGTTTAATATTAAAACAAGTATGGAAAGTTAAAGTAATATGGGATGGTTTTTTAAAATGTTGTCAACGTTTAAAACCAGAATCCTTTAGTGTTCTTTTACAACTACCAGGACATCAATTAATTTCAGCATTAAATGAATGTCCAGAATTACGTAATCCTGTTTTAGAATATGCAAGAAGAATTGTAGATACTCAAAGTGGTTATGTATCACAACAAACAATGGATATTTTATTAGGAAATACATTAGATATATTTGTTACGGTAATTTAATTTTTTTTCTATTTTATTAAAATTTTTTTTTATAATCATATATCTTTATAGGACGAAACTGGAGGTTATGTACAACTTGACAATATTAAAAAAGAAAGTGATATTGAACAATATGTTGTGCCGGTTATTTCATCGTCTCTACTTCCGATACCAGTTTCACAAATTAAAGAAGAACCAGGTATTCGTTCAAGTCTAGCTGGTGGGCAACAGCCATTACCACCAGGTGAAGAATAGAAAAAAATCACTTTTTTTAAATACAAATTTTTAATTAAATAATTTTAAAAAAGAAAGTCATAAATAAATTAATGGCAAAATAATTTTTGTTTTATTTTTTTTTTAAATTTATATAATATGGGAATATGTTGAATCAGATTTTCGGAGTTATAATTATTTTTTATACTTTTCATACAATAAAATGGGAAAACAAATGATTTTAAACTATTAATATGTAATTTATTCTTATTATGGAAGAGAAAAGATAACAATGAGCAGAATTAAATTTTCAAAATAAAAAAAGAAATAACTTCATATAAAAAATGATTTAAAAAAAAAAAACACTTTTTACACTTTTAGTTTTAAAATATAAAGAAACACTATTTATGTTTTGTTATTCTTTAATAAAACTTAACATTTTTTTTTTCTTTGAAATGTGTATTGTATCTCTAATAATCAACCAATCGTCTTGTACTACTAAAAACTTTTGGAGAAGAATTATTATTACCACTACTATTATTTTTATTGTTATCATTATTTCTATCTTTTTGTCTGTTATTATCATTATCTCTACTACGATCACGTTGTCTACGATTATAACTTCGATCATATGATCTAGATCTACTACGATAATTTCGAGAAGTATTATAATTACGTTGTTGTTGTTCATCACGACGCCGATCATTATATCGATTACGATCACGGTCACGATCACGATACGACGATGTTGTCGTTCGTCGATCTCGACTGCGACTACGTTGACGATATCTATTATTACTACTACTATTTCCACCATATGGTGGTTGTTGTGTTCGATGTCGTGATGAACTACGTGATCGTCTTCTAGAATCTTTTTTATAATCTGTATTAGAATTGGATCTACGACGACGATTGTAACTGCTGCTATTGCTTCCAATATCTCTCCCGCTTTGACCACCACCACGATTTCTGCTGGAACTTCGTCTTCTTGATTCATTGGTTCTATCTTGTGATCTTCTTCGACGTTCTTTGTCTCTTGGAGTTCTAGATCGCGATTTACTTTTAGATTTTGATTTTTCTTTTATTAATTTGAGAGCATCTTTATTTATTACTGGTGCCGCACTTATTGATATTACAGTTGGTTGTTTCTCAGATTCAGAGTCTGAAGAATTTCCAATTGGTGAAGGTGTTCCATATTTATGACGTAATTCACGTTGCCTAAGATAAATTCATATAGAGTTATTTATTTTTTTTTAATGAAATTACTAACCTTCTTCTCAATTTTAATGCTAGCTCTCGCATTTCATCTTCTCTTTCTTGTTGCTGTTGAATTTGCCTTTCTGTTCTTTCAATTTCAGCCTTTTTGTCTGCTTTGTCTGATGCATAAGGGAATTTTTTAGAATATTTATATTTTTAATAAAATGTAATTACAATACATACATTGTTTGTTCAATAAAATTTGCATTTTTCGTTTTAAACGATCCCTCGGATTGATTTTTCCTTGCCCCTGAAAAATAGTCAACTTGGAAAAGTTTAAAAAAATTCAACAAATTATTGAAAAAAATTTAAAATTATAAAAAAGCTTTTAAAATAATAATTTTATGTTTTCTCATTCTTAAATTTAAATCGTGGTGAAATATTTTTCTGTATAACTTATATAAAAGCTGGATTTAAAAATTTATTGAAGCGATTAAAAATATTATTTAAAATTCTTTTATTTTATAGTATCGGATAAAAATAGGTAGTTGAAAATGATTTTATGTTTAACTTATTACTAAAAATGTTTCTCTATAATTTTAATTAAAAATTTTACATATTATTAATCATAGCAAATATTCAAAAATTTTTTTTTGCCAATAAAGAAAAAATGATTTTAAAAAATACATGAACTCCAGACTTTAAATTTTAACTTAAAGTTAGTTACCCTTTTAGGTACGCATTATGATTAACTTATTAGTTTGAAATACCTACAAAAATGTTTTAAGGATTTAAAACATTTGTTTTTCTATAATAATATTTAGTTATTATTTCTACATTGTAATTTATAAAAGAAATTTTGAAGTTATATGTATCAAATTGTAAAATTGAATAAAATTTTTTTCGACAAGGAGTAGATAAAATCACAAGCAAAATATATTTTTTTGAATTATTCTTACTGACTTTGACATCGTAGGTAGAAGAGTTCGTGATAATGGTACCTGAATTACCAGCACCAGATATTCCACTACTGTTAACAGTTGTTGTTGCTGGAAATGGATTTGAACTAAAAGATAAAACAAAAATAACATTTTAAAATATATTGTTGTATTATAAAACGTACTTGGAATTTTCATTAAGAATTTTATTATTGTCAGTTTCTTCCTCTGTTGTATTATCATCTTCAGAATTTGAAGACGATTCATCTTCTTTTCGTCGTCCATAATAACGTTTTATAGGAATTTCTGGATCTTTAGGGGAATTATTAGATTGCGGAATAAATTGTAAAGGTTTAGGTGATTGTTGCGGTCTTATTGGTGATAAAGTAGGTTTATTAAATGTTATCGGTTGTGGTAATTGTGATGTTACTACTGGAAGTTTCGATAATTGGCCAGTACTACCAACTGGTGGTAAATTATAAATTTCACTTGAATTAAATGCGCTATTACTTGGTACAATACATTCGCCAAATGAAAAAGGTTTTTCTGTAATTATTTCTGAAGCATCTTCAACAATATTTGTTGCTACTATAGTTTTTGTTTTTGAAATTGATTTTGATCTTTCACGAGATTTCGATTTACTTGTATCTGAATATGACGAAGGAGATCTTCTTCTCCTATTACTTTGATAACGTAAAGGTTTTAAATGTCTGGGACTTCTCGATCGGGAATAATCACGTTCACGTCTTCTGTAAAATGATCTTGATCTTGATTTTCTACGAATGCTACTATTTCTAGAATCACTGGAACTTGATGTTCTTCTTCGACGATTTCTAAAGTTACGATCTCTACTACGAGTTCTACGATAATTTCTGCTGTTACTTCTTTTATAATTACTCCTACTGCGAGATTTTCTTTTATAACTTCGACTGCGACTTCGGGTTCTTGTCCTACTTCTTAAATATTGCTTAGGTACTTTTGGAGAATCGGGACTTTTGTGACGTTTTTGCAATTCGTTAATTTCTTTTAATTTTGATAAATTTTCTTTGACCTTATCAGCATAACTCATACTACTATTAGCACCAAAAGGTTTATTTAAATTAATTGATATTTTAGAATGTGGTTGCATTTCATCTTCACCACCAAATGATGTAATATATGTAATTTTTCCAGAATTTTCAGGTGATGGGGAACGAGAATCAGCACTTTCATTTTCTTTTTCTTGAGGTTCTTCTTTGGCAGCATAGCTAGGAGGACTCAATGGTCTCCCAATAAAACGCCTTTCACGCTGTGCTCTTCTTTCCCGCCTACTTTTTCTGCCACTCAGCATAATTTTTTCAGCTTCTTCTTCTCTTGCCATACGCAGTGCTTCAGCTTCATCTGCATCCTTATGTAAATAAGAAAAGAAATCATTGCCTAACATACCATAATTACGACCACAGCCATTTAATTCATGAGCTTGTGACGTATCTAACTTTGTTATTTCGATTGATACATCCATATCTAAATCAGATTCAGAGTCTTCCTCTTCTATTTTAGGTGTTTGAGTAACATTTATTGTTGGGGCACTTAAAATATGGCTAAAAGGTGCTGAAGAACTATCATTATCTTCATAATTATATCCTATTGCAGCACCAGATCCTGCGGACGGTTTCTTTTTATTATTAGAATTACTAGGTGCTCCTCCAATGTTAGGGTTGGAAATTTCAGTTGGAGCATTTGCACCGAATTGTTCTTCTAGGTAAAGTTGATGCAGGAACTTATCTTCAGTTATATTTAAAAAATCATTTTGAGCCAAAATTCTATATCTTTCATAATTGCATTGTCGTTCTTCTACTGTCAGTTCATCATTTTCATTAGATTTTTGAATTGGAGGTATATAATCTAAATGAGCTCTAACATCAAATCTATCTATTAGATTATCCTTTTGACCTTGCCAAGGAACACTAAAAATTATGTCTAATTATGTATAGTTCTTAAATTTAAAAAACAGAAAACTCATTAATATGTATTTTACAAAAAAACAAAAAAATATGTACATATAGAATTTTAAGAAAAACTTCTTTAAAAATTTATATTGTTAATTTTTTTTCTTTTTCGATTAATACATTGATATTAATGAGTTTTATTTTTGTTCTTAATCAAAAAATATATGTATGCATGTATATAGATAGAATCTTATACGAAATATCACTTGCATGATTGCCGAGCCATCGCCTGCAGCTGCTATTGCGGAATCAAGGTGTATTTTACATTTCCTACCATGAACTTGCATAAACTGTGTTGGATCAGCTTTCTAATATAGAAATTGATTTTAAATTTTATATGATTTTAAAAATTAAAATAAACTTACAATTTTTTCATAAAAATCTTGCCGACGCTCAGCTCTTTTTCTGAAGTCTACAATCATACCTCGAATTTTTCTTTCCTGTTTACGAGCTTCATGCCACATTTTTAATAACTTAAATTATTTTACAGAAGAAAAGGAATATTCTTGATTGCTTAAATAATATTTTAAGAACATTTACGCTTTATTTTTTTTCTTTTTTAAAGAAATTTATAAAATTTCTTTTTGCCGGAGTTTTGTCTAGAACATTTATTAACAAATGTCAAAAAAAAATAATAATGAAAAAAATGCGCCGTCTATTTTTAGTATTTATAAAATCCGATAGTTGGCTCTGCAAGTATCGTATAAATAATTATGAGTATTTTGTTGAGTACTTTTAATGAGTGAAAGAAAATTGTCAGAATAATAATAACGGTAAAAAAGAAGATTTTAACTTTAAGTGTAATTGCAAAATTTTTTTAAACTTAAATGTTAATTTTGAATGGTTTCAATAATTTTTTTAATTTTTGAAATTGCATATTTAGCTTTTCAATAATTTGAAAAAATAATAAATAACTTAAACATAAATCAATAAACTTTAATTTGTATTTGAATTTGTATAAAAATTTAAAAGCTTGAACGTGTTATAAAAATGGCTAAATATTGATGTAATTTTTTTAATTGATATTATTTCTTTTGTTGATGATTCTTTTAATATTTTAATTTTTTCAGGGTTTTAACAAAATAAGATACCACATGTACCAGCAAGGGTAAATTAATTTCTTTTAAATATTTTTATTAATTTTTAGGTTTTGGAGCATTAATTTAAAATAGAAGACAAATGCTTCAAAAAGTAAAATTACAAAATAATCTTGGTTTTAATAGGGATGAAATGTATTAATAAAAAAGTATTTTACTAATAAGGCAAATTTGTGTAGATAAAGTGTTGGTTTTTGATGTTAGTGGTTTTTTTTTTTTTTTTTGAAAAAAAAAATATTTATACTAAGAGAAAGATCATGTTTTAGTTATAGAATAAACTTAGATAAATAGATTACATACTTTATATAGAATAAATTTAAATACACTAAACTGGCCATATTTTTTTTTAATGCCACATAAATGTGGACGGGAAATTACACAGCTTTTCCTGTTCAGCTGTGGCTGTAAATGTCGTAAGGGGGAATAACTCTTACGACGTGTGTGGGATTCGAACCCACACTCGCTCGGTGTTTACAGCGTATTTTTTACGCTCTTACCCACTAAGCCACTGAGGCCCCAATTGGCCATATTTATGTAGGTTAAGAATTTAAAGTTTTTATAATTCTTAAATCAAAATAATTTTTCTTTTCGTTTTGCTTTTTAATGTTTTTTTTTTTTTTACAAATTTAAATTAAAAATTGCTAAAAGCGGCGTTAACCTTTTAAGATTAGAATAATTGATTTTATTTTTTTTTTGCTTATATAAAACTAAAGAGTAAAATTTGTAAATGCATAAAAAAAATATTTTTATACTTTTAATACTACTACAGTTGATGAAATAATATAAATTATGAATGAATTAATGTAATTATTTTAAATCTAATAAAAATAAGTTTGTTCGAAACTGAAAAACGTTCATAACAGATTATTTAGAAAGAAAAATTTAATTAAATTTGGTGCAATTTATTTATATAATAATAATATGATTTCAAATTTTTATTATTAGAACATAATATAATAATTTTAATATTTTAAATTAAAAATATATTAATATGAAAAAATATATTAATATGATTTTTTCTTTTAATCAATGCAAATTAAGCGACTTTAATGTTATTTATTTTTATGGTTTTTTATTGTCATGTGATAACGTTTAAATTAAAAAAAAGAATATTTTTACAACATGTTTTCTTATCATATTCTTAAAAAAAGTAAACGGAAGAAACAAAAAAAAAAAAAAAATGGATTAAATCAACAAAAATATAGTATTTAAAATTTTTAAATTTGTATTTGAAAATTTTTTTGAATTAAAGTACAGACTACAGACTATACAGTACAGACTATTAAAAAAACATTTTGATAATCTTTTGTCTCGTGCTATTTTATTTCAATGTACAAATTTTTCAAAAACAAAATGTTACAATTAAATTTTATTTATAGTATGTATTAGTAGTTATATGTATTAAAATGATAATGATTTTTACGTTCTTATATACTTAATATGATTCTCCTTTTCATGAGATTTATAAAATTTGTTGTTTTATATGTATTATTTTTTTTTTTACTATAGTCTATAATATGCCTATGGTAAATGAATTATTTTTTAAGACAAACTTTACTGTTTACTCTCGTTTTGAGAATTAAAAAGCATTAAATCTATACTAACGAATTAAATCTACAAATATTTTTGTAAGGGCCAGATTTGTTATATCATTTATATTTATTTCTTAACAAAAATTGTTTTTTTTTTTTATTTTTTATTTTAAGAAATTAATTTAACTTATTTATATATTTAAATAGTTCAAACCAATTATATAATTAAGTATATACAGTTGTTTTCAGATAACAAAATTATTATGTTGTATGTTGTTGTTACGAAGCGGGGGCTAAAATCTGCCCTTACACCTACACTCTACGACCCGTTGTGCTCCCATGCTTAACGATCCGCTCACTTCCTACAGCGTCTCATCGAGGTACTCTATACTCTTCATGAAACGTATTATGTCTCCCTGATTGAGCACTCTCACTTTGAAAAAGCTTTTCCAAAGTTCTTCGCCTTCGAGCATTGATGCAGAACGTGAAATACTCTTTTTGCCCGTTGCCCACAACCGCTGTATAGATTCGTTTCCGCTAAACGTATCCTTTCGGCATAATCTCTTAGCATCAGATGTCCTATGCTGATTCCTGTAAAAATTCTCAGAACCATTCTATTCAGTTTTAGAATTTTCTGAGCGTTTTTGTTGTTTAGTTCCGCCCAGAATTCTTTTGTGTGTATCGTGTGTATTGGGGATTGAAATCAAATTTCCCTACCACTGGTTTTAGTCCGCAGTTACTTGTTGCACATTTTACCGCGGACTACTGCAGACCTACTTCTATTATATTCACCAGCGGTCTGTTTAGTTCATACTTTGCTGTGACATCTGCAATTTCGTTGTTATTATACCTTTACTAGAAAACTATTATACTTACGTATATTATTATAACTCTTAAGTAAAACGAAAAATAAGTGTATAACAATAATTATTTATTACTTTCTATCTAGAATTTCCTAATCTTAAATTAATCTTATCTTTAAATTTATTTCAAACAAAAATAAATTTCTTTACATTATAAATCACAATCATAATAATAACTATATCGTTTATTAACTTTTGTAAAATAAGAGATAATTTATATGATAACAGTTATTTATTGTTTGCATTTTTTAATAAAAAGTAAAAGTTTTATTTGAATTTTGAATTAATATTTAATTTACATGAAAATCATAGAATAACAATATTATGCAAAGAAATGTACAATATTGTAATTGATTATTTATAAATTTAATTAAATTGTATTTCATAATTAAACCTAAGTTATCAGTTTCCCTTAATATTGAGTCGATTCTACATATATTTTGTATTAATCACAATATAGACATAGAATTTAATAAAGGTTTTAAAATATCATTTGTTTAAAAAATTTATTATTTAAAATATAAATAATTATATTCGGTATTATCAGCTAAATTATACACATGTCGTCAATACATACGATACATCAATAGCTTATTTTGCTATATGAGCATTAATCAAATTATTACAAGTTCAAATGAAATCAGAAATTTTTTCTAATTTTTGAATTAATATTTCCAACCAAAAATTCATTTTTAATTGATCAAAATAATTTTTGATCAGGCGCCTATTTCACCAACTTTACAATTCTACAATTTGTATGAAATTTCCAAAAATTTGTAAAATATATTAAAATTTTCGTTTCACCAAACACAATTTACAAATTGTATCCACAATTACAAATTTGTAGATTTTTAAGCAAAATAGTAGTGAGGATAGTGATGATGAAGATTTTCGGATGCAAGGGAGAATTTGACGAGTTGTCCGTCCTATAATTAATTTTGTTTTTAATAATATCTTTAAATATTTGTCAATTAAATAATGTCAAGAATTGCCGGTAAGTAATTTGTTACAAATATATATATACATAAATATATATTTGTTAATATTAATATATTATTTAGGTATGCCATTAGTTTGTGGATGTATTGATGGTACCTTAATAAAAATTGATACGCCAAATGAATTTGAACCAGCTTATATTAACAGACATGAAGATCATTAACTGTATGCTAGTTTGTGGTCCAGATTATAAGTTTTATAATGCATATATTGACTGGCCAGGAAGTGTTCATGATGCGAGAGTGTAAAGGAATAATGCTTTATTCGAAAGATTTGAAGGAGTCTATCTAGTTATTCCAAATAGAGTTTTATTGGGAGATTCTGCCTACGGTCTAAAAAGTTGATTATTAACACCCATTCACCCGAACAATACAACTTCCATTATGGAAATGTACAATACAAAGCATAAGGTAACTCGAAGAGTTATCGAATATGACATTGCTATTTCAAAGAAGAAATTTCCCTGTTTAAATAAGTTGCGTATGCAACCAAGAAACGCAGTAGAAATAATTAAATGCTGTATTATTTTATGCAACTTATCTCAGAACAGTGAACCTAACATAATTTTTAATGAGAATGAAGAAAATAATAATGTTTCAGAAGATAATAACGTTGAAGATCAAGATAATGTAAACGTTCAAGCGAGATTATAAATGTATTTAAATCACTTTGCCTAATTTCTTTTGTATATTGTATATTTTTGTATATTGTATATATTGTATACAACATGTAATTTTTATTTATTAATTTCTGAAGGTTACGTATAGGTTATTTAGATAACAAAAATAAATAAAAATAATTTATAAAAATAATTGCATTAAATATATGAAAACTAGTGGACCTGAATAACCTATTAATATTAGCAGCTTAAAAAACTTACTACGGTGCTTCTTTTTAAATTTTCCCATAAAACATCTCGAACATATTTCCATTCTTTCTCTTCTCCTATTAAACCTTGAGCTTTTGCCGAGTTTTGAATTTTTTTCCATTCATTAACTTTCATTTCGAATTTTCTTTTTCTTTCATTCGAAATAAAGTAGCACTTCTTCTATAGTGCACTCGTATTATAATTATAACAATTCATTTTTACAATTCACAATTTTAATTCAAAAATAATAAATCAATAAAATTTTTGGTGAAACACATATTTCACAAACTTGTAATAATTTTATTTTTTCTTACAAATTTGTAGAACTAAATTTTGTAGAACAAATTTGTGAACTTGTAATAAATTTTGGTGAAACAGATTGTTTTACAATTTGTAGTTACAATTAGAATTTTGTAATTGTAAATTGTAATTTTGGTGAAATAGGCCCCAAAAATTTCACTAATATGGAATAAGTGGTGATCATACTACTGACGCCTGCCTATACTGATGAGCAGGCTTAGGATTTTTATTTAAAAATATATTTTTTTCTGTTCGCTTTTAATGTACTTTGAATAAATATCTTTATGATTTATAAAATTTTAAGTAAAATGGTATCGATTTTAAGTACATATTTTGGAATAAATACATATTTTGGCATGTTTAGTGGCATATTTAGCATATATATGCATAATATCCAAAAATTTGATTATATACATATATTGGAATGCACTAATGAAAAATTCATCAAATCTTACTTTGTTAATTTTAATTTGTTCAGTTAATTATTTTTGTTTCAGTTTTTTAATATATTGTTTTAATCTTCATTGAATTTTTTGTAGTAGTTAATTTTAGTTTGTAGTAGTTTTTTAAGTAGTTAATTTTATTATTTGATTTTCTTATTTCTTTGATGTTGGATTTTGATTTTTGTTATTAATTCTTATATAAAATATATTATATGTACGTACGTACTTATTATAAAATAATTTACCAATTACCTATTAATATATAAAATTAATTTAAAAAGTTGAGTAAGATTGGAAAAGTTTTTATTTGCAGGAGTACATTTGCCCCTTTTTTTATAAGAATTTTTAGAAACTAAACATATTTTAACATCATATTTTACGGGAATATAATTTTATAATTTTACGGGAATAATTTTTAGGGCATATTTTAAAATTTTTAAGGCATATTTTATACGCATATTCTTCGATTTTTAGAGCAGAATATGCAATGAAATAGCTTAATGATTACGATTTTATCGTTAGTCAAAGACCTTAATTTTAGTTTTGCTTTTTTAATCTTTTTATAATATTCAGTTTATAATCTTATTTCAATAATTTTGGAATATCTTACATCTAAAGTTAAATTTTACCATTATTTACAAATCAAATCAAATATAAATTAATTTATTATTTAAGGGTTATAAATAAAATAAAAGAATTAAAAAAAAGTGTGCGTTTTCAAATTTGATGCTACCGCATCTAATACATATTTTTTTTTTTTTCTTCATTTCATTTCATTTATTTCCAAATTATAAAAGTATAAAAATACATTATAATCTTAAAACTAAAACTATATATCAAAATTAATTAATTCAAAAAATTCATTATACAATTCAACGGAAATAATTAAACTGTTAATCTTTTATACTAATGTATAAGTGACGATATGAATCCAGCATTTTAAAAACACTAAAGCAATATATTATTTATAAAAAAATATTTTTTATATTTTATATATAATATAAAATATAAAAAATAAAATAAAAACTTACTTATATTTAAAACAAATTTTTTTAAAACTTCCTTTCGGGTCAAAGAAGCACGCGCTATGTAAAATATTTTTGTGAAATTGTCGTATACTGAAAGGAGTTAATGAATTTTTAATCTGTTACTACAGTCAACTCTATTATCAACGAACATTAACAGCATACAAAATCTGAAATAAATTGGCTAAATCATTTTAAACTGACCACTTCCAGTCTCGAAGAAACAATTCTTGCTAAAATTAATTTTAATGGGATGTACGGTATTATAATCGAATAATGCATAAACGAAAATAATAATAATATAAACTCTGCTTTATATAATAAATAAGTCAATTAAGTTAAATATAGTAGTTATACAAAAAAAAAAAAAAAAAAAATTAAATTGAATTAAATTTTTTATATTATAATATCATTTTTTTTTTATTACTTTTAAATATTATTTTTAGCTACATGTTGTATATAAAAAAAAATACATAATCATTATTAAAAGATTTATTATGATTAAATAGGAATAATAATATGTAATAATAGTATATAGGTATACGGACATTAAGTATAATATGCATGTATTGTATGGGTAAACCATTTTCATTAAATATTTTGACACTTTTAAAAAAAAACAATATGTAATCCAATCTAACTCTAAAATCGAATTTAATCTGTTTTTTTTTTTTTTTTCGTTTTCTTTTTATATTCTTTACAATGATGATGATATAATTATTTCCATTTTCTATTTTGTACAATAAAGAAACGACGAAAAGAAAGTATAAAAAGAATAATATAAATAATTTCTTATTCTTCTCAGATACTATCAATATATTTTTAATATTAATTTGTTTTTTATTTTTAATTTTTTTTTTTTTTTTCTATAAAAATACTCAAATGGTAGATTTTGCCTTTCATACACATACATACACACATATATGTATGGCGTTACATTTATATTATTTATAAAAAAAAACAAAAAAAAACAAAAAAAAATATAAAAAGAAACATATAACAATTCCATATCCTTTATACCATATATCCTTTTAATATTGATATGATGTCAAAGTTATGCCATATATTCTTATATAGTTGGTCTTTTTTTCTATATTTTGTTTTTGCTTGTTGGTTTTATTTAAATTTTCTGTATATATATTCATGTATATATATGAAATATATAAATAGATAATCAGTACATTATCATAATAATAGAGGTAACCAAATGACAAAAATTTTTATGGAAAATTTATCTTTTCGTCATTTTAAGAATTGAATACGATTAGACACAGAACACAAGACATTCGAACGACGCACACGAACCGATACATATGTATGTTATCATAATATATGAAGTTTATTTTTATGTACCCTTTACTACTTGCGTGAAATCTGTAATACTATATAGTAGTGAAATCTGGTTGGTAATCCGTACCAACATTCACAAATTACAGGTCTTCATCAAATAGTGCCAAAGAATAATATGTACAATCTTCTGGTCAAGAAGAATACACAACGAAAGTTATGGGTATTATCCAGTCAAAACCCGATCGAAATCCAAATAAAAAGTAAGAAATGGAGATGGATCGGCCACATCTTTAGACGCCCAACAACATCAATGGCATGTTAAGCATTATACTGGAATCCTTAGGGCAGAAGAAACGTGAAAAGACCTAGAGCGACTTAGAAAAGAAGTGTCCAGAACGAGATAGAGAATAGTGGAAAATCTGGGGAGGAAGTGAAAAGATTGGTGCAAGATAAGGAAAATTGGAGAGGTTTTGTGAAAATTCTATGTTCACTAAGGGAATGAAAAAGAAAAACAAAATTTTCATGTAACCCTAATGTTCCCATGAAATGTCATTAAATGCCATTTTGTGGCTACTTAATTGTTCGCACTATTTAAATAAAATATTAGATCCGTTTAAAATTATCATTGTTTGTTTTTTAATGCCTGTCTGCGAAAAAAGGATATTCTTCTTTTTAATATTTTTGCAACAAATTTAGATGAATCTTTTTCGCCTGGTAATCCAATGATATGTATATGTGTATGTTTGTTTACAAAATCGATTTTAAAAATAAATATATAATAAAAAATTTTTATAATTTGTTATTACAGATTTTTTCTATTTTGTTTTATATACATACAAAATTTTGTACATATGTATTTTTTCCTAAAAAAACTTCATTTTGTTTTTTTTAAATATGTAAACAAAAGAAAAGGAATTTTTCTTTCTAATTGTTCTATTCGCCTGGTATTATTGTAGAAAATAAAAATTCTTTCTTAAATTTTTTTTTTTTAATCTTTTTTTTTCCTTCCTTATATACTTTGTGTGTTTTTTCTATATTTTTCTTTTTATTTGTCTTTGTTTCAAATCATCTTTCTATGTTTTGTTTTTGATAAATTTTTATCTAAAATATGAATTTTCAGAAAAAGAAATAGAAAAAATTTTTGCATATCCTTTTTTTCAATCCAGATCACGAACATACACTAGATTTTGTATAACATATTTTTTTTTTTGTTCTTTTTTCCCATATTTTCATTTTTCTTTTCTACACACGTTCTACTCGTTTTTTTAAGTATTAAGAAAGAAGAGGACAAAATCAAATAAAAAAAAGGAAAAACTTTCAAGGATAAATTTCTTCAATGAATTTTCTATAAGAAAAAAAAATTACAACAAAAAAAAAAACGATAAAAAATAACAACAAAGAACAAAATATTATCGTATTCATTTCACATTCGTTTCGCTTAAGGAAAAACTACTAAAGAGATTCTGGAGGTTTTTCTTTAGCATTTTTTTTTTTTTTTTTGTTATTGAACGCTTGATTAAGTCAAATTTAAATTAAAATCACGTTTAAAATAAAAGTATAGGTTTTTTTTTTATTTCTTTTTCCTAATTCTGTTCCCTTTTATTTTGTTGTAAATAAATTATTGTGTGCAGTTATGGAAATATGATTAAATATTAGAGAAGTTCAGAAGTGTTATTAAAATAAAAATGTT
The DNA here is from genome assembly GCA_947095535.1 of Poecilobothrus nobilitatus. Lineage (NCBI taxonomy): Eukaryota > Metazoa > Arthropoda > Insecta > Diptera > Dolichopodidae > Poecilobothrus > Poecilobothrus nobilitatus. The sequence goes on from OX352773.1 coordinate 63,710,513, forward strand.
CTACTTAGCATTTTCTTTTAATTTCTAAACATAGATTTTAGAAAGAGGATTCTAGCGATCACGGAAAAAACACCGCTTTGTAAGTTTTCAAATTTTATAGGAAAACTCTTGGTAGAAGTTGGTCTAGAAGATGTTAAAGCTTATATCCCGTTTTACTTTATTAAGCTTGTTGAAGTTTTTAGCAAATTTTTATTAACCCTCTTTAACTCGTTCCGACGTAGGTGTCTATTAAAAATTTCCTTCGTTATTTGGCTGTACTGCCTAAACGAATTGTGACTCATCGAATAAAAACAATGTAGAAGCATTGTTCCTTGTCAATAGAGAACCCCTTTCGAAACAATTTTTTAGTTATCGCATTTAAAAAATTTTTTTTTTATTTTTTTAGTTGTTCAGGCTATTGAACTAACTTATTCTCTCCAGTCACAATAGGGTGTTTAGTGGTTGATATCATATTAGTTTGGCAGATTATTCGCGATTATATTACTTTACTTTTTATTCGTAAAAATATAGTAGATATACGGAAAATTCAATAAACCATCTGAAATAAATCGAGGTTTTCAATTACTCACACCACTCTACACACTACGGAAAATTGAGCCTATCTAACATATGTTAAGAGAGACTAACTCAACTCATAAGCGTTTTGATACCAGCATTACAAAAACTAACACTACGCTAATGTATAAAAAAAAAATGTAAGATTGCCTTTCCTCTATAGGATTTCTAGTTTCTAACCACTATTTTTAACTTACTTAATATTTCTTATTTAATTTTCATAACTGTACATGAGAATTTTAAAAATACAACGTAGTTAGTTGTGTATTTAGTTTAAAGCTAAGGTATAAATATGTAGATTTGATACTTTAAATTAAAAAAGTACAAAAAAGAATAAAAAAAAATTTAAGAGTTACAAAAATAAAAATTTGTTTTTTTTTTGTAATTTCCGAATTGAAGAAGTTTCCGTTTTTTTTGTTTTTTTTTTTCTCTTTTTGCTATTGTTTTTCTTATTTTGTTTATCTTCAAATGTGGTATCTATAGTACAAATGTCGTTATTTTATTAAAAAAAAAAAAAAAAACCGATCTATTTGATACTTATTAATAAATTCGATTGCTAATACGATGATTTATAATCAGAATTTTTATTTTATTCCCCAATGGAAAATTAATTTTTTTTGTAAGTTGTTTAATTTTTATGAATTGTTTCAGAAATTAATTTAAAATTTTCTTAATTTCTACGAAAATTAAAATAAAAATTGAGCAAATGACATTTGAGCGCGAATTTTTTGTAATTATATAATAAAATTAATTATGTAAGCAAAAGATTTTCATTTTATTTATTTTATTACGTAATATATGTACAGATATCTAAGATTATATAGGAGTAGTTTTAGATTCTTTTTTTTTTTTGTTATTTAAAGCTATAATTGATTGTAAATAAAAAAAAGTATATTTACTTAGTAATATTGTTGTTTTTAAGACATTTTGCAAAAAAATTTTGAAATATCTGCTTATTAGTTTCACTCTATCCGTTAGCTCGTCCCACTGTTTACAAATCTTGTACACCGTTTAAGATCCTTCTATTTATAAAACTTCTATACTTCGTTTAAGGTAGAATAATGTAATTTTAACCATGGATAGTTTTTTTTTTTTTTAAAAAAACATTAATGTTATAGAACAATTTTTTTTATGTAACGTCACCCATTCCGGAGCTACAACCCCTCAAGGTTTGAAAAGGCCTTATAAAAAAAGACAAACGACCGGTATTTTTTCAATATTAAAATTATACAATTTTTCTGTTAGTATCTAAATTCAAAGTTTGAAAATAAAATTTTACAAGATTCTCCTTCCTTCGTCATATCATGGAAACGCTTCTAGTTAGAACCTTAAAATTTTGAGAGGACATCTTAAAGAATAAGAATAAGTTCCCTTGCAAAGAGAAGTAAGGGTAAAACAAAAAAAAAAATTACTTCCCTTAGAAAATATTTTTGTATATACGCCAGTGCTAAAGTGCAGGGATCAATCAGGGATCGAAAAATGAAAATTTACTATTTTTAGACTGCTGTACGTCTGACTCCATTTTGTACATCAATAAAAACATAAATATACGAAATAAAACATAAATATTAAAATTTTAACATTATATACATATATTATGTTTTTATATGCAGGGGAGTTTGCTTAAAACTGAAGAAAGTGATTTTTAATTTTTCACAATTTTTCTTAATTTTCAATTCTAAACTGTTGGATTATAGTCTTTTCGAAAATGTTCGCCTTTAAAACCCTTTGATTTTCCATTCTTCCTTCTTTTTTATTTTATTATTTTTGGAGGTGGTAGTCTAAAAAATACAACAAGATAATGTAATTATCTTAGTTTTCTTAAAATTAAAAACTTTGGACTTTAAACTTCTTTGTGCTTCTTACAGAATATATAGTTTTAGTTGTAATTGTAAGTAATTCGAAGAAAATTTAATTACGGAGAATTATTAATGAATTCAAATGCCTTGTTAACTTATTTAGTTATAATAAAAAAATATGGTAGAAAAATTATTATGAGATTATCTATTTGATAAATATATGGATCAGTTTATTCGTTGTAATGCATATTTTATTCAAGTTTTCTCTCAAAACAAAAAAAAACCAAAAAGATCCTAAATATTTTAATAAGTGTTAACTGATAAGTTAGAACATATACAAAAATTTGTTTTGTACATAATAAAAAACATACCATTTAATAATTTTTTATAGTATATAAAGTATCTATAAATGTATATAAAAAAGAAAAAATGAGGAAAATAAGGAAATAAGAATATTGATGTATTATTGTTCATATTAAAATATAGTAGATATGAAAAATAAAGTAGAAGTTTATGTATATACATATTATATAAAAAAAAACATATGTATACATAATAAGTTTATATACTTAGTAGGTTTTGAAAGCACGTTCGTAATTTTTCTTTTTTATTTTTTTTTTAATAAAACTACCGGCAAAAATTTATTTATCAATATTGGGGGCGAATATATTTTTATATATGTAAAATGTATGTACATACATGTATAAATTATAAAGTATTAATAGATAATCTGTAATTTAGTCTTTTTTTTTCTCTTTTATATTTTCTAGATACTAGTAATTAGATAGTGTAAATAGTAATATAATAATAGAAATTTTTTTTCTTTACCACCTCTTAAACTTGACTGGAAAAAATCATATACTTATTATAGGTAAATATATATATGTAAATAAATATTTTTATATAAATATACATTTAGTGTATGAAAATTGGAGCTTTACTGAATTAAATTTAAAAATAAACCAGAATAACATAATATGTATTTATTGATAATCTAATATAATTTATTATAGGGTTAAAATCTCTTCCCCATATTAATTTTCTTTTGTATATGGATATATGGATAGATTTTATGGGTAAAAATTATATAAAGAAGAAGAAGTGGTCAGAAAGTAATGAAAAAAAGAAACTTTCATTAACAAAAAGAGAATTAAAAAAAATTAATTTCTTTTTATATAAGGGGAGGAGTAAGTCTGAACTTGTCTAAGTAGGTGAAATGAATAAAAAAAAAAAAAAATTAAAATTTTGTTTAGTGATGCTGCTATATATATGATGAAAGTGATGATATATCATCTAGCAATGTTAAGTATAAAAAAATGAAAATTATAATTTTTTGCCTCTCCCAATAGGATAAAAAAAAAAAATAAATATAATAAAATATTTATATAACGATCATTTTAAGTTTATAAAAATATTAAAAGATTTACATAGAAGTGAAAATTACGGGTCTCATAATAGTTAAATTTGATATAATATATACATATTATTATGAATATTGATTCATTTTGTTATATATAATTGCATACTTTCAATTTCATTTTAAATGGATACACATATACATTTTTATAGATTAATTATACCATTTTTTTACTAAAAGTAATTGCTGCATCATTTGTATGTAATTTAGATAGTATACAAAAGAATCTTTACAAAAGAAAATTGGTTGGCTAGGCTAGGATATAAATTATATAAATTTGATACAAATAAATTGTGGAAAACCTTCGATAATTTATTTTAATGAAATTTTAATTTCGTAAAACTATCCAATCTGATTTTTGTTTATAAATTCTATATAAAAACAAAGCAGAATGTAAGCCAAAGGTTTTTAAACACGCACATTTTTCAAAAGACAGATACAAACAGTTTAGAATACTGAAACTTGTATGAAAATTTTGTAATTTTCCTGATTCCTTAGTTGAAATAAAGCCAAAATGCACATTTTTCGCTTTATTTGATTGCACATTTGACGTCAAAAAATTTTTATTTTGGCTGTATTGTACATATTTCATATTTTAAAAATTAAAATGAAATAAAGTCATTTTTGATTGATAAAGCTTTAATCCTTTTTTTTTTTAAGTTATTGTAGCCAAGTTGTAGCCAAATATAAAATCTCTCCTTTTTAAAATCTCCCCTATACATGGATATAAATATGGATATATTTCTCCCCTATACATGGATCTCCCCTATAATATGGATATATTCTAGGAAAAGCGTATAACGCTGATTTTGTAATCAACTCTAAATCATTCCCAATTTTAAAAATATTTTTTTTTTGGGATACCTATATTCAAAATATGTTCTTAATTTTATTTTTATTGGTTTTATTCAAAAGCAAGTTTGGATTCGAGCAGGGTTATACGATTCCTCCAGAATATTTATGTATTTATTCGAGATTCTAAATAGAAGGGATTTTATATATAGTTGGTTATAAAATCATGATTGCTTGTTTTCCCGAATATGTATATATAACTAGCAAATCGTTCTATAATAAATTAACTTTTCACAAAATTTTTACAATTCAATTGTTTGTACATTAAAAAAAAAAATTAGGAAATTGAAATAAGACCAAAATTTAAAAATTCACTTTTTGACTTTATATCAAATATGATAATGTCAATTTCAAAGAACCATTTTTCTAATAGCTCTTAATAAGAAAAAGGAACAAACAATTTCCTGAGGTAACCATAGCTAATTCTTTTCAAAAGATTTTCTTTCGGTCAAAATTTCAAGATTCTATTTAAAAGCGTTGCGGATATATGAACAAAACTAAATCTTGAAAAATTTTGTTTTCACATAACGTTAAATTTAAATAAGTTGTATAATTTTATACATTAATATACATTTATAAAGAAAAAAGAAAAATGTTGTCGTTTGGCATTTTTAGAATAAAAATAAAATTTAAAACAGAATCTAACATATTATACCCGTTTAAAAATATAGTTTTTTTTTTATAATTTTAGGCACTGTAGCTTCGTAATCGGTTGGGGTTACATAAAAAAGTAAAAAAAATTACTGACGTATGGCCAGAGTAAAATTAATAAGCAAATTTTTGAAAAATTTTTTTTTTTGAAAAATGTGCTAAAAATATAAGATTTGATTGATTAGGAATAGTGATGATTTATTAGTTATTATAATCATACAAATTTTATACACTTATACTTATATTGCCAGGAACATAACATAATATATTATAAGTGTATCATACTGATTGATCTTTATATAGTATATAATAAAATCTTCATTCACAATTCACATTTATACACTATACAAATATATGTATATACGTTTCAGTATATCACATTTTCACATGTAAATTTATATAAACCTAAAAGTAAATACAAAACAACAAAAAGAAATTAAGAAGAAGCGCGAAAAATACTTGTTTTTTTTTTTTTATTTGTAATTTTCCTCTATTTTGTTTTTTTTTATTCTACTCGTGCTTATATTTAGAAGTAAATAAATGTACCGAACCTATCATCGAATTATTTTTTTTTTTTTTGGTAATACATACATATACCTATTTATATATAGTGAATATTTTAGATATTATTTTCATGTCATGATTTTCATTCACATTATTTTAACTTACGAATGTAAGTCACGTTTAACTTGGTTAACTGCGGGGTAAGAAAAAAACAAAAATAAAAAAATAAAATAGAAGTTAAAAAATAAAAAAATTTGTATGCTATTTGCAATTATTGTGTATATATTGCGGGTATATTCCCTGTAAAAGAAACAAAATAATATTCTAGTCATTTCGAATTGTGCAAAAGGTCTTGTTTTTGAAATTGCTTTTTGACTTGATAAAAAAATGTTTAGTTTTTTTTTTTTTATATTTTTTTTGTGGTATAAATTCTAAATGATAGTCGATTTTATTACATTCATATACGTTTTCATTTTATTTTTATTGTAAAGTTGTGGATGGGAATACTTTAACTGTGAAGAATATAATATAGAGGTGAAGTGGAGTGTGGCTTCTTTTTTTTTTTCCAAAATGTCAAAATGACATGTGTGTTGTGTGGATAGAATTAAAAATATGGAAAAGTTTACAATAATTATAGTGTGATTTTTATTCTAAAAGACAAAAAAAAAAGCATGACATTAAACTCTACACATACTAAATATTCAAGTGTTGTAATAAAAAATAACAAAAAATAAAAAAGACAATATTGTGAAAATAAAGAAAAATTAGAAGCCAATAAGTAAAAAAAATAAAAAATAAAAAAAAAAAATTTAAAAAGGAAGGAAAAGGAAATTTTTATATTCTTATTGCCTTTTTGCCAATTTTTTATTTTAATGTTCATTTCTGTTGTCTTAAATAATATTTTTTAATAATATGTATATATGTATGTACTTATTATTTATATTGATCATCGTCCCTTTATTTATATGATATGAATGTTACACAGATTTGTATGTATATTTTCTTGTTTTTTTTTATGATTCCTTAGAAAAATCAGGAAATATAGCTACCATAAATTTGAAACAAAAATTATATGTTGTATCTATTTAGAGAAACTTTTGTAATTAATGAAATAATTTTTCATTTTATTAAATTATTTTCAATATGGTTGTTACAAGCATAATTTATAATTTTATAATAAAAGGGTTTCAAGGGATGAAAGAAATTAAAAGGAATGCGCCACTGGCGATTGAGAAATTGTGTTATGTTATAATTATACTCACTAATGTACTGAATTAAATGTACACCTAAATATTAAAAACTACAACCCCTTAAATGTATGAGTCGATGTCGGGTGACAAACGAGCATAGAAACTAAAGGGCATACATTTAAACCAGCTGAGGTAAAAAAAAAATAAAAACAAAAATATTATATGATGTACGCAAAAAAAAGGCGATCAAAAAAATTTAAATAAAAAGAAAATCGAAATAAAAACTACAAACGGCTAATTTAGAACATATCAACTTCAAAATGAGAAGTTTAATAAGACGAAACAATTACGAACTTATGGAAATGAATGCAGCCTGATTAAATTAGTGAAATATTAGTGGAGGTATTGGTGATAAAAAATGTCCAGTAAAGATGAAAAAAAAATGTACAAAGTTGCTGCAGTTAAACCAGTTCTATACTATATATGGGACAGAATGTTTTAGCGTTAAGTAAGATTCATTGCAAAAGATTCATTTTGCAAAACTAAGCATGTGGAGACCCCCTCTATGGAGATGGAACAATGTGAAATAAAATTAAAAACAACCATATAAGAGATTATTTTAAAGTTACCGTCGTATATGCTAAATTATAAAACGATGTTTAATTGTAAGAAAGCTGTCCAAATATCACTACGAAAAGTGGTCGAGGCAGCCTAACGACACGATGTGATTGAATAGGGTAAATGACAAGTGTAAAGTCGAAGTGAAAGAATTGACAATACAAGGAACAAAATCTTAGTGTTTCAGTATTAAGAGAGCCCCACCCCAAATCCCCAAATATGAAAAAGGCAATTATGTACTTTTAATAGTGGAGTTTCAAGTTATCAGGATCTATATACAATTTCAATAATTTAAAGATTGATAATCTTTCCAAAATATTTTTTTCCAAAGTTTTTCTTCCTTTTGGTCCACTAAAAACTAAATCCATTGTATGATGTGTTGAATAAGACATATCGTTCTGTAATATGTAATTGAATTAAAATCAAAGTATCACATGTTCGAGTCTCTTCACTTTCTCGTAATGAAAAAAATATAATATTTTATTTTACACAATATAACTAATGGTATATAAATAACAAAATATAAACATAAAAAAATATTTAATTTATAACAAAGATAAATAATTAATTTTTTCATAAATAATTCATTATAATTAAGATTCAAAATTATTTTCATCATAAATAAATTAGAAATAAAATGACATCTGTACATACAAATTGTAATCTTTCATAAAACTATATAATAGCGCATAAAACATTATATAATTTGGATGGATGTTTGTTTTTAAGATATTTCTTTTATTAGGTAATATGATTCATAAAATTTTACCATTTATTTCAAATCTTTAAAAAATTTACCACAATCACTGATTTCAATAATATATTTACAAAGTTTTGTATAAACTTCCTCAGGTAAACTAAAAAAAAAAATAAAAACTATATATAATTAGAAAATATTTAAATTAAAATGTTTAATAATTGAAAAAGTTCTTACATTGCTTGCATTTTTAATAAACTTCCCCATTTTGGAATATAAACTTCCCTTTTATTATGTAACATACCTTTAACAATTAATTTAGCAGTCTCTTTTGCTTCTAATGGTCTTATTAACGTTGTTAAACTATTAAATATATATAATGTACATATATAATATTTTAGTCAAAAAAAAAAACGATTAATTAATTTTATTAATTAGAAAATTAATTAATATTAAATTAATACATACTTTGACGCTTTTACTAGTCTAATAACATCATCGTTTGTATATATAAAACCAGGATATGCTGTTGTTGTATATATATATTTATCATAATCTGTAATTGCTAAATCAATATACAGGGAATCCATTAAACTTTTAACTGCTGATTTAGAACATGTATAATCTAATGAAATAGGAGATCCTAATGTTGCTACAAATAAAAAGATTTTAATATCTATTTATAAAAGTTTATATACCTATAAAATTATATAATAGTTATAAAATTATAGAAAGTATATAAAGTTACCTGTAGCCATTTTTTAAATTTATTTTTTACGATAAACAGTATGTATGGTAACTTTAATTACATACTTATAAAAAAATGAATAACTTATACTTATTTATTTTCAATTTCATAAACTCAAAAGTGGTGTGAAATCAACAGGATTGATTTCAATACCAGAAAAATTCAATGCTGTTTGATTTCGAGAAAAATAGTAACAACTGGTTCTAAAGAAATTAAACAATTAATGCTTTCTATCAATCTTTTTCTATACGGAACCAGAAGTACGATAGATACCTATCCTATCCCTACACTGTAGAAGTTCTAAGGTGGCGAAACACAGCTTATGAAAAATCGTTTGTCATCCACACATTTTGTTTGTGAATTTTTTTTAACTATCCTACATAATCTTAAAATTTTTATATTTCTTTTTAAGTACCTCTGGTAACTCAAAAAAAAAATGATTTTTTTTTTTTAATAATTTAAAAAAATTACCTGCTAATGATGAAATAGCTACAACATGACCAGATTTACGTTCTTTCATACCATTTATAAAAGTTTTTATCAACTTAAAATAAATAAAAAATAAAAATAACTATTTTTTATTCAAGTGAATTTATTATACAGTGTGGCTGAAAGTCGAAGGTTACATGAAAAGACATGATAGGAGAAATCGAAAAAAGCAAAAAATTCTTCCGGACGTGTCGTCTATTCTTAACGATTTTCAAGTTAACGGACTACAAAATGTGTTGGTTACATTTCTAAAAGCACAATATCTTCGCCCCTGTACAACATTCAACATTCTTTTATGTATCGATATACAGGTGAGACAGTTACACAGTTGAATAATTAGACGCTTTTAAAGTAGACAAAAATATTGATATTTTTTTAAGTAACTGTATTTGTGTATAAAAAACTGTTATAAAAGTTTTTTATTTTATATTAATTTAATTTATATTATCACCATTTTTATCGTATCTTTTGTCGTTTTCGGAAAAATTTAATATTATTTTGGTTTTCATTGAAATTATATAATATATAATAATTATATAATTATATAAAATAAAGTTAAAAAAACGTTTTCCTATATATGGAACGTAAAATTTTCAACACCTCTGAAACCGTTTAAAATAAACCCATCCTCTCGAACATTTTTTTAATTATTTCGATCTCCTCTATTAACTTCCTTTTTTGTGATTTTCAACTTCCAAACACCAATTATATTTAAATAACTAATTAATATTATATATATGTATTATACAATTTTATTTTAACTTACAACAAAATTACCAAAAATATTAACTGATAAAAGTTTTTCAATTTTTTCCAAAGTATAATATTTACTTAATGTTGGTATATATGCCAATATACCAGCATTATTAATTAATATATTCACATATCCTAAATCATTTTCAATTTGTATTTTTAATTCTTCAACTTGTTTAATATTAGAAACATCTACCTAAATGTATATTTTATATAATAAATGTGAAATTTTTGTTTAAAATTCATAAAAAAAAAAAACGAAAATTAAATCTTTTTAAATTACTTTATAATATTTAGCATTAATTTTATATTCTTTTATTAGATTTTTTGCTAAAAGTTGGCCAGAATTTTCATCAATATCAAAAGAAAAGAAACTAATATAATTTTTACCTTAATTTAAATTCTAAATTAAACTTTTTTAATATGATGTTTATTAATCTATTAAAAAATGACACGTGTAAATTATAATAAAATTTTAAACTGACTATAATTAAAAAAATTACATAAAACGAAGTAGAATGTAAAATCATACATAATATTGGAGCTTTAATTTTTGCGTTTGACTTTATGAAAAAATTTTCACAGTTGTCTGAGTTACAGGTATTATAAATTAGAAGATTTTTAATAGCTCTTTGTACCCTTTCCCTGTGTGTATAAAAAAAATTTCCAAGCCAACTTATAACTAAAAGCATTTGTTTGGTGTATTGAAAAAATTTGATTAAAAAATGTTTCCCAAATTAACAGGCTGCAGCTCCGTAATGCTATTTCTAAAAATAAAGTCCAATATTAAACCCATAACATCTTTTAAACAGGTGAAAGAACAAAAATTTTTTTCTTAGGTAACTTATGATAAATAAATTCTGGAAGACCTTTCTTTTTTTGAAATTTCAGCGTTCTATCTAAAAAGTATCAGAAGATATGAAGGAAGTGAAATTTTGTAAAATGTTGTTTTCACATTAAACTGTAAATACATGTCGAAATATTTAAAATAGGGCTTTTTCAAACTTTGACCGACTGCAGCATTGTAAATAGCTACATAAAATTTTTTTACATTAATTTTTTTAAGTCTTCATGTTTATAATTGAATTGTACCGTCTTAAACGATGTAGAAGTTTTATAAACAGATAGATGGATGGCCGAAAGGAAGGACAAATTTTTACTAAAAATGTACTAAAAAATAGGCGTTTTATTAAAAGTAGAAAAGAGTGACACTTCAAATTAAATAAAATGAGTTGTATAAAAATGCTGACAAAAATTTCTTGATATTAAAATATTGATGTGTAATTGTGTAAAGTTTCATATTATTTTTAAAAAGTTTGAATGTAATTAAGTTAACTGTTTTCTTTCATAAGTATAAAAAGAGCTAATAAATATTTAATTTAAAAAAAACTACTAAAATAAATCTCAATCTCTTTATTAATTATTTCTTATTTTAGTAAAAAATTTCAAAATTATAAATGTGTAAATTTGTTTTTTTTGTAAATGAGGAAAAATTTAAACAGTTTTTTCCTTTAAATTGAATTATCAATTTTAAGTTGAATTATCTATGAAACTTACTTTATTTTATAATATTTTATTTTGCCATTGAAAAGAGTTTTAAAAGATTTATAAAATGATATATATGTATATCTAATTTTATTCAAAAATTTGATTTGTTTTCTTTTACAAATGGGCGACAGATATTATACTCTACTCTACACACTAATTCAATTTATTGTATCAATTCATGCGAAAAAAAGTGCAACTAATTGTATTTATAGTATTAATTGCACAATTTTCTATTACAAATTTTTCATTTATATATTTTTAATATAATATAATTTTTATTTTTATTCGTTTACTTCTTTTTGTTGTTTATTGTAATAGTCTTGTAATTCTAATTAATTAATCTAAACAAATTTTTTTTTATATTTTTAATTTTAATATGATGTTATAAACTAGTGTTAATTGATCAACTTCATGTATCAAAAGAAAGTGTTTTTTTTTTTCAAAAGAAATTTTAAAAATAATTCACAATTTTATATCATATATTGTATTATAATTTATAGCTACATAAATATCAAATTTTAGTAAAAAAAAAAACAAACAAAAACTACAATATGCAGCTATTCCTATAGTTGTTATTTTTCTTTCTTTGAGTAGATGATACCTCAGCCTAAAAGTATGCAATTCCCAAAAAAAGTAAAGTATACTTCAGTTAAAAGTGATTGCCGACTTAATCTAAACCTATAAAGGAAAAAGGGGTGGGGGTTAGGTTAAGTTTGTTTTATTAGGATTAAGTTTTAATTATACTTTTAAAATTTTTAAAATAACCTTGGCTTTTTATATGACTTTCCAAGGAAGAAAAAACAAAACAACTTCTATTGTTAAATTCATTTGAGACTAGAGAAATTAAGAAGGGGCTTCGGTAGCCTAGTGGGTAGGCGTGTGGCGTATTAACCGAAGGAGTGCGGGTTCGATCCCTGCACAGGTCGTAAGTGTTTTTTTCTTTACCCCCTTACGACCAAATATAATGTAAATATATAGTATATAATATAAACAAAATAAATAATATTAGTATATAATTTAATAATAGTATAAAAACCTATAATGGCCTTAGTAGCCGATGGTTCAATAATATTGCATTACATTTATGTATGTAATATTAATATAAATAAATAAATAAAATTAAGATTAGCCAAAAAAAAATTTTTGTTATTTTTAAAGTTAATAATTTTAATTTGGGAAATATAACCATTTTTTTTCTAATTTTTTTTAGCTTTTTTTTAGCTTTATAAATAAATAATTAAAAAAAAAAATTTGCCGAGGCCATTATTAATATTAAAATTAATAAGTAAATTAATAAATAAATGTGTCCAGAAATCTCCCTTGCCCATACAAATACAGTTTAAATATACATAAACATAATAAATAATATTACGGTATAATAATTAATAAAAGTATAGTTTTGTATATAAATAAAGTTATAGTCAGCCCATAATCGCCTTAGTAGCAGAGGGATATACTAATAATGCCAAAATAATCTTTTGTAATATTAGTTTTAAATAAAATAAATTAAAAATAAAGTTATAGTTAGTTTTTTTTTTTTTTTTTTTTGTCATTTTTTTTATTCTTTATTGAGATTTTATATGTATATATAACTTACAAAATAAAATTTTAAAAATATCGGTTTACTTCTTTGTTTTTATAATTAATTTTAAGATAACATGTTTTCTTATTTTATAGTTATAGTTAATAAAAGTATAGTTCTTAACAACCGATAGTTTTGTAATATTGCATTATCCTATGTGATTTGTAATTTTAATATAAATAAATAATAATTAAATTTTTTTTTTCTGTAATGTATATTCCAAATATGCTATATATATACTATATGAACTAACAAAATTTTAGTTTTTTAAATTTATAAAAAAAAAATCACAGTTTTAGAATGGTTTAAATTAACGTTTGGGAAATATGCGTCTTGAAAAACTTATTGGTAAGAAATTTTTTATTGTAAAACTTTTCAAAAATTTCATTCAGCCATAGGAAGTTTAAAGAAATAGATTTTTAGTTAAATCCATACAAGATCAAAAATTTATAAATAAATTATTAAATAATTACGCAAAATATTGTAATATTAAACCCATTAATTATCAAATTATTATTCAGTCTAGAAATTATGTTCATATATTTAATAAATTAAAGAAAAACATTCATTACTTATCATAAATATATGAATAGGGCACTAAATTATTGCAATTAATAATTATCATGCAAGTAAAAAGTCTAAAAATTTTATATTTATAATTAAAAAAAAAAAAAAAATCCATTTTCTGAATAAATCTAGTTTTAGTTTAGTGCTTTTTTTTTTTAATCTAAATTTTACTTTAATATATATGTAGTTCAAATTTCTATTTAAATCCTCTCAAAAAAAATCTTCAAATCTCCATTTCTTCGTTTTAATTTGATATAGCTTTGTATATACCGAGTAACAAAACCATATCACGTATCCGTATCTTTAAATTTTAATTTACTCACGTTTTGAGTTCTATTTGTTTTTTTTTTGGTTCATTTTTATATAAGTATGTATATATTGTATATCTTTTAGATTTTAATTTTCAATTAAGTAATTGTATTAAAAGTTAGAATAAGAAAAACCAAAAAACCAAAAAAAAAAAAAAAAATTAACAAAATTAATTTTGTTTTGTAGAAAAATCAACAAAAAAAATTTTCTTTTAAATTTTCTTATCAGTTCGACCGGCATGTGTTTTTTAAACTTAATTGACGTGTAAATAAATTTAATATGAGTTTTTGTTTTTATTTTGATAAGAAAATTTCATAGCTTTTTTCTTTTTTTTGTCATCAATACTAATAAAAAATATTACATATGTATTGAGATAAAAGATAATTAAAATAAATAGAAGGAAGTAAACAAATAGATTTTATATATAATTTATTTTTTATTTTGATTAGAGATTATGGTTTTTTTTTTGTTTTTGTTCTGTAGAAATTTCTAGATATGATAACCATAAATCATTTTCAATAATTAAGGGGAGTCAAACGATAAATTTTAATTTGAAGATAATTTTATTGAGTTTTTTTTTTTTTTTTTTGGAAATATATGATTATCGATTACCAAACATTATTTAATATATAGGTTAATTAAATTGAATGTCATAAATTATTCCAATTATTTTATTGACGTAAAAAAAAGAATCAAATTTATTTACAAAAAAAAAAAAAAAACAGATTTTACTTATATAGTAATCAAATTACTTATATAGTAATTAAAGTAGTTTTAATTGCACTTATAATACTTATTATTACATTATAATAATATTGAACTCAACAATAATGTAAGAATAAAATTTATTAAAAAGGCATTAATAAAAGTTGTTAGATGATGTTTTTTAAGATTTTTTAAGATCTAAAAGAACGTGAAATGGTGTATTTATTAAAATACATGTATTTTCCAAATTTTCTTAGTAGAAATTAGAAAAACGAACAAATAAGATTAAAGATTCATTTATTCTGATATTATTTAAAGAAAAACATCTAAAATTAAATACATTTTTAAAATCCAACTAATTATTATTACAATTAATATGGTATATATGTCGTATAATAAAAGTGAATAATAATTCGTAAATTTAACTTTAACAATATTTTTTTTAATTTTTAAATATATTTTAGTTTCCTGTATTTATAATATTTTTATTTAAATTATAAAAAAATAAAATGTGTAATTTTCGCCCCAGTTGAAAATTTTTATTAACTGTGTTAAATTATAAATTTCACGAAAAGATATGTGAAGGTCATATAAAATAGATTTTAAAAAAGAAAATATTAAGTGAAAAAATGTTTAAAAATTTAACAAAAAAATTGTTTAAATTCAAATAATGTATTCAAATAATATATATTTTTTTTTTTTTGTAAAATTTAAATATAAAATGATATCCTTGAAATTGAATTGAACAATTTTTAGCTCGTCAAACTAATTATTAAATAATAAATAAATTATTATTAGTTAATAAATAATAAAATTAAAAATTAATTATTAATAAATTTGACTATTTTTATAAAAGCCTTTTTTATTAAGGAATATTCTATAATATAACTTAAAATTTTTCGGATTAAATCATTATTTATCTTTAGATAATGTTTAAAAAAAAAAATTTATTTAAAATTAGAGATAAATACCTTCTGAACCTTCTTTTCGTGAACCCTTCTAAGTCAAAAGCAATTAAATAAGCTGTAAAAAGAAACATTTCCTCAAACATTTCCTAACTGCAAAATTTAGCTGCTGTAGTCTAAGCAACTGCAAAACATCCAGAAAGATGTGATGTACTTTTAAATAAAAAAGAAGTAAAACATCCAGAAAGATGTGATGTACTTTTAAATAAAAAAGAACACAATCTAAAATCTGAGGATTTTCTCAAATTTTTTTCAAACATAAACCACAGTTATCCGAAAGTAAAATTGTTCAACTAATTTTATTTTTAAACTTTATAAGCTGATTTTAAAACATTTAACTGAAAACCAAAAACTATAAGGGAATGGTATCAGAAGGCAACTTCTCTTTACTAATTGTGCTCTTTTGATTTGTTTCTCTTTTTTTGCCATATGGAATGTGCCATTTGATTGTGGAAGTTAGTTCTATTTGTATAAAATGTATAAAAAGTTTTATAAAATAAAGCAGTTCAATGATTACAATAATAAAATATAATAATATAATCATGTAATTATATCTTCCCATAGATCATCTTAAAATTTGATTACATACAAAAAAACTGGAACTATCAAGTATATGAAAAGACTTTAAGAATATTAGTATATCAGGCAATATCATAGAAAAAAAACATTCACCTTAAATAGTCACAGATTAATCTTATCAGAATTGCGCCAATTAAATGTGATATGGCAATAATATACAATATAAACATCCTTTAAAATATACACAAATACAACATTTATAAAAAAAAATTTATAAATTATACTAAATTATTTTAGTACATATATATTCTACAAAATTCGTTATTATCAGTTCTAAACCAATTATCTCTCTTCTTTTTTGTGTAACAACAACACAATATATAATTAATATGTATATTAAAAAAAATAAATATTTTCCATTTCTATTTTGTATTTTGTACTTTTATGTATTTGTTATCAATAAAAAATAAAAATTGATAACTTGCGTAAGATACAATATTAAAAATACAAAAACCAAAAAAAATACTACAAAAATAACGAAAATGAAAAAAAAAAAAAAAAAAAAATTGAAGTCATTCATTTTTGATAAGAGAGGTCGATTCGTCCCGCATATAAACAGCTGATAAATCAAAACAAAAAATGAAAATAATAATTTTTTTTTTAATACAAAATTTTACATCTATTTTGGTAAAAATAAAAAGTAAAATACATAAATGTTTTTTATCAAAAAAAAAAAAAAACAAATACAGAGAAATTGTAAAAAAATAACAAAATCTAGAAATGATTAAAAAAAACATGAAAAAAAAATTTCGTGATTAGAATAGCAGTTAAAATCATTTTTTCTAAATCTAAATTATTTTAAAAAATCATTTTGTAAGCACACCTTTGTTTTTAAATAAAAGTGAATACATATTATATAATACATATACTTCGTATCTTATTGTGAAAAATCCATCTCCAATAAAAGAAAGTAGGTGAAAAGGAAATCTCTTGCTCTATTGCGCAAAAAAAAAAGGAATATCGAAAACAATAAAATAATATATAAATTAAATTGTCTTCGAAACTGTTGGGAACTTGAAACATTTTTTTTTATCTATTTTGAGTCTTATAATTGCCTGCTTTCTTTATTAACTTGTATGGTATTTTGGCATTCATACTGATCCCCTCGACCATATTCTAATTTTACATGTTTTTTAAAGTTAAATTTTACAAAAGAAAAACCCAACAAAATTTTTATTTTTAGATTTCTGTTTTAAATAAATTAGAGTTGATATATTATATTATATAAAAAACCAAATAGCCTATAAGTATGCAATGTGTTAAATTAGTAAAATTTTTTAAATAGGTGAAAAGAGGTTTCGGTGACTAAGTTGTTAAGTACATGGCTTCTTAATTGAGTGAGTCTCAATCTGTGTAAACAGGTAGCAAAATAATGCATTATCCAATCAAATTAATATTAAAATAAATAAATAAAAAAGACAAGCCAGAAGAAGGACATATGAACAAAATAAGTAAATTAACAATTAAAATAAAAATTATAAATAAACCTATATATATGTATATAGAGAAAATTGCGGCATTTTTTATTAATTTTAAAAAAAATTTTAAATTCAAAAAAAAAATTTTTATTTTTTCTGTAATTTTTATCTTTTTATTTTTAAAAACAATTAAAAAAAAATATGCCAGATTATATTTTATAAAATTAAAAAAAATTTATTTTGTCTAAAATATTTATATACATACATTGGTTTGTCTTAATCTTATTCAATGTTTTTGTCATTCAAATCTCTTCATAAATAGCTAAATTTATACCTTCAATCACACATTTTCTAAAAAAAGAGTGTATTTTAAAACTTTTCGTGCACATCTTTTTGTGATACGAACCTATGAACTGGTAGATAAAGTATTCATGTTTATTGAAAAAATATCATGAAATCATGAAAAAATATTATAATATTGAGTGATTAACTATATACTTTTGTTAGTTTAAGAATATAAAATATTCACTTAGAGCCATTAAAAATGATTTATGAATTAAAAATTTATGGTTTTTAAATAACTAATTATCAAATTATAAAGAATTTTCCTAATTTAGTATACATGATTGAAAGTATTGTAAACAGTTTTCGTATTGAGAGCTTACTATAGATACAAAATAAAAAAAATCCCTAATAATATGTAATTACTTTTTAAGCTTAATTGCCAGTAAATTTGCTAATATGTATTTAGCTACATTACAGCTTTTAGTTGAAATGTTTTGTTTTAGAGCAATTATGATGTCCTTTTAGACAATTTCGATAATATCATTTACTAATTGTTATGGTCGTGACTCGTGATTTAAATCAGTTTTTTTTTTGTATCATAAAAACTGATGCGGAAAAAAAAAATTCAAAATAACTCGGCTATAATAAGAACGTTAATAAATTTAATTTTATTTATATTTTTAATCTACATTTTTTTTTTCCATTTAATTAAAAAAATTTAAAAAAAATTATCATTTTGTTTTTATTAAGTCTGTAAAAAAGTAATTTGTTTTTTTTTTTATTTGCTCCGCTTTTTTTTTTTTATTATTATTTTTGTTGAGGGTGCGATAAGCACATAATTACTATAAGCACACAATTCCTATGATGTAAAAAAAATGAAAATTTAGAACTAAGAATAAAAGCGCAACAAATCTTAAATGAGAATTGTTCCATATACATATACTTATAATATATACTAATATAAAGAAATAATTCTTATCAATTGTGCCCTGAATTTCAAATAATATTTTTAGCGATTTTTAAGTTGTTCCATAAGACATACCAATATACAAAAAAAAAAAATGAATAAAATAAAAACAAATTTTATATTTTTAAACTGATATTTATTTTTAATGTATATTTTTAGTTTTTTTTTTTTTTTTATTTTTTTTATTTGTAAATGGTAATTTTCTTTTTTTTTTTGCTTTTGTAAAAAACGGAAAAAAATGATGCAATTTTAGGTTATTAATATTAATGACTACTTTAAAATATTGATAAGATAAAAAACAAAAAAATTTGCAATTAAAAAAATTTAAAAAAAAATATATAAATGAAAAATAATATAATTTATAATTTATAATTTCAGAAAAATAAGTTTTTGAATTGTATAATATTAGGTATAAATTATTAAAAATCCTAAAGGTTTTATTAAAAATTAGAGTTTAATGAATTGTTCTTTCATCTATATGTCATATTAATCTTTATATTCGGCTTTAGTTATTTAAAACTTTCAGTTTCGATCTTTCTCTAATTTTGCATAAAATAAATATAACTGAAGTTCAGATTGGTAATGGAGTCATTAAGGGGTTAATATATATTGGCATTTAAAAATATAAATTATAAATATAAATTTAAATATCTCTTGCAATACTAAAAACAGAATAATATAGTTGACCTCCTTAAATAAATATCTTCATATATTATTTTAAATGAAGTGTCAAATTTAAAAAAATAACCGTTAGTTTAGGTACATAGTGATTTTGAAGCAAAAAATAATTACAAAATATTTTTATGTAACGGTACATTTTTATTACCTTAGTCTTTTATGTTGTACCTTATTACCTTATACTAAGTTGTTCTTTGGAAAATACACTTTAATTAAAAAAAAAACTTTAGTGGAAAAAAAAAAATATACCTATAAAAAATTGAAAAATTGCTTTTTAGAACTAAAAAAAAAAAAGTTGAAGTTTAGTTTATCCAGGGAATTGTTATTATTATTAATAAAATGTCAAATCCTTGTTAAACCAACTATTAGTAAACAGATTTTGTATCGTACTCAAAAAATGTACCTATTTGTTATGCCTAGATAAATGTTAAAATTTTATTGGTTTTTTTTTTTTTTTAATTTAAGTATGTATTTTTGGATTGAAAATTAGTATTTAAATAAAGAGTTTAGTATGAATTTTTTTATTCCAAAACTTAAAAAAAAAATTATATTGGCAGTCAGATGTTATAGTTATTCGGCATCACTTTCAACATTTTATTACTTCAGAAATTGATAAAACCAAATGAGACAAAAATTATTAATGAAAAATAAAATTGGGTTTTAAAATATTTTAAAATTATAATGAATTGTATACTAATTCTGTATAAATATCTATAGTAGATATCAATAAATATTTTAGTTAAATATACCTATTCTACATAATATCTAAACTATGGCCTGTCATAGAACAACATGTAACAATTTGTTTTTGTGTTTCATTCTTATACATATTCTAAAAACTTTTTTTTTTCAATAAAAATATTAAAATATACAAAATAATTTCTAATATTATATTTAAATTCTTCTGACGGCTAAATTAATATGAATATATAATATACATAATAAAATAGATACATTCAAATAAAACCAACCTTAAAATATCAAAACTCAATTATTTTTATTTTTTTTTTGTTTTTTCCTGAAAATAACTTGTCTTGGAAAATTTAATTCTAATAATATGTTAATAAGTATTCATGTCCTTAACTTATATATGGGATGTACGTTTTTAAAATTTTATATTAAATAAATAAATTCAAATTTCCTTTAATAACGAAAACAGAATAAAAAAAAAAAACAAACAATATTCTGAATAATGGTAAAATATGGATTAATTGTAAATTCCAAATCAATATTTAAAAAAAAAAAATAAGAATAACCTGCTAAGTCTATATAATATGTATATAATATGTATATATATGTATATAATATATACATAATAATTACGCATATTACATGTATACTTTGTGTTTTTTGGTTTTGGTTTTTTTTTTTGTAGTTATCAAAATTTTTATTGAGATTTCATTGTTCAATATGGATTATTTTTGTGCAAAAAAAAAGAAAACGTGAGTAAACCCTTAATTTAAAATTAATATGTTTTCTTTTTTGTATTTATTAGTTTTATAATATTTGAAGAAGAAATAAAAAAAAAGAACAGAGTTCAATTTACTCAAATTGTTTTTTTTTTTTTGTTTTTTAAATACATAGATTTATTTATATAGTTATTAATGATGTAAAGTAAAGGAAAAAGCGTACATATACTTTCAAAAAAAAAAAAAACAAAAATCTATAGCAAGAATTTTAATTTTTTATTTTAAATGTCAAGAACCTTCAAAGTGAATTCAAGGACATTTGTGCTATTCAAATTTTAAAATTATTTAAAGAAAAATACGTTTTTTTTTTTTTTGTTGCTTTATGGAAATATGAAATTAGTGACCATTTAAAATTATATATATACCTATACAATTATACTGTTAAAATCCTTCATAATTGAGAAATGAACAGGAGTATAATATACATATATATGTATGTAGTTATAGGGAATTTTTTTAAAATTTTATTTATATCATTAGTTCCCTATCAGTCGATAATGACAATGCGTTATTTTATTTATTTTGTTTCGTAATAATATAATAATATGACTGGGATTAAAAAGCATCTGTTTTTGATATGGTAATTGATAAAGTTTTAATATGTAGAAGCTAATTTAAATAAAATGAAATATGATATACATATTTCTCAAATATTAGTATTCTATTTTGACATTTTTAGATAAAAAAAAAATTAATTTGAATATGTCAAAAGACTAATGTGATTTTTTTTTAGCAAAAATCGTTATTTAATTACCAAATTTTGTAATTGTTTTTTATTTTGTTTTTTTTTTTTTTGATTATAATTAATAACTTCAATTTTTCAGAATGACATTACGGTGAATTATGAATTTGATTCAATTCTTTTGGGTATAATTGGGTACAAATTGTAGATACTGTACAATAGAATAATGTTTAACAGTTAATCTGAATTATTGAATATAAATATGTAAAATATATATATATACTGTATGTATATTATTTTTAGTGACAATTTTTAACAGTATATATGTATTTCTAAAACTCTTGAGATTATCCTAACAAAAACATAAGTTATAAATTAATTCATATAATAAATTCCTAATTAATATTTTGATTCTTTTTAATCAGATGTATGTGCAAAGGATTTAATGAAAAGGTCATGGTATAAGTAAGTAGGTACATATATAAATTTTCTTTTATTTTTTATTAACTTTCATGAAACTGATAAAAATTCACCTAAATTTAATACTAATTTAGATAAACAGATAAACTGTCTTAATTATTGTTACTTTAAACAAAAAAATAATACAATAAATTATTTACTAATAACACTGAGCTTACACAAGATAATTATGATGTCACTTACTAAAAGTCAATAAAATATTCAAGGTATAGGCATAATAAAAAAAAAAAAAAAAAATTCTAAAATTTTTATCTTTGACATTGTGCTAATTTGTTGTTTTTTTTTTTTTTGTTTTAATATTCTCAATAAATATTCCCTCATTCCTTTTCTCCTTGAAATTAATTAAAATTTGCCCACTATACAATTTAAAACTTCAAATAATGATATACAACGAATTAAAAGTAATTATTATTTTGAATATAGGTATATAAAAACCGGACAATAATAAAAATTAAAAATAAATTAAAAGAAAAAAAAGTATACAAAGCAAAAACGAATTTCGTGACAAAATTTTATAAAATAGGAAAAAATTATGTGTCTATTTTCATTTCTTTGTAGGTATATGTTTATAATAATAAACATATTATGTATTAATGTATATCTACATACAAACATATGTATTTATATAAACTATAAAACTAATTTTAATTCATTCGACAATTCACATACATATGCTTACATATATATCCAAATACATACAAGTTTACATTCATCATTTTTATATTTAAGTCATGTAATTATAATAAAGAAAAAAAAAAATCGCGTTACATATATCGCGTGCAATTACATTATTTAATTATTCGTATCACGTTCAAATACAGGTACACCTTTACGTGATTCTAATTTTTAAAAAAAAATATAAATAATTTAACAAAGTTTTTTTTTTTGTATTTAAAGTTCATTCGATGAATTTTTTAATATATTAAATAAAATAAAAAAGGCCAGCAATTGTATTATATACATACATATGTTAGTACTTGTGTGGAAAGAAACTAAATAAGAGTACTCATATAACTTACTATTAAAATGCAAAGATTGTAGAATTTTTTTTTTTTTTTTTTACTGTATTTCATTACAGACATGCTAAAATTTATCAAGTAAGTTGTAAAAAAAAAAAAAAATTTTTTTTTTAGTTTTTTATTTTTTTATTATAAAATCTTGAAGAAATTTATAAAATTATTTTTGGTTTTTAAAACATTTGAAATATTTTGACACATTACTTGGTCATATATTCAATAAAAATTTCTATAGGTATAGGTACCAAAAAAGAAATTTAAAATATCATATCCTACATATGTACATATATATTTAAGTTTTCCATAATACATAAGCACTATGTAAATAATGTATGTACCTAAGCCTATTAATATAGAAACATATTATTTAGAATCAATGTATATTTTCTACTTTTATGTATCTAGTTTCTCCATTGATAGCACTTGCTCTTCCTCTTGATAATATGTTATCTTAAAACTTAATCAACGTAATTAAAACCCTGATTGATTTCAAAACTTATACTTAAAAACTCAAAAAAAAAAAAAATATATATATTTTTAATTCACAATTTAAAATATTAGAGTTAATAAAATTAGGAATAGAAATTAGCTGAACTGAAAAAAAATTGGCACCAAGCGTGTTTTAATGAAATTGACAAAACATTGAGAATAATTAAATTTTTTTAATTTTATAAAAATTTATAAAAAATTTCAAATTTAATGGGAGTTTTAATACATTACTTATAAAAATTTTTATAAACGAACCCTATAAGATTCCTATGTAGCTATGTATTTAAAAAAAAACCTTTTAGTGTGATCAATCAATGTATTTGTGTGTGATCAATATGTATCAATTTTCAACAATAACTTGAAAGTAATCAATTATATAAATGTTTAAAATAAAGTTTTCTTAAATGTCTTTCGTTATAAATTCAGATTAAACAAACAGGTTAACTTTTAAATTTTATTAATTACCTAGTAGGTATAATATTTAGTTTAAAACTATAAGATATCTTTAAATACATTTACCATATATATATATGTAAGTGTACTTTGAAGTGCATACTTTGAAATTTTTTAAATTCCTTCTAAAGAAAATTCAATTTTTATAAATTTATTTATTTATTGATTTCATCCATTCCTGTTCAAAATATGTATACTATTTTAGGCAAACATATATACCTACCTATAATAAGAACCTACATAAATATGTTTTTTCAACTTATTTTATTAAAATTTGATTCTTAAATAGATATTTTCTTTGTAGATAAGTACATATACATAATATTCATATGAAATTAAATAAAAAAAAAAAAAAAACGTGAAACATTTAATTTGTATCACATTTTCTTTTTTTTTTTTTATTGTTTTATTGAATTTTTTTCTTATTGTCATGATCGTGATTTTAATTCAATTTTTTTTTACACAAAAATGAAAAAAAAACGAAAAACGCAAATAAGAACTGGCAAATACAGTTCAATTTTTCATGCACCCTTTTATGATATTTTTGATTTTACCACGTACGCATTAAATTTTACCTACGTTTTTTACGTTTTTATTTTGTCTTCTCTTTCGTTTTACTTCCCATCTCTTTTTACAGTACATATTTTTCTTTTTTTTTTTTTTGCAAAACTTTTAAATACTTACTTAAGTTTTATTATTTTTTTTTTTTTTTTTGCAAAAAACTTTCATTAAAATCCAATTAAAATAACGTGATTTTTCTTTTGTAAAAAAAAAAAAAACAAAAATATGCCGGCAAAGTTAAAATAATTAAATTTTGTTTTTCACAATTTGTTGTTTTATAATTTTGATGTGACAAAATTTCTATATAATATATGTACATATATGTGTGTACATATATAACTTGTTATTGTTTTCTTTAATTTTTTTTGTATAATATGCACAACTTTTCTCTTTCATAAATTGTCATGAATTTGCTGATTCAAATTGAATAAATTAAAATCAAAATTTCAATAATAAAAAACTAAACATATGTACATATATTACACTTACATTTACATATATAGATATAGATAGATATGTACTTAAATTGTCAACATTGCACATTTTTTCATTGCAAATATTTTATTGCATATCTTAACACAACAAAAGAAAAGTTTTTTTTTTGTTTGGTTTTTAGAGTAAAACGGCAACACGTTAAACAAAAAAAAAACAAAAAAAACTTGAATTAAGCTTTTAAAATGTAATAAAATGTCTCGGTGATAAAAAAAAAAAAAAAATCGTTATATTGCAAAATGTATTATATTATATATTATGAATATATCGTATTATAATTAATAATTTATATAATATATTCGCATATCATGTAATTTAATATACAGATACAATAATAATATGCAAATTGCAATATAAAATGTAAATGCACATTGATATGTACTATAAGTATTTATGTAGGTATTTCCATATTTTTTTTATTTAACATTTTTTTTATTTTAATTGTTATTTTAATTTAAGTTTAAATTTTCTTCTTTAGTTACATAATTGTGTATGTATATAGAGAAATTATGTAAGTATATTATAACCAATACCGTAGTTCTTAAATCAACATCGTTTCAGTCGAACACTCTTGGGGTTAATCGAATTTATAATCCGAGTTAGGCCATATCAAAAATGCTTATAAAATTAATTATTTAATACATATTATAATTATGACCACAATCTAGCACAACAGATTTCGATAATTTATTCAGTTATTTAGTTATTTATAATTATTATAATTACATACATACATATATAGTAAATAAAATTAATAATGTTAAACATTGTTAAACAAATTTAACTTATTCAAAATATTTGAAGACACACAACTCTGACGATGATAATGCTTTGTTTTCAACAAACTGTTTCTTCTGTCAATTATTAATGTACATATACATATTTTTATATATATACATGCATACATATTATTGAAAGAATTTTTACAAAAAAAAAAAGCTAATAGTTTATTAAAATGCTTTTTTTTTTATTAATAAAATGAAAAGATATCTATAACATTTTCTTTATTTGCCAAAAAGGGAATTGTCAATTTACAGTTTTACTTTCGTTTTTCTTTATTTAATACCTCAAATACATTTTATATTTGGTTCCATAAGTTCCATGACAAATTATTAAATTCATTTTATCTGTCAAAGTTTCCTAATATAAAATTTAACATTTTAATTGATTATTACAACATCACATACATACCTTTATATCTGAATATATGTATGTAGTATAATATAAGTATGTACATGTTAATATAAAAGATTATCTTGTTTGTTGGTTATGATAGAAAATTTGTCTACGACATGTTCTTGTCAGCAACAGCATTTTTTGTACTTTCTCTTATTTTTTCCAACTTAATTCTGAAAGAAATTAAGAAAAATAAGAAGTATGTAGAGGTAAAGATTTTAAAGGCGCACATTTTCAAAAAATAATGAAAACAGTTTAGTAAAAAATTTATCGGTTTGTAAAAACTTTCCAGTTTTTGATTACTAATAATTTATAGTTCATAAACAGAGGGAAGTACAAAATATTTTTCTACAGAAACTTATTCTTCTTCTTAAATCAATTTTGTCTTTTGAATTTCAAGATTCTATAACTAAAAGCGTTCGGAAAATACAAGGAATTCAAAACTTTACTAAGTTTTAATTTCATATAACAATAACCTTAAATACTAAATTGTAAAAAGTTATATAAAAACCTAAAAAAATATTCCTGTTCTTTGCCGTTTTTAGATTGAAAAAAAATTTTCAGCAACACTTAAATTATAATGATTAGAAAATAATGATTTTTCCAACTATGAGCGACTGTAACTTCGTAAAAGGTTCTTCTGCAAAATTTATTCTTTAATGAAATCCATGGTTAAAATTTTATTAATCCACTTCAAACTGTGTAGAAGTTTTGTAAACAAACAGACGAATGGAAGAACGGGCGGAAATATGAACGGAGTGAAACTAATATGAAAATTATTATTTTTTAAAAAATGTTCTATTAAAAGGACTTTTTCTTTTAAATCAAAACAAATTTAATTTATATAACGTGGTATATGAGAATTACTGAAGTAATGACAGTTTTGTCTGATGTTGTTATCACTAAATTTTAAAGATTCATATCTCTATAGTCTCTATATGATTGATAAAATTCATTTAAAATTAGAAAAATCTTAATAAAAAGAACAAAAATACTAAAATGTTGATGTTTATTGTGTGGTTTAAACTGAGGTTATTAAAAGCTCTAAAATACTGGTTTTAAATATTACAAAAATCCATTTTACGTTCGGCAAATAAAACTAATTCTTTTATGACGTTTTTTTTTTTTTTAAATATAAATTCATAAATTTTTTTCGCCTGTTGTCTGAAAAGAATGAAGGCCATAGCTTTATCTTAATAAACATTATTCAAATGACACTTTCAGTATTTCAAACAAAACGAAATAAAAAAAAAAATACTAAACGATTCCTCGCACATTCATTCTTTTCAATAGATTTTTAATTTTATTTTAAATTCAATTTTTAGGTTTTTTTTTTTATGCTGAAGTAATGTATAATTAAGATACTAATAATACATGAGTAATACCTCAAGTATAATAATAAATTGTTGTAGAATAATTGAATATAGCACATTTCACTGCCCAATTCACAGTTTTCATATCCATGTCCTGTTCCTATTTTCTAGCCTGCTTGGGCAGTTGGGCCAAGCTTAAGCAGTTAAGGATTTCATTTCATTATATTGAATACGACGTTTTAGTTAGTAAAAATCTGACACTACCTATATATTAAGAGGGCATACTTGATGTCTTTGGAAGAGTTCCCTCTTCCTTAAGAAAACAAAAAGAAAAAACATAAGGTGTTTAATGGAATTTAATTCTTTCAAAATTTTATGTCACCTTATAAAATTTAAATTTATATTTTTTAGTTTTACCATATTTTAGTTTTCCTGTCTAGAGTTTAGTGAATTTTTAAACTTCCCACCTTATAAATTTTAGTATTTAATATTTTTATCCTAAAGTTGCATAGACCAACTTTAAATTACAAATTGTATACATTACACATTATACAAAAAAATTGTTGAACTTAATATAATTTTATTTTTACCACAAAGTACATACCTAATACTTGTATATATTATTATACATATATTATAAATATATATATATGTATAAAAATAAAGCAATCTAAAAAGCATATATCCAATATGTAACTTATAAATTTAAACATCATGCACGAAAAGCATATTATTAAATTTATTTATCTATACATATACATATATTTGTATGAAATATATGCATAATAATACTATGTATGCATACATATTACGTATCTATAGTTATATACATTTTCATAGTAAGGGTTACCTACTTTTTTTTTTATTATTTTCTTTTTTTGTTTCTTTTTTTTTTTTCTTTTTTTCTATAATTTTATTATCTACGTCATGTACGTGACGAATTTATCAATGTAGCCAGTTTTTCGGATGTGGAATATAAAAAAATAAAAAATAAAATGAAAAATGAAAAATTTCTATATATACCTAATTACATACTAATAATTTCATATACATAATATGTATCAATATATGCATATACTATATCTATATAACATGTTTAAAAAGGCCTTGTATATATATACTATATGTTTTGAATTATTTATTTATTATTTTTGTTTTTTATTTTTCTATCTAAAAATATTAATTTATTTAAATGTGAATGGAACTTTTAATATTTCTATACATATATAATATACTATATATTTATATAGTTACCTATACATATTTTATATATAGCCATTCACATGTATCTGAGTACATTTAAAATAAATACATGCATAATGGATTTTTAAAATTTATAAAGTTTAACTTTTTATTTATGTACCTATTAATAGCTATATTATAAGTATAACTATATATATATAAAGAAGACTAAAGAGATGCGACAAACAAATGTATATAATATAATATAATATATATGTATATTATATTATAAATGTATGTAAAAAGTGTGTATGAATGTCATGAATGCTGTCGTTTTGTTTTTTTTTTTATTTTTGTTGCATTTGTTGTACTTGTTTGTTGCTTATGCAAAAAGTGAAAATATGTTAAACAAATTAAAACAAAAAAAAAAAAAAAAAACAGTGTTGGAAAAAAAGCTTTTCATATTTTTGTTGTTAGTTTTTTCTTTCTTCTTAATCGTTTGTATACTCGTCATTTTCTTTTAAGATAAAAAAAAAA
This sequence comes from Poecilobothrus nobilitatus, assembly GCA_947095535.1. Taxonomy (NCBI): domain Eukaryota; kingdom Metazoa; phylum Arthropoda; class Insecta; order Diptera; family Dolichopodidae; genus Poecilobothrus; species Poecilobothrus nobilitatus. The sequence goes on from OX352773.1 coordinate 63,740,239, forward strand.
AAAAAAAAACTAAAATCATGTGCTTTTGAAAAATGTATATATATAAAAAAAAGAATAATAATAAAAATGCAATTTTAAAATAAAAAAAATAAAATGAAAAAAAAAAAATCGTTATTTAGACCTTGAAATAACTTGTTTTGTAATTTATTATAATTTTTATTATCGTTTTTATCTTGTCAAGAAGAAAAACTTCAAATCTTTATACTTTAGTTATTAAAATACATATATTTTAAAAATACTTAAAAGTTTTTAATTGAAAAAAAAATGTTCATGTATGTATTTCTAAATAAATATTTTTTTTAAAATTAGGGTAAATTAATTAGTTAGGAACGCATAATAACATTTAAAACAGTTTTAATGGTCTAGTAATTTCAATTTTATATGTATTTGTAAGACAAACATTACCTTTTCTCCTCATATCCAAAAAAAAAAAAAAGATGAAGAAGAGACAATGAAGATTTTAGATTCTTCTAATTAAAATTACTAAAAAATGATAAATTCAATTTTTTGCTTGATTGTCAGTTACAAATAAGCACTAACAAGTAAAAACTCAAATATTTAGAGATCAATTCATTGTTATAAAAATCTTGACGTAATTTTTATTTACAGAACTAAACCTACATATGTATTTTCCGAATAAATAGAATAATAAATAACATGATTAAAACTGTTAATGTCTGACCCACATCCGAGAGGAAAAGATTTATTTGTAATCTTTCTAAAACTAATATCTAACTGATAATGCATTATAAAGACTTTTAGAGGTTGTATGGGCTGTTTAAAAGCTATTTGGTCAAATTCATAAAACTGAGCATAAACTTAAATTTTACTTGTTTAAGAAAAAAAACATTTATGCTTAAATTTTGAAAGCAATATTGCAAGCCAGAACAGGCATTTACTTAAAAATATGTATGATTTGAGTTCAAGTTCAGTTTTATGTATTCGACTTTTTAATATGTAAAATATAGAGATACATCTGTATTTTATATCGAAAACTCTTTGTTTAAGATGATTAAAATTTTCTTTAACATATATATTTTTTTGTTACAATTAACATCAGTTTTCTTTTTAATTTTTTATTTTAAAAATATTTTATAGTTAAAAGTTTTAAAAATTTATTCTTACAAAAAAAAATCTAAAAGTTTAGTTTGTATATTAAACTGATGATGACTCAACCATCTGAACAAACTTTAGTAATTTTTCTTTGTTCTATAGCTAATTATATGGTGCTGGAGTCCTGGAATAAGTGTCCTTGAAGGTAAATCTTCTTTTAAAATTTTTGTTCATTTTGTTATTGAAATCTTTATTTTTTTTTATTTTACCTTTATTGCCTTAATTTATATTTTTACATATCACTTAAAACTAGATTTCAGTAAGTGTTACAGTCACTGCTTCTCAACTTTAATATTTTTAAGTACTTATTAAGTGGCCAAATGTTTGTAAATATTTTATAATATGATTAAACCTAGGAGAAATGGCAAAAAACCTAGTTGACAGTTTTAAGAGTTTTAAAATTTTTTTGGTATTTTATGTTTTATGTTTTTTTTTTTTTTTTTTTTTTTATAAAATATTAAGCTACCTTAATCTTAAACTTAAAACTACGATTTTATTAATATGAATTTAGTTAATCATGAGAACATACAGATGCAGTATTTTGATTTTATTTAATACAGATTTCGAATGAGAACATGTTCTGAATATCTGCATTTGTTTGGAAAATTTAGTGTATACTTGTTAATTAAATCGAATAAAAATTTAACTTGCGAGAGTTTGTGTAACTTAACCGTCGAGAAAAAAATAGGGAGATCATTTATGAGTTTAAGTATTTGGTTTTGCTTTACTTGAAGCCGTTTTATATGGGTTATTGCGCACTTATCCCATATTTCGCATCCATATAACATTACACTTTGAAAAATTTGTTTAAAAATTATAATTTTGTTATCAATGCAGAGTTTAGATTTACGATGGATTAGGGGGTATAATGCTTTAATCAATTTATTACATTTTTCTATTGTTTTATCAATGTGAGGTCTATAAATAAGTTTTTCATCGATATAAATTCCTAAGTATTTAATTGATTTAAGCCATGGTATATCATCGCTGTCTAAATGTAAATTTCTGTTGGGAACTAGTGAAGGTTTTCTATTTCTAGTAAAAAATATTGCTTGGGGTTTTTGAGTGTTAATTTTAATTTTCCATTTCAAAAAGTACTTATTTGTTATACAAAATGCATTTTCTAGATTGAGCAGGATTTCTGTTGAATTTTTTGAAGAAGTTAAAATAGCCGTATCATCAGCATATAAACCAATATCACAATTTGGTAATTTAGGAAAGTTTGAAATAAATATATTGTATAAGATGGGAGATAAAACAGAACCTTGAGGAATTCCTGTATCTACATTAAAACATTTGCTTTTTTCATTAGCAATCTTTATTTTATTTATTTTTTTTAATCAAAACTTTCTCGTTTATAAAAATAATTATTTATTTTAATTCCGTTTCAATTTCTTTATTAATATTAATATTTAGTAAAACTTTTTTTGTTTTGATAGAATTTGTGCTGAATTCTTAAAACCTATTTTAAAATGAAATCATGAACTTTAAAAAAAGAAAATAATCACATATTAAGTATCTATTAGATTAATTAGTTACGATGAAAAAACAAAACTACTATTACAGGTTTCTTTAGAATTATCAGTTAAAATAAATATTTTAGTAAGTTGAATGAAAAACAGTAAAATTGTATATGAAACAAGTTTCTTTTTTTTTTCGTTTTTTTTTTTTTTTTGTGATTAACTGACACTATAATGGCTGACGTCGTTCTATCAGTATTATAATTAGCTAATTACAATTATACAATACTAAAAGTTTTAAATCCATTATTAATTAAGGTAGGTCGTAAATATAAAAAAAAAGCTTTTAAGATTTTATTATTCAACAATTTTATTTAGAAATAGACAATATTATTATCACACTATATAGGTATAAGTTTAACAAAAAAAAAAGAAAAATACTTACATAATAGATTTAAAATAAAAAATAAAAACTTGTTTAATGTGAAAATTGAATGTGTTTTATCCAACAGATTTTCATACATATTATAAAATTCTTTAATATTTCAATTAACACATTAATTAAAAATATATAAACAGAGGTATACAATTTTTAGATTCTATTCGGAGTTCTTTTTTGTTTTATTTTCTAAAGCTTAAAAAACATAAATAAAGAAATGTTTAAATCTAAAGTTTAAAAAATGTGCTTCTGAACATTTATTATATATTTTCTTTTTGAAATTGCATTTTCTCTACAGAGTTCAAAAAGTATCAGTTTGTTATAATAATGGTATTCACATAAAAGTGCAAACAGGGTCGTATTGCGCCAACCATTCATCACTAATCAAATAATCATATTTTTTTGGTGTTTTTTTCTAATAAAAAATTTATTGAGTTATTTACCAAATATTACAACAAAAACTTATCAAAAAAACGATTATTTAATTAGTGATAAGTGATAAGATGTTATGCATATTTTAAGTGTATTATGCATATTATGAATGTTTATTAAGTTGTTCTAATTAAATCGTTTCAAAATATTTTTAAATTTTATATTTTTGCAATTTTCAAATAAATATTTTGTTTTATAACCCCTTACAAATTATGGAACACACCACCACAGTTGTTTTCCGAGTCGTATAATATACAAAAATTCAAAGAATAAATCAACTTGGATCTGCTAAAATTTCCATTTAATCTCACTACTTCAATTTAAGTTGAAAATTCTTCTCCTTATTTCCTTTCCTTTTCTCATGTTATCATACCTCAGCCATTATACTGCTTTTTAGTTAGGGTGATTAGACCATTATATATTGGCTATGTGAGCAGTTGGTTTTAATGAGTCAATATCCCACACTACCAAGGGAACTTAGGTTTTTATTTTATGCTTTTTGAAGATCTACACTTTCCGCAGTAAAAAAACAAATGTTAACTAGAAAATATATTTTTTTTTTTTATATTTTTGTGCTTAAATTCAAAGCTTTATGAATTAATCATTGAAATCTTTAAAAGTTTATAATCAAAACAACAAATGAAATTTGTAAATGATAAAAAAAAATAAAAAATTCAGGTGCATGGCCATGAAATTATATGAAATACAACAAAACTTTAATAAGTTTTAATTCAGAGTTAATTACAGAAAAAAAAAACATAATAAAAATAAAAATTTAAAAACAAAAAAAAATAAACAATAATTGTAATAGTTGGCACGTCCAAAGTTCGTGCTTAATAAGTTAATATTTGTTGTATTTTTATTTTTATGAATAATTTTTTGTTCTTATTTTTTTTTATTTTAACTAACTACTGATCGTATTTTATTAAAACTCTTTGAGTTTTAACAGGTTCCAATTTTTTGAGTTAGTTGACCTAGAATTGGTTTTTTTTGTTTATTTAAAATTTAATATAAAATTAATATAAAATAGAATGGCATAACTTTATATAATAAATTTTATTTATTTATTTATATATTTATTAATATTTAATATTTCATAGTGAATTAAGCAATATAAATATTTGCCCTTGGCTATACTAAGGCCATTTATTGGGTAACTTAAATTAAAATTAGAAAAAGAAATATTTAAAAATGTTACATTATTATTTAGTTACTAAAATTAAATAGAAGATATATAGTACAAAATATTTAGTTCTAAAATAATTATTAATATTTATTTATGAAAAAGTAAAAGTAAATACATAATGATACCTCATATCATATATGTATTTATACAAGCATATTTTTACAAGGACGAAAACAATTTTAATTTTAAAAATTCTGATTATATTATTCTAATTTTTAGAATTTTAAAATATTAAAAATAAAAATATACTTATATACTTGTTAATGGCTATATTTAATCATATAAATATTGTTATTATTTGTTTTGACAAAATTTTAGAATATAAGACATATTTATACATGTATTTATATATTTTTTCACTTTTGTATGATTTAACAAAGCAAGTATTAAGTATCATTCGAGATTTCGAAGATTTGACAAATTTTTATTATTGTATTTGCATTTTCAGTATAGGACTGGTATAACTAGGGACATTTTTAAGTTTTATTTAAGCGTTTCTTTTTGGGAAATTTTTTATCTTCCAGTGTTCTTAAAACATGTCTTGTGCCGTAAGATTAAATTCTAATATTACAATATTATTAAATCATCGGCTACTAGAGCTATTATAGGTTAAATACTATATTATTTATTTATAATGTAATTAATATTATTTATTTTGTTTGCAACAAAATATATTTGCACTATATTTGGTAACAAGAAGGATTTGTTTTCAATTAAAAAAAATTAACTTGTATAGGATTTGAGTTTGCATTCCTTCGGTTGATAAGCCACGTGCTTAATCACTCAACCACCAAAGGTCCTTAAATTTTAATTATCCAAAAAAAAAATTTTTTTTTTCATACAATTTTATTTAACTTTTAATAAATTCTTAAAATTAGCTTAGCCTTTTATTTATAGTTAAACTAAATGATAATTATTATGTTAATTTATCTAACCTAGCCTACTTAATCTAATTAAAACAATATATGTATGTTAGGTTAATAGGTATTTTCCCTCCACCAATAACATCTTTTTATAAATTGATTCTGGTCGGGTATGTTCATGTTATATTTCAAATGTTATCCGTTAATATTGTCCGAGTTATACTCTATTGTTTTATTTAGTGGTGGATTCATCATAAAGAATACAGAAACATAATTTTGGTTTTTTTGATATACATAATTATTTTGGTCTAAAAAAATAAAAAAAAATTCAGAAGTTATAAATTGTGTGAGTAAGGTCTTTTTTAATGTACCTTATAAATATGGTAAAATACGTGCAATATCAAATCATTTTTTAGAGTTCTTTCTGCTCTGTCATAGTGATTTCATATAAATTGTACAAAGAAATTGTCGATTCTAATGATTTTTGTTTCTCTATACATTTAAATATTTTTTGGAGTTGTAACGTTTATAGTCGGATTTGGAATTTTTAGTTTCTGTTAATCCTAACGCTTATACACCTTCTTTCGAATTTTCGCAATTTTTTCCATTAGAAGTCCAAAAAAACACATTTTCATTGTCTTAAAACAAATTGCATAATTTTAGGTAGTTTTTTGTATTTAATTTTATTTGAATTAATTTCTATACTTTTTTAATTACTATGGATTATTGTTACATTTTATTATAGTAAAAAGTTTAAAATAGAATTCCAATTATTTTCTTATCTCATTTTCTTTCTCGCTACTTAAATAAATATAAGAAGTTTTCTGAAAGCTTGTAAACTTTGTGTAAAAATGATTAATTTAAATAACAAATTGGAAAAAACCCCATACATGACGTGTAATTAATAATAAAATTACAAATAATGTAAATTAATAGATTTTATGAAGAATAAATAACTTAAAGTATTCAATTCATAAGAAAATTAAATTTAAATTAATAAATAATATCTGTATTTATATTATAATTTTTTTTTTAAATTAAACGTTTCAATAAACCACAAAACTTATTTATTGAGACTACATTTTTTTAAATAAAAATTTTCTGATATTCGTCGAAAAGTGGAATAATATGACATTCATTCATAATTTAAAGAATCAATATTTGCTATACACTTTCCATAATCTCAGTTTTAATTCATTTGATTGCATTTAACAAAAAAAAAAACTAATTTAACAAGCTTTAATAATCGTTTTTTAGAACAGAACTTTCTCGAACCTTAATTATTTATTTCATTTTACCCAAAATAGCCTTATTTTTGATTAGTTTATATTGTTATATTCATTTATTTGTTATTTTTGTTATTTAATCTTGTTTATATTATACATTTTTATGTACTTTTAAATTTTTAATCATATCATATATTTATTACCTTGCATTTTTGAATTCTGTAAATAATTCGGTTACTTTTTCAGAATAGAAAAAAAGAACAAAAAAACGGTAGAGAAAAGGAAGGGAATTAGAAATATATTGACAGGAAGTAATAAAAACAAATTAAAAAACTATTAAAATATTAGAAAAATATAAATATATGTAAATATGTATACAAGATATCCGGCTCTCAATCTTCTTTGGAATGGGTGTTCGGTGATCTCGAAACAAATAAAAAATTGAACGGAAGGTGTTTAAAGTTTTTCGTATATGTTTTTAAAAAGAAAATCACGAATAACACAGAAAATTGATTTGAGATATTTTTAACATTAAGATTATAGCTATCAGCTTTCTAATAAATACTATCTATAAAAATTTCTCGTTATCTTTGTTGAAATTTTTTTTTTAAATTAATTTTAATAAAATTTGTAATAATTTTATATGTTTTATTTTAAATAAGAAATCGTTATTAATGTACAAAATTTTATTTTAATTTTAAATTCTTAATTATGACAATTTGTATCATATTATCTTTTATAGTTTTCGAAATAGTACATACATCAAGTTGCTATACTTTTCCAATGCAGTTTTATTTCAAAAAAACAAACATCTAATAAAACAAAATTTAAAAAGTTATATAACCTATTCAAGTCTAGTTAAATTTTAAATACTAAAAATAAAAAATGTATTCCCATTTTTTCATTTTTAAGATAATAAGGAAATAGATATAAAAAGTACTTTTAGAAACTGTATATTAATTAAAACCAATGAAAACAAATTGGTAGCAGATAAATAAACTTTACGTTTAAACTATATATTAAACTATCGTATAAGCAGCTATTGTTTGGTCAAAAAAGGGAGTTGGTGTTTAGTGAATTAAAATCTCACACAAGTACAGAGGACTCGTGCTCGTTTCACTCCTTTATAGTGTTTTTTGATAATTCCCACCTACGCTAGCGCAAAAAAAAAACAACAAAAAAGTTAAACAAAATTAAACCTTAAAAAGCATTGACCGATTTTATTCATCGCTTTTATTTTTTACTTTTGAGTTCAAAAAAGTCTTGAAATTTTTTTTCTTTGACAAACCTACCGTTAACATCAAAAACATTAGATAGTTAACAGTACTAGATTTATATATGTTTATATTTTGCGATATAACTTTATATATTTAAGCTATAATGTATTATGACAATTTGCATTTGTATTAAAGAAATTAATGCATTTCTCTGCCACATAAAAATGTGGAGAGGAAATTACATAGCCTTTGCTGTTTAGGCGTGGCTATAAATGTCGTAAAGGGGAGTAACTCTTACGACGTGTGTAAGATTCGAACCCGCACTCCGTCGATGTTTACAGCATATTTTATACGCTCTTACCCACTAGGCAGCCGAGGCCCCCCATTATGAAAATTTTTTATTTGTATTATGATATTTTAATAATTGTGAGTTATAAACTAGATATTAAAATTATGTGCTTATTACATATATATATGTATTATATTATATTTTAATTTTTCAATGAATATATATATAAAATATTGAAATTATTTTTTTCCCATTAATTTGAACTGGTAACTGAATTAGAGTCCAAAACTAAATAAAGAAAGCTTTGACTTTTACTTTTGAACCTGGACATTCTAAATAATAGATGATTACTATTTATTATTAGGATTAACAACTATACCATATTCAGCTTACTTAATGTTAAACCATATCTGTAATGTTAAATCAGAAGACCCGACCTGGCATCCTCGCAAAATATCTAATATGTACTTAAAAACAAAAAAAAAAATTTTTAAATTTTGTAATTTCGGTACACAGTTAAACAGGGGAAAAATATTAAATTGAAATTGCACATTTCAATAATCTGCAGTTTTCATTAAAAATACCAGAACTCATAGTTTATTCAACTTATTGGTTTATAATCTTCCAAAACAATTTTAGTTTTTAATAGTTAATTTTCAATTTATTTGATTATCATGTAATCAATTATACACACACATATGTATATTTACGCATAACAGGTAGTTTAAGAGAATATTATCAAAAGTATATCCTTTTTAGCACATTTCCAAAAAAATTTTGAAAAAATGTGCTTATTAGTTTCACTCTGTCCGTCCGTCTGTTTACAAAACTTCTACACCGTTAAAGATAGAGAAAAAAAATTGTAACCATAGGTAGGTCTTATAAAAAAAATAATTTTGTGGAACAACTTTTTCATGTAGCCCCCCCCATTACGGAGCTACACCCCCTCAAACTTTGAAAAAGCCCTATTTTTAAATGCATATATCTTATGTTCTGCTTAAGATTTTTTCAATCTGAAAACGTCATTCGACAGGTATTTCTTTTATCTTTGTAAATTAATATCAAAATTATACAATTTTTTTAAATTTAGTATTTAAATTTACCGTTATGTGAAAACCAAATTTTGCATGATTTTTCTACTTTCATAACTCCGGCACGCTTCTAGATACAAGCTTGAAATTTTGAGGCAAGAAAGAACTTTTAGAATTAGTATAAGTTTGCTCAGAAAATTTTTTCGGACCACCCCTGTTTATGAGCTATTAGGGCTTAAAAATTGAAAATTTGCTATTTTTAAACACCTGTAACTTAGGAACCTGCACACATTTTACTTCTGCAAGATGTAAAAATTAAAGCTACAAAAATATATTTTTACGTGTGTGAAAGGTTTATTTTAATTGTAAAGGGTTCCAAGGTTGCAGCTCTTCAAAATTGTAAAAAAGCCCCATTTTCAGATGTATATATCTCGGGCTCTGCGTAATAGTTTTGCAATCTAAAACCGGCAGAAGATCGAAAATTTTATTATCTATATGAAACAATATCAAAATTATGTAATATTATGTAATTTACGATTTAAATTTACCGTTATGTGAAAACCACATTTTGCATGAAATTTCTTTTTTCATAACTCCGGCACCCCTTTAGATAGGAACCTGAAATTTTGAGACAAGAAAGAACTTTTAGAATTAGTATAAGTTTCCTCAGAAAATTTTTTGGTAACGGCCCCTCTTTAAGAGTTATTACGCCTCAAAAATTGAAAATTTGCTATTTTTAGACACCTGTAACTTAGGCACCTGTAAAAATTTTTCTTCGGCAAGACATGAAAATGAAAGCTACAATAATATATTTTTACGTGTGTGAAAGGTTTATTTTAGTTGTAAAGGGTTCCAAAGCTGCAGCTCTTCAAAATTGTAAAAAAGCTCCATTTTCAGATGTATATATCTCGGGCTTTGCGTAATAGTTTTGCAATCTAAAACCGGTAGGAGATCGAAAATTTTATTATCTATATAAAACAATATCAAAATTATGTAATATTTTGTAATTTACGATTTAAATTTACCGTTATGTGAAAACCACATTTTGCATGAAATTTCTTTTTTCATAACTCCGGCACCCCTTTAGATAGGAACCTGAAATTTTGAGACAGGAAAGAACTTTTAGAATTAGTATAAGTTTCCTCAGAAAATTTTTTGGTAACGCCCCCTTTTTAAGAGTTATTACGCCTCAAAAATTGAAAATTTGCTATTTTTAGACACCTGTAACTTAGGCACCTGTAAAAACTTTTCTTCGGCAAGACATAAAAATTAAAGCTTCAATAATATATTTTTACGTGTGTTAACAGCTTTTCTTAGTTATATAGGATTCCGGACTTACGGCCCCTCAAAATCTCAAAAATGTCCTATTTTCAAGTTTTTTCTTATTACATGAAATTTTCAAATTTTTGTGTAAGTCACACTTCTAAACAATTTGTATTGAGTTTTGGAAATGTGCGCTTTTAAAAACCGTTGGTTTACATTCTACCTTGTTTTAATTTAAAAAAAAAAATCTAAAATTTCGTTTTTTATTTATATAATTATCAGAATAACTATAAGTACTCGTAATTTAAAAATTACAGAAAATAGAATAACTATAAGTACTCGTAATTTAAAAATTACAGAAAAATTTCGAGTACTTATAGTTATTCTGATAATTATATATAGTTATTCGAGTACTTATAGTTATTCTGGTAAGTACTCGTAGTAAGTTTAATTATATTACAAAAAAGCAATAAAACAACTTATAGGTTAAATTTACATATTATATCTAACTATAAATCTCTATAGGAAAGAACTTAATAAAAATAAATAAATATGTAAAAAACATGTTAAAATTATAACTGCTTTTGACAATCATTTTATGTCAAAATGTGATAACTATACATAGAAATTTTTGTCAGTCATATATAATTGATAACAATTTATATAACAATACATATTATATATGTATAAATACATATATACAAATACAATATTTAATGGAAAATAAATATTAATTTTTTTTTATAATATGTATATATATATATATATAGATAAGATTATATATTGACTATAAATATTAATGTATATATATAATATTTAAATGATAGCGGGGATTAGATTAATATAAACATCCTTTAATCATTAGATAAGATTAAAAAAATAAAACAAAAAATTTGTAATGACAACCATTTTTTATTTTAAATATTTTCTATATAATATATGTATATTATATAAATTTTTGTTGCGATAAAATGTTATTGACATTAAATGAAATAATACATAATATATATATGTATGTATGTAAATATACATATATAGGTATAAATGTTTTTTTTTTTTTTTTTCGTTATCTTTTATTCTTGTCAGTAACATCATCTGTTGCTATAATGATTTTAATATTCTATCAAATTTTATAAATACTTACATATTTATTATTAATTTAATAGATTGCTTAATCTTTACGAACAAAAAAATTATAAAACCTATGAGATTATAAATTTAATCTATAAATCTGTATAAATAATTGAAAATTGTTTTTATTAAATGAACATTTTGTATTTTGTAGCATTATAACATTGTTTATTTTAAATCAACTTAGAATAGAAAATGACAATAATCTTAACCTGAACTTAAGATCTCAGAATGTACTCTATATACATAGATAGTTAGTATAATCATTTGGTGATTAGATTTGGAAAAAAAAAACTGACAAATATAGGTTAAAAGATTAAAAAAATGTTTATTATTTCATTTTAAGTTACATTTAATTTTTTTTACGTATTAATGAATGCGTAATAAAATCTGAATAAGTTAATTAAAATTTTTTGTTTTATGTAAATTATTTTGTTTATTTTTTATTTATGATTTTATTTAATTGTTTATATTAATATAGATAAAAATCTAGCCAATGGTTTAATGGTTAAGATACTGGATTTTCTTTCGAAAGGTCTAATATCCCGATTGGGTCATATAGATTAACGAAAATAATATTAATATAAGGGGCCTCGATGGCCTATTGGTTAAGCACTTGGCTCTATCAAATATAGTGTAATATCATATAATAGAACAAAAAAAGATCCCCCTTCTTTATGGATATATTTATATAACAAGATTTAAAAAAGCGATAATAGATGGCGCAGATATAAAAATTTGTTCGTATCAGTTTTCTACCTCAGCTACAGTTGAGTAATCACCTGTTTGGTGATACTAATGATTCCACAAAGTCAAATATGCAAATAAATGACTTTAAGTTTATAATCAAATATGAATAATAAATGGCTTTGTGGATGTCCTATGCTCCTTATAGTAGCAGAAAAAAGAAAAAAAATATATATAGAAGCTATATCTATTAATTTAAACCCAAATTAGGGAATACCATAATTTTCATATGAACATAAAATTTTAAGTTTATACTTATTTTTGTATATAATTATAGTAAATTTCAAACCTATATATCTAGCATCTCAAGGTAAAACATACCTTTTGATCTTTCTGAAAATATAAATCTACCAGAAAATAAAACATATTATTAAATTAATAAAATTTCAAAAATAATAAGAGCTGAACTTTAAAATGCTGAATTGTATAAATATGAATGCTTTAGTAAAACTTAGAAACATTTAACACAAGTTACAAGTTTTAACAAGTTAATAATTCTTTAAATATTAAAAATGTATTATTTGTGTAAAATCTCTAAGTATGTCTTTTGTATATATATATTTTTTTTTAATATTTCTTATGACACAAGAAAGAAATCGCAGGTTAATAAGAATCTAAGCTTTACTATTTCCAGTAACACAGTAGTTTCCATGCTCTTCTACTTTGAAACATTTCTCACTCTAAAAAAATAGGATGCCTTGATCATCAGAAATTGGTTAAGTTAGTGATTCCAACAACTCAGTACCCGTCTGTATATCGTTACGTGCAATTGAATTAAAATTCTCGATTATTATTTAATTTTTTTTTTTTTAATTTTTGATAAAAATATCCCGAATATTCGGAATAAAAAATTTTAAATTTATTTTAGGAGTGGAGTTTTATCTTATCCATGAGTTAATATTGAATTAATTTTTTTTTTTTTCTGTTTTTATATTATTCACTTTTATCTTAAGTTTAACAGGAAATTTTTATGTAAATAATATAATTTTTATCTTACATTAAATGTTTTTTGTAGTTTTTGTACTATTGCTTTAGTTTTCATAAAATTTCATAAACATGAGATAGGAAAAAAAAATTTTTTTTTGACCTTCAATCTATAGTAGATAAATTATGCATATTATTTTATTTATTTACACTAAAGATAGTTATTATTATTTTAAGATTTAAAAATTACGTAATACTACTTTTAAGTTATTTGACTAACTCAGATTGTGAGAAAGTATAATAATATAATATGTAATGATGATGAGAAAATGACCTATCAATTCTCTTAAAAAAAATATTAATCATATATATACACAAAATAATCAACAATTAAATCAATTTGAAGTTGATTTGTTCAACCATACTAATTTTGATTCCCGCTACTGTAGAATTAAGCAAATGATTACGTATATAGAGAAACCACTAAATTAGCTATAAAGATCCCAATTATGAAATTGCATACAATTATCTAAAAACTTTTAAAATTTACCTAGTCAATATAGCGATAAAAACGCATTATGAGAAATCGGTAAGGGCAGATAAAAATTTACCATCTTAGAATTGGTTACAAGTAACAAAAAAACATCTTTCTGGAAAAGCAGACCTCCTCCTTATGTCCGAAATGCAGACACACTCTCTCTATTAAAAATCTTTTCACTCAGAGTCCAACTACACGTTTTTTTTTTTGTTTAAAAACAATAACCTAGACATACAATACATATTTGTTTCAACTACATTTTAAAAAAAAATATATCAATCAATAAAGTAAAAATATCAGATACAGTATCGTAAAATAGATTAACAGAATTCAAACTAAAATTAAGATAACAAAAAATTTAAAATCAAGCACTTAATTTAAACTCATCCCAAAATGATTTACTAAGGTCATTTTAGACTGCGTTTAAATTAAATGCTTGATTTTATTACTAATATTTTATATTGTAATTGTCATACTCATACACAATATTTGAAAAAATAAATAAATCAATTTAATTAAGAAAAACTTTAATCGTACGTTTTATTTTTATATTTATCGATCCCCCATATAAATCAAACATTGTACCATAAGTTCATAATACATTGTACCATAATATCATAGTACACAACCAAAGAGAACTGGCGCGTTGATCTTATTGATGTCGTTCGAGATTTCCACCTACCCTCACAAAAAAAAAAAAACTAGTGAAAAATTATAAGAAAAGTTGTTATAATTTAAAATCAAGCAATATAAGTTTTATTATTTATATATTTATAAATAAAAATTGTTTAAGAATCTTCTTTTTACAGATTTGGGTTAAAATTCTAAAAATATAATACTAAATTTAAAATCGTAAATTTAATACATATACCAAAAATGCTAAAATCCAAAATTATAAAATCTGGAGTTAGGAACAATATTTATGGCATTATGGCGTTAGCAGCAATATTTATTAAGAAAATTTGGGTGGTCGTAAATACACAAAATCAAATACATAAAATAAGAAAATTCAATTTTATTTTTTCGTCGCAAAAAAAAAAAACTCAAAAAAAATTTATTTCAAAAATTAATTTTCCCTTGTAAGTAAAAATTTCATTTTCAATAAGAATTAATTTTTGGCGGATAAAATACATTTCAGAAATGAATTAGTTTCTCTGGACATTTTTTTTTTATTTTTTTTTTTAAGTTAGTCCTAAAAAACGTAATGTAAATTTTCTTTTAGTACAGAAAATGTCAAAGTTTAGCAGTATAACCAAAACTTATATCTAACTTTTGCTAACCCTGATTTTGTGACTCAAAATACAATATTTATCTATTTATTAATTATTTACTGGACTTATATACAATATTTACTGGTTATTTTTTTTAAAGGCTCTTTACCCATATTATTAAAAGGAATACTACTATTAATTTATATATAGGCATATTATTTATTTTGTTTATATTTTATTTACATTATATGTATAATATTTATACTATATTTGGTACTTTTTAGCCATTTTCCTTCAAATTAAAGAAAAACTTTAAAATCAAATATATTAATAAACTTTGGGATTTGTTATTTTTTTTTTTGGAATTTTTTTTATCTTTGCAATGTTTTGTTTTGATAATGCGATGTTTTTGTCTATAAATTACAGATAGTTTTAACTGTCAAAAAAAGATTATTAAGAGATGTAGTTAAACAACATTTGTGCACCATTTTAGATACACTGATTATAAGTGCGTTAAATTGAACCTTTTCATATTAAAATTATTAAAAAAACTATAAATTTAGTTAACAATACAGTTTTCTGTTACCATTGATAATTTAATTTTAATACCAGGCTTCTAGTTAACAATATAGATACATATTTCCTTAAAATTTCGTTTTATATTTTTGGTGAAAAAATGATTGGATTGTTCTTTATACAATACATTTTGAAATGTAATTTTCATTTTTTATATTAATTTTTTTTTATTTGAGGTTAGTTGTACACATTGAATTTTATTTACTTTATATGTTTGTTTATAAATATGTAATAAAATTTTTGTTAACTTAAAAATATTAAATAAATATTTAATGGAATATAAGCTAATTGAATAGCAAACATTGATTATATTTTAGTAGGTATTAAAGGTATAGGATATAATTTATTAATACATCTCTAACTTAATATTTTTATTTTTTTATCAATAAAATTTTTGGATTTTTTTATTTACAGGTAAAATTAATTTTATTTTTATTTGGAATATTATCGAATAAAATATTGAATTTTTGGATAATGTGATACGCTGAAAATTAAACGCACAGTAAAAAATTAATTACTACACAGATTAATTTAATAGAAAATAAATCTACAACACAGTAAATTTAGACGAAAGTTACGGTTAGTTATCTTAATTGTTCAAAAATAATGGTATTATTAACTGGTATTATTAAAAGTGAATCAGAATTATTTAGTGTATTTTTGCTTTTTTCCAGAATTTTTGAAAAATTATACTTTAAAACTTTTTCCAGAACGTTTATCATTGTATTAATAAAATTTTATAGCCCTGAAAAGGCTTGTTTTTTTATTTTTGTTATTTTTTAACCGGTTCACCATTACTAAACATTACTAATAGTAATTAGCATTTAGTGTGTGTTTACTTTATTTATAAAGCAAAAACTAATTTTTTACTGTACACAATTAACTTAGTTGAATTTTTATTTTACTGTGCAAAAAAATCTTTTTTACTGTGCAAATAGTCATTTTCTACAACACGTTCAATAAATTTTACTGGAGGTATTTTAATTTTTTTACTGAGCCTTTCTCTTTTTTAACCTAGTAACTATTTTGGTATTTTTTACTACCTCGTTAAATTCTAGCCAATGTGATATATAGTTGTCTAATAAGATATGATGTCATTAGTACAAATTTTACAAAATTTTTTTTATAAAATTTGTGATATCATTCAATTTAAAAAATTTAATTTTAATATAATATAAAATTTTCTTAATTTATTTTCCTTTTAAAACTTTTGTTTAAAGTAATTGTTTTGCTTTTTAGCGTTTAACCATAATATAATTTTTAGTGCTTTTTAGAATAGATTTCTAAAAACATAAAAAGAGTTCTAAAAATTAATATTGCAGCAAAAACTAAGTTTCTTAAATAAACGAAATTTTATCAGAACGAATAAAAGTCAATATAATAATATTTTTAAACTTTTTTTTTTTCCGACTTACTTTCTGACTTTTATTTTAGTTTTGTACGTCTAGAAATTCAAAAAAAAAATCCTTTTAATACTAAGTTCTTTGTACATATTAATACAGTCTACTTAAAAGTTCTCATTTTTTTTCATTGTGTAACTAATTATTCAACACTCAATTTAACCATATTCTAAAAAAGTATAAGAAAACATCAACAAACAGACAAAAAAACAGTAAAAATCTTTAGATTTATTACGCAATTTATCACTTTTCTCATAAAAATTAATATGTATATACATTTATACATTATATTGATTTACATATTTATTTATATATATATGTATATTTTATATATACTTATATATAATATATATAAATAAAAAACTACCGCTCCATTTTCAATTCCATGGATTTCAAATACAAACATATATCACTAGCCCTTAAAAGAAGGAACAATAAACTCTTAAGAAAAAAGTACGTGAAAATTAGACAAATATTAAACCAAATCAAATGAAAATTACCTATGAAGCATATTTGTGTTGTGCGAAAAAATAAAAAGAAAGAAACAAAGAATAAAAAAAAATGAATTTCCATAACTGTATATCATAAAGAAAAAAAAGAAGAATTTCAAGAGTGGCAACATGCATACGAATGAATTGAAATTAAAAAAAAATAATATAAAAAATAAAAAATAAAGTTTTTCCCGCTATACATTTTAACCCACACTAATGTGCGTAATAACAAATACATATTTATGTATACGTATAAAATAAATAAGAAAATTTCATTATATGTATATGTATGGAGTTATATACCAGCAAGGAAAAAGTTGATTCCAATTTCCAAACGCCACTTTCTTGCCACTCCTATAAGTAGCATAGAACATCCACTAAGATATTATACAAGAATATGAGACGTTTCTTTTATTTCTACGCCATCTAATGTCTATTGCAATATAATATTTATAATTTATAAGACATATATACTTATTTTTTAATTTAATTATATTATACTTAATTATATATTATAGGAAAACTCTATATTATTTTTTATTAATCTATATGACCCAGCCGGGGTTCGAACCCGAGACCTTTCGTATGAAAAGCCTTAACAACTAGACCACTGGCTGGATAAATGCATTGTATATAAGCTATGTAATAATTGTGTATAAAACTCTAAAATTAAATTCTATAGTTAAAAATTAAATATTTTTAAATAAATCATATTTATAATCACAAAGGCAAATAGAAACTGCCAATAAATTATTAAAAATAAATAGAAAAAATTTTTATCTTATATCCACTGAATTAAAGGATTAAAAATCTCAAAAATTAATAATAAACACACTGACATATATATATGGTAGTTAAAAATAAACGCTATTCTTCAGTTTAGCAAAATGTCCTCTTTCAAATATCCTTTTTTTTTTTCTTTTGGGCACAATTTGCTCTAAAAACCCTCAAATAATCTATAATATCATGATCTCATATTATAATTTTGATAATCGAGATACAACTTTATCGTGTCTGTGTTTAGAGTCAGATCAATAAAAAGATTTTTAGTTGACTCACTGTTGTTACATATGTATATGACACATGCTAAAATATCACAATTATGTGGGAGTTAAGCAGAGGTCTATATACGAAAAACAACAATAGCAAAAAAAAAGAAAAAGAATGGTAAAAAGCAAAATCTTGAAATCCAAAAAAAAAAAACCGTTGTTTTTTTACCCGAACGAACATATAGTACACAAGAGTATAATAAATTTACTATTAAGTTTGTGATACATTGAAAGAGATGATCAATAGATATTGAAAAGTAACCTATTCATGCTTTTAAATTGAATTCTGAGAGAATCGTATCAACATTAGGATTACAATTTTGCACAATTCTAAGTTTATAAAACTCTGAGTTTCGTGTGGTACATTTAACCCGCGTATTTTTATAAAAATGTACAGAAATGTAATTGTAATTCTTCTACAAAATTTCGTTACAACAAAGCAACATGTTCAGATAGCTGCGAAATTTATATGCTTTATATCTTGGTACTTAAAAAAGCTAGATATCTGAAATTTTGCAAAAGATGATCAAGTTTTATGGCAATAAATTTTGTAAAATTTGTCTGGTTTCGCATAACGGGGTCCAGTAATTGTCATACAATTCCGAAATTTATATAAATATATCTCGGTACTTAATTAAGTCTGATAACTTCAATTTTATGGAAAAAAAATAAATGTATTAATACATGGTATCCTAAAGTTAACCCAGTCAACTCTACACTTTTCTTTGTTTTTTTTTTTTTAATATGTATAAAGAAATAGAAATTTATAAGTTTTGATAGTGCGTTGTAAGCAACAAGAATACAAGGATATTAAAAGCATTGAATTCTTTCATTTCTTTTGTTCATTTTATTTTTTTTTCATTTTTATTGAATTGATGATAAAGATGAGTTCTATTCAAGGATAATATTGGAAGGATTCAAGTGGAAGTTATGATCTGAATGTTAAGTAGTTATTAAAAATATTTTATACATACATTTATTGTGAACCAATATATATACATTTATATACATACATATGTATTGTATCATTTAAAAAGTTTTCTATTTATGACCATTTAGTTTTAGGTTTTATTCTTTTTTGCCGGGGTTTATTTTTTTTTTTATTTATAGGGTGAATAAAAATCAAAAAATTAAAATTCTACATGTTTCGTTAATATCAGAAGGAACGATCAACTATTTTTGGATTTATATTTCATTGTTATTATAATTCAAATATAATATTATTATTATTATTATGATGATGTTGATAATGATGATGATTAATTATAATGATTATCAAAAACATGATGATAAAAAAAGTTAAGTGGATTTTCTTATTTTTTGTTTTTGTTTTGTTTTTATAAAAGTCATTATGTTATAATTTAATAATATCAATAATGTGAAATAAGGATATTTGTATGCACAATAAGTTTGTTATTTGAACTTGAAGAAAGCATTATAAGCATATGGGTATTTTTTTAAATTAGCTTTATGTGAACATTGACATTGTTCTTTTGAATTATGTATTAAAATTTTATGTAAAATGGTGTGCCATTTTTCAATAAAATCATTTTGATAATATTTCTTAAAATCATTCTGTAATATTTACTAACAAATTTATCTACAAAGTTTCGTTAGAAACTAAGTTTTCGTTCTACTAAATCAATTTTAAATCATTTGTAAATGCTTACTTATAAACTAGTATTTTTATTTCGCATATTGTTTAGATGTTTTATAGGAAAAAAAAAATATAAAAAAATACTTTGTATATTATCTCAAGAAAATTTTTTTATATAAATACATACACATATATATATATATATTTCTTATAGTATGTATACGAAAACACCAAAAATTTCTGAAAACCCAAAAAACAAATTCCAAACACTAAATTTCAAAGTTAAAAATTTTCAAAATAAAAGATTAATACGGCGACAAAATCAGAATTTAATAATTTAGTTAACAAGGATTTTAACAGCGAACTTCCCACAGTAAGAAAATATGACATTTGAATAAAACACTCGACTTTGATTTTATCTGTATTAAAAGAAAGCATATTTTTTAATAACATTTTCATTGATGAAATTTATTTTGTCCGGGCCAAAAACAATTCTTATGAAAAACAAGTTTTATCTTTATACAAGAAATGCCCGAACAAAATTAAAGTTCGTACAAAAAAGGAAAAATCTTTAGAAAACTTGAAATAAAAAATTGTTCACACGGAGAAACTTTATTTTTTTTTTTTTTTGTAAAACGAATCGCGAAAATTTTGCATACATTTATATAAAAGTAAATTTTGTTAGCATCGAACAATATAAATCTTATGTATGTGATTATATAGTTGATGGGAATAAAATTCACGGGGTAAATCTTTATAACAAATATTATTCTTAATAAAAGTATTTTATAATTTCGGATTTTATAATTTGAGATTAAATATTCAACTCTTTATATATTTATATAAGTTCATAAAACTTTAAAACAAAAAAATAAACTACAACCGAAATAAATGATGCCTAACTACAATTGACATTATAAATCCGTGTCATTGAAAAGTGTAACATATCTTAATATCAAAAAATAAAAATCAAGGAATATTAAATTGTTTATTCAGAGTTTATTCAATTGTGATGAATGGTAATATTTATCTTCCATATTAACATTTAAATGTTTGTGAAGTACTTTACTAAAATGGCACAAACCATAAATTTTATACGAAAAAACTTATAATCCATACATAATTAATATTTTATTATTAACAAAAAAAAAAAATTAATTAAGAAAAAACTCTAAAAAAGGTTAAGATTTAAGGGTTCTAAACCCTAAAGTTTTTTTTTTAATAAATATTTATTAAAATAGAAAAAAATCTCCTTACAATTAATTTGTAATAAGATTGAAAAAAAACTATCGCTTTAACATTTATTGTAGTCTATAATCTAATATTACTTTCAATTTAGAAAATCTGAAAAATTTTTAAATATCTAATGATTTTATTGAAGCACCACCAATATGCCATTAAATAAGGTTAATTTAAATCTTACAATTACATCACATAAATGTATAAACTAATGATTGTCTCCTTATAGAACTTTCATTTTACTCTCATGATTTTCTACACGCTAGGAATGGATTCATTTATATTAATGTAGGTTTAGCTAAATGAGAGAGGAAAAACGAAAAGACAATAGATTATTAAGGGAGAATTTAAAAGGTGGGAAGTAAATTAAAAACAAACCTAAAAATGTTCTTCTTGAATTGTTGCGAATTGTGTAGTGAAATATTATTGACAGATGGGAACATATTTGATGTGAAAGATGTTCCACATTTTAACAGTTCTCACAACGAGTTTCCATAGCCTCTTTTAAACCTAGAATGGTTTACTTCTAGTTTTGTCAATTTAAATTTCTATAGAATTCATAAGCCTGATAATTTTTTTATTTACACAACATGTGAAGCTAACAATCAATATTTAATGATATTAGCCAATAAATACATCTTTGCATCTTATGTTTAACTATTAATTGCAATAAATGATCTTTTGAAGGCAAAGCAAAGAACCAGAAAAATTTTAAAATATTTACTTCAAAAAGTTTTTAATTTCTATTAAAAAGCTGCTGATGTTATTTTCTTGCATGATTTCCACAAAAAAAAAAAAAAACAAATTATAAATCTTCCAATCTCAATATTATGTCTTTCAAGCACCATAAACATTTTTGATTATTATTTTATTGACTTTTTTTGAACTAATATTGAATTTTTTTAATATGTAAAAAAAAAAAGAAAGAAAAAAACGCCGACATATACACATAAAAAAACACCACAAAAAATTAGTCATTCTTATACAAAGGAAATTCAGAAATAAATAAAATATGTATATTTAATTTTTATTTCCCCTTCTATATTTTGCGGAAAACAAAAGATTTTTTTTTTTTATATTTTGCTTACAAAATAAAACAGTGATATACGTACACTAATATGAAGAGTAAACCAACCCACTTCTTTTTTAATTTGTTATTATTTAGAGAAACACTCTATGACGTATGTGCATGCATGCTATCTACTTCCAAAACATGAATAAGAATATCCTTTCATAAATTTGATGTATATGTATACACATATATTATGTTAAAATACGGTTATAATAGTGAAATAAATAAAAAATAAAATATTTAATTCCTTTTCCACCTCTATTACCTCCCATACTTCATCATCATAGAAGTACACAAAAAATAAAAATCCATTCAGACTACATGCATATGAGATTTTTTTTCATTATTTTAGTATCCTTTCATATGATTTTAAAACGTATACATTCTCGTACAGTATTTTGTACATATACACAAAAATAAAAGGATTTGATTTTCTTTATTAAAAAATTGTAAAAGTTTTTATTGATTTTTTTGTACTTTGTTTGTTTTTTTTTTTATATTAATATAATATTGTACATAATATGTATACATATTTCCAAATATGTGTTAAGTTTTGTATATTAAGTCTACCAGAAAGATTTATCCATTTTTTCGTAATATTAAATTAAAACAAGGTAGAATGTAAACCAACGGTTTTTAAAAGCGCACATTTTCAAAACTCAATACAAACTGTTTAGAATTGTGACTTGCACAAAAATTTGAAAATTTCATGTAATACGAAAAAATGTGAAAATAGGACATTTTTGAAATTTTGAGGGGCCGTAAGTCCGGAACCCTATATAACTAAGAAAAGTTGTTAACACGCGTAAAAATATATTATTGAACCTTTAATTTTCATGTCTTGCCGAAGAAAAATTTGTACAGGTGCCTAAGTTACAGGTGTCTAAAAATAGCAAATTTTCAATTTTTGAGGCGTAATAACTCTTAAAGAGGGGGTGTTACCAAAAAATTTTCTGAGGAAACTTATACTAATTCTAAAAGTTCTTTCTTGTCTCAAAATTTCAGGTTCTTATCTAAAGGGGTGCCGGAGTTATGAAAAAAGAAATTTCATGCAAAATGTGGTTTTCACATAACGGTAAATTTAAATAGTAAATTACAAAATATTACATAATTTTGATATTGTTTTATATAGATAATAAAATTTTTGATCTTCTGGCGGTTTTAGATTGCAAAATTATTACGCAGAGCCCGAGATATATACATCTGAAAATGGGGCTTTTTCGCAATTTTGAAGAGCTGCAACTTTGGAACCCTTTACAATTAAAATAAACCTTTAACACACGTAAAAATATATTATTGTAGCTTTAATTTTTATATCTTGCAGAAGTAAAATGTGTACAGGTTCCTAAGTTACAGGTGTTTAAAAATAGCACATTTTCAATTTTTAAGCCCTAATAGCTCATAAACAGGGGGTGGTCCGAAAAAATTTTCTGAGCAAACTTATACTAATTCTAAATTTTGAGGCAAAATACTAATTCTTTCTTGCCTCAAAATTTCAAGCTTCTATCTAGAAGCGTACCGGAGTTATGAAAGTAGAAAAATCATGCAAAATTTGGTTTTCACATAACGGTAAATTTAAATACTAAATTTAAAAAGATTGTATAATTTTCATATTAATTTACAAAGATAAAAGAAATACCTGTCGAATGACGTTTTCAGATTGAAAAAATCTTAAGCAGAACATAAGATATATGCATTTAAAAATAGGGCTTTTTCAAAGTTTGAGGGGCTGTAGCTCCGTAATGGGGGGGGCTACATGAAAAAGTTGTTCCACAAAATTATTTTTTTTATGAGACCTACCTATGGTTAAAATTTTTTTTCTCTATCTTTAACGGTGTAGAAGTTTTGTAAACAGACGGACGGACGGACGGACGGACGGACGGACGGACAGAGTGAAACTAATAAGCACATTTTTTCAAAATTTTTTTGGAAATGTGCTAAAAATGTAAGTTTTTAAATTTGTATATTAAATTTAAAATGTAAGTTTTTTAATTTAATATTAAATTTAAAATGTAAGTTTTTTAATTTAATATTATAAATTAAGTTTTCTTTGCCTAAATACAGAATGCATTAATAGTAGAGCTTTTATATCATCTTAAATCGCAATGATTTATTTACATTGGTCTTGATTTATACAATCACCTTCACCATCTTAAAATTAGCTGTAGAACAAAATCCTATGTGAAGGTTAAGGAGAATATATTAATTAGATAATATTTTAGAAACATAATATTGATATTGGAAGATCCACCTTTGTTAGTACAAACGAATTTTTCATGGTATAATAAATTTTCCATTAAATTTGTGACATCTTAAAGGGGACGATATATAGATAATATGACAAAATATATATAATATATTCTTATTCAGAATAGAATTCAGAACCAGTTTAGCCACGTACGTTAATTCTTTCACACGATTAATGAAAAAATAATGAAGGTACGATTCTGTATTTTTTAGCATGGTAACCATGGTAACATTTTAAGTTTCACTATTGAAATTGAACAAGCTAGATCGACGGGATCAAATAGTTGCCATACAACATCTTTCTTTATATGGAAATAACTCAGTACAATTGAGTGAAATTTTGTGAAAAGTAGTCAAATTTTATGCCAATAACTTCTATGAAATTTAAATCTTTTCGCAATGGCTTCTGCAAAATTTAATTGTTCTAGAATCTAGAGCAACAGGTTCAGCTACCTGTCATACTATTTCTTCTTTAGTTTTGGGCATAATTCAGAGTCTATATAAGCTAAATTTTATGCCAAATCATGTTTCTACAAAATGTATTTAGTCTAAAGAAGCAGGTTCGAGTAGTTTTCATACAACTTCAAAATTTACATAAAAATATCTTGATACCTAATTGACTTATAAATATCTGAAATTTTGTAAAAAGTGATTCAATCTTATGGTAACAGCATATAAATACTATTATACGGGTAACCTAGAGTTAAAACAGCCAAACATAGCCTCGTTTAGAATATATTTAATTGCAACACTGTATCTCACGTTTTAAGTTCAGAGTAAGGATCAGAGTCAAAATATGATTCAGAAAAGAGATCTCGAATCAAAATAGAATCGGAATTAATTTTACAATAATATGATAATGATATAATAAAAATGTAAATCTAAATTCAAATATAAATATAGAAAAATAAATAAACTCTCACATTTATAATTTCCCGCAGTCTTAATACATATTATACATATTTATTTTCAACTTAAAATTCAAATCTGGATGTATAACAAAGTTACATTTAATTTTACTCGATGGTACATATTAAATTTTACAAATTATAAAATAAAAATACATTTGTATGAACTATGAATGTACTTTTTTATGTACTAGGATATAATATTATGCACTAGATTATAGTGAAAGCTGGTAAAAGTTTATTCAAAGGATTTAAAAAAAGAAAAATTTTAAATTTTCTTTTTTTTATAGTTTTTATTTAGTTATTTTTTAATAACTATGAATTTAATTTTAATTGAGATAATCAAAAAAAAAAAAGGAAATTAAAAATGTTTTTTTAAGAGTAAAAGATTAAAATATAAATTAGAATAAATAAATATACAATAAATTTATGAAAAGAAAAAAAGAATTAAAAACAAAATACATAATTATAAACGGATACACTATATAGTATAGTGCGCCATTTATGTATTAGAGTTTATATGGCTTTAAAATTGTAATATAGACTTGAAATGAAAAAGTTTTTAAAAGATTGATTAAAAAAATTTATATAAATTAAAACAAATAAAATGATAGAAGATAAAAAATTAAAAGTTGGATTTCAGTTGAATTAAAAAGAAAATTATAATATACTAGATAGAACCGGCGTAACATACGCCAGTCTGGTAATCTAGAAATAATATTGGTTTTTTGTCACTTAACTTTTAAATAAAATAAAAAGAAATATCTTTCTGTTCTAATATATTTTTTATTTGTCTTAAAAACTTTTTTTGAGAACTATGTTCCCTTCATCAATTAGAATACTTAACATTTTACAATAAGAATAATTTTTTTTTTTTAATACATTTCTCTCCCACATATATGTGGACAAGAAATTATACAGCCTTTCCTGTTCAGGAGTGGCTGTAAATGTCGTAATGGGGAATAACTCTTACGACGTACACTCCCTCGGTATTTACAGTATATTTTATAAGCTCTTACCCACTATAGGCCACTGAGGCCCCAATAAGAATAAATTTAAATAAACGTAAAAATCTAGAAAACAACACTGAGAAAATTAAAGAAAAATTTTGCAGTGGGAGTTTAGGGACGGCAGCCGCCATTCCTTCAAAAATAATTTTTTTTCAGAAAAATGTCGTATCAAATTCACTATTTTTTAAGTGAAATGTCAAAATTGAATGCTTTTGCCTGTATGCAAGGATATAATTTAGTATTGATTTTAGAGTTGGAGTCAAAATCAGGGTTTCAATAATTTTGTAGTGAGGGTTCTCAAAATTAATTATTTTTCATATGGAAATGTGAAAATTTAATTTTTTTTTAATCAAATTGACATAATGTGTGCATACTGTAAGTATAACTATTAATAGTTTGAATCAAAATCACAGTATTCCCCTTTTCCGGAATATTTATATCCATATATGCTTGTCTTTGCGAGATTTTGAAATTTCGGAATTTTGATTTCGGGGTTTCGTAATTTCGAGATCTTATTTTAGGGATTTTGAATTCAGAATTTTGATTTTCGGAGTTTTTTTTTGGGATTACGTACCCAACGCTATAAATTTTTAATTTTTTATTCTTTGTTTTTGTTATGTGTAGTATTAGTTTTTGCTATGACAGATATTGTTTCAAACGTTTACTTACGGCTTTTATAGAATAGATAATTAAAAATAAAATAATAATCATTTTAATTAAGTATACAGACAGTAGAAACAATGAAACAATGCACTTTCAGTAAATACTTATATTATTTTTTTTTTTAATTTAATTTATTTTTTTAGATAATATGTCGTGAAAATAAATACTTGATGATAACTTAATCTTTATTAGAGTGAATAAATACATTCCATTCATACAGACATTCTTAAAAAGAAATTAAAAATCCACTTAGCATTAAAAGAGTTTACCCTATAGCATTGTTTTTAAAAGCAAATCTATTCTTAATAATCTTTCTATATTTTTTAATCTTTCTATCAATCTCTCAATTTTCACGTTCAATTTATTTGAATCATTGGTTGCTGTTTTTTTTACGCGCTATACAAACTCTAGGAAAGATGTCATTTATACAACATTAATTTAAGTTTAAATAAGTGAAAGACGAAGTAAGAGAGGAAAATAAGATAATAGAAGAGAATTGGAATGTAAATTGGCAACGGAACATGAAAAGGTTCATTTTGAAAAATTGTAGAATGGATTGTGATTCATATTTTAGCAGGTCTTACAATAAATCAGTTCCCACAACAGTTCAGTTTTAACCTATCTAAGATTTCTACGGTTTAGAATACAAAGAGGCATTATTGATTTCCATTCAATAGAACAAAGTGTCATTACCTCAAAATATCTATAGATAATACTGCAATATTTCGACAAATATTAAAAGGAGTAAGAATTACTTGAATGACGGAAACATCGCGGAATAAAACGCGATTTCGAACTTTATCGAGATAACTCAATGAATTTTGTGGAGCATCAACCCAAATGTGAGGATTGTAATCCATCATATGTTTAGTTGGTTTATGATAGTCAGATATCTAGAAGAAAAATAAACTTTACAACGAGAAAAAAAAAACCAAATATTTTACATCATTCTTAGCTACCTCAAAAATATTCTATAGCATTTTTTCATTGAGCTGCATGCCTAAAATATTAAGATTTTTCGACCATAGAAGAGATTCTTTTTGAAATCACAAAGCCGGATCAAATTGATTTCTTTTGTAAGAAAGTACACAGCTTTGAGTTTTAGGGATTTTAAAGCCAACTCAATTTGCTAAGTCCCAATCAACTATTATTGATAAAAGGTGGATGACAAACGTAGTCAACACGTTTCTATAATTTTATTTATGAATTCTCTTTTTTTGACCATCTTAGAAATACATATATGTATTTTTTTTTTATTTTCCAATATTTTGACCACTTTCGTCATTAAATTTAGTAAACTTAAAATAAGAACACTAAAGGGGCTTCGGTAGCCTAGTGGGTAGGCGTGTGGCGTATTAACCGAAGGAGTGTGGGTTTGATCCCTGCACAGGTCGTAAGTGTTTTTTTCTTTACATATCCCCCTTACGACCAAATATAATATAAATATACAGTATATAATATAAACAAAATAAATAATATTAGTATATAATTTAATAATAGTATAAAAACCTATAATGGACTTTAGTAGCGGATGGTTCAATAATATTGCATTACATTTATGTATGTAATATTAATATAAATAAATAAATAAATAAGAACACTAAAGTAAAAAAATTATTTTATTAATTTTATGCCAACAGGGGGGTCGTTAAATTGTTTTAAATTTTGTTGAATGGAAAAATTATTTTTATTTTAAAATATTGTCCGCTAGAAAATTTTATGCCTACATTTGATTTTTTCTCAAATATTGGCGGTAAAGTTAAGGAAAAATAGTTTCAATATAAACTATGATTTGAAAACGAGCTTTGATAAAATTTAATAAATAAATCATTATTTTGTTTTTGATAATCTAGACTAGATTTTAAAAATACATTTTTTTTCCCATTTTTTTTTTAGTTTAATATGTGTATTAATAAGGTAAAATATAATATTTGTAAAGGATTTCAAATAAAATACAAAATAAATTTAGAACTGCAAAAAAAAAAACACAAAAATAATAAAAATAAATTCAAAATAATACAAAATACAAATAAATTCAAAAAGGAGAAACCCTTTATCAAAAATTTGAAAGATAGCAATTATCCTATAAGATATAAAATAATAAATATAATACATAAGTATAATATTAAATAGAAAATTTTAAATGGAAACTGCTAAAAAGAAAAGGCAAAATAAAAAAAAAAAGAATTATGTCCTGTCACTAAAATAAAATATATAGTTTTTAAACATGCATAATAAATTTAAGGATTTTCTGCTGAGATTTTCAGTTTTCTTACTTTCATTTTCTTTTTGTTTCCCTTTTTAACAAATTATAGAAGTTTTATTCTTTAATTTAAATTTAAAGTAAAAAAGTTTACTTTAAGTTTTTAAATAAAACAAAAAATATCAAAAAGCAGAAAAACTCTTAATATCTGCTATTGTTTTTTAATTGGAAGCTTCATTATATATTTAGGAACTATCTATTAAGGCTTTTTATATTAGATTTATTTTTGTTTGAGGAAAAATAATCTTTATTAACATTCATTTTCCTAACTAAAGAGCACAAATTAATAATCCTATTCAGGTTGGACCTTAAACAAAGTGATTTTTATTCCTATAATTTCTGATAAAAATAAACTTGATATAAAAAAAATTACTGTGATTTCCAAAACTTAAAATCAAAATTATTATTATAAGTAAGATAAGTAACATTATTTTTAATTTTAGCTTATGTTGTTTGTTTGTACGTTTATATTACTTCATTCCATTTTATAATGATAAATTCAACTTCGAGGTCCTTCTCCTTTCGCATATCTGAAAGGACGCATGCCTAACTTTCTTTTTAAACTTTTTTGTAATTAGTAAATATAATATTTTTTGATTAAAATTATTTTTAAAAAAATTTGGCAAAAACGGTCTTACTTAATCTATATCTAATCTTAATCTATATAATATAATATATAATATTATATAGTATATAATATAGTAATTTAATCCTTATTTTTATTTATACTAAATATATTTTAAATTACAATATTATACAATTTTTATTAAATTTTATGTTTTATCAAATGAAACAGGCAAATTTTAAATTGCTTCTTATCACTTACAATCCTTTTTATATCCTTAACAAAAAAAAGAAAATTATTAAAAGAAATTATAATAAAAAAAATTTCTAAATTCCATTATTCTTCTTTTTTTTTTTTGTGTTTATCCATAAAGTATTAAATTTATTAGATCTTTTTCATATAAGCACATATCCTATTATTATCGAACAAAAAACAAAAATTTATTATTAAAATACATTTCTTGTATACTATATGAATACATGTATGTTTACTTCCAGAAAAAAATCCTTAATATCTGCTTTATATATAAATAAATATATATGAGTAAATTTAGATAAGTATATAGGTATATACAATTTTGCGGATAGAATATTTAATTCGATCAAACTTAGTTGTAGTAATTTCTGTATAACACAATAAGAGTTGTCGATTTGTTGTACTTTGTTATATTGCTATAAGGATCAAATTATTGCAGTATTCTATATTACAGAAGGTATAATATAAAATTAATATAACAGTTTGGTTTTAATAATTTTGGCTAATATTTTATTAAACGATGAATATAATTTAATAATTTTTTATAAAATGAAACCTATTTTCTTAAAAACTAAATGATTAAACATTTTAATCTTTAGTGATTAACATATATTATATATATATATATTTTATATATTATATATATATATATATATATATATTATTTATATATATATACTTATATATGTATTGAAATGTAGTGAAAATATTTTAAGAATTTTTTATCAAAACATAATTCTGTGAAATATGCTTCTATTCTGTGTGTTCCCATCTATCAATAATGTTTCATTCTACAATTTGCAACTATTCAAATATACCTTATATATTTCTAATTTACCCTCCGACTGACTCTTAATATGCTTTTTCCCTCCCGTTTTTCCTTTCCCATTTAGCTAAACCTACATTAGTAGAAGGGATCCATTCCTAATGTTTAGTTAGTGTGTTAAAAAACAATGCCACTGTAATATAGCATGTCACTGTAATATTATAACTCATTTATTGAGGCTTCAAACAATTAAATGGCAATTTTAGTCCTGTGACTTTGATTAAATTTTTATGTTACTAAAATCACAAATCAAAATGTTCAATCCAAATCTTAAAATGTATAAGAATTAACTTATATTCAATTATTATTATCCTGTAACTCTATGAGATAATGAAATGTAAAATATTAGTCTAATCTTTTATTGATCAAAACGTTATCGCGATATTATAATTAACTTTAGATTTACAATTTGAAAAGAACTTTTACCATTTCCGAATTATTTTTCTGTTTGCAATTTCTTCACATTTTTGATTTTATTACCTTTCGGTTTTTATACTATATAAAAATAAGATAAGAAGAGGTAACACTTTTCTCACATTAATTATTTAACCATTATTAATTTAATATTAAATATAATAATATTTAATACCCATAAAAATGATTATTACTATGTTATTATTTTATTTTATTATTAAATTGTATGTGTTGTTGTTGTTTCTGATTTATGTACTTATAAATATTCCCAAACAAATACATATTATATAAAAACGAGAAAGAGTGTAGAGTAGACAGTGTGAACTCTAGGATATCCACACGAGCATAATATATACTAATTTAGAAGTGTTTCGTCCTTCAACACTACTGGACTCTTCCCTAGTTGTGTAGTGTTGAATTGCCTAGATAACTTCTAGTTTGAACTTTTTAATTTTATACTTAAATGAAATTTTATTATAATCATCTGTGAAGTATAAACCTAATGGACAAATTTCTGTAAAATCTCTTTTATATAAAGAAGTTTTTTAATAAGGTTTTACTCAAAAAAGTAAATTGAAATATAAAATACGCTGTAAACACCGAGGGAATGTGGGTTCGTATCGCATCCCATACACATCGTAAGAATTATTTAGCGACGCCCGAAATGGAAAGACTGTGTAATTTCCTGTTTACATTTATGTGGCAGAAAAATGCACCAAAAAAAAAATATCGAGATATATTTACATACATAAGTTTTGAAGATGTATGAATGCTACTCGAACACTCTTTACCCCGAGACTATTTCCAAAAAGCTTTTTTCATTTTTTTTTTTTTTAAATTTCAGATTCCTCAAGTTTTAAAATATGCAAGCTAAATCTCTTGCAATCAAACTTCGTAGAAGTTATTACGATAAAACTTGATAATTTTTTAAAAAATGCCTTTAGTGCGTATACCAAGATATGAAGATTTAAATTATTTTTATATAAGTACAAAGTTGTATGACAGCAACCCAAACCTGCTGCTTTACACCAACCAAATAAATTTTATAGAAATTATTAGCATAAAATTTGTGTTCTTTTCCTTATCTAGTTAGTCTCCTTTAAGGTGTCACACACGTAATCCCAAATGTATTATATCTACAAAAAGTATACAAAAGTTAACCAACAAATCGAAATATATTAAACAATAAAAAATTGTATACATGTTTTATAAATTATATATTTTATATTGAATTTATTTAAAAGGATAACAATAAGAAAAACTAATTTGTTAACAATATTATTATATCCTTTTATACTTTTCAATCTTTTTTTCATTCTCATCTATTCCATTTATTTCGAAGAATGTTACATAGAATCTAAAACTTATTTTTTATATTGGTTATTAATTTTTTTTTTATATAGTTCATTGCTTTACACATTAGATTTTTTCAATCGAAAATTTTGTAAAAAAAATAGAAATGGAAATAGAATGAAAAATAAGGATAAAATAGGAAAAAAAGGAGTGTAAAATAAAAACATGAATCTGGGGATATACAAATTGAAATGCAGGTGTTTTGAAAACATAAATCTACTACATTTATAATAATATGTATATTTATATAAATTATATATATGTACATCTAAATTGAATACACATTTATTACAACTACTACAGTATCTGTTTTTAGGATTAGAGAAATAGAGATTGGACATGCATGGAAGTCTAAAAACAAATTTATCCTTTTATACTTTTTTTTGTGTATACTGAAAATAAAAATTAAAAAAAAACTAAACTTTGAAATACGTTTTAATTTTTTGTTTTAATTCTCTTGCAAAAGTGAAATTTTTTTACTTCGTGTTATTTCTATTCTTAAATTGTTTTATTCAGGGACACATGTATATATATGTATGTATATATATATACATAACGTGTATATTTCTTTATTATATTTTACCAATTTTAAATTAATTCTTTGTTTTTTATATTCTCTTTTCTTTCTTTCTGTGCTTCTATACTAAAAGTGCTAAAAAATAACTTTTTTGCGATTTTTTTTTTATCGATATTACTTTTATTTTAGTACGTTGCTTTTTTGTTATTGTATATGTATTGGTAAGCGGCTGCGTCATTTTCAGATCTACCCATATTCTATAGAATATTATTGGGATGATTTTTAGTTAACGACTGTTAACTTGTTTTATTGTTTTTAAATAAAACTGTAAAGGATTTGGGAATTTTTAATTTATGACAGTTGAAAAGAAAACAATGTTGCCAGCTTTTAATTAAAAAAGGAAAAAAAGCCAATTTAATTTAATTAAATATAAAAAGTATTACTATATCGCAAGGAAATAGATTATTGAGTTGAAAATTAAAGAATTGAAAATTTTTATGATTTTCGTTTCTTCCGCAACTGAAATACAGCTTCCATTTTTAATTTGACAATAAAATAGTTTTTGTTTTAAACATTGAAAAAAAAAGTCTTCTAAAATTTTTCAATCATTTTGCACAATACGAGTAAGCGGGTATTTCTTTCTTAATTAAGATTTTGATAAGAAATATGGTTGTTTTATTAAGATAATTTAATTTAATAGATAATCAAAACCCAGAATAAAAATTCAAAAGTTCTGGATTTAAAAATACTAAATTACAAAACCCAGAAAATTCCATAAATAACTGTGCTAAAGGATAATTATATTGCATCTATTGCTGCTGTGGATGACTCTTGATATAATTTGTAAAATAAAATCTAGAAAATATCCTGACAAAATGAAACATGATTTTTTTTTTAGTCATTAAAATAGCAGCTTTTTTATAAAGATAACTTTAATATATAAAGAAAATCTAGATAAAACATATCTTGAAAAACTA
The DNA here is from genome assembly GCA_947095535.1 of Poecilobothrus nobilitatus. Lineage (NCBI taxonomy): Eukaryota > Metazoa > Arthropoda > Insecta > Diptera > Dolichopodidae > Poecilobothrus > Poecilobothrus nobilitatus. Next base: position 63,774,731 of record OX352773.1, read on the forward strand.
GAAACCAGAATTAATTTTTTTATTTGCAGTCATTTCATAGCAGCCCTTTCATCAAAAAGTTTTTTAATATAAAGATAACTTTCTGGAAAAATCAGATATTGTGTGTTTCGTATACAACAAAAATATCCAGAAATTTTGAACTGATTTGATATATTATTTAAAAACCAATCTAAAATAATGGTGAAGTTGATATTGCTAAACAAATATTATGACCCTCATATCCACTCAGAAAGCTAAATTGTAAAAAATTAAGTTTGCTAAAATAACAACTAATTCAAACAGTTTGCCTTATTTTTAAAAGTAATTTTAATGATAACGCCTGTTCTCTTTAACTTCCAGCTAAACATTTAATTGAAATCTTGATTTTATAACGATTTTATAAAATTTTTATAACGTCCAGAAAAAAAATTAAATATGAACACATGGATCAATTTAGTTAACATTATTTTGATCATGGGTAAACAGTTAACACATAATTGTTTTTAACAACATTAATTTTAAATTGTAGATTAAATAATATTTAAAAATTTTTTATATAATATTAAAATTTTTTAATTTCCAGATTTTTCAATTACTAGGTTTTGTATTTCTAGATTTTTTGTTTTTATCGTTCCTGAATTGAAAATTTCTGTAGTGATCGCTAGTGACACTGTAGAATTATAGGAGAAAAAAATTTTTATTAAATAAATAAATTTTTGTTTTATAAATTTATAATTCATATTTTTATGAATTCTAAATTTTTAAGTATATAGTTTCCATTTTATATTATTTATCTGTACAATCCATTCATTTATTTGTTTTGATCTCATCACTTTTCCGCAAAGTATGCAATTAATTTTAAGCAGATGGTATATTAACCAAGAGAGTGCGGATTCAAATCCTGCATGGATTGTAAGGTTTTTAATAGGATTAAAAATGTAATATTTCTTACTTAAAAATGTAAATGTAGTTTTTAATGAAAAAGTAATATTTCTTAACAAATCTCCAATAAATAAACATACATCTATTATGACTGATGTAGTAAGAAAAATATAATTTATAGAAATGCTTTTAAAAAAAACAAAAACCATTTTCATTTAATATTTTCCAAATTAATTTGGAATTTAAATGAAATCGCGGCCTCGGTGGTATAGTGGGTAAGAGCGTATAAAATACGTTGTAAACACCGAGGGAGTATGGGTTCGAATTCCGACATTCCGACACAACGTAAGAATCATTTTCCCTTACGTCATCCACACCTGGAAGGAAAGACTATAAGTGCCTAGTAACATTTACATGGTAGGGGAAGAAAATAATAATAATAAACGAGATAATTTTCATCAATTACTTAACAATTAAATTTTTTTATTTTATAATACAAACAACAAAATCAAAACACAATACCTTTTTTTTTTCAATTGAATTGATAAACCTAGGATAACAAATAATTGAAGTCAATTAAACAAAAAGCAACTTAAACCAAAAACAAAATTAAACGAAACAAAAACTTAATCCTTTATATTGAATTGAATATATATGTATATATGTGCACCTATGTATACAGGACAATGAACATATCTCATATCCAATACAGAAAAATAAAAACAAAACCATCTTAAAATTCAAATTAAATATATTATTTAATATATAAATATACATACATAATATTTATATATAGGTATACAAGAAAACAATTAAAATAATTTTCTATTTTATTATCCTTTTTGTTCTTCCTTATTGCATATCCTTATTACTATTTACTACTACTATTTTGTTTTTATTTTAAGCAAAACAAATTCATTTCTTTTCTATTACTATATAATATAATATCAATGTATGCAATTTCATATTTTAATTTTTTATATTTAATTTAAGTATATATCAGTACTATGTATACAAAAATATAAGTACATATATAATTTTTTTTATGTTCTTTTTATACAATTTGTGCAGCAACAGAACTATAACAATAAAAACAAATAAAAAGAGAATTAAAATTAAAGTCAACAAACAGAAAAAAAATAAAAAAAAAAACAAAAAATTCATAAAATCAATTCAATCACGATTACACGCTAAAGTTGGCCATGGTCTGGGACAAAAATTTTTCTATATACATATCTAAATTCTGAATTATATGTAAATATACTTAAATATATAGCACATAAATTATATCTTTAATCTTATAATATACTCATTTTCTATATACAATTTGCTACGTATACACAAAATGTTATAAGTCTATACATTTGTGGAGATATGTATATTACATATGTATTAACTGAAGCTTTTGGCACATAATATTATTTTCTATATACATTCTTCAATTTTATATACCTTATATACTTTGTATTGTCTTGGACATGGATGTGTGTGTAAATTGTTAATACATAAAAATACCAATCCCGTGAAACATAACATTAAAATCAAAGACAGTATAAAAAATTCTTAGACGTCTTTTTCCAATAAAAAACAAAACCAAAACAAAAAAAAAAATTAAACATTATACAAAAAAAAAAAAAGAAAGGCTAATATATGGATAAGTTAACGCTCTTTTATTTTGTAGCGTGATAATTCAACAAAAAAAACCAATACATTCACTCTTTTTTTTTTTTATTCTATATTTATATAATATAAATATTATAATTATCTGTTATATATACATATAATATATTTATATATAGGCTAACATTTCTCTCTGTTTATGTATTTATGCAACACACAATATCCTTTTACATATTATCCTATATGCATGATTTGTTTTTTTTTTTATTTTCATTAAAAGTTTTCTAAAAATTTTTTAAGATTTTCCTTTATTTATATGCTTAAAAAAAAGCTTTAGAAGTGAAAATTGTAAAATCCTACAGCATACATATATACTTGCACAAAAATCCTTTAGTTAATATATATTTTATATTATATGTATCTGTGTCGTTTTATTTCTTCTATAATGTTTTTTTTTAATAAACTTTTTTTTTTATTTATAAATAATTTTTACTTTTACAAAAGTTAGGTTTATATTGGTGTATTTATTGTATACCTATATAGTGTTCAGTTTTGATATGCAACCATATATATATTTAATTTCATATTGTTTATATTTATTGTTATTAAAGTTGAAAATTGTTTGAATAAAAAAAATGGTATACATTATCTATTACTGTGCTTTAAGTTTTCCTAGAAATTTATACGAAATTGGAAACACTTTTTTTTTATTAAATTATATTAGTCCTACCATATATATTTATATTTATAAACACAATAAATATTTATGTATTTGTGTATAGATACCTATAATTTTGATATAAATTTATAATAAAAGGACGAAACATAAGGATATAAATTTTAAACATTTCCTTTATTATTATATTTTATATACAATTTACAACAGAATTATATTTATTGAGGTATATAAAAGTATATAATATATTGTATATATATTTTTCTATATTCTTGATATTTTGAATACAACAATATATAGTACATATATACTTATGAAAATAAATTTATTTTAATTTCATAAGTATATAAGTATTAAAAATTAAAATTTTATAATAAAATTTATAAAATATATATAATAAATGTATATAACTACCTATATAATTTTATATCGAAATAAATAGTGACGAAAAAAAATGTATATTTTTTCTAAAATTACTGAAATTTGATATTAATAATTCATATTATTTTTTTTTCCTTCCCCTTAAGAAAATTTTAATCGTGTCCTGTCTTTTACCATTGATTTAATCTATTTCACACTTGTCAGTTTCTTTTTTGTTCTCTTTTGTTACCGTTAACTGTAGGTCCTAACTGTACAATGATTACTGATAAATGTAACCAAGACCTGGTCGAAAATTTTTAAGGAGACCTGGACGAAAATTTTTGAACCGTTCTGTAATACACCTTTTCATAAATGCTTAAAAATTTGTCTCTTAGAATGTTCATCTGTGTATCTGGATATTTCTCTGTCTGCACGTTAGCTGTTAGCTACCTTTATCTAACCTAAAGTTTAATAAATTAAATTAAACGATTTGTATTTTGATGCGTTAACTAAATAAACATTTTTAGCTCATCTATACTTGAATTTTTTCAACCTTCTGTACATTTGTACTATCTGTAGATTATTCTTCTAAAAAGCAAAACTTAACACAAAAAATTTTATATCAAAAAAAATAATCACTTTAAAAAAGAGTTTATTAAATTTTTTTAGACACTGTTTAAAAAATAATTTATATTTATATAAAATAGGATACGTATTTATTATATAAATATGTATATAGAATTATTATTATGTCCTACAATATATTTTCTCTCTGAAATTATACTTATTTAATAATAACTATAAAAAATTATAATATTTTTTTCTTTTCTGTTCATTTATACAAATGAGAGTTATAAAAAGTGATATCCTTTCAAAGGATATTACTTATTTAATTTACAGTTATATATGAACATAAGTACATCCTTAACAATTTATGTAAGGAATTAAGGATATATATATATATATATATATTATTTTGTGTATATATGTAATAAAATGAAATCATTATTAAGCACTATATTCATATTTATTATTCTATTCTATATAGTTAAAATAAAAGGACTAAGGACTAAAATTGTAAAATTTGTTTATAGCGCTATTTTTATTAAATATAATTTTTGGGAATAAATGCAAGCATAGTGTACGTTTATTGAATATATAAGTATGCAGAAGAATATTTATAAAAAATATGCATATATAGATATGTATATATATATTAATATACTTATTAATTTAAAATTAATTGGATTGCGTGTATATTAAGAAAGGAAATTTCCGTTTGATAAAGTTATAGAGGAATGAATTTTTTTTTTTTGTGTAGGGTAATAAATTTGACATTGAAGGGAGAAGTTTTTGTCGTTTTCTTTTTCCTTGTATTTTTATTCTTTTCTTTGTTAGTTAATTAAACAAATTGAATATATATTATTATGATAGTATTAAAATGATTCATATTTTACGATTTTATTCAACAGAAAAATCTGTATTTGTATCTTAAAATTGTGATTTTAAGATGATAATATTATTATTGTCTACTAAAACAAAGAAGAAGAAAAATAAATTAAGGATGCTCAATTTTTTTTTAACTCGTATCTTATATAAAATGATGAAAGTTTTGTTATACAAATAAATTTTATATTTTAGAAATGTTTAAACCTAATATCTATAAATATTTTCATAACAAAATTATAAATTATAGTTATTATTATGTTTTTTAAACAATACTTAAATTGAATTCTTAAACATTTTATTATATTGACATATTGAAGTCAGAAAACTAATTTTTTATTAACAATTGAAACACTTAAATTCTTTATTCCCTCACAGTACCAACTGTTAGTTTTCAGTTTAATTTGATAAAAAAAATTATGTCTTGATTATTTTTAAATTACATATTTAAAATTAAAGTATTTATATTAATCTCTTTGTTCATTGAATTATGATTTATTAGAAAAACATATTTTTTTTTTTATAATTAACATCATTAAACTTTTAATTATTTTCAATAAATAAACAGAATTTAATCTATCTTCAAAAGTATATTTATTTTATTCCAATAGATAACAACAAAAATAAACTTTTAAATTAATTTAATTTTTTATCGTTATAATGCTTTTTTTTTTTTGTTTTGCATAACATTTAACCATATAAACATAATTAATTTTTTACATCCTTAACTAATAAGTCTTTCAAAAAATTAATTTATTACCATTATTTATATTTTTTATGCTATAGTATATATATGCATATGAATGTATATATACAGGATGTTTTATTTTTTATGCAAAATATCTTATCAATATATGGTATCATTCATTATATTATTTAATAATTTTGGCCAAAAAAAAAACAATCATTAATATATTTAAAAAGATTGTTATCTAACAAAACAGGATCATATATAATACTAAATTTAATTCAATATTATTATTCATCCTAAAAATAGGTTTCATAACTCTAACAAAGGACTATTAATAAATATATATATATTTGAATATTTGTATAATAATATGTATCTCAATATAAAAGATAACTATACTATTTATTAGTATATACATAAGATAACAGCAATTCACAACACTGTTAAAAAAAAAGCTTAAATTAAAATCGAATCTTTTAAAACATCCTGTATTAGAGCATTACTTATAATTTATAATTTTCATTTATTTAAAAAAAAAAAAATAAACGAAAAAAAAAGACAAAATACGATGTAAAAAAAAACGAAACTGAAAAGGGAAAAAAAAATCATATTATCACAAAGTTATCATAATACAAAATATGTATACATTAAAAGGAGCTTCTCTATTATTATATATTTTTTTTTTCATTCTTTCCTTTTTCTTACTTTCTCTTCCTTGTTCTTTATTATTATCATCTTATTACCATCTTTATAATGAATTGTAATAACTTTTCTTTTTATATTTATATAATTTTTATTAAAAAAAAAAAAAAAGTTTTTGTATAGTGAAAATTATAAAATAATATAAAAAAAAACGAAAGAAAAGAAGTAGAAAAAAAAAATATAAAAAAAAAACAACAAAAGGAAAACCCAGTATAATAACATTAAAATACGTAACCCGGCGGTTGCTATGACAACGGTAACACTTTTTATTTTATTTTTATGTTAGTTTTTTTTTTGTTTTTTTTTATCGTACATGCATATGTGTACAAACTTTGTTATATATTATATGTACATTTAAAAAAGAATTGTATTTTACTATATAATATATGTGCTACATTATGTTTATATACTCAATTATTATATACACATTCATACTCGTATAATATAATATTATATAGAATACATACATAATAATGATTAAGTCCTGTTTCTTTCCAACTTATTGTGTATGTATCCTAAGGAAGTCAAGGAGCTTTTTTTTTTGTTATTGTAAAAAAAAAAAACTTCTGTATCTATTGGATAATATGCTATAATTGTAATAATATTCACAGTAATATATTTTAATACATACAAGTCTCATAGTATATACACATTATTGCAAGTTTAAACTTAAAAAATTTAACGTATATACATATATAACATTAGATTTATATTTATAAAATAATTTGGGTAGGAAAATTAATATTACTCATATTAATATAAACATAGGTATATAGTTAATATATATATGTATATTGAAAGTTTTACAAAATTATTATATACCTAAAAAAAAAATTTTTACTATACAGATATTTAAAAAAAAATACAAAAAAAAGGCTCACATCAATTTTTTTTTGTTTTTTTTATGTATTACAAAATTTATCTATAACACTTATGTATCGTATACATTGAATTTTCTTTCTTGTTTTAGGATGTATGGTTTATGTATACATAAGAAATTGTGTCATAGCCTCGAGGAGTATTTTCATCCAGGCCACAAAAAAAAAAAAATTAAAAAAAAATTTTTTTTGGCTGTTTTTCTATTTTTATTTCTTTCTCTTTCTTTCCTATATATGAAAATTGAAAATTCATTTAATTTTGAACACACATAATATGTATATAATATATATTTTTTTGTTTATAATACTATACTTTATTTTTTTTTTAATATATATACTATACTTATATATTTAGTTGGTTTATATTTACTACAGTGTATGTATATAAATTTAAGTACAAAATCTGGTGTGTATACCTTATAAATTTTTTACTTTAGAAAAAATCTTTCATATATAAGTATATTTAAAAAAAAAATATTTATATTACATAGCAAAAATTGAGGGCTTTTGTATAAAAGATAGTCCTAATTTTATTAGGAGGTTTGTTTTTATATATATATATTTTTTTTTTCTAAACAGGACAAGGCTATTGAACACATAGATAGATATACCAAGTGTATGCTGATATATATGAGAATAAAGACAAAAAAAAGGACCAAAATATAAATAAATAATTATAAATATTTATATGAGCTATATAAAATACATGCGATCAATATATATAGGCTTTGTAAATATAAATATATAGTTAATCTGTGTTTATAGTATTAAAAAAATATTCAAAATAAAAATGTATCGCGCAGCATCATCAGGTACATGCTAATGATATTATAAATATTTACAATGCTACTTTTTTTTTAGATATCGTATAATCGTGTCCTTTGTATATATGGCTATATTGTATATATAATTACGTAATATTTTTACACATATATAGTAGTACCTATATAAATGTTTACATATTTTTGAAGTAGCTTCAATGGTTTTTTTATTTTTTATATTATATTTATATAGTAAATTTTTTTTTTAATACATTATTTATTTATTTATTGTCCATTTTTTTTCTTTTATCGTTATGAAAAATGGTTTTTTTTTTTTGTTTTTTGAAGAATAGCCAAATTGAAAGATTACAAGCTGTTAAAACCTGGGTATTAGTTTTTTTTTTTTTTTTTTGGTTATGATTTATTATCATAACACAATAAGGGAAATTTTTATATAAAAAGTAAAATGGAATAAGAATAAGGAGAGAGGGAAAACACGAGGCAAACAAGAAAACAAAAATGCGTGGTTATTATTAAATTCTTAATAAATATAAAAAGAAAACAATTTTTTTTTTTTTTGAGAATATTTAAGTGTTTCTATTTAGGGTATTTTGCGTTTATAGTCAGATTTGAAATTCTTTTAGTGGCAATAAGATAGTTCCAATCAAAAGGTCTTGGGCTCAAATCAAGTAATATAGAATATTAGTAATTTGTATCATTAGAGCTTATATCGTAAAAATAAATAAAAAGTATATAAATGACGCATAAATATAATAGATATTTGTGTTTAATATTCTTGCACAAAATAGCTATAGCAGAGTAATCAACGGCTTAGTAAAAAAAATTATTAAAAGAAATGAATGCTTAGTGAAATATAAATATTAAGCAGCTTAATTAATACAATATGTTTTGTATGTATCACTACCATTACCATGAATAAGAAAAAGTTCCATTTAAATACGATCATTCTTGGAGCATGTCATTTTTGGAGTTGAAAATGTTTGTCGTTAGCTGAATAACATAATGAAGATACATAGGAAAAATAAATATCTGACACATAAAATGATAATTTTTTAAAATTTGCATAATATGTTGCAGAAGTTTACAAACCAAATAAGAGAATCTTTTAAAAGACTCTCATTTAACATGAGAAAATACAGTCTGTGGCCAATAATAGTATAAAAAACCGTAGCGCCCTAAATTGTAAATATCTTGATAAGTTATTGTTATACAAGGGATACTTCTCTTTGCATAAATATTTTTCTTTAAATAAAAGATTTTTTGTTATAATATGCTCCCTGAATTTAAAAAAAAAAAATTTAATTCCACATTAAACTAATTAACATTAACAACAAATGTTATCTAAAATAAAAATTTCTTAATCTTAAATTTCTTAAAATCTAAATAACAATATCGGAAAATTTAAATTTTTATAATTTTACTTAAGACAATAGGTAATTAAATATATTTAAAAAAATGAAAATTATTGAGAAAATTATGAAAATCGAAATTCGGAAAATTTTTTTAAAAAAAATGCCTACAAATATGCAATTTTATATGATCTATAAATCATAGAATCCTGATAAATCATACAATAGCCTTGGCAGCCAAGTATTAATCGAGGAAGTACGGGTTCAAATCTTGCTGCACATATAGAATATTTTTTTTTAATTGTAAAATCTTATTTTTGTATTTTTTTGCAAGGTAGGGTGAAAACATCGAAAGTCACTCAAAGGAACTGCACGAGATTCGTTTGGGTAGTGTTAGACTTTATCCAACTCAACCTCTTTAAAATCAAGCTTTACGATGAGTCCTGATGAAATGGTATTAGAGCGCTATACTAATACTATCAAAATAATTTAAGTAATATTACTTTTTGATATTAATAATATATATTTTTAAATATTAATATTACGCAGTTATATAAAAATGAATAAAAAGTAGAACGATTAAGAAGATTATAGGTTTTATATGTACATTTGTTTTTCCTTAAGTGAAAATTTTTATGTTATATGTTCCTGTCTTGCAACGATTCAATTAATTGCAATTCAATTAATTAAAATAAAAGAGTCCTCTATTTTAAAACATTCATTATTATTAATTATCAACATTTTATTATTTAATTTAAAGACAGTTTTTATGGAAATAATTTTCTTCATATTGTTATTATATATAATCAATATATATAATAAAATATTATATAAAATATAATATTTTTTATATATCTTTTAAATCCACAACCACTTCTAATTACAAAAAAAAATTAAATTATAATAAATTAAAAAAATATATAGCATACATACACTTATATTTCCAATCTGTATCATACCTATATAATTTGAACGGATTGTACAGGTCTCTAACCCTTTTCATAATTTCTAGTATACTATATTAACAGAAACAAAATGTGAAACCCCATTTTAAATTTTAAAGAAAACAGGACGTAATTTAAAAAGATTAATATAAAAAAGATAATAATATGAACCCAATGATTATAGTAACTTAAATATTTTAAGGCTCGAACTTACCTTACTTACATATGTGTATATACTATGTAATACATATATATATTATGTTATAACTCAATCATTATGTTCACCTATCAACTAAACTAAACCGGAAGGAAACATATATTTTGTCGCATGTGTCTTTTTCTTTACTGTTTACAAAATTTTAAATAAAAAAAAATGTGCATAATATAATATACAAAATTAAGGACAAAAAAATAGCAAGGATATATTAGCTAAGGCAAAACGTTTCCAAATGTATTTGTTTTCCATTTCATTTTGACATTAAAAATAAGAAAAATAAAAGGTATTACAAAAAAAAAAACAATATTATACTTTCAACATTATTATTCTTTTAATTCTATTCACTTCAACTTCTACTACAACCTAAAATAGAACTAAACTTAATTTAAATTTATTTAAATCTATGATGGATGCATATATAATTACAGGTGTATAGTCTTAAATATATTGTCACAGGTACTAAATGTAACAATCAACAAAACGAAAAATAAAAATATTAAGCAAAATTAGTATAAGTAACTATTTTTACCGTTACCATAATAACAGTAAATTGTTCAACAATTTCACTTCTTAATTACCAATTACCATTTTAAGAATAATTCATTAAAAATTGTTCAATAGTTTTCTCGTTTTTGTTTGTGTCAATTAAATTATTCTTAGACAAAACTCCGATACAATTCTCAAATGAATTAAAATAAAAGAATTATTCATTATTATTATTTACATGAGTTAAAATAAAAGAATGTACATAAATCTTTGATATATTGAAAATAAAAGAAAATAACTAGATCTATTCAGTTTAATTATAACTTATAAGAAAAGTTATCTGGTATGTTTTGTATTTGTATTACAATTAATTTTGAAATTGTACTTAAATAGCTTTACATGTAGTTTTATTAGATTCTACTTTGTAATACTTTACATTTATCGCCAAAAAAATTAAGCTTCTTTTATGAAAATATCACATTTTTAAACTTTTGAAAACCCTACAACGGCATGAGACAACACCGTGAACACGTGACGTGATTTTTATTTATGTTATGCATTTTATATGAATATATTCACACAAAAAGACAATAAGCTATTATATATGATCAAAACCGATTACCACTACAACGGTTCGTAACGAAAACGTACCGTCCCCGCACCATATTTCTATTCACATTATAACGACATCAAATATTTTTTATTCTTAAAATTGTTAAAACTGCAACGATGATGTAAAGAAGTTTTGCCGGTAAAATAAAAATCAGCAAAAATGTGGGTATCTCTTTTCGGTTTTTGTTCTTTTAACAAAATAATGATATGAAACTATTAACAACTAATGCAGTATATTAGCTAGGGAGTAGGGATAAGAAAGGATAGGTTAATAAGCAGCTCCACTGTACCAGCTATTATTATTACTATTATTATTACAACTTGTTACAGAGTCATCATCAGTCAGTTGCAACATGTTAAATAGTTACCTTTCTGCATGAGGTAATCAAAGGCGTCTCGGTATTGTGTCAATATGTCGTCGTTGATATTATTGTCGTTCAGTGTTAATATTTTCATAAGAAATGCATAATATAAATAAAAATCCCCTCACGTCTTCGTTACTGCATCTACACGGTGTTATCAGATGCCATTGTAACAAGAAAGAATCAAACTTAAGTATCTTATAAAATAGAATTTATTGGTTCAATATAACGATGTTTTTCTGTGATGGGACTCATCCTTCTTTGATAAAATTAATTTAACATTTTACATTAAATAAGTTTTTTTTATATTCCCATCAAACTGTATTAACTTTTTTTATATGCATATAAAAATACTAACGGGGCAATTGTTAATGCATTTTATATGAAGATTACCTAATAAAGGATTATGTAAAGGACAGTCAATAATATCTTATATATGTTTTTTACAATTCAAATGTTTTTTTTTGCATTAATTAAACTGAAGAAAAAAGGAAAAAGAAAAAAATTGCTATGAAATAACAGAAAAAAAAAGCACCAATTTTGTTGACTAATGGTTTCGAAACATGTGATATGGAAATTAACTGGAAACAAAAAAAAGAAATTAATTTTTTTATTCTTTTTTTTTTTTCATTTTGTTTTCTAACAGAATTCAATTGAAATAAATTTGACAAATGTGTAGTGTAGAGTGTAGAGTAGCGTTTATTTTTTTATGCAAAATACCAAGAAAGAATCAACAATAAGAAAAGTTTAAAATCTAACTGTTTAATCAATATTAATTACAGCTAAAAAGAAAAAATAAATACTAAACATAAATAAAAATAGAAGAAAATTTTTAATTAATGTTTATATTAATCGGAGTTTTCATTTTGTGAGAAACTTTTAACTATATTAAAACCTTCTATTAATTAGAATCATAAACTTATAACTTTTTGTTAATAAAAATTGTATTCATTTATAAAAATTAATATTAAAGTCATTCTTTAAAACAGAGATAAAATATTCTATAATACTAATAATAAAAATAGCTGCTACAGAGCATGGAGCTATCTTTGGTTATATCATGCAGGAAGGTATTACATACTGCTGCACATTGTAATCCACTGATGGCCCTGATCTCTGTAAAAAATAATAATAATATTACTAACGAAATACACCAATAGCAGTAGTGCAGTGACAGTGGGGTTACCTTCAATTATTACCTCCTACAAAAAGGTGTTATATACTACTGCACACTGTAACTATTGATGGCTATTATAGTCACTTTTAACAAAATAGTAATAATAATAGGCAGATTCATTGTTCCCTTACAGTCCCACTCCCAATTCAAAGTTTCCGCATCCTTGTCCTATCCTTTCCTACCCCTATTCCCTAGCCAATATAATGCGTTACAAGATAAGAGATTCCATCCCATTATATTGGCTTAAGGGGGAGGTGGGTTTAGTCCGTAAGAATCTGATACATCCAAGGGGAAATTTTTGGTGTCTTTGGAGATTCCCACCTCCCTTAGCAGAATGAAATTAAACATTTTTTAGCTCTACATTGTTTTATACGTATCACATGAAATAATATTAAACATTTTTTTTTTATATGTTTTATTCGCATTTTAACACGTCCAGCCTATCCAACCTACCGTCTACGGTTTAATTAAAGAAAGAATGATTTTAAAAGATTTAAGAAAATTTTCAGGATTTTATTAAGTCTCAGTTTCAGCCTGATATATTTGATTAAAATGAATGACTTAAAATAATTATATAATTTATCAAACAGATTAAAATTTTAGAAATATAACTACAAATATAATTTTATTTTTGACAAAAAATTTAATACAAAATTTGAGAACTTAGTTGATGACTATTTGAGCTTATCTAATGACATTGCAATCTCTGTCCTCTGACAAAAAAAAATGCAAGCAGAAGCATTTTTGTAGCAGATTAGTAGTAAATAATTGATATGTATTGAATTACAATTTTTTGTTTATTACTTTCCTTAATTTTTAGATTTAAAAACAATTTTCAATTTTTAATGAGCTTATAGCTAGTTTTTTTTTTCGTCAAAGTTAATAGGCACGAGTCTTTTGCGCCAGAATAATATATACACTTACTTAATATTTAAAAGTAAGGTAATGATTAGAAATGTTTATTAGTATTACAAAAAAAAAAAAACCAGTAAAATTAAATATTTTAATATGTACCTACTTTTTTTTTTTTTAGAAGTTTCTATATAAAATAAAATAAAAATAAAGTCATAACTGTATGATTATAATTTAAAAATAAAATTTATTACACTTTAATAAAAACATATATGTATATATATATATGTACATTTAATATGTATATTTAAAAATACATTTTTTTACCTCTACATTTACATTTTAAAAATGAAGACATAAAAGGAAATTTTTAGTTTTTTCAATGATAATATAATAATAATAAAAAAGTACTAAATTTAGCATCTAAAAATATCAAAAAAAAAAAAAAAACACGAAAGGAAAACAGAAGAAAATTCTTTTGGTTTTCCATATTATAAACTCCAATAAAAGTTTATTTTTATTTTAATATACAATATAAAATTTTTACATATTTTAGATATACATATATATATATATATATATATACAACCATATACTTATATTAACATGCACATGTGAAACATATTTTATTTGTTTATTTTTATATAAAAAATTGTACACGTAAAATAATGAACGCCAATTTATTTCAAATTTTCTTTGGAACTTTAAATCGATTCGATTCGATTAAAAAAATTGATGTATCATGTTTTTTTTTTTTTTTTTCTGTTTCAGGAAATTGTATAAATTAAAATATTTTATTTTAAATAAAATTTTACATTAATTTATTTGCCCGCGTACTGTTTATAATTCTTGAACAAATTTAATTTGTTAAGATATTATTCAGATATCAGTACAGATTATTAATAAAAACAAAACCTTATTTGATGTCCCAAATCTCAAGTTCTGTCAATAGAATAAAATAAATAATTTCAATTTAATGAAAGCCAAAATAATAAAACAAGCTTTTAAAAAGATAAAAATTTACTTTATAGAATAAATTTGAAATAAAAAAAGCAGTTCCCCGATTGATTAATATTTAATTATTAACAGACAATCTAAAGTATAACAAAAACAATTTCCCATAAAAACAATACCCGATGATGTATAATTATTAATAATATTTAAAGAAAAACAAAATACCTTGCATCTCCTTTCATAAAATTTAATTTTTACATCTTATATTTTAAATTATTAAATGGTATTAAATAAAAAGCGTTTGACACATACATAAATATCTGTCATAAAAATCTATTACTCAGAATATTAAAATTAAATAATTTGAAATCCATACGATTTGATTTCTGAAGGACTTACAATTTTAAATACATATGTATGTATGTGTGTATTTTCATTTTTAATGGTGATCATCTGACATTATTATACAATCCTGTCAAATAAAGACATAAAATACAAAAGTTATTTAATATTAAGTAGTTACCTATTAGTTTGGTAAATACATAAAATTAAAAAAAAATATTTTGAAAGGGAGATTACAAAATTGGGAGGATTGTTAATTTACTTTTAAAATCATATTAAAGTAAAATTGGAAAAGAAATATTATATTTTTTTACTAAAAACTATTAATAATATGATTGTTTATTTCCGATCCAATTAAATTTAAATTTATTCTTATTAGAAATCTAAAACTTATTCCTTAAGGAATATTTTTTTTTTCATTTTATACACTATATTAATATAACCAGAGACTATACATAATAATCAAAGTAAAATATTATAGACACTATAAAAAAAAATTATTTGTGTTTAGCAAGATTTTAAAAATTTTATATTCTTTCTTTATTGTGGCTATATAATAATATGTAAGTGTACAATTTTGTTTATCTTAAGATATATTTATTATACAAAATAACATAAAAGGTAAAATAAGTTCAAAGTTTTTTTTTTTTGTATAGAGAATCGAATCGCGTCGCTTTAAATGTAGTAAACAAGACGAAGTTTTTTTTTAAGTAAATTTAAAAATACACAAAAACAAAATGTATTTATGAATCATAAATCTTAAAATAAAAAACAAAATAATAAAAAGATCTAATAAATAAAAAATAAAAATCTATAGAACCGCAACAACAAAAAATTAAGAAGAAAACGTTATTAAAGATGAGAAAAGAATTATTTCGCGCAACATCGCATATACGCCCTTTATATACAAAATGTATTTATATATACATATATTTATAAGTTTACAAAAAAAAAAAAATAACATTCTTTTTATTACATAATAAACTAACGGTAAATGTAACAGTAATCTCTTTTTTTGTTTTTTTTTTTGTAAAATATTCACAGAGATAAAAGGAAAAGAATTATTAACATTGGCACGCGAAAATATTGATACAAAATAAAACCGGGACATTTTTTATTCATATATATGTATATATACAATAATAATACCTATATCTACAAACGTAAGTACATAATATGTATGTAATCGAGTATTTTATACTATTAAAAATATACGAAAAAAAAGAAACATGTTATAAAATATTTATATACATAACTTATACCTACTAGCATACTAGTATTCAATTCTTTGTATTTTTGTTTTTTTTCTTTGAAGGAAAATCTGTGGAAATTATTTATTCGTTAATTTATTTATTCTGTTAATCGTATAAAATCATAATAAAAAATATTCTTTGAAAATGGATATTATTAATTATTGAAATTATTATCATTTTTTTTCTATGGTTCTACTTCAAATTAAGTATGTACATATTATGTACATATATGTTGTTATATATTTTTAAGTAATCGAATATTTTGTTGATTCTTTTTTAAGCTATATAAATATTTTTTTTTTAATACATAATTATTTATGTATATAAGTATGCTAATATTAGCCATATAATTAACTTTAAAATTAGTACATATTTACTCCACGGATAATGAAATGACTTCGCCTTTCTTGACTAAGTAAAACGTTCATATATTTTACAATTTACATATGTACATATGTATGTATTTATTTTTTTCATTTTATTAAATGTTAATATACCTAAGCATAGTATATTTTTTTTTCTTTATTATAGCAATTTCTAAATACATATTATTACAATATAAAATTAGTAAGCGATATATAGTAATATAACAATATACATGTATGTATGTAGGTACATACATGTTTCAGACTCTAACTTACTTTCTTCTGTTTTTTTAATACTTTGACAATTCAGCTAATTTTATACATTTCCTTTTATATTAGGACTTGAAAAATTTTGTTTTTTTTTTAATAGATAGCATAATATTCTGCAAATCACCCAGTAGAAAATCGGACTAGTTAATAACTGATTACAGAGCATTATTAAAAGCATTACCTAATCCATTATACCATAATGTAAATTTAGCACACGATGTCCTAGGCGGGAATCAATCGCCTCTGTTTAGCATTACCTAGAATTAGTTACAGAACTAGTTTCTGGGAATGAGTTTGATAAAAGAAAAAATATGGAAAAAATATATATGCTTATTTATTATGTACTTTTATTTATTTATTTCACTATATTATTATACTAGAAACAATATAATATTAAAATTTACTTATGTACGAGTATATTGTATATATTAAACAGTAATATACATTTTTTTTTAGTATTTAAACAAACTAAGTTAAAATATTTTTTAGTATTTAAACTTAACTATAATTTTAGTACCCGCGAGTTTTAAGAAAATAATAAAAATTACCTCTTTATACTTTTTGCATTTCAACCCATTACCTTCTGCATTACTTTTTAAAAAATTATATCAGTTCTAAAACTGGTTACCAAAGAGTAGTTATAGAACTATTTATTTAGAGCACCAATTCTACGATTTTCTACTGGGAAGTATCTTAAAAATCTAAAATAACCTTTTTGAACAACAATACCATTACCTACATAAACTGTTAACATATGTACATACATGCGGTTTTTTCTACCAAATTTAAACTTGTATGCTGCTTCATGTTTTTTAAATCTAAAACTTTTTAAACATGCGCTTCTTTCTAAAGTAAAATTGAGGTTCTTTTAAAAAATGTTATTTTTAAAAAATTGTTTTAAATTACAATTGAAATAATAGCATATAACTACATACGTACATATTATGCACAAATTTCAATACACATGAAGGTACTTAAGAAAACTTTAAAATTAAAGCCAGATAATTAGCGCTAAAAAATAATCGAACTTTAAGGATTTTCCAAGGAGTTAACTATTTCAATGAATACAATATTTAAAATAAATTGCTAGTTTTTAATTATGTATATTATGTAGGTAGGTACATACTTCGAAATATTTTAAAGATATGAATGTTAGGTACTATTTTAATTTGTAAAATTCAAAATCCTTATATTTGATAAGTACTTATATATAGGTACCATATTGGTAATTTTTCCTGATGTTTATATATGAAATCTAAGTTTTTTTTACGAATAGATATCTTTAAAAAAATGTCTACATACACATATATGTATTTTTTTAAATGTGCTAATATTCTAATTTTTTTTATTCATTGAACTGAATTTTTATTATAGGTATAGGTATATACATGTATGTTACATGTATAATATATGTGTTCTATATACATACATAAATATAAACCATATATAATAATATATATACATTATATATACAGCTAAGTATATCTATTGAAAAGCTATAACTCGTTTCTGGAATATGCGCTTTTTCAGAAAAAGCTTATTTTATTTAAAAACATAGGTACCTCATATATTTTAAAAATACAATATAGATATATCCATAAATATAAGTACATATACAACATATATTATATAAAATATAATATAATACACATTATTTTGATAAACATTCTCAGTCCAGTCTTCAGATACTACATATGTATTGGTCTGACTAAAAATCAAAATAAAATTTTTAGATAAAAAAATTTGAGTTCTTGCTTTAAACAAAAAAAAATACATATTTATACATAGGTACCTACTACCTACATATATAATATTTAGCAATGCAGGTGAGGTGATATACAAAATTAATTTTACAGTGTCATGTACCGATACATATTTTATATATACATGTACATATTTTATTCATTTTTAAACAAATTTGTCCAACGCTTTTCATTTAATACTATCTATTAATTTAAATAATTTCCTGATTTTCAGCCTCACGATAATCAAATAAATTTTAAGTCATTTATTGATTTTAGGCCTTAACCCTTGTATTATTAATATAGTGTTTACTTGATATTTGCCTATAATATTTTGTAAATGATAAATAGAAATATGTACCTTCATATACATAAATATATAAATAAATAAAATAAAAGAGTCCTTTTGTATAGATATAAAATAAACAAATTTAAAAATGAAAGATACGAAAGAAAATCCTGTTTTTTGATATTTTAATATAGGTAGATAATGAAAAAAATTAAAAATATAGATGAAGAAGCGAAGTTTAAATTCTAGAAATCATTAATAATCTGATTTAGAAACAACACACAATAAATCTTGATAGAAAGTTTTTGATATAATATACCTAATATAAAACTATAAAATAAACACTATCGATCACGAAATTTTATTTACCGTTTATATCGCCTAAAATAAAAATCACCAAATATTTAGTAAGTTTTTTTTTTTACAAAATATGTATAGATACATACATATGCATGTATTATATAAAATTTATTTTCAACATACATATGTACCCCATAAATATAAGTTTTGTTTATACCATAAAACATATTATAAAGTTTTCTTTTAAATCCAATTCATACTAAAAGTGAACACATTCCTGTTACAAAATTAAAACTAAAAATAAAACTTAGGTATGTATGTACCTATGTATTTATTTTGAATTTTCTTTTCAATCGATGAATTGAACAAAAAAAAGTAAACATACAATGGTAAAATAGTAAGTAGGTACATAATGTATAAAAACTTAAAACATCAGCAGCAGCAACAGAAAACAAAAATTTATAAGAAAGCGTCATATTAAAATATTTACAAAAAAATAAAATTTATAAAAAGAAAAAAATAAAATCACACACGTTCTACAATTTTTTTTTTTTTCTCATTTTTATTAAGTCTGTTGTACATATACACGCAAAGAAGGTTAAATTCCTTTTAAAATTTAAAATAAAATAAAACAAAAAAATTCTTTGGGGTTTCGTATGGGCTTTAATAAAAAACTATATAAAATGATAAAATTTAACAATATAAATACAATACAACATGGTACCTATTTAATTATAAATAAATAAAAAACTGATCTCATATTATCAACTTTTATTTTTTAGTAGGTAGTTAGTCGGAAACATAACAATAATAATATCTACAAATCTTTATACATATGTATGAATGTAGGTATAGATATTATGTCATATTTATAAATATATTTATGAAGTACGTAAGTATGCTAACCAGTTATGTCAATTAAATTTTATCGAGTTTCAGTGATAATTATTTAAATTTGATTTTCCAAAAAGGAACTTAAAAGTAATTTCCATTCTTTTTCCAATTAAATTTTTGTAAGAAATTCATTTACTAGATTGAAGATTTAGTTGCCCTATTCAACTAACATAAATAAATTAAACTATGTAGCAGCACAAAAAATACATAATATACATACATAAGTACGTACCGATGTATATCAGTGCTACCGTAATTTTGATATCGAATAATGATATTTTAACACTAAAATCATGGTACCTGATCCAACAAAATTTACAATTATTATTACGTAAAATAGAAAATTAGAAAGATTTTCATACAGAAAATCATGGTACATTGTATAACACTCCAAAAAATGGTAAATTCACCATGGTAATTGTACGACTGGCAGCACTAACGTACATGTTGAAACTGTGAAGCAAATTGCTTGTAGGTTTATTTAATTTTTGAACAAAATAAGTACTTAAAATAAGCTTTTCAAATCATAATATAACCCTATAGAGGCTATGGGGCCTAAGTTATAGGTTAGACCCTATAAACATTTAGGTAGGTACTTTTTATCTATTCAAATTAAAATACCTATTATACCTATTAAAATACCTAATACTATTTTATCTAAATTAAAATACACTTTTATTTTGCACTTTTTAAAAGATAGGTTAAGTACATTATGTACATATGTATATAGATATTATATATTATTATAATACATACATATACAGTATGTACATTAAGTGTACTGATTTTGTAATTTTTCCTATCTAATTAACTATGTAGGTAGGTACATTACAATGTACATATTATGTATGTACCTCTATTTAAGCTTTTCAAAATACATTTTTTTTTCTTTTATTGTAACAGCAGTAATTAAATGTCAGGCGGCCGCCAAAAAATTTTAAAAATTTGAATTATTGAATTTTTTTTTTGTTTTTATTCTAAACGTAAATACGTAGAATTTAATTTTTATTTTCTCTATCCATGCACATAAGTATGTATTGTTATTTATATTGCAGTATTGTATAAGGCTTAAGATACTTTCTTATAAACAATAAGTATTTTATATATGTATGCATGTATGTATACATTTGTTATTTGTATAATATTCTCTATTCATAGCCAAACTTATTTTATTATTTGGTTAATACCTACTAGTAAATACAATAAATTTCATAGAAAATTTTATTAAGTAACAAAAAAAAATTGTAATGAAAGAAAAATAAATGTATTGAGCAGTAAGAAATTTAAAATTTTTTTTATATTTATTTTGAATTGAAAATGTTATTTGTCCTCAGTCCCGCACAGTCAATTTGTCGTCACTTTTCTGCGCTGCCACTGCTGCTACCTACCTTTCTCTTTTCTACACTGGTAATTGTATTGTTGTTGTTTTTTTCTTTTTTTTGTCATTTATTAAATACTGTAGTCTATCTATAGTATCTACTATCTACTTCTTTCTGTATAAGAAAAAAATTACTTATTACACTCGTATTATAATATAAAATACCATACATATGTTGTATATAATGTATTCTGTAGATATAAAGAACTGCTATATATGCACATACCTCACATTAAAAAAAAAATTATTTAGATTCTTTAATAATTCAAACATATATATATGTATGTATTCATATGAATTCGTTTAATAACTTCTCACCTCCCTTATCGACTTTTTCCCCTTAACAATCAATATTTGTATGTATGTATGGATACATAATAGTTTTTAGTCATGTCTACCCAAAAAAAAAAATTATTTATATTGTTTAGGTAAAAATTACATTCTTTTTGTGTTGTTTATTTTATTTTTTATTTTTTGGTGTATTCCTTTATTTTTAAATTTAGTTTTTTACTTTTGCTCAAAGAAAATTTTATTTTATATCAAAGTATAGGTATAATTAACACATCCAAACAATTTCTTATCAATGTGTTTAGTAAATATACATAATTTTGATTTTAAAATAACAATTTGTGTACCTATACATAGGTTTAGTATCTATCATATAAATATAGTATAGATAAAACATATATCTAACATGGATTGTGAATATAGAATATACTATATAATATGTATATATGTTTGTATGCACTATGCAGTTAGTTAGAAAGAAAAAGGCACAATTTTTTTTTTTAATAATAGGAAAAATGATGTAGAGAAATAATAATAACACGATCAATATTATATGAAAAACGTAATATCTAATTCTATAGTAGTCTATAGCCATACCTACATGATTGAATATAATAAATAAATAATTCATGAAAATAGAATAATAATACAACAACAAAAAACAAATTATCTACATAATTTAGTGGCAAAGTGTTGCCACGGTTGATGCTTGGCTTATTTTTTGAACGAAGATATAACATATTGAATACCTATATTATGTATTTGTTGATGAAAATCTATTATGTACCGACATTTAATTAAATTTTTTAATAAATTAATAAAGTACCGACAATTGGTCAACAATTTAATGTACATATGTATATTATAATGTTTATGGTACGGATGTCAAATTTTTAATAACTGTTGAAATTATTTGACATAATTTATTATACATACATACATACATATGTATTTACAAATTCATAATTTACTAAGTTGAATATGCATATAACTATTGTTATATAATATAATATGTAATTAGCAAACCTACATAAATGCGGTTTAACCATTATTAATTAAAATTAATGTAGGTTATGACTTAAGTTTTAAGAAATTCTTTCAAATTAGAGCAAAACATGAACTGTATGTACATACGTATGGAAATTGGAAATACTTAATGAAAATTTAAAAAAATATTTGTTAGTAAATAGAGGAATAACAAAAATAAATAGGTAGGTAGGTATGTACTACTTATGTAGCTATATTTCGAATCGAGACTCACATCAATTATAAGACCATGAAGTGCAGAGAGTAAAAGCTTAATAACGGATCAGCTTAACAAATTTACACGTAGTCTTATGTAAAAAAAAATAGTGGGCCAACTATAAATCTTGAAATAACACAAAAACCATTTACTCTATTCAATTTGGTCCAAAGAGAAAATTAAAGTCTCATCTTTTTTACATACCTAATTCATTAAAGAAAAATATTTTGAAATACCTACAATGTTTTCATTCATAAATATGATAAAAAATTGTCATCCTCAATAGATAAATTGCCTCAATATCTCAATAGTAACCTCGAGACTACTTTCATACTTTTAAATTTTGTACACGCTTATATGGCTATAATCGAAACTCACATCAATTATGAAATTATTCATACGTGCGATACGGGAGAATCGATTGCAATTCTCTCACAACTACATTCATGTGTTTTTAGTTCTTGGCCTGTTTATTTAGATCGTGTTCCGAATAAATAGCTCAATGCAAGAAATAACGTCTTTAGTCATTTAAGATTAAGACACATTATGGGACTAGCATAATAATTAATAATAAAGTTGTTCATTAGTACTTACCTATCCTATAAACTTATCTAATATCTCCCATTATAATCGTTTCAGTTTCTTGGATTATTTTAGTGCAGAATTTAATGTGTGACGTTTTAAAAACTTCTGTCAATTTAACGTAATAAAACAATGCACAATCATAGGTTGGTACCTACTGTAGTGTAAATAATTTTATGTTTTTAAGTTTGGTAACAGTTTTATGTAAACTTAAGCTAAATATAATAATATTAATAACAATGATTATTCTTACTTCAGCTTACGGATTCATAATATAAATATTTACTAATTTGCAGATAGGTACATACATATTTACCAATCTATACAAACCCACTTATATGCATATAATAGGTAGGTATATATAGTTAAAATACGTAACGTACCTACCTACATACATAGGTATTTGACTTAAACCTTACCATACAAATTACAATAAAAAATTTAATAATGCATTAACATACATCTGTATATGTAGATATTATATGGAAATTGGAAACATATGTAAACATTTGTTATTTATAATGATTCTTTTAACATGCATACATACATGTATGGATTAGTATGTATGTATGTATTTTTAATTCCATAAGTAATATGAAAATAGAAACTGAAAATCTACCCATTTTTTTTTTCTTAAATTTTTCTTTGGTCATTTTAAAATTATTTATGACGTTTTTCTTTTATTATTTCAATGTCCCTAAAGATTTTGATATTTTCTAAAATTTTTTTTTTAATTAAAATGGGGACTGAAAAAAAATTTTAAAATATGTAACTTACCTACATATATTATAACATGAACACGAAAAATGTAGTTGTATTCAATATATTTTATTATTTGTATAGAAGTACAGTAAGTACTTACCTACAAACAAATGTATACGCATATGTATGTATGCAGAGTTGTTATACTAGTATAAAAATTTTCATTATTTATTTTTTTTTTTTAATTTTTTCACATGTGTGCAAAATTTTCATTAATTTTCATTTTATTTCAAAACGAAAATTGGTTTTTTACTTTTCTCTTTACCTCCCTGAGAAACCTAAAATAAAAAACCCCTTTTTTTTGTTAATCCATTCATCTTCCACAAATATATTTACAAAATTTCCCAACAATTCGACCTTATACAACACTCGCATAAACCAGAAATTATATTTAGAGATGAATACTTTAACATAATAATATTATATATATAGGTACTATACCTACTTAATTCTTATCTACTTAATATGTTAAATTGAAAAAAAAATTAAAAACCAGATCTATAAATATATGTAGGTATGTTGGTATACATGTATGTAAATAAAAATAAAATTAAAATAAGAATACCGACCGGTTCGGTTGGGTATAAAAAAAAAAAGTAAATAAAAACAACTTTTAAAAAAAATATTTTCCAATTAAAGTGTAATCGGAATAGGAACTGGGACTTACAAAAACAAAATTACTGTTACTACACACATTCATTCATAGTTTATTTAAATAGAGATATGAATATGTATAGGTATGTATATGCATTATGTTTGTGAATTATATTTATGTATAATTCTAAATTCTGATATAAAAACCTACATACATAGGTACATAATATATAAAAATAAAAATAAAAGTTTTTATACACTCTCATATACACATGATGGTAGTATGTAGTTATGTATATGCATATATGCATATATTAATATACTTTATAATAAATTAAACGTGCTTTTCTCATACATATTTTTTTGTTGCTTTTTTATTTTTCCTCTTGACCCCGACCACGCTCCTAAAAAATTAACCAACTCAACGTTTTCAGTATATTTTTTTCTTTTTTTAACAAGCAACGTAATCAATAAAAAGTAAAAATGAACAGTTAAAATGCTTATGCTATTCGAAATCATCACTTTTTAGCTTTAACAATATCAAAAATAAAAATAAAAAATATTACATTGTGTAAAAATGTTTAGATTTTATTTGTATGCGATACAAATACGATTATAGCATCCAATTTGTTTTGTTTCCGTTTATTATTATTATAATCGCAAGCAGTAAAAAATCTACTGCACACATAAATTTATATTATGTTACTTTTTTACTACATGTATATGTACATGGAAATTGATTCTAAGAAAAATCAGCAGTACGGTACTAATGAATAAACTCTTAAAATTTTTGTTATATGTTATTAGTTCCTATAATACTATAGGTACCTATATGTCGTAATATTTTATTATTATAAATTCAGTAGAATTCATAGTGGTTCTCATTTTATTTTCAAAGATTTTACATATTTTGTTTATACATACATATATGTATCTACAAATTTCTATTTTGGGTTTACATCATTGAACTACTTATTATTATAAAATAATTTGACATTACTAGGTACCTATTATCAATCATTAATAATTTTTTTTTTTGTATATAATAAGTATATGTACATCATATAAATTTAACTTTCTGTCAATAAAAAATTGAAAGAAATACATATCAGTTAAAAATATATTTCATTTTGTTAACCTTATTATGAATTGTTCCTTTTTTTCAGTTCAATTATTAAACGAAAAAGCGAATCAAATTACAGTTTAAATTGAAACCAAATACCTAAGTTGATTGTTTTTTCTTAAAAAGCATTTAATTTGGCTTTATTTTAAATATTTTTAAAAATATTATGTTTAACTTTTATTAATTATATATTTATTAATATTAAAAAAAAGTATGATTTTCTTTTTATTTTTAATTTAAAAAACTCAAACAAAATTAATTTAAAAAGTTTTAATTTAAATATAGTAAATTTACTACACATTCCATAAAAAGAAATACTGTTTTCCAACTGAATCAGACTCTGAATTTTGATTATGATATGACTGCAATTTGTATGTGTAAATTAAATATGTTTCTATACAAATTTTTTAAAGCTATATCCATACATAAATATAATATTAATATGTGACATAGTATGTTTATTTTTTTAAATTCAAGCGTTATATATTATATGTGTGCACATTCATAAATTCATATATTATTTTATTATATTTACTGTATTTTATTTTTTGTATTTATTTCTGGATTGCTGTTTCCAATACCAACGTAAACAATAAATCAACAACACAATGTTAACTGTTTCTGAACTCACTCTTTTCTTCACCTTTTCAATTTTATATATATGAATGTAGTTGATGCAATGCATTAAAAAACAACTGAGTTTATTTTTTCCCGTCTACTTTTGTAAATTATGCATGGATTGATATAAATACATATATATATATTATACTATTTAGTATTTATATTATAATATTATTTATTTTACATATATATAGTTTTTACTGAACCAAATCTGTATAAATGTGTTTGTTGGCTTTAGTTTATTTTATGAATGCACATTAACAAATATTTTCATAGTGTGGTGTTCAGTGTAAAATGATGTGCTTGTGGTGAATAGCAAATGAATTAAAGAAAGGATCTACTGTTGTTGTATTGTATAATAGTGTATACTGCTGAAATCCGAATCCGATATTTCTTTTCGATGTAGTCAAGTGCGAACATTCTTTGAAAGAATTGTGAAATAACTGAATAAGCGGATATTTAATTTGTAATAATTACTTTAATTAAATACCAAAAAAAAAAAAAAAAAAGTTACCTAAAATTATTTTTTTTTTTGTTTGTTTATTGTAAAAAAATAAAAGCAATAAAAAAAAGTTAATAAAAGTAATCAAAAAAAAGTTCATTAAAATTTTTAATTATTAAAATAAATTTAATATTGTATAATTATTTTATAAAGTTAAATATAAAAAGAAAAAGAAAAAATTTTCTAAAGTTTTATTTTTTAACAAAATAAAGAGGAATTTAATTCCTAATAAGTAAATAAATAAATAAAAGTTTAATGTTACAAAATAATTTTTAAGTGATTTTTTAATTTTTAAATTTTTGTTGGAAAATTATAATGAAAATCCACAAATATTGATTTATTGCTGTTTTTTTTTTTTGTTTTTTAATAAAAAAAAAAACAAAATAATTGAAATAATAATTTTCTAAAACTAAATAAAAAAAAAAAAAATTTAACACAAAATAAAATTATTTTACGTGTTTTTTTTATTATATTAAATTAATCAAATCGGTGAAATGAATTTTAAAAAGTTTTTTTATTTTTATATTAAAACATAAAAAAAAAAAGAAATATATCCATTAATAAAAAATAATTTATCTTAATACATAAGTATATATTTTATTAATTAAAAATTTAAAACAGATAATAAAAAAACGAACCGCCAAAATTGATCGGGATACTAGTGCTGGACGATTTGTCAAAATGTCTTTACAGACACGACGGCAACATTGTTATTTATGCGATTTACCTCGCATGCCATGGGCAATGTTAAATGATTTTTCAGAGGCTGTATGCCGTGGATGTGTTAATTATGAAGGACCTGATCGTATTGAATTAGTTTTAGAACAAGCCAGACAACAAAAACGTTTACATCAAGCGGCAAAACGTTCACATGAAAATGGTGATATACAACAACAACAGCAGGTTGCAGCTGCAGCAGCTGCTGTTGCTGCACAACAAGGACATCGTGTTGTTAATGCTGCTGCATTAGGTGCACCAACTGGCACAACATCACATCATCAAACTTACACAACACATCGTATTGGTGGACCACAAGGTCCAACCTTAATGGATTTTTCACCTAAAATGGAACCACATGAAGCTACAGTAAGGCCAGTAAGAATTTCACATATGACACCACATCATAATATACCAATGTCAACAAGACAGATAGCAGCTGCAGCAGCAGTACATGCTGGACAACAAGGTGGACCAGGTGGTGTTGTTGGCGGTCCATCAGCAGTATCGTTATCGGTTAATTTAAAGCGACCACCACCAGATGATGATGATCATACAAGTGATGGTGGTCCAGCTTCGGTCGGTTTAAAACGTTCAGCAACAGAAGAAACACCAGGCGGTGGTGTTGGTGTCGGTCGTCCACCATTAACGCGCGGTGAATCTCTACCTGCTGTACCGTTTGTACCAGAAAGGCAGCCTAGTTTTAAGGATAAACATCCAGTTAGAGCACCATCTTTTGATGCCTCAACATTTAAAGGTGGAGGTAAGTAAAACTACCCAATATATATAAAATTTTCACAAACGAACGTTATTAAAATTAAAGTTTCCTTCTTTCATATATTTTGTTTTTATTACCTACATAAAAATTTTGCATTTTAAAATGTTGGTGATTGCGTATGATGCTTCAAAATATAATAAAAATACATTAAATAAAAAAAAAAATCAAATAAATTTTATTTTTAATACTCAATTTAATTGTGGTTTCAAATAAATTAAAAAAAAAATGTAAACTCAATTTAATCTTAATATTACTCAATTTATAATAATTAAACTGTGAAAATATCTAAATTTTCTCAAAAGAACTTTAGATATTAATTCTATTAAATTAAATTTTATATTAAAACAAAAGGTGAAACTCTTTAACTATAAAATCAAATCCATAATATAATAAAAAGAAAACTCAATAATGTCAATGAACTCGAAAATTTTGGGTAAAAAAAAAAAACTAATTTTAAACTTTCACAGTTAGGTATATTAAAAGCTACGTAACAAAACTTAAAAGTTAAATTTTTTACGAACAAATACTTACCACTTTTTAAACAGGAAAATAAAAGAAAAGAAATTTAAAAAAAAAAAAAACGACCCAACATAAATTTTTATTCGATAGGGTGTTTAATTATATTTTTTCGTTTCTTTTTTTTAAATCTCATCTTATTATTTGACAAAGAAAAAAAAAAACACATTCTTAAAATGTGTATCTTAGAATAATCTTCAGCTAGTCTATTTCAAAATATAAACGTTGCAATTCATTTTTTATTTTCTGCTGGCAATGAAAACAAATTTTGTAAGATTAAAGTAAACTGTGATTATTAAATCTAATTTTTGTATTAATATTATGATTTTAGTAATAGATAGAACTCTTTAAGAGCAGGTTACAACTAATCACAAAACAATTGAGATTATTTATATTTTAAAGAAATTAATACTTATTACGTTATTTTTAAATAACTACTTACATACTTAGTATTCAATATTGATGTAAATAATAAAAAAAAAAAAAAAAATGAAGCACCTATCTATTTTATTAAATCCAACTACTTAATTCATTTATAAAATATATTTCATGACTTATTAGCTTGATTATTCTAATATATTATACTGATAAGTGATATTAAACAAGTTCTGTTTATTTTTATTCTTTAGTAGTAGGTAGGTAGATAGTTAGTGTAATAAAGAGGTGTTCAAATGGTTGTTTAAAAAAAAAAAAAAAACAAGTAAAACTTGTAAACAGGTTACCTTTTCTCTCTTTCTCTTTTTCGAAAACAAAAAAAAAATCCAGTTTTTTTTATTTTCATTTTAGTGCAACCACATTTTGCAACAAAATTTTAATTTTTTAAATCTTTTTTTTTTTCTTTGTTGCATTGCATTTTAAAAGAAGAAATCTGGTTTTGTTGTGACTATTGCTTCTATTCTTCACAAAAATAATGGTAACGTGATTATTATAATCCTTTTTTGTGGTGTTCAAAACCTAACATTACAACATTCTTTAATAAAAATACAAAAAAAAAAAAATGAAAAAGAAAAAAAGTAATAATAATAAGCCGTCTATCTAGACAAGTTATTTATTTTTTTTTTTATTTTTTTTAAGTGTTATATGGTGAATTTTTAGTTTTTAAAAGTTGTTTTCTGCATTAATAAATACAACCTGTTCTACAACAACAATATTTTTAAAATAAAACAAATTAAAGGAAAAAAAACAAAGAAAATAAGTGATAGGTTGGTAACTCTATTTTGTTCGACATACCAAAACACATGATTTTATTTTTTTTTTTGTTTTGTTTTTCAATTTGTGTGAGACGATTTTACTTATTCGTTTTGGAATTCCACGTTCTTTTTTTTTTTTGTATCAACAGAGCAGCAGCAGCATCCAATTCTGTAGAAATTTGTGTATTATTTATTTTTATATTATTATTATTTTTTTTTTGTTTTTGTTCGTACCTGTATTACAGGTATAGGAAATATTTATGTAGTTCTCTTTTACTTTTTTCTTTTTGATTATATTTTGTTTAGATAGCGTAACCTCTTTAAAAAAGAAAGGTCAACAAACCAAAGAAACATATATATATATATATGTATATTTATATAATGATTATAATAACAAAAATAATAACAAATGTACCGTTATATTTTGAATGGAGTTTAAACTTAAAACATACACATACGTATATATTTTCAATGGCATTATGGTACCTATTATAAAAATAAAAAAGAAACATAAAAAATTGAATGGTGTTTTTTTTTTTCTTATTTAGTTTTTAATAATAATTAAATAAAGGTACCATCCTATTAAATTAAAAAAAAAAAAAATATTTTTTTTTATAGATAGATAGGTATTATAGTTATGGCATATCAAATATGTTTGTAGTTTTTAAACTTCATTATAATTTATTTTCTATCTTAATATCTGTAGATATAATTTAAATTACAATTTGTTCCTATAAAAATAATTTTCTTTATTCATCTAAAAATTTTTAATTTATTTTAATCGGTTACAGACATGTCGTTCATATTTCTATTTTATACCTACGTTTGTTAAATTAATGAATAGGCGAAAATTCAATTAAATTATTTTATTTAGTTATTAAAAAAATAAAAAACAATATTATTCTGAAAAAGGTAAAGTAAAGAAATTTATCTAAAACTGTACCAAAAATATTTTTTTCCTACCATTATTAAAATTAAATTTAACAAAATTTGTTTAATAATTTCAAATAAACTTTTTTTTTTTTTTGTAATTATGTAATTTAATTAGATTACATAATTACAACTATTTTATTATTTTTATTAATTACAATTATTTTATTTAATATAAAATATAATTAAATAAAGTATCTATGTAGTACCTATATAAAAATAAAAACATTTAAATGAATATTTTCCCATTGATTCTGTCAAATATTTTTATTGGCAAAAAACTCCTATGTATTTTAATGACGCTTTTTTTTTTGGTATTATAAAGTAAAAGTATTTAATTTCAATCTATAAGGTAGGTACATTAAAATTAAAATATCTATATGTATATAATATTACATTCATTTAGGTAAGTACTGAATTAAAAATTAAAAATAATTAATTTAAAAAGTTTCGGCTTAATAGCTATGCTAAATGGTATATTATTTGAGCTTTAATTTAGTGACAAATTTTGATGATTCGTATCACAAGTTATTTTTATTTATTTTACATTTTATTTTTAATTTTAACAGAACAGACATAATAATGTTATTTCTATGTGTAGTTATTAAAATTAAAATTACAAGAAGAAAAATAAAAATATAAATGAAAAATAATCGCATGTACTTATGCGAAACATGTGATTCATAACAATATATTTTAGTACAATATAAAATAAATATGTATATACTTACATATAAATATAAACGTATATAGAATGTAATGTATTTAATATATTAAACATATATAAATACATATATAATTATTGTAATTAAATCACATGTATATGAATAATATTTTATATTACTGATAAGTACATATTAAATAAAAATTTGTATTGAAATGAATTAAAATAAAAATATTTCGAAAATTCAAATTTCGTTTAGAAGTACCTTTTTAGCAAAAAAGTATCTAGT
Source organism: Poecilobothrus nobilitatus (assembly GCA_947095535.1). NCBI lineage: Eukaryota > Metazoa > Arthropoda > Insecta > Diptera > Dolichopodidae > Poecilobothrus > Poecilobothrus nobilitatus. The sequence continues at coordinate 63,807,332 of OX352773.1, forward strand.
ACCTAAAATTTTTGTTTTTGATTTGTTTAATTTTGAAACAGATAATTAAATATTTTATATTTTAAAATAATTACCTAAAATAAATGAAATTAACTTTCAATTAAATAATCTACTTAATGTAAAATCTAGTATCTAGTACATTTAAACATTCAAAATTTCTGTTATGAGGTCTTTTATTTAACTAATTTTGAAAGATAATAAAAAAAGTGGAATAATTTTTTTTGACTCTTTTAATTTTTAAAATTTTAAACTATGAACACAAAAGTGTAGTGAAAGACTATCCCTGCTTTCGGTAATGTAAAATGACGATCAGTCAAATGATTTTTGATTCGATTTTGATTCAACTAAGCTTTTAAAATAGACTTTTACAAATTTTTGATGCGACGTCCAGCGACATGACATTACGAAGCAAAAATAAATTTGTGTTTTTTGTTTAGTGTGATTGTGCTTGTTTAGTATAATTTTTATATTTGGTTGTTCTGAAATTATAGGTAAGGAAATATTAAAAATTTAGATAGAATATTAAAACACATGTTTTAAAAGCCATAAAATATTATTTTTTGGAAATTATATACTTATATATATACCAAAAAATCAACAATTAATGATAAATTTTTACCCTGCTTTGTATACACAAATTTGTATGACATTTTGAATTTTTTTTTTGCATAACAGAAAGAATGACGCTTGTCAATTGCATAACCGGAAGTTCGATAACAGTTGAATTTTTGATGGTTGCAGCGCAAACGACATTACAAAAAGCAGTGTATAATATGAACCACATAATATTAAAACCAAAAATATTTAAACAATATCCAAAATAAAAATGCAAGTGAATGTAAAATCATATAATATACTTACATTATGTACAATTAAAAATAACATTTGGAAGAATTTTTTTCAAATTGATATGTTAAACAATATTATTTAATCATCAGTTCTTTTTATACCAAATGCATAAGAAAACTTTTATTTTAAAGCAATCAGATGCTTTATGTTTTTTAGCACATTTCCAAAAAAATTTTGAAAAAATGTGCTTATTAGTTTCACTCTGTCCGTCCGTCCGTCCGTCTGTCTGTTTACAAAACTTCTACACCGTTAAAGATAGAGAAAAAAAATTTTAACCATAGGTAGGTCTCATAAAAAAAATAATTTTGTGGAACAACTTTTTCATGTAGCCCCCCCCATTACGGAGTTACAGCCCCTCAAACTTTGAAAAAGCCCTATTTTTAAATGCATATATCTTAAGTTCTGCTTAAGATTTTTTCAATCTGAAAACGTCATTCGACAGGTATTTCTTTTATCTTTGTAAATTAATATGAAAATTATACAATTTTTTTAAATTTAGTATTTAAATTTACCGTTATGTGAAAACCAAATTTTGCATGATTTTTCTACTTTCATAACTCCGGCACGCTTCTAGATAGAAGCTTGAAATTTTGAGGCAAGAAAGAACTTTTAGAACTAGTATAAGTTTGCTCAGAAAATTTTTTCGTACCACCCCCTGTTTATGAACTATTAGGGCTTAAAAATTGAAAATTTGCTATTTTTAAACACCTGTAACTTAGGAACCTGTACATATTTTACTTCTGCAAGATATAAAAATTAAAGCTACAATAATATATTTTTACGTGTGTTAAAGGTTTATTTTAATTGTAAAGGGTTCCAAAGTTGCAGCTCTTCAAAATTGCGAAAAAGCTCCATTTTCAGATGTATATATCTCGGGCTGTGCGTATTAATTTTGCAATCTAAAACCGCCAGAAGATCGAAAATTTTATTATCTATATAAAACAGTATCAAAATTATGTAATATTTTGTAATTTACTATTTAAATTTACCGTTATGTGAAAACCACATTTTGCATGAAATTTCTTTTTTCATAACTCCGGCACCCCTTTAGATAGGAACCTGAAATTTTGAGACAAGAAAGAACTTTTAGAATTAGTATAAGTTTCCTCAGAAAATTTTTTGGTAACACCCCCTCTTTAAGAGTTATTAGGCCTCAAAAATTGAAAATTTGCTATTTTTAGACACCTGTAACTTAGGCACCTGTACAAATTTTTCTTCGGCAAGACATGAAAATTAAAGGTTCAATAATATATTTTTACGTGTGTTAACGGCTTTTCTTAGTTATATAGGATTCCGGACTTACGGCCCCTCAAAATTTCAAAAATGTCCTATTTTCACATTTTTTCTTATTACATGAAATTTTCAAATTTTTGTGCAAGTCACACTTCAAAACAGTTTGTATTGAGTTTTGGAAATGTGCGCTTTTAAAAACCTTTGGTTTACATTCTACCTTGTTTTTTTTTCATTCTTACGGAAGATCGTGACTTTTCTTATAATAATTTCTAACACTAATTTTGTGACTTTTTTTTTGAAACTTCAATCGTCCATTTTAGTTTTTAACAGATTTATTTAAGATTTTCAATTGAATTAAAAATATAAAAACATTGTTACCGTTTTGAAGAAAAAGTTCGGAACATTTTCAACTGATCGACATTTATATCATATTGAAATCTGTTCAAGTACGGTTTTCGAATCATTCTGTGATTTGTTTAATACAAAATGTTGTCATATTTTTTCACTTATACAATATTTTTCTTAATTTTCATTTTTCATTTATACAATATTTTATAAATTTTATTACATATTAAAACATATAAATTTTTTTATTTATTAATCATTTATACCTAATACTATAATTTTGCATATATTCTTTTTATATATTAGATAGGTACCTATTTATAGATACAGTTTTAATTTTGTAATTTGTAAATAATGTTAGGTACAGTATTTTGATTTTTATTTTTTACAATATTTTGTTTTTTATTTTATTTTTTTACAATATTTTACTCATTTTTATTAAATTAATTTATGCCATTTTTTTCTTTTTTTATAGTACAATTAAATGTCTACTTTTAACAATAGAATAAAATTTACTTTTGTATTTTTTAGTAAATAAACTATTCCGAAAATGTATGTACCTATAACTATATAATATTTATATTTACAAATTACAATATACATATAGGTACTTATATATGTATATAATACCTAAATATAAAAATATGAATAAAAATGCAAAAAAGAAAAAAAAAAATATATAGGTAGGTATATAAAAATATTTAGTAAATGAATATAAAAAATATATATTTATTATATAAAAGAATAAGTATATATATATGTATAAAATAAAATATATTATAACTAGATTGTTTTTATCATTTTTTTTTTTAGTAGAGTTATTCTATTAATATAAGCTCAAGGCTATCAAGATTTACAAAACAAAAAAAAAGCAAAAAAAAATAATTTTTATTTTAAACATTTTTTTTTTTTTTTTTTTGTTTATTAAAGAGTGAAAAATATATACATATAGTAAAATTATAAATGAACATAAAAAAATTCGCGCAAAAAACAAAAATAATAAAAATGAAATAAAAACAAAGATTAAATTTTATTTGCTGCCATTTTTTTTTCTGTCTGTTTTTTTTTTTTTTTTTTTTTTTTTATTCTATGTTTCAGTAAAGTTAAATGAGTTAATTATTTATGTATTTTATTTAGTGAAAGAAATGATGAAATTTTGCAAAAAAAAAAAAAAAAATTTTTATTTTTTTTTTTTGCTTCAAACGTTTTGAATAAATGTTATATGTATAGGGAAAGTAAAAAGAGAATAGAATACAATAACCCCGTCATATGATAGTACATATGTATATTATTATTGTATGTAAATATGTAATATATAATGGTACCTACTTTATTTATAGTTTGTCTTTACTTGGCTTTAGGTTTAGATATTACAAAAAAAAAAATAAGTAAGTAAATATAGCGTAAAAATAAAAATATAGAGGGAAACTAGTTAATAAATAAGTAATGTTTAAGAAAAAGTTTTTTTTTTTTTTTCATCAATATTATCGAATAATTAGTTTATCTGTGAAAATAATTGCGAAATTATACGAAATTTTTTAATCAATAATTTGATATAATAAATTTCTTTTATTTAATATCTTTTCATAATTTTATACATATTTAATAAGTTACCTACTTAATTATTTTTAATTATAAGTATGTGTGTACATACTTTATTTAACTAAAAATTCATTATCTTATCATATTTTATCTTTAATTTTTTATCAAATTTCTTATTTACAATATCAATAAAACATTAAAAACCACAAAAAAAAAAAAGTAGGTTTATTTAAAGATAAGTAAGTTTTTAATATTTCGATTAAAAATATTATAAAATAATAAATATTTTTTAAGAATAATGATAACGAATCGTTTAGTGGAGTTTGTATTTAAAAATAAAATAAAATTGGGGAACTAAAAAATAAATAAATAAATAAATCTTAAATTAATATTTATTCACAGTTTTTTTAATTAGTTATCTTATCAATATTTATACATATACTATATACCTATTATGTACATAAAAAGTATTAAAACTGATTAAATTTTTTTTTTTTATTTGTATTTTGATAATAATTATGTATTTTTTTTATAATATGTATACGTATATATATATATATTTTATTATCTCTCCTTGTAACATTCTTATTAAATTTAAATCAAAATTATCAAATTGATAATAATTAATATTTTTCTTAAAAAAATTTTTTTTGTTTTTGTTTTTTTTTTAAATACCTTAAGGAAAGTTGATAAGAAATAAGAATATGTTCTTTATATGTTACGCATGAATGACTACACAAATTAAAATAAAATAAAATTTTGGGGAAATGATATACATACATATATGTATTTTAAAACTAAAGTTATTATTTTATATAATAAAATAATCATTGCAAAATTAAATATTATTCAGTCTGGTTGGATGGATCAGACATCAATTATATTATTTTTTTTTCCATTTTGTTACTCAAACTTAATATCAATGATAAATAAAAAATAAGTATGTAAATGATAATTTAATTGGAAGCTCGAAGAAGTTAATTAAAATTTATTTTTAAAATTTAGAAATAACTGTCAAATTATTAACTCTTATTTTCACAATGTGATTCAATGATTGGATATTGTATCTGTCGAATGAATTATCTTTTTCATTCGAATTAATTATATTAACTGCCATTACTAATTATAAAGTAAGTATTACTATTCTTGCTTTATGTTCTTAAAATGAAAGTATAGTGCAGTATAAAACTCAGTTTATCAGACGGTGTTCTAACAAGATATTCTTCGGAGTTAGACTGTCTCTTTCAATGACTAATCATGCTTAGAACTTGGAGTTTTCTGGATTTCTTAATTCTTTAGTTCTCATAGTTTTTGTAAATGATTTTTATTTATCTTTATTAATAAGCATATTTTATTTTTTGTTTTAGTGTATAATTTATTTTGATAGGTTTTAGTTATCTTAAATACCGCCTTAATAAGGCCTACCTTTTTGTTATCCTATATCAAAGACAATAAGTACGAAACTCATTTCTTATTTTGCCTAATAACAGACATTGTAAATGAGGTCTACTTCCGTAACAAGAAGTCGAGTCATTAAAAGTAGTTTTATTTAATTTTTTATTAATAACTACTTACTTACTGCTTCATAATTTTCTTATTTTTTTTAATTACTACAACAAACTTACCTATTTCAAGTAGTAATTAATAGTAAAAAATTGTTTATTAGCAAAATAAATATGTATTAGTAATTACAAGGATAGTTTCCAAATAACATTAATTAAGTATTAGTTTCTTTTATTACCTTATCTCGAATTAATTTTTTGTTCAGTAGGTATAAGTTCATTAAAGAAATAAAAAACTAAAAAAATAAGTGAACCGTAATACCGGACATCACTATAAAAGTTTATAAAATATGAACATTATTATTAAAAAACAAAAAAGCGCCAAACACTAAAACCTTAAAATCAGTCAACCAATTTAATTTAACCAAGCGTTTTATACTTAGCTATTTTTTTTTTCTGTTCTGTTATGCTGTATTGCTGTCTGTTTACCCGACGAGTCGCAGCATTTAGATTTTAATCTTCCTTGTATAATACAACTTTTGAAAAAAAAATTTTTGTCACTGCAACTTATTCACGTAATCTTAAAAAAAAAAAAAAAAAAAATTTATTAGAAAAAAAAAACAAAAAATTGACATGAGAGGTTTTTGAACCAAAACTTATCAAGTAAACAAACATGAATACAAATACTTATTGCCTACGTTATTTAATTTAATATTGCATTTGTATAATAAATATATAAGAATTGTATTATTTTTTTTCTCTTTCTGTATCATAATATCTTATATCTTTTTTTTTATCTCTTCAATTACATCATAATAAAAAGAAATTAATAATTATATCAGTTAATCTCAATAAAACAAAACCTAAATAAATTTTTATAAAAGTAATATATACTTACATAGGTAGGTACATAACAAATTAAAGTTATATATAAAAAAATAGGAATCTAATAAAAAGACTACACACGATATTATTAAAAAAAAAAAACCAAAACAAAAATTTTTTTTCTAAAATTTAAATCCATTCAACAAAAATTTTGAATCTAAAAAAAAAAATATTTAGCAACTAAATGAAGTGATAGCTGTTAGCAACATCATCAGCACCAGGTGTAATATTCAAAGTTTTGCATTAAAAATAAAAAAAAAAAAAAAAGCAAGCAAATGTACTTTATTTAGGTAGTAAAAATGACAACTAGAACTATAACATAAAAAAAACAAAAAAAAAATATACCAACAACAATTTACGACTACGACGACTACAACAACGACTATGAAACAACAAAACGACGTTGTACGTCATTTGTCCTTGAACTTCACTTCGACTGAACGCGTTCCATTCGATGAATTTTTCATTTTATTTTTCTTCGTGTTTGTTTTTTTTTTTTATTTTTTTCTTCTGTACGTTTTTGTTTTTTTTTTTCTTTTGTTGTTGTTGTTTTATATTTTTAATTTTGTTGTTGTTTTTATTCCATGTTTAGCAGCACACGATACTATTCAGTTACTTGTACACACCCCCTGTTGATGTATAGGAAAGTAGTAAAGCAACAAAATATACAAAGGAAAAAATAAAAACACTGTAGAATACGAGTATGATATAGAATAAAAAGTAAAAAAAAACAGACAGGGAATAGTGAAGGAACAAAATATTATTTTCTTCATCCAAAAGAAGGATAAAGAAAAATAAAATAAAATGTAATGAAAAAAAATAAAAAACATTTTTTTTAGAGTAGAATGAAGGTACATATTATATATTATTTGAAAGGAGAATTTTGAAAAAGATTTGATTTTGGCTTGTTTTGGTTTTACAGTTGGAAAAATTGACTAGAAAGAAAACAATAAAATACAAAACAAAAACAAAAAAATCATAAATAACAACAACCCAAGTGTTTTTATTCCTTATAAAATGCGTGACAACGACTGACTGCAATATAGCAACCAAAAATGATTATAATAACGACATACACTACACTATAAAATGAAAATGACGATATAAATGCCAAGAAATTGAAGAACAATTACAAAAAAAAAAAAAAATGGAAAATAATTTTAGATATGTATGAGTGGAAATTGTAAATGTAAATGCAAAAAAAAAAAGATTATTTAAGTTAGGGTTAGTGACAAAAATGAAAGAACAAACTTGCAAAATTCTTTATGTGTGTATTTTTCTTAGAATCAAAGAAAAAAACTAAAAAGGATAATAACAACTGGCCGGAAAGGACGTATCGATCGATATATTTTTTTTTTCTGGCGTTATATATGTATATTTATAGTTCTTTATTAAAGTCATTATTTTTTCATTGAGTTCAAGGAAAAATAATTTGAAATTTTTTTTTTTTTTAGTTAAAAACGATAATAACAGTTGTGTGAGTAAAAGAGATAGTGATGGGAAATTTAATTTGGATCGATATCCTTTGGTGTTGTGTTGTAGGTTTTATTTTTACACTAGTTTTTTTTTTTTTTTTCTGTATGTATCAAGATCCAATTTTTATTTACAAAGTTGAAAATTTAAAATACATACAATATGTATATGTTTGTGTTAATATACTTAAGTATTGTATTATGTTTGTACATAAATTGTTAACTCAAGTATTAAATTTAAAATTGAATGTCATTTTTTTTAAAGATATATAATTAATTTGAATTAAATGAGGGTATATTGCAATGACTACAATATTAACTTTTAAAAAAAATATTTATGTTGTTATTTTTCTATTTTTCTTTAGTTTGTATATATGTTATACAATTTTTTGATACATTTAAGTATGTAGGTATGTCGGTATATGATTTACAGATGTTTAAAATTATTTTTAAAAATGATATTCTAATTTCTAATAAGATGTTCAATTTATTACTTTAGTAGTTAGTTTTTTAATTTTTTTTATCTCTTTATTTTCTGTTACAAGAATTAAATTATTTTATGGAATAATATTAGCTAAAATTAATTTTAATAGCTACTTATTAAAATGATAAATAATTTCCTGGATAATGTAAGAATTTGTTTAGTAAATTTGTCATATTATACCTTAAAAAAAATTAAATTATGTACTTAGAATGAAATTTATATATATTCTTTTTGATTAAAAAAAATAAAAAATAATCGTTATGGTTATAAATTGTTATTTATTTGGGATTCCGCATTATTATTCCGCAAATAACTACAATACGTACTTTATTATTTACTTTGGTTTTTTTTCCCCTAAAATCAATTAATAATCAATATCAAATCAAATTACAATCGATTGGATCGGTATTTGAAAGAAACAAAATACATACTTAAATAAATGAGTTAAATTTTTTAATCGTATCTGTTGTCTGATAACCATATAACATTAAAATATTGATAAAGAATTTTATCAGAATTGTATTGTGTATCGTATGATTAAAAAAAAAAAAAATTTTTAACACTCAAAAATTTTTTGACAACAAAATGAATAAATAAATAAAGTGTATTGTAATGTTATTATTTGATATGTATGTACATTTATACAATTTAGATAAAATACAATTGTATCTAATTTATTTTTTATTAATATACCTAATCTACATGATAACTTATCGTATGGTATTTGTAATCAGTAATTGATAAGAATGATAACTTGATATTTATTGTAACTATTAAGTTTATAAAAAAAAAAAATATAAGTATATGTACCTACATATATCTAAGAATTTCAAAAACCATTTGATACGATAATCATCCATAAAACTCCCTATTACGTATATTAAATAATACAAGAAAAAAAAAATTTATAAATTAATTATTTGTAGTTTAAAGCTGTTGTGTTATTTATGTTTAATCAGATTAATTTTTAATACCTACACAGATACATTTTGAACAAACATTATAAGATCTAATTATCTAATTACACCTATAATCATTAATTTTTATAAATAAATAAAAAATAAAAAGAAAGGTACAAAATTAATTTCCTAAAATAGAATATAATAATAAATACTTTTTGTGTTATTGTTTTGTTTTTTTGTTTTTATCTTTATAATTTAATCTAATATCCGTTCTTATTTCATTTATTTAGAACATGTTCGTGTCAGAAATATTTCAACATATCTAAGTATATCTAACTACATAGGTATGTAAGAGATAGTACAATAATCAGTTATAATTGTAGAGTATAAATGATCCGACACATTTTTAATATATTTTATTAAGTAAATAAGAGTTATTGATTTTGTTTTTTTAATTAATCTTAAAGGAACAAATTAAGTTTTCTGACAATTCTGTTAATTACATTTAATTTTAATTTCCTAAGTAATTTTAGTTTCTTTTTAAATTTTTTTTATGTTTATTGTTTTTTTATATAGGTACTACTTACATATTATATTTGCGTTCCTTTTGTAGAGTAAATTACACTTTTCTACTCCCAACAACACCAGTCTACCTTTGAGAAAGAGTAAATAGAATTAGATATGTTATATTAAATTAGCATTCCATTTACCAACATTATAACTTTTTGTATCTCTTTTCGAGTAAAAGGAAGGCAAACAATATAATGGTTTTTTTCCTTAGTTATTATAATGCGTACAAGCTATTATTTACCAAATTTGTTCTTACTTACTATTTAATAGTACGGAAAAATTTTATAAAAATCAAGAGGTTTAGGTTTTAGTACTTATTTCTTGAAGTCTTTTGAAAATAATCGTCACCGTTTTGTAAAAAGAAAAAACAAAACATCTTATTGACTGAAGCTCCAGACCTTTCTTTCTACATAAATGTAATATGTAAGTTTACTTATTTTTTATAAATATGTACACTTACACATGTTTGATAGAAATTTTCACAAGAAAAATAAAAACATCGAAATTGAATTCAATTTAATTTAAAATATAACATACATAATTATTTTCTATTTGGAAAAATCAAACATATGATTCATTCCCAAAATTAAGATACATACAAACTTACTTTACATACAATATTATAGTTCTTTTTATATACATATGTATGTACTTATACAGATTTAAAAATAAGGGAAAAGAATGATTTAGAAATTACTCATAAGTCATAATATGATATGATGCCGCATTTGATAACAACTACACAACAACTATAAGTATATATATAGGTATAAAAAAAAGAAAATAAAATTTAAAATAAGTATATTTTGTATATGTATTTATATAAGCAGAAAATTCATATGTTACGTAGGTAGGTACATATAGTTTATTATAATTTATTTTTTCTTGTTATTTTCTGGATGAATGCAAATCTTTTCATTTGCCAAAATACAAAATGTGCACATTCCATTACAGCGCAACAGATACATAATGATATACATATATAAACAGATCAATATATTGTATAATATTTTCTAAAATATAATATATTTTTACTGCTGCTGTTTTTTTTTTTCTGTCTTATTTTATTGGCAGTTAATACCAATTGGAAAATTGCCAACATTTTATATTCATACATACATATTATAATCTATATTATACATACCTACTTATATTGTTGGATGAAATATACATTTTAAAATGTTAAGAAAAAAAAAACAATCAAATAATTTTTATAAATTCATTCAAAATATAATATGTTAAATTCTATATAATAAATTTTGTGACAGAAAAAAAAAAATAAAATAAAATTGGAAATTTAAAATAAAATTTAGAATTTTAATTTTGACTCAGGAAGTATTTCTTATAATTTTTGTTTTTTTCTTTTTTTGTGTGTACCTACATTGTATAAATAAAACAATTTTATTTAAGTTGTTTTGGTTGTGCATTACATCATTGTGTATTTAAATGAAATTTTTTTTAAAATTATATATTTTTTTTTTTTCAAAAAAATGTTTTTTATTTTTTTTTATTTCATATTGATTTCAAAAATATTTAAAATATTTATACATAGGTATGTATGAATGTATAAATAAAAAAAATAATATGTTTATAATAAAAATAAAATGATATATTTTTATGTTAACATAAATAAACAATATAATATGTAGAAAATGAATTGTTTACATAAATAAAATATATAGAATATAGATACTATTTGAATATTTTTGAATCATAATTCATATTATAATAATTGAAATATCCAAACATACCTATACTCATAGTAAGTAGTAACTATAGTAATTACCTAATAAAAAAATATATATGTATGTACATATATAATACTTAAAATGGCACAGCCTTTCCAAATTATTATTTAATTTCTATTTAAATTTTAACATTTTTTTCCTAATCATCCTAATTTTGAAATTATTCCTACCTAAAAACTAAAAGTGATGACCCAATATGTTCCCATCGCTTCTAGGGTCGCTTTGACGTTTAAGTTTAAAATACATTGATTTAAATGGAACTTGACCAAATAGAAAAGCGACAATAGAGTTGAGCAACTTTCTATTTTTAATCGCATTGACAATACATTTTTATTTTTATTTTACATTGATTGTTGGTCATAAAGCGACGCTAGCATTTGCTATTTATTTTATTTAGAACGCGACGCTAAAAACGACGCGAGCATTGGATCATCAGCTTAACTATACATATGATTTTTAAAACAAAGTATTTTCCCAAAATAAATACATGTCTACGACAGGTTATATATATGTACTACATATACATATATTATTATCATATATCATCAAGATATCATATATGTATGTACCTACATAATATTATTATCAAGATATTATATAAAAAACTTATATGGTCTAGAAATGCTTTTTTTGTTCTGTCTTTTATTTTATATATGTATATATATTATAATTCTATTTTAATTTTTTTTTTTATTGTTTTGTTTATTTTTTTTTTTTTCTTTAAAATTTAAATTTCTATTTCACATGTGTTTTGTATAAAAATAAAATGTCTGAATACCAAATCTTTTGTATAACAATCGTGTTGCGTTGCGTATTCTTTAATTTTTTTTTCTTTTAATAATATTTTCTTTTTTTATGTATTATTTTTATTTTACTTTCGTGTAAATATTTAATTTTTCTTTTTTGTATTTTTCAAAATAAAAAAAAAGAAAAAAAATATTATTTTTTCTTTTTTTTTATATAATATGTATTTTACTATTTTGATGTTTTTGAATTTATAAAAATTAGGGTGACAATACATTTATGTATTTTTTTTTTTATATTAATAAATGACGAGTTTTTAAAGAAATTATTAGAATATTTCCGCTAAATAAATATTTTCTGATTTTATCATTGGATCAATATGTAAGGATAGGTAAGGATATAATATGTATAGATAGTGTAATTTTACAGTTTCTTACAATGATTTAATAAATTGTAAGATTCTGCAAACATTTAAAAAAAAGTCAGATTATGACGTATCTTCAAAAAAATTATTTAGCAAAGCTTAAATTAAGTTTTGATCTTTATTTTTCTTTTTTTATCTCTATTTTAAAGCTCAGAAGAGTTGTCAAAAAAATCTGTTTTTCAAATAATATCAGATACGTATTAGGTAATAATGTAAATTTTTAAATATTTTATTAAATAAAAATTTTATCATTGTTAAGAACATTTGGTCACTCAATTAAAATTATAATGATAGTTTATTTTAAATTTAAGAAGAAAAAAAATGTTTATTTGAATTTAGTAAAATTTTACATATTCGTTTTATTTTTATTTTTGTTTATACCTATTTTTGCTGTGTTTTTTTTTTTAATTTAATTTTTTTTCTTTCTATTTTAAGATCATTTTTAGTTTCTTTTAAAATATCTTATTAGATTTTTAACATGTGAGCCAGCATGCTATTTTAAAAACATAATAAAGTTTTAATTTTTATCTTTTTTTTAAACATTTATATTTTTTTCATTATATAGGTATATTACTATATGTATATACATATATATGTATATACATATATATGTATACATATACATATATATGTATATATGTATGTATATATATATGTATATATGTGTATACATATATATGTATATACATATAGGTATATACATATATATGTATATACATATAGGTAGTATAATTTTAGAAAAGTTTTTTTTTGATTTTTTTGAAAAGTTTCTTTAATAAATAGAAAATTACTATACCTATAAAACTATACATTTTCAATTTATTTACGTTTTGTATTTTTTTGAGTATTTTTAGTTTCTATTTAATGTCGTGACAAAATTTTTTTAATTTTTTTTTTTTTTTTTGATAGGTATTGCAAGTTTATATTTCTTTTCATAGATACGATTTGAAAAAAAAAAAAAAGTAAGAGAAAGAAAAGATATAATCAAAAAGAAAATTTGTAATTGTGTTATAAAAATAAAACGAAAACTTTGAAGTTAATAGACAACAACGTTCATAATGACAGCTTAGCTTAACAAAAAACATCAATTGGTGTATAATTAATGTTATTTAGAACATCAATCGTTTTAGTCTATTTTAATTTTAAATTTATTATTCTAAAATAAGTAAGTAAATGCTTTTAGTGATCGAATAAAAAAAAAATGTGTAAATAGAAATTAAAATTTTTTTTTTTGAATTTAAATATAGAAAACTTTTAATGGCGTTCCTATTTTTTATATATTTCTAATAATAATAGGTCGGTATAGATAAAAAATGAGCTGGTAATACACACTTTGGTCAGTTTAGGCCTGTTATGATATCCTAGAAACATTTTTATCTCAATTAAACTATTGTGATGTTATTACAAAGCAATCTAAATCGAAAAAATTATTTAAGAAGAATTTCCCCAGAATGTAAGTTTTGATCTTCTGCCATGTCTGTCAAACTAACAGTATTTTGTTAACATCCCCATATTATACATTACCGATATTGTGACGATTTAGGGATACCAGTGTAGGTGATCGTTTAGGATCTAATTAATATAGGTCAGCTCTGTTTGATCACAGTGCAGATATTAATAGAACACTACTTACGTTTTCTGATTATCTATATTGGCTTGTTGTTAAGATCAATATTTAGTTATAGTTTTTGTATTTTGTACAGAAGTGATATAATTAAATAATGGATAAGTAATTTAGGTCTTATATTTAATTACATTTGAAAGGCATCATAAACTACAATTAGTTTTTATTTAAGTAATAGAAAATTCCAGGCGTATTACTTTATAAAGATTTATTATTATTTTATATTATATACCTACGTAGTTTATAATTTCTAGTAATAATTAAGTAATTAACTAAAATTAAATGCAAATACAATAAAGTATAACATTGTTAAAATTAATTTTAGAACTTATAATACAATACAATTTTATTTAAAATTGGTGACTAATTCTTATATGTATAAAATGCATACATATGTGTGTCTGATTACTAAAAATATTAAATTATTAATTATTTTAAAATAATTTTGCAGTTTTAAGATATTACTGTAGAAAATATTTATAAATAAAACTCAATTTTATTATACAAGTTCTTATATTAACTTGTTATTGTTGAAACAGCATTTTTATTAACACAATCATATAATATTTTTTTTATCTTCACATATTTTATCGCTGAGAAAAATTAAATATTTTTACCATCAACCAATTAATAGAAAATTCTAATGAAATACAAAATTTTGAGTCATTATTATAATATGTAGCAGCAAATATTATATCAGTAACTACTTATATAATCTTTGGTAATATTAAATTATATTCAAATAAGTTACAAAAAAATTAAAGTATGGTCTAAATATTTAGTAACATTCACTAAATTCAATATTTTTCTTATAAACTCAAATGCTTTTTTTGAATTATCAAAAGAAATTTAATAATATTTTTAATTGTTGAAGAACCAATTAGATAACTGCCATTTTTTAATCTCTTAAGTTTTAAATTTTTAGCACTTTGTTATAAAGGGTAAGGGAAAAACATATGACAATAATTTTATATAATCATATTTTAGATTCAAATGATAGATGTATAAATTATATCGTAAAAACCGATTAAACTTTCATCTTTTCAAAGAAGATGGGGGAAAAAAATATAACCTGGCAATATTGGATGATAAAAATAAAAAAAATGTTTTATCCAAATATAAATAAAGAAAACAAAATATATATACCCTACTACTATTAATAATTTTTTTTTAATTTTGGTTCAATTTATATGTTCTTATTGTAGAATAAACATGTCTGTCATTTATAGTAAAATACGAGGTAGTATGTAAAATCAAAGATTTTTAAAATTGCACATTTTCAAAAATACAATAAAATTTATTCTATAATTGTAACTTCTTTTTTAACAAAATTTGTAATTTTTCTTTAAATTTTTAAGAAAATTTGTTCTTTAAATTCAAATTCAAGAGACACTTTCTTCAAATTTTATGGAAACCATGTATAATTAAGAAAACTCAACACTTTTATTTTTGTAAAAATATAATATTGAGGCCTTTAATTTTTATATGTTAATTTCAACATATTTGAACAAGATGTCTAAAAATAACAAATTTTTGATTTTCAACTTTTAATAGCTTCTAAACAGGACGAAATATGAAGAATTTTTATGTGGAAACTTATGTTAGGTCTCAAAAATTTTCGTCCTTCTAATTTTGACAGAAACCTTTCCGGAGAAACGTAGGAATCAAAATTTTGCAAAAGTTTTTTTCACAACTAAATTGCATAAAAATACATAATTTTTTTTATTGATTTACGACGTTTTAAATTCAAAAAATATTAAGGAGACAATTTGAGATATAAGTATTTGAAAATATAACTTTTTTCAATTTAAAGGAGCTGCAATTTCATAATAGATGGGGCTATATAAAAAAGTTGTTCCATAATATTAATTTTTTTTATAGAGATCTCTATCAATAGTTAAATTTTAGTTCCAGCATCTTTAAATATTTTGTAAACAAAAAGAACAGAATGAACTAATAACCAGTTTTTAAAAAGAAAAATTTTTTGAAAAATGTGCTCAAAAAGTAAATAAAATAGAAAAATTTCTTTTATATTTTTTATTTTTAAAAATCAAACAAAGTTAAAATAAACAGAAATGAACAAAAAAAATCTATAAATTGTAACATATTATATTTATTCAAATATTTAACCAAAATAAAAAAAAAATTTAAAAAATTTCATAATAATAAAAATATTAGCATCAAAAATTTATTTTCAATTTAAAACTTTTATACATCTACATATTATTATGTTCTTATGGAAATTATGAGTAAATATCAGGAAAAGAATTTTGTTTTTGTTATTTATATTTTGTTATTTATAAAGAAAATCATGTTTATTAGAAAATTATTTAAATAACTTGATAGATTTGTTAAATATACATATAACAGAAAAATTCAATTACTTAGTTAAATAAAATTTAAGTAAAATATAAAATTTCTATTAAAAATAACAATCGTATCACTTCGTTTTATATAAAATCTTTATTTATCTATAGATATGTTTATAAAGAGTTCTTGTTTTACATTATTTGTTTTATATATGAAATTCGCACTAAATTACTATACATGAGACAGTACTGAACTTACTATACTGGATTCCAATCACATTTAGAATTACTTAAATTGCAATCCATACAATTCTCTTTGTTCATATTTTTGTTATAATTTTCATTTGGATTCTATTTGTTCATAATTTTGTTATATAATTTTTATAAGGTATAATGAAAATTGTTTATTTATATTAAGGTTCTTTGTTTGTTTACATTAAATATAGGATATTTTTATATCTACTTATAAATTATAAATTAAAAAATTAAAATTTTTTGTTTACATTTGATATTTATTTTTATGTTTATATTTTTCTTCTATTTATATAAGTAAAAAATTAGTAATTATTGTTTGCTATTAATTTGAACAAAATGAATGGTTGATTCAGTTCAGGTTTGTAAAATAACATAAAAAAAAATTTCACTTATATTCGAATTTGAACTGAACCAGCGTCAACATACGTTGTCACTGTAACTATTGTAAAACCGTACCGTTAATAATAATTTAATTTTTTTTTTGATATGTTTATGTACAAATGCATTTAATACATTTTCTTGCCACAGGAATTAAATAATTAATCACTTAGTAATTTAATTAGTACCATGTGAAACATTTGTTTAAAATACTATTTTATATTATTTAACTTTAATTAAATCCCATTTTCCCCAGAAGTTCATATTACAAAATTTTCATAAATTTTTTGTGATTCTTTCGTTTAAAAACTGTATTTATCAGAGTTATATAAAAATATTATGCTTGTACACATTAATCTATTACCTAATTGATCAGATCAGTTCAGTCTATGTTCATATGTATATGTAAAGCTGTTGTAATAATATTATATAATGTTATAAATATAAATAATATTATATAATGTATTATATGGTTATTTGTAATAGTAATCGCACATTTCGGTTAATGGTTATAAACCGCCACTTATAAATTGTTGAAATCCTTATTTTTGGGGCTAAATATAAAATTAACAAAAGTTTTGATGATAAGTAACTAGATTTTAATGACATAATTACAGATTCAATAAATTAACGAATGAATATTTTATAGCAATCCAACTCTTTAATTATTTTGTATGTAATATAAACTTCGACTTAAGTACTTAGTATAATGTTTAGATCGTAGCCAAGAAATTTATTACCAAAAATAATTAAGTACTGCATAATAGAATGCATATTATTTAAAAAAAAAAAAAAACAATTATAGGTAATTATATATAAAAACTACATTATATATACATTTATATATAGTATGTTTATACTTATAAAGTGTAAGTAAATATACAATAATATATACTTATCCATAAATGACATAAATAATAATGCACTAAATTATATATATTTCAAGTTCTTTAATTAAATATATAAACAAAAAAAAAGAAATAAAAAAGTTTAAATCAATGAAATTTTGTGTATAATTTTTAAATTGTATAGTAAGTATATAGTGTATTTATATACATATATATAAATATCAATATGATTAAAATTAACTATATAAGATCAGAACCTTTTAAAATGACAAAATATTGCACGTAATACTGTTAAGTTATATGTGTATATACATATATACTTTTCATAGAGCAAAGATTTTTTTTTTTTTTTAGATACTGAGATATATCTTAAAATATAAAAAAGTATTTATGTAAAAATATTAAGTATAAACATAATCTATACGTACATATATAAATAATTTTCTTAAATTATTTTCTAAATAAATTGAACTTTATAAAATATACAAAATAATATTATAATATTATGTGTATAAGTAAGTATATAGATACATATTTTTATTTATTTATTTTTATTATTGTTTATTATAATATTCAATGTTTTTAGGATAGAAGAATAAAGAAAGACATGCGCTTAAAGTACCCTTTTTTTTTTTCTAAATATACCAGAACTTTAGTCTTTATTATTTTTTTTTTCTGGTGTGTTTTATATATGTATCCAATGTTATTGTTGTTTTGTGAAAAATCCAAGTTTTTCTTGGATATTTCTTGTTTTTCCATATTACTTATATACATAATAAACTTTTTTTTTTTTTTTTGCTTTATTTATTATGAGTTTCTTTTTATTTTAACATGTTCAATTTAATATGCATGTACCTATACGTATATAAAATATTATATACTTACATTTTACATATAAAATGTAAATAAAATAAAGTGGTGCAAGAGCGTGCGAATAAATATATATATATATACTTATATCATATTCATATATACATAAAATATACAGAAGATTTTCTACAACACAATTTAATAAATATTTAATTCTAAATACACTTTATAGTTCAACGTCGTTCTATGTTTTGTTATATATGTATGTTTTATTATATTGATTTATGAAAATAAATAAAGGAACATTTTGGCGCTGATTTTTTTTTTTTTTACTAACATATTATTTAAGATTAATTAAAAAATTAAAAATAGATTTACTTAATTGATTATAATTTATAAACACAAATCTCACTATTAACAAATTTGTAATGAAATATTTCTGAAAATAAAGTATTTGTTAAGTAAATATTATATAATTTTAATGGATATTTGAATAGACATTTGAATAAGGTAAAATTGCAATTATTTTTTTAGCAGTTCGTGTGATTCAAGATAAAAGTTAAATTTAGTTATAATATTCAAATAATTATTATCTACAGTTACTATTCTCTTTTCTCTGGTTAAAATTTTAATTCTGATATGATACTTCTTTATAATTGTCATAATCATTGTAGTTTTTTCCCTAATTCATAACTGCAAATATTTATTTTGTGATTCTGATGCAGTAAGTATTATTCTACTAGAGATATTTATTTATTTGCAGTTTCGTAACTTGATAAATTTAAACCTTTTTACATGTTTGTTTTTGTTAGTACTGAACACATTGATCATCCGATATAAATTTTGCAATATTCTTCTATTTTAAGCAAAAAAAAAAAATGAAAAGTTTTTATATTTTATTTTTGGTAATAAATTACATAAATAACTATACTTAAAAATATTCCTTTATTTCTTAATTATTTCTGAACACATGTAATTCGCGATTTTATTATTCAGCTTCTTTTGCCTCTTCCTTTACTCTTAATATGCAAACGTGAAAATATTGATGCATTAACTCTTTTTTAAATATATCTTGTGGATATCAACAATAGAAAGGCTACGCCAAAATTTGGTACATGCTTCCATCCAATGTTTTTCCCTCTGATAAATATGGTCCATCCATTTGATACTTTACAACTTTTCAAAAACAATCTGTACTTACAGGTTGTTGTAATTCCAATTTACATTCCAACTCTTTCTTGTTATCCTATTTCCTTTGACGTCCTCTGACCATTACCTAAATCTACAATACTTTGTATAAGAGAATGCTTTTCTAATATTTGAATAAAATAAAAAAAAAATCGAATAATTTTAAATTATTCGATTAATAAATAATAACTAATAAAATAATAAATAGTCACTTTTTTAAGAAATATTATCTTAAATAATTAAAACAATTCAAAGAATTAAAGTAATCTTCCGTTAGAATCGTTAATATTGCATAATTAATCGTTATATATTGCAACGTAATAATTAATTAGTAATTCATATAGCAATTTAAGAAAATACATGAATTTAATAATACATATATGTAAATGTATCTATATTATACATCTATGTGCATTTGTGGTATAACTATTATTCAAAATTTAAAAAACAAAAAACAATCCCAGTTTCCAGTAACTGAAGATTCTATATATAACAAGTTGTCAATTGTACTTCTATTTTTTCTGAATCCAGATTGAAACATATTAATTACCTTATTATGTTCAAGGAAATATTAATATTTTACATACTTTAATATATAATAATATGTACTTATGTACTTAATAATTAAATATTAATTTTTACTTAAAGCAATGCAATTTTCTTTTGGTTTTATAAGGTGCATTCAAAATTGTAATTATATTTTAAGTATGCATGTACTAAAGAATTTTATCTACAAAATTAATTTTATTAAATCTTAGGTACAAAAAAAATATTGCGCTTTTTTATAAAGAAAAAAACCAAATCTGTACATTATTTATTAAAAACAGATTTTCAATCAATGTAAATATATATAAATATTACTTATATATTATGGTATATATACTATTTTCATGTTTTAAGTATACATACTATTTATAAAACATAATTATTTTTATATTTATATATACCTATAGATATATATAATACCTATATGTATGTATTTACTGTAATATTTTATATATAAGAAAAGAACCAAACTAACAAAAAAAAAAAAAATAATGAATGAAACAAAGAAATAAAAATCGATATTGGAAGAAAAATTGTATGTATCCTATCAAATTGGATCCGATTTTCTTTCTAAGTATTTTTCTATATTTTCTATGGAAATTTTTTTTTTTTATTTTTATTTTGTGGGTTTTCCCTTGAAAATTTTCTTTTTTTTTTTTTTGTTGTGTATTCATTTTATATAAAAAAAAACAAGAAAAAATGTATATGGAGAATAAAAACGACGTAATATTTCATATTGGGTTGAAAAAAAAAAAAAAAATAAAACATGAAAACTTTACAAACACATTTGCAAAGAATTTTACCAAAGGATATATAAGTGTATATGAATGTTAGTTGTTATAATGCTTAATAATACAATATAATATAGAATTGTAGGTACTAGGTATATAATAAAAAGAAAAAAAAGAAAAGAATGTAAACTGATTACAATAAAATTTTCACTATATAAATTTGGAAAATTATCAATAGAATAAAAAAAAAAAATAGAGGTAGGATACAAATACAATATATGTATATAACAGGGAATACTATCAAATAATAACAGGGTGACTTTACAGAAACGTACGTATACATAATAGTACATACAATAAAAAAAAATATATATATATATTTTTGAACCTTTTATGTATTAGCTTTTACTTTTAAGTTTCAATTCTATTTTTTTTTTTTTGTATTTAGAAAGCTTTTTTCTTTGCTATAAATGCTATATATTTTAAATATGAAATTATATAAAATTGTATCTTTGTGTATTTAATATATTAATATTATATATACCTATAACTGTAACAATATATTTATTGTATAGGTATACATATATTTTATATAGGCAGGCACCTATATTAAAATTTTATTATATAGGTATATGTATACACATATAGTATATTTTATATTTATTTATAAAAAAAGAAGGAAGCTTCCTGTTTATATTTAAGTATGTATACCTATTTTTTTTTTTTTTTGTTTTTTTTCTTCAAAAGTTAATATATATATTTATATAAATATACATATTTTTATATGCATATATTTTTCTTTCTTTTTTATATTTAAATAATGATGATATAATAATAATAATTTCGTATATTTTTGGGCTCAAAATAAATTATAGTATATATTAGTTATATATGTATATTATATTTATATAAGTTATAATAATTTATAACCAAACCAAAAATTCAAAAAAAAAAAAAAAAACCAGAAAGAAAGAGATATATAGGTGCTATATTATATCTATACAAAAGAGAAAAAAAAAAATACACATGTTCTTCAAAAAAGATGTGCATTATTTATTGTGGAGGTTGCGCACTTTTTAAATCAAAAAAAAAAATAAATAAATTAAAAAACGTTTTTGTTATTACTTACTTACTATAAATATATTATATTTTATCTTTTTATTTAATTCATTTGTTACATATATATTTTTCTTTTCATTTTTTGTTTCTTTTGTATAATTAATACATATATTAATTACATTATTATAAAATTTAATAAATTAATTTTGTAATTTGATAAATAAGACGTTTTTTTTTATATCTCTAAAATTAAGAAAGGAGCATTTTTATCACTTTATTTTATAAACTGCATATGTATATAGGTGTTTACATAATATATTTTCTATACTTATTTAAATTTTAAAATAAAATATAATTTTAAGATATAACTTAACTTAAAATTAAGTAAGCATAATTAAAAATTCTTAAAAAAAAATCTTTTAACTCAACACGTAGGTACCTTTATAACATGTATCTTCTTTCTAAATAAATCAAGCAAATGATTAAAAGTTATTTAATAATGAAAACCTATCTAATTAACTGAACTTTATTTTTATTCAATGTTTTAAAATAATTGAAAATTTCATTAAACCTACAAAATTCAATTTAAATAATTATTAAAAAAAAAACATGCTTAAATATTAAATTAAGTCAAGTTTTCATTTCTATTGTCGCATAACTGCAAAATGAAAATGGAAAATATTGATTCTTTTTATCAGTTTTTTTTTTTCAGGTTTTTAGCAAAATATGCTAAGTAATATACCTACATACCTATAATATAAAATTTTAAGATTTTAAATATTTACGTATACATATATACAAAATAAATGAATTTTTTTTATATGAAAAGTCCATTAATATTAACTTAAAATTTAGGTCAAATTTATTAGACATTTTATCAGATCCGAAAAAAAAAAAAAAACAAAACATACCTACTCATACTTTTTCTCATACATTCAAAATATGGCTATAATACCATAATAATTAATATATAGGTACATGTATATATATACATATGAAATTACGATATACATAAATACTTTTTCTTATCTACCTATAGGTATGTTTATAAGAAATTAAAAAAAAAAAACAAAAATGTTTTATTTAGAAAATTCCCAATATTATAAATTGTACATTCTTGTATTAAAATATATCTATACATTTATCGCCCATAAATATATACATATACACATATGTTTATATAAAAACATTCTAATAAAAGTAAACAAAATGTTTTAAAATTAAAAAAAAAACAAAAAATTAAACGATTGCAATTTAAATATCAATATTTACATTCATAGATAAAATTGCACAAAAAAAAAAATAATTTATCTAAACATATGTAGGTTTATACATACATATTTGTAAAATGTATGATACCTCTACCTATATTTACCTAAATATACAAAAAAACAGTTTTCTAAAATCTAATTAAAAATTCATTTTGTTTTAATTAATTACTGGAAAATAAGTATTTTATTCATGTCATTAAAGATACAAGTACTATATGCACCTATTTACATGACCATACTATTAAATTCATTATATATCTAAGTAATTTATAAATTTTTGTTAAAAACAATCTTAATCAAAAAACAAAAAAAAAAAATTTGAGAAGAATGCTTTTTATTTAATTGAATTCTAAAATATATTTTCGTTTTCTTTTTGTTTTTTTTTTTTTCTTGGTTTTAAAATTTATTTTCATTTTATTTATTACGTAGAAATTAAAACGAAAAAAAAAAAAGATAGTAAAATATGCAAAATTTAGATAAGAAAAATAAAAAAAATATATAAATAATGTATCTAATAGAACATTCTAAACAGATATATGTATAAAATATATAAAAAGATAAAAAAAATTTTAAATAAGTATATAACAGTATTACAAAATGTTATATCAATAATATTAAAGTATATATATATATTGTTTAATAAATGACATAATATATATGTACATATAACAGAAATAATATATACATTATACTTATATCTATAAATTTCTATTATATATTAAATGTGTAGATATATAAATATTCTGTTGAGTTTTTGCATTTGGCGCTAAGATTTATATAGGTACTTATGTATGGACTAGAAAAATGCAACAATTATTATATTAATTTTTGTTTTTATTTATCGATTTTTATTTAATTTTGACTATATATATATTTTTTTTTTTTATTTTATATATTAAATGGTAAATACGATACTTATTTCATATAAATAATCTCTTTAATATTAGATTATTTATTATACATATAAAAATAAAACTAGAGACTAATATTTTATTATACTGAAGGATAAAATTAGTAGACCTAGAAATGTAAAATAATTAAGATTATATTACCAATATCTAATACACATAGAACTTTTGTAGAGCTTAAATTTTCTTTTTTAAAGATCTTCAATTGTCATTGTTTTTTGTATTAGTTTTCCAATTTTTCTTTATACACATAATTTTTAATGTTATTTTACCATCTCGAACTTCTAATATTAAAATGTTAGAGTTAGTAATATTGTAACTTAACTTACTTGCAACTGCAACTCAACTTACAAAAATTTTCTTAGTAAATCTGCAAGTTTTGACATTTTTGTATGAAAGAAGAAAAAAAAAGGACAAAAGATTTTATTTATTTATTTATTTGTATGAATACTACAAATCACAAAGGAGGTTCTGCATTGAAGTTTTATGTGTCGAATATCTACTCAAGAAGAATTACATATTTAGGTGCATACAAATAAAAGTAAAAGTGAACATATTTATTAAATTTATTTCTATATTGACACTTTATTTGAATGAAAATAATGGCCCTTATTAAGTATTTTTTACTTATTCAATTGATTCAATTTCAACAAAGTCTTAAATGATTTAATAAAGTTTCAAACATTATTTCAACTTCATTTTTATTTTAAACATTATTTCACAGACTATATGTTAAAAAACTGCAGTTGTACCTCTATAAGGGTCGGATGGAGATTCGTTATCAATTAACTTTAAATCAACCAGTTTGTCTTTTTTTTATGCAAGCTGAAAATTCCTAATTTAATTTTGTTTTTCGTTTTACACAATTAAAAAAGTCTGTAAAAATTCATTAAAATTAGATTTTCTGAAGAAACCTTTGTTTTTTTTAAATACCTACGTAAATATCATAATTGTTAATAATCAAAAACAAAAATACAAAAACTGAGTTTTTGAAAATTGTAATAGAAACCGACAATCTAAATAGCATCTGCGCGCATAATGATATCTACATACATATGAATTATGAATGTGTATTGTATGTATTCAGATTCGTGACATCATAAAGGTTATGTGATGATGTCATTATTATAATTCTAGTCATCCATTCGGAAGTATCTTAAAAACTCCTTCAATGCCCTTAAGCGATTATTTCTTATGGTAACATTTTGTCTTGTTACCTTTAGAAAAAAAACAGGTAAATGGATTCAATTATATAATATGCATTATTATTTACTTCTTTTTTTCTGTTTATTTTTTTCTTTTTGCAGTGGAAAAATTCAGAAAAATAAAACAATAATTACAAAAAAAAACGGGGAAAAATATATTTTAATATCCTGTAATTTAAAACAAAAAATGAAAAACAGGTTTTCAATTCAATGCGCAACCAATCCATTTAATATTGAAATGATAAGTAGATATGCATAGAAAAATTTAACATACTCATTCAGACAAATAAAAACAAGTGCCTACCTAAATTGCGTAGATAATAAATAGCAATCCAAGTAAAACAATATACAAAACCGTACCTAATTTAAATATAAATGTCATTTTTATATCCTACGCCAGATGGATTTCATAAAACTTCCGAAAAAGAATTATGGTTGATATTTATTGTTGTGTCTTAATCTAGGAACACAATAAGCGTAAAACCACCAGACTAGGTAGAGCTAAATAAAGTTGTAAAATGTAATGTATCTCTTTTCAAGTACAATACAAATTGTAAAAAATTGTGTATGTACATAAATTTTGTTGGTTTCCATATGTTAAACTTTAAAATTCGTTTCCATTTGGTATTAACATTTAATGACTCGGAAGTCCCAATAAACTTTTTAATAATAGTATGTATGTAGGTATGTAATAATATTAACTTATAAAGTACCTATAGATATTTCTGCATATTTTTCGTTTTACGTTCCTCTTGGACAAAGTTTTTAATTTCTTTATCGCTCTGTCATATTAATCATAGGTTAATCATGAATCATACGCAATTTGTTTCGATAATTAATTTTACAATAAATATAAATAGTCGGTTTCGCTGTAAGGTACCTATACGCACTTATTTAAAAAGAAAATAAAATTGCTAAAATTTTTGCAGTTAGTGAAAGTGTTTAATATGTAATAGGTACGTATGAAATTTCAAACATGTAGGTATTACATTACACTATACAATAAGAATCGATTTTTAGTTCACCGTTAACATGTAGTACAAATGCATAATATATATCCATATGTATGTAGCAGCCCTAAACCTAAGTATATAGATAGGTATATGCATCTACATTCTACATCCATACTTCCATAAATGTATTTAAAAATGTCCAACATCAAAAACAAAAAATAACAGCCATGTAAATTGTAATTATTGACAATTGAAAAAAGAAAGAATAAAAGTCAAAAACAGAATAACGTAACATTGACGTTGCCAACGTCGTGAAAATAAAAATTCTTTTAACATCCATAGCATTTTTTATTAATAAAAAAAAAAAAATAACTAAAATATCAACCATTCCTATTGTACATATGTATCTGCATCTATATAATAGGTATTATGTAAATAAATAAATGTACAAAACTAAAAATCAATAATTTATAACTCAATAAATACAAAATTTACCTTTCTTTTTAAATACTCAAACATAAATACATTTATACATTTGCATGACTTACCTATTTAAACACATTGTTTTGTACTTTGGTAAAATGTGTGGTGGTCGGTGACTTCACTAGTAAGTTGAGTGAGTGAAGTGAACAGTGAACACTAAATTCAGTAGTAAATTTAAAGAATGGAAGTTGTGGGATCGGGGCTCGGGGCTGTTATGCTTTTTTTTGTTCTAGAATGTTTATGTATACATACATATGTACATATATAATAGGTATCTATCAAAAATAAACAAACAAAAAAATTAATTAAAATAAACTGGTTTTTCTTCTTTTTTTTTTACATTTATTTTCATTACATTTTTCTGTGAAAGAATACATTCTCAAAAGTGACGTACATATAAAAATATACTTTTTTTTTTCTTTACTTTTATTTATTTTGAATTGTATGTGTTTTTGAGGAGACTTCAGAATTTTATTTTATTTAAATTTGTTTTATTTCTTATTTCTTTCCATTCTTTTAAAAATAAAATTCTTATTATATCGCACAAATACTCAAAACAAAATATTACGTATTTATTAAGAATATGTATGAAAGATATATGTATATACACGCCACCACACACTGTTTTTGTAAATTTTTAATTTTTTACGGCCTTTTCTCTTTCGTAGTTTACGAAATCAATAAAAAAAAAATAATATGTGTGTATGATGAATGTTTTTAATACATAAACAATACAAAAAAAAAATTTATAAAGTAAAACTTAATA
This sequence comes from Poecilobothrus nobilitatus, assembly GCA_947095535.1. NCBI lineage: Eukaryota > Metazoa > Arthropoda > Insecta > Diptera > Dolichopodidae > Poecilobothrus > Poecilobothrus nobilitatus. Next base: position 63,835,366 of record OX352773.1, read on the forward strand.
TACATGTAAAGTTTTATTTCCATATTCAAGGAAAAAAAAACATTCTTTGTATATACCAACATATGAAAAAATTCGTTGAGTCATTTTTTTTCGTTTATACTCATGTGTACTAGGGGTGTTTCATTATAATATGTTTTGTTTTTAATATTTCTGCTTATTATTGTTGCTGTCGTATTGTTGGTTTTTTTTATATCAATTTTCGATGCCAACGCCATTATGATGTGTTTTTTTTTTTTATTTAAATTTTACTATAAATATAGGTTGATTATATTATTTATGTGTGTACAAGGGTGTATATAAATAAATTGTTATATGAATTGCAGTGGATACATATATATATACTTTGTGGATATATATATGAATGTGTGTGTAAATTATATTCGTTTAATAGTAAAAAATTCTAATTCAATATACAATTACATTATATATAAAAAGTGTGTTTTGATTATTTTCTTTATTTCAAATACATTGCTGTAAATATATAAAGTAAAGTATGTTATAATTTATTACGATTGTATGTATGAATGTGTTGGGCAAATTTTTTTTGTTTAATAAAAATATGTACGTTTCACTATTTGATTACGTGATTTCGTCACAAGAAAAAAAAAATAATAAAAAGCAAAAACATGAGACAAGACATCGACCGACAACTGAACTTTAAAATATTTTTTTTTTTCTGTTTTTATTCTGTTAGTTTTTTCTGCTATTTTTGAAAAGCGTTTTTCCAATATGCTATGTATTCATTTTGTTGTACACTGTACGAAATAAGTGTATATTGTATAACTGTCAAATATACATAGGTAGACTATAGATTATTATGTTTATGTTTATAACAGAAAAAAAATTATATGTACCTATTATAACAAGTTATTTATAGCATTAAACTATGTATGGGTATGCATATTTACATGTTTTGATGTCAGTACATTTTAATATGGACGTTTGTATTCATATATGTAGTATACATATAATTATCTATTTATAGTTAAATTTTTTTTCTTAGCGTGTCATAAATGTATAACAATAAACACAAGTATATGTATACAATAAAGATAATCAAGTGAAGCGACTTGTTTTTGGAGCGTATTTGAAGTTTATCGCGTTTTAAAAATAAAATAAGTATTTTACTTTTAGTTGTTCTGTTCGTTTTTTACTTGAGTTGATTTTCAAGTTTTACAAGTTTTATTTTGCATTTTTTTTTTGTTTTGCGAAACCGTTTGTAGAAAAGAAAAAAAAAACAAAACGAAAAATTAACAAACAGGCTGTCACGAACGACAAATTAAAAACTTTTTTTTACACCGGCGACAATGACGATATTTTTGTTGAATGTTGATTCTTTTTCCTTTTTTTTTTGCTTAGTTAAGATTTTGTTAATTTTTAATAAAAATTATATTAATTAGTTGGCTATAGCTATAGGTATTTATAAATTTTATAGATAACCTACAATTGTATTTATGTACAATTGCACTTATATTAATACATATATACCTAGGTACCTATTATGTATTTAAAAAAGGAAATAAAATCTTTAAAAATTTCTAATTAGACATTACAATATTCCTTAAATTACTTTGTAAAAATCTAGCTAATTTCAATTAAAGTGGTAAAAGAAAATATATGTACTTTAATCTAAAATAAAACATGCCTACTTAATTTAATATAAAAAAAAATTAGTGCCATAGATAAATATGTTTTAACCTAGGTTCATACAAATTTAATTTAGGTTACCCACATATTTATGTAGGTATGATTTCCAAAATGATTTATAGGTACATAGGTACCTAGGTATTGGATTAAATTAAAATAGGTACCTAACTGACTAATTAACATTAAAAGAATCAATAAAGTTCAATTTACATTATGATATACATCCATATGTAGATATATATGTATGTATATAAATAGGTGCATACATTGTAGGACAATACATATATGCATGTATGTAATAAATTTAAAGCAAAACCACGGTTTTTATGGTATTGTACAACTTCATCATTTTTTTTTTACAACAAAGCTCCATGTTTGAAATTGATTCATTAATATTTTTTAATAATACAGTAAAGACTCCATATAGCGAACCTTCTATTTAGCGAACATTTCTATTTAACGAACAATTTATATTGCATTAGCATTACTACAACTTTTTAGAATAAAAAAATCTCTATATAACAAACTTCTATTTAACGAACATCTCTTAATAACGAACCAATTCAGTTTTCCATTGCTTACAAACTGTTACTTCATTTTAATCTACATATTTTTGACATCTTTCAAAACTTGTTAGCAAAATTTTTAAAAAATTGACTATGTACATACCTATATAAATGTCAAATTGTTTTCTAAGATAACTAAATGTCAAATATCAATTCAAATTTGAAATTTGTTTTGGTTTAGAAAAACCCTTCTTGGACGGCTTTAAAAACCAAAAAACAATCTAAAATTAATAATTTTCTTTCGCAAACAAAATTGAAATAATGATAATACTGATAATATATGTACATATATTCTACGTAAGTTTATTTTTAAAATGAAGTAATTATCTATGAAGTTTAAGTTAACAGAAGTGGCAATTTTAGTTTCTATGTTTTGTTATGTTTTAAATATACCTATATATATTTTTACCTATATGCCAAATTGGTATGTGTAGTAAAAATTTTTTTTTGGTTCTCTATTTAGCGAATATAGGCGATTCGTTATATGTTCATATGTAATGTATGTATGGATATTTTTTATTTATAAAAACATACTTACATTCCTACATACATATGTACCTATGTTCAATTATAATTATTAATTAGGTATAGGTACATACCTAGTATGTATCAGTGCTTATTTGATAATGATTAAACATCTTTTGTTTTATTTCGTCACAAATTAAGAAATAAGAATTCCAATATTTTCATTCTCATCAAAACACAAAAAAAAATGATAACAAAAATTTAAAAAAACAAACTTATTGAATGGCCTTATTATGATTTAATTTTATTTTAAAAATAAATTCAATAAACATAAGTATTATTGTGTTCAGTGTTGGATAGTTAGTTTAGTATACATTTTTTTTATGTTTGGATTTACTTTATAATATAGCTATACATATTCATATATGTATAATATTATAAGTACGTAGTAGGTAGATGTTCTTTTTCTTACTAGGCAAATGGCATACGTTTGTATTATTGCATTTGTTTAGTTTATGCTAATATGAATGTCCATATAAAATTAAATAAATACAATAGGGTACCATATATAAAATATAACAAAATTTTCCATTTTTTGTTATACATATGTAGGTATGTATATGGATTTGTAAAGAAAATATTGTCTTTAACTTAAATTTTGCGAATTAACAAAATTAATTTCATTTTGTTTATTCAATATGCATACGTATATATTGCAGGTACATATTTATTTACACATGCATACATACCAATTACGTTCCTACCTAAATCAAATTTAAGTCAATTCAAACATTATTTTAAAAATGTATCTAAGGGTGTGTACACAATAGCCAGTTTACTAACTGTATATAGTTAGAACTTTAAAAGTCTAATATATGTATGTAGCTACTAGGTATAGATACATACATATGTTCATGAATACAATGTCTTTACCATTCACAGAGCAGTTGTTACGAACATGTTCATCCATATATGTATGTATAGTGATGTTAGTATGTACATATAACATACTTCCTTTTTATACGAACATAAAACACAGTTATTTACAATTATAATTCATATAATGTATAATAATTAATTTATAACTACCAACATATGCATATATACATATATATATGTTTACAAAAACATACAGCAATAATAATATGATAATGATAACAACAAATAATAACAAAACCATTTAAATAAAAAATTGAAGCTAGACCATAAAATTTTAACAGAAGTGAGCAGATGCCCTGTTTCTTTTCATCAAGAAATAAAATACATTCAAATAAAATATCTTATTCTATTAAATTACCTACATACATAAGTGCTTACATACATACATGTGTTTATATTTACAGCAATGGATATTGAACAGCATAAATATTTCCCGCTATTCTTAAAAATAAAATAAAAAATATGTGTATGTATGTAACTGAAAATAAAAAATCAGAAGGTATCATTTATTTTTCAATTCAAAACTAACAAGTCCATATATACCTACATACATTTATACAATATACATAAAAATTCTGACAAAGAACGAAAAAAATAACAAAATTGTAAACCAGCTATTTCTTGAATCAATGGAATTTTTTTTTTGCAGTTAGTTTTCTTATGCGGTTGTTTTTTCTTTTTTACAAGTTTTATTTGAGAAATCAACTACAAAGTACAAATCAATTTTTCAAAGATAGCATGTGTTTATCTATTCAGTCTCAGTACTTTGTTGTATCTATGTAGGTATATGTACCTATGTAGGTATCTATATAGTGTGTGTAATGTTCATTCAATTCGTCAAGAACTCGTCATAAACTTGCTGCTAAAAATATCTATGCTATGATAAACCAAGTGTCAATGAAAATCGAGCACAATCTATTAGACGTCGTTCTAAAGAACTGGGACTTTCTTATGGCGCTACAATTCCTGATAAAGATTTCCATTTCCATATCTACTATGTATTGCGTAGAAATTTCGCAAATGGGCTTTAGCAATTTGAAACAAATCCATTATTTCATAGAAATATAATCTTCCAGCTTTGTAAATAAACCTAAAAATGGCTTCGTAAATAAGCACAATATTGTCGCATTTGGGGTAAAGAAAATTAACTGTTTGATGTGGTTTATAGTTTGGAGGTGTAATTAAACCGTATTTTTTTTTAAATTAAAATGGCACTGCGGTTACCGTCAATAGAGAACGCTACAGAAACTTGATTACTAATTTTTTGTGACATGAATTGAAAGATTTTGACTTGGACGATAATGTGGTCAACAAGATGGTGCAACATTATGCCACACATCTCGTGACACAATCTATTTAATAAAGGACAAGTTTAATGACTATGTAATATTTAGAAATGCCGATGTGAACTGTACACAAAGATCATGCGATATTATAACTCAATTGCACTTTCTTTGGGGTTATGTTAAATCATTGGTTTATTACAAACAATCATGAACCAATATCAAAAAAAATAAGTAAGAATTAGGTACCTATGTATGTATGTATGTATATTGATATCTTGTACCGTTTTGTTTTTATTTAATTAATAAAATTAAATTAAAAATGTAGGAATATACATACATATGTTTGGATGTATGATATGTAGCTATTGCGATCACCCTTTTATATGGAATACAACATACACATTTGTAGTATACAGCTGTCGTTTTGAATTTAGGTGTTCAATTTTTTTTTTCTTTATCAAAAATTAATTTTTCTATTTTTCTTTAATTTTGTTCGTCACACAAATTGCAATATGTATTCAAAATATTTTTATGTGATAAATAAAATACACATACATATGTAGGTATATTTAATTTATTCTTTTGGTAATCAAAAATGTGCAAATGAAATGAATATAAAATTCGTTTTAAAGATATTGAATAAAGGCGAAATCAATAAATCGATTACAAATTTTACAATATTAAAATTTTTATTTGCAAAACATACATATGAATATTAATATACCTACCTACCTAGGATTATTTTATTGTTTCTTTAAAATGCTGCAAGATGCATATGCATGCGTGTATGCACTTATTTTATAACATTTTATTATCTTTTAACTAATTTTTGTAAATATGACCCATCATACGTAACTATGTATATAAAAAATATAAGTACTACATATACATATATATATATATGTATATATCTATCCATCTTCTATGCATAATAATCTAAATTTTAATACATATGTAGTACTAATAAATATCCTTATATAAAATTCGCCGTATCAAAAGAGTAAATAAAAAAAACTAGTTGATTTCGGTTGGTTTGGTGTCTGGTGAATGATTGTCTCATTCTCATATGTTATTTTTAACATTAATGTTTGTGTTTAAAAAACAAAAAAAAAATCACAAATACTTTTGCATTTTTGTATGACAAAAATTATAAGATTAAAATTAAAATGTACATAAAGATTAATGACGTCACAAAATTGTAATGTAAACTTGATAATAAAAAATATTATGTACCTACATTTCGTTTTAAAAATTGATGACGATTTTATGAGTAAAAATATATATTCTAAATATATTATTGTTTAAAGCTAAATACGTATTTGATTGAATATATAAATTGAGCAATATTTTGAGTGAAATTTATTTTTATCTATTTCGATACTGAAAATAATATTTATAAATTATGTGCAACTAAATTTTTAAAAATAGGAAAAAAAATATTAAAAATATATTTATTAAAATAATAAGTAAATTTAAAAATTAAATAAAAAAAAATTGAGTTATTTGGTTATTACGATTTACGAGAATGAAAACCTACCGCAATAAATATTGAGTTACTTTTTATTTTAATATTGTTTTTATTTATTAGGTACTTACATAATGTATATCTATCATATTTATTTTTGTTATTATTTAAAAATTGTTGCAATTCATATTCTTTTCTAAAAAAAATGTTGTTGCAAAATTTTAATAACTTTTTAGGAATGTTTTTTTTTTTTAATAAAATAAATAAAATAAGTAGGTACATACATACCTACCATAATTTTACTTTGATTTTAAAACTATATATTTTATTATACAAATATTGTTGGACAAATAAATTTAAAAATATAATTGTTGAATCTCCCAAAAGTAATTAAAAAAAAGAATATTCAATGATAAAGTAAACAAAATTTTTATTAATATTTAAAAAAAAAAAATAGTGGCATTTATAGAAAGATAAAAATTGGGTTTTTTTTTATGCTAATATTTATTTAGAATACCTAACTATCTTACTTTTTTTTTCTATTTTATTAAAATTTCACGTTAAAATTCTTACTTAATTCACACTCTATTTTCTTAAATAATACAAATTTACAATTGCACATAAAGGTATTTTTATTATTTTTTAAATTTTTCTTTTCAAATAATTTTTTTTTATCTCTATAATAATATGTTTTCTATTATGTACCTATATAAAAAATACTAACCTTGGTCTATTTGTTTTTAAATCTCAACATTAACGTGCAATTGATTTAAAATATTTTTGTTTTTGTATTAATACTTCTTCAACTATAATTAAAAATAATTATAATAAAAAAAAAAAATATTTAAGTTGAATTTTCTGTTTTTTCGTTCATTATTTTTCCATTTGTTTTTTATTTTTTGATTTTAGTTTATTCAACAATGCCACTACCACCAAATTCAATGGGAGATTCAACAATTAATCCTAGTCCTACGTCTCAAATGCAACGTCCATCACAACAACAACAATCACATCAACAACAAATATCACATTCTCATTCAATAACATTGCAACAACAACAACAACAGCAACAACAACAACAACAACATTCTCATCAATCTTCTCAACAACAGCAACAACAATTATCACAACCTCAGTCAAAACAAAATTCTTCAATAGTTAATACACATAATAATTCTTTACATCCTTCTATAACGGTATCTATGAATACAGCGACAACTACAGCGATATCTCAACCACAAATAGCTATAGCGAAAGTTGCTATGCAACATCCTCAAACACAACAACAACAGCAACATAGTAATAATAATGTTCCGAATCAAATAAAAATGTCAAATAATCATACGCAACCCCAACAATTACCTCCCACAACCCAATCACAATCGCAATCCCAACAACAACAACAACGACAAAGTCCAATGATTAATTTAATGTCTATTACAGAAACATTACCACCAAGTAGTCCAAGAAATGGTCCAAGTCCACCAGGTCCACCACCACCAAGAACGGCGTCACGTGGTAGTCAACATTCACCAAACAGTTCAGGTAAATTTCAATAAAAATACCATTCGAAATATGACAATTTAAAATTAAAAAATTATATCTATTAATAAATTATATATTTATAATTAGGATCATCATCAAGTGGACGAAGATCATCCGGCTCTCGACATGTATCTAGTACAACAAGTACAGATGCACAATCAAATCAACAGCCTGTTAGTGGTGCTGGTGGCCCACCACAATCAATTGGTTCAGCTAATCCTGTTACAGGAGTTGGTGGTCCAAATGGTATTTCAGCAAATGGTGGACCAACTGGTAATGTTGGCGCACCAAATGTTGCAAATGGTGCTAATAATGGTAATGCTCCATCGGCTGGTGTTCCACAAAATGGACCACCAGATGGTTCAGTACCAACATCAGTTGGTAGTGGTGGTGGCAATGGTCCAACATCAGCACCAAATGCAACACTTAAATGTACCCTATGTCAAGAAAGATTAGAAGATACACATTTTGTGCAATGCCCATCTGTTAATCATCATAAATTTTGTTTCCCTTGCAGTCGTGAAAGTATAAAGAGACAGAATGTATGTTTAAAAAATTTAATTTTTAATTTGTCATTTATAATAAATTTTTAATAAATTTTAGGGTTCTGGTAATGAAGTTTATTGTCCATCTGGTGAAAGATGTCCATTAGCAAATTCAAATATACCATGGGCATTTATGCAAGGTGAAATAGCAACAATTTTAGGCGAAGAGGTTAAAGTTAAAAAAGAACGAGAATCTTAATGACTTTTCTATTCAAAAAAATTAGGGAAATATTTAAAATATTCAAGTGTTAAATGATTTTTAGAACAGCAAAATTGAAAAAGAAATAAAAAAAAAAGAAAAGAAGAAAAAGAAACCAATCAATCATTATGAAAATAATTTTTGATGAAGAATGTTTTTTTTTTTTTTTGTAATAAAAAAAAAAAAAGAAATTGAAAGATAGTCATAAAATCAAAAACAAAAAAAGAACAAGATTTTTTACACAAAAAAAAAAAAAAAATTTGTGTAATAATCATTTTTAGTAAATACTTTCTAAGAATATAAAAAAAAAACTTTTTTGAAACAAATATCAACTTTGTATTTAAAAATTACTTTAATTAAAAGTATATTATGTGTATTGTTGTAGAATGGGAAATTATATAGACACCAATAAATTTAACAAATAATTAAATATAATGAATGCCCTTTTTAAACGAAATTCTTTTTAAAATAAAAAACGAATATTTGATATTTTGTAAATGTAATGTTGTTACTATTTTTTTTTCTAATAGTAACTTTAACTCTTTTTGAAATCAATACACAAAAAATGCGGTAATTATACATTTTTTATAATGTAAAGAAAAACAAAAATAAATAAAAAAAAATAAAAAATTTGTATTTGAATATATATATATATATATATATATATATTATTTTTTTTGTAAAATTACATATTAAATAATTTGTATATTTAAATGTAATTAATTAATAAAACTAACTTTCTAGACATTGTTAAATAATATTTAATTTTTAAATATACAGTATACATTAAAAAAAAAAAAAATTAATATTTGTCTTTGATAGTACACAATTTAATGTGTATGTTATATAAAATTAATAAATATAAAAATAAAAAAAATAAAAACAAAATATTTTGTAGCAAATTAAGAAATAAATTAATTTTAAAAATAAAAATCATTTGATGAAAATAAAGAATTATTATAAATTATAGAAAATAATTGATACAACAATTTTTTACTTGATTTTAAAATACAAAAAAAAAAAAAAATTATTTATAAATACATATATCTATATATATTAAAATTAATTTTTAGTTGGTTAATTAATAAGAATAACATTATTTCATATAACAAAGAAATAAAATAAAAAATTAAAATAAATAAAATTTTTCTCGTTAAAAAACAAAAAGAACTAAAAATTTAATTAACTAAATTTCAGATATTATAAATTTTATGAAATTCCTTTTTTATTTTTATTTTTTATTTTTTTTTTACTAAAAAAATAAATACTAAAGTAAAAACCATTATCAAACTAAAAAGCGTGTAATGTACACTGTACACTTTGACTTCTTATTCTAAAATTAATTAAATGCAGCGTATTTTTATGTCTTAAAAATTTTTTTACTTAATTTCATTTTAAAAATTTTATAAATTTTTCGTATTAATTTGTTTTATTTTCCTTTTTAGTTTTTTAAATTTTCATACAAACTATTTTATACCAAGATAAAAAATAACAAAAAAAAAAAAAACAAGAAATACATAATTTGTATAATTTGTTATCTACAGTATGATCAAATTTGACTAAATGTCCATACCATTTGTTCGCTTTATTTAGAATTACAGAATTAAAAATATAAAGAGAAGAAAAAATAAAATATATTAAAAATACCACACATATAACAAAGATTAATAAAAGAAAAAATCTTAAATAATCCTTTAAATATATATGTATATGTAATAAATTATAATTAAAATTTTATTAGAATTAAATTAACAAATAAATATAAAAATATATCTACAAAGAAAAAAAAAAAAATGTACACCGAATATAAAAGGTTAAAACAAAAAGGGATTTTTTTTTTTTTTTTTTTATTAAAACCCTATAAATTTTTAATAAACTAAAATATAAATATCTGTATATTAATATTAAAATTTATTATTAATATATAAAATAAAAACAATTAAAATTTAATATAAATTAAACAAAAAAAAAAAAAATTAATTTTGTGATATCGCTAAAACAAAAACAAAACATTGTTTAGAAAATTAAATTAAAAAAAAAAAATTAAAAATTAAATATTTAAAACTTGCATTGTATAACAAATAAAAAAAATATAGCAATAATAATGAAACATAAAAGCTATTAACATGTTTATTGGAATTTCATACAAAAATTTTGAATTTCATAGAAAAAAAAACAAAAAATTTAATGACAAATCAACAAATAAGTGAAACTATAAATGATTTTTTATGTTTTTGTTAATTAATTATGAAAATATCAAAAAACGAAGTCTATATAAATATTTTATATAAAATTTCTTTTAAACAATGTTATATTATTTATAATAATTTTTAATATATTAGAACATACACAGATAATAATTATTATTGATATATTTATATAAGATGATCTTGGATGGCAAGACGATCTATGTAAATTTAACCCGGTTAAAGTACAAACAAATTTTCTTAAATTTTTGATTTAGTTTTACTTTTTTTTTTTTTATCATAATAAAAATGTCATAAATTTAAATCAGTGTGTTAGAACATTTATAACAGCATAAACTTTCATAATAATTTTCCAAAAACATAATACATAAATTAATAAGCCTTATATAAATATATTTTTCTTTTTTTTTTTTTGTTTTACGAAACTTTTACTTCCATTTCATTTCAAAAATTTAATGTTTCAAAATAACGAACAAAAAAAAAAAAAAAATTTTATTTAAAACAATAGATAAAAATATAAAGTTTAGTTTGAAATAACTAGAAAAAAAAAAGAAGAAAAATTGATTGTTAGAAAAATAAAAAAAAATTTTATAATAAAAAATGATAGCTTAAAAAATAATCTTTTTTTTCTAATAAAGAACTCTTGTAATTTGCGCAATAAAAAAAAAACAAAAAAACAAAAAACTTGAATAAATAAATACAATCATTAGATTTTAAATCCTAATGTAATAAATTAAATAATAAAAATTTAATAACATATTAATTTTAAAACAACAATCAATAAAATAAATAAATAAATAAAAAAAAAATATTATATGTATAAAATATTTAAAAAAATTTGTACTTTGGTTATAAACAAAAAAAAATAAACTGTAAGTAATTTTAAAAAATACTACACTCCACTCATAAAAATGAATTTTAATTAACATCACAAGTAAATCTGAAAATTTGATAAAATATATTAATCAATATTTAAATAATACAAAAAAAAAAAAAAAACATAAAAAACACCCTTTTCTCTTATTATAAAACTTTCATTTATTTTTTTTGTTTTCTTTTACCTTCAAAAATTCTAAAATCATAAAAAAAAAAATGAAAAATAGCTAAAATTCATGTCTTTTTTATGAAAATTTTTGACGAAAAACAAAAAAACTTAATCAGAAATTGCATTTTATTATTAATTATTAAATTTAATTAATAAATACGATTAAAAGAGCGATCGATCGATCTTATCATGAACAATCAAAAATATAAAAAATTTTAAAATTTAAATTTATAATTTTATTTCATATTCATCAGTTGTTGTTGTTTTAATTCAATATTCTACTGTCAAAAAAAAAAAAAAAAAAAAAACTGATTAATAACCAATGGTATAAAACTATTAAATAAAAATTATGCTAATTATCAAAAAATGAATCGATTATTTATAATCAATGAAATTTTAAAACACCATTAATTACATATTTCATCATATTTTTGGTTTTTTTTTTTTTTTTTTTTTTTTTTTTCTATTTGTACCCGCTCCCCTAATGTTATTCCCCCAATTTAAATTGATTAACTACTAACTAAAAAATAATTTAGATTATATATAAATAAATATATTCAGGAAGTAAAAAAACAAATTTAAATCAAGTATTCTTTTAAAACAATTATTTTATTGCATTATTATCATTTGATTTATCTTTTTTGTAAAAAAAAAAAATTATTGTAAATAGTTATAAAAAAAAAACGAAAAACTAAATAACAACCATAACAGCAGATTAATAATTTTTTTTTTTTGTTTTTTTTTAAATACATATACATACATACATACATTTAAGGATTTCTTTTATATTTAAGTTTTTTTTTTTTTTAGATTTTGTTTTATTTTTTATTCGTTAATTTATGTAAAAGTTTTTTTTTTTTTTTTTTTTTTTTTATAAATTTAAAGAATTTAAAATATAATTTTTCTCGTATAAATTTGCATAGAACATAAAATGATAATTAAAAATATCTTCAATTAGAATTAAATGTTGAAATGAAAGAAAAACAAAAAAAAAAAAAATAATAATATGTAGTAAGAGAATAATTTTAGAATTAATTTATTTAAAAAAAAAAAAAAAAAAACAAAAAAAAAAATGTATACCTTAAGATACATATTATTACTATGTATAAAAAAAAAAAGGAAAAAATTACTTTACATATAATATAATTTCTAATTTACAATTTTTAATGTGAATCGAATCAGAAACAATCAATATATATATAATATATATATATTTTTAATTTGTATTGAATAGATTTTATATATTTTATTAATTTTTATTATAATAATATATTTTTTTATAATTAATTAAACTATTTAAAATTGATTTATTTTGTATTTAATTAATAAAGAAAAAAAAGAAAAACAAAAGGAAAAAAAAATACATTTTGTGTTTTATGTATTGTTTTTTTTTTCTTTTTTTTTGTATTTCTTAATTTTAAAATATTTTTTTTTTTTTTTTTCTTAAAAAGTAAATATAAAAACCAACAATAAAAAATTTTTAAGAAAAAAAAAAAAAATATTAAAAAGGAACAAAACAAAAAAAATAAAATAAATGTATAAAGGAAAAAAGAAAAACTTGTTTATAAAACTTTTTTCTTAATTATAATTTATAGTTTATTATTATTTTTTTAATTTTTCACCACTTAGTTTTTATAAACATGTACAAAAATAAAAACAAGAAAGCAAAAAAAAAAAAAAAAAATTCGAAAATATAATATTTAATACTATATTTTTATGTTTTTGTTTTTTTTTTTTTAATTAATTAATTAATTAAATTTAATTTTCCCTTTTTATTTTCGAGCTTACAATCATATTAGGTTACAATTTAGAAAATTCTTTATTATAAAATTTTAATCAAATATGAAGAAAAATTATTTTGATTTGAAATTAATTCATAGATCTGATTTTTGTTTTGATGACATTTGATTAAATTTTATCTCTTTCCGTTCATAGTATAATTTTTTATTCAGGTAAATTTTGTTTTCTGTTAAATATAGTCTATAGTATGTATATTCATTTAAATATTAATTTACTTTGAGAAAGGGGGTTTGTTAAGCAAAAAAAATTAAATAGTTACAGAAACAGATAAAATTACAAATATGTTATGTACAGAATTCCCTTTTTTTTTTTTTTTTTTAAGTAACAAAGGAGGGACATTAAATGAACATTTTTAAATTTTATTCTTAATATTAATTAGTGAAAAAAATTAGTAAAAGAAATTGAAAAGGATTATCAAAGTATCTTGGGTGAATCTTGTAATTTTGAATAAAAATTTTTTTGGAATAGGTAGGTAAAAAGAAAATTTTTAATATTTAAAGAATTTGACAGTGAGAAATTCTTTTATATATAAATATAATTAAAATTACAATGATTTTACTTAGATTTATTTTTATGGTATAAAATATCAGGTAAATACTACATATATATCAATTTGAAAAATTATTTTCAAACATTGGGTAATTAAATTAACAATATTATTTTTCTTTTAATTTTCAGTTGGTATTTAAAATAAAATTCATTCAAATATTTTTTTGTAGATGTTTTTTTTTTTTTAAAGAAAAATTTCATATTTTAAAAATAAAATATTGAAGCAGAACAAAAATAATAAAAAAAAAAATTGTTAAATAATAAGACGAAAAACTATAAATAAATATTGAACATAATCACCAAACAGCTTATAAAAATATTAAAAATATAATTTTTTTCATATATAATTACCTCAAATCCAATTTTTAATAAAATAAGTACATATATATTAGACAAACAATATAAAATTTCTCATTATACATTGTATGTGTTGAGGGAACCAAAATAATAAAATAATATATATATATATAAAATTTTTTGTAGACAAATTAAGGAAAAAATTTTCTATAAAAAAAAAAAAACAACAAAAACAAAGAAATAATATCAAATTTTCTTACAATTTTTAGTTGAATGTTGAAAGAATTTGAACAGTTTATAATAATATAAGTAATAAATAGGTAAAATGGATTATAATAAAAAAAAATATACATATATTAGAAAATCTAAATCCGTTCTTCTTTTAATTTGATTTTTGAAAGGATAAGATATTTAATATATATGCTGTAATTATTTCAAAACTTAAAAGACAAAGGTTTAATAGAAAGGATTTAATAATTGCTTTCTTTAAAAAGAAAAAAGAAAGAGTATAATAAAATGGATTTTAATGAAGAGAATTTTAGAAAAATTTATATAATTTTATTTCTTTATATTTCTATTAATTTATAAAACTATTAATAAATGTGAATTTAGTTGTACCATGATGATACGATATTCAAAAATGTAATTCTAGATATAACTGATATAAAGGTTTTCAGTTTTATGAGCTTTTATTATGTCATAGACTTTGTATTGAATAATTTAAACCATTTTAAACGTATATAAACGTTTTCATACAGTGTTATATTATTTCTTGTCCTTAAATCGGCTGTTTTCAACAAAAACTGAAATTATTGAAATAAATTTCATTGTAATTTATATTATAAACGGTTCAGTAGCTGTAATATTTAGTTACACTTTTTCAGTTGTTATTGTTAGTTGTTAATTTTCATTTTATTGTCATATTTAACTCAAAGAACAAGTACCATAAATATAAATAATTAAAATTCAAAATGAAATTCAAATAATCAAAGCTTCCATTGATATAATTCAATCAAAAACTAGGAAAAAAAAAAAAAAAGGAAAAACCATATTATTAGTAAATGAAAATATAAAATTGATTTTTTTTTATTTTTAGCATAAAGTAAAATTATTTTAAATTATGTAATAAATATGAAAAAATAAATAAAATAAAATGAAAAAGTTAAAAAAAATTTAATAAAAAGAAAAGAAGCGAGAATTTTCAATGGAAATTTTTTAGTTTTCATTTTTTTCCCCAACAAAAAAAAAAAAAAAAAAAAAACAAAAAATATTTAAAAACATAGTGAAAATAAAATAAAATTAAAAAAAAAAAAAAAATTAAATAATTAATTTAATACAAAAACAAAAGAAAAAATTTACATTGGAACTCAAAACTCGCCAGAAAAATTTGTAAATAAAATAAAATAAAAAAAATAATTTTTGTGAATAATAAAATAATTGAAAGTTGAGTATATGATAAAAATCTTAGATTCAATGGAAAACTTATAAATGAAAAAAAAAATTAAATGAAATTTAAAATAAAATGATGAGAAGCATTTTTTTTTTCAATTTCAATTTTAACAACAACAGAAATTATTAATTACAATAAATATACTAAATACAATATATATATATACAACATATAATTTAAAACGAATGTTAACGAAAATTTATTGTAATAAAATAATAATTAAAATATTTTGGTAATTTGACATAAATACATAACTATATATATATAAAAAAAAAAAAATAATATATATTATATTATGCAAACTTTTTAAATTAAATCGAACAAAAAAAAAAAAAAAAAACCAAAAAAATTGTGTGAGAATGGCTTTGCTTTAACGATACTATTTAAAATTGAAAATTAGTTAAAATTTACTAAAAAAATAAAAATATTTATTTTCTTTGCTGATTTTCTTTTATTTAAAACAAAAACAAAAAAACAACAAGATTTCATTTATATTTTTTAATGCTTATCATTGATTATAAATTTAATTTTCTAACATTGTAATTAATTCAATGAATATTAACCGGAAATGAATATTTTTTTATATATAAAAATTATTCTCCTATAAATATGCAATTATTAATTTAGTTTTTCTTAATTTATGAACTCTCTGGATATACTGACATTAGTTTTCATTTTTTTCATTTCAATAATATACTTAATGATATAAATTAAAAAAAAAAATGTATATATATATATATACATATATATGTATAATAAAATTTAGACTTTTGACAATCATTTAATTTGTTTTAGTAAATGTTATTGTCAAAAAAAATTTTTTGAATGTTAAAAAAAAAATCATGTTATTCTGCTATAAGAAGAAAAAATTTCCTATTTTTTAATGTTTCATTATTTTTTTTTTTAATTGTTTTGCATTAAATATGTATATGTAATATTTAAAGAAAATTGAATATGGGGTGAACAAATAATTTATAATAAATGCATTGAAACAAAAAAATTAAATTAGCTTGAAAATTTTACTTATTGCTAGCAAAAAGAAAAAAAAAAAAAAATAATGCTTTGATTAAGATAAAAAAAAAGAAAAACATATAGATAATATTATATAAAGAAATAATTTAAAAAAACATAAAAAGATTTCCATAAGTTATATATACATATTACATATGTATATATATTTTATAAAAACAAAAAAAAAGAAATTCTTTAATCTTTAAATAAATTTATTTAAAGAAAATAAAAAAGAAGAATTTATATATATATATATATATATATAATATATAAAATAAAAGTTATATTATGACGACGATATCTAAATGTTTTTTCATCTTTATATATACATATATCCATATACGTATATATATATTTATATATATACATTATTTAAATACATAAGTTATATTAGGAAATGAAATTTTATATACATACTTACAATATATTAAATATATATATATATATATATATATATATATGTATGAGATTGTAATTATAAAAAAAATTTTTTATAGATTTTAATATTAAATTTTTTAAATTAAAAATTTTTTTTTGTATTTTATTTTTGTACTGTAATTATAACTAATAAATTTTTTCATTTTAGAATTTTAACTACATTTACATTTTGGGATTGATTTTGAATTTTGTTGATTGATTAAAACGTTTAATACGGAAAATATTATAATATTTTAAAACTATTTTTTTTTTTATTGTGCACTAGGATGGCAGAGAACAGAGATTTTCTTTATGAGGTGATCCATATACATATTCTGATATACATTCTTCAATTAGAATTTTTGTTTTTTCTATCTTAATTAATTTTATCAAGAAGTTTTACCTTGAAAGTTTTTGAATTTATATTAATTTTCATGATGATCAACCCAATATATGAGATTTCTTATTTTTATTTATAAGGAATGCTTAAGAAAAATTGATCAAATGATACCACGGGCTTAAATTGGCCAAAGTGTACATCTGTAATCCCTTTCTACTTACCTGCTTACCTAAGGACTGCTACATTAAATGTAGCATAAATTTTATGACATGGTGTAATTCTTTTTCTATTCTATTCTAATTCTTTTTTCAAACAGAATATTTTAATTTCATTCATTCATTCATTCATTTTCACTTATATCATTTATTTACTATCCGTAACTTTAGAAATTTAAAGTCATTTTTAATATGTAAATGTAGTTACAAAATTTATTTTTTTTTTCAAAAAAAGGTACTTCAAGTAAATTCAAGTAAGATATTTTAATTTGTTTTTTTATTTTATTAAAGAACAAACATTTCAGTGAAAATTATTAAATAAAATAAATTATCGCTTTCTCTCGTTACTACTATAAATTATCAAAAAAATGAAATTTTTAAATTTGTATAACAACATATTCATACATACATGCATATATACAAATAGAATTTTTAGTAGAAAATTAATCGTATAAAAAATTTTCCTAAAAAAAAAAAAAACAAACAGTAATAAAAAAAATAAATGATATATCAAATTATACAAAACTTAAAATTTAATATATAAAAAAAAAATTTAATTATATTTTATTAAAATATAATAAAATTTATATATATACAATACATAACTTCTTATTTTATAAGCAAATTATGTAAATGTACTATTTCTAGTGACTTTCTTATATTATATTTAAAAAAAAAAAAAAAACAATATATATATATAAAAACGAAAAATTATTTTATAGTTTTATTTTAATTTATTTTTTTTTTTTTTTTTGGGATACATTTATTAATTAAACATTTTAATTAATAAATAAATAAATAAAAAAAAAACATATTAAAAAAATAACAAAAACAGTAACATACTATATTTAGGTGTATTATTAAAATAATTATTTAAGATAATAATTAATATTCTAATTGAAAAAAAAAAAAAAACAAAAAATTGTACACATGCAATTTGTATTAAATAAAAAAGTTTATTTAAAAACACAGAAAAAAAAAAAAAATTAAAAAAAAACAAAACATGAAAAATAAGAAAAAATATTAATAAAAAGAAAAAAAAGAAAAAATAAATTATAAAATAAAAAAACAATTTGAAAAAATTTAAAAACAAAAACAATGCTTTTTGTTAATTAATTTAATAATTAGAAACAACTGTCTGAAAGGGCCTCGATAGGCCTAGTGAGTGTATACACATTAACATAACAGAGCGCTCTACATTTACAGTCACGTGCACTATGGCATTTATAGTCACGCCTGAAAAGAAAAGGCTGTGTAATTTTTCCTTGTCACATTTATGTGGCAGGAGAATTAACTAAAAAAAAAAAAAAACTGTCTGAATTATATCTTGATTTTTTAATGGAAAAGATTAAAAGGTTAATCAAGAAATCGGTTTGTTATCAGCTTCAATAATCCCCGAATCATAAAATATTATTCAGAAAAATCGATGTTTTGACGATCATATGATGATGACGTTTGGATTTTATTTATTGGTTTATTACAAGACTCATATTTTCTGTAAGCATCCGAAAGATTAATTAAAGAAAACTGTTATCGGCTCCAATAATTTCAGAATCATAAAGTATTTTCCTAAAATGTCGACGATTTGTTAATCATGTGATGATGACGTTTGGTTTTGAGATGAACAAGAATTTGAGAATTAAGGTGACTTCACTAATTGAAAAGTAATAAAGTAGAATCTTTTAACTTTTGAAATAAGTTAATAAAGCAAGGCATATTAGAAAATTATTACCTCAATACTGTCAAAATATAAATTTTTTTTATATTTTTTTATGAAGGTTAAAATTTACGCGTCAGTAATGATTAGACTTCACTGCTGTGGGTGTTGTTGATTACTGCAGCTCGATCTTCGTCAATAAAAAAAGAAATCACTAGATTATTCGTAGTGAATCGTTCAAAACGTCAAAAATTTAAGACAACCTATTCAACCAGAGAAGTGTTAGGTTACCCTAAATTTATGTCACGATATCATTCTAATGGAAGAAGCTATGAATGGCTTCTTAGATCCATGTTCATTTAACTTTTGGAAAATGAAACTACCGAAATATTCTATTTTTCTATTGCCTTTTTCTTGACAGGCTGGGTCAACTGCATGGAAAATGTGCTGTGCTCTCTGTAGCGTCAATTTCTTTTAATGAATACATACCTACCATATCCCAATGGTCTTACCTAAATCAACGTGTATAATTACGCCATAATTACGACATGCCATACTGGCGTATAAAAATTAAAGACTTCTTTAAAGGCGTATAAAAATGAAGGGCACTTTAAAGGCGTACGATTTTTTATACGCCAGCACGTCAATTCGTCGACGTATCCCGAATACTCGCGTACAATTTTCCATATGTCAAAAATTCTAGATTTTGAATAGTCTTTTTAATTTGAATTTAAATTTAAATTTTTTTTTTTAAATTGGTAATAAAATGGATAATAAATTTCTTCGCAGGTATTTCATTGTTTTTTCCTAATTTTATAGGTACGAAAAAAGTTATACAAATTATTGTATATTTAGTACTAATATGTATTTCAGAATTATAAATCACAATTTTAGCTGACAACAATTTCATGACAAAGGACATAAACAAATGGTAACAAAAAACAAAAGAAAAAAAAATACAACCAAATTTTTTTATACGCTCTCAGTTTTTTGCTGCACAGTGGACGTACAGTACTCCCGACGCCGCGTATTTCGAGTGGTCTAATATAAATTCATGTATTTAAAAGAATTTTGACAGCAATTATACCCCGTACGCGTTGAGTTGAGTCCATAGTTTATTAAAAGTCAAACCAGGGACCTGTTGCACCAATCATTAATCAAATAATCATTTTTTTTATAATTTTTTATTGCGCCAAAACCATATTTGGTAATAATTTAATAAAATTTTGATTACTAAAAAACACTAGCTTATAGAAAAAAATTATTATTTGATTGTTGTTGCAATAGGACCTAGGCCAAACGATAATTTTCTTATTGTGCAGTTTTTGTATCAATTTTATGGAAGTTTATTGGGTTTTAGAATTATGTATTTCCGGGAGTGGAATGGAATAAATTGACTTTTGAAATATTGCTATCGAAACAAAATTTGAACGACAACGTTTTGATTTTCAAAGTCTAAATTTTTGACTTAAGTTTTTAATAAATACCCATAATATGTATGTATAACAATTTTAGAGATTTTCTAAAATGGAATAAAAACAAAATCCATCACAATCATAATCGATACCTTTATATAAAAAACGTAAAAGTCATAAATATGTATTGTTTTTTAAGAAGTCACTTTATTATTATTTTATTTTTATTTTCAGGGCTAGAAAATATTTATGAAATTTAATAAATTTCTTTTTAACAAAAACAAAATACGTATATTTTTATTAAAATAATAACCACATTATTCTTACATTAAGGTTAGTAGTTTAAGTGTTACAACTCGTTTTTAGAAATTTTTAATGTTTGCCTTTTTTTTTATTACATTTTTTTAAATATTTTGCAACGAGAACAAAATCCATAAAGTTAAATAAACTGTATATTCTATTCCTCGCAAGATGTCAGCTTAAATTTTGAAATAACCTTGAGTTTTTCGCCACTAGATAAAAAATCAAACTAATTCTTTGACAATAGGTCTGACGTACCAAAAAATCAATGATTAATTTAATAAATAACATTGATTAACATATGATTTAAACAAGGTGATTGGCCGCTACAAATATTTACTTTATTATATTACTGTTTTGTTTTTTTGTTTTTATTATTTATAAACAAATATAATTCAAGTATTCGTATCAATATTTGTTAAAAAACAAAAAAATGTGTGATCATATAGCCTTAAGTCGACAAGTTGAAGAAGTTTTATTGAAAAGTAAAAAATCATTAATTGATATACGAAGAACACTTTCAAATAGAAAGTATGACAATACAATATTTGGATTGGGTATAATTTGTTTAAATTTATTAATAACTTAATATTAATTAAATTTTTAGAATCCGCACATTCAATGAATTCTGAACAAATAATTTCACAAGTTCCACCAATTTGGGACAATGACCTAATGACAATTTATACAAAAAATTTGGTCGAGACCTTTATTTCTCAACCTCCACAACAGCTTTCATATACAGCTAGAACAACAGAAAGATCATTAAAAAAAGATGAATCTTGTATGGTTAATGAAACTGATTTTGAAAATATGCAAAATGAAAATACAGTTTATAATGAAGAAACAGATAATAGAGAATTGAAAGCTGAATGGAAACCTATTAAAAAAGTAATATCGAATAGTTCACTAAAAAATAAAAATCCTGTTACACCACGTTCAACAAGAACAGCAAGATTAAGAGCTGAATTGAGTCGAAAAGATGGGAAAAAATTAAAGCCAATCGAAAAATCTCCATCACATGTTAAAAAAGTAAATTCTCCAAAGAAACCAACCACTGTTCGTGAAAAAATAAATACATCACAGTTTTATAGATTTCTTGGTGGTCGAAATTGGTGTGAGCAAACATTTTTTAAAGAAAATCCAAATTTATCTGTTATTTATGATAATTCTGATACTTTATTTCCCAAAAGAGCTTATAAATTAACTAATGATAAAGAAAAGAAAAAAAATTTGATTAATGAAAAAGAAAATGTAAAGACAGATAAGATAGTAAAACATATTTTAGATAAAAATAAAATTCATAAACGACAAAAGTTACCATTACATTATGTACAGCATAACAAACCTTCTATAAGTATTCAAAGTCATAAAATGTTAGAAAAAAATTATATTGATTCTATGAAATCGTCTACTTGGCATGAAGTTTTATTGGAGAGACATCAAAAAGGAAATATATATAGATATTCAGGATTGCAACCAGAAAAGGAAATGGCTCAAATTAAAGAGGATGAATTGCCAGAAAAAGAAGATTCCAATAAAACTAAGGATGAAACGACAAAGGAAGCATTTAAAAAGTCTTCTAATCAATTTAATTCTAAAAAAATTATTGATTTTGGTACTGATGTTTTAGAAATTAAAGAACAATTGCCAAAAGATTTATCAAATTTATCTGTAAAAAATCTACCGGTATTGTTTATTAAAAGCGAATGCCAAATTCAGCAGTCGGTTTTGGTTGATATTCAACCACGTTCAGAAATTGCAGAAAATTTAAATGAAAATTCTGAACCAGTAATTAAAAATATTAAGTTTGAAGAATTTATTTATGATGCTGAAAAACTTAAAGAAAATAGGAATAAAAAGATTTTACTAGAAACAAAAATTCCCGACGCTGTAGAACAAGACACAAATCAGCCAGTGAATGAAAATGTTCAAGTTAATAAAGAAATACGAATTAAAACAAATACAGTTACAACTAACAAATATTTACTACCGTTTATGAATCCGGAAATTGAATCTGTAGTACAAGTAATTATAATTTTATTATATATTTTTTCAATTATGATTATAATTTAATTAATTTAGGAACCTGATTATGACTCTGATTCATTTGAAACAATCTCATCCAGTTCAACAATAAAGCTGGAAAGTTTAAATTCCAGCCAAACAGATGACCAAAAATTAAAATCAATGTCTAAAAGACCATCACCAGTTCACGAAGCATATCCTGAGGTACCAGAAGAACAATCTGGTTCTGCTAATGTAACAATTAGTAATTCGGACGATGTGTTGAATATGTTGGAGGAAGTTTTTTCAGCTGCTATAAAAAATTTCGATGAATTGCCAGAATTAAAAATATCAGATTCTGAATCAGAATCTGAAACTCAGTCTGAACGTGATAAACAAGAGAATGTAGGATCGAAAACAGTAAAATCTAATTTAAACAATACAAATGTTTTGGAAAAAGAAAATGAAATTGAAAAACCAATATTGATGATTCCGGAGGAGGATAATATAGTGCAAAATATATTAATTTCAAAACCGCAAGAAGTTAGTAGAATACCAGAACCTCAAAAAACAAATTTAGAGAAAGAAATATCAAATTTTGATAATAACGAAATTAAATCTAGAATTTTGTTAAGTCAAAGTATCGAAAATGACAATTATATTGGGCAAGTTTTTCAAAAAATATGTTCGGATGAACCTGAAGGAATAAAAACTTTTAAAAACGAAACTGTTAATCGAATCAATGCGAAACGTGGAATTTTTAGAAACAACGGTTTAAACGCTCACCAAGAAGATATTGGTAAACAAAGGGGTTTATTGACTAAAGGGAAAAAAGATAATGTTCCATCAAGTTCTGAAAAAATAAATCAAATTAAAGATAACGAAAACACATTTATCATTAATAAAGCGGCAACTGTTTCAGTGGGCTGTAATACAAATGATGAATTGCCTCAAAAGCAAACAAATTTTAATATATCTAACAAAAATGATATGGAAAGAATCAACCAAGGTACATATTTTATTTTAGAGAATATCATTATTGTTATATATTTATTCAATAATAATTTTTTTTTTTTAAATAAAATAAGGTTCATCTGATCAAACTGAGGATTCATTATTCTCTTCATCGTCATCTAATATTTTAAAAAATTTAATTATTTCAAATTCATGTAAATCTTATTATAAATCTTTAAAAGATAATGCATTATTTTCTGCTACAACAGAAACTTCTGATTCATGCTGTCCAATTTGCAACAGGAAATCCAACCAGAAATCAAATAATACAAATCATAATTGTAATATTTTAGATTCAGAATTTGATTATAGTCCTGTTTCTGTACCTGATATTTTTAAGGGTTCGTATGATTTACAAAAAAATAAATGTACAAGTACTAGTAATGCAAAAATTTTTAATCCATCTTTTGAAAGTACTACTTTTAAATATAAATCAAAAGAAAACAGTCCAAATAAAACATATCACATTCCTAAATCATGTTATAAAATTGAAAGTTTGAGTAGTAGTGGCAATTCAAGCTCTCAAGATTGGTTTAAAAAACAATTAAATTTAGAAAAAAATAAAGATTATTTTTTCAAATCAAAATCAGATATCGATAAAAACATTGTTCGCACCAATATCGATAGAAATACAAAAAAACCATATGACCCAGAAGTAAAAAAAGCTGTTCGAAAATTTTTAAATTCTTTAGAAATGCCAAATGAAACATTTACATTAACATCTTTTGTTGAACCAAAAAATTTACCAAAAAAATATAAAAGTAGTAAAAAATTAGTCAATTGTGATTTTAATTTGACATTATCAGATATTTTATTAACTTCAACTAGTTTATCTTGTGATTCTTCTACCACAATATCAGTAATACCAAAAAATGTTAAAGATAACAATACCACAAATAAAAATGAAAAAATTGAATCGCCAATTAAATTACAAAGAAGTTCAACATTTATTCTTGATGATACTGAATCTAAACTAGAGAATAAACAGAAAAAGATTTTTACCGAAAATGAAGAAAATGATAATACTTCTGAAAACACTTACGATAAAGATGATGAACATTTCAAAACAAAAATAACTTTTGAAAAAGATGTACGCAATAAATTTGAAAATATTAAAGATAATATATCAGATCTTTCAATAGAAATTAATAAAACTAATAATAAATTAAAAACAACATGTAAAAATTTATTAGAAACAAGAAATTTATCATCATCTGATGCATTTAATAGTTCTTCAAAACAAGATTTAGAACCACAATCAACATCAAAATCAACATTAACAAAAATATCATCAACATCATCATTTAGTGATACTTCATTATCCATATCATATAATAAATTAAAAAAAATATTTTCTGATAGTAATAATTTGAAAAGAAATTCAGATTTGAATGCTGTAAATTCGAAAGAAAATTTTTCAGATGGTGAAGTTCTTAGTTTAGGAGAAATTTAAATTTGTATTTTTTTTTTTTTAATTTAATTAATTTAAATTTTTTTAGTTAATTTATTTATAATAGAAAACAAGTGTACAATTTAATAATGTTTAATTATTTAACATATCATAATATCATGTTCTTTTGATATTTTAATTATTATACTTTTTATTATAAGTTTTTTTTTTTTTTTTAACTATTTATTATATTATATATAATTAATTAATTTATTAAAAATAAAATATTTTAAAATTAATATTATATTTAGTCAATGTTTATTAATTGATTATAAATCATTTGGGTGTTTTAAATAAAAGTTGTGTAACTAAGCAATTATGGTTAAGGAAAATTTAGTAATTTTTTTTTTTTTTTTTTAAATAATGTTTAGAAAAGCAAACAATTAATTTATTATAATTATTTTTGTTTTGTTTTTTTTTAATATAAATAATTAAATTATAAATAAGAAAAATAATATTTAAACGTTTTCTGAGCTTTCTCTTATCAGTGTAGTTTAAAAAATTCCAAGAAATTTTGATTAAGCAATTTCTATAGTCAAATCAAAGTATATGTATGTACATATATATATATAAATTTTAAATTCATTGATAGCATTTTTATTTATTATTCTTGTTTTTCAATTATAATTCAGAGCATTATTTTAATAAAAAAAATTATGATAAGTGAATCAACATTAAAAATATTTATTTATTTATTGTTGTTTTTGATGCATATAATAATAATATAAATATTTTATGCATACATTTTTGTATATTTAACACTGTTAAATTTGATTATAAAATGTTTTAAACAAAAAAAGAAAAAAAAAATATGTTGCTATATACACCTTATTCTATACCAAGTATTCTCAATAATTTTGATTTAACTTAATTCAAAATTACAAAAAAAAAAAACATTGTTCTTGTTGTCCTTCCAATATCCTGTCACTTCAGGGGCGTAGTGACATAAACACTGTATCCGAATATAAAAACACATGGGTAACGACATTTGGCAGCAGGAAAAATTTTCGTCAAATAATCTATTTAAGATCCTTAAAAATATTGATAATATTTTTAAATTCTATTTTATAATTTATAAGATAATCAATCAGTTAATCAATGAATACCTTACATCTCGTAGATTATTCTTTTTCAAAGATATTTAAAGTTAGTTTAAGTTTACATTATTTAACTTTTAAATTATTTCTGTTTTCCACTTTATTGTAGGTGGGATAAGCCCTTTATCTTTTTTGTTAAATATATGTTTTCTTTGCGAGTTTTTTTTTATTTTGCAATAAGGTCGAATAGCAGGTCCCTTCTAGGATTTAGTTGTAAGATTAGTCGGTTATCACCCATCACATACAACACAACATTACAGTAGCTTGTGTTGAAATGTATATTATAAAATAAACTTTGAATTCAATTTCAAATCAATAGGTGATATCAATTAGAAAATAAAATATGCTTAGTGTATAAGTAAAAATTTAACAAACAAATTTACTTAAAAGGTTATAGCACAGATAAATAGTTATTTGTCTGTGGTTATAGGATGAAGCAACTTAGGTAAAAATTAAAATAGTATAAAGTAGGCATATGATTAAGCTACGATTGGAAAAAGCATATAATACAAATGGAAAATGGAAATGTATATGATTAAGCTACAATTGCAAAAAGCACGTTTCCATAATACATTTTTGAAAAGCACGTTTCCAAAAATCAGTCGAACAGTGTGTGGAGTGGAACAGTCCCTTCACACTACATTCATCGACTTTGAAAAAGTCTTCGACACAATTTATCGTAATGCTATTTGGGCTGCTCTTATAATAAGAAAAATAAGATTCCTGCAAACATAATTGGTGTAATCAAAGCGCTTTATAGTAATGCAGAAACAACTGTGCTACACAATAATGCGTTAAGTACAACACTTAAAATATATCAGCTGGAGTAAGACATGGATACCCACTATTCCCTCTACTATTCATCATAGTTCTGGAAAAATGTATAAAAGAATTAGCTCTCTTGTGAATATCTTAGCAACCTTCAAATAAACTCTAAAGTCTGGAATACTCCGACGATATAGCTCTTCTCACGCATTCAACTGCTAATTTGCAACTATTAATCAACAAATTTGCAAGAAAATTAATCTGTAAGAAAAACGTCAGAAAAACAAAAACAAAGAAAATAAATAAAACGAATCAAACTCCGTTATTCATTGGAAATACCCAAATTGAGCAGGTATAGCAGAATATGAATACATTGGAAGCATAACATAAATACATGGAGGAACTGCGAGGGATATAGAGCACAGAATATCGAAGGAAAAAATGAAGAGTAGAATCTTCTGGTCAAGAAGAATACACAACGAAGAGTTATAGGTATTACCGGATCGAAACCAAATAAAAAGTAAGTAATGGAGATGGATCGGCTACATCCTCAGACGACTAACTACATCGTGGCACCTCAAGCATTAGACTGCACTCCTCAGAGCAGAAGGAACGTAGGAAGATCCTGAGGGACTTGGAAACGAAGGTCCAAAACGAGATAGAGAATGTTCACTAAGGAAATGAGAAAAAAGAAACATTATTATATTGGAGATCTTAATTTGGAGTCGCCTTGAGATGTACTATTTTTCTTTGAACTTACTCTAGCCCTCCTCTATAGCTAACCTTAGGGAAAATGCATAAATTTAAAATTAATTAAAATAAATGGTTATTACCTTACCTTACAAATTTATTCTGCAACTGCAATATTTTTTAAATGTTGATTTTATGATAGCAAATATATATATGATAGCAAACGTATATATAACGTTTCATGAAAGTTGTATTTTATGCTCTAAAAATATCATTTAAGATTGCAAAGTGTGTTTATTAAAATAATTAAAAAAAAAATGTTTTAAATCATATAATCAGTAATCACAAAATGCATAATTATAATACATATACATATCTCATAATTTTAAATTATTATTATATTGAAAAAGTTACAAAATGAAGTCAATTCTTAATTTAATACATGTACATATGTTTGTGTGCCCTTATTAAATGGAAAAAAAAAAGGTTTGAGAAACACTTTTTTTTTATTTTGTTTTGATATTATATGTAATTGCAATTCTAATTATTAAATTTAATTGAGAGGTAGAACAAAAAAAAAATAAATATTAAAAAATCGTTGGTCATACTATATTAGAGTTCATTTAATGTTTTAATAGCAGAATTACCCGGCTCTTCCCAGGAAAATTGAAATGAGAAGCATTAAATTGGACATTGTCAGTCAATCATTACTTACCTTTGCTAATCGAGATGCAGCTGTTCTGGTTTAAAAAGTGCATGCTCAACAACTAAAACACGAAAATGTTTGAATACCTTTTCATGACAGAAGGATTAAGAGATTGTAACTAAATTATTGCAGTTGGTTTTATTTCTAAGAAACAATGCTTCCACAATTTTAACTTAATCTGACGAATAGCCTTAGGCGAAACAATAAAAAAATTAAAAATACTTTTGATAGATTTTTGCTCCTAAATGATTTAACGTAGCTTAATAAAATTTCTTGCCGGCTTTCTTTAAGATTATTAAATCAATTTAATTGGAGACAAATCGCTGAAAAAAGAATTTTTGAAGCTAAAAGAAAAGTCGGGACGGGTTAATGGATCTTAGTCAATTTAATTCGTTAAATTTCTTTGCGAGTTATAGCAATACTTGTGTCAATTTTGAAATTTTTGAATGGAACAGATTAACGGAATTTAATAAAAATTTATTATGGGCCTTCTCTAAGAGCATAGAGCCCTGAAAAATTGTACAAAACTCTTAAACAAAAAATTTATTTGGCAGATAACCAGGCCGAAATCTTGTTTTGTCATTAGTATTGAAAAGCCAAAGAAATTTGTTATCAAAGGATATTATTATTTATTATTCTTTATCAAGAGGTAAATTTTATATTAGAAAAAACAGACAGACTTTTTGACAGACTCTTGAATCGGAACGGGTTAATTAATCAGAACACGACTGTAACAATTTTTGGTTTCCATAAATTTATAAATTCGTCTGAATTGGTTGCAATAAGATCGGTGTCTTGTGACCTTAACCTTTCTTTTCTCTAATCCCACTTTTCTCATTTAGTTTTGGAATTGAGTTTGGTTTGGTAATAGAGTGTTGACTTTTGAATCAGTTCGATTACGTTTAGATCTAATATATTCATTTAATGTTATTAATAAATATTTCTATATGTCTCTGCATTATTCTTCTAACACAATTGATTCTATCATGTCCCATATTAATTCTTTTGATATGATACTTTTTTATTTCATAATTTTAAAATGTTCAATTTTTCATTCATTATCAACTAACCACAAAAAAGAGTTTAAAGGCTATTGAAATATGATAAAGTGTATAACGTTTAAAAATATTCTAAAATTTAAAGATTAGTCTTTAGTGAACCGAAAAATACTAAAACTAAAGGAGAAAAACAATTTGATAATTGCAATTTCTGTCAGCACAGTAATTATATTGTGATTAAATTTTGATTATGAAACCGGATAAAGAGAAGATTATCAACCACGACGGAGAACAGAATTTATATCATTGCGTTCTTGTACAAATTTTGACCTTAAATTTGAAATTGAAGTTAAAACACTTATGTAATCAATTTTTTTTTAGTGGATTTCGCTGCCAAATAAATGTAACAAGGAAATTACACTTGCTTTTCAAGTGTGGCTGAACATGTCCTAAGGGGGAATTACTCTTACGACGTGTGTGGGATTCGAACCCACACTCCCTCTTTGTTTATAGCGCATGTTATACGCTCCACCGAGCCTCCCACATATAAGTTCAAGAATTTATGAATGAGGCTTAATATACTGCAGTTATTTGTTGCAATAAGATATGCATACAGATATGGTCAAACAAATATCTGATGCTTAAACGGATTGGTGTAAAAAAAAAACCCAACCCAACGGAAAGAATAAATTTAAGTTTTTAAAATGTATTATAATGCAACAACTTAATAGTAAGTCTTTCTAATATTATAATACCTTTTTTAAATTGTAAAAATTTTTAAAAGAAAAAAATAAATTATATGTGAATATATAAATTAGCAAATAGTTTATTTTCATTAATCATTACTTAATAACAATATAAAAAAAAAAAATCTTAATTTTATTTTTTTAAGAATTGCAACGAAAATCTTTTTTCATCCGGTAAAAGTTTGATAAAACAAAGTATGGAACCAATGAACGTTTGAGGAAATATTTAATGAATGAATAAAAATTGTTCACCTCTTGACTTTAACGTAGTTATTATTACATGTTTTATATCATTAAATTAGTAGATATATAATTTATGTCAAAATTTGTATATCCATTAAAATTTTAATTTCGAATTGTCTGTCTGTCTTAAATTTGAGATAAATAAATTAAATTTTAAACGCAGATGGAAATGTTTTGTGCTCGAAAAATATTTGAAAATGTAATACATATACATATATGTACATAATAGGGCGAATTATAAATGCGATTATAAAAAATAAATTTGAGAAGATAAAATTTGTAAATTAAGGTAAAAGTATGATAGCATTTATTATTATTTCTGACTTTTATTCGTCTTTAAAATAAATCCTTATTTGAAATCAATATTTTACAAAACTGTTGATCTGTCACATTTTACCACTACTGGTTATATACAGGCAATCGCATAGAAAGAGAATTTAAAAAATAAGATCCAAATTTTGGCAATTTAGTATGAAAAAATAGAATTTTTCAACTTAAATTTAAAGGATTTTATTGTTCTGCAGTAGAAAATAATAAATGATATTATTTTTATAAAATTTCGAATATTTTCTATTAACTGTGAAAATCATTTTAAAAAAAGTTAAATCATTTGCATGCTCAAAATTGTGTTTTAAAAAAACTCTACTGAAATTGAAAAATACACACCCACTTCGATTAAAGTGTTTAAGCGCACTAAACTAAAAAATAAAAAAGCGAAGTCATATTTTTAATTTTAATATGAACTGAATAAAAATAAAAGAAAAAGAATGCTAGAAAATAGAGAGATATTATTTTATGTAAATTATTAGTGGGTGTACTTCGTTCAAACATCGATTAAAATTATCTACAAGAAATTGCCTACAGATTGCCTGCGCCTGGCTATATAACCAGCAGCGCCTAAACTCTTAATCGTAATATACTTGAAGCATAGGTAACTTCAAAAAAAATGTACTCTCTTTGAGTAGTAATGGTTTAACAATTGAAAATTTGCTACTTTTAGGTAGGTACTTTTAATTATGGCTATATGGGCAAATATTTCCCAGGTACGA
This sequence comes from Poecilobothrus nobilitatus, assembly GCA_947095535.1. Taxonomy (NCBI): domain Eukaryota; kingdom Metazoa; phylum Arthropoda; class Insecta; order Diptera; family Dolichopodidae; genus Poecilobothrus; species Poecilobothrus nobilitatus. The sequence continues at coordinate 63,867,491 of OX352773.1, forward strand.
AAAAAGAAATTAAAATGTACTTTAAAATGTACTAATAGGTAGGTAGCTTTTCTTTTTGTATAGAATTAAACAGATTATTGAAATTGAAAAAAACGTCTTTTAAGTTTTTAGAATTTTTCTTCACAGAAAAAAAAAAATTTATCACAAATTACAAATTACAAGTCTTTTTGAAAATACTGACCTTTAAAAACTTTTGGTTTTAAATACTTTTTTGCTTCTATTTAACCTCCTATCTCTGACACCAGTTTACCTATCTGACATCAGCTTACCTATATATGTCAGAGATATGTGATAATTATATTAATAAATAGTAAATTAATTATAAGTTAATTTTGATTCATATTATATTAGTGTTAATTAATCAATAATTACATGTAGAAGAAATTTGACATATATATGTACAGCACATACGCCTTTTGTTACTTTAATAAAAAGTATTTCTAATATAAGTGTAACTATATTTTCTTTTTAAATGCAAGGTTTTCTTTTTAATTGTAAGTATTTTTTAGTTTTTTTTTTTTTAAGGTTAAATAAATGATTCTTAACACTGAACTTTTTTTGTTTTTGTTTTTTTTAGGGATTTTGGTGGCCTATAGTAGGTTCAAGTTCCATGCAAGAATAATTCCCCCTTCCGACATTTACAATTTTAGAGCCACGCCTAAAAAGGAAAGGTTGTATAATATCCTTGTCACGTTTATGTGGCAGGGGAGTGAACTATAAAAAAAAAAAATTCATGTTTCCTTCAAGAAAGGAGAACGTTTTTTTTTTATTGGAATCAAATCTATTTTATTATATAAGGATCTACTTATGTACAGTTATTTACTGTGTAGCCATTAATTTTTTTTAATTCTTCAAGTTATTAGCCTCCGGTAGTTTTCGAAATTAGTTATTTTATTTTGTTTTTTTTTTTTTTTTTACGGGGGTGGGAATAATCGAAAAATGAGTAGTACAAGTACAATTTCCTTATTTCAGGAATCCATATAGGATTTTTAATCCACTAAACACCATTACCTTTTTTGATCAAACAATAGGTTAGTAGAATAATTTCTTTCCTGCTGCGTTTGAGTAAAAGAAAATTCTTCTATATGGAAGTAAAAATAGGTTTAAGATTTACAGGAATGTGTTAAAGGAAGGTGTTAAAGTTCTCCTTAAACCCATATGCAATTAAAAATATATCATATATTTTTATAATATATCTCCATATGAAATTAAAAATGTAATCATTTACAAAATTCATATATATATATATATATGCCATATGTTTAAGAACTTCTTACTATATAATAAAAGAAAATTATTTGGTTTATATACTTTATAGACAGACCACCACAAAAGTTGACATTCATTAAAATTTTTGAAATGATTACAATACTTTTTCTATAATGTCATGTTACATACCAGAAATACTGTAAAGAAAGAAAGAAATGACAAATTATTGCTTAATATTAACTTTTGTTTCTAAAAAGTTTCAGTAATATTTTGACCCTGTAAGTTGTATTATCACAATTCTATACTAAAAATAAAAAAAATTAATTATTATTTTTATTTAGATAAAAATAAAACAAAAACAAATAAAAACTTTTGAATATTTTTCATTAATGTAGTCGTTACGATTTAGTTTAATTTCAACTCTCGAAACGTTCTTATCATACCATTAAAATAAAAAAAAAAAAAATAAATAATTAATAATTAAAAAAAATATTATTAAAAATAAAAAAAAAAAACAAACCATAACAAAACGCAAAAAAAAAAGTGAATAACAACAGAAAAAAAAAACCAAACCAAAATGTTAATAAAATGTATAAAATTTATATTAAATATAATTTTAATAATTAATTTAATACAAAATAAAAAATATATAAATGGTGTTATGGGTTTTAAGGAATCACGTTATTTTTGGGGTTCATATTGTTCAATACGTAATACAATACGTTATTGTGAAAAATTTGATTTTTCAAAATATGAAAATGATACAATTATATTAAATTATGGTAATTTAACAAAAATAAGTCCAGCTGGTAACATTTGTTTACAAAATTGTTATTTACCAAAAATACCAGATAATTATTTTGATGCATTTCCAAATATTGAAAATATGACAATACGTAATTGCCATTTAAAACAATTAAATACAGATATATTTATTAATAAAAAAAATTATACAAAAAATATACAAAAAATTCAATTAAATAATAATGATTTAATTATAATACCAAATAAAATTTTTTCAACAATTGATAATTTAAAATTATTAAATTTAAGTAATAATTTTATTGAAATTATTAATTCAGATATATTATATGATTTATATAAATTAGAAATATTAGATATAAGTAAAAATAATATAAAACAATTAAATTTAAATACATTTAATTTATTAAAAAATTTAACTGAATTATATTTAAATGATAATAAATTAATATATTTAAATGATAATTTATTTCAATATAATTATAATTTAATAAAATTATATTTAAATAATAATGAAATTAATACAATTAATATATTTTTATTTCAATATTTAAAAAATTTACAAATATTAAATTTAAATAATAATAATATAAAACATATTAGTACAAATTATTTTTTAAATATGATATCATTACAAGAATTATATATTAATATGAATCCATTAGAAATATTTAATGGTGATATTAATGATATTAATAATGATAATAATAATAATACAATAATACAATTTAATGATTTTGATAATTTAGAAATATTAGATTTATCTGGTTCATTATTAAAATATAAACAATTAATTAATAATAATAATATTAATAATACTATAAATAATGATGATAATAATAATAATAATAATAATAATATATCATTAATATTAAATATTGATGGTATTAAATTAAATTCATTAAGATTATTTAATTTAAGTTATACTGGTATAAAATTTTCATCAATAAATAAATATTGGTATACACATTCATTAGAAATTTTAGATATATCAAATAATAATATGTCAGAATTTCATATACAAATATTATATCCATGTAAACATTTAAAAGAATTATATATAAATGGTAATAATATAAAAAATATTGATTATTATGATGATATTGTTATAAAACGTTTAAATAAAATTGATATAACAAATAATAAATTTTTATGTAATGATTTAAAAGATATGATACGTCATTTTCATTCAAATAATATTAATTGTATACCAAAAATGACATATATACCAAAAACACCAAAATATATTATTGGTATTGAATGTTATGATGATAAAGATATTGCAACAGATGAATATTATAATGATAAAAATAAAAATATAAATACAAATAATAAAACATCTGATTATAATAATATAATACCATTTATTGATTATAATGATAATGATAATGATAATAATGATGATCATAATAATGATGAATCAAAAAAAATTATAAAAAATAAAAAAAATAAAAATATTGAAAATGATGATATAGATTATAGTATATTATATGATGATAATATATTAGATGATAAAGATAAATTAAATAAAATTAATAATAAAAAAAATATATTTGTTAATGTTAAAAATAATATGAATTTAAATAATTTTATGATAATATTAATAATAATATTAATATTAAATTTATTGTTAATATTAAGTATATTTTTTTTTATATGTCCAATAATAAAAAATTCAAATAATTGTATATATAAATTTTTTAATAATAATAAAAGAAATAATTTTTGTGAATTAAATGAAACTTTATAAAAAAAAAATTTTATTATAAATTGGTATTATGACTGGTTAATATAAATCTATATTTGTTCAAAAAGTCATTTTTGGTATAAAGACAGCTGATAACATAAAAAGACATTTAATAAAATTCCATTTATATCTCATTAGGAAGGGCCACATCGTATAAAATTTTCTGGAACGTATAAATAAATTACGTATAAATAAATAAATACGTCTGGAACGTATAAATTGCAAATGGAACATTTGAGAAATTTTTTTTGTATATATGTCATTTTATATTGTTGGTTACTTATAGTATAGGGTTAATTGTGTTGGTGATGATGATGATCATAATATGATGATAATGATGGTTATAATTTTGTATTTAAATTTAAACCTATAAGAAAGCTGAATTTTTAAAATTTGTAGACCTAAATTTAAAATTAAATAATAAACATCAAACACAACTCATAAAGTGCAAAATTTTGAAGGGGTTACTATGATAACGCTGCATTTCATATAAACTGTTTTAACTGTATGTCATTTAACTGTCTTTGATTTGACATTTTTATTCCGTTTAATTGTTTATCATGTAACTTGTCATGTAACTTTGTGTATATTCTACAGAAGACGTATAACTCTGATTTTGTAACCAACTCTATAGATTCCGCAAAACTTCCCCAACCCCCGCTAAATCATTATTGAAGCACTGATTTTAAAAACAACTCTAAGATCCTTCCTTTTATTTTATTTTATATATACATATTTCTACAATTTAAATATTTTAATTGCTTTGGAACGTGTATATGTCAAAAGAAAAAGACAATTATTGAAACACCAAAAACTAAAAAATTTTGTTATTTATTATTAATTTTCATCTAAAAATTTTAAATTTCTGTATTCTTAGGTCTATATTTAAATTACAAATTTAAATACAGAATTATAAATATCATAATCTATCGCCATCACCGTTGACGGTCATCATCATCAGTATGAGTCATGATCAACGCTAACAACCTTAGTACGTAAACAATAACATAAATATCATCTAAAAAAAAAATTTATGTACCAAATATTCAATTTGCCGTAACAAGTTTTTATGCGAAATGTCCCATTAGTTAAATGTCTTTTTATGTTATTTGAATTATGCTAAAAGTATTTTTTTTTTTTATGTCGACTGCGTTTATGCCAAATGTCGCTTTTTAAAAAATCGTTTTAGACCAATTGGGGTGCTCCCATTATAATATTATTAATTATATATTTATTATACTTATACTTATTATTATTATTTTTGTTTTTCTTAAAACGTCTATAATTTTTAAGTTTAAAATTTTTTATTTTTTATTTTTGATTTAATTTTTTAATTAATTTAATTTAAGGATAAAAACAAAAAAAAAAAAAAGATGTGATTTTATATGCATAAAATAAATTTTAAGTGAAAATTTTCTTAAAAAAAAAAAAAAAAAGAAGAAATTAAATAAAATTATATATATATATATATATTTTTTTAATAAAGCAATAAATTATTATTATATTAAATAATTTTTGGGTATTTTTATTATGTTTTATTTTTGGGTTTTTTTTTTGTTTTTTTTGGTTCAAAGTTTTTCAGATTAAATACGTTTTTTTCATAGGTCTTAAAGTATAGGTATAAATGGTCCATTATTTGTTTAATCTTTTAATTTTTATTTTTTTTTTTCAAATTTTTCAAATATATGTATGTATGTATTAAAAAATATTTTATTTGAATTTTATTACCTTTTAGTTTTTATGAAATTAGATTTGTTTTTTTTTTTTTTTTTTTTGAAAGAGGAGCTTTTTTTTGTTTTTTTTGATTGCTTTAATCTAAAAATTTTAATCAATTCTATGAAATATACATATATATATGAAAGAAAAAAAAAAAAAATTAATAAGATTAATAGATTAATAGTAAATAATTAAAAAAAAAATTATGTTTTTTTTTTGTTGATTAAATTAACAGTGACGTGTCATAAATTTCAGAGTTATAATTCCGAATGGTTATTTTAATTCACAGTGACGTACCATAAGTACCAATTGAACTTTTGATACATAGTAACGAGTCATATGAAATGCCAATGAAATGAAATCTTGAACTTATAGTATAGTATATTAAAGTTAGACAAATATCCTATAGAAAAAAAATATCATAACTCTCTTTGGGCAATTATTAATTTCCATAAAGTTAATCGAGAATTAATCGTTACAATTTAAAGCATTGAAATTTGATTGCTTTTATATACAAAAATAAAAATCAATAATCTTCTATATATCGGTTATTAATGAGAATTAATACTGTAAGATATGTAATAAAGTTTTATACGTATAATATATTAAAGTGACATAAAAATACCATAAAAAAGAAATCCAATAAAAGTCATAACTATACCATTATTATAATCCTTTTTCCAGACAGTTAACTTTAAAGCATATTTGATTTACTAATAATTCGTTTTAATTTTTTCTCTGGAAAAAGGGGATATACCGTTAATTTTTTTAGTTGTTTTACTTTTTTAAAACACAAAATTATGCAGTTATATGATCATAAGAGCCAGCCGATTTTTTATTCAGTGTTTCAACAACATTTAATATTTCAGGTACGACTGTATAGTCAGATGAAGGAAAGAAGGTAATGATTCATTGAATTCGATAAAGAATAAATTGAGTTAAGGAGTCGAGAAATGATTTTGAATAATGTTAATAATTTTATTAATATTAGGAATGTTAAAATAATATACTAACTAATCTAAAAATGTTAAATACACTAAATAGAATCTATAGTATTACAAACATGCAAGTTAAATTGCAATTTGATATTAATCATACAGACTATGAGAATTTATTATACTCTTGTAAAATTTGGGTCTTAGTCTTAATTTTTTAGCTTTAGTATCAAAGAATGCGAACATACTCAAAATACGCGAAAAAAGCTCGAATTTGCCTCAGTTTGTAGTGTAGTGTGATCAGTGATACATTAATTAAAAGGTCATATTCATTACGTTTCATAAAATCAGTAATCATATTTTTAACGCTATTCCCATTGTTAATACAAAATTTTTTTGTAATATTTCAATTTCTCTTAAAAAAAAAAAACTAAAAACAGAATATGAAGGGTATTTAAATTTTATTTTATAAAATTTGTTTCTTGTTTTTTCCTATTTAATTTCATATTACTGGAAATCCAAGCGGCTATTATTATTTATTTAAATTTTGAAAATGTGTTACATCTACTCGAACCTATTGCTCCAAACAACCAGATTTTACAGAAATTATTACGATAAAACTTGATCGTCTTTTTAGAAAATTTCAGATATTTATTTTCAATATAGACACTGAGTTATTTTTTAAATAAAGGAAGAAGTTGTATGGCAGCTACTCGAACCCGCTGGTTGATTTAGCGTAATTTCAATAGCAAAATTAACAATTTTACAAAGGTGAAATGGTAAAAATTTTAGAATTCTATACCTCGTTTACTGTTTGAGTTATCGTGGGGACCGTTGGCCTGTGAACGTTTGGAACTATATGGGTTAATCAACTCAAAATCCCATCCTGGTTCACCCCATATCTATCTCATCTTCTTTATGGTGTCAGAAATGTATTGCAAATTTATTATACTCTAAGAACTGGGTTCGTATCGTATTGGTATAAACATAGTGTAAAGATAAATAATAAGAGGAAAATAGCAGATCAGTTATCAATATGATATGCTCAATGATAGCTTTTATTATAGAATTCTTTTTTAAAATCAATTCTTGTAGAATATAAGGTGTATAACCAGCACAAGAAAGTAGTAGTATAAGTAGTAGAAAGTAGTAGTTTTGTTTTATATTTGTATAAGAAGTCGAATGTAGTAATTTTGTTTTTGCAAGTTCATATTAAAGATACCAATCATATATGAATTTCTATAGCTCGATATAAATTACTTACAAATTAAAAATTCATTCTATTAACATTCATGATAATCAAAATTTAAATTAATTTAACCTTTAGATTTGTTATTTTTGTATACATTTCTTTTAATATTGTTCTACATTATATTAACGGCGTTAATCTAAGAAATTGCAGATTTATCAGATTTTCTAACAAGTTTTTAACAATTTTATTACCTGTAAACTAAACAAATTCAAATCGAAAATTTTTCAGAATTTTATCTTTGAAGAGAAAAGATCAAGAGTTGGGTTTAAAGTGATATATTTTGCTACACTTAAAATTATTCATAGATATTGTTCTTAAAAGATATGAAATTCTGTTTTTTTTTTTTTTTAGTTATGTGGTTTGAGTCATATATATATCATATTTTGTGTATATATATATATATAGCTTCTCTGGTTATTATCACTTACCAGCTACTATTGCGGTGTAAAAATTTCTCAAATTTATTTACAAATTTTACTCTACTAAATGAAAAATTTTTATGCTGGTTACATTAGACATTTTTTTAAAATGTGGTAAAAATTGTGGTTTAAATCCAATTTGAAAAAAAAAACAAAAATAATTTAATTCAAGATTCAAGGTTCGGGAACAACTTTTAAAATACTTTTGATAATATAAAATATATAATGAAAACAAGTAATTTTATTATAAAAAATTTTTTTATTTCGAACATTCGGGTTTAAAAGCCATTTAAGGAACGTTCGATAATTTATTTAAAATTATGTGGTCATTTCATGAATTAAAACTGTGAATGTGATTCACTTCTGTAAGATAGAGTTATAGTAGATAAAAATATAAAATAAAAAAATACATACATAAATAAAATGCAACAGTAAGTTTTTTTTTTTTTTAATGATTCAGTTTTTATTTTTATAAATCTTTCATTCATAAATTTTAAAATTAGAATTCATTCACATATTTTTATAATATATAATATAATATTTTTTATTTTTATTTTTTATTTTTAATAAATTAAATTCCCTTTACATATTATTTTATTTATTTGTTTTATTCAACAGTATTTTTATATGTTAATTTTTTTTTTTTTGTTTTTTTTTTTTTTTAATTTTAATTTACTATAATTAATGAATTAATTAATTTGAATAATATTTAAATAAATAAATAATAATAATTAATAATTTTAATTAATAATTAATAAAGATAAATAAAATATTTTCTTTTTTAGTTATAATTTTAAATTTTTTTTGTTTTTCTTTTAAATAACAATTAAAATATAAATTCAAATGAGTTTTTTATTTTTTTCTTCTTATTAAATTAGTTTAGTTAAATTAGTTTTAATCTCTTAGTTAATAAAAAATCAAAACAAAAAAAAAAATAGTTGGTAATAAAAAAATGTTCAATTCCATGATTGTTAATTATATTAATTTATTAGGTAGTTTTAAAGTATAGTTACATTTTTCGTATATATATTTTTATGTTTTTTTTTCGTTTTAGTTAGTTACTTTATTTTAATTTTTTAATTTAAAAATTAAAAAAAAAAAAAAAATTCACTTATTTGATTAACTAAGAGATAAAAAAATTTAATAAAAATATTTTAATTAAGTACATAATAATATTTTAGAATATAAAGCGATAATGGATTCCTTTAAAATAAATTAAAATATATAAGTAGATATTTTTTATGTTTTTTATGTTTTTTTTTTGTAATTAAATATATTTAAATTATTTAAAATTAATAAAAAATTTATTAAAATAGGATTGACAATAACATTTTAATAATTAAAAAGAATATTCAATTTTAGATTTCTATAAAGGAAATTATATCATAATTGAAAGAAAATTGCATACTTTTAGGATATTCGTAATTTTTTTTTTTTTTTTTTTGAAATTTTTAATATAATGTAATGTTTATAGCCTTTCATATTATATTTATAGCCTTTATATATTATTTTTCAATTAGAGGTGATATATGACATAAATTCATTATTCATTAAATTAAATAATTAATGATTTAAAGTTAAAAACGATATTTGTTTTATATATAAGAATTTGTGTATAATAAATACCAATTCTTTAATTTAATATTTAGTAAGTTTCAGAAAATTTTATTATCAATCGTTTAAAATAAATCACATTTGAAAAAAGTAATGTATACATTAAACAGGATTTTGAAATTAAATTTAATGAAAATTGATTTTTATATAAAAAAAAAAAAAGAAAATGATTGAAAAATTACTTTTAAAAAAAAGACTAAAAGATTTATCTTAAATTATATTAACACATTTACATACATAATAATTATTTTTAATTGCGAGATCAAAAAAAAAAAAAAAAAAAAAAGAAATTCATAAAGTCAATATTGTTAGTTGACTTAGTTAGAAGTTAATTTTGTTTTTCAAATTTATTAGTAAACATAAGAAATATCGAATTTTTTAAAAATTAATTAATTTTATTTATTTTTTTTTTTTTGGTTTTCTTAATTACAATTTCTCCTTTGTTTGTATTTTTTTTTTCTTTTGTTATATATATATATATACAAACTTGGCACATATTTAATTTAATTTTTTTTTTTTGTTTTGTTTAATATATATGTAAACGAGATTACAATAATTTTTATTAAGTAAAATTTCGAAAATTTTAATTAAATTTTACTTTATATTGTTTTTTTTTTGTTTTTATTTTTTTTTTTTTTTACTTACTAAAAACCACATTTTTAATTTGAAAATTTTAATTCTCTTTTTTAAGTTTTTTTTTTGTTTTTTTTTTTCGTATAATATATTTTTATTTGTTATGTTTTTGTTTTTTAATCTTCTTAATAATAAAATAATTTTATTTTTTTTTTTTTTTCGAATATAATCTAAAAATTTTTTTTTTTTTTTTTTCTGTTTTTTAATTTTTTACTTACATTTTCATAATTATTATATTTTTAATTGTTTTTTTGTTTTTTGTAATACAATTTTAAATCTTTTTATTTAGGTCCGCTAATTATAATTTTATTTCTTAATATTATTTATTATTATTAGTATTTTAATGTTTATAATGGATTTTTTGTTGTTTATTTGCAAAAGCAAAATTTAATTTAAAGTTTTATTTTTCAATTTTCATATAGAAATTTATTAATTTCAAAAAAAAATTTTTAATCGAAAAAAATTAATTTATATTTTTTTTAATTAATTTTAATTAAGTCAATACACATCATATCAAATACAAATCGATTTCAAAAGATAAAAGAATTCGATTAAAATTAAGATTAATTTACTGTTTGTTGTCTCTTAATTTTTAATATTCTCTTAAAGAGTGTATCGATTTATTGTGTATACATATCGATTACTTAAAAGTAAAATTTGTTATTATTGACTTTTGACTATATTAAATAGAATTTAATAATATGTCAACGAGAAAAGTAAATATAAAAAGTTATCTATTTCGAAGATACGAATTTATTTTTCTAATTTACTTTTTTTCTGAATTTTTTTTTCAAAATTGATGATTCCAGTGTGAACAGTGTATTTAATAATGAATTAAATTTTAAATCTTTCTTTTAAATCTTTTTAAAATACTTAGATTGACTTTAAAATAATATGTAGTTGTTTTTAGTGTATTGACTTAATGTAATATATATATATATATATGTATGATTTAATTATAGTTTTAGGACAAAAATATATTTTTTTTTTTTCGAAAATATGGAACTGTAAAACCAAAGGAAATAAGAGAAATTTTTAAATCATTATTACAATATTTTCAATTTACATTAAATATATAAAATTAGTTAAAAAATATATAAAAAAAAAAAAAAAACAAAAAACAAAAAACAAAAAAAAAAAAAAATATAATTACACAATTAATATTTAAATATCGAAGATTTAAGGTGATAAAATTCTATACAACATTTTTAGTAAAAAAAAAAAATTTAAAAAACTGGTTCATATAATAAAATAAAATTATGTAGAAGAAAATTTTTCGAAAATATTTTTCAAATAATTTTTTGAAAGTTTTTTCGATTTTCTGATCTGATTTTTTTTTCAATTTTTTAATTTATTTTTGGATAGAGTTTTATCATCTTAAGCTCACGATATTGCTTTTGTACCTCTCATATATATCTTTATATATACTATATCCTTCAGTTGTTCAGGTTTTTTTTTTTTTTTTTTTGATTTTTTACTCATTTTTATTTTGTTTTATTTTTTTTGTTTAAATTATAAAATAAAACTTGAGAAAATTTTTTTCTTTTCCTTAAAAAAGAAATCGTTTTTTTTTTTTGTAACAATCATTTTTAACACAAAAATTAATTTAATATTTTTTTTTTTTGAAAATTAAAAAAATTAAATTTATATTTAATTATTTTTTATTTTCTATACTATATAAGTTTTTCTTTTTGTTTGTTTTATATAACTTTAATTTATATTATATATATATAACTTTTATAATAATAAATAGCTACGTAGTTTTTTTTTTTTTTATATATTAATTTGCAATTCAAATTTATAATACACGTCATTATTCAATTTTTTATTACATACTTTTAGGCAACAAATTTTTTTTTTTTTTTTAATAATTTTGTTTTTTTTTCTTTTGTTTTGTCGTTGTAGTTCAAAAAAGTAAAATGAATTTGTAATTTTTTTTTTTTTTTTTGGTTTTATTCGAAAATTTCAATATTTATTTAAAATTTTTAGGGGTTTTTAGATAATATATACGTTTACTGGGTCCAAACAAATTGAAAATCGTGCATTCATATATGTTAAACTTTATTCTGGATTACTGTATGGTCTGTATTTCAGTTAATCATAGTACATATATTTAAATGATCAGATATATAATAATAGGATTTTTTAATTGACCAAATTAAAATTATAAGTTTTATTTAAATTGATTTATTAAATTTGCTTTTTTAAAATATTTGAAAATATTTTTGAACAAAAATTTTATAGTAAAAATGGTTTAAATTTATAATGGGGTGTATGAATGTGAAATCTAAAGTCGAAGAATATAATGATGTATGATTTTATGTAATAAAAATTACATTGAATAATAAATTATAACTTGTGTTTTGTTATATGAATTAAGTGAGAGCAGTGATTTATTAATTGAGATTAGAGACATTTTTTTAATTTAAAATTGATATCACATTTCTTTAGGTATGTATGTATATACTACATAAGTACATATATAATTTTCACTTTTCATACAAATATTTTTTTTAAAGTATAATGGAATGTTAATTAAAAAAAAATTTTTTTTTTTTTGTTTTGATTAAAAAATCATCTTAAATGTTATTTTTGTAATGTTATACTTAAAAATATTAAAAATCGCGACATTTAAATGCTAAAGTATGCTAAAGAAATAAGGTTATTTTGGAAATCACACATTACAACCCCCATTACAAATATTTGAAAAAAAAAAAAAATGAAATAAATGTTTTAAATATAATTTTGAAATTTCTATTCAAAAATAAAATCACAGATAATAAATATATATATATATGTATGTATGTATGTATATCGATAATCTGTGATATAATACTTTTGCTTTTTAACGTTAAAGCTAAACAAATCATTTTCTTTGCTTTTTAATTTTTTTTTTTTTGTTTTTGTGATATTTAAGGCAAACATTTTTTTATTTTTTTTTTCTAAAATAATTTTAAATTTTATTTCACAATTAACAGTTTTGTATTTAAGCAAATACAAATAATTAACATAAAAATTCGAATTACAAAAAAAAAAGTTCAAAAAGAGAATTAAAATTTCATTAGAAATATTTAAATTTTAGTACATACATATTTGATTATAATTTTGTTTTTTTTTGGAAATTTCTTTCTTAATTGTTTGGTGAATTTTTATTTGATTCAATTTATATTGAATAGAGGAAATTCAATATAAATATATAAACTGTTATACAGAAAAATTAGATTATAGTATCTATAGGTAATATCCGAATTTAAAATTTTCTGTGATTAACTTTTCATACATGTATGTTGGTAGTACGAATGTTTCGAACATTTCGATTATTTCAATTACAAAAAAAAAAAACTGACATTTGATCAAAAAAATATTCAGTAAAATTATAATTCTTGGTGTCTATTTATATGTATTAAAAAAAAAAAAAAAAAAAAAAAAATTCACCACTTTAAGATTTTTATAGCATACATTTAAAATTATATCAAATTTTATATTTTAAGTGTAGGTACCCAATTAGGTAGGTACCCGTATGGAACCCAATTTTTTTTTTTTTTTTAACGTCACTTTTAAAATTGGCATCACAAATTATTTTTTTTTTATTCAGATATTTTGACGTTTTTCAAATTAATAATAATAATAATAATAATAAAAAAAAAACTTAAAAATGAAAAATTAAAAAAAAAAAATTAATTCAAAAAAATAGATTTTAATTTATTTATTTATTTTTTTTTTTGTTTAATTTAAATTTTAACTTAAAAAATAATTCTAAATGAGATCAATTTAATATCAAGATAATTTTTTATTTGTTACTAGTTAAAGTTTTTTTTTTTGTTTGTTTTTAGGTTTTAGTTTTTATTTTATTTAATTTATTTATTTAATTTAGTTTATTTAATAAAATAAAAAACAAATTTTTTTTTTTTTTTTCATTTTCTACGAAAAAAAAAAAAAAAAAACTAAAATATAATTAGATATTGCATTCATAGAATTTTCCAGGAAAAGAAAGTTAAAAAAAAAAAAAATATGAAAAATACAAAATGAAGGTGTAAATAAAATTTTTTTTTTATTTAAATTCAGCCATTAAACATTTTTAAAATATAAATAATGATTTTAATAAAATTTTACTTCAGTATACATAATTTTAATTTACAATTATAAAAAATCAAGAAGAAGAAGAAGAAGAAAAAGGTGGAAGTAATTCAGACATTTTTTTTTTGTTTTTTATTTTTAAAAATTCATTCATCATTTTGTCACCTAAACTCATTTTTCACTATATTTTAATAGTTGTTTAATTTCTATTTATTTAATAAAAAAAAAAAATAGGATAAAAATTGTGATTACGAATATTTGATAATAATTAAATTTATCATTTTAAGATTATATTTTAATGGAATATGTAATCCGGTGAAAATATTAAATAATCCTAACTGAATTGAACTTATTAAGTTTCAAATATTTTACATTATTTATTAAGATAAATATTATATTATATTGTATACATACAGGGTGATTTATTAATGAGTGCCTTCACATATACAACCGTGAAGAAAATAATGTCTATAGACAAAAATTTTGTATGAGGATATGATTTTGTAACTGTAAGACCTTAAAGGAGATTTAATGATATTTTTTTTTTGTTTTGTTTTGATTAAAATATCAAATGAAAAATATGCAGATATACATCTTATTTATGATGAGGCAAAGAAAGATGATATTTTATCCCAGATAAAGATTTAACAAAATAGATTACCACAACGAAAATGTAACTTAAATCGTACAACTTTTGAAAATGTTGACAAGACGTACTTTTGACATTCAGATTATTCTACATTTTTCACAAATTGATTAAAGAATTCTTAAGTCAGGTCACTTTGAACACATTTTTAAGATAAAAAATAATTTAAAATATAATGAAACTAAACTGAAGCTTTAAAAGGAAAAGGCAATTTTATAGTTTTTCAATACGTCAAAATGAATCATTTAATTGCCTAAAAATCATCAAATCTTTTTAAAGGTTTCCTATAGTTTTAAACAATTGTGTTGGGCGCTCAATTATGTTTTCATACAAAAATTTAAATATTCCCTACACAAGAATTCATAATAAAGGTTTTAATGTAAAATTGTAAATTAGTCTTCCTACTATTAGGTAATATAATGTTGCTATTGGTAGGATCAAACGATCGGTGGAAATTTTTGACAGAAATTATTATTGTTTCATATAGAAAAAAAAATATGCAACAATATTTTATCCTAGATTAATATATTCTATATTAATTCCTATTCCTATTGCATATTTTAAATATTTACTTCTAGATATATATTTTTGAAGTTTCGTTTTATTTACTTTGATGTTTTTAAAAGATACCAATAAACAATCAAACAATACATCTGTCATCTGTAATTTTTTTTTTTTTTGACTTGGTAATTTATAGTTTGCATTGGGATGGTTTATATATTATACTATTTTTGAATTTTATTTTTCTTCAATGTACTTTTACGTGAATAATTTTTTATGTAAAAAAAAAAAAAAAAAAAAAAAATTTCAAATGATTACTTATTTCAAAATCTTAAAAATCTTATTTTTTTTTATACAAGAGTTTATAAACGCACTCAATATTAATCTTCACGAATGTTCAGAATAAAATCTTTTAAAAGGTAACTCTCGCAATTAATACATTTTGCATAGTAAAACGGAAGTATTATTTTACTTCATTATTATATAAAAAGAAAAGATTTACAATTGTTATACATATACAGAATGTCCCGAAATTAACTATAGTTCTATGTCCTGCTAACGGTATAGACCATTATGAAAAAAAGTATAAGCTAATTTTTTTGTATAGGGGTTAAGGTCAGGCCCTTCCAGTTTTCAAATATACTAGCAGCACTTAAATATGGATTTAAAAAAAAAAAAAAAAAAAAAAAAAGTATCTTCTGAAGTTATAAAATGTATATATACTTAAAAAAAAAAAAAATAATGAAAAAATATTTTAAAATAAGGTATGTACTTGTAAATAATATTAAATTTTAATAGCTGAATTTTAGAAATATCTGAAAATATATGAAGTGATACTTAATGTATTTAGGTCGAATATGTAGGTATATATATTTTCAAAAAAAAAAAAAAAAAAAAATTGATTAAAAATATTGACAAAGAAAATTTAAAATTAGAATTAGAATTAAAATATATATAGCAAGAAATTATTAGATATAAATAAAAAAAAAAAAAAAATATATAGAAAAATATTAAAGAAAAAGAAAATGGTGTATAAATAAAAATTCTATTGAAAAGTTTTTTTTTTTTTTTTTTTTTTATATAAATAATTTAGTTTCTTTTATAAATTTTTTTTTTTTCTAATATAATATATAAATATAAAATAAAATAGCATTTATGATTGAAAATATTAATAATTTGACTGAATATTTATTTAAAATAATTTTTTTTTTTTTTTTTTTGTTTTTTTGTTTTGTTTTAATACAAAAATTTTATGAAAATTCTTTTATTATTTATTTTTATACAAATATTATAGAACACAATATTTTTCAATTTCTTTTTTTTTTTGCATTGTTAAGCATTATTTAATTTTTTATTTATTTTTTTTTTTTTTAATTAATTTTAATATTATTATTATATAGTCATTATACATATATATATATATAGTATATATATAAAACAAATTTTTCGAAATTACAACATCTAAAAAAAAAAAAAAAAATTTTTTTTTTGAGAATTACTTGTATCTAAAAATGATATAGAAAATTCTCTGGTATCCGTTTGAGTGTTTGAAACGATGATCAACAATATTAAGATTAAAATGAGATGAAAATTCATCAAATAAAAAAAGGAAATTTTTTTTGTTTTTAAAAAATTTTGAATTTTCATATAATTTTTGTTTAAAATTGTCATATTTTATATGTAGTTGAAAAAAACAAAAAAAAAAAAAAAAAAAAAATTAAAATTAAAAGATATATTATGTAAATATATATTTTGTTTTTGTTTAGAATGAGTTTCTATTATATATATAGTATTTGTTCTTGCGTTGTTTACTTTTAAAATTTCATTCTTTTTTAATACTTTTTATTTATTTTTTTTTTTTTTATATTTATTTTAATTTATTTTATTTTTTTTTTTTTTTGATAAATATTTAAAATTTTTTTTTGATTTATTTATGTAAAAATTTATTTTATGACAATATATTTGTTTTTATTTTGTTGTTTTTGTTGTTGTTGTTGAATTTTTTTTATTTTTAAATTTATCTTTAATAAAAATTATAAATCTAAATTTTTGTTTTGTTTTTTTTTTTTTTTTTTTTAAATTAATTAATTAATTATTTAAATTCTTATATTTAATCGGTGTTCTTGTTTATATATTCAGCTGTTTAAATAATTTTATATATTTTGTTTTTGTTTTTATTTTTAAATTTTATTTTAATTTTTTTATTTTAAGTTGTATTATTTTTAAAAATTTTTTTTTTGTTTTTTTTTCTTTTTCTTTTTTTTTTATATTAATTCCGATGTATTTTGAATTTAATATGAAGTGAAAAAAAAAAAAAAATAAATTAAATTTCAAATTTTTAATAGTTAGTTTTTTAAGAAATAAAAAAAAAAAAAACAAAAAAAAAAGAAATTATTTTTAAACATTTCATATAATATGTATATATGTATATAATAATATAAAATATCTTTTTTGTTATTATTTTTTTTTTTTTTTGTATATAAATTTCATAATTAATTAAAAATTTATAATATTTAAAAGTAAAATTTGAAGAATGAAATATTGAGAAAAATTCTGATGCAATTTGAATTTTGGGGAGGGATGCAATCGATTTTGTTTTTGAATTGATATTTTTCTATGTTAATTTTTTTTTTTTTATTGTTTTTTTTGTTTTTTTAGATGGCGAATTCACTTTTTCCATATATTTTAAATGACTCCTCTTCCATTTTATACATTTCAAGTAACTAATAATAATAATAATAATAATAATAAATAGTAAATGAGTTTTTCAGCAAAAGAAAAAAAAAAAAAAGAAAAAAAGAATGTTATGTTGTTTTAATTTTTTTTTTTTTTTTATATATATTTTATATTTATTAATTTTAGATTATTTTTTTTTCTTATGTTTTTTTTATTTTTGAAAAATAATTTTAAGTTTTTGCAGGTACTGAAATAAATCTACTTTTTATTTAAATATTTTCTGTATTTTATTTAGTTTTTTTTGTTTAATTGATTAATTATTCGTCTTCTTAAATACGGTATAGATTATTAGTTCAGCCGTCGATTTTACAAGAGTACACATTATCAGTTCAGTTGCCAGTTCAGCCGTTTTCGATAACAAAAGTTTTTGTTGTTCATCAGTTGCACTGCATTATAAAACTGTCGACTGAACTAATAATGTAACCATAAAAAATAATGATGATATAATTAAATATAATTGTAGACTCTGTGTAGGCAGTGCGAGCTGAATGTCGGCTAATATTCTTCGTTCAAATTAAAAGGAGAGCCTTTCTTTTTAAATGTATTTAAGTATTAAGGCTCTATCTATAGTATATATGTTATGTATATACATTAAATAAAGAAATGAGTTTAATTTGAATGGAGACAAATGTATTAGAATTAAAATATTTTGGGTTTCCTTTTAAAATAACCTTCTGAAACAATAAGATATTTGAAATATTATACTTAGAGATAAATAATAATATACTTAGAGATAAATAGAATAAAAATCATTGGATTTCGTTTATATAAATATATAATTGTGTATTCTGACCTTTTTATTTATTTCGATTGGAGAATGATTTGAAGATTTTTATCTTTTTAATTGTTAAGATAAGAAAAATTATGCATTATTTTAGTTAATTTTATTGAAAAAAACTATAAGTTGTCGAGTGCATGATAAAAAAAACTTGAATGAAATGATGCACATATGCTTTATAATTATGTTTTATTTTTAGATAAAATTTTTTATTTTTTTTTTTATGAAATACGAATAAGATAAGTATTATAATAAATATTTGATATTTCACAAAAAAAAAAAAAAAAAACATAATATAAATATAAATAAATATCACGATTAATACAAATTTTGTAATAAAATTAACTTAATTGATTGGTGCCCTTAGTTTTTAAACTCCCTTGCACTAAACTTAATCTATTAACTGCCAGAGCCGATCCTGCTTGCAGAAATTTTACTTTATAAAATTACGGTTTTAAGAGCAAAAAAATTTATTAATTGATTTAATTAAAGAGAAAAAATACCTTTGCTTTTTCTTTAAAAGCTTGTAAAAATTTTAGAATTTAATTTTTATTTTTAAGAAATTACGTATGTTATATTAAAAATTTGAAAATAATTTGAAAATATAAAATGTTAAAATTAATATATTAAAATTTAAATGTAGATTATTAATTCAGTACCTAAAACATTTTTTTTTTTTTTTAATTAATTAATTTATTTTGTATAAATAATTTTTACATGAGAAAAAGAAACGCAATCATGATTCATGATTCAAAATAGATTGAAAGAAAAAAAAAAAAAAATTTTTTTAGAAATTAAAGATTTAAAATACAAAATTTTTGAAAAAAAAAATATAATCTAGAATTAATAAATTGTATTTATTTTATATAAAATAATGTATGGATGGGAAAGGATAGAAAAATATTAAATAAAAAAATATATATTTTTTTTCCTAATATAAATACTTTTTTTTTAATTACAACTATTTACTACTTATATAATATAATAATAAGTTTAAAAAACATAAAACAAAAAAAAGAAAAAAATATTTTATTTTGCATAAAAATTAAATAAATTTTGATTAAAGCACTTTTATTTTATATTATAAAAAATTAATGTTACAACCAAAAAAAAAAATCTATTTTAAAAATACTATAATATATTAATAAATGAATATATTTATTAATGTCGAGTTAAGAGAAAATTTTAATTTTTTATAAACATTTTTTTATTTTAATTAATTTTAATATACTATACATATTTTCTATTTACATGCTATTTATATACAAATAAAAAACAAAAATTATGGAATAGAATATTATTTAATTATGACAATTTAAAAAAACGTTTTTCAAATAAAAATGCAAAAATTATTTATTTAATTAATAAAAAAAAAAAAAGAAAAAAACACTTTATAAAAGAATTTACATGCTTTTGATGTATGCAATAATGGGGGCAACATAAACTGAAACACTTTCATTAATACACAAAAAAAAAAAAAAAAAAACCAATTTTTTAATTTTTTTCAGATTATTAATTAATTTTTTATTTACAAGAAAAACAATAAAGTTAAAAAAAAAAAAAAAAAAAATAAACCAATTAAAATTAATTAAATTAAACTATAATTAATGTTTGGTTAAATTAAATTAAATATTATAAATTAATTACAAAAAAAAAAAATTAATACTATTAATAAAAAAAAAAAAAAAATTAATAATACTTATATATTTTTTTTCCTTAATATTTATTTAATTATTTAATTTTCTATTTTTTTTTGTTTTTGTTTTTTGGTTTTAAGAGATATAAAAATATTAAAAAAAAAAAAAATAAATAAAGAAATCAATATTGAGATTAAAAAAATTGTTTAGTATTTAAATTTTTTATTGAATTTTATATTTAATTAATATTAAGTATTTTAAAAATTTATTCAAATTATAATGTTAATATTTTTTATTTTTTTTTCTAATTTATTTTTATTTTTAAAATAATTAAATTATACTAAATATATATTATATAAATATTTATTTTTCTAATCTACTATTTCTGTTTTTTGTCTAAATTATTAATCTAACTGTAAAGTTTCGATTTTGTAATTATGTAATTAGATGCATTTATCTACTTGTATTTTTTGTTTTTTTTTTCTTTAAATTTGTTATTTTTTAATTTAAATATTTAGTATTTAGTATTTATTTATTTTATTTTTTTTTTGTTTGGCGGGTTTGTGATATTTTATTCTATATATATTTAAAAAAAAAAAATACTTTTACTTGATTTTTTGTTTTTTTATAAATAATTTAATAAATTAATAAATCAATGATAAAAAAAAAAAAATAATGAATTTATTAATAAATAAAAATGAAATAAATATATATAATAATATGATGTAATTAAATAAATACAAATTAAATAAATTTATTTACAAAATTTAATGAACAATAAAAAAAAATATATTTTGAAACATATATAATATAAAATATAAATTAGGCACATTTCTTTTGCTCGAAGTTATACGCTTGTAAAACAATTTTATTTATATTATTTATATTTATATTTTATTATATATAATTTTATTTTATATTTATTTATACATATATGAATAAATATATTAAAATAAAATTTTAATCTATAGTATTAATTTATATTTTACATTTTAAATTAACCGAGATAAATTTTTATTTTGAACTTTTTAAAATTCAATTCGTAACATAATAATTGTTACATGAAAATTCTGCAATAATGCAAAAAATATGCAATATGAAGACGAATGGATTTATACCAATAAAATATATATATAAATATATTTATATATAAATCTATATATTATACTTAATTTATTAATTATATAATGCGATTAATAATAATTAATACAATACAATTAATATAAATAAAAATTAAATTAAGATTATTATTATTATTCTGAATTGAAATTTTGTTTTGAATATTTTGTTTCAGAAAAAAAAAAAGAAACGTTCTAATGTAAAACATAATATTTTGTGTACAAATTTTACAAATATAATATTAATAAATTTATTTATAATTGAAAAAATAAAATTATGAAATAATAATGAAATAATTAAATATTAAATACAAACAAAAACAAAAAAAAAAAAAAATAAAAAATATGTATATTTAAATTATTTTCTTTTTATTAATTAAAGTTATTTATATTTATTTATTTATTAAATAAAAATAGAAAATAAAAAAAAAATTATTAACGAACTGCATTTAAATTCATTACTTTAAGAACCTACTTATTAATATTATTTAATTCACACAAATCTAATTAAAAAAAAAAAAAAAATAATCAAAAATATAAATTAAAATATTTAATTCATTTAAATTAAGTTAAATTTTGTTTTTTATATATATAATATTTTATATTATTTATTTTTAAATTTTTTTTAATAATTAAAATTACGAAAAACAGATAGATATAAAATGAAAAAAAAAAAAAGAAAAAAACGAGTATATTACACAAAAATAAAAATAAAAAAAAATATGAAAAACTAAAGGAAAAAAAAAATTAATATTCAAAAAAAAAAAATTCTCTTTTTTTCTAAATAAATAAAACAAAAAAAAAAAAAAAATATTTTCTAAAGAACAGTCTCATAACTGGTAATATGAGTTGGACTAGGAGGATCATTTATCAGAGCTTGTAGTACCTTATCAACATCTTTACTAAAATCTTCTAATTGTTTTTTATGAGCTACTGTTAATTTTTCCTTTTCACGTCCTTGTTTCATACCCAATGTCTAAAAATATAATTAAAAAGAAATTTTTTTTTTGTTTTAAATATATTAAAAATGTGTATACTTAATTTTATTTAGAACGTTATTATTAGACTTATCATTGAAAATGCAAATGCGATTGCAGCGGTGAAATATGTAAGTTTCAGCTTAAAAGCTATCATTGAAAACGTTGCGGATAATTGTGGAACGGTACATTTTTTTGAGGTATCGCACAAAACGCATTTCAACCACAGATTATAATTTGTATGAAAATTTTGACATTTTCTATCCGCAGTACTTTTATTGCAGATTTAATACAATTTAAAAGACACTTGGTATTTTTGCCACCCTTTGAATGGCTTTTTATTTTTATTTATTATTAATATCAAAATACTAAACTGTTTTGTACGAATTTTTTTTGTATGATTATACAAAAATAGGTATTAATATATAGTCAACTATGACGGTCAAATTCTGTTAATTTTTTTGAACAGATGAGTTTTAAATTTCTTTAAAACATATAGTAATATATGCGGTATAATTTTTTGAAAAATTTAAATGTCAAAAAACTTTACGGTTCCATTTTTGTCTTGCGTCTTCAATGATAGTGAAATTATTACAGCGGGAATAAATGTGCGGATCTGAATAATTCCAGCCGCAATTGCGTTTGTGTTTTCAATGATAGCCTTATATTTTATATATTATAAAAGTTTAATAAAATTTAAACTTAAATATTTACCTTTTTCTCTTCAATAAATCTTTTGACATTATTTGCTTTCTTTTCACGAAGACGTTTATCTTTGGCCTGTTTTGATTTTAATGTTTTATCGTTAGCAACTTCTTTTGCTGTATCAACAGATATTTTTGCTTGTTTACCATTTAAATCTTTTACATCCCTACAAAAAAAAAAAAAATTAAATAAAAGTATTTCTTTTTGAAAAACTAAAACATACTGAGCATGTCGTGCTTCTAATTTTTTAATTTGTTCAGCTTGTACAACTTCCATTAATTTATGCATTTCTTCTTGCGATGATTGAACATGTTGTCTTAGCATTTCCCATTCTTCTTTTTTATGTTTTGAAATCATATCAGCCCATTCAGCTGTTTGTTTAGCAATTGCTTCTTTAATTGCAGTATCATTTCTAATTTCATCCTTGCTGAATTTTTTTTATTTGATTAAAAAAAAAAAAAATACGAAAACCAAAAATTAATATGTACAATTAATAAAAAATTAATATTTACCTTTTGCCTTTAATTAATTTATCGATAGCAGCATTTTGAGTTTTTTGCATTGCCATTCTTTCTTTACTATGTCGTTTTTTCATACCATCTAATTCTTTATTTTGTTTTTTTGCTGTTTTTTGGAAACATTTTTCATTACGTAATGTTTCTAATGTTACTGGTTCAAATACTAATGGTGGTGGCCCTTCTTCTTTTTTTTTATTAACAGCATCACGTGCTGCACCAGCACTTGTTTCAGCAATACCCATACCTTTTAAATTATCAGCTTGTTTATTACCAGCCATAGCACCAGGATCAGCTAATAATGCCATAAAATCACCCAAACCATCAGGAACATAAATTTTTAATTCAATATTACAGAATAACATTGGTAATGACATTGGAAAATTAGCTTCTGTTCTTAATGATATATGCCTATAACCAGCTTGTAAACCATCTAATGGTAAAATTCTTTGTCCTATTTGTTTACCACTTTCTTCAAATACTGTAAATCTAAGTACAGCTAAATCTGGTAATACAACTTTACGAAATAAAAATGCTTCTTCATTATAAACTGGATTTAAACCGTTTGCTGGTACTGTTCTAGTACGAAATTCTTTTTTAACTGTATCTGATGGTAAACCATACATATCAACTTCAACATATGTACCAACTTTTTTTTCTGATAAAAATTGACCAGCAATTACTTGTACTGAACATGACGCTGCAATTACACCATCTACTGAAGCATCAGCAAATGGATCAAAATCTTTATCTGGTCGTCTCATAAAATCTGGTTTTATTAAATAACCACAATTACCATTATATTCGAATTTACCCTGATTTAATTGTAGTGGTAAATCACATGTTTGAAAATTTAATGCTACCATATGACAGCCAGCATTCCAAAATGTTTGTGGCATATAATTTGATGAATCAGCTCTTGAACCTTTTGGATATATTCTAGACATTTGACGTTTATTATAATTGACAAAATCAATTGAATTTGTTTTTAAATAATTCATTGCAGCAGTTTCAGAAAATGATGACATATTATGATGAATATTTTTTTCTAAAAAAGATTAAAATATTGAAGATATTAGTTAGGTATATTAGAAAAAAAGAAACAAAAAAAAAAGACAATTTTAAAACTTACTTATAGCATTTTCAAAACTTTGAAATTTCACAGGTTGAGCATAATTTATCATAGATGACAGCCATGGATGTACATTTGTTGTTGAACCAGAATATTGTTGTTGAGCTTCAGCAGGTTGACCATCAGCTCCAACAGCTCCACCTTCAGCACCAGGTACAGCACCAGGTGGTGCATCTGGTGGTGGATCAACTGGTGGTGCTTTAACAGCACTTGCATCTTCTGATGGTTCATCATCAATTGTCAATTCACCTTTTAAAAATAATTCTAATTCGACTTTTTCTACTTCAGGTTTCATACGTTTATTTTTAATTAAAATTTTTCTTTTTAATGCTGATGGTGGTGCCAATGGTACACCAGGCTCAAGCTAAATTTAATAAAACAGTATTAATTAAGAACATTTTTCATTAATTCAAATATATGTATAGTTATATATCTTACAGGCCATTCAGGTAAAGGTTCTTTTAATAATAAATCACCAAAAATTTCATCACAGTATTTAGCTAATTTATATTGCTGTAATCGATTACAATGATTCTCAAAAGATAATATAACAGGATAATCGGATGTTACAAATGCACAATCACGTATAGCAACAATAACATCCTATAAAAAAATTAAATATGTAAAAATTAAATTATTTAATAGAATATTATCGTTTATGTAAAATATACAGAGTGTTCGGAAAGTTTTTGTTTATAGTGAAAGAAACTTCAAGACAGAGCAATGAAATTTTAAATACGAATAGGTATCGCAAAAAAATTAATTTTGTGGAATCATTTTTTTTCTGTAGCTCCACCCGTTACAGAGATACAGCAACCAAAGTTTGAAAAAGCCCTAAATTTAAATTGTTATAACACAAATTCATTTAGGTATATCTTCAATCTAGACGTCAAATGATAGCTGCTTTTATTAACTTTATTTATTATATATATAATAAATATGTAGATACAATACTTTTGACATACTGTATTTTAATTTGCCGTTATGCGAATTTCAATTTTTTGCAAAATTTTTGGCTTCTTCTATTTTCCAAACAGATTAAGTTAGAAACTTGAAATTTTGAGAGCAGTTATAGATCTTTGGAAATAAGTATGAGTTACTTCAAAATATATTTTTGTATCACTCCCCGTTAAGGAGTCAAAAATTGAAAGGGGCAATGGCTTCTTCTATTTTCCAAACGATTTAAGTTAGATACTTGATATTTTGAGAGCAGTTATAGATCTTTGGAAATAAGTATAAATTACTTCAAAATATATTTTTGTATCACTCTCCGTTAAGTATTCAAAAACTGAAGGGAGCAAAAACGGAAAATTCATTATTTTCAAACACCTGTATCTTGACCACTTCTCCAAATTTTTTTGAAGAATTAAAAACTCAAAAAGAAAAAAAAACTTTTTAGGGCATTTTATCGTAATTTAGAAAATTAACAATTGAATTAGAAATTCCTTCTTTCTGTATATATTGAAAAATGAGCTAAAAAGCATTCCTCTGCCAGGTATACCTACTTTTTGTCATTTTTATTATCTGTTTAGACTAAATAGTCAAAATTTTAAATTAGAGAAAAAAAGAAAAAATGCAGATTTATTTTCTTTTCAAATCACTATAAATATTATTTGAAGCACTCTGTAAAAAAAATATGTATAATAACAAATATATAAATAAATATATGTATTAATGTATCATATTTAATATTATAAAACTTACTTTAAATAAAATTTCAGTACACATTGCCATTCCATGTGTAATAATTGGTTCTTCTGTTGGTGGTTTACCATTCCAACAATCTAATTCTACACACCTGTTGATTAAATAAAAAATATTGAAAATAAAATATTGTGATAATTATTGTTAAGAATATTAATTTATAATAAATTATAATTTGTGTACAAAAATATGTATTATAGATGTTTGACATGATATTATGTGAATATAATAATATATCCGTATAGACTAAATTTTCATATCCTTATAGACTGTTATAGACTAAATAATACATTTATTTATATTTAATATGTTTCCTATTAATTTTTAGTATTTTAAGATATTTTATTAATCTAAGATTAATAGTAATATTGTTTTTTTTTATATTTGAAATATTTAATTTAAGTTTCTCTATATATTTTTATAGTCGTATGAAAATAGATAGCCGTTATGTGTTAAGGAAACATTGTGCCGTTATTTTTGTGTTTCCTTAAAGGAAATGTAAAGCTATATTCATATTATATTCTAACTCAGAATTAAATTCTAAGTCGATTTAGTTGAGTGCGTTCGCTCTTTCACTCAAAAAAATAATGGAGCTAGGATTTTGAAATTTTTGCCATTTCATTTTTATGTAAATGTTATAGTTTCAAATCACACTATTGAAATTTGGCGGGTTTGAGTAGATGCCATACAACTTATTTTAATATAAGTATGTATAATACATTGTCTATAATTAAGTTGGGTGTTTAAAATTTTGTCAAAAGCAGTTAAATTTAATGTGCATTAATGTGCATGTGCATGTGCATTAATGTGCACTTCTGCAAAATTTAGTTAATTTAAACGCAAAAGACTCAGCTGAGAAATTTATATGTGCATATCTTGGTATTTAAAAAAAAGGTCGATATACTATATATTTTATCGAGTAGATACAAGATATCTGATATTTTGTAAAATATGATCAAATTTCATTTCAATAATTTCTGTAAAATTTGGTTGCTTTGAGTTTTGATGCAATGAAATCGAGTAACTATCATAAAACTCCGAAATTTACATAAATATATCTCAATACTTTATTAAGTTAGATATTTAAAATTTTCTAATTGATGATTAAATTGTATGGAAATTATATATTTTATGTTTGTGACAGTATTCTAGAGTTTATTGATGCTCTTCATTTTTTCTAACTTAATATATAATTAATTTTTTATAAATTTTATTAACAAATCGTCAGTTATTTTGTTAATCTACAAAAATTAGTCATTAGAAATTAATATAGGCTTTACACAGTTTTATCTTCTACTAATATATAAAGTGATATATTGATTAATCAGACACTTGATTAATTGTTCAGCAGACATGAGATCGTTAAAATTTTGACGTTTTTTTATTATCCAGTCTATTAGTTTTAACCTCTTTAATGCTAACTTTGCTAAAGTAGTTCTGGGTCTCTGGGTTAATTTTAATTACGATCCGATAATGCGTTAACGATCTGTCAAGAAAAAAATTCTAATTGAAATGTGTTGCATTTTTGAGGGTGGTTCAACAGTCTAAAAAAAATCGATTTGCTAAGAAAATTTTTCTAACCAAATCGTGTTAATTTCGCATACTTATTGGTTTTAAAATCGCTTAACATTTTTATTATCCATTAAATTGTCATTGCCTTAATGCTTAAACCAATTAAATTTAAATTTTGTAGGAACGTTTTTCTTTTCATTACTGAAAGACTTCGTTCAATTAATTTTAAAAGAAAATAATTAACCCGTTCCGTCGTTCTGTCAAAATATTTTTTTTTTAATGGAATCATATTCAGTTTTGCCGGGCTTAGTAGTCTTAAAGATTATTATATAAAAAAATTTCTTAAGTTCTGTTAATCCGTTCCGGCAAGGCAGTCCATTATAAGATAAATTTTAAAGATTTTATCTTAATTTTAAGTTTTTTATTTTTATTTTAAGTTTTTTGACAAAGAACGCAACCAAATTAATTTAATTTAGTTAAAATGTTTGGGCCTAGCGATTGGTCAAATATATATATATTTTTTTTAATGTAAATTGTGGAATATCTTAATATTTAAATGTTTAATAAAAACAAAAAAAAAAAAAAACTCACCTACAACCAGCTAATAAAACTTGTCTATACATTTCAACAGAACTTTTACCGCCAAATTGTCTTCCCGATAAATATGTATTGTGTGACGAATTAATGTAATAATGGGATAAAGGTTGATCCATATCCATCCAAATTTCTAATTTATCTAAAAATACAGGTGCATTTTCATCTGACATCAGGTACCTTTTTAATCCGTCTAATGACAATTGACCTTTGAATAGAAAAAAAAACAAATTAAAAATTCAGAAATTAGATATAATAATTTATTATTTTTTTTTTAAATATTACTTTTCTTTTTTAATTCTTCTTTTTCTTCATAATCGTTTATAATTTCTGTACAACGTTTTTCACTGTATAATGGAAATAAAATTTCATTTAATCGGGGGTCCCTTTGTTTTTCATTCATAAATTGAACAAATTGTTGTAATTCTATTATTTCAGCTTTTCCTTTTGTACTGCAAAAAAATAAAAATAAAAAAAATAATTTAATAATTTGTAATAGAAATAATCGTAACATTATTGTAAAACAAATAATTTTTGTATTTAAAAATTAAGCATTAACCTACGAAGAGGTACAGTACAAAATAAATGCGTACATATATTAATTTTGTTTGATTATTTAACCAATTAATTTTTTGGTTTAAAACTCTAAAGATAGCAAAGTTAAGTTTTTAGGACATTTTTTATATTCACTCTGTCCGTTTCTTCATCTGTCCATCTGTTTGTCTGTTCTTCTGTCTATTCACAAAACTTCTACGCCGTTTAAGATACAATTATGTAATTTTAACCATGGATAGATTTAAAAAAGATATTAATTTTTAAGAACAACTTTTTTATGTAACCCTACACATTATGGATCTATAGCATCTCAAAGATTGGAAAAGTCCTATCCTAAAATTTTTTTTAAGCTTTATAAATTGATATCAAAATTATGTAATTTAATTTAAATTTTAAATTTACCGTTACCAGAACCAGAGTTTGTTTTCTTTATATCTTCAAAACGGTTTTAGTTAGAACCTTGAAATTTTGAGAGGAGAAAAATATTTTAGAATTAGTATAAGTTACCTCAGAAATTATTTTTTACACAGGGAGTAAGTAGGTAAGAGCCAAATTAGAGGTAAAGAATTGAAAATTTGGTATTTCTAAACCCTTTTTTTCGTTAAATTAGGATGCACTATATTTGAAACAAAATAATTTTCTTTTTTTAATAACTATTTTATTGATAATTATTTTATTGTTATAACAATTACTAAATAAGAAGTCTGGTAAATATAATATAACGTATATCGTATATTATAGTATGGAAACGTAGTACTATATAATGTAGTATGGAAAGCGCAAAGCTTAATTTCATAGGCAAAATTAGATTATAATCTCTATGAGTTATTTTAATATCTAAAAAGATTATTAATTTATTATTTTCCATTTCTAGAATGAATTTTTAATTACTATTTTCAATTTATTAATTCAATTTAAAAAATTTTTTTTTGTTGTACATCAGTGGTATATCAACAATATAAAATTATAACGAAATAACCAAACAAAAAACCTATTTAACGTTTATACCGATTCTTTTGTTTTAATATCATATTTTTGAAAGCACTGATGAATATTTTGGTTAAAAGTAGAAACTTTTAACATCAAAAGAACATAACTTAGAACTAGAATGGAGAGAGAAATCTTTAATTTTAAGAACTAAATTTACATTATTTATTTTTACCGTTTTAGACCTTATTATGCGACCTTAACAATTTTTAGTTTTATTTTTATAAAATTGGAACCAAATAAAACAGAATAAAAAATAAATATAGTATTTTAATGCTTATTAAATAACTGCTAAAGCATTTTCAAATATTATTTTAGAGCTGCAATTATGTTCAACCCCAACAGTTCAGAATTATAAGTGCTTAAAGTGAAATATTATTAACAAACTATTAGTTAAAATCTTTATCATAAAAATAACGGTATTAACATAACAGTTTTTTTTAACGAAAAATATTTCCTTTTTTTTCCCCTACAGTTTGATTGTCTTATTTTATTTTTCTAGCTCAAAAAATTTGGAAGTTATATGGGGAAAATCTTACATATTCCGAGAAAAAATTTAATTAATGTTGATGGTTTTCATAAGATATTAAAATGTTGGTAAGAACTTTATGGAATATATATATATTTTTTTTTTCTAGAAAATGCAAGGTTTTTATTTTATAATTTGATATTCAACACTCACTTAATTTCAATTCAATTCTCTCGTATTTATTTAAAATAATTCAAATTAAATTAAATACTTACATATTAAAAAATACTTCTTCGATGTCATTTCTAGGGCAAACTTTATGATATAATGCATAATATTTATCGAATGTAAATTGATCTGGTGCTAATGTTGCATTTTTTTCACCTGGTAAACCAACATCAGCCATCGCTTGATAAACCATTTTTTCACTTTTACCAGATGCAAAAGTTTTAACTAAATTTTTAACTGGTATTCGACCTTTTGCATCAACAATAAATCCACATCTCATCCAGCTAATTTATAGAAAAAAAAAAATTAGTTTAGTTTTGATGAAACTTAATGGTAGCAACTAATTAATAAACTATATAATTAGCAGAAAAACTAAAAACAAAACTACAATATTAGATAATAACAAATTATAAAGTTTAAAAAAGTTAGTAGTTAAAATATCAAACATTATTAATTACAACGTTATATACAATACAATATTCATGCTTATACAAACCTTTTAAAAATTCTAATGGATTTTATGAATTTAACTTAAGATTAAAGAATTTTTTTATTTGCACATTAGAAAAATCTTAATTTTGATTGATAAAAAAATGAAATTTAATTACATTTATACTATGATTTGTATTCATCTCCATTCAAGGTCATTTGTAATTGTCAACCTATAAAAATGATGATATAACCGAAATTGCAATTCTCACATTCCAAAACACAAAATCTCAAACACATAAAATGATTAGATGATTTTGTTCAAGGTTTTTATTTGATGTTCTTTCAAGTAGCAGATACTTCAATATACGAGAATGAGATTTTCCAATTTGTGATTTCGTAATTTGAGATATTGTGATTTAGTATTTTCTGATAAATTGAAGAATTTTGTGGAATTTTATAAATTGGGGTTTTGTAAATTTGGAATTTTGAAATTTGGGGGTTATGTAATTTGGGATTATGAATTTGAAATTTTTCAAATTGAGACATTGAAATTGTAACATTGAAATTTTTAGGAAATGGTATTTCGAGACACAATTACTTAATTCAAGATTTGGATAAATTTATTATTAACTTCTTATTGGTTAGGTATTTTAGATCAAAAGTGATAAGTATATGCAGTCATATAATAAGTAAATATTTGTATCTTGTTTTTTTTTAAATGATATCAAATTTTCAAATAAAGTTTCTTTTAAATTATGATGTACATTATGTTACATTGATACGTTTGCTCTTGTGATTCACATATATGACTCTATATATGTTTTATATTTTTTTCTATAGTAAGATGTTTTTTATTGAAATGAAATAATGTATGAAATAAAAGACGTTAAAAATTTTGAACGTGTAAAAGTGTACATTTTTTTTTGTCTTTGCAACTCCTATAAGGAGCATACAGCATTCACTAAGTTATTGAAAAGTGTTAAATTGGTAGATATATATGTATATGTATTAATGAAAAACCATTCTTTATTACTTCTGGACGTTACTGTTTCTGAATAAAAAACGATTCATACGTTGTATCGAAAAAAAAAATTACTACGAGAACTGTAAAGGATTAATTGTAAAGGAATAGAGAGGAAAAAACTAATTTTCATAATTTTACTACAGAAATAAAACAGACTTTGTCTATATGTGTTAAATTCTTTCATTATTTTTGCTTAGTAAATGATAAAAGAATTGAATTTAATTTCTTTATTTAAATAATGATGCAAACTTAGTTAATATATATATATATATATATATATATAATATCATATCTAGCAATACATATGAAGCACTGTTTAACTATTTGTTGTTATCGAAATATTTTACATATGCGTAATATTTTTTTCTTTTTTACTTCATTTTAATATATACGTCTTAAAGTATCTTACATACTTATTATATACATCAAGTATTATATATAAATCATTTTTCTTTTATACTTACTGTTTCATCAAATTTGTCCTTGGACATGCATTATTTGCTCTGACATTATGAGTTACAAGACGTAATCCTTCTTGCCATCGCTATTTTTTTTTTTTTTTTTGTTTTATTTTTCGTTTTGATGACGATAACGATATAAAGGACGATGACGATGATTATAAGTGTTAGTAAGTATATAAAAAGAAATCAAAAACAAAAAAAAAAAAAAAACAAATAGATACAAAGAAAATGTAAGAGATAAAAAGTGAAATAAAGAAAATGAAGTAAAAATATAAAAGAACATGCATTTAAATAAAAAAAAAAAAAAATTTAATTATAAACAAAAAACAAAAAAAAAAAAAAGAAGAATTGCAAAGTGAAATGATGTATGAAAAATGAAAAAAAGCAATTTAAATTTTCCTTTTTTTTTTTTTTTAATTGCAGGAAATGAAAAAGAAAAATATATGAGAAATAAAAAGCATTTTAAATTTGTTTAAATTACTTCCTAAAACCAGTAATAAATTTAAATAAACTACTGTGTTAATGAACTTAAAATTAACTATTGGAATTTTAATCTTAATTGTAATATTTGACTTATTGACAAGGTGACAAAATTGTGACAGAACAATGAACAATTAAGACACAAAAAAAAAAAAAAGGACATATATAGTATGTATTATATTCATTTTTATTGAGTTAATCGCAATAATAGTTGTTTCAATGAATATTAGTTGAGCCTAAGTTCACTTCTATTTTAAGCCTCAGTTCAGTAATTCATGATATGATCATGGTTTTCTCGTATGGACAACTGAGGAACTTTTTCTTTGAAACTTTACAATTGAAACATGTACATGTACAATCTTTCCTTTTAGTTATTATTAACATAATATTATAATTTACAATATAATTTCAATCGTTTAAATAGAAGCTGTTTTTTTAATGAAAACATATTGACAAAAATAAATTTTCATTCAATTATAACGAAACATTAAGCTTTATGATATAGAATAAAAGCTTCTCACTAGTCCATAAGGTAGAGCCACCATATATTATAGAGAAAAGGCTTCTTCCTTGTCCATACGAGAAAACCACTTTATCTTATAGAGAAAAAGTTCCTTTCTTGTCCATACAGAAAAACCACCATATCTTACATATTAAAGGTTTCTCACTTGTCCATACAAGAAAATAGCCATATTTTATAGAAAAAAAGCTCCTTGGAAGTTAAGATACAGCAGAGCAACTATATATCTTATAGAGAAAAACTTCTTCACTTATCCATATAGTAGAGTTACCATATCTTGTTCTTACCGGAAAACTACCATATCATAACTCTTAAGCTTATCTTATAAGTTTCCTTCATCTATATTGTTGTTTAATCGCTTCAGTTTTCCATTTTTTTTAATAAAAATTTATTTAAACTGCCAACTGGACGATTATTTTTTGAATTATGAACTTCTTTTTCTTTATTCATTCTTGATAAATGAATTGCTAAGTTTTTTTTTTTACATTTTTCAATTATTTTTAATCAAAATTCAAAATGGTACGATTTTATTGAAAATTTAGTTCCCACTAATTGAATTCCATTTCAGTATCTTAAATATATTAAAAAGTCTGTTTCAGAGATTTAATCTTTTTTTTTTTTTTTTAATAATATTTTGTTAAATTAAATTTTTCTCCCAACTATTTAAAATAAATTTTTATTTGACATTAAAACACATACCATATTTTCCATCATTTTCACCAAATAAAAAAAAAAAAAAAATACAAAAAACAAAAAAAAAAGAAATCACATTAAAATTAGTGTAAAAAAAAATAATTAGAAACAAAACTGAACAATAATAACAAGGTGATAATTATTATGTCATGCAATAAATTATTTATATCATGCAATATATATATATATATTTTTTTTTTATTAGTTATATCATGCTATATAAGAAAAAACCAAACCAAAAAAAGAGAAAATTTATAAACATACATATGTATATATGTATGTTACTTTGTAATTATAGAGAAAAACAAAAAAAAAAAAAAAAACTTACTGCTTTTTTAAACACCACATAGGACTAATATTATTTGCCTTAACATTATGAGTTATTTTCCTAATACCATTTAACCATATCTAAAAAAAAAATTTATAGAAATTAATGTTAGCATTTTTTTTAATGATTTTTTTTTTTTTTTAAGTTAAAAAAGTTATGCATGTGAATACAATATTTGTATTTTGATGATATCCTTTTTATCATGCTTTGTTTGCACTAGTCCTTAATGGCTAGTGTATTATTATTACAAAAAAAAAAATAAAACCAAAGTGTAATTTTGTTATTGCAATATTAAAAAAAAAACTTGCTTGATGAAAAATCTACACTTAAAAAAATCTGTAGATGTTGAAGAGAATCTCTAATCTCTAGTTTATTTTAAAGATATGGTTTTCTCTGGTTGAAAATTTTCCTGATTAAATTTCAATAATTTTTTAAAATTAATTTAAAAATTTTTGTAATTGATAAAATAAAAGGATGCAAAAATTAAAGGATTCTTTTTTTTTTTTTTAGCAAAACTAGCCAAAGTGATGCATTAGACTCTAGAGTGTTAAATGTATTATTTTTTTTTGCTTTAAATTAAGTAATTTTATGTTAAATGATTAAAGTTATGTCAAATATGTCAAATTTAATATAAAATCATTTCATATGATAAAATGTTCTTTAAAGTTTAGCAATAAAAAAAAAAAAAAATTTTGTTATAGTACTAATGAATTGAATTGGAGCAGAAATCTTTATAAAAATAAGAAATACTTTTATGATAATTAATAAAAAAAAAAAATTGTCAAAATGAAATAAAAATCCTCTAGCAATAAAAAAATGTTTAAATTAAAATTTGAATCTTAAATCAGCTCTTGAATCTCAGAAAAAACAAATTTATGAAAGAATAAACATGAAAAAAATTTTTAATAAAATTTTATATATACATATATACATATATGTATATTATGCATTTCATATTTTGGGAAAATTTCATAACTGACAAAATTTAAATTTTAAAAGATAATTTAAAATTGATTTTTTTTTAAGGCAAAAAGGGAAAAACTTTTTTATATGAAGGAAAAAATCAGAATAAGAAATATTTTAAAAATAATTAAAATTAATAGCATTGATGTTCTGAAATAATGTTTGGAATATGTCAATAAATATAAAAGTTCGAGAAATGACTTATAGTAATCATATATGGATTAACTATATAACCATTAAAATAGTTTTATTATAATTTATTTTATTTTCCCTAGTAGTTTAGTTGTGGTCATAATACTACAATTAATAACTCTATAATTGTATTATTTTTTATTATATTAGATATAAATCTGATCGAAGTTTGAACACAAAACCTTTTCAATTGAAAGATTGGTTACCTAAACACTGCATTATTCATTGATCTGATCAATACTTTTTAAAAAGTTTTAAATTGAATTGAAGATATGGAAAAATTAGATCAGTATTTAAAAAAAATCAATTTCATTTAATTTTAAATTAAGCAAAGAAAAAATTCAATTATTCCCATCATTATTTCTTAAAAAAAAAAAAAAGAAAAATAAAATTTCTTTGAAATCTATGGAAATCTATAGAACTGAAAATCATTTTAAATTCATCGAAAAACAAGAAAAAAAAAACAAAATGGTTAAATATGGCCGAATGGTTAAAAAAAAAACAAAAAAACGAAATATATATTTTTAAATTTTAATTAATTTTGATTAAAAAAAATATATATTTTTCATTTTTTTTGTTTTTGGCTTTATATTAAAATTTTATATTAATTATAAAAATAAATAATATGTATTTATTTTATTTAGATAAATTTTAGTATAAGTATATTTTAGAAACTTACTTTTGCCGTGTCGGCATCTTTACATACTATATGTTGATAGGTAATATTAATATAATCTGGACCTGTACATATACATAATGATCTATCATCTATATTTTGATCATCTCCACCACATTTTTTCCGCACTTTTTCTAAAAGTTTAGGATCCTAAAAGTACAAAAATAAAATATAATTTAAAAATAAAAATATTTATAGTCGCCTAAAAATATGTAATAAAAATTAATAATTTTTATTTTTTATTTTTTTAATGGGTTTAAAAATTGTACGCTTCTATTCGCTTCCTCACTCCTTCTATTAACCGAAGGGACAAACCAAGGGAGGGTTCAAATCCTGGACAAACCAAGTTAGCAAATTTTATTAATTGAAAACAAATTCCTCTTGCTACCAAATATTGTGTAAATAAATACTGCCCTAACCAGTATTACTTCGGACACAGATTTATAAAATGTGTTTCTTAAATAATAATGTAAGATTATTTATGCTTTTTGGAAAATTTGATTTAATTTCTACAAATTGTCAAAAAAAAAAAAAATTAAAAAAAAAACTATTCTTGCATAAATATTAAAAAAAAAATATTAATGCATAAATTAATAATAGTATTCGACATATAATTTTCTTAGTAGCCGATGGTTGATATCCTATATATCCTAGATATCCTATGTGATTTGTAATCTTAATATAAATAATAAAATATTTATTTTTTTTTAATATGTTTAAAAATTGAAGGCTTCGGTGGCCGAATGGTTAAGTACAAATAAATTAATAAATAAAAATTTATTTTAATAATATCATATCAGATAGGGAAGTGTAAAAGAATGGAAACGTTTAAGTGGATGTTTATCTAAATTTTTAATGAGATTTGCATATTAATGTCAAAAGAGTGAACGTTTTATTGTGGTACTATCAAAAAAAAAAAAAATATAAAAATAATTATAAAATTTTTAATAATTTTTAAAAGTATGACATATCAAACAAGAAATTATAAAAAAAAGAAAAAATAGATTGCAGGATCAATTGCAGGAACAAAGTTTTAAAAGACAAAAATATTCTATTAAAAAATTTAAAAGGATAAAATTTAAAAAACAAAAATTCCGTTTTTTGATTTTTATTTTTATTGGCTTGGTTTTAATAAAAATTGCATTTAAAATTATACATATAAATTTCTATGTTCAATTAGGATAAATGTGATAGAAAATAAAAATTTATTTTACAAGGAATTTATAATAAAATTATAATTTAAAAAATAAAAAAAAATATAAAAAAAAAAACGAGAGGAAGAGAAGGCAAAAAAAAAAATGGAGTATCCCAGTTGGCCTAAACTCATTTCTCAAAAAGACATTTGATATAAACCCAGTTGTTATAAAAAGTCTTTGCTTTTAGCATAAAGCCATTTAGCATTAAAAGACATTTTATACAACAACAAAAACATCATAAACAAAAAATTTATGGCAAATGTCCCATTTGCTAAAAAGATTTTATGCGAAATGTCCAATTAGTATAAATGGAATTTTGCAAACATTGTTTTTTATGCAAAATAGCTTTATACTAAAAGACTTTTTATGCTAAATGGTTTTTAGTGAAATGGTTTTAGCCCAACTGGCATAAATCCAAAATAAAAATATATATATATGAGAATTAAATAAAAATGAAGGGTTATAAAGAATATATAATTTTGAATAAATTGATGAGAAATAAGTAGTTGGAAAGAGGAAATAGATTCTATAAAAGAAAATCATTAGAATTTTAAATTTTAATTCATTTTTATACAAAAGTTAAAAAAAAAAAAAATTAAATATTCATAGAATCGTTTCTTTTTTTTTTTTTTTTTTAAACTTTTCATTTTTTAAATTTTAAAGTTTATTTTAATAAACAAATTTCAAAATGAGAAAAAAAAATATCTTAAATACGATAAAAATTCAAAAGTGGAACTGAAAACAGTTAATATTTTGTTTCATTTAAAGTTAAAGTTAATTTTTTTTCCTTTAATCCTTTTGATTACAATTCAACTACGAGTATATTAAAATTCTTTTGATAATTTCTTCCTCAATTTTAAAAATTGAAATTTTTTGAACTGTGAAATTATCAGTAAATTCTTATAAATATTTTTATCTTAAATATTTACTGAATAAATAGAAGATACTGTACAGATCATAATATAAAATCTGTACTTAACATGTATAAAGAAATGTGTAGAAACTACTGTGAATAAGTTATAAGAAAATTTCAAGTTGAAATAAATGTTATCTTTTTATTTTAACTATGCTGTTAACTATAATCTTTATATAAAATCTGAGTAAGACTCCTAGTAGGATAGATTCTGATCTAATTTTAACGATTTACTTATTTGTTAACTACTTACGGCAGTTTTACATTTATATGCTCTTTCTATATATGTGTCCAAACTGAACTGTTGGTAGAGAAGACAAAAGGAGCGATTATGTGGGTGTCTCTGTGTATGTTAAAAGATAATGTGGGTGTCTCTCTATGTATGTTTAGAGAGATTCACAATAGCCTAAATATATAAGCCTCATGGTATATAGAAGTAAGCAAATCAGGCGGTGATATAGCTGGTTTGTAGAGTCAAGAAGAATAAGAAGAAGAAATTATATTTTAGCTAGATAATTTTATATTGAAAAAAAAGGTCAGATTTGAGTGAATATATTTTTGTTATAAAAAGTAAAAGTAATTCTCATATACAATAGTGAAATGCCATAAACACTGCATGTTTTTGGTAACCGTTGTTTATATATCATATGCAATACAGATCTATGAAAACTTACAAAAGAGGAACCCATACTGAAACATCAAAAAAAGAAAAAAATAGAGTTGGATACTAAGAAAAATTTAGCATTGCCTTAAATTAGATTAGCGAAGGAAGTAGAAGATGCGAACGTCCAAACAACATATGGAAACACATCATAATAGCCAAACTAAGACAATGCAACTTAATATGGAAGAATGCTACAGCAGTCACCGTATGTGGTGAAGATGTCAAATGGAAGTCCTATGTTCCCTCGTGGAGTGATAATTGGTACAAAAAATTGAAAAAATATATTTTATAGTAACAATTTTCAATCAATAAGAGATTTCATTAAAATGATATGTAGGGGAATTCTTTCTTTTTAATTAATATTTTATTTCTAAAAGCAATCTGTGGTTTTTTAAAATTTGCTCGTTTTTAATTTTTATCTTATACGTGTCCTTAATTTGAATGAAAAATTTAATATTGTATTTGAGGATACTAAAAAAAAAATTTAATTTTAAAATCTTTAAAAGTATTATTTTTGATTTAATTATATGTGTTATAAGGTAATTTCAACAATACTTAAAATTTGTGCAAGTATGTATACTTATGCATGCAGATTATGTTTCATATTGAGTCCAGAATTTTTTAAAAAGAATTTGTACCATCATGTCTTCTTAAAATTTAAATTATTTCCATTTTTTTTTTTTTGGTTAGCTGTTTTTAATCATTCTTTTATCCTTCTATCAAAAATACCAAACATTTTTTTTTTTTAATATTTCAATTGTAGTGTATAAGGGTTGTTTTGTACAGATTTTTGTTTTTTATATTTGTTACTGGTTTTTTTTTTTGCTTAATTGGTAATAAACAAAGAGAATATCTAATTAATAATTAGTGTTACCATCAGATTTAAGTTTACCATGACATGAAATATTTTAAAATATATGAGACATAAATTTCTGTCTGATGAAATTCTGTTGAAGGAGAAGAGACTTCAAAAGACACATTCTCAAAAACTACAGAGCTTTACTCCGAGCAAGGTATATGCATCTAGGAGCATATTGTTTTGGCAAAGGTGAGCTGCTAGCACTATAATCCCTGTACAGGTTTGTATTTTCTTAGAGGTAGTAGGGCTGAAGGGCTAGAAGAAGGCTTGAATAGCTTCATATAACTATATTATTTATATAATATGTTTTAATTTCATGGTGAAATCTAAACTTATTATAGATTATATCATTATTTCTTATGCAGACATTTAGTTAGTTTTTTATGATTCTATGTTACATTGTTTGTGATGTGATAATTTATTACATTGTTTGTGATGAAACACCTTCAGAAATTAACTTAATTCTTGATCTAGTGTATACTTGTGATGTCGAATCCTATTATAGCATAATTTTATATGAGATAAACAATCTTAAAACTAAGATTTATTATGATTATTATTATATTTTTTTTTTAGAAATATTCAAAAATGTTTCCGGGTGGACGCTATATTAAATTGCTATTAACTGCCTCATAATTTAATAGAGCGTCCACCGATCTTTCGTTAATTCTTCTCTTTTTTATTTTTCTTTATTATTTTTATCTTATTTTTATTTTATATTTATTTATGTACTTCTCGTTATATGAAGTAAATCCACTACATTTATTTCATAAGTTCACACTCTTTTATTAAAAATTGGTTTATGTCCATTTTTTTTTTTTTGGTTTGGTTTCCTGTGACAAAGTGTTGAAGTGTGTTGTATGATATAAATAAGTATGTATAAATGACATAACATGAAAAAGGACTAATTTTCAGTAATAATTTTTTTTTTTTTTAAATTTTTTTATAGAACAACAGGACATTTTTATTTTGCTAACACAATTATAAAAAATAACAACAACAACTAACAAAAAAAGGATTCTAATTTGCACATTGTTTGAATATGTCTTATAGTTGAAACAATTACAAAAATTCGTATATATGTATATAAGTAAATACATGTACATTATTAAAATTAATGTATAATATATAGTATCGAAAATAACCAGAGTTACCACATTACTCATACAAAAGAATTACTAAGAATCTAAAGGAATAGAAAAAAAAAAAAAGGTTTGAAGTAATAATGATTCGATAGCTGCAGTAGAATTGAAAGACATTTTATAATTATATGCTATCCTTTCTAAAATATTGAAATAAAATTAAATAAAATACACGGGCCAAAATAAATAAAATTACAGGACCTCAACAAAATATAAAGCAGGTTTAAGCAAACAAAAAATTATAACGTATATAAAATAGAACAGGAATCAGATCCCTTTTTTTATACAATAAAAAGTTCATATAATTTTTTTTTTTTTATAAAAAATTAACTTCAAAAATTGTATTCTCCATTAATCTCGAAAACTACTAAATTAAATTATGTCTTAATAAGTTTTTTCTTCATAAGAGAGAAGCATAATGCATTCACTATTATAGATAAGTCATTCATTATTCATTCATTAGTCATTCATTATTTAACTAAACTTAAGGTTATTTTTCATCATTATTTTCACTAAGCAGTTAATTACCCGTTTCTT
Organism: Poecilobothrus nobilitatus; assembly: GCA_947095535.1. Classification (NCBI taxonomy): domain Eukaryota; kingdom Metazoa; phylum Arthropoda; class Insecta; order Diptera; family Dolichopodidae; genus Poecilobothrus; species Poecilobothrus nobilitatus. The sequence goes on from OX352773.1 coordinate 63,909,729, forward strand.
GTAGCTATTGAACAAAATTATAAAACGAAAATATGTATTATATTTGTGCGCCATCTATTATCTTATACAAGAACTATAATTTTATTTTTTATGTATTTTATATACATTACGATAATAATATATAAATTTCTAATATTGTATATGATCTGGTCGGTGTTTGGGCTCTATATCTTTCGATTAGAAGGCCGATAACTTAAACACTACGTTGTTGGTCAGATTCTTAATAGATTAATAAGTTTAATGTAATGTTAGTTTAATAGATTGCCTCTTAGGTATAAAACACATTTTAGGCCCGTTTCAATCTCTTTTAAAATTTTCTTTCTCGGTGACTTTTCATCTAATTTTATCTAAAATCTAAAATGTCATTTAAAATTAATTCCTATTTAAGTATCGAAAATAAACGTTATCTGACTAATGATGAAGTTTGTAAGATTTTAGTTTTTCAAAAGAAAAATCTAGGGTTCAAACCACGGTCAAATCAATATATTATATAAAATGTGATGAAATAACGTTAACAAAATAAATAATATAATTATATTATTTAACACATGTACCACAACCATACCCACACTAACCACACCACCAAGGTAAAGTCTAATTTATTTCTCCATCATAATGAATGTATGTGGTGGGGGAACAGTTAATAAACAAAATCAAAAGTTTATTGAGTTTATTAGAAATGGCTCCCAATACTTTTTAAAACTATTGGAGTATGTATAATCTATTATTTAAATAGTAATATTTGACAAATGGTAACTTTACACAAAATAATGTATACAAATAATCATACATAAATATAATTAAATTTTTGAAGAAAAGTAAGGTTTTATGAGCTTTTAATTATAACCAGAAGAACTTTATTTTTTATTTATTCTATTCAACTGGACAACTTAACAAAATTAACAACAACAAAAACAAAACAGGAAAAAAAAAGGGACGAAAAACCAAAGGAAGGAAATATTCTCTTGTTTTTGACTTTTTTTGTGAATTATTAATTAGTTTGTGATGATTTTTGTTTTTCTTTTTATTTTATCAAAAAAAAAAAAATAAAAAAAGGAAATGTATTTATTTATTTATATACGTTTTGTTTTTCTTTTTTGTATGGTGATGAAAATTTCAAAATGATTGAATATATGGTTACTTAAAATCAGAGTTTTCTATAACTTTTTTACAGATTAACTTTAAAGTTACAGATCATAATGTAAAAAAAAAGTTACATTATAAACCTACGATCATGGTGTAGGTGAAATTAAATTGTAGGTAGTTAAAAAATATCTTTTCATTGTAATGTAACACTGAAAATGGCGATTTGATATTTAAAAGTTTTAAAAGACAATTAAATTTACCTACACATGAATACTTAAATAATGTTTCTTTTTTGTTTGTTTTTGAAGTGTAATGTCCTGGTAAGGTTGATTTTAATATTATGCACATTTTATTGTGTTGGTTATGAAATCTTGCGTTTAAAAATATATTATTAATTTTACATATATATTACAACAACAAGGTATTTAAAATAAAAGGACCGGACCAAACTCCGATATACAAATTATTTGAATTCTGATTTTGTAATCAACTTTATAATCCTTGCTAATTATTTATTTTGCTTATATATAATAACAACAAAAAATTTAATATAGAAGGTGCTGTTACCCTCAACCTATCGCTAAACTGGTTATTAGAACCGTCAATTTAGATACAAATTCAAAATTTTCCCTAATTATAATTTTTATATAAATTTTAGCAAAAGACTGGTTCTTGTATTTTTTGCATTTCCGATTTTTCGCGAAATTTTTTAAATTTTAGGTGAAAACGCGAGATTTGGAGAAATGACATTTTAATTCGCGAGATTTCGATACGCTACCAATTTTTTTTTGTTAATATATTTGAATTAATATATTCTTGTCTGTGTTTTTTCTTGATTCAATTTGAAAACATTTAATAAAGTACAATATGGATTAAAATTCATGAGAAATTTGCTAAATTTATTAATTTTATATTTAAGAAATTTGTTTTACATTTTTTTATAGAAAGGAAAAATTGAATTGAAAATTTTATATGGAAATATTTAAAATCTATAACAACAACATGTTTAAAATCTATAACAATACATTCTGAGTTATAATAATATTAAATCAATGAAAATATCATTATAATTATGGCATGAAAAATTTCCATGAAGAATATTAAATAAATAATGGCCTGAGTTATTCACAGCAATAGATTCTGCTTCAATATGAATGAAGTCACTTTTTTATACGAATAATGTTAAATAAGACTGGTGAATATTGTTTTATTCTGGTAAATTTCTTATTTTCGGCGATTTAAAAGAAATCTGATATGTAGTAATAAGTAACTGAAAATAATTATATAGCAAATATCCCAATTTTTATTTTTCAATTTAATTTCTGAGAGAAGAAAATTTCCTATCCGTTATAATATAAACTGAATATCACGTTCTTTAGAGCAAATCAGCGTATTTTAAAGAAAAGCATCCTTATGCAGGTAGTAATCAGGTTATTTTCAAATTAGCACCCTTATGCAGATAATGGATACTAATAATTGCGAGAGAAAATTGAGATATCGTAAAAGTCGTTCCATCAAAAAATTTAAATAGAATTTTTGCCAATTTGAAATCTATTTTCATTCCTTAACTCAACTTCCTATGACCAGGCAGTACAGTAGTACTAAAGGTCGTATAACCTATTGTTTGGTCAAAAAAGGCAGATGGTGTTTAGTGGGTTAAAGTCCCATACACTAATGGAGGAATCGTGCTCATTTTCACTCCTCTATAGTGTCTTTCGATGATTCCCACCTACCCTCGCAAAAAAAAAAAGAAAAGAAAAAATAAAAGTGCATTTAACAACTTAACAAAAAAATTATTTTATGTACTGCCATATTACGTTTATAATGTATGTATATGAATATATATATATATATATATTTTTTGTAGAAAATCAGATACTTAAACTTTTTTGAAGAATTTAATTTTTTTAAATGGAAAACATCTTTGATTCGTCCGAAAGGACTTATGTCAAATGGGAAATCTGCAAAGTGGATTTATTTGTGGAAAGACTGTTAATGAAATATAATTATAATGTTAATATAAATATAATGACTGTTGTTCCATTCTATTTTCGAATTTTTGTTTTTGTTTTAAGGGAGGTAGGAATCTTGGTAGTGTTAGATTTTTATTTTATAAACTTATATCTTCCCCTTTAGTGAATATAACGAGATGAAAACTCTAACTGCTAATTGGGCAGGAAGTAGGAATAAAAAAAGAAGTGATATATGATGCGAAAACTTTTAATCGAGAAGTTGGATTCTAAGGGGACAGAGAACGCACTTATTATTATTAGTATTAATCAATATTATAACAATTTCCTACCGGATCAACACCATAAGTCAATTAAATTTTTCTTTTTTATATTCTTTTTAATGCATAGTTCAAAGTCATCAGTTACATATATGTTATTAATTTTTTTTTGTTTCTAAAGAAAATTTGCACTTACATTTTGCACTTCTATCTAGTATTTGTTAGGATAAAAAAAACATATTAAATTCAATTTTCTTATTTTAAATTGTATTGACTTGAATAAGGTAGGTAGGTAGGTCAGGCGCATGATGCTGCGTGAAGATTTCAATTACCACTAAGCTTGCACCACTTTGAATGAGGTACGTCTACTTTTTATTTAATTTTTTTCTTTTAACAATCACTACTTATAAAAGTATAAAAAAGTACTCATTAACTTAAAGGACAATATTGAAATGATAAAAAATTGAAATTTTAAATATGGATTTAATTATATTTAATACTTTTACGGCACCACAAATTTTTTTAAAGGACTTGTATTTATTACAGATATAATGCTCTAAATTAATATGAATAAAGAACACTTAATTGCAGAATGATTATTTATTTATTTAAAGATATATAGAAGGTAAAAATAGCATTAATTTATAAATTGTAAATTTATTTTAGTATATTTACTTCTCTTAGTATATTTTTCGTTTTTAGCACATTTCTAAAAAAATTTGCTTATTAGTTTCACTCTGTCCGTCCGTTCGTCCGTCTGTTTACCAAACTTCTACACCGTTAAAGATAGAGAAAAAAGTTTTTAACCATGGGTAGGTTTCATAAAAAAAATAATTTTGTGGAACAACTTTTTCATGTAGCCCCATCCATTACGGAGCTACAGCCCCTCAAACTTTGAAAAAGCCCTATTTTTAAATGCATATATCTTATGTTCTGCTTAAGATTTTTTCAATCTGAAAACATCATTCGACAGGTATTTCTTTTATCTTTGTACAATATTTTTAAATTTAGTATTTAAATTTACCGTTATGTGAAAAAAAAATTTTCCATAATTTTTCTACTTTCATAACTCCGGCACGCTTTTAGATAGAGGCTTGAAATTTTGAAGCAAGAAAGAACTTTTAGAATTAGTATAAGCTTGCTCAGAAAATTTTTTTGGACCACCCCCTGTTTATGAGCTATTAGAGCTTAAAAATTGAAAATTTGCTATTTTTAAACACTTGTAACTTAGGAACCTGTACACATTTCACTTCTGCAAGATATAAAAATTAAAGCTACAGTAATATATTTTAACACGTGTTAAAGGTTTATTTTAGTTGTAAAGGGTTCCAAAGTTGGAGCTCTTCAAAATTGCGAAAAAGCCCAATTTTCAGATGTATATATCTCAGGCTCTGCGCAATAGTTTTGCAATCTAAAACCGCTAGAAGATCGAAAATTTTATTATCTATATAAAACAATATCAAAATTATGTAATATTTTGTAGTTTACTATATAAATTTACCGTTATGTGAAAACCACATTTTGCATGAAATTTCTTTTTTCATAACTCCGGCACGCCTTTAGATAGGAACCTGAAATTTTGAGACAAGAAAGAACTTTTAGAATTAGTATAAGTTTCCTCAGAAAATTTTTGGGTAACACCCCTTCTTTTAGAGTTATTGTGCCACAAAAATTGAAAATTTTCTATTTTTAGACACCTGTAAACATTTTTCTTCGGCAAGACATGAAAATTAAAGATTCAATAATATACTTTTATGTGTGTTAACGGCTTTTCTTAGTTATAAAGGATTCCGGACTAACGGCCCCTCAAAATTTCAAAAAAGTCCTATTTTCACATTTTTTCTTATTACATGAAATTTTCAAATTTTTGTGCAAGTCACACTTCTAAACAGTTTGTATTGAGTTTTGGAAATGTGCGCTTTTAAAAACAGTTGGTTTACATCTACCTTGTTGTTTTTCTTTTTGAATGAAAACCTTTAATTTGTTTTCAAAAAAAAAAAAAGGAAAATAATTTTAAAAGAAAACATACAAAAAAAAAAATTATTTTTTTTTTAAGGAAAATATTTAATTAACTTTAATAGTATCTGAACTAAACACAGTGAGGTAAGAACTTTTAATATATATATATAAATCTTTTTTTAAGAATCTGTAACTTATAAGAGTTCTTTAAGAGTTCTTTTAAAAGTGTAAAAAAGTTTTCATAAAACATATTTACTTTATAGCTTGTTCTTAATGATTTTTAAAATCTTATAAATTAAAGGATAAAAATTTGTTATTATGTAATTTCTTGTTATGATTTTAATTACACATAAAGTAAAAATTAGTTTTTAAATTCAGATATTTTTTATTTTAATTGCAATAAATGAGGTAGGTTTATAGTTTTTCCTTTTTTAGTTTATTGTCCTGCCATATAAATGTGACAAGGATAATTAGACAGTTTTTCGTTCCAGGTGTGGTTGTAGTGTAAATGTTGTAGGGAGGAATTATTTTTATGACGTGTATGGGATTTGAACTCACACTCTGTCGGTGTTTACAACATATTTTATACGCTCTTATCCACTAGGCCACCAAGGCTCCTGGTTAAATGTTATTCAAACCTAATAACACTAAATAGGATTGAATATTGCAAATTTTAGTTTTAATTTTTCCAATTTGAAAATTTGGCCATAAAAGTAGGATTTAAATGAATATTTTTTTTTACGAAGGACGGTGGACAACATCAAAAGTCACTCAAAGTAACTGCATGAATACGAAACTGAAATGAACGAAAAATATACTATCAATTAATTAGCTCTGCGACAATTTATATTTTGAATATAATATTTAAGATTTTGTGTTTAATTTAATTCGTAGTTTTTTTATTATAGAGAAGTGTATCCAATACTTAGTGAAGATAGCTTAGTCAGTAGTATGAAATAACTCGTCAAGAAATAACTCCGCATCAAAAACTGAAATAATTTCAAATCAAATTTCGACGCTATTTTATAATGAAATAAGTTCGTAAAATAAAAATGAAATAAATCATTATTTTTTTTTAATTTAAATTTTTAAGAAGATATCAAAAATTAAATATTTCCATGAAATTTAAAGAATATGTAATTTGAAATAAGTTTACAAATTTAAAATTAGATTTATAGATAGAAATATGTATAATGAAAGTAAGGAGAAACATATATAAAAATTTCTAACTTTAAAATCCTTCATAATTCAGAATCTCGAATATGCATATTTATAGATATTTTGGATGAAGGGTAAATTCGTATTTTTCTTCCAACTTTGAAATTTCCTTCTAATGCAACATCTCACATATATTCGAATGAATGGTATATATAATATATATAATTGTATATATGAAACAATTATTTTGCAAGGATTTTTCGAGTTGGTTACATAATCAGGCTTTTAATAAATTGCTAAGGAAGAATTTCAGGCAGGTAATCCTCACTAAGAAAGTGCAATCAAAGAACATTTTTTGAAGAATTATTTCATTTCGCAGTTGTTTCTTAAGAAGTTATTTCATGCTGCCAGCTAAGTCAAATCTTTACTAATCAATTTATTGTAACTTTTCTTATTTTGTGGTCAAACCATTTTAAAATCATAGAGAAATATTATATAAAATATTATATATTATATTGTATTAAACTATTGAATTCAGAATTTTTCCTGTTCTTCTATACTATTAGGCTAAAACGCTATTTGTTTGCGACACAAAGGTATAATTCTTAAACCGTTAATTAATATTTTAAATATATCCACTTTACAACATATCAATATTGCTAATATGATGCTGTAATTTGATTATCAATTATCTCTCTATAATTATTATACTTATACTTTTTTGGATGCTATATTGTTACTACTCTACTACACAACTGCTCTATAAAACTAATTCAAATTAGAAGACCTATAAAATATTAGAACATAAAATATAATTTGAAAGACAAAAACTTAAAATATTATGAAATAAATTTAATTATTATAGCAATCATTTAAGCTATAGAAAATCGCTTTGACCAGGCTAAGAATTGATACTTGACTGCAATTCTATAAAAGAAAAAGAATTTAATATGAGTTGTGAAAGTATTTTTGTTTGTTTTGTTTATTTAGCTAATTGGAATTTATTCAAGGTAACTTCAAACATTGAAACAATTTTAACTTTAGTTTACATCATTTGTTCATCTTCTTAAAAGATGATTTTGTTTGTCCTTTTTTCCAATGTTTTTGTTTTTTGTTCATTATTATTTTAATATTCAAAATTTATATAAAAATAAAAATTAATAAAAAAAAAAAAAAAAAAATGTATCTTAAGATGATTTTTTTTTTTTTTGTGTTGATGTGGTGCTTGTTTTCCTTTATTTTTGTTTATTTATCTTTAGATATTTAAAGCACCTGGAATCGGTGTGAATTGTTTTAACGAAATAATAACAGCAACAAAAAAAAAAATAATAATAAAGAAAATATTGTTTTTATTTTTTTCTTTCAGTTCCATTAAAATAAAACAAATTACAAAAATACAACGAAAATAAAAAAGGACAGAAAGAAAAAAAAAAAAAATTAAATCCTGCGGATTTCACTTTTTCTTTTCCCAATAATAATAATATTATTGTAAAAGGAATAAAAAGAAAATATGAAAAAAAAAATATTAAAAACATTTTTTTTAAAAGATTTAAAAAATGTAAAAAAAAAAAAATTAAAAACAGCCTTAAAAAAAAGAAAATTTATTTTTACTGATAAAAGAACCTGGGGTGAATTTGTAGAATGATGCAAAAAAAGCAAAATTGAACATGAAAATAAAATGGTGGTGTTATAACATCTCTCTTTTGACTCCTTAACGTGATGGTCTTCTTCATTTAAAAGTTAAAATAAAAAGTAAAAGCTAAAGAAAATTAAATTTTAATAAGTATGACAGATTTAATCTACATTTAAATTTTTTACGAAATGGAGAAATTGGTTAAAAAAAAAAAAAAACAAATATAATATGATGTAAAAAAAAAAAAGATGGAATTATTTATGAAAAACAAATTTTGTACAAATTGTCTCTGTCGATAGCGAAATTTAAAAAAATATCTTAATTACATTTACTCTTTATATATACGTCCGTAAGCGCTACCTACCTACTAGATACATAATACATATATGGATAGACACATCTGGTTTGCAATTTATTTTGTATAAATTATTAAATATTTATATATTTTTAGATTTTGCAGCATATTTTACAAAAAAATTTTGAAAATTTTTCTTTTTAATTTCATTTTGTCTGTCCATCCCATTCGTCTTGTAAAAAACATTAAATTTTATGTATTTACTATGTATAGATGTCCTTAAAAATATAATTTAATATAGAAGAAGTTGTTTTATAGCCTCTTACGTTACGTATATTAAAGTCCCTCAAAGTTTGAAAAAGACCTATTCTCAAAAGTTTTTATCTAAAGTTCTGTTTAATATTCTTTCAATCTAAAAACGTTAAACAACAGAGAATTTTAAAGCTTTATAAATTGATATAAAAATTTTGTTTAAAATTAAAACAGACGAATTAAAGTTCAACATTATATTTTCATGTGTTTTAACAGCTTTTTTTAATTATATAGGTATAAGATGTCCTTAAAATTTTTCCTTAAATAAAAATTTATAAAAAAAAAATTGAAAATTTTGAAGCAAAAGCATTACAATACTAAATAGTACTTATCCTTTTGAGAATAAGCACTTTTAAAAACCTTATTTTTATATACTACCATTTTTTTTGTGTTTTAATTTTCACATAGAAGGGGTCTCGGTGGTCTAGTGGGTAAGATTTTATTTTATTTTAAATTATAAATTATAGGTTATGTATGGATCTCATATTACTCATATAAAACTTGTATAAAACTAAACCTATACCTAAACCTAAAATAAATCTTAAAGTAAAATAAAATAATTCATTAGTTAAAGTAATTTACTATAAAATTTATATTCACAATTTCATACATTTTAGGTTCGATCCATGAGCATATACTGTACGGTAACACTTTTATTCCGAATTTCAAACTTAAAAGAAAAATCGAAATATTTTTAAATTTTGTGAAGAACAGAAAATGTGTAATAAATCAAAATATTAAAACAAAAATTATAAAAATTCGAATAATTTTAAACAGAATACTTTATTATTATTTTAGACTTCACTTAATTACATTTTTTTAAGTAACTTTACCATTATTTGAAAATATAAGGACATGATTAACAATTTTTTTTAATTTGAAATTGATCAAAGAACTTTTAAAATTATGTGTAATGCTAATTACAAAATTAAAGTAGAAAAAAAATTTTAAAAAATTTGAATGAAAGTTAAATTTAAAATCTTGATTAATGTTAAATGCAGTTATTTCAAAACTTCAGAACTTAAAGTTTAGCAGATTAAAGGGATCATTAAAAATCCCTTATTAAAATTTTGTTTGGTCTCAAAAAATCCTTTTGAAAATGGCTATGCTGTAAAAACTGTAAAATTTTTTTTTGTTTGGTATATAATTCTAAAAAAGAAATGAACAAAAAAATAAAAAAAAAGAAAATTTGATTAAAATTTTAAAATAATTTTTTTTTTTTGGAATTTTTGATACATTTTGTATTAATTTTTACTGAGAAAATTGACAATGAATACTAATTTTCAGTATTCCGTGGCATAATGTTGTAAGTAAAAAGGTCAGTAATATAGTGGCAAAAATATCGCATTGAAAACATGTTGCCGGACAAAATGTAACGGACAAAATATGGCGATAATTAATTTAAAATTAATTGGAAATATTTTGGAAACAGGGAATAATCCTCATTTTGAATCTAACTCTACAATCCTACAAATATTCTGTAAAAAGCATATAACCGTAAAATAAATCCGGATTAATCCAACTGTAAAATAAAATAGTTCCTCGTGACATTTTTTTAATGCGATTATTTTGTGGCGACATTTTCATTCGCGATAGTTTTGCCGCTACTTTGCCTGTTATCAATTTTCACGGTTACCTTGTAATGCAATTTTTCTTTAATTGTATGATTCATTTGAAGGTGTTATTTTAATGGTAAACTATATAGGGGACATAGTTTTGAAAAGGATTTCCGAAACTTCTGAATTGTAATTTATGATTTGTTGATTGGTTCGTTTTTTAATACTGAAGCTATATAATTAATAGGAACTTTCATACATCGGAAAATCATCGAAACAATGTTAACCTTAATTTTGACTTTGGTGAAATTTTCTGATAAATAATTCTTCTTTCTGAAAAAACTAAAGAATTGGTTTTAACTAAAAACTTGGCTTTCAAATAAAGAGGACTCGGTGGCCTAGTGGGTAATAGCGCATGAAATACGCTGTAAGGGAGTGTGCGTTCGAATCCCACACACGTTGTAAGAGTTAATCCCCCTTACGACATTTTCAGTCACGCCTGACGAGGAAAGGATGTAGTAATTTCCTGTTCACATTTATGTGGCAGAGAAAAGCAAAAAAAAAAATAAATAAACCCAAATAACGGAAATCCAAATTGTATTCCCACATTCGCACACAGAATTCAGGTCGGTAATATATAGGCGGTTACTATGCAAATCTAAAATTTTCAAATCGAAAATATTAAATATATAAATAAACTAAAATGTTGATCTATAAATTACTCGTGAGGTCGATTGTAATATATGAATCGGAAGTTTAGACGTTAACTGCTGAAGATGAAAATCAACTAAGAATTTCTGAGAGAAAACTTCTAGTAAAAATATTTGGTTTCTAAATAAAATCTACATGGTACTTATATTATGATCTTGTTATTAATGCAGAACTAATGGCATTATAATTAATAAAGAAAATGTGGTAAAATTTATAAAAAAAAAACAAAGAATTAAATAGACGTGTCATGCTATACAAAAGCCAAGAGATTGGGCTCAAAAATCTATCTTTGAGGCCAGAATAATTGGCACACGTCATAGAGGTCGTACTTAAAGTAGATGGATAGTTAACAAAAAAAATGATTTAAGGGTACCTAGTAGGTGTTCAAAACTGAAGAAGAACAACAGTAGACAAAGAACGTTCGCGAAATGTTGTAAGGTAGATCAGAGACAAAATTCACTGTGGACTTTAATATCAAAATATGACGATGATGATGATTTATTCTTATTCAAGTTCGAATCAATCAAATATCTATTTAATATAATTTAATTATGTAATAATATGCAATATTTATAAGAATATAAAAATTTAATGAAGTATTAATGATCTGTTTTTACTTTTATTATTTCATTATAACAAATTTACACTAAACGATACTACAGGATTCTTAAGTAAATTTTTTTTTTATGTACACAAATATCTACATAAATAATATATATATGTATGTATGAATTTGGAATTGTATAAGAATCTTGTATATATCTTGAATTAATCTCTGAAATATCTTTAAAATAAAAGTGATGAAAAACTCATAACAATTTTTATAATGGCATTAAATATTACTCATTCATTTTCAAAAATAAATATATATATATATATGTATATATAAATATGTATGTTACAAAATAATACAGATATTGAATTCAAACTAGAAGAAAAATGTTGTTTATGAATTCAACTCACTATATACTCACATAATATGGTAGTGATAAATAGTGATGGTAATGGTGACTCTAGAGATTTTATTAGAATAACTTTTCATATATACATATATACGTATAAAAGTATTAATCCTTTGTATTTGTATATTAAATTGTGCATCAATGATAGAAATACATATCACAAAAAAAAAAAAAAGAAGAAATTACAGAAAAAACAACAGAACTAAAATTATTTTCAAGTGAATAAATGTTAGTTTTATTTTAATATTTTAAATTGTGATAAGATTTTTGATTTGTTCCAGGAATTTTAAGGGTTATTTATTTTTCTTTTATATATAAGATTTTTTCTTAGAAGAAAAGAAAATGTTAGTGTTTAGTTTTAAATAACTGCAATTAAAAGGTTGTAGGTTTGGTCTGGCAATTTAAATTAAAATCTATCTCAAATCTCATTATTAAAAAATTCGATTTGTTTGAAAAAAAAAAAAAAAACACAAAGAACACCATTTTTGAAAAAATTTATAAACTCAATTATTAATTCAACTCGCAAAATTTAATTTTTAAATTAATTTATGTAAAGTAGTACAATATATGCTGTATTTTTAAAATAATAAACTCATCTATCATCATATAAGATAGTTACTCTGATCCGTAAAAAGATAGCTCAGAATATCCAACACTAGCTTCAACAGTTTAAAAAACGAAATTTTTTTTTTTTTTATTACTTCTAAACCTTACTTATAAACCAGAATCCACCAATAGATTATAGATATAAAGTTAGATAATGTATATTTGAGTAAGTGTTCTTTTAAGGGTAAGTTAAGTTTCTCAGGTAAGGATAAGTAAGTTTCTCACTTAAGGGTAAGTGATCTCGAATCTCGAAAGACAGCAATGAGATCAACGTGAATTATGCGCAAATTCTCTTTGGTAGTATTGGACTTTAATCAACTAAACGTCACCTTCCTTACGAAACATTAGGTTAGAACCTACGGTACAATGTACTGTTTGGTTTGGGGATTGCAAAAATAGGCATAAATGAAAAGGAATAAAGCAAATTGGAAAATGTTGAGACGATTATTTAGAACAAAGTAATTGATTAAGAATGCAATTTGCAATTAAAACTTCTTCGATTCTCGTGAGTCTGTTATATATAAAAATTATTACCATCGGTTGTGCAGTAATAATAATAGAGAATTCATTGTCCCATTTACAGTCCCACATTCTAATTCAAAGTTTCCGCAACCTATTCTTTACTACCCGTACTTTTTAGATAATATACCGAGTTACAGTTAGAAGTTTCTTTCCATTATATTGATTAAAGAGCCATGTGGAATCAGAGAATAAGAATTTGAAACTACCAAGGTACTATTTTTAGTGTTTTTAGAAGATTTTCACCTCCCTTTGTATTATGATTGCCTTTTAAAATAAAATGTAACCATTATATAAAGGAATAAAAAAAAATTTAGTCAAAAATATGAACGTTAATTCAATTTTATAATAATATTAAATTTATTTTTAATAGTTGTTAAAGATAAAAATAAGTAGAAAAATCTATTTGCGAATATTATGCATATAGTTTAAAAGAAACTTTGAAGTATTAAAATTAAAAAAAGAAAAACTTGTTGTTGCTCCTTTTTTAAAAATATATTTTTTTGTTAAATATATTTTGTTCTCATCTTATATGAATTAATGTAAATCGGTACCTACATATTTATGTGTGTATATGTCTACATAGAATTTCCAATTTGTTTCATTCATTGGAAGAAAAAATAAAGTAAAGGAAAAGGAAATTTTTTTTCTCTTTATTTCTTTTTTTTTGTTTTTTGCATCTTGCGTTCATATTAAGAAAATATTTTTTGTTTTTGTTTTGTGATAAAACAGGGACGGACAATTTGCATTCTTTAAATGAAATTTTCTTCATCAAATTTTAAATCAAATAAATTTCATAACAGATTTATTTCCTAACAAAAAAAAACAGAATAAAACTATTAAAAAATTTGAAAACGCGCTGTAAACACCGAGGGAGTGTGAGTTCGAATTCCACACACGTCGTAACAGTTATTCCCCCTTACGACATTTATAGCCACGCCTGTAAAGGAAAGGCTGTGTAATTTCCTGTTCACATTTATGTGGCAGAGAAATGCACTAACAAAAGAAAAAAAATAGAAAGTAAAATCAAATTTTCTGTACGTTTACTGCTAAAATTATTATACAGCATATTTTGTAATAAATTTATAGAAACTGTAGTTGAGATCACTAAATTATTACAGCTCAGGAAATTATTACTAAAGTGCCTGATGGTTCCTCGCCCTGATGGTTGCAAAAATCAAAATTATATCTGCACAAGGTTCCTTTGGGAAGTACTGAACTATAACCATTGAAAACTACTCCCTTTAAAACCAGACTTTAGGATAGATCTTTAAATAGGTACATGGTGACAAAATGTACAGTTTGATTTTGGAATTAAGAATACGGGAGGGATACTTTGGAAACTGGGTTTGGGATAATTGAAGTTATAAAGGATGAAGAGGATGGGATTTATTTCTTATATAATTAATGAAAATGATTACATTTTTTTTTTCTTTAATTTTAATTATTGTTAAAGTTGATTAAATATATATATATGATTAGGTAAGACTTGTTAGGTATGGTAGAATAACAAAAATCGAATAAACTATAAGTCTTTTCTAAAAAATTATTTATATTAAAATATGAAATAGTCTTGAAATAAAAACTAAACTTCTAAATAAAGACAAAAACTGTATGAAATAACAAATATATTAAATGGTCCTGTTCAATTGTACAAAAGTACATATAGCTATATATAATATCTACATACACTACATTTTACTACATAATATCTACATACACTATGTTAAATATTAAAAAGAAAGAGAAATGAATATAATGAAGGACTCATTTCTTTTTATCGTCTCATGTGCTTTTGGATTTTATTTCCCAAGGGAAGGATTTTTATGTTAAATATTCTTTTGGATATTTTTCTTCTATATGTACATATGTTTTTTTTTTTTGTATTCGTTGTTGTTATAAAATAATAATATTGATATAGACTACGTTTGATGCTAGTATTTATATAGAGTAGATGAATTGACTTATTATTTATATGGAGTAGGTGAATTGACTTAAAATCAGCTTTTTTTCATCCTTACACAATTCTCTTTCAAAAATATTCAATTTTTTCTACTTTTTAAAACTTTGATTATTATATGATCAACAAATGATATTAGAAATTTTATATTGCGTTTTTCTTATATTTTTTTCGTTTTTTTTTTTTTTACGTTTTATAATTTTAAGATAATTTTGAAAATGAAAAAAGAAAATGAAAAATTATATTATTTAAAAAAAAAAAAAAATAGATATAGAAGACAGGAAGTTTAAGTAAAGTGCTATGGGAGTGTACCCTTCATCCAATAAAAATTGAATTGATTTACAAAAAAAAAAAATTCTTGAGTAAATTTAGATTTTAATAAAATTACTATAGAGAGAGAGAATACTTGTAATATTAAGTTATTGAAGATAGACGACTCATTTTGGGTTACATTACCTTAATCATATATCATAGCGAATTGGGAAGAAGATAAAAGTATATGAAATGTTTAAAAATATATTTTATTCTTCAAAATTAAATTATAAAATCATATGAAAACCATATGTTTAAAATGTCATTGGATTTGAAAAGTTGTCACTTGTTTTTCATATTTAAAGAAAAAAAATTTAATAATATCAGTGTAAAAATTTTTTTGTAATAAAATATCAGTGAATGTTTAATATTTTCAAATTTACATACCATTTTAAATTATTATATAATATTATATATTATAATAAAATAATATTAGTTTAAAAAGGGAAATTCTTACAAAATCTTGCAAAAATTAATAAATATTTAAATTTGAATAGTAACTATTTGATACATTATAAACTGTGTACGAAAGAATTTGTTATAAACTTATAGATTAATTGTGTTTTGCACAAAACAAATTTTCTTTTTAGGTTTTTAGATATAGTAAACATTTTTTTATAATCAAATTATTTTTTAAATGCTAAAAAATATAAATTTGTGGCGCAATCAAATAATATAGTAAATGGCGGGGGGAAATAAAGCCTAATAGACCTTATTTCACTTTCGAATGAGAAAGAAAGCCTAATTCGCGAAATTTCGCGATTTAGACTTTATTTCTCATTCCAAAGTGAAATAAGGCCTAATTATTTTTTTTAAATAATGGAATTAAAGCCTAATTGTAATTTATTATTCCAATAATAACATTTTTTAATATTTTTCTTTCATAATTTAATTCTCATATATTTCAGCAGCTTATTTAAGTAATAAAATGTTTTCTGTTTTTTTTTGCCACATTTCACTGTGTAAATGCGTCAGTAGTCAGTGTTTCTTCATAATGAATTAAGTTCGACAAGTTAAAAATTAAAAAATTTCGTTTAAATTCAACATTCAAACTTATTTCACTTTTTAATGTAAATAATTTTGTCGAACATAGTTCAGTTATTAGAGTTGGTTAAAAAATCTGGATTGCATCTTTTTCGGAAATATGAATATACGTAAGTATGCGGGACTCTAAAACAGAAGGGATTTTATAGTTGGTCACAAAATCAGGATTACAGCTTTTTCTAGAATATTTAGAAATAATTTGGAAAAAGCTGATTTAACTCTGATTTTGAAGCCAACTCTAAAATCTCTCCTAATTACAAAGAATTTTTGAAATCATGGGGGAAAAAAATAATTTTTCAGCTTTCCATACAAAAGTATTAAATTTTGACTGTTCTTTCTGAAATATAATAATAAATTTTGTGAAAATTAAGACATTTTTATGAAAAACAAAAAAAAATTGTTTTGAAGGAATAAGGGCTGCTATCCCCGCGCCCGCATTCCTGGCGCCGTTGTTGTGCACGGGCGCGATAGTAGAGATAGACAGTTCCAATTCCTTCAAGGGAAGTGTGAAGAGAGTTGTGAAGGGATCGGCTAAGAGAGAGGCGGAGAGTGGCTTGAAAGGGAGGGCGCGAAGGTAGTGGCTCGAAAGACAGGGCTGACCAGAATATAGAAAATTGTTTGAAACCTGTTAAAAATATTCAGATTTTACATTCAGCTACAAATTTGTAATTGGAATAATATAATAATAATATAATATTTCTAAAGTGAAATAAGGCCTATAGGCTTTCATTCTCTTTGAAATGAGATATAAGACCTACCGCGAAATTTTATGAATTAGGCCTTATTTCTCAACTCAAATGTGAAATAAGGCCTATTAGGTCTTATTGCTCTAGGCTTTATTTGCCCCTGCCATAGTAAACATCAATGCTTTAAAAATTTGAAAAGAAAAACTTGTAAACAACTTTTCTAAATTAATTTTTGGTTAAATAAAACTAACAAAAAAGAGAAATTTAATTTAAACGTTTATTAAGATACTAAAGAGTATTTGAATCATTTATGCTTTGCTTTGGCGACCAGAAAATATCGAAAATTAACATTTAATTGTTTGCTTATCTTGTATATTTTTTAAGTTCCTTAGCTTTTTTGGTCTTTATTTAATTTAATTGTATTATTCCAAAGAAAAAAATAAATATATAATATGTATGAATATGAAATAGAGTAAATATTAATCAAACTATTAGATAAATATTAGTTAATTTTAAATGTTTATCTTTATTTTTTCACTTAATAAATTTTTACCTTGTAATGTCTAATTAAATAATTTTCAAAGTTTTTATATTTTTCATTAAGTTTTTATATAAGACACAGTTTTTATAGAAAAATCCTTTTTAGTTTCTTTAATTTTTTTTATTTATTTTTAATATTATCTTACACGTTGTATAAAAGTTAAGCAATGTTACTTAAATTGCAGGCTGCTGGCTAATTAAATGATGGCATTTTGACAGGAAGAGGATTATAATTGAAACATTGTTTTACAGTCTTTAAAAAAATTTTCCAAGACCGTATACTGCAACAAAATCTATTAGGTGGCTTTGCAGATTTATAACAGAATTTTTTTTTTTATTTATTTAATTCATATGTTATTTTAGCTTAACCTCAGAAAAAGTTTACCAAAATGGTTTAAGTGCCTAATTTTGAATTACTTAACATTTAAAAATATATATATTTTTATGTTAATTTATTGAGTTTATATCATAATAATTTTATTTTTTAGTTTTTGTTTTAATACACAAAATGTAATTCGATTCATTTTTTTGGATTTCATTGTAAAAAATGTTTGGAAAAAAAAAAACAATTCTATGTTTGTAAATGTTAATAAAATCTAACCTAACTTATACTTACTAAAATTATACTTAACCTATCGTAAATTATTAATTTACAAACATGTTTTAGTATATTTTTTATGGTTTACCTAACCACCAATAAGACTGTTTAATAGAAGTATCCTTAAAAGAAATGCTCATGTCATATTTTAAGAATTCTCCGTTTATGTTACCCGAGTTGTATTCAATGGATTTGCATGTAGTTCCCGTCTATTATAGTGATATAGTAGGGAGACATGATTTTGGTTTAAAATATAATCATTCAAATCTAAAAAAAAATAAAGTGCTTATAGATGGAAGAAAAAAAAAATTAAAAATCAAGAAAGTTAAAAAAAATTGCATACTTATAGGTTATATCAAGATTTTGTAATTAATTAAAAAAAAAACAAGTAAATGTAACAGTAAGTCGATGCAACCGACTTATTAATACCCTACACCTGAATAATTCGAATTAAATTAAAAATCCATAAGTGTTTTTGGCAGCTGCTTGAACTTCTTCCTTTTTCTGTCTTATTCAACTCGAATTTCAAGAACGTAAAAGAGGCATCCGCTTGGGATATGCTTGACACCCTTGTATAAAATTTTAAGTTTCTATCTTAATTATTTTCGAAGATTGGTAGTCCTTGGGATGTTTGTGTCAGCTACCCGAATTGCCACTCCAATTCATCGAATCCATCTCAGGAACATAAAGAAAACTTGCCAGAACACCATTCTATTAAATTTAAAGGTTCTACTTTTGTTGGTTTTGGAGATATGCTCGTTGCTCTTGTGCTCGTCCGGAAGTTTCCAAAATACGAACCCATGGTTCAAATTCTTTCAAATGTCAGTTTCCAATTTTACAGAAAAGGAAACATAACAGAACACCTTTGTACTAAAAATAAAAGTTCTATCTTTGTTGGTTGTGGAGATATACTCGTTTGCTCTGGGGCTCGTCCGGAAGCTTCCAAGATTTGAACCCATGGACCAAATCCTCACAAATTTCAGAAACATAAATCAAACATGAAGGAACACCATTCTGCCTAATTTAAAGGTTATATCTTTGTTGCATTTGGAGATAATATCATTTGCTCTGAGGCTCGTTCGGAAGCTTTCAAAATCCGAATCCAAGGACCAAATCCTCTCAAATTTCAGAGGCCTAAATCATACATGAAAGAACACCATTATGCCAAAAGTAAAGGTTATATCTTTATTGGTTTTGGAGATAATCTCATTTGCTCTGGGGCTCGTTCGGAAGCTTCCAAAACAAAACCCATGGACCAAATCCTCTTAAATTTCAGAGACATAAATCAAACACGAAAGAACACCATTGTACCAAATTCAAAGGTTCTACCTTTGTTCGTATTGGATATAATCTCATTTGCTCTGCGGCTCGTTCGGAAGCTTCCAAAATTTGAATCCACGGTTCAAATTCTTTCAAATTTAAACCCATGGCCAAATCCTCTCAAATTTCAGAGACTTAAATCAAACATGAAAAAACACCATTCGGCCAAATTTAAGGGTTATATATTTGTTGTTTTTGGAGATAATCTCATTTGCTCTGGGGCTCGTTCGGAAGCTTCCAAAATCCAAACCCATGGACCACATCCTCTTAAATTTTAGAGACATAAATCAAACACGAAAGAACACCATTGTACCAAATTCAAAGGTTCTACCTTTGTTCGTATTGGATATAATCTCATTTGCTCTGCGGCTCGTTCGGAAGCTTCCAAAATTCGAATCCACGGTTCAAATTCTTTCAAATTTAAACCCATGGCCAAATCCTCTAAAATTTCAGAGGCCTAAATCATACATGAAAGAACACCATTATGCCAAAAGTAAAGGTTATATCTTTATTGGTTTTGGAGATAATCTCATTTGCTCTGGGGCTCGTTCGGAAGCTTCCAAAACAAAACCCATGGACCAAATCCTCTTAAATTTCAGAGACATAAATCAAACACGAAAGAACACCATTGTACCAAATTCAAAGGTTCTACCTTTGTTCGTATTGGATATAATCTCATTTGCTCTGCGGCTCGTTCGGAAGCTTCCAAAATTCGAATCCACGGTTCAAATTCTTTCAAATTTAAACCCATGGCCAAATCCTCTCAAATTTCAGAGACTTAAATCAAACATGAAAAAACACCATTCGGCCAAATTTAAAGGTTATATATTTGTTGTTTTTGGAGATAATCTCATTTGCTCTGGGGCTCGTTCGGAAGCTTCCAAAATCCAAACCCATGGACCACATCCTCTTAAATTTTAGAGACATAAATCAAACACGAAAGAACACCATTGTACCAAATTCAAAGGTTCTACCTTTGTTCGTATTGGATATAATCTCATTTGCTCTGCGGCTCGTTCGGAAGCTTCCAAAATTCGAATCCACGGTTCAAATTCTTTCAAATTTAAACCCATGGCCAAATCCTCTCAAATTTCAGAGACTTAAATAAAACATGAAAGAACACCACCTTGCCAAATTTAAAGGTTATATCTTTGTTGGTTTTGGAGATAATCTCATTTGCTCTGGTGCTCGTTCGGAAGCTTCCAAATCCAAACCCATGGACCAAATCCTCTTAAATTTCAGAGGCCTAAATCATACATGAAAGAACACCATTCTGCCAAAAGTAAAGGTTATATCTTTATTGGTTTTGGAGATAATCTCATTTGCTCTAGGGCTCGTTCGGAAGCTTCCAAATCCAAACCCATGGACCAAATCCTCTTAAATTTCAGAGACATAAATCGAACGGGAAGGAACATCATTGTACAAAATTTAAAGGTTCTATCTTTGTTGGTTTTGGAAATAATCTCATTTGCTCTGGTGCTCGTTCGGAAGCTTCCAAAACCCAAACCCATGGACCAAATCCTCTTAAATTTCAGAGACATAAATCGAACGGGAAGGAACATCATTGTACAAAATTTAAAGGTTCTATCTTTGTTGGTTTTGGAAATAATCTCATTTGCTCTGGTGCTCGTTCGGAAGCTTCCAAAACCCAAACCCATGGACCAAATCCTCTTAAATTTCAGAGACATAAATCGAACGGGAAGAAACATCATTGTACAAAATTTGAAGGTTCTATCTTTGTTGCTTTTGGAGATAATCTCGTTTGCGGAGATTATCTCCAAAAGCCCGGAATCATTCGGAAGCTTCCAGAATCCGAACCCATGGACGGATTTTGTCCAGATTCGAACTTAGCCTTTCTTTCGTAATTAGTAACCTACTATATAAATTTCATCAAGATAGCATCATTATTTTTTGAGTTATCGTGCGTACGGACGGACGGACGGACATCGCTAAATCGACTCCGCCGGTGATCTTGATTCAGAATATATATACATGTCTATACCTAACTCGCTTCCTTTTGGTGGTTACAAACACCATACCAAAGTTAATATACCCTATACTTTAGGTGTAGGGTATAAAAAAACACGATATTATTATTATCTTGCTAATGTAATATACTGTATTATCATATAAATTTCTGCATTTTTACATGAACGGTAGATGGGAGCGCCTTCCCTGTTTAATAGGTGCTTGTGAGTGTGTATAGCGTGTATAGCATCCTTTTTCTGGAGATTTTTATTCCACTTTCTCTGCTCTTCTGTGTTTATCAGATTAGTTTTATTTGCATCTGGATAAAATGTTTTTCTGATAGAGTTAGAAATTCATAGCGTTCCATATTTATTGTCTTTGGCCTTTGGTGTTCTCTTTCTTTGCCATTGGGTATAATTTCGGGATAAGTAGCATTGTTGACAGAATTAATGTTTATTTTGCCTCTTTGTCGGTCATTTCATTCCCTTTTATTCCTACGTGCCCTGCTATCCAAGTAATTATATTCAATATTTCTTTTAAATATTAATTTGGATATTCTTTTCTTTTTTTACTTCACAAAATTTTCAATTTCTTTTTAAAGTTGAATTTATTAACAATATAATGTAATTTAAAGAATTTTATTGTTATACGTCTTATTTGTAAGTTTGTAATTCTTTTCTACTATACCAATTATTAGTCATCGTTTTTATGACACACAAGCAAATAAAAAAAGAATTTTTACTTCCAATTATCCTAATTAGGTCTATTTTAATTTAAACAAAAAAAAAAAAAAACATCTAATAAACATTAAAGTTGTCCTGCTCAAATTACGAAAAATACAAAAATAAAAACAAAAACAAAGAAAAAAAAACAACAAATGTTTACTTCTATAAACGTCATGATTATTTAGTAATAATTTTGACATAAAATAGGAACAATAACAATGAAAAACTAGAAAAAAAGGGGAAATAATCATAAAAATAAACAAACAAGCCATCTGCTGGTGATGATAATTAAAAATAGATTGTCCTAGTGCCCGAATTTTCATTTAGTTATAAATTACATAAAAAAAAAAAAAAATAAGGAAAAAATTAGGTCAGACCTTTAAAGAATAACATTATAAATTTAAATTAATTGTTATTGTTCTTTTTTAAACAGAATTTTATTCTAAATTAACTTAAAATTATTTACTTTAATTAAAGTAACTTTATTTTTATTATATCTGTGAGAGTGACATCTGGTTTTAGAAAATTAAAAGAAAACAGAAAAAAGTAAAAAAAAATTTAAAATTGTAATAATAAGAGTTTGATATTTTTAACGAAATATAAATAATAAAATTAATTGTAAATTAAAAACAATCAATTTAATATTGAGTGTTATACAAAACTTCAAAGGATTAATTTTTTTTTTTAATTTTAGCTTAAATTTGTACAATTAAAACTTATCTTTATTATCGATATTGTACGTTCTGTACGTGAAGGAATTGTTTTGAGGTAATTTTTTCAAATTTACCTTAAAACAGAATAAGTGCTTTAGAGATTGAAAAAACCAATGCTATAATTTACTGCATATGGTAACTATTGCTTCAAAATTACATACACTCATTTACGATCACTGTTTCATGGTATTAAAATGCTCATATCGAAGCAAAGACTGAAATTTAAAATAATTAGAAAAAAGCAGGTTAGAACTTCGTGAAAACGCCCTAAATGTGAAATTTCAAATCAAAATTCGAACACAAAATTAATGTATAGCACAGAATAAAACTCTCTTAAATGAGATTAAAGAGGAGTAGACAAGGAGTAACAAGGAAATATCTATAATGGAAACTATGAAATGTCAGGTGTTCAGTTTTTATTAAACTTAAAATGTGAAATAAAGTGACGATGGTGCAATATTAATTTTAAAGCCTTAGGCTAAATATTTCAAATTAAATTTCTTTTTATCATTTTAATTTTTTATTGTTATAAAACATTTGTGTTTATGTTTTTTTTTATTTTTTTTTATTTTCTAATACTTTAATTCTTATCGTTTTGTATATGCATATATCCTGAAGTAATATTGGAAAAACATTATTCAAGTTAAAATATTCCTTAATTTAAAAAAAAAAAAAAACCAAAAAAAAAAACGGGATATTTTTAGAATATAAAAAAGTTTTTTTTCCTTTGGCTTTGGTTTTGGTTTTGTTTTTTATTTTTACTTTTTTTTTATTTTAAGTAAATTAAAGGGAAAGTTCCATTCATTCATTCCTTATCTTGTTTCCTTTTCATATTAACCTTGAGAAAAAAAAATATATTTATATTCAGTTAATGACCTTCTATATTATTGTGTTAGATACTGTTGTGTAGTTTTCAAAAAAAAAAAAAAAAAAATAAAAAAAAAGAAAATTTCGATGATAAGAATTTTAAATACATCCTTAAGATACTTTTCATTGAATAAAAAAATATAAATGTAGAGTTGGATGGTTATTTACAGAGCTGAAGACATTACAAATATATTCTTAAGATATTTTTTTTCTTTGAAAAGTATTTGGTATAAATATTTTAGAAAATAATATAAAATACTAATCAGGGATATTGTATTTAGCAAAATAGAAAAAGCAGTTTTTAAAACGTAGTATTTAAAATTCCGTATACCCTTCTGAAATTGAGCAAGTTCACTTACATTAACTAACGATTTGGTAATTACAGAAAACTATAGTAGTTAGACGTATTATAATAAACATTTTGATTTAGAGAAAACTATAAAATAATTTTTTACTTTAATGATTAGAACTCATAAACGAACAAGTTTTTTGGAACACTGTTTTTTGGAAGAAGGTAGGTAGAATTTAGAGAAATGCACAATGGATGAGAGGAGAAATTTTTTGAACTAAGATAACGTAACAGATCAAAGCAAAAAAAAAAAAAGAAGAATAAAAGGATTTAAAAACGTTACTAAACAATTTTGTTATATAATTTTTATACAATTTCATATTGCTGATACTTTAAAGGACAAGAAATATTTCTAATATGTAACACTACTGAGTATATGTAAACACTACGAATTATTTTGAGACAAATAAAAAATGCAAAAAGAAAAACAAGTATTTTGTTATAATAATTTTATGTTTTCATTGTTTTATTTATTTTTTTTTTTTGTTTCTTGATAAAAACCTATAATGAACCTTCCTACTTAAATAGTGTGGGGATATTTTTTTTTTCATTTTGTATTTGCCTAATATGATTTTCATATCACATTCAACTTCATTTGATATGAAATGGGTGTTTTTTGTTTTTTTTTTGTTTTGGTTCTCTGTTTCACAAGGATTCACTGTTTTCCTTATATTGACTATCAGAATTTTGTAGAAAATTAGCTTTAAAGGTCATTACACTGATATAAAGCAATGTTTTTATGTTATTAGAATTTATTGACACCAAAATGAAAATGGCTGGAGCAAAGCACCATTGTAATAATAAATTTTTTTCGTTTCTACATAATTTTGTTTTTTTTTTTTTTTGTTTTTTTGTAATGCGCTGGTTTATGTTTTTTTATTTTGTTTCAGAGCACTGTCAGGGGTAAAAGAAAAAATATTATGTAAAATTTGTACATTTTTATTTTATTTTTTTTTAAAAACAACGACGGAAGACATAAATAATATGTTAGTATAAATTTTATGCATAAATTATTATTAATTTATTGCTATTTATTTTTTCCAATGTTATGGATATTGGTAAAAAAAAAATTTCTGTAAAAAAAAATCTTTTTTTTTTTTTTCGAATTCAAAGAAAAATTTTGAAAGTAGGCAATTATGTTGTTATATTCATAAATAAAAATTAAAAAGGAAGAATAAAAGTTTCATACTTTTAAAAACCGAAAACAAAAAATATAAGAAATATTCGAATTCTACAAATTTGAAAAAAATAGATAAAATTTATTAGTTAGGGTTAGTGTTAAAGAAAATCTTAATTAAAAAAATTGTAATATTTATTTGCTATTACTATAGATTTTTCTTAGAAATGAATGAATTAATATATTGAATAATTGAACGATGGATGACCTGTAAATAAAATGGTGAATTTAAAAAGTATGTAACAGAATTGATTTTATTTATTTTTTTTTTGGCTTTTTTGTTTAATTATTAGACAATCCCTAATCTTTTTTTCTTCTTTTCTATTACATTATTTTCTAATTTTAAGAATCCATCTAAAAACCAAATTTTTTTCCACAAAAAATCTGTTCTTTTTATAAAAAATTACAAAATATTTATTAAATTTATTGGTAATTATTAATATATATATATAAAATATAGGGTGATAATATATATATAGATCCACTTAATGGTTCCAGATCGTAAATCTAAATTAACGATATATTATTAAGTGTTAATTTACAGTCACATAATTAAACTTATATGGTTATGTAGCATTCAATATTGGGGTTTCAACTAAGCGAACGTATATTCAAAAAATATAAACTTTTCAGAATAAAGTCCTACACGACAACTTAAGTGCTGCCTGATATGTACGTAGCCGTGATTTTCATAGAGATTTAGAAATTACCAAAGATATAGATGAAATAAAGAGATATTTGATAAAATAAGAAGCTCGTCTAGAATAGCATATAAAATGTGGAAACTGCTGTGTTTATTGAAAATAAAATAACTAGAGGAAGGCTTAAAGGGACAAAGCAAAGTACAGATTTTCTTATGGAAAGTATACTTACATAAGATACACTAAAAGAAAACGTCAGCAGAAAATCAAAATGGTTACTCAGTTCGACTAGTTTTAATAGAGGATTAGGGTGCTTTAGTCGGTAAAAATATTCCGGTTCGGTATATATTTTGAAACGGGGTAGATTGTATCTTTTAAAGATACCCACCATACCCTATATTAAAAAAGAAAAAATTTATAATTATAATAAAAATTAAATTTTTTGTCAAAATTATTTTTTCATTTTCGTAAATTTTAATTTTTTGAAATATCTAATAAGTTGATTTAATTTTTATTTTTCTTTAACAACACTGTAAGTTAATAAACCATATATTCGATGACCATAATTATTAAGCTGACCATATTAAATGAATGATAATTAAAATAATCCTGGAAGTCCATTTTTCTATATTTAGAATTTAAATGTGTTATTAATATATTTTGCAGTTTATTGATAATAAAATTGGGTATAGAAAACCTAGAAGTTTTAATTTTAATGTTCTAATCGCAATCAGACTTGACTTTAATGTTAAAATCGCAATCAGACTTTAATTAGTTATAAAAATTGTCAAGAAGAATAAAAAAAAAATTAAAAAATAACTTTATAATTGAAATTTTCTTAATACTTCTCCTTTTGTCACAAATGATGAGCAGAAATATACATTATAAGACAATAAAAATGAATATGGTATAAATATTAACATAAACGTAGATAGCCACATTCAGACATTTTTGAAAATAGAGAGAAAAGTTGCACAGCATGATAAAATTTAAAAATTTAATTTAATTTATACAAACCTTAAAAAAACTATAAAACTTTTCGAGCACACATGTACCTAATACAGACAACAATGCATTAGTTTATACAGAAAATGGGTCAAAGAAAAGTTACAATTAATTTTTAAAAGAAAAAGATATCAGTCAAAAATTAAACGATTTCTACAAATAATATTGTATTTTGTTCAAATGGTCACTTTAAACTTATAAACCATTTTTTTCTTTTTCTTAATTTTTATTACCATTAATAAAAAAAAAAATTTTCTTTTAGTAACAATTTGGTAAAAAATAAAAAGTGAATAAATTATTAATAAAAATAAGGAAAAAAAAAACGACAAAATATAAGAAAATTATGTTATTTTTTATTTAAGAATCGATAAATCAATAAATATTCTCATTTTTTAAATTGCCTAATTAAAAATTTAAATTGGAAAGTTATGCTTATGGGGTACAAACAGCTCATTAAATTATATAATAAAAATGAATGTATTATAAATTATATTTCACGATATTTTATAATTTTTACACATTTAATTAGAAGATCGACAATATTCAGTTTTATATGTAAAAGCTAAAGAAAAAAAGAACGAAGAGAAAGGATGAAGAAGACAAAAAAAAAAATACAAAGTTTTATTCATGAAATTGACTTTAAAAAAAAAAAGGAATGAAGAGAAAGGACGAAGAGGCCAAAAAAAAAAAAAAATACAAAATACTATTCATGAAGTTGAAATTATTTATTAAACATTCTTTACAAATAGTTTTTCACAATCAATTAGACAATAATTTATATAAACCAAAAGAAAACGTAACTTTAAAATAGATAGATTATATGCTAGAATAAATCTCAGATAAGTTTTATGATTTTTTAAAATATAAAAATAATAAAAAGTTTTGTGATTTTTTAAAAGATAAAAATAATATTATTTTTAAATTTTTTCTTATTTATTAAAAAAAAAAAAATAACAGATATGAGTGATAAGTTATATATATACAGATAGATATAAGTTGAATTATTTTTTGAAATTTAATGTAAACTTTCTTTTAACTCTATTAAAAAGTATGTCAATAATGTGTTATTTAATTTTTAAGTAGATTTTACCCTATAATTTTGTTTTTGGTACAAATACAGTTACCAATTATATATATGAAGTAAAAACTATCGATAACCTTTTCTAAAACTGTAAGTTTTATTGTATTAATAATATCAAATTTTTTTTACCTTAGGTGATACCAAATAAAATGTTATTTAAAATTGAATTGGTGTTTAACGTGTTAAAATGTATTCATTATTAAAAAAAAAAAAAAAAATTTAAATCTCTTTTTGTTATAACTAAAGTAATATAAATTACCATTGATTTTTTTTCTAATAAATACTTGTCGTTCTGCACAGAAATACAATTATTTTAAAATAAAAAATAACAACATTTAATGGAAAATCCCCTATAAGTATGCAATATGCATAGATTTTATTTTAAATTGTTCTAATTTTTTATTAGCTGAAAAAAATAAAAAGTATATTAAAGTTGTGAGTTTTAATTTTTTTTTAATATATGTTATATATTTTTAGAAAATTCTCTGATCACCATTCAATAAACCATTTGCTTCATATAATTCAGAAAAGGAAACAACATAGAATATAAGAAAAAAAAAATTCCACAGATATTTTGACGCCTAAGACTTGTAATATTTTTTTTTTCTAACATATATTTTGTATTTTGTTTTACATACTATACTTTTTATTATATGTTTTACTATTATATTAACTTTTTCTCATCAATTCTTTCTCTTTTCTTTATTTATTACATTTTGTTATCTCTTCCATTTTTATATATACATTATACGACATTTACATTATGTATATTCATCTTGTTTCATTAAAAAAAAAAAAATAAAGTGAAACAAAACAAAACATTTTTATGGCTCTCTTGGAAACCACAAATGATTTTTTTTCTTTTTTTTATTTTTATTGTTATTTTCTTTTTGAGAAAAATTTATAGGAAAATGTTCAGTTTGTTTTATTAAATGAAATTTATCAAAAAAGAAAAAAAAAAGAACAATTCAAAAATAAAATTGAAAGTGTGAAAAAACAATCAATTGAAATTGAACAACAGCCTCGAAAAACCAAAAAAAAAAAAATTTTAAAATAATGATTCTTATCACTCATAGACTTTTTCTTTCACTCATTTATTCACTTATTGACTTTAAAATATTCGTATTAAAGAAAGTATGTTACAAATATGTACCAAAAATAAAATTATTGCCAAGGCACCAAATGAACAATAAAACAAACAGGAAAATAAGTAAAATAACTAGACAACAAAGAAGTCATTGTGAATATATCTATATATATATATATATAATATGTAAATTAATAAGAAAAAGGAAATTGGTAAAATTAAAGTCACGTGGCATTTGTAATTCATTTAAGTTTTAATAAATATTTTTTCTACATATATGTGTACACATGTATATATATATATTTTTTTTTAATTTTTAACCGTTGTATCAGTGATTTTTTTTTAAGGTGAAGAATATCAGAAATATCACAGGTTTCTAAAACCTTTTGTCTATAAATTATGTTTTAATTTTTAAAAAAATTTGTTAAAATTTTTCGGTAAAGGAAAAATTAAGCAAGATAATTATATTATAACAATAATTTTAGAAAAATGGCAATTAATGGTTTTTTCAATAAGGAAATCCTTTAGAATTATGCACATTTTATGCACCTATACTTATGCACACTTTAATCCATCTAATTTCCCTATTAGTGAAATATAGTTGGGATAGAAATCATGGAAATAACTAAAGGAATTGAATTTAAATATATAAACAAAAAGAAATAACATGTCACCATATAAATGCCATATATGTCCTTGGAAACTAAAAAAAAAAAAAATTGTAAAGCACTTATCTAATTTATTTTTGTTAAACATGGGTAATTTTTAAGTTAGTTTTTTTTTTTTTCTTTATAGAATCTTTTTGTAAACTTTGAGACGAATATTTTTATTTTATACCATAGATACATAAATATATATACAAATATATAAAGTTATATAAATTTCTTATATATGTATATGATATACGTTCGTATATGATTCCTTTTTTTTTTTACATTACTGTTTAAAACAACATTGCTATATACTTTGTAATAATATACTTATAATATATACTTTGTAATAACGGTGAAAAAAAATTTTAATAAATGAAGTTAATATAACTTTTTGTATGTTAAAAAGTTAAATGAACTTCTAATAGTCCTTTAGAGAATAAAAACAATAATCATATATTCGTTTATGCTTTACACATGAATATGTTGTATTTGTAAATGAAATTTATCACGTTGAAACAATTATTTTTTTTAATATAAAATACTTTTTAAATGAAAAAACACTTATTGCTTTATTTCCTAATGGGTTTAAGATGATTTTTCATTTTGTTTATTATAATAATTTATCTGTATTTTATAGAAAAAAAAAAAAAAAAAAACAATCAACTATGATAAAATAAATTAAGAATTTCTTTTTATTATGTGTTTACAAATAGTACCTTTACTCTTATTTTTTGCTTATAATTTTTCCAAAATACCTTTTAAAATGATAAAATTTCATTTCAAATTCTATTCATATAATATATAAAATCTTTACTTTAATTTTTTGATAATTAAAAAATGTTACTGATAGTACAAATAAAATAACTTACAATTTTTCGATAAATTTACACTCTTACTTATAAATTAATAGTAAGGAAATAACCAATTTTCATTATATTAAATCAATTTCAATTTACGATTCCTTTTAACTACTATTTATTTCTGATTTATGAAATCATTCCAATTTATTATTTTGTTAACAATTTTTTTTTTTTTGCTTTTAATATCCCTTTTTTATTTAGAGCTTCTGAGAGTTTTTTTTTTCCTATAAAATATTATGTATATATATATTATATATTTATATAGTAATTTTAACAAAAATTAGGGAGTAAAATATAGAGAAAAAAGTAAATTTTTATCGTTTTTTGTAGTTACAGGAGTTCATTATTGAATTGTTTTTAAAAAATCTCCTAAAAGTATGCAAAATTGAACTTTATTGATTTACATTTTATTTGATTTTTTTAAGGCCTCGGTGGTTTTGCGGTTAGCCACATGGCGTATTTGCAACGGGAGTTCGGGCTTAAACGATATACAGGTAGTAAATTTTGTAATTGAAAGAAAAATACCTGGAAAAAAGTAGTTCTTCTTAATAAATCCCGAAAAATTTATTTTGTGTAACATTTAGTTTGTTAACTAAATTGTTTGTAACTTTTTATTAGATTCTAATTTAATTACAAAAAGAATTTCAATTTAATAAAATTCACATTCAATTTAAAAAATTGTGTATTCCTTGTAAAATTTATTGAAAAACGGACATTAAAATATGTATTAATTTTTTATAAGAATTTCTTACAAAAAAAAAAATTAAGAACTAAATCAAAAAATTATAGTTATAAGTACATCTATAGATATACATATGTATGTATATATATATATATATATATATATTGATAAGTTCTTTGTTGTGAGATAGATTTTTGTGTAATAATAATAAATTTTATTAGTTTTTTATTTAATTTTTTTTTTTGTTTTTTTTTGCTTTTGAAGTGATTGGCCAAAATTGTATATCGTATAAAAAAAAAGACTTCATGGGTTTTGCAATAAAATTTATTAAAAAGTAATAAAGTAAACTGTTTTCTTTTTTGGTTTATTGCAATTAAAGATTTATTATTTCGTTATTTTTTAATTTATTATTGCAAAAAAAAAAAAAAAAAACAAAAGAAAAAAAAACCAAAAATAAATTTAATTGCAAAAAAGTGACTTGAATTTCAAAAAGAAAAATTGTAACTTTAATATAGAAATTTAAAATCGAATTTTTATGTATGTGTATGAAAATAAAAGTCTGTTTGTTTTGAAGGTTAGTTATATTTAAGTAACAAATTATTACAATTTTTAAATGATAAGAAATTGATTTAAAAAAAAAATTAAAATTATTACCTTAAAAAGTTTTACAAACATTAAATTAATGATAACAAGATAAGAATACTATTGGTATCATTGATTTAAAAGATTATTTGGTTACGGTTCAGATATAATTAATAAGTAAAATTATCAAATCGAATTTGGTAAATTTGACCTTTTTGAAGGATTTTTATTTTTATAAAAAATTTTACCTTGTTAACATTACGAACATAAAATTATTTAAACTTGGTAATCTTAAGTTTTCAGTAAATTTTTTTTAGCACATTTTCTTTTCAAATTTAAACATTTTTTCATTTTGTTTTTAAACTCTATTTAATAAGACTGCCCAAAAAAACCAAAATAATAGCAATGGAAACTAAAAGATCAATAACATTTTAAAGAAGATCAATTTTGAATGGGAACCATTGCAGTAGAAACCATATTTAATAAAAATAAAAGAATTTCAGTAGTATTTTTAAATTTTTTAAAAAATTAATATAAACTTTAAACTATTTTAAATAAAAAGCATTTTTTTTTGCATTATTGCTATTATTTTATTATCTATTTTTTTTT
Organism: Poecilobothrus nobilitatus; assembly: GCA_947095535.1. Taxonomy (NCBI): domain Eukaryota; kingdom Metazoa; phylum Arthropoda; class Insecta; order Diptera; family Dolichopodidae; genus Poecilobothrus; species Poecilobothrus nobilitatus. The sequence goes on from OX352773.1 coordinate 63,942,215, forward strand.
TTTTTAAATATATATAAATAGTTTTTTATTTATTTTTAATACATAATTATTTCATTGACATTTAAATTTCCCTCAGGATAATTACTATAATTAAATAAATTATTTATAGTTTTTTAATTTTATTTATAGTTTGTTTTCTATAAGTGTTGTATATAAATAATTAAAGAAAAAAAATTAAATTTTCATTGAAATTTTTAGAAATCACTTAAGGGTAATTCTTTTACTGTTTCGTTAAAATTGAAGATTAATTTATAATCTGTTAAAGGAAATAAATTGAAATTAGAATTATTTGACCAGCATTTAAATGTCAGGGGAGGAAATAAAAATGAATAAATGATAAATAGTTTTAATTTTTTAAAATAATATTTTAATAATCTAATCAATATTATTATTATATGTTTATATCCATGAATATCAGATTATAACTCTTTTGATAATAAATTAAAATCATTTTTACTTTTTACGAGTGATGATGGAATACATCACAATTCGTTCAAAAGAACTTCGCGAGGTTGTTACTAAATCATAACTAGTTCTTTAAAACAAAACTTTAGGATAGCATAGGTCCGTTAATATATATTGATATAATGTACAGATAAGTTTTGGTAACAAGTAATAAAGGGAAAATTTTGAGGGGCTGTAAGTCCAGAATCCTATACAACTAAGAAAAACTGTTAACACACGTGAAAACACATTACTGGAGCTTTAATTTTTATGTCTTGCCAAAGAAAAAATTTATACAATTGCTTAAGTTACAGTTGCCTAAAAATAGCAAATTTTCAATTTTTTAGCCCTAAAAGCTTTTAAACAGGGGGTGGTGCAATAAAATTTTCTAAGGAAACTTATACTAATTCTAAAAGTTTTTTCTTGTCTGAAAATTTCAGGTTCCTATCTAACGGCTTGCCGGAATTATGAAAAAAGAAATTTCAGGCAAAATTTGGTTTTCACATAACGGTAAATTTAAATAGTAAATTACAAAATATTGCATAATTTTGATATTGCTTTATGGAGATAACAAAATGTTCGGTCTTTCAGCGGATTTATATTGTAAAACTATTACGCAGAGCCTGAGATATATACATCTGAAAATGGGGCTTTTTTGTAATTTTGAGGGGCTGTAACTTTGGAACCCTATACAACTAAAAGAAACCTTTAACACACATAAAAATATATTACTGGAGCTTTAATTTTTATATCTTGGCGAAGTAAAATGTGTACAGGTGTTTAAAAGTAACAAATTTTCAATTTTTGAGCCGTAATAGCGCATAAACAAGGGGTGGTCCAAAAAAAATTTCTGAGCAAACTTATACTAATTCTAAAAGTTTTTTCTGTTCTCAAAAATATCAAGTCCCTATATAAAACCGTTCCGGAGTTATGAGAGTAGAAAAGTCATGGAAAATTTGGTTTACACATAACGGTAAATTTGAATTGTAATTGGTTCTATAAAAGGAACGCATAAAAGGTGCGCATGGCAAAGTAATTTCCAAATGCTGTGTTACGATATATTGACAGTTTGACAGTATAAGAATGAGAATCTGTCGCAATCCTCTTTTGACGTTGGAAAACTTTAAGTGGATGCATTAATGGTTTGATCTCTTTAGAACAGGTGTTTATCCTACAATGTATCTTTAAAACAAGGTAAATGACCCAAGTAATGTATAATGATAATAGAGTGGAGGAACGTTGAGGTAACACTATAGGGTCATCAATTAGATGAACAGTTATTTTTTACAACTTGTCGAAATACTGCTCTTCTTGGGGCGCGCCAGCTCAAATATGTAAATCATTTCGTTTTAAATAGATTAACATATTAAAATATTCTTAAAAAAAAAAACAAGGTTCCAAAATAAAATAGAATATATTATATACAATAAGATTATTATATACAATAAGATTATATAATGTTTTTTAGCACATTACTGCATATGATTAAAAAAAAATATTTTTTTTATCCTGCTTATTATTCTATTATAAAAGTATGTATAACAAAAAAAAATAAAATTAGTATATAACTTGATTTTAATAATAAAATCCTTAAAACAATTCATAAATTATAAAATTATCCTTCTATCATCTTATATACAAAAATACTTACATCGGAATGAAGTATATTGAGAGATTATTACTTAAATTTAACTAGATTATTTCTCATAATTAATTTTTATTTTTTTTTTGTTTTCTTTTTTTAAATGCTTTATTTTAAAAGAATTTCGTCTATTTAATAAATTTTACCAATTACTAATAAGAAAAAGATTGAAGAAAAAAAAAATGATAAAATAGCTACAAAAAAGATATCTTATAAAGTTATAAAAACATTTAGAAATTTTTTATACTTCTTAGAAAGAATAAGAAAGGACCATGAAAAATGTTTTTTGTTTTTTTTTTTTTTTTTTTTTATATTAAATATAAAATTTATTAAATATTTTCTTTTAAGTTTATTGCATTTTTTTTTTTTGTTTCTTTTCTTTTTCGATAATGTATTTTGTTCATAATAAAATAAAAGAACGTTTCGACCAAAAAGACCCCTTTAACTAAACAAAAAAAAAAAAAAAAAAAATCTTAAACGATTTATACACTCTTTAACACTTGAATAAAATTTTCATATAAAAATTGGTAGAGAATACTATTTGGGAGTCAAATGTACCATTTTAATTAAAGCCTCTTAAAAAATACTTTTTTTGTTGTTATTTTAAAGGGGTCAGGTGCAAAAAGTTGGATTTGTTTTTCAATATATGCTACTTCTTGTTAGGAAAAAAAAAAACCTATATATAAATATTAATAAATTCAGAAAAAAGCAAATCATAATCCTTCAATCTATTTCTATGTATACAAACGATAAAGAATTTTAGAAAATATGACTCTAGGAAAATATGACTAAAGGTATTTATAAAATATTTTATAAAATGTCGCAAAAATCAATACAAGACTTGCAAGAGTTGGAAATTTAAACAAAGTAAAAAGAAAATTTAAGAAAATTAATAACTTTAATCAAATGAAACAAAATATTCACTTACACTTAAAATTTATGAAAAAAGACTAAAAAATTTATAAGAATCCTTCAAAGAAAGAAAAAAAAAAATAAATAAGAAAAAGAAAAAGAAAAATATATAATAAATAAATAAAGTTTTAGAGAATCTGACCATCGTTAAAATTTTTATCCCTATTTATATTTTGTATTTTTTTTTTTTTGACTCTTTTTATTTCTGACTTTTTTTTTTGTCTGGAAGAATACTAAAAAAAAAAACAAAATGATATTTTTTTCTATTTGTTATAAAACAAAAATTTTTTTTTATTCTTACAACACATGTATATCTTCACATATAATTTTCCTAATTTTTTTTTTTTTGGTGTGTTAAGAGCTCAATATTCTTAAATACATATATAATAAATACATTTGATTTTTGTTTACTTACTTAACTGTCCTTGACAGATCGATTGGTTGGTGAAATTTTTCCATTTAAATTTTTTTTTTTTAAAAACAATATTTTTTGATTTAAAAAAAAAAAAAAAAAATTAAAGCAAATATGATGAGGATCTAAAAAAAAAAAAAAACATTTTTTCTATATATGCTATATATGTTAATGACATTTTAAGTGTTTCGAGTGAGTAATATGAAGAGTTCTCCTACTGCCTATAAACTGCCAGTTAAAGTAAATTAGATGAGATATAGAAAAAATCCAAAAAAAAAAAAATATGATAGTGTTCAAGAGAAATTTAAAAGTTATATGATTTTATTGTGCAGCAGTTAATATATTTGAAAACAATGAAAAAAAAACAAAAAATATATAAAGGAAAAAACAATCGAAAAATAATATACCATGAGAATTTAACTGCTAAAAAAAATTTTGAATAGTATTAAGTTTCATTTTTAGTTTTATTTAACAGAACAATTTTATGGAAGTCCAAGACTTGGCCTAGCGGGTAAGAGAGGATGGTGTCATAATTCCAAATAAAAAAATTCATAAAACAAATTTTATAAAGCAAACTCCACAAGGAAATGTTCTATTCTATAGACTATATATATAGCATTTTTGGATTAAATGAAACTATTTTCGAATTAAAAGAAACAATTTTTTTATTTTTGAAATTAAACCATTTTTGTTTTTAATGAAACTTTTTGTGTTTTTAATAAATCTTTTTTATTTTTTTAAATGAAACTCTATTTTTTTTTTGGCAATGGGATCGTACATGTACATGTATCTTAATTTTTGAAAATTCTTTTTCAATGGGGTTCAGCATCCGGAAATAGGGTGACAACAATTTCAAATTAAAATCACTGTCCCGAATTATTGCTTGAACTTCTTGCGTTTTGTAGATTTTACAATTTTCCATTACTAAAAAAGTATTCTCAAGCTGGTTGTTTACAAGTTTTCCAAAAAGCTTTCGTAAGAACAAAATGAAATGGTCAGCATTGACATTATTTTATTTTATTGTTTGAAATCCAATTTATTTTATTAGGTTTAAGAACATTTAATAGTAAATATTATACATTACAAAAGCAGGGTATTCCCCTTTTCGAAAATATTTATATATATATGTGTTTGCGAGATTCTAAATTAGGAGTCATTTTAAAGTTAAATTCAAAATCAAAGTTATAGTTAGCTCTTCACACATTTTTTATATATATCTGATATTCTGAATTACGAGGGATTTTATACTTAATTACAAAGTCAGGGTTTCAATAATTTGTTAAGCAAGGGTTTATTTTAAAGTGCTTTGACATAGTTTTGAAAAGGAAAAACTACGTAATTTCTTTGTCACATTTATGTGGCCGGGGAATAAACTATAAAAACAAAACAAAAAAAAAAATTTATTTGGAACAAGTGCAACAAGTATACTTTGCACATATTCGTATTAAATTTCAAAGCTAAATTATAAGAAAGTCCTTTAATTAGGAAACTCTAAAAATTAACTCAATTATAAGAAAGAAAAGTATTCATAAACTAAACGTTCAACTAAAAAAATTTGTTTTGTTAATCAAAATAAAAAGTTTAAAACATTTTTGAAAACAAAAACAAAAACTAAAAATCTATATTAATCTTATCCTCATTTTTATTTAATTTTTATCGTTTCTTTTAATAAAATTTATCCAATAAAAATTAGATATAAAGTGCACTCAAAATTAAAATTAAAATTTATTATTAATAACACTTTTAACACCTTTTGACAAAACACAAAAAAAAAAAAAAAAAACAAGAAAAAAACTTTAAATAATTATAAGAACTCCATATTCTAATAAATCCCAATTGCAGGATCACTTCCACTTTAATCGATGTTAAATAACCTACATTTTTTTTTTAATTTAAAATGAAAAAAAAAAACAAAAAAAGCAGTATACCGAATTACATACTAGTTAAATAAAAAAAAGGGATGTAAGGCAAGGGTAGAAAGAATAAAGAAGGGATGATACTGAAAATATAGAATATTTTATAGTATTTAATATTTTTATTTTTTTCTTTGATGGCTTGTTGACTTTTTCTTTTATTAAAATGTATAACAACATATATACATCATGTACTACCACAGGACACAGGACATAACAAAAAAAAAAAAAATTAAAATAAAAAAAATAAAACAGGAAATAAAATGCTTTCAATATATTATAACAAAAGAATATTTTTATATATTATATACATTTTATATTCAAGAAGAATTTTTTTTTCAGGTTTTGTTTTTTTACTGACCTGAATTTTAAACAAAAAAAAAAAAAAAATCTTATAAAATTGGGAACAAAATATGATTTTTAAAATATTTTATTGATTTTATTAACAACAAAAAATAAAAAAAAAAACAAAATTAAAAAAATTAAAATGACAATATGTTATATAAACATTTACATAAAAATATTTTCTATAATATATACATATATTGTACATTAATAAAAAAAAAAAAACAAGATGATAAATTGAATATGTTAAAATGTATCTTATATTACTTATGGTAAATTTAATCGTTTTAAGATTTACGAAACATTAACTTGTATGATTATGAGGGTCATCGACTTAATTTAAAAAAAAAAAAATTATATATATATAAATATTTATCTAATATGCATAAACTACTAGCTTTATATTGACTTAACTAATAGTTATTAACCGAGTTGTCGCATAAATAATATTCACAACAAAAAAAAAAACAAAAAGGAATGAACGGAACGGTTTGAGTTAAAACTTTATAAATATAAGAATACCAACTTAAAGAAAATAAACTAAAAAAAAAAAACGACTCCAACTCCTTCTTTAATAAATAATTTAGAAAAATTTTTATTTCTAAATATATGATTGAAACATAAAATTTTAATAAAACGGACAACTTTATGAATGATCTATAAAAAAGTTATGGACGAGTATACTATTAAGCATTACTGATATTTAATGCAAACTTAAAATTTATATGTTGAAAAATCATTTTGTTAAAAACAACAAAATAATTTTTATATTTATTTATTTTTTTTTATTATACGTTAGGATTATGCAATAATACTAAGCTTATCAAATACTAAGGGTCATTATAAGTTAGATACTATGATTAAATTTTTTTTTACGGAAGCGTATAACATTTTCTTGTTTTTTTTTTTTGAAAATTGTGTTGTTCAGTTTTCTTTTTTAGAAATTTTGTAATACATAATATTAATGTACCATAAAAAAAGGGAGAAGGGAGAATATTCGAAGGGCTTTTATAGTTGATTGCAAAATCACGGTTATATGATTTTTCTTAAATACTTATATATATGTATTTCCCAAATTAAGTTAAAATTTATGAATTAAATTATGAAATACATAATATAAATGTTTGTCAATCAAATTAAATAACAATAATATTGTATATATTAAGAATTATTTTATGTACATAAAAAATTTAATATTAAGTGTTATATATAATTATATAATACATAATATATCATATATTTGGAAGAAAATATAATTTCAATATTTTTTTTTGTTGCCTAGAAAATTAAAAAAAAAAAAATCTTCTTTTCAGTAATTTTCCTTCCTAGGTTAAGTTAGTTTTTAAGCTTTTATTTTTAACACATAAAAAAAAAATTAATTGGTTTTTAGATATGTTTTTTTACAATTAGTATATAAAAGAAATTCAAATACATATAAAATTATTATTTGTTAAATACAGAATTAAGAAAAGAAAACCAAAATTTACAAAATAAAAATTATTATTTTTACATGTAAATCAATTTAAACATTAATTGTATATAATCTAATTTTCTATTTATCTAATTTTGTATTTAATCTAATTTTGTAAACTTTTTAAAGATGTAAACAGAAACAGAAAGAATAAATAAAAAGTAAGAATAAAAAAAAAAAAAAAAAACCTTCCAATTAAAACAATTTCCTACTTATGCAAGATTTTATTTATTTATTTATATTAATATTACAAATCACATTTGATTTGAACCCGCACTCCTTCGGTTGCTTAACCATTAGACCACCGAGGCCCCTTACTATATTAAGATTTTTAATAATTTTTTTTTTTATTTTATAATTGCATACTTTTAGGGTACTTTCTTATTTTTTTTTGGTTAGAAACAATAGCTAATTTTAAATAAATTAAAAAATAAATTAAATTAAATAAAAATTGGTCCATCTTTAGAAAGCAAAGGTAAGATTTCAGTAACGCACTTCAAAAGTCAATTTAATTGTATTTTTGACAGGTGAGGTATTCCTATGTGGTTCAGATTATTCTTATGTGTATATAATGTATAATATTACACTATTATACCTAAAATTAATCTCTTGAATTTCTCAAAAGAAAAAAACTTATATCTAATTAAAATTCGGACTCTTTACTATACTAACGTATAAGACTATTTTCGATTTAACATTAAGGAGTGTATAATAGTTAAAGAATACTAAACAAATATAAATTTTATTAATGATTGATTAATTAATCATTAATAAATTTTTAATGTTAAATTTTTTACAGTATAAATCTTATAAAATACATTGTTGAGGTATTTTTCTTTTAAATGTGAGCCCAATTTTTGGAAAGAGTAAAATGAAATCGAAAAATGTAATGTAATTTAATCACCAAATAATTTTAAAATGTAATTAATTAAACCTATTAATATGTATTAAATTTTAGTTTGTAAGAATCATAGTAGAATGATTTATTATAAATAATTTAAGCTTCGTTCACCACAATATAATATCATATTATGTACAATATTGTTCTCTATAAAAATGTTACGTCAAATTTCAATTGAAAATTAAAAAAGATAAAATTGAATGATTGATAAAAGTAAATTGAAGCCGAGAATTTTTAATAATTTGAATTGGATGTTTTTAATTACTTTTAAAAGTAATATTGTAGAAATTCAAGTCAGTTATGGAAAAAGAAAAAAAAAATCAGAAAGAATAAAATTAGTATAAGACATAAATAATGAGTTTAAAAATTTAAAATACGAATTCATTTCCAAAAGAAATATAGTGAAAAAACTTATTTTACTCAGTTTTTGAAAAATTTATATTGATTACATAATATATTATGAAAAGTGACATTTAAGTGTTATATTTTACTCATTTATATCAATATATAGTTACTCAATCATTCATTAAAAAATCAAAAAAGCTATTCATTCAATCAAAGTAAAATATGTATTAATTTTTTTCATAAAAAATATTTTCATATAAATCTTTACAACATTCTTAACAATTAATTTATATTTTTAATAACTGTTATTAAGGAAAACAAAAACAAAATCCAAAAATACTTTGCGTGATTTTTAGTAATAAGTTTTTTTTTTTTAACATTTCATGGTAATTAACTATGATTAGGAAATAATAAAAATATAATTTGTTTTTATTTCTGTATATATGACGGGACATTGTTTTTTTATTTTTTTACTATTTATTATTGTTCTTTTCTACCCACTTTCTAATTTATAGGTTTCAGGACATTGACTTTGTTATTATAAGACGTGCTAAGGTGGGGTTAACATACAATTTTTAATTAATACTTCGATTAATAAAATAAAAATAAAAAAAAAAAAACTCTTAATTATTAGATCGGAAAAAGTAAGGAAACATTTGGTAATTTTGATTGAAATTTAAGGAAATAATATTAATTATTGTTTTGTTATAATATCTTTTATTTTTTTTTCACCAGTAATTATAATTATAATTAAACTTATAATTTTTTAAAATTTTGTTTTATTTTAAAGATTATTTTTTAATTAAAATGTGTTTTGAAATTATATATTTTCAGATTTTCAAAATAAAATTTCATAATACGTTCAATTAAATTTGTCAATTTTTATTATTATATTATATTTGTTTTTGTTTTTAGATATTAATAAATGCAAAGCTAATGAGTCATTAACCACTGTACTCTAGGTACGTAGTAAACCTTCAACACATAGGACAGTCTATTCGAAAAAAGTTGATGTAAAGTTTCCTTAGATTTATGTGACGAAAAAGATACCATACTCTGACGTAAAATAGTATTCAAAACTTATCGGATCCATTCCATAGAGTTCACCTAAAATTTAAAAGTACGTGAACAGATGGAGTATCATTAACACCAAGCTCAAGTTTTGATACGTGCTTTGCTAACTTATCTGACGACTCGTTTCCTGCAATAACCTCGTGCCTTAGAACCCAAATCAAGTTAAGATAGTTTTGAGTTTTCAAAAACAAAATCGAAACACTGTAGTTTAATCCCTCAGAAAAGACTTAAAGATCGACTTTTTCACCTATTTTAGAGCCGCCTGTGAAAATAGATATGATGCTTTTATTTGCATATGGTATGCTTTTCTAATACTGCATACACTGCTACATATTTTTCTTTTGTATAGGTATTTTGATTTTGATTTATTTATTGAAAAAAAAATTAAAATAAAGATACCTCAAGAAAGAAAAAAGGATTATATGGAAACAAACATATAACTTTCGGATTTTAGATAAAATTTGATATACGGTTTAAAAAATGAAGATTAAAATTCAAAATGACTCGTAATACTCTGATAAGCACCAAATTATCCTTTCCTCTGTACTTGGTATTCGCCCAGTCCAAAAGCAGTACATGGTTTGGGAATATTTATGTAGAGGTTGTATAATGTCAGTATAAGTAAAATGTAAGGTCTCTTAAAACTATATTTTTCACAAAGAAGGATAATGGATGTTGGATATAGTTAGTTCCAGCAGTTAGTTCTTTACCGATTTTTTTCAAGTAATTAGAGAAGGTATCTTTGGAAGACTTTAATAAATACATTATGATGATGTTTAAGGTCTAAAACTAGGCTAATAAATAATTATAATTAAATGGATATCACAACAGGTAACGTAAAGAAGAAAATTGTACATTATTAAATTTCTAATATAATACAAGCCGTAACACTTGCGAATTATCATTTAGATAAAACGTGAATTAATGAATATAAGATTCCAATATTTCATTTAATTATTCGTTATTTATTATACTATGTTTTTTTATTTCTATCATTTATTAAATTACTTGATGATATGAAATTTAAAAAAAATAATTAATAATTTTAACTTCTTTTTCATTCATTTACATTCTTATTTTTTTTTTTTTTTTGGCTTCAAATTACCATGAACACTGTAAGGAAGATGAAAATGAAAAGAAAAATCAAAATATAAATATAGAAAAATACAATTGATAAAACAAAAATCAAACATTTTTTTTCTTCTTATTGTTGATGTTGTTGTTGTTTCAAGTTGTTGTCATCGTTATATTCATATATTTCATTTTTCTTTAGTAATCATTGCTTGTACTTATCCTATATAGTATTATTTGTGGTGTCAAATTGATTTTTTATTTTTCCTTAAAATATCCTTCATATACTTAAGGTTTCCAAAACAGTTTAATTTGTTTTTGGGGAATTCAGCAGAAAAAATAAAAACAAAAACCAAATCAAAAAAAAAAAAAACGGAAGGGCGTTTAAATAAAAACAAAACAAGGCAGAATGTAAACCAACGGTTTTTAAAAGCACACATTTCCAAAAAATAATACAAACTCTTTAGAATTGTGACTCTGTACCAAAATTTGAAAATTTCATATAATAAGAAAAATGTAAGCCCGGGACCCTATACAACAAAGAAAAAACGTAAACACACTTAAAAATATATTACTGGAGTTTTATATTTTATATCTTGCCGAAGAAAAATTTGTACAGGTGCCTAAATTACAGGTGTCTAAAAATAGCAAATTTTCAATTTTCGAGTCCTAATAACTAAGAGTTTCACAATTGAACAGGGGGTGGTACAAACAAATTTTCTAAGGAAACATATACTAATTTTAAAAGTTCTTTCATGTTTCAAAATTTCAAGTTCCTATCTAAAATCGTGCCGGAGTTATGAAAAAAGAAATATCATGCAAAATTTGGTTTTCACATAACGGTAAATTTAAATACTAAATTAAAAATAAAAGAATAATGTTAATATTGATAAAAAAAATTTCTGTCGAATGGCGTTTTCAGATTGAAATACTGTTAAGCATAACATCAGATATATACGCATTTCAAGATAGGGATTTTCCAAAGTTTGAAGGGCTGTAGTTCCTTAAACGATGGAGCTACATAAAAATGTTGTTCTATAACATTAATTTCTTTATGAAACCTACCCATGGTTAAAATCTTTTTTCTCTATCTGTTCTCTATGTAATGGTGTAGAAGTTTTGTAAACAGACTGAAGGACGGACGGACAGAGTGAAACTAATATGCACATTTTTTCAAATTTTTTTTTGGAAATGTGCTAAAAACAAAAAATTAATAAAAATAATATTTTTTTCACCAATTATTATTTTTTTATGAAACCAAACAAAATATCCTGATAAAAATAACAAATAGATTCGGATAGTTCCCTTTTTTTAATGATTTCACAATTTATTATTTCTTTTTTCTTTCTAATTTTCTTCTTTCTTTTGTTGTTTTGTTTGGTTTTTGTTTTTTTAAGAAATTGGAATGAAAATTTTACCTTAAGGTATTGAGAAATTGTATTTCTAAGATAAATTGAATTTCTTCAGATAAAAATTAAAAATTATTTTTAAAATGTTTTGGACACGTTTTTCTATTATACCTTAAGGTTATTATGTATAAAGACATATTAGAGTTACCATATTGATATTAGAGATAAAGAATTTTAGTACTAAAAAACTGTGCTGTTTCCAAAAACTTTATATTTATATGGTTTAGAAAAATATTTAAATCTTAAGTATTATTATATTGTTTTTTAAAATCTTTTTATTACTTTTTTATTTGAATATATGTATAAAAAAAGAATAATTAGCGAGGTTTTAAGAGTTGATTACAAAATCACGTTTTCAATAATTTTAATATTCCTGCTAAAACGGTTTGAATCAATCGCCGATTTGTTATACAAATTTTGTAATGAAAAATTTTGAAATTTGATTTTCTGTAATGCAAAGGTCTTGAAACTTGAATTCAAAATTTTAGACTTAACTCTGTTTAGTGTATATTTAAATAATTGAAAATATTAAAACTTGAGTGCAAAAGTTGTTTCTTGTAAAATATCATATACATTAATTTGTGGTTAAGATATAAATTTTTAGCAGTTCAGATTGATTGTAAAAAATTCGTGAAGTAAGAGTGAACCTAGACATCTTATGAAGTTATGTAGGATTTTTACCTTTGTAAAAATATATATATATATTCCTAAAAAATATATCTCTAAATACAATATATTTGTTATATTTTCTTCTAAAATATATTAAAATTTAAGTTTTATAATATTAACTATGCTAATATTTATATGCCAATTCTCTTTTTTGTGTTTCCTTTAACAGGAATTCTTCAGTTTATACATTAATATAGAACAATCTAAGAATATGAGAATAATATAGATGACAAAAGGTAAAAAAGGTAAGATGGTTAAATGTATCTTGCACATGTCTTACAACCGGATTATCAACATGATTCTTAAACTCCAAAAAATTTGTTCAAGAACTACACGATTGACATCCAAATGCGATCGGCTATTTCCAAACTCATGGTATACTATGACTTGTATCAGCAATGACTTGAACTAAAAATGATCCTTATCTATTTTTCCTAAAATTTTCCTTAATCAACAGATGAATATTCCAGTGAAATTTGAAAGCAATTCGATTTACAAAACTATCCACGGGATATCCACGAATGGGTGCAAACTAGTCTTGCAAAAGTGCAAAATTTATGTGAACCCTAGCATATTTCAATAACAGTTAAAGTGCAAAATTTTATGTTGTTTTCATGTAAAAAAAAAGTGCAAAATTTTGCAAAACCTTTCAAGAGCTGATCTCTATTGTATATTTTTGTAAGACCATTGCATATGTTTTATATTTGTTTTTTAACTGACAAATTTAGTTTCCGATACAATTTAAAAATATTTTTTTCAATTTTAGTGAGTTTTTAGATTTTTTTTTTGTATCTACAAATATCTATTTTTTTTTTTGTAATTTATGTTTATTTTAAAAAAAATTTCTTTTTATTAATAAACCCAAAAAATTGATATTTTCAATTTTTATGTAAATAAAACAATTGAAAGGGACATTGTTGTTTTATTTGATTTTTGACAGTTAAATAAAACGTCATAAGTACATATACTGCAAATATTTGAAACACAAATACTGCTAGGGTCGTGCATGAGATAATTTTTTTTTTTGCAACCTAGAAAATATTTGCTTCAACTTTTATTTTATTTACCACAAAAAAACAAAAACAAAAATCCAAAATTGCTAAAACAAAAATGTTTGTTCAATTTATCTGGCAATACCATGAATATTATATTATTTTTTATTATTTACATGTCTTGGCGTATAAGATTAGAAGTTAAAAAAGAAAACAAAAAAAAAAAAAAAATCTGAAAAAAAAAAATAGACGATAAATTTGATTTTGGTTTTCTTTCGAAATATTTTAGAAGAATTCTAAAATCTGCTGTATTTTTATTTTATTGTTTCGATTGAAAACGTTTTAAAAATTTTAATTATATTAGAAAAAGATTTTTAGATAATTATTTCTATTAAAAAGCAAAAAATCAAAAAAAAAAAAAGCATAAATATTTATAAACATATTTAGAAAGACATCAAAGGTGTCTAATACTTATTTAAAAACAAAAAAAAAACTTAGTTTTTAATTTTTTAAGTATTTTTATATTTAGTTTCAATTAAAATTGGTATGAAATTTTCACTTAAAATATATAAGTTTTTAAGCATGTGCGCCATATATGCCATATAAACATTGTAAATTTATAATAATTAAACATAGTAAATTTAATATGGAATAAAAGATTAAAAAAAAAAAAAAAACAAACAATAAATCTATAGATGGAATTCATATATTTGGAAAAATATTAAAAATAATCAAGAACGATAAAAAAATACTGAAGTTATAATAAAAGGTAAAATCTTTAACGAACAAAATAAAAATTTCTAAACAAAAGCGTAAAAAATCGCTAAATGATTGCCAGAAATAGATTCGAAATAGACAAAAAAAAAAAAAAAAAAAAAAAATCATATCCAAAAGAAAAGAAAATAAATAAATAATGAGAATATCTAATATTCTTTAGTAACTGTCTATTTTTTAACTGTGAGCACTGTATTTTTATTTTTTTATCATAAAATAAATACAAATTGTGTCATAGTGAGATCGTGTTAATTTACTTAAAAAAAAAAAATTTTCCTCTTAATTTAATGACACAATTTATTTTTTCTGATTTAAAGAAAATGAGTAAATAAATTTTTATATTATGCAAAATGTTTTTCTAAATTAAAAAAAATATATAGGAAAAAAAAAAATAAAATTAAAAATAAAAACGTGTTTTCAACTGTTGTGTATTTATTTTTAGCTCAAACTCTTTTTTTAAACAAAAAAATAAAAAAAAAAGTATTTTTAATATTTTTTTTAAACAAAATTTTCTGATAGGTATAAAGAAATAAATTTAATTGAAATTCCAGGAAAATGTGTTTATAATAACAAAATATATAATTAAAATAAAACTTACCTGCGGTAAACCGCCCGCTCTTATGTCACTAACTGTACAAAGTTCGATAGCATCACCTTCCTATAATTATTTTAATAATAAATATGTTATAATTTAATTATTCAGATTATATTTAAAAATTTTAATGTTAATTTTATTTTATAAAAATTAATTTATAAAATTTTTTATATTAAAGTGACTAAATACTTTACTAAATATATTACGGGAGCATGCCAAATTACATATCTTAATTTCTCAAAAAAAAAAAAATTTTGCCTAATGCTATTTGACAGAAAAAAAAGAGACTTTTATAGCAAAATGCCATTTCACAAAAATAATTTTAATGTAAAAAACAATGTTCTTTTTTCAAAAGATATTTAGGCTAAATTTCATTTAGCTATTTCGAATTCGATTAACTGTACATAAACCGTATAATAAATTCGGATATAAATTAGATAAATGTTTAAAAAGTTAAAATTCAGAATACAATTTTAATATATTGTACTTTTGGTTTTTAGTGCTAAGTCATTAGCAAATTAAAGTTAAATTGAAAACTAAAACACATAAAATTTGTTACGAAACCTTTTTTTTTTTTTTTTTTTTTAAATAAAACTTAACCAAAATTGGTTAACAGCAATATTAACAATGTGGTCACCTTAACTAACTGAATGTAACTGAATGGTCACCTTAACTAACTCAATGTTTAATTAATAGAAGAAATTTGAATAATTGTTATTATCCTACAAAATGTTCTTCATAAATCAGCATCCCAGTCTACAAAAAAGATTATAGTTAAAATAAAAATAAACAAAAAATTTTTGAGTAATTGATCTGAAATTCAAGTACTTGTCAGTTTTTCTTGCTAATAAAATTTATATATATGTATGTTATAATATTATATATGTATATTTTATAAAATATAATAATATATTTTTAATTAATATTTACCTTTCCATCACTTTTCCAATATAACCAAAAACCATATTCATCAACTTTAAATAATGCTTGAGCTTCAATTTCTGTTGTATCTTTTGCTTCAAACCATCTATCAAATGTAGCACCAGTTTTAAGTTCCTCTGGAACTGGTATAATCCAATTGAATTCATACTTTTTAGTCATGCCTGATTAAATTCAATTTTGACCCAAACAACAAAATTAAAAAACAAAGAAAATAAAAAAGCAGAACACGTCAAAATCAAATCAGAAAAAAAAAAAAACGAAACGAAACAAAAACTAAACAATAATTTAATGAAATTTTTTTTTTATAACACTTTTTATGTTCTTGTCAAATAATTATATTTCTTTAGAAATATATATTTAGTAGTATATATGTATACGTATTTAATAAACGTTATTATGTCAATTTAAAAAAAAAAAATTTTTTTTTTAATTTTATTATCCTTTATCCTTTTTTTTTTTTTTAACTTTTAAATCACTTTAGTTCTTCCTTTTTTATTTTTTCTCTCTCTTTTATACTAAATAAGAAAATATTTTTTTCCCAGATTCTGTCAAATTTTTTTTTTTTTTTTATTATTTTTATTATTTTTATTTTTTTTTTGAGGTTATGATTTTCAGCTAATAGTCAAAAAAAAATGTTTGTATTTATGTTTGTATATATATAATTGTATGTATTACAGCCTTTTTTTTAATTTTCTTTTTATGTGAATGTTTTTTTTTTTTTTTGTTTTTTTTTTTTAGTATTTTTGTTGTTGTTATATTGTTTTTTATTGTTTTATATAAGAGTAAATAAAAAAGTGTGACAGCGAGAGAGAATAGATAATGAAGAGATTTTATATAGATAAAGAGAGTTGATGTTGACAACAATATATTTGTTGGATTGAATTGAAAATACTTTGGGAGAAGAACAAAAAATATAAAATATATAGTTAAATGTCAAAAATATTATATATTATGAATAGAGAGAGATTTAAATAACAAAAAAAAAAAAAAAAAAAATTAAAATATATTAAATATTCTGTGTTATATATTTGTCCCTTTTTCTTTTGAATTTGTTTTTGTTGTTATTGTTGATTTTCTATTTAGTTTCCATTCACAATTTATGGATATGGTATAAACACGAGTTTTGTGTTTTGTTTTGTAAATAAAAACGAAAAAATCCTCTAAAACAAAAGTTGTTTTTTTTTTTTTTTCTTTTTATTTTATGTTGTTGTCTTCATGTGAGATGAATTTGTTTTATATTTTGTTTTATTTTACAGTTTTACGATTATGTTTAACGGTAACGATGCGATATAATAAATTTATTCCTTTGATTATTGTTTTTGTTATTACTCTTGTTTGATGACCTCGGTGACTTTTTTTCTGACTTAGTTTTTCAATATTGGCAAATATATATATATATATATATATATGTATATATTTATGTATATACGAATATATATATATATATATATACGTATTAAAGATTTTCAGGGATGATTGATTATTTTTCTTATACAGCAGAACATTTCTTTAATGACAAGCACAATTAAATATCCTGCAATGTTTAAAGCAAAAAAAAAAGAAAAAAAACACAAAATTAGTATTATTATATTAGTAATGTAATTAAGGTTTTACTAAAAGAAAATTTCCTAAAAAGGATATTTTATTATTCTGTTAAAATCAATATAATATTTAAATAATTTTTTAACGCTAATAAACATTGAAAAATATAAATTTATCTAACTAATTTTGAATATTAAAAGTCATATTTAAAAAAAAAAATTATTATTATATTATTATTTGATCTTTTTTCTCTCAAGAAACCACTTTAGTAAGTTTTGTCGAGATATCGAAGTATTTAAACTAGTTTCATTCTTCATATTAGGTACACAATAATCTTTTGTGAAAAATTAATGTTTAGTAATTTGTAATATATATCCTTTTGGTGAATTTTATTGTTCTCTGTTCAAATTTCTTTTCTCCCTGTTCAGTTTCGTTGAGTTTAGTAGAACTAATTCAGAAATAATCAAAATATTATACAAAAAAAAGAAAAAAATAGATTTTCAGACAATTGGTCAAGTCAGACAATATATAGACATATATAGACAATTGGTCAAGTCATAATAATATATAGACATAATTGGTCAAGTCAAGTAAATAAAAATTAAAAGAAATAATAATTATATTATCTTAAAATGTCTAAAATCAACTTCAAAAATTCTTTGATCAAAACATAAAAAATAAACATATACTTACTGAGCAAATTTTCTGCATATGCTATTATATGTTTATAATTGATTAATTTTGTTATATATAAGAAATATTTCTTAACAAAAAGGCAAAGTTAAGAATAAATAAATAAATTATAATAAAAAAAAAATATATTAATAAATAAATAAATAAATTTTATTAGAAGAAAAGAAAGTATTATAATAATAAAGAACATAATGTTATTATAATATTGAATTAACCAAAAGAAATACATATATATATATTTTTATATGTATATAAAAAATATCTTTTTAATTTGAGATTGTATAAAATAGAAAAGAATGTGTTTTTGTAATTCAATTCAATGAATTATTAGATATTTATTTAAATGGATTTTAAAATAGTTAAGCAGTTGAAAAATTTTTTTAAAAAATAAAATTATTATGTGTTAAATAAATGTATTTTTATTTTAATATTTATTTTATTAATTTATTTAAAAGACAATCAATTAAAAAGTTTATAGAAAGTATCAGTTAGATATAATTTTTATGTACATATTTCGAGCCCATTCATCTTCGAGTTGAAAAATTGAAAACAAAGCCAAATAAATACATTATTAAATATATACATTATATTAATTAATTGGAAAATGATTAATAAATTGATTTTGATTTGTGCAAGAGAAGTAGTACAAAAGAGTAAATAATGTGAAGCTGATATTATCGTTTCACGTTAAATGATTGTTTTCAAAAAATCAGTATTTAATCTTATATAGTTGTGTGCCTTCTTTTTAAATTCTAAAAATTAGTTGCAATTTCAGCTCAGCTCAGCTAAATGTTTTTTGCTTTCTACTATTTATGGAATATTAAATAGCGAACTGGATCTTTTTTTCTTTTTTTTTTTCTAAGGGTTATCCTTTCTGGTTACCCTATTGGACATATTTGATCTGATAGTTGAATTGAGTATTATTTTTTGGTAATGTTCAATGGAGATGGAGAATATATATTTAACTTTTTCTAAGATGATAATTACAATAAGTTTGTTCGTATACAAATAATCATTTTACTAAATAGAAAAACTTTATTAATTAAGAATTACGCAATATGTTTTTATAATAAGAAGAATATGAAAATATTTCAATAAAAATATTTTACATATCATATACATTCTATATACTTATTCGTTCGAATATAACCTACTTCATTACGATATGAAATAATACTTCACGATATAATTTAAATAAATCAGATTTATTCAGATACATCAGAAACAATTATCCTATTATGTATTCATCAGATCTTTTATGTTATATGAAATATACATCAGTTATACTAGTATTCGAAGATATAAAAAAGAATTAAAGATATTCTTCAGCACAATACTTAAGAAAAAGGACGTCGGGTATATGCAAAAACAATGTTAATAATAATTTTTTATTCGAGAATGCGCCAAGTAACTTTAAATTTTCTAATGAACAATGTGGAATAGCATATGTTTTATCTTATCAAAATTATGAGACATAGGTAGTAAAAAACAAAAAAAAAAAAAATATTTTTAATTTGATGTGAACTGTGTATATATTAAATTAATTAGATTCTTTACTTGAAATATATATATGTTTTTTTTTTTTTTTTTGTGCAATTTTAATAAGCTTAAAAATTTAACTTTTTTAAACTAAAAAAAAAATTCTAAAATTTCTAAATTTTTGAAAATCACCCTTCAATATAATTTTATAAACAAAAATTAATTTTAATTAATCCGTCAAATATTAAAAATTTATTGAATTAAAATCTAACAATTTATTTTAATATAATTAAATTACTACATAACTTTTTAAAAAAATTAATTTTATGCTTAATTTTAATTCAGTCTTATAATAAAAAGTATAACATAGATAGCAATAGAATAGTAAAGTCTTAAAATATTTTAATTGTAACAATTTCCACGAAAATAAAATAGACTATAAACAAAATTAATTAATGTTTAACTGAAACTTAATATACTAAAATTAAATAAAATATTATATAAATTGAAAATTTAAATAAATAAAATAAAATTCAATTTTATACTAAAGATTTATAAACATAAACAGATTAATATTTCAAATGTCATTCATTATATTAAACATTAGATTAAAATTGTGGTGAAAATAGTGTTAGCAATACTAAGGATTTTTTGATACTTTGTTATGAAAAATTATATTTAAAAATAATTTAAAAAAAAAAAGAAGAAAATAATTTTTATAATTTAAAAAAAAAAAAAGTAAAAAGTATAAATATATAAAAATAATTTCAAATAAAATTTATTAAAATTATAATTTAAGTACCTAAATGAAAACAAATTATAATTAAAATTAATCTAAAATCTTTATATAACAATTTAATTTAAGTAATAAATGTAAATAAGTTATACTTAATTAAAATTAATCCATTCTTTGTATAACAATTTAATTTAAAATTAATTTGATCAAAGTTACAAACCTATTTGATTTGAACTAATTATAATCTAAAACTGGTATAATATATTTCATATTTCATAATTTAAAAAAATTGCATATTATTCGGCTGAATGGAAATCTTTTAATTTTTATATAATAATTTAATTTGCTGATTTTTAAATTTGAATTTTTTTTTTATTAATAAATCAATTATTTTTTTTTATCAACATTGAAATGGAAAAGATAATGAAATTATGACCTAACAGCACGTCTTCTATAAAAACATCGATTTCTCCTAGTCAGGGTAAAAATACTGTTTCGAAACCACTTAATTTTCTAAATTGCTCCAGAAATAAAGATGAATCACTATATCAGTTTCTTCAAAGCCAGTAATATCAATAATGATAGCGATAATAACTTTGGAGAAATACTGAACAAATTATAAGAACGGTTTGATTGTTTTGAATTAAATATAATTAAGGTTTAGATCAAAAATTAGTAGACCTTAAGAAAAAACTTGAGCAAAAAATGATTTTTTTTCCAAAAAAATCCATTTTTAATTAGAATTTTTCTTATTTTTTTTAATAAAATAGCATAGGAGAAGTAAATATTACAGAATCAAAGTTTAACTAACATACCAATCCTAAAATGTTATAATAACAATCGATTATTAGTATTTCAATAAACGTTAATTAAAGCACATATGCATTTGTACAATATCTGACATCTACAAATTTACACAAATAAAAAAAAAAAAATTAACATTGACCTGCAAACAGAAATTATATTTTGCTAATTAATATGGTTTATTTTTTTAAATTATTTTATAGTTTTTAATTTAAATTGATTTTTAATTAAATTAAAAAATAATTATATCGAATAATTTATTATATTTACATATTGTACTCATTTATTACTTATTAATGATAAATTTAAAAAAAATAGAATTTAGCATTTTTTAGCACATTTAAAAAATTGCTTATTTGTTTAACCCTTCTGTCTGTCCGTCTGTTTATAAAACTTCTCCAATGTTTAAAATAGAACAATGAAATTTTAATGATGGATAGGTCTATTAAAAAAATTAATATTGTAGCACCACTTTTTTTATGTAACCCCACATATTTAAGGGGATTACGCTACATCCCCGTAAAGTGAAAAAGCCTATACACACTATATACAAATTTGAAATAGCCATTTTTTTCTAATTTGTATATCTGATACTTAATATTTTTTTTCCGTCAAAAAATGACAAACGACAGGTTATTTATTGTTACCTTTATAAATCATTATATTTTATTTAGTTATGTATTTAAATTTACCTTTATATGGAAACATATTTTGCAAGATTTTGTTTCCTTCATATATTTGCAAAGCTTTTAGATAGAGCTTTGAATTTTTTTTAAAATTAAAGTCACAAATTAAAGCCTCAAGATTATGTTTACTTATGTTTTACCAACTTTTCATAATTCTGTAGGGTTTCCTTAAAATTTTCAAAAAGTTTTCGTTATTTTCCACAATTTTATCTTACAATATAAAATTTTCAGAAAATTTAATAATTTTGGTGCAAGTCACAGTATTCTAAACTGTTTTTTGTTGTTCTTTTCCAATGTACACCATTAAAAACTTTTGCTTTTATATTCGGCCAAAAAAATTTTTAAAAAAATGTGCCTATTAGTTTCACTCTGTCCGTCCGTCTGTCCGTCTGTTTACAAAACTTCTACACCGTTAAAGATAGAGAAAAAAAAATTTAGCTATGGGTAGGTCTCATAAAAAATTTTGAGGAACAACATTTTCATGTAGCCCCATCCATCCACAACTTTTTCATGTAGCCCCAACAACTTTTTCAAGTAGCCTCAAATGAATATCAAAATTATATATAGTTTTTAAATTTACTATTTAAATTTACCGTTATATGAAAACCAAATTTTGCATGATTTTTCCACCTTTATAACTCCGGCACGCTTTGAGATAGGAACCTGAAATATTGAGACAAGAAAGAACTTTTAGAATTAGTATAAGTTTTCTCAGAAAATTTTTTGGTAGTACCCCCTCTTTTAGAGTTATTACGCCTCAAAAATTGAAAATTTGCTATATTTAGACACCTGTAAAAATTTTTCTTCGGCAAGACATGAAAATTAAAGGTTCAATAATATATTTTTACGTGTGTTAACGGTTTTTCTTAGTTATATAGGGTTCCGGACTTACAGCTCCTCAAAATTCCAGAAAAGTCCTATTTTCACGTTTTTCTTATTACATGAAATTTTCAAATTTTTGTGCAAGTCACAGTTCATGTCTTTTGGAAATGTGCCCTTTTAAAAACCGTTTGTTTACATTCTATCTTGTTTTTGAATAAAAAATTACTATAACTTCATAACTATAAGTAAAAATGATTTAAAGGACTTAATAAAATTTTAACATCTATTATGTTATTGTATTCATCATCATCAATTGAAGGTGGCAATAAATCACATATTATGGTATAGAAAATAATCACAAAAATAGTTGAGAAATATTAAATAATACTAAATGTACATACATATACATACATATATATATATATATATATATACATGTGTGTTATATAATATTATTTACTTATTTGAATATACAAAAGTTATACAATGTTTATGAATAAGTATGTATAAATTACAGAAAATAATATTAAAGTGAATTGAAGAGTATAGAAGTGATAAAATAGACAAAATGTCGTCTAAGAATTAAACAAAGGCAACACAAAAAAAAAAAAAAAATTACAAAATTATTAGGAAATTCTCTTAAGTAAAGAAATTGTTTTTGTCATTTTTTTGAATGATTCAATATTATTTTTGGTAAATTTGGAAAAGTTTTTTTTTTGTTTTTTTTTTTGTTTATGTAGCATAGAATTAACAGACGTTTCAATTTAAATAACGCATAAGAACTTTGAAAATTGTGGGAGTTATTATTGTATTCAGAATATATTGACAGAAATAAGTTTCATATTAAACATTATTCTTTTTATAGAAAGATTTAAAAATTTTTTATTCAGTTTTAAGAAAGTTAAAAAAATTATTATTCTGATCCGTTTATTATTGCCGTATGAACATAGTTCAAGGGTATAATAAATTTGTCATTACATTTGTGACACCTTAACGGAGACGAGTTAGATATAGACTCAAATGTATCAATCGGATCAGAATCGAATTCCGATACGATAAAGCCATGTACGTCTGTCCGCACAATAACTCAAAAAAATAGCTAGAATTCTGAAACTTTTACCACGTCATTTTATAAGTTTTACCAACAATTTTATAACTTAGTTTCGCTATATAAATCTGACAAGTTTGGCCCGCGGATTTGAGTAGTTGCCATACAACTTCTGCTCATGAAAATAATTCAGTGTCCATTGAAGCTAGGGAGCTGTAACTTGCAAATATGTCAAGTTACATGCTAACAATTTTTGTAAAATTTGGTGAGTTTAGAAAAGCAGAATCAATTAGTTGCCATACAACTTTGTTTTTTATATAAGGCTCATTGTAAGGCTCAATATGTATATATCCTCATTACTCGGTACTTAATAAAGACATCTGAAATTTGAAATTTTAAATCCTAGAAATCTGAAATTCTATACATCTGAAATTTAATTAATATATATATCCTTATTACTCGGTACCTAATAAAGACATCTGAAATTTGAAATTTTAAATCCTAATCTATTCTATACATATATCCTATACTCTACATCTGAAATTTTCTGAAAAAAATGGTTAGTCTAGCCTAACAGGTCCCGAAATTTTGTATGAAATGATCAAGTTTTATGAAAACAGTATTAAATATGTATTATATGTATTAAATTCATAAGGGAATCCTAGAGTTGACACAGTTTACTCTACGCTCTTCCTCGTTTTTAACTAAACTTATTTGATTTTCTCATATTTAAACCCATAAAAAACAAAATAAATTATAAAAACATTTAAATGCGAAAAAAAATATTTTTTTTTATTCTTTTAATATTAAATGATTATGTTGAATATAATTCAAATGATATAATTGACTAGATCCATTTTAATAAATAATAAAAAATATAATTTTTTTTTTATAACAATAAATACCGAACACGTTCGCATACTAAAATAAAATAAAAATGATTTTGACATGATGTTTATTAAAATTAAAAATTTTGAGTACGTAAACATGTTTACAAAATAAATAGCTACCACTTCTATAAAATATATATGTATATAAAAATGTTAATGTTTTTAAACCTTGTACTATAAATATGTTTAGTCAACATAAAAGGTATTAAAAATTTATAAAATTGTTTGTAATAAGCATTTGTATTTATACTAATTTAACTTTAAACCGTAGGTTACTTTGATCTATATTCTAAACTATTTGAATTTTTTTTAAATTTTTTTAAAAAATTATCGTTAGTTATGAGCGGGAAAATTTTTTAAATAAAAAAAGACAGAAAACTTTGTCATTTTATTTGAATAAAGGTGTTAAGTTAACATTTAACACTTTTATACAATTAAATTTTGGAAATTTTTTTTTAAGACATTTCATTTTGATGCTAAGGGCTTTTAACACCTTCTTATACTTTGGAGGAATATTAGATGTTGCACTTAGCTCCTTTAACTTCTGTCAAAAACTATTTAAAATCGTTAATATTGTCAAAAGAGGTTTTACAAAATATATAGTGGTACTATACGATTTCAATGGAACAAATATCTCGATTTTGAAAAAAAATGTTACTTAACACCTTTATCATCTCAGCCCTTCAAATGTAATTTTAAATTAAATATTGGATTAATTGTTCGAAAATTTAATGGAATATAAAATAAAGATTTTTTTTTTAACCTCTACTTTGTTTATACCTAACCAATTCATAAAATGTGAACCTTTTAACTAGTTAACATTTATATATGTATATATATTCAGTAAATCCTTTGGCAATTTGTTTAAAGACTTTTAATCAGAAACCTGTTGAAATCTGTCATTTAAGTTAGTCTACGCCTAAAGTAAAATGTTAATTGGTTTAAAACTTTACAGTGAGATTAGAAGAATTAAAACATTTCAACATGCAGTCTTTAGTGTTGCTTGTTTTGTGTTTCCTGATCAGTAAGTTTAAATGGTTGACTAATTCTGTTGAAGTATTTTTTTCAAATTGTAAATAATTTCTGATTGTTGTGTTGTGCACATATCAAGAAATCTTTATTATTGATTTAAGCATTTTAGTTTGAAACCATTCAATTATTTTTATGTTTCAAACACTATTTGTAAGTCAGAAGTTCAATTACATATGTCCAAATTGATTTCAGAATTCATTTGTAGATCAAAGCTTTATTTTGTAATGAGAGTTACCCAGTGCATATACTATTTAGTTTAATCCGAAGCTGTTTTTCTTTATTAAAAATGTGTGTACACTATGTTAGCTTTTGATTTAGGTGGAATCCAGAATTATTTAGCTGAATTTTGACAGCGGGACAGATTTCTTTTATTAATGTAAAATTGAAGTACAGTGATTTGGATTTATTACTTTATAAATAAAGATTTAAATAAAAAGAATAGGTTTCTCTGCAAAGTATATATATATGATTTTACAATATACAATTTTAAAATTATTTTAATTGTTTAAAATTTAATAAAACTCTTTAAAGGTTCTTAAAATAAATTTATTTATTGTTTTTAATGGTTAAATTTGAGATTTTATACTTGAACTGTAAGTTGTACAATATATGCATTCATTTTATTTTAAAATTAAGTATCAATTTTGAAAATGGCGTCAATTTCCTACTTTCTAAATACCATGGAGTCATGGTTTCAAATGGACGTTAAATATACCGGATTAAGTACAGCTTTCGATATTTTGCCACATAGTGTTATTTCATAAATTTTGTTTTTTCATCCATTTTTTTTAAAGTGATTAGTAAATATAAGATATAAAGTAAAATTTAAACACGTAATTTCAGATTAATTTTGTCTAATTCTACAGTATCTCAAGGTAGTTCATTTGACTCGCTTATATTTATTCTATCGATAGATGATGTTGCATACAATTATTAAACATTGTGAATTAATTATTTATACACTGATGATATGAGATTTAGAGATTTTATTTAGAACTATTAAATCTTTACACGATACTACACTTCTTCAAGTAGATTTAAATTCCTTTTGGGTTTGGCGCATATAAAATAATTGGAGCCTATAGTTCATTTGCTTATACTCCCATTCGCTCCAGTTATTATTTTAATGAAAAATTAATCACTTATTGCTTTTCATTTAATGAGTTAGGAATTGTTTTTGATTACAAATTAACATTTATATATAGAACATATAAATGCCATCATTCATAAAGCCAATTCTATGTTAGACTTGATAAAAAGATGGTCTATATATTTAATGATCCATATATTTATTAATTACTTTTATTTTCTTTAGTTCGCTTAAATCTAAAATATGCTAGTTGTGTTTGACGGTCTATATAATATAATTTACACATTGACAGAATTGAAAGAATTCCAAAAAAATTTTTTTATTGGCTGCTTTACGTAAACTTCATTGGTTTCAACCATTTCGCCTGTTTAGATCAACTTAAATTATTTAACTTAAAATCAATTAAGTATATTTAGAAGGGTGGAGGCTGATTTCATTATACATATAGGGAAATATATTATACATATACATAAGAGGGAAAAAATTTTTTATAGAACCAATTATAAAAAAAAATTAACCCATTAGTTTAATGCTTCGGTTCGTTAATTGTCATAGAAATTAATTTAGGTTTTAATAAAGTGCAAATAATCATGATTTTAGCCTCTCAGTTTTAATTTAAACTCCGCCGTAGCCAGTCCTAAGCCCGGTTACGGTGGAGAAAGAAGAATGGAAGAATATTTACAATCTAAATGATCACCATACAGCGGTGTCTCAAGAAGTAGACAAAATTGGTATATAATGCAGTTGAACTCGTAATATAATTAATTGGCTTAGGGTTAACAGCCTTATTCAGTAAAAAATATTGATACGAAATTTAAAGTAGGTTCAGATTCGATAATGTACTTTTTATTACAAATTTTTATTACTAATATCACATTTCGTAGTCAATTTGGTAGAGTACAGGCTAAATTAAATAATCAGATTTTATAATAATTTTTTGATTAATTTTCTTATTTAGCATAGGTAATTTTTTAATATTAATTTTTTATTTTATTTTTTATTGTAAATTTAACGTTGTAAATATATGTATTAAAGATAAATTAATAAATAAATATTCACAAATAAGTAATTTATCTAATTAAAAGGTGTGACTTTTATTTAAAAAATGTTTGCATATATTTTTTAATTAACTGTATCTGATATCTTTTTAGTTTTTTCCAGAACTAAAACTTGTTAACTAATAAATTATATATATTTTATTTTTATTTAGTTTAAACAATAAATGTTTTATTCATTACTATGATTTAATTGAAAAGACTTAAATAAAGTAATGGCTACCTTATTATAATAAAATATTATAAAAAAGGCATAAGGCAATAATATATAAAATAATAATAGAGAAAATTTTATGTCGCCTAAAAGTATGTATTTTTTTTTTCTAATTATTTTTATTCTTACTTAGAATATCGCGCTCATTCCGGTTCAGAGATTTCGTTTTTTATTTGTATTTCCCAACACATAAACAATTTTTAATTAAAAAAAAAATTTATAATATCAAAATTATTGTAGAAATAACTCATAAATTTAAAGATGTGTATATAAATATACTTATATGTAAGTATATATCAATATATATCTAAAAATTCAAATATAAAGTAAATTTTTTCTTCCAAACTTCCTGTACTTTCAATGAATTTTCTTACAAGTAAAATAAAATCATTATACTTAGATTATATTCGTCTGGATGTCTAGCCAAATTTAAAATTATTGGAAGATCTCCAACGAAAAATTCTACTTTATTTAAAAGATTGAATTACAAAAAAAAAAGATAAAACATAAAAAAAAACATAAATTTCTATTTCTTTAAAAGTTTAAATAAAATAATAAAAATATGTACGTAAAAATTAAAAAGGAACATGAAAATTGTTAAATAATTTTTTTTTTTTGACTTTAAATAATTGAAAACAAAAAAAGAAATAACAAATTAAACTGAATTTTTCAAATAAAAAATTGAAAAGTTATGTATTAGTTATATTAATGCCGTTACAATTGAAAAATAGTAACCCTTCTGGAGCAACTCGTAGATATCCAGAAACACTGTACTTACAATATTCAGGTCTAAAATCTATTCTACTATATGTTAGCACAAATTAGCTTGCTAGCATATAAGAGAATAGATTCCATTTTCTTGTGGGATGTAAAAAGTAAGGAACCAAATAAGAAGTAAATAAAGCATGGAAAATTAAGGTGGATATAGTGGTACATTTTTATAAATCAGTCAGAAAACATAGCGAAAATAGTTCTAGAGTGGTGACTAAAAGGTATCAGAAGATGCGGTCGACCGAACAACGACTAGACACGAACATATTTCCTGAAATTTAATAATATTAGGGGGAAAATGACAAAACAATAGCTACAAATATCTAGTTGATCCCACGAAGAGTAAGGATAAAACAAGCCGCGGTAATTGAGAGAATATGGGTTCAAATCTTTTGTAGATAGCAAACATTTTTAAATGGTCATAAATTCGAACTTTAAGCATTTTGTTCTAATATTTTTATTAATTTTTTACATTTAAGCTTCCTTTACATTTAACTGGCTTGAAAATTAAGCAAAGCTAAACAAAATTCTAAACATGATTTTGTCTAATATTTCGAATAGATAAACAAAATCACTTTAATAATCTCTTAGTTGTTATTATAGTTGTTTTTTATTTTTTTTTATTTTATAATTTAATATTTATTATCAATTTTCTTCTTTTTTTTATAATTTATTTTAATACAAAAATCAAATATTTAATATCCTATATTTAAAATTAACATCAAACAAATTACATTTTTTTAATTGAATGCTTTCAAAATGCTTTTATTTGGTAAATTAGTCTTATTTGGTATAAGTAAAGCTTATAATGCTATTTTAATAAAATATAAAAGTATACAATTAAAAAATTTTATTGATCGAATGACGTTTTAAAAACACAAAAAATACCAAAATAACTCAATATTCTAAAAATTTGATGATTTTTGAACATATATATATGTATATATACATATAAAAACATTTTTAGGACTACAAAAAATAAATGCTTACTGATATTAGCATTCCTAATGATTTCAATGATTTCACTTAAATTTTTTTTTATTTTTTATTTTGCGTTCATTAAAAAACCCTAATTCGACATTTAGTAAAAATATATCCTTATTTAAATACAGTTATGGACAATTAATTTAAGGCAATTTCTCGAAAAACAAAAATATACAATAGAACTTTTTTATGATATATCGTAGTCTTCATCGATTGAATTCCTATAATGCTCAAATGCCCTAATTTCAGCTTATAAAATGATGAATTCGACATCATTAAAACTGTTAAGGAAAAACTTAAAATTAAATTAAAACTTAAGAAAAAACTTAAAGCCTCATTATTCTAAAAATCTAGGGAAATAGATCCCCTTCCGCCACCCAAACGGCCTTTTTTGATAGTTTTGGTCCAAAAATACACCCAATAAATTTTCAAAACCAAAAGAGAATCATTTTGTGTATGACAAAAATGTTAAAATGATCAAAATTGATTAAATTTCTATTTATTATTTATATTCTATTTAATATTTTATTATATTACAAAAAAAAATGTTCGTTTTTAATTAATTGGCATTGACTGTAAATATAGTATATGATATATATTTACAGTACCAGCATGAAATTGAATAAAGTTACAATCAGTGTATCAAAATCAATAAAGTACTATAGAAAACCCTACTTAAAATATACTTGATTATATATTTAACGTAAATATATGTATTATGAAGGTACTAAATTTTTAATTCGTTGAGGTATTCAAGCGTCAAATGATGATTTTAATGAACAAACACCAACAAAAAATAAAAAAAATATGTGTAGAAAATAGCTTAAAAATTTAAGGACGAAAAGAAAAAGGAGCAACAATATAAAGATAAAATTTCACGCATTTATTTTTAAAAAAGTTTTATTTTATACAAATAAAATAATGTATATAATTTATATATGTATATAATGTATCTAATATTAGAAGGAATGAACATAACTTGGTTAATATTCTTTATACATATAAATCCATATACTTGTAATATATAGAGATTTTATTTTATTTTTTTAAAACAAGGCTAAAATCAACATTGAGTATATTAAAAGTAACATTAAAAATAAATGTATTAAATATTTGAATTAAATACTTCTAAGGTTATTTCAAAAACAAAATTGAAACTAATATCCATTGTTTTGCATTATAGAATCTGATTTCCATTTTAAATTCATGCAGTTGTAAAAATATTACAATTGCCAAAAAATGACAGAAAATTAAAAAAAAAAAAAAAACAACAGAGATAAATTGATTTAATTAAATTTAAATCAGAAATAATTTTAAATATTTAAACTTAGTTAATTCTTAATCTAAGTACTCAGGGGGGGACTAAAATTTTCTATCAAATATGTTTACAAGTGAGTTTAAACTCTCTACAGAAAATTTGCTCTACGTAAACTTTTGTGCACAAATTTTTCGTGAAGCTGTAGATTATCCTGTAGCAACGGTTTACACGATTAACGTATTTTTTTATTTATAGGCAAATATAATTAATTACTTACACAAAAATATATACATACATACTTTCAATAACAATATAATATTAAAATCTGAATAAATTACATGAAAATCTACGGTAGAGTCTCTACAAATCTATAATAGCTTCATCGTACAAAATTTTTTTCACACTTACACGGTAAAGAAATGTTTAACAAAAAATCTTTAGAAGAATCAATGAAGGTATTATGATAGAGCTCTAACGAGGGTTTACGATTGTTTACGAGTGTTTAATATAAATCGCTTCCTGAAATTTTTGTCTTAACTCTAACATTTTTGCTCTTCCGTGTTTATTTAGTTTAATAATATAATTTTTCGGAGGCATGAAATAAGACCCTGTGCAATAAAATCCTCGGGGTGTTATTCTTATTCAATGCGAAATAACAACTCTGGGTCTTATTTCTCATATGTAATAACACCGTAAGATTTAAGAAATAAGAGCCCGGGGTGTTATTTTTCTTTCAATTTACCTTTTGACATTTTGAAGGTGTTAATTTTAATATTTTGTGGTCTTATTTCTCAATTACATGTGTAATAAAATTCACTTTTGTAATACTAAAACATGAAAAATATTCAAAAATAATAACTTTATAATAAATGAATAAACAACATTCAGAAAGATTACCAAACTAAAAAAAACTAAAATAAACTGAATAATAATATCTCACCCCGCGGTATTATTTCGCGGGACCCTATTTCATGGCGCCTAATTTTTCTTTTTTAGTAAGTCATATTTCAAAACTAAAATTCTTTTGAAAAATTAAAATTAATATTTTCTTGTTTTCCCCATCTTAAAAATATTCTATTTTTATTTTCAAAATTAATACCAAAACAAAAAACAAAAATATCATAAACGTTTAAAATGGTTCCTTAATACCCTGATTCAATTCTTTTTGAAAATAAGTATGAAAAGAAAATTTAATTTTCATGTTTAAATTTCCACCAAAAAAAGACAAAAAAAAAAAATGAAAGATATAATGTTATATGAAATGAAGCTTAAATTAAATTCTTAATAGTACTAACAACAGAAGACAAACAAACAAAAAGTTTTAGAATAAAAATTTCTATATCTTTCCCAAAATGTTATGATATCTCTTTATGGTATGAGATATGGTATCTATATATATATAGATATAAAAGCAATGAAAGAGATATCATCACATTTTATATACATATATATATAAGTACATATACACCGCAATAAGATTTTATAACTTCTTCTTAACTCCTGTTCTATAAAATTGTCTATAAAAAAAAAAAAAAATTGTTTATTTTTATATTTAATAGGATCACTATAAAAATACAAAAATAAAAAATAAATATATACATTATTATATAAAAATTTGTTCCTTTTTTTTATGATTCTACTTTATAAAAAGGACACTTTTTTTTATTGTCTTATATTTGGAATATATTTGGTTTTTCATATCAAAAAAGAAACTAAAATTTCTAGTACAGATGTTGATAACTTTTTTAATATGAACGGCCAATATACTTTTAATATACAGGGTGATTTGTAATACATGTAAAATGTATTTTAATTTAAATAAATTAAGAGAATTTTTTTTTTTTTTATAAAATTCTTCTCTTTGTGCAATTTTTATTTTTACTTTTGATAATTGTTATAACATTTTTCTTCTTTTCCTTCAATACGTTCCGAATGTTTCACAATTTTGTAAGAATATTTAAATTAAATATATTAAATATTTTTCTTATGATTTAGCACAAAAGTTTTGTCAATCTAAAAATCTGTAGTTTGTCAAGTCAATCTGTAGTTTATCAAACCCTGTCTTATATATAGTTTTTATATATAGTTTATATATAGTTTATCAAACCCTGTCTTATATATAGTCTCTAATATCTTAATGGTTGATAGTTTTGCAATTTTATAATCTCTGGAGAAAATATTAAAAAATAAAATTGAATAAAAAACAAAAAACTTTCATAGTTTTTTTTTTTCTGTGTTTTATAAAAAAAAAAAACACAAAAAAAAAAATCAATATCCTATTTGAATTTTTCATAGATATATGTATGTGTACATATCCTGTTGTAAAGAATTTACTTCTACATATTATATTTCAGTGTTATATTACTTCCTTTATAATATTTACATATAACAAGCCATTTTTTCTTTAATTATTATTTTTTTTTTTTTTGTTTTTGTGCGTGTGTGTATTTTTTTAAGATTTTTTTTTTTAGTGATTAGAAATTCAAATAGTAGCTGAATTCAAATTAATAATTATAATGTCATTGAAACTGACATATATTTTGGGATATGGACATAAATAGAATGAAATCAACTTTTTAAAATGAATTTTTTAATTAATTATTGAAACAAAAGAATTTTATTTTAGAAACTGTTAAATATTGATTTTTTTTTTGATACTAATATAGAATTAAAATACTAACTATTGTGTTAGTATAAAGTATTTATAAGCTGCAATATTATAAAATGGAAAAACAAAATCATATAAATACAATATAAAATTCAGAATCAACGGTACTGATGATATTAGAATTATCGTTCGGAATCATTAGATGGTGATAAAAGTTTACTTGTGGAAGGAATAGTTATCAAAACGATTTCATCATATTCATTCATCATATATGAAACATGAACAATACAGTGAAGCTTTATGATCGCTGACATTCAAAATAGAATAATCCATATCAGTCTGTATCAGAAATAAATTACAAATGTTAACATTTTCGATACATAAGATATATTATTCCTATTATGTTGGTTGTATCATTCTTCAAAGAGTCATTTTACCACATTTTAAAAAATAAAATCTGAAAAATTTGATTCACACTGCCAGTCCGTCTAATTACAAAACTTCTACACCATTTAAAAAAGAACAATGCAACTATAACTATGAATAGGTAAAATGCATAAAACGCTTAAAAATGTTGATGATGCTGTAGAAGAACTTTTTTATGTAGTCCCGCTGTTTACAAAGCTACATCCCTTCAAATTTTGCAAAAGCCTTATTTTGAAAAGTGTATATTTCCAGTTCTAATTAATATTTTTTGATTCTGAAAACACCCAACGACATGATTTTTTTCTACTTTTATAAGTTAATAATCAAAATTATAAATTTTTTTTTGCAATTTATTATGTACATTTACCGTTATGTGAACACAAAATTTGTGGAAAATTTTCCTTCTTTTATAGTTCCGGCACACTTTTAATTAGAACTTTGTAATTTTGAAAGAAGAAAAATCTTTAGAATCTTTATAAGTTATTATAAATTGTTTGTATTATCTTTTGAAAAATGTGCGTTTTTCAAAAAGTTAATTTTCATTCTGCCTTGTTTAATTTGTTAACTGTTAACTGTTAATTTGTTTATTGTTAAGTTACTTCGGATAAGTGGTTATATCTTTTAAGGTAGGGATTCCCCAGATTTTAAGTCTGACTCTAGTTAGGGCCGTTTATTCATAGAATAATTAATGGAAAATATCTTTTATCCTTTCCTCTTTTCAGTGTGTTGTAAATCATACCCATTCTAGACGCATTGGCTCCTATTGGCAACTACCCATAATTATCACAACGGCTCTAATAGTATTTACACGAGTGTTAGGAACTCTTTCGTTCTTTCTACCTTACATATTTCTTGATGTTTTGCTTTTACTCAGATTACCCCTATTATAGATTTTGCAATTAAAAAAAAGTATGAGAAACTGTGTATCTTTTCACAGATTTCAGAGGAGTATGTATTATGATGTGTGTTTCAGAGTCCTGATTGACCTTCTGTCTATAGTGATCTGTTTTGAAAAAAAAAAGAAATATATATATATATATATGTATAAGAAAATTCTAATATAAGCTATCAGTCATATCTATTGAAGTTTTTTTACTTCATTTACTAACCTCAAGTTCTATACATCATGTTCTACACTCTTTGAACATTTAGTTTAAGCTCTTCTTTTACAAATTTCGAACTATATTCGTATTAATGCCAAAACAAGAAAATGAATATTTTAAAGAACAGTTTAAACAATTCTTAGAGAAAATTAGAAATAATGTATGAAATATATTACACAGGTAGGTATACTTAGGTTTATAGATACATCATATTATATATGTACTACATATGTTATATATCTAACTAAAATAGGATAATATTATCTACAAAAAAAAAAATATAATGATATAAAATGTAAATATAAATTGCAAAATTAAAATGTAAAGTAAATGAAATGTAATGTGTAAATATAATATGGAAATCTATTTGATGATAATATAACTAAAATGAAAGGAATAGAGTTGGACGAGTCCTTTTCTATACCTATATTGTTTATTTCCTTTATGCAAATGAATTTCTTTTTTTTTTTTTGGTTTTTTTTTTCTTAGAAAATAAAACTTAAAATCTTATTTTTAAACTTTTCGAAGATTTAAAAAAAAAATAAACTAAATTAAATATATACATATTTTTTTTTCAATCAAATTGTATAAAGTATCATAAAATGAATGTTGAATAGTTTATGTTATTGATCTGAAACTTTTGAATATTATTATTTATTTGTTTTTATTTATATATAAATGCTTTAGTAAAATGTTATATATAAAATGTATATATATATAATATATATGAAAAAAAAAAATTTTTTTTTTCCTAAATATATTATTACTTAGCTACAAATATTATATATATAAATTTTTTGTACATATTACAAATATATTATATACATAATATATTAAAAAAATTACTTTGCATTTTTTCAAATGATTTCGGAAATAATTATATGATTGCTATAAGATATGAAAGTATAATATTTTATTAACAAATAAAATTCAGGGAAAAATAAAATTTAATTATAAATAATTATCTTTTTTTTAAATATACCTTAACGTTTAATGTAAACGTTATATACGTTGTGATAACAATTTTATCATTATATAAATGTTAATTGATATTTATTTGATAATTTTATTTTAACTTTTTTTTTTAATAGGCACTTTTACTTTTGAATATAAGTACTAATAAAATAATTTGTAAATTTTTCCGTGACTTTCAATTTTTATTTAACTTATGACACTGTCTTCCGATGTTTTTGCTTGAGCTTGAAAGAATACTTTTATTAAACTTATATTCATTTAGTTTAAAAATGTTTTAGTTACTCCGAACTGAGCTTTGCATGGCTAATTAAAAACACGGTTAATAGAGCTTGTTTTTTTAGTGCATTACCCTTTCAAAGTATGTATACTGATTATACTCGTATGAATATATGCTCAAAGATATATAATCAATTTTCCATCGTTTATTACACCTTAAAGAAGTCGAGCTATACATACAGACTCAAGTGTATGAATCGGATCAGAATCGAATTCTGAGACGATCAAGTCATGTACACCTGCCTGTTCGTCCTTCCGTACGATAACTCAAAAAATAAAGGAGCTAGGATTCCGAAATTATTACAATGTCACTTTTGAAAAATTTCGCTATTTAAATCCAGCAAAATTCGGCCGGCGGGTTCAAGTAGCTACCACACAACTTCTTTTTTTTTATGTAAATAACTCATTGTCTATTTAAGCTAGGTTTCTGAAATTTTGTGATGTTAAGTTGCATGCCAATCATTTCTGTATAATTTTGTTGTACTGGTGCAACACGTTTAAGTAACTGCCATACAACATCTCTTTTTAAATGAAAATAACTCCGTGTCATACAACACCAAAATTTACATAAATATATCTCATTACTTAAAACATTTGAAATTTTGTAAAATATGATGAAATTGTATGAAAACATCATAATATATTATGTTGCTACGGGTATCCCAGAGTTGAAACCTATTCTATTGCATTTTCCCTCATTTTTTATATGATTTTTATTATGCATACATTTTCATTTTGCTATTTTGTATGCACTTATTAAAATATTTAAATTACACATTAATATATTACATACGTAAACTGATATCAATTAATACATGCATAGAGAGTGGGTATTTAATAGAAAATTAATTTTATTATTTTACTGACAGTTCAACATTTTTACATTTCATAATAAAATTAATTTTATATTAAAAGTTGTACCACATTAACTATTTTTCGGACACAACCACATTTTATTCGATGCAACAACGTTTTTTTCGGATACAATAACTATTTTTTTTTTTTGGATACACCCACTTTTTTTTCGAAAAAAAAGGCTTTCTTTCGTCTTTTTCGTATTCTATTATTAAAACAAACACTATTCATTAACTCTTTTAAAAAACACTAGTGAAGCATGGTTTTAAATAAAATAATATAATATTATGATAAATGTTTTGATATATAAATGAAAAAATTGAAAAATTATTTTTAATTGAATTAAAACTAATTAAAATGTTTTATTATAATATATATATATACTGGAAAATCCCCTGAAATTTCTAAGTGCATTGACATAAATGTTACACATTATGTTACACATTATCCCATCGTGTATGGGATAATGTGTAGAAAAAAGTTTTGTATTGGGGTTAAATTTTAAAAGATAGGGGATAAAAAATAATTTAACCTATGATATATCAAATTAAAGCTTAGTGAAGGGGCTGTTTGAAGTTTTAAACAACCTAAAAAAAAATTTCATATTAAGTTACTAGCAAAATGATATTTTTTATAAGATTTAAATGAATATATTTAGAGAAATTCCTATTTTATGCTTTTAAAAACATTTTTCAAAATGCTTTAATCTTATTTGTAACATAAGTTATGGCCATTTTAATCAAAACAAAAATTTTTTTATCAAATATCTCTTAACGCTCCACAGCTTCAAAACGATTAGACGCATAATGTATCCCCTATACAAAACTTTTGTCTACACATTACACTTACTTACAAATCACCCTATATATGTGTTACTGTCAAAATTTTAAAAAATCGAAATTTATTATTTCTTTTTCTTACATATAAAAACACTTTACCTTACTAAAATTATTTAGGATTAAATTAATCTAACCTAACATAATCTTTCTTAACTTATCCTATACTTTACAAATTGTTTATTCCAATTTATTATGTACCTCACCAATAATTAATTACCAATACTTTTTGTTTATTGATTTGTTTATATCAGTTACAGGCATATCGTATTCCAAATTAACTACTTTCATGTCGCTGGAAAATTTTTTTTTATAATGTAGAGTTGGATGGAGTTTTTTTCTTCAGAAAAAAAAAAAAAGTTGAATGAAAAAAATTTGCGAAAAATATATCGAAAAAGAAAAATGTGGAAAATAATTTAATTATGTTCAAACATATGCCATGTGCCAGAAAAATAGAACAGAACCAAATTTTTACATATAATTTTTCTTTACTTATCGATGACAAAATTTATTTTTCAAATTTTTTGGAAATGAATTTAAAATTAATTTTAAATTTCACATAAAAAATTTTTGTTAATACAAAATCTTCACTACTTTCTTTCGAATTTAGAAAGTTTTTCTATTAAACTTGCACTAATATTGTGTGATATGGTTATATCATGTAGAATTGGTTACCGACACCTAAGTTAATTATTTATTTATTTTATATTATTATTTATTTTAAGCTTAACCAATCGGTCACTGAGGTTTAATATTACAAATCGCATAGGATATTGTAATATTACAAAGCCATCGGCTACTAAGGCCGAAACTTAATTTTTTAAAAATATATAATGAAAAAATTGCATACTTTCAGGATCGTTTATAAATAAAATGAGGAGGAAACTTTAAAATCTTTTTAATATACTTTGATAATATAAAATTGACTCTATTAATTTTTAAAATTATATTACATATTGTACGAAATTAAAACAAATAACAAAAATATTTATTTATTTATATTTATACAAATTAATTTAACAAAAGAACAAATTTGATATTATAAGCTATTATATGACCTTCGTTGTTAAAGCCATTACATATGTCCTAAATTTAAAAATAAAAAAAAAAAAAAAAAAAAAATTGTATTAATTTACGTATATTTAATTGAATAATTAAAAATAAACTAAAATATTTAATTAAATAAAATAATAATTATCTGCTGCATTATTTTTCAAAACAAATATTTACTTATATTGGATTTTAAGAACCTTAATAGATTTCAATTTTTAATCCTTAATATAATATATTAAAATGTAAATACATAAAAATAAAATTTGATTATAATAATATAAAATTATGAGAAAATTTAATTTTTAAATGAACTATTATAATATACATATAAAAATTTTATAATTAATATTAATTCAATAAATAACATCCTATGTATATATAGAATTTTTTGTTGAATAAATACTTTATCGAAGTAATAAAGGACAAAGTAATTATATTAAAATGTATATATACATATGTATTCATATATGGTATATAGATGTTATATTAATATTATTTATATTAAATGTAAGAGTGAAAAAAAAAGTATATAATATTTTTCAAATTAATTAATATCGAGAGAAAATTAAATTTTTTAGTAATAATATTACATTGAATTATAAATATTTATTTTATCTTGAAATTATCACATTTTACTACCAAAATGTTCATATAAGTAAGTAACATATTACATTAACATATAACATATAATATTAAGTTAATTACTTTATCTGTATAGTTACGATTTTTTTTAAGGATAATCTACGAAATTCATTAAATTTATTTTTTTTTTCAAAGAAAGAAAATTAAATGGTATTGGGGTCTTGGTGGTGGCCTAGTGAATAAGCACGTGGGTAATTATTAATCGAGGAATTGCGGGTTGAAATCTTGCACAGGTAGCAAGTTTTATTAATTGAAAACAAATCAGCCCTTGCTACCAAAATATATTGTAAATATATAATATAAACAAAGTAAAAATTTATAAATTAATAATAGTATTCGACCTATAATGGCCATCAGCTACTAATTTTTTTTTTTTTTTTGCCACATAAATGT
Source organism: Poecilobothrus nobilitatus (assembly GCA_947095535.1). Lineage (NCBI taxonomy): Eukaryota > Metazoa > Arthropoda > Insecta > Diptera > Dolichopodidae > Poecilobothrus > Poecilobothrus nobilitatus. Next base: position 63,982,397 of record OX352773.1, read on the forward strand.
AACAAGGAAATTACACTGTCTTTACTTTTCAGGCGTGGCTGTAAATGTCGTACTTTTATGATGTGTGCGGGTACGACATGTACAGCCAACCCACACTTCCTCGGTATTTACAGCGTATATTATACGCTTTTTCACACTAGGCGACCAACCCCTCTCGGCTACTAAGTTTTATAATATTGCAATATCACATGCGTTTTGTAACATTAATATAAATAAATAAATATGGTATTAAGTATATTGGAAATATATGAAAATGAAGATTATTTTGAAGGATTTAAGTTAAGAGTTAAGAATTTAACAGGTTTGAGGTTGAATTAAGAACTTGTCGACCTCAAATTAAGGCAAGATTTTAATATTCTAGTCACTAGTATATAGTTCGGATTGTTTAATCACTACTCTAATTGTGGATGGTTTTTATATTAGAACAACAAGTTTAGTATAAAATGAAAAAATTGAAAATGTATAGTTAAATTCAATTTGTATCAAAATGGATATGCAAGGACTAAAACGATAAATTTGATTTCATTGTAAAAAATTTATATTTTTAGTAAGTGGAATTATTACACATTGTTAGTTTATACGATTGAACTTTGCATGTATAATTTTAGGTTTTTATTTGTGGCTTAAAATATTGATTATGCACAATTTTATTGGGATTGTGTCAATTTAAAAATTCGGCATACATTATGCTACGGGGTATATCGCATTTTTAGAAAATTCCAACATGTGTCGCTATTAAAATTCGGCATACATTATGCTACGAGGTATATTGCATCTTTTGAAAATTCCAACTAAAAAAAAAAGGATATTTGGGATTATATCAAAATTCTGAATTAAATTTTTATAATTCTGATTACGAAATTTGGATTTTTTCTTAAAATTTTTTTTTTTTTAGTGATTTGTATTTTAGGATTTGTATTTTAGGATTTGTTTTTGAAATATTTATGTATACATAATAATTAGAATGGGTTATACAATTAATTACCAAATAAGGATTGTAATAACTTTTTGAGCGGCTGTTTAATTTTTTTTTAATGGTTTTGAAATGTGCACGGGGAAAAGGTAATTACGAAAGATTTTAATATAGGCTACCAAATTAGAACTTGAAATTTGTACACTTCTTCCAGAATAATGTAACTCAAAATTTTGTAAACTCCAAATTGCATAGTTCGAATTTTGTAATGCAGATTTTATTTTAAATTTATTAAAAAATTTGTTATACAGAGTTTTGTACCCAACCCAATTTTATCAAATTAACATTTAAAAATGATTCAATTTAACATATGTAATTATTATTATATATAATCAGAAAATGTTAATTTATTTTTAATTTTATAAAAAAATAAAATAAAATGAGTAAATCTAAATTAATTTTGTGCAGTGGTACTATATAATTATATAAAATTAATACAAGGACTATTAATTTATTCAATTAATGAAAAAAAAAAAGAATGTTGATATAAAGTGTACCTTTTTTAAATTAAAAAAATATTTTTTTTCAACATATTTTTTTCCTTTGAAATGTATTCGTTAGTTGCTTTGTTCGTTGGTTTACATGGCTATTGTGTAGAACTCTATCAGGAGAACACAATTATCATAGGCAAGATGCGGTTTTGATACCATATTTTTGGTTGTCAATTATGTTTTATAATCAGCTCCCTTAAAGTTCAGAAATAAAATAAGTTCTCTAATTTTACTTTCGGATAATTGGTTTATGTCTGATACATATCTAATAAATTCTAATTGCATGTGTATACTTAGAAAAGCGTAACAAGTAATAACTAATAATTGTAGAAATAATACAAAACAAGTAATTGTTCGAAGATCCTTAAAAATCCTTAAATTAATGAAGGAAATTTTTTATAATTTTCTGTACATTTTTAATAAGAAGAAAATCTATTATTTATTCGTAATATTGAAATTTTTGTTAATGATATTGACATTTATGAATATGATGTATTTAAAAAATGAATGTTAATTACTTTTATGTGCAATAACTTTCAAAAAATATTTAATTTGATCGTAAATAGCAATTTGTAATCATTGAAATGATATGATTACAAAGTGATATATGGAAACATTTACTATAATTTAACTTTGAACGTCATCAAAATTAAATCAAGTAAAAGTAGTAATTTTTTGTACACAAAATATAACATTTAGATCGTCTTTTTATTAAAAAAGTATTTCTATAATATTTAGTATGTATTTATGTTTTATAAACTAATGTTCTTTTTCTCTCTATTTTCTTTTTTAACATCAATTTTACGATAACGACTAAAAAGACAACATAGTTTCTTTTTACATTGAAGTAAATGTATTTAAGAGTCAATATATCTTATAGAATAATATAGTAAATATATCTTAAGCCATACTATCAAGTAATAAAATAGTTACTTCTAAAAAAAAAAAAACACTTACTTTTTACTAAAACGAAACGAAAATTACATAAATTATTAGTTATTATCAAAGTAAAAATGAAAATTTGATGAAAATATATGTATATTAAATTAAGAAGCAAGAAAACAAACGAAAAGAAATAATTTAATTCATAACTAAAACAAGGCAGAATATAAAACTAAAGGTTTTTAAAGGCGCACATTTGCAAAAAAAAAACAACAATAAAAACAGTTTAGAATATTGTAATATGCATCAAAATTTGTAAATTTTCTTAGTGTTTTATATGTAAGGAAAAAAAACACTTTCTTCAAGTTTAAAGAAATCTTATATACATAAGAAACACTGTTAAAACATTTAAAATTTTAATGCTAAAGCTTTAATTTTCACGTTTTACTTTGAAAAAATTAGTTGAGGTGCCTAAGTGACAGTTGTCTAAAAAAAAATAAGTCTCTTCAAAAGCTGGTAGTACAAAAAAATGTCCTGAGAAAGATATTTTTCTTCTCTCAGAATTTTAATATTCTATCTAAAAGCGTTACGGACATAACGTGAAATTTAAATACACAAAATTGTGTTATTTTGATATTTAAGGGATTTTTAAAACTTTTAGGCACTGTAGCTCGGTAATAGATACATAAAAAAGTTATTCAACAATATTAATTTTTTAAAATTTCTATACATAGTTAAAATTTGATTGTTCTGTCTTAAACGGTGTTGATATTTTGTAAACAGACGAACGAACAGACTGATATTGAAAAGCAAATTTTTCATTTTTTTTTTCGAAAAATGTACTAAAAACGGGCAGAATTAATAAAATTAGTCATATAAAAAATTTACGATTAAAGATAATTCAAAAAAAAATTCTAAAAAATTGTCGATAATAAATTATATAGGTACTTTGTATATTTCGTCAAATTTTCAAAGAAAAAGTAATAAACCAACACGATATTCATATTGTTGTTAAATTTGATAAACAAAAAGTATAATCATCATAAACAAAAAATATAATGGAATATAAAACAATTAAAAATTTTAATTTGTGGTTAGGAAAACCATTCAAAATTTGACAAATTTGATCAAAGCAAAAACTTGAATAGAAACTATTTCAAAAGACGATAGAACTAGATTAAAATCTTGATCTGATCTTGTTGTAAATATTTATTGAAAAAATAATACAAAAAATTTAGATTAAGTAAAAATTTGAGTAATAAGTGATTAAAGAAAACTTTAAAAAGTTTAAAATCAATTCGATCTTTATTTATCAAGTTTTTTATGAATTTTGTCAACTTTAAAAATTTTAAATTTTGTTTCTATATTGTTTTTTTAGTAACCCTAAATTTAAAAAACAAAAACCCAAAGGAACGGATAGGAAAAATGAAAATGGACAATATAAAAAAATTGTGTTTTTTTGTTAGAACAAAGAAAATAAAAATTTCGTTTATATACGTGGAATAATACTAAATTTGATGTGTATTTACTCTGTAGATGTACATGTAATTACACATCACACGCATCTGTGAAAGAAAAAAAACATAGTAATTAGTTAGAACCACCGAAAAATTAGTACAAATAAATGTTAGTTTATATAATGTAACGTACGTAGGTTAGGTTAAGTTAGGTTAAGGTGGCAGTCAAAAAGGCACACTTAGACCGTATTTGGTTCATTGTGAAGCCACATTGAAACTTTTTTTTATCCCACTCGTTAAAATCAATTTGAGCTTTTTGCAAAGTGAAGAATGCCCTTCACATTTTTAGCTGCTAGATCGCTAAGGTTGTTAAAGAGATATTCTCCCAAATGGGTGTTGCTTTTAGCCGACAAAGCTGGGCATGTGCAAAGGAAATGAAGAGTTGTTTCCTTCTCTTTTTCATCTTTGAATGCTCTACAATAGTCATTTGCGAATAGTCCAACATATAATATTTATATAACATTTATAACGTAACGTTTATTTAGTTAATAATGTACAATAAATACATATATTGTAAAAATTATGAAAGTAAGCACAATTATTCAAATCTTGGTCTACTTAAAAATCTATAAAAAAAAAGTTTCTTTTAAAAATATTACTATACCATCACATTCCAAATCTGTTAAAAAAAAAAAGTTTGAAAAATATATTATGAAAATTTAACAATACCCAAGACCTTAACTTCAATTTTCTGTCAAGGACATTAATTTTTTTTTTTTGTTTTTCTTTCTTTACTTCATTTTTACTTTTTATATTTTTTCTTTAACAATTGGAACAATAATGTCGCTCTTTAACTTTAATAACACACAGAGAACAAAAAATGAAGAAAACTAAAATTAAAAAAAATTAAAAAAAAAAAAAACTTTTTTCTAAAGTACCTCAAAAACAAAGAACAAATAATATAATTCCTATACGATACACACACATGTGAGTATGTTTGTCTCAGTTATTTATTAATGTTCATAAGTATATAAAAAGAAAATAATAAGACAGATTCTAAAAACCTGTTATATAAAATGTATTCATTTAATTCAAGAACAATTATGAAGTACATATTATATATCTATATAAAATATATGTATATATTTATATAGTTATCATATTTCTTTTTTTTTTTTTTGTACATAATAGCGTATTATTTTTTTTACTATGTATATATATGTATATATATATTAAACAAAGATACGAATTTTTAACACCAGTATATTTTAGTTAAATTATTTTTAAAAAGAACTCTTAAAAAAAATTGTTTTATTTTTCTTTTTTTTTTTTATGTACTATATAACATTATATAGGTGTAAATTTTCATAATAATATGTATATATACCACTTTAATAATTTATAATTATAAAAATTCACTCACTAACAAAAATATATAGATGAAAATTGTTATAGGAAATGATTTTTCAAACCATATATGTATATGTATACGTATGTTTCAACCTTCAGTTAATTTTTGAAGATATTCTCAGGTATAGCAGGTGCTCTAACTTAAAAACTTTTTTTTTGAAAAGTTGTAACTAAGTTGTTTATGTATTTACCATTACCATTACTTTAATTGTAGGTATGGTTCAAATCATTGAGTGACAATCATTGAAATCGAAAAAATTTATTAGTATATCTTTGAAAGATTACGAAATTTCTTAGAAATACAAAAAAAAACTTAACAGTAAATTTCTTTGATTTAAAAATTATGATTAACAAAATTAAACGTTAGTTTTTCTTTATAATATATAGGATTTCAGTTCTTAAAAAATGACACATCCATTTAAAATTTTATATACATAATAGGATACATTTCAGTTCTTAAAAAAAGATACATTTTTTTTTGTTTTTGTTGTGGCAAATTTTTAACTGGAAACTCCTATTATACATAATAAATAGTAAATACCTATAATATCTAGGTATACTTAAAAAAAAATTTGTTCATAAATTTTTGTCACTCAATGTATACAGTTTTAAATAACACTAATATTCAATATACATATATACATCTTATATTATGTCAAGAAGAGGGTTTTTATCACCTAGTAATGTGATAATAATAATATAGTAGAAGTATATATATATATATATAGATATTTGAATTTTTCTTTCATTAGTTAAGTTTTTAGTTAAGATTCTTCTCTACATCTTTTCCATTTGTATTTTAGGTGTATACCTATACAAAAGAAATTTCAATAAAAATATAATGAATTATCTTAAATATTTAATTAAAAGGTAACAAAAAAAATAAAAAAAAAAACATGAAACGAAAGAATGAAAAACGAAAATAGAAAAACATTACGAAATTTCATCAAAGTTATAGCTACTTAAATTTTGTATGAATTTTTTTTTTTAAAAAAAAAAAAAAAGCAGGAGAAAAGTTTTAAAAAAAAATATTTGTTATTAATTCAAATCCTTGTAAATTAATTAAATTAAAGTGCCATATTTGGGTTATTAGTTATTAAAAGAAGATAATCTTAAAAATGATACGAAAATTACTTGTTAATTTTATTTAAATAATGAATAAAGTAGTTTTTTTCTTGTTTTTTTATCATGGTTATAAATATTACCATGGTGAAAGAATAGAAAATAGAATCGAATAGTTATAAAAATTATTAATTATAGTTATAGATTATAATTAAAGATTATAAAAAAAGAGTTATTATTTAAAATAAAATTATATAAAATATATAAAAAGATGAGTTTAAATAACTGATAACGAACCTAATTTATTGCGATTTTCATTTTTAGATGGTTAAGGACGAAATCAAATCTTAAAAGATCCTTTTTGAATAATATATAAGATAAGTGAAGGTACTTGAGTATTTAAGAAGACTTACGTTTAAAAATAAAAATTATAAGGTTTATTCCAAAAAAGTGAAATTTTAAATAATATAAACAGATTTTAATAGTTAAATACATTTTATCGCTAGGGCAATTTATGAATGACTGAGTATTTTATTCAACTACAATTAAATATATTTTTAAACAGAAGAATAATTAAGAAATTAAACACAAATATAAATTAAAATCTATCAAATATAAGGTTAAATTTAAATTACATTTTCTATAATCAAAACTTTTAATAATCCGGAATTTTATTCGAAAATTTTTTTTATATTTTTTAATTGATTTGAAACATTTAAATTTATTTTTTTAAATTTTTCCTAAATTTTTACTAAGTATACTATTATAAAATATTTACATAATATTATAATACTAGACCCGAAAAACAAAACGTTACCGCTAAAGAATTTTCGGTTACATTGTAACCTAATGTTACTATTGCGGTAACAACGTGACCGTATGAGTAAGTTTATGTAACCGAGTCGTTTACATCTAGTTACAATGTGACTGTAAATTCAAATTCAAATTTCAAATCATCTCTAAACGTAAAAAAAAGGTAAGTAAAGTAAAAGTAAAAAAACAAGCACAATTCAAGTTGCTATGGTAATTAATAAACAAACTTTATTATAACTTCTCTTCATAATTTTTTTAAGAATAAAAAAAATATGAGGTATGAGTGTATGACAAAAAATAGCTTCAAATTTTCAAATATTAATTCAAACAAATTTTCTTCAGTCATTTGACGATTGCCGAAGTTAGTGTGTCTAAAAAGTGAGTTTTTGTTTAAAATATTGTGATTTGCAGCTGTAATAATTACTATTGAAAAAAATTTTGAGTATGTAAGTATAATCATTTCTTAATTCATTTTCTAAAAAAAATAATAAAATAAATAAGTTTTCCGATAATAATTTTCGTATTTTTACTTGTAGAAAATTTCTTTATTTTAAAAATAATTTTCAAAATATAATTAATTTAAAAAAAAATTTTTAAATATATTTTAATTTCTTAAATTTTGGTTAGTTTTGTATCGAAAAATATTTTTTTTCGACTTAGTTTTTTTGTGGATTATTTGACCACAAATGTTCGGATATTTTACGGGTACAAACAGGCAAATATCGCTGAAAAAACTTTGAATAAAATTTAAAATAATTCTCGTATTTTTACTTGTAGAAAATTTCTTTATTTTAAAAATAATTTTCAAAATATAATTAATTTAAAAAAAAATTTTTAAATATATTTTAATTTCTTAAATTTTGGTTAGTTTTGTATCGAAAAATATTTTTTTGCGACTTAGTTTTTTTGTGGATTATTTGACCACAAATGTTCGGATATTTTACGGGTACAAACAGGCAAATATCGCTGAAAAAACTTTGAATAAAATTTAAAATAATTCTCGTATTTTTACTAGTAGAAAATTATTTTATTTTAAAATAGCTTTCAAAATATTTATTTAATTTTTATTCTTAATATTTATTGTTAAAGAATAATGCCCCAATATAAATATTTACATGAGTTGTCAAAACAATCAATCCGACGTCGATTGTTATCAAAATCTCATACCAGATCGATAAAATGTAAAACAAAACAACCCCAGAATTATGAAGATACCACACCATCACAGAACCATGAAAATGAAATAGAAGATTATGATGAAGAAGAATATGTTGCAGCTCAACTTATGGTTTTCAATTCTAGGTTAGGCGAAATATTTTATATGGAACAGATGGTAATGACTGTAAGTTATATTAGCTATTCTCTTCTCATAAAATTTCTTCATTTATAGATTATACGACTCTATAAATTTAAATGCCCTAATATCAATAAAGCAGTAAAAAACATTTACGAGCATTTGATTGATTACGATTTAATACGTAAATATTCGTGGACTGGACAGTCTGGCATTGCAAAAGGTATTTTGTTTCAATTTAGTGTGTACGTTTTATATATTATAATATTTTCTAGGGATAACAAAACTTATTTTCCTGGAGCTTTCAAGTGTCATTGAGCTTACAGAAAACACTTTAAATTACTTAAATATTGATACCCTGGTAACAAGTTCGGAAACGCGAAAAGCAATCCAACTATTTTTAAAAAGATCATCAATTAATATTTCACGTAAAACAAATCAAATTTAAAATACATTATTTACTTTTTTTATATTATTAGTTTTAATACATTAATACAAAAAATTTTTTTTTTATATTAAAAAATTATACATTAATACAAAAAATTTTTTTTAACTGTCCTATAAGTAACTATATATTTTTTGTTTTATTTTTTCTTTTTTTGAGTTTCCAACCGATTTTATTATATTATTTAGAAAATAATATTACATACATATTTAATTTTTGTTTTTTTGACCCAACGTTTTGTTATTTGATGTATTTTTTTGTGGTATTTGACCCATTTTCAGGGGTCAGAATTTACTTAATTTAATTAAAGAAAATTTTATAAATTTAGATTTTTTTGCGAAATATTTTAAATTTTCTTGGAATTGTATTTGTAGAAAACTAATATTTTTCTTACAATTCTTCAGCAATTTCGTAAATTCCACTACAATTTTTGTTTTTTTTTTGTTATGAATGTAATCTTGATTTTCAATTAAAAAGCAATTCATTCTTTTTAAAGCTCTAGGTTGTGGGATTTCTTAATTGTTTTGTTGTTGCAAAATTGATGATTGAGATCTTTTTTAGTTTTAATTGAAATTTTGTTTAAATAAATGATCCCTAAAGATTGGAATACATCAAATTCCGAAACATTGGACCAAAAAAACAAAAATTAAATATGTATGTAATTTTATTTTCTAAATAATATGAAAAAATCGGTTTTAAACCCAAAAAAGATAAAAAAAACTTACTATTTATATACATACATATTTAAAAAAAAAAGAGTTATTAATTATTTTTTTACTTTTTTCCTTTTTTCCACCAGATTTAGGTTTTACTTAAAAGTTAATAAAATTATAACTCGGTTGTTTTTTGTATTATATTGCAGTTTCTAAAATGCATTTCCGTATTATAAATGATCATCATCACTATCTTTTTTAAGAGTTAAAAAAGATAGGTGATGATGGTATACAATACGGAAATGCATTTTAGAAAATAAAATATAATACAAAGAACAACCAAGTTATGTATTTTATTAATTTTGAAGTAATACCAAAATCAGGGTGAATAAAATTATAAATTATAATAAAATAAAGAATTAATAACTCTTTTTTAAAAAATACATATTATTATTATGTTTAGAACTTAAATGTAAATTTTATAAAATACAAAATTTAAATTATTTTAACATTTAAAAAAAGAATTAATAAATAAATATAAATAAATACAAATGTAAATATAAAAAAATTCTTCTATGTCTTAATTTTTGCATTTGTAAAACTTTTCCTTCCGAACTGAAGAAAGAACCGCTAAAACCGAAGTCGTTACCAAACAATCAAACATAGTGAAGGCAACATATCAATGGTATAATATAAGCCTACAAAATAAACCAAATTTGAGCATACTTTTTATTGGAAACTTTTACCACATTTTAATTAGTGGTTAACATGTTATTATTATAGCCTCAAAATAGAATTATGCTTAAATCGGTTCCAAAATCAGGCACTATTTTGATTAATATTACCTTGAAAGTACCCAAAATATATCAGTATATGAAACTGAAACATACCCCAATTGAATCTGACTTAAAACTGATTAAAACAGGGTTTAATTATGGTACTAATAACCCAATATGTTACCTATAAATTCACAATTGCTATTGGTAATATATAACTAAAAGAACCCAAAATTTATCCGTATATGAAACTGAAACATACCCCAATTGAATCTGATTTAACACTGATTAAAACGTGGTTTAATTGTGGTACTAATAACCTAATATGTTACCTATAAATTCAGAAATCACTATTGGTAATATATAACTGAAAGATCCCAAAATTTGCCCGTATATAAAACTTAAGCATGTCCCAATTGAGTCTGACTTAAAACTGATTAAAACAGGGTTTAATTATGGTACTAATAACCCAATAAATCGCTATTGGTAATATATAACTAAAAGAACCCAAAATTTATCCGCATATGAAACTGGAACATACCCCAATTGGATCTGATTTACAACTGATTAAAACGCGGTTTAATTGTGGTACTAATAACCTAATATGTTACCTATAAATTCAAAAATCACTATTGGTAATATATAACTAAAATATGACCGAATTGTGTATGATTTTTAAATCAATTAAAAATGGTTTCATTATGGTACGAAAAACCATAATTTAACCACTAGTTAAAATGTGGTAAAAGTTCCAACCCAAAGTCTGCCCAGATTCGGTTATATTACAGACACTACTCAGGCTCGTTACCTCCTCGGTTTCTGGTAACGGCTCAGGTTTTTTGTGGTATCAAAAAGCAAAATTGTTTTTCGGGAGAATTGCTTAGAATTTAGACAACAATATTATTACGTATTATTATTATATCATTCATTATAAAATCTTTTAATCCAGTATTAGATAAATAAAATACACGTTTCTTATTGCAACTATAGATTTTTTGTTATTTTACAAAATGAACATTATTATTCCTTATTTGAGTTTATAAGGATTATATTAAACGAAACCATAAAAAAGTTGAAATAAAAAATTAGATTATAAGAATTTTTTTTTGATTATTATTTAGTTAGATCATTTACTTCATATGTTTTTCTTTTTTTTTAAATCAAAGAAAACATAATCATATATATGACATAATTTAATAAAAGGACATTTACGATAAAATTACAAAAAAAAAAATAAAAAGTAATTTTTCTACTATTACTATACCTATAATATTTGTATCATCCCACATAATAATTAACTATTGTTGAAACTATAATTTATAAAAAAAAAAAAAAAATTATAAATATATGTATGTAATTTATTTTATGACATACAATAAATATATTTTATTATATTCATAATATATAACATATGAATTTATGAACATGTAATAATAATAATATATCATAAATAAAAGAACTAAAATAAAATAGTATCTAAAAGAAATTGTAGTATCTACTTTTACTTTAGAACAAAAAAAAAAAAAAAAAAGAAAACTTTCAATGTGGGTGTTATTAATTTTTTTTTCTATACTAAATTTTCCCGTTATTATTGTATTATTGTTACAATTTCCTTATTTTTTGTTTTTTTTTAATTTTTTTTACTCATCCTTTACTACTATTTAAAATTTTCAAATCATAATAATCATATTTGTATGTAATTTCCGCATTTTTCATTTATTTTGTTTCACATTTGACAAAATCAAAAACAAAACAAAAAAAAAAAAAAATCATTGTTTAAACTTTTATATATTTGTTTGGCTTTTCTTTTATTTCTGATATAATTACCCTAGATGCTATTGTCATTGTATTCAGTGAAAAGAACTAAATGAAAAGTGCATAATATGTTATAGTTTCTTTGTTTATAAATTGTTACAGTACAAGTAACATTCTTTGAATGCGGTTATAATAGTTATATTATTTTGAAAAAAAAATTTCAATATTTAAAATTTAAAAAAAAATTGCATACTTATAGGGCTATGAAAAATTATATAATTGCATAGGGCTTTGAAATATTTAATTCTGAATAAAAAATATTTACTCGATATTTTCTTTAATTATTTAATATTAGTTATAATATTACATTAAAATTTCAGTAAACATAGTTAAATAAATTAAAAATAAGTTAATTTCATTCAAATTTAATTAATTCTGATAAGTTCGCTTTTCGGCTTAGAAAAATTGCATCTGTACTACTTTTTAAAAAAAACTGCTATGGATGAAATTTAGTTCTTTGTTGATATAACTTAGACTCTCTATACAATTCATTTAATTTTAAAGTTTCGTAACATTTTTAAATTCTGTGATTCTTAAAATGTTTTTAAATAAGTACTTGCTATACAATAGATTTATGACAGATTTATTTATCAATTCAAATATTTTAAATAAGGAAAAGTTCCGAAACAGACAATTATATAAATTTAATTTTTTTTTTTAATGTAAATGAAAAGCACAGATTTTCTATTTATTTTTTTACAGTATTTGTATTTATTAGTCAAAACCGTATAAAAAAGGGTTACCTGTACTTAAATGTCCTAATGACCATAATTATGTTTTTTTTTTTTTTTTAATGTATTTTTATGTTTCATTCATGATGACCTAATTTTTCGTTTATAATTTGTCACAAGAAAAATTATTTTTTGAAAGAATCTGTTCGCTATTAAAAACTTATAATGATTTTTTTTATTTTTTTTTTTTTATAAAATAAAAAAAAAACACATAATGTCATTTTATTATAATTTTATTTTATTTTAATTAATTTTTAATTTTAAAATCAATATTGTTTCATATTATTTTGTCAAAAGATTTCTTTCTTTTTGTTTTTTAATTTTAATATCCATAAACCTGGTAAAAAAAAAAAAATGAAGAATAAGTACTTGATAAAAAAAAAAAAAAATGAAAAGTAAAAAAAAATTCCTTTTAGATGAGCAATTAATGGTTCAATTATACAAAAAAATGTTTTCTTTTTAACTTTCTTAAACAAATTTGTTTTTCTTTAGAGGTTAATTTTCTTTTAAATTTTTCCCATGTGTAAATGAGGTTTAAATATAAAAAAAAAAGAAAAATAATACCATAGCAAATCCTTTATACATGATAAATTTACTAATACTTGAATAATTTATATATACATATATATATATATATACATTAGGGATGTGGTAAACATTTTTAATCGTTTTTTTTTTTTTTTAATTTCGTATTTAGATTCGTTCTAAATTATCACTTTTAGTTAAAAATTTGTTTTTCTTTCTGATGTTTCTGTTCGTCTACAAATGTTGCTGGAATTTTTACCCATTTTATTTTAGTTATTGCGTGTATGTATGTAATCAAGTTTTTTTTTTTCAATTAATATTTTTTATCTCATTTTGGTTAAATAAATTGATTGTTGGCTGAAATTCAACTAAAAGTTTACAAGCTACACAAGTAAAAGGAGAATGATATTTAATATGAAGAGTATTCGCGACTACTAATTTTTACATATGTGAAACATCCCTAATTTTATTTACGTATGCATATTAAAAAAAAAAAATTTACATGTCAAGAGATATCCTTTTGAATAAATTATAAAAATAGAGATTATAAGATTCATTTTTTTTTTTTTTTTTGTTTTTCATGTGTATAATTTCATGTTTTAATTATATACATAAATTATACATAAATGTTTAGGATACTTGTAAATCCTTTTTCTAAAGGTATCATTTACCACTTTCATATACTTGTTCGTAAAATATTTATATATATATTTTTTTTTTATAATAAAGACTTTCTTTAAAAATTAAGAAGATTTTTAACCCCTTTTAATCTTTTTAATAACAAATTATTAAATATATCGAGATATAAACGATATTATAAGAACAGTAATAGAAAAAAAATGTATTTGAATTAATATAGAGCAAAAAAAGTTGTACTTTTTGTAATATTGAATTTATTTTACATATAAAACTTTTACAAAATTAAATTTGAAATGAAATTGAATAAAAAGAAGATTTTACAACAAGATAAATTTAAACAACACTTTAATTTTATGTAAATTCGTCTTAATATTGGGACGAATGCATAAAACAGAACTTTAGCCTATAACCTCACTTTTTCAAACAAAAATTATAACTGAACTCGTAGTTTTGTCAATCAAGAAAAATGGATAGCATTTTCTTACAAGATAAATATTTTAATATTTCTTTAATAATGTTTAATGTAATTTTATATAATTTCCATATAACTTTATTATTTTATACATTAGAGCCATTCTATATAATGTCGTAATTTTTATAAAATAAACTATACCAAACATTTGCATTTTAAAAAATTTTGAAAATTGTTATAATAATGCATATTATTTTACAAAATATAAATGTATCATACTTCACTTTTTTTTTTTTAGAAAAATACAGATACATTTCTACAGATACCATTTAGAGTTTAAAGATATCGCCTTCTGTTGAATGTGACTGCTTCCTTTGGATTTTTTTTTTTTTTTTTTCATTTTATTCATGATTATACTTATTTGGAGTTATAATTTTTTCTTTGTCTTCTGAAATGGTAAATAATATGTAAACAAAGGATATCACAGATGAAAAATATTTAAAGAAAAAGATGGACAATATTAGAATAATTGAAGTCATTTTGACCTAAAATTCAATTTAACAAAAGTAAAAATTTTTTACGAAAGCTGAAGAAATAGTAGTATAGTACAAATAAATTTCTCATAAAAGTGAACATTAAAAAATAAGTTTTTTTATGATTCATTATTTTTTATTCAATATTATTAAAGTTGCAACTTCGAAAAATTTAATATATTACTCGATGGAGTCGATTAAATAAACTTAAATAAATTTTCTGAAAATTCATTTTTTAATAAGTCAAAGATAATTTGTGTTTACTACGAGAACAATATTTAATATAAATATAAATATTCACATTTTAATTTCTATAATTTCTGATTAACTGATTTGTAAAAATAAAATTAACACAGGCATGTAATAATTAATTTTACTTTTATAAAAAGTTTTTTACATAAAAGTTTTAGACACGTTCATTATTTTTTTTATTTATTTATTTTTTTTTTCTCCTTCCTTTTTTGTTTTTATATTAAAGCCAACTTTTATTTAATATACATACATACATACATATATATACATATGTTTGTATTTCATGCAATGTATATATATGCATGCATACATTATAAATGTAGAATATATATAACCATATACACAAATAATTATCCTAAGCATATATGCATACAATTTATAAACCGGATGTTAGTTAGTTTCCTGTTCAAAAAATAATTTTTTATATTTTAATTTTTCCTTCTTTTTTTGTTGTTTTTTTTTTTTTTTTTTTTTTAAAAGTTGTATTCTAGAAAACTTTTAAAACTTAACTGCAAAAAAAAAAAGAAAAAACCCCAAAAAAAAATCCATTTTAGTTATAACTTCTAAGCAATAATGTAGAATAATTTCATTCATTTTCAGGCTTCTTATATTTTTCTTTTTTTCTTTTATGGTTATTTAAAAAAAAAAAAAACTGAAAAAAAATATAAAATTTATTTGAATTTTGTCTGTTTTATTTTTAGTCACGGCATTTTTTGTGACATAAAAACTGTTTATAGGTTTACGGGCACTTAGTTAAATGACGTCATTTTGAAAATCATTCAAAATTTAGAAATTAAATTATATGTGATTAAAATGTGATTTCCCTAAAAAAGCTTTTTTAAGCGCAAAAATGTCTACAATTACATATCTAATTAAAAAAAATTACTAAATGACAGCGATCTAACCAATGTCGTAGTAGTTAAGATGCTGACCTTTCAATTGAAAAATCGTTGTGTTAAAAAAAAATTATATTTGTGCGACATCTGTTATCTAATACAAGATATTATACTTTTATATAATTATTTATTTTATATTACGATATAAATTACTAATAATGGTTATGGATATGTAAAAACCTCATTTAAATCATATCCATTTTTATAAATGACTAATAATCGTAATATAAAATAAATAAATAATTCTTGTATTAGATAAAAGATGGCGCACAAATATAATTTTTTTGTGTTACAAACCGAATAATCAAAAGTTTAGATGAAAATAATGATAGAAGAACATTGAAGATACAAGCTTAAGTCTAATATGCATAATATGCATAATACCCTTTATGCCAAGTAAAAGGATATTGGTAAGAAAAAATTAAATAAAATTGACATAAATTAAATCAGCAAAATCTGTTTTTCTGCGGTAAAAAATTTTATTTTAAAAAAATTTGATCATTGTTCAGTGAAAGTTTTTTTTTTTTTTTTTTTTTAATTTATATAACGTTTAAACTTCTAACAAAAAAATTTTTTTTTATTAAATTATATATATATATATATCAACATTTTAAATAATAGTTTTTGTTTAATATAAGTTAACTTTTATATTATTGTTTTATAAAATAAAAAAAGTTTTGAAATTAAAATTTTTTTGTTTTTATATAATATGTGTTTAAATTTTTTTTCTATTTTTCTACATTTTAAAATGTTGTTTAAATTAAAAATATTTGATTTCAACAAAAAACCAAAAACCAAATAAAATTTCGTCAAGGAATTCCGGTATTTTAGAATTACGGAAAACGAGAAGCCCTAGTTTACATGTTTTTTTTTTTTTTTTATGTTAAATATTAATGTTTTTATTTATGATTATTTGTTACATGTTTAAAACACTTTTTATTTTATTTTATTTTTTTTTTTTATGTATAAGTTACCAATGTTTATTCATATATATTAGATCTAAGTTTCTATATATACATATACAAGTATATCATAGAACATATAATTTTTCCATAAGACTAAATTTTCATTTTTAACCCATAGGTTTTTACCTTTGTATAAATTTATATAATTATATGTATATGTATATATATTACATACATATATATATAAATATATTATTTTCATCTGGGGTAATTTTGTTAATTTATAATACTTATTGGTTAAAAAAATAAAATGAAAACTTTTTTTTTTGTTTTTATAAATATAAGTTATTAAATGAAATTATTGTCTCTAACAACTTTATAAGCTATGAAAATTTAATTTAAATTCAAAAGATTAAAAAAAAAACAATTTTTTAATAATATTTAAAAAAACAAAACAACAAATACTGGCCCATATCCGAAGGGAAAAGGGTCATTAAAATTAAATTGTAATATTTATATTACAAATTTAATAAAAATAAATAAATAAAAATAAATAAATTTCTAAATTTTATAAAATATTTTCACTACTTATATGTATATAGATTTATAAAGATCTAGATCTATGTATAAAGATAGATTTTTATTGTAAAAGAATATTTGTAAAGTCTAAAAATTATCAAATATTATAAGGAAAATTAAATCAAGAATTTTAAAACTAATATGCGCTTATCCCTAGTACAAATATTTTAGGAAAATAGAACATGACTCTTTATTAAAAGACATTTAAAAGAAATTGGTGTACATCTTTAATGGCTTAGGCGAATAAAATAATAAGTATGTCCTGTTAACGTTTTTTTTGGTTTTTTAACAGAAGTACATTGGAAATATACTGAGACAATAATCTGTTATATTTATTAAGAATAATTATAAAATAATTAATTGATGAAATGGGACAAAGATGTATCTATATATTATAATAAGAGACTCAAAGTTGTCTAATACTTATAAATATGAATAATAAATTATGGCAGATTTAATTAAAAAAAAACTCCTTACAACTTTGATTTTAATGTTATAGGTTAGTAATTAATTAATTAATTTCAATGTTCTAAATATTATCCACTACTGAACTTTTAGTTTTTGTTGACGCTAATTAAATTAAATTAACGCAATTAAAAGCCAAAAATAAAAATTAACTAATCCGCAATATTTTTGACACTAATTTGTTATGTAAAAGGAATAATTAGGGGAAATTTTAAACATCGATTTATAATCAGGATGCTTTTTTTCAGAGTATACATATATACAATATTTTAGATTCTTTGATGTTTAAATATGTATGTAAAAAAAATATAATTAAAAGAGATTTTAGAGTTGGTTACAAAATCAGGGTTTCAATATAATTTGTTTTGTGGGGCAGAGTTTCCAAAGAATTGCTTTAAAATAAAATAAAAAAAAAAAAATATTTCTTACCTGTAAAATATTTAAAATATTTTTTATTTTATTTTTTTACAAGTAGATCATCTTACCTAAAAATAAATAAAATGATAAAAAAATTGTTATTATTCTTGTATAATTCAATGCAATTTTGAAAGAAATTTAATTTTTAAATAAAAAATATCAAATAATTATGTACGACAGTACAGGACCTTTTTAAAATAAATAAAATTTAATTGGACAAAGTCATTAAAATATTAAAGGTCTATTGCAAAGATTTAAACTAATTTTTTTATAATAATTTATTCCCAATTATAGTTTAATTTAATTATCTAATGAAAAAACAATAGATGAAGACATAACACCTTATATTATCCTAAAAATATACAACAATAGAGATTAATTTGTATCTTAAAAGCATTTTCGAGATTTCTTGGGGGACTTCGGTAGCCTATTGGATAGGCCTGTGGCGTATTAACCGAAGGAGTGTGGGTTTGATCCCTGCACAGGTCGTAAGTGTTTTTTTTCTTTACATACCCCCCTTATGACCAAATATAATGTAAATATATAGTATATAATATAAACAAAATAAATAATATTAATATATAATTTAATAATAGCAAATGACAAAAACCTATATTGGCCTTGGTAACCGATGGTTCAATAAGATTGCATTACATTTATGTATGTAATATTAACATAAATAAATAAATAAGATTTCTTGGGGCCTTGATGATTTGTAATATTAATATAAATAAAAAATAAAAATAAATAGATTTCTATGCATATTATCATCAGTATATCCGTATTAAACATTCGAATGAATGTTCAAATCTTGTACAAATTCTTATTGTGACCAAATATATAGTATATATTATGATATAAGTAAATAATATTACTATATATAAATTAATAATAAATTAAATTCGATCTATTATAGCTTAGTAGTCGATCTTAGTAGTCGAGTCCGATAAGTGCTTATTAATGGCATACATTGAGCGCTGTTTATGACGAAAATCAATCTTTGATGGTATTATATTTTTACTTTGAGCTATTTTGACTATAAATCTTAGGATTTTGCCTATATTAGATAATATAATTATTGGTCGTGACTTCTACGATCTGAATTTTTCTTTGTTTTTTTTTTAATGAAATAACAACTTATTTTTTCAACTTAGTAGGGAATGGTTTAGTAATATTACATTATGTAATTTGTAACATTGAAGTAATCACTTTTGGTTCTAGGAAATAATAACAGAACATAAGATTTTTGTGGAAATTTAAATCTAGATGAAAAGCACTTTAATTAAAAATTTAATTAAAAATTATGGAAAAAAAACCATAGTTACTTCTACATTTTCATAATTATGGCAACAAAAAAGTTTCCACATCTGTTTCCTTTTTATCACATTTTCAAAAAATTTTGAAAACATGTGCTTATAGTTTCACTCTGTCCGTCCGTCCGTCTAGGGTTTGCCAAACTTCTACACCGGTTGAAATAAAGCAATGAAATTTGAAGTACGGACAGACATTAGCAAAAAACCAAATTTGTTGGACAACTTGTTTCTGTAGCCCTAACCGTTACGAAGCTACAGCCTTACAAAAATCGAAAAAGCCCGATCTTTAAATTGTTATAACACAGGTTCTATAAGGCATATTTTCAATCTGGAAACGCCAAACGATAGCTGGTTCTATAAACTTTATAAATATGTATAAAATAAATATGTAGTTTTACCATGTGGTATTTTAATATACCGTTATGTGAAACTCAACTTTTGCAATAATTTGGACCCTGCTATCTTTCAAACGGTTTAACTTAGAAGCTTGAAATTTTGAAAGAAGTTAGATATTTGGAAATAAGTATAAGTCATTTCAGCAAATATTTTTGTGACGCCTCCCGTTTAGGAGTTGCAAGGCGTCATAAAGTGAATATTCTCTGTTTTTAAACACTTCTAACTTGGGAACCTGTCCAAATTTTTTTGATTATATTTTTGTTTGTGTTAATAATTTTTCTTAATAATATAAGATTACCTTATAATTGACGAAACTGTCACTTTATTTTTCTCAACTTTTTCTTAAAAAAAAAAAATGAAACAAATTTATTTTTCAATATATCTACTGTTTAGTCTTTACTGGCTTATTATGGAATATTTTGGAAATCTGCTTTTTGAAAACCCTTGATTTTTTTTCAGTACTTGTTTTTTTTGTTATCAAAGTAAATACTTAACTAAAAAAGGCATAAAGAATTTTTCCTTTGTCAAATTTGTATATAAAATATGTAATGTTTTATATTTAAAAAAAAAATCTAATTAACATATATTTTAAAAGAACAAAAAATTAACCACATTAAAAGATTCTTTTAAATCCAATAATCCACGAAATTTTTAACCTACAATTACTTAAATCCAAAACCGCAAATTACTTAAAATAAATTTTACTGATAATCGTAAAGAAAATAGGATAGTAGGAGGTAAGAATAGAAACTCAATGAAATTTAATTGAGATTTATTCCAAAATATGTTAGCGTAATTAAAACTTAAATAAAAAAAGGATGCAAATTCAAAAAATTAAACGCAAATTCTTGTTGTTATCACTTTTTAGTTTACGTATGAGTATAAGAAAAGAATTGTAATAGTAAATAGAAATTGTATTAAGATTTGAGAACTTCAACTGTAAATAATGTTTTGTTGTACAGAAGTAATTTCCAAAATTATACAAAGGTACTTCAAGTGTTTGCCGAATATTAAAAATTATCATAAGTATTTATTATATAAATCAAGCATAGAAGGAATTATTTTTCGAAGATGGTAATGAACCTTATAATGTATAATATAAACAACTTCGTTTACAATATTTTTAATGATCTAAAAACAAAAATTTTTAAAATCAATATATGCTCGTTCCCTCCATCTATATAGTTTTTCGATAATTCGCAAAAACCCATTTTTACAAAAAAAAAAAAAAAAAAACTAATTCTAAAAAGTGCATAATCTCAAAAAAAACAAAAAAAGATATAATAAAAATATCTACTAATAATTATTTTGATTTACATACCAGTTCTGAACTGAAATGTAAACCGACGGTTTTTAAAAGCGCACATTTCCAAAAGACAATACAAACTGTTTCGAACTGTGACATGCAGAAAAAATTTTAAAATTAATGTAAATAAGAAAAATGTGAAAATAAAAGTTTTCTGGAATTTTGAGGTGCTCTAAGTCCGGAACCCCATACAACTAAGAAAAACCGTTTACTGCAGCTTTAATTTTTATTTCTTACCAAAAAAAAATTTGTACAGGTGCTTAAGTTACAGGCGCCTAAAAATACCAAATTTGCATTTGTTCAGTCCTAACAACTCTTAAATAGGGGATGGTACAAACAAATTTTCTACTAATTCTAAAAGTTCTTTCTTGTCTCAAAATTTCAAGTTCCTATCTAAAGGCCTTCCGGAGGTATCAAAAAATAAATGTTATGTAAAATGTGACGTTTTCAGATTGAAAAAATGTTCAGCAGAACATGAGATATATATTTAAAAGTAGGGCTTTTTCAGAGTTTGAGGGGCTGTAGCTCCGTGATGGATGGGGCTACATAAAAAAGCTGTTCCACAAAATTAATTTTTATGAGACCTACCCATGGTTAAAAATTTTTTTCTCTATCTTTAACGGTGTAGAAGTTTTGTAAACAGACGGACGGACTGAGTGAAACTAATAATCACATTTTTTCAAAATTTTTTGGAAATGTGCTAAAAACGCAAATTTTCAGAAGGCCGAATGCAACATATTAGGATTGTATTTTTTGTCATCAACATTTCTGTGTGAAAAATTATGAAAAATAAAGATACAGTTATAATTAAGAAAAGCCGTTAACCATGTGCAATAATATAAGAACTTTAATTTTTTTTTGTCCTAGTTACGACAAATTTGCAGACGTGTTCGGGTTACAGATGTCAAAAAAAATTGAATTTTCAAGTTTTAATCCCTAATATAGTTTAAACGAGGGGAAGTACAAACAATTTTAATGTTCTGCCTAAAAGCATTGCTTCAGTTTGTTAAACATTTTGTTAACAGTTTGGAAAATTATCGTGTTGTATTACGGTAAATTTAAATATAAAATTGTAAAAAATTATTGATTTATAAAGCTTAAAAAGGCGTTTGACATTTTTTAATTGAAAAAATATTACGAAAAATTTGTGTTATAAACACTTGAAAATTAAATTTTTTTCAAGTTTGATAAATTGTGTTGAGGAGCTCCATAATGAGTGGTGTTACATGAAAGAGTTATTCCCTGTAAATGATTTTTTTAATGAAACCTATCCATGTTTAAAATGTTATTTATTTATCTTAAAAAGTTTAGAAGTTTTTGTAAAGAGACGGAAGATCGGACGGAATGAAACTAATAAGCATTTTCAAAAATTTTTTGGAAATTGTTTTCTAAAAATTCAAGAGAAAAAAATGATGACCCTGTTAGATTTTATATTATATTATACAAATTTATATATATCAATATCATCCATATAACTTGTTGCAATAAGGATATTTTAATGTGATTTCAAAAATAATCAGTTTAACTTATACAATAACGACATACTTAATATTAATTAATAGATTTTTATTTTTTTTTTTGTGTATGACGTATCATTTCCTTTCAAGATTCTTTGATTTTGACATATTTTAAAAAAAAGTTTAAAAGGACAACCACATTCCTTTTATTTAAAATATTGCAGATTATAATATATAATACAAAAATCTTTCTTATATAATTCCATTTCTAATCTATTTATTATAAATTAAAAAAAAGAATATTAATGCAAATATTTAAAACATTACCTAGCTAAACCATTACTATACAAAAAGAAAATCTTAATAAGTAAAATAATTAAAAGAAAATAAAAAAATAAATAAAACTAAACTAAAAATAATTAATTCTAAAAATAAAAAAAAAAAACACAACATTAAACAATTTAAAAGAAGAAAATTCTTTATTACTTTCTGTCCATAACTAAAATGTATCCATTTTTACATGAAATTTAATATTTCCAGATTTTTGACCAGATAAACCCACAAAGAAAAACAACTGTATAAAAATAAACTACAGCTCAAGAATTAAAAATAAAGTTAAAAAAAAAAACAAAAATAAAAAAATAAGAATATAATACTTTCATGCTCTTATGCTTTTTTAAATATTTAAATTCTTTTTCCTTTTTTTTTTTTTGTCGTTTTTTGGTTCTCTTAAGTACATACTAAAAACAAAGTTTATATTTACAAAGGTAAGAACCTTAAAAACAAAAATGAGAAATGAGCACTTACAGGATGTTCACAACAACAAAACTATCAGTAAAAAAAAAGGATGTTTATTTGGAAATAATAAAAGAATACTGGTTAGTGAAAAAAAAAAGCAAAAAGGGTTTTTTATCTTTTTTTTTTTTTTGTTTGCTTTTGTTTTTATTATCTGCTTAACGTTCTCTTTTTTTGTATAATACAAAAAAAAAAATGTAAAATTTTTAGCCGATAAACTCTTTTTGACATAATATTTAATTAGAGTATTTGAGCTTTGATTTTCTTTTTCTTAAATTAGTTTTTGTGATGCCAACGATGTCATTAAAGCGCAAAGATATACCGGAAATCTGATTTTTTTCACACTTGCAAATTTAAATCACATCTGCAAAGTATTTTTTTTTTTTAATTTTAACAAACGTCATTTAGTCTTTTTTTTTTATATGGTATCTTACTTCAAGTATTTGCAGTCTTCATTCGTTTTCAGAATACAGATCAGCTAAGTTATCTTTT
Organism: Poecilobothrus nobilitatus; assembly: GCA_947095535.1. Taxonomy (NCBI): domain Eukaryota; kingdom Metazoa; phylum Arthropoda; class Insecta; order Diptera; family Dolichopodidae; genus Poecilobothrus; species Poecilobothrus nobilitatus. The sequence continues at coordinate 64,006,581 of OX352773.1, forward strand.
GAAACCTTTTTTAATGTAATATTATTGTAAATAAAGTAATTACATATTATATATATATATATATACATATTACATATATATAATCATTTTTATATGTCAAACAAGGCTACAGAAAATTTTAGAAAGAAACCTGGGGTGTACATTAAATAGCAATTATAGCATGTTACTTTATCATTATGTATTTGTGCTTTATTTGCATTTGTAAGAAGGCAATTGAGCTAGTATTTTTTTTTATTACCTTTCGTACTACCTTAAGTTTCCACATACATATTTATCAAAAATCAAATGATAGTATGGTTTTGAAATTTAAGAAGTAAGTATAGTCGAAAAGTATACAATTATACAATGTTTAAATAAATAAATGATTTTTTCATTGTACAACAGTGAAGGTATACAAAATTGTGACTGAATTAAAAAACTTAAATTTTACTAAATAATTTTTTTATTTAATTAATATAATTTTGTAAAAGTATTATTTAATAAAAAAAGAAAAACATTAAACGAAATAGATACCCGGAAATAATGCCCCAAGAATTAAAACCGAATCGGCATCATTTCCTTTTCGACACGGAAATAAAGCAAAAATTGAAAATTATCTCGTCATATTGTTATAAAACGGAAATTGAGCTAAAATTGAAAAGGAAGTAAAATTGAACTTTATTTTTATTATAAAAAAACTTTTTTTTTATTGTAATTTAACATACGGTATCAAAACTGAATTTTTTACCTGTTGGTTATTTTGATAAGCTCTGTTCTTGTAACCAACTATAAAATTTATCTTTATCCGAAACTATATCAAAAACATATATAAGATATTCTGAAAAAGATATTTAATCCTGATTTTGTAACCAATCATAAAATCTCTCTTAATTATTTTTTTACAAACAACAACAAGGCATTTATAATTATTCATCCTACTTATTGTATCCTTATTCCAGAAAGTTATATTATGATATAATCTTTTTTTGAGAAATTTTGCCATAAAATGTTTTGGCTTTACTACATAATTTGTTTTATTTCAAACTTTCATAACCATTTCGAAGCCAGGTACATATTATACAAAAAACGACAGAGAAACTTTCGGAAATAAGCGCAACAAACAAAAATTTTCTGAATAGAAAACGAGAAAAAGGCAAAAAAAAAAAAAAATATTTTAAGGTAAAAAAGAAAATCGAAATACGTCTGATCAATTTTGTTTCTTCTACGAGAATTTAAAAAAAAAAGTAGTTTCAACTTCATTACTGCTTTAAAAAGGGAGTAAAATCGATTAGGCGACATTATTTCGTTCTTGGAGCATTATTTCGGGGCACCACAAAATATTTAGAGTCGAAGTGTTTTGTTTTTTATAGTTCTATCTTCATTACTCTTTTTGCTATTAACATTAATTTTTATCTTGTTTATTTTAAAGTAAATAAAAATTAATATATGAATCAATTTTTACAAACAAAGTAAAAAACTATTATGAATACAAAAATAATAACATAAAGAAGACTGTGTGAACTTCATCGCATTATTTTTTATTTTAAATGTATATGCATTGCAGAAGTCCTTAAATTTGAGTTGTCGTTTTATGATTGTTTGTTTTCTTTTGTGTAAAATTGTAGGCTTTAGTAAAATATTATATTTTGCCCAATGGAATAATTTTGATATTGAGTCCGTCATAAACCATATTTTTCTTCAATTTTGTTAAATTCTAAATTTAAACTAAAAACAATGCAAAATATAAGACCAGGTTTTTAAAAACGCACATTTTCCAAAGAATAATAAAAATATTTGAAAATTTGGTGTAAGCAAGTTTTGTAAATTTCCTAGAATTTAATATAAATAAGAAAAATTGTGAAAAACTAAAGAGACGATTTAAGGAAACCCTATATAATTAAAAAAAGCTGCTAACATTTGTAAAAATATATTATTGAAGCTTTAGACAAGACATGTATCTAAAAATAGTATATTTTCAATTTGTAATAACTCTTAAGATTGGGGGTGCAACAAAAAAATTTCTAAGGTAATCTTTCCTAATTCAGAATTATTTTGCTTTCAAGAATCAAGATGCTAGATTGTAGAAGCAATGCGGACTAATGATGCAAAATTTTTAAAAATTTAACGGTAATTTTAAATACTAATTGCAAAAAATTGTACAATTTTTAATATTAAATTTATAAAGTACAAAAAAAAAAAAAAAATGTTCAGGCATTTAGCGTTTCTAGATTTAAAAAACCTTAAGTACAATCAATAGAGATTTTTTACACTTTGTGGAGTTGTAGCTCCTTAATCGATGGTGTCCAAAAATGCAGTTATTCTACAATATTAATTTTCTTAAGAAACGTATCCATCTTTAAAACTTCATTGTTTTATCTTAAACGGTATAGAAGTTTTATAATCAGACAGACGAACGAAAGAACAGAGTGTAATTAATAAGCAAATTCTCCAAATTGTTTTTGAAAAATGTGCCAAAAAAACCAAAAAAAAAAACAAAAATGGAAAACTCAGAAAAAGAAATTCTAAATCAGATCTGCTCAATTATACCAAAAGCTAAGAGTAAAATTATTGCAATGTTCATAAGGAATTTCGATAATTCTGTTTTGTTTAAAAAAAAATTTTTTTTATTTTATATTGTACTGTTTTTTATGTTTTTTCTTTATGCTACAAATTCTAAGAAATCCTTACTATTAAGGTTGAATAATATGAAATAAAAGAAAAAAAAAAAAAAACTTTCTATTTTAAACCTTGTACCTATATAAATATTTTAGAAATTTTATTTTTTTTTTTTTGTAAAATAAAAATTTTAGATTTTGTTTTTTTTTTTTATATATTTTGTTTTATTATTTTTTAAATAATTAAATGGTTAACTTGTTGTTGAAAAGAAGATCAATTGTTGCCGTCCATAAGCAATATAATCAGAGTTTTATTTTAATATTGTTTAAATATTCATTAAAGAGAATGAACATAATATATAGAAAGTTTTAGCAATGGTTTGTTTATAAATTGATAAATTTTCAAGCATTTTAAAATAAAAATACAGAATCAGAATCAGAAAATTAATTTTAAAAGGCAGAACATAGTAGAGTTCTTACTTCAAACTTATTCATAACTTTGATTAAGCATATTCTTTACTGTTTACTGGTCTTAAAAGATTTAGTACATCCCTAAATAGCACATCCCTCTTTGAAACTAAAATCAAACTTTGTATATATCTGAATCGATCGAAACGAATAAATAAAATTGTTGGATTAACACGTTGCAACACAAGAGTTTTTCAAAAAATAATTATCTTTCAATTAAAAAAATGTCTTAACCAATTAACATCAAACTTTTTATATATCTTCTTTTTTTCAAACAAAACTTATATATAATCACTCTTTCTATATGTAAACCGACCTCTTTCTGGATGTCGATTCGGCAAAAAAAGGTTTAAACTAATTATTTGTAAACTTTATTTTGATGAGGTGAAAAAAAAAACAAATAAATTGTGTTATAATTAAGAAACAGGCCTTTTATTCGAAATGTCTCGAGTTTAAATCCTGGCTGGATCAAATATAAAAATTAATATAGCTTTTATTTATAAGTAATATATAATTAATATATTCTTATAATTTTATCTTATATATAAAATTCTTGTAAGTAATATATAATTAAATAAAATAAATGTATATAACTATATCATATAATTATCACATCATATCATATCATATATTATATTATAGCATATCTTGTCATATAAATATTAATATCATATCGTAATTATATAATAAAGTAAAAATAAAATAATTTATACTTTTGTATAAAATAATAAATGGCAAACAAACCAAAATATTTACGTTTCAGTTTTATACAATTACTGCAACTGAGTAATTAATGGCTTAGTGAAACTACTAATTTCATAAACTGAAGCTTATTCCAATATGAATAATAAATGACTTAGTGAAGTCGTATGCTCCTTATAGAAAAAGGGCGCCAAAAAAAAAAAAAATAAATATAAAATTAATAATGAGGAATGAGTACTTAATTAAAATAATTTAATAAATTATTATCCTAATATTAAAAAATTTATAAAAGAAAATATAACATAACAACAGTTCCCACTTTTCAAAAACAAAAAATTAATTAAGAATATTTTATACATATACTTATCAGCCATTTTTCACAGTGTCGATGTATTAACATACTTTAAGACTTTAATTTCAAGAAACCTATTTTGTCACTTTAATTGTCTGATCTAAAATATATTATATATTATAATAATATAATAAGCCTGGCGTAAATATCTCAAATCAAAAGATATTAATGACTATAACAATTTTGTCATATTTTTTGATAATTTTAAAACGTCATCCGCTATTCTTTACAATAATTATATTAACCAAATGGCAAGTAAACTAAAATCTGATCCGAAAAAATTTTGGAAATTCATAAATTCTAAACGTAATTGTGATGATTACCCTACATTTATGAATTTCAATTCTCTTTCAAGTAATGATCCTTTAGTTATTTCGAAGTATTTTCGTGAGTTTTTCAGCACTTCATATAGTGATTCTTCCTTTTCGCCAAATGAAAATTATTTCTCCTTTATGCACAGTTGTCAAAAAACGTCTCTTAATGACATAAATATAAATGAAGAAATAGTTTCCAAATATCTAAATAAACTCGGTGATAATACTTTTCCCGGCCCTGATGGTATACCGGAAATAATTCTGAGCAAGTGTTCTAACATTCTCACTACACCTTTAACATTACTCTTAAAAGACTCATTAAATTCCGGACTTTTTCCTCCTTTTTGGAAGATGTCTTATATCAGACCAATTCACAAAAAGAATGCTAAAAAAAAATGAAATTACTAACTATCGTCCCATAGCCAAAATATCTTCCATTCCAAAATTATTTGAACTAATTATAACGGATTCAATTTATAATCACTGTTCTAATCTTTTAATTGATGAAAAACCAACATGGTTTTGTTAAACAAAAATCTACTGTGAGTAGAACCTAGTTGAAACAACGTCCCTCCTCCTCAATAACATGGAAGAAGGTTTTCATACAGATGTTGTTTATACTGACTTTAGTAAAGCATTTGATCTATTGCCACATAGTATTATATCACTAAAACTAAAAAAATATGTCTTTCCAGAGTTTTTCCTAAAGTGGATATATTCTTATTTGTCTGATCGCTCTTGTAGTGTTATATTCAAAAATGTGATTTCAGAACCATTCGTGGCAAATTCCGGTGTTCCACAAGGTAGCCACCTTGGTCCTTTACTTTTTATTTTATCTGTAAATGATGTTACTTCTATAATTTCTAATTGTTTACGCTGATGATATGAAAATCTTTAAAAATATTACATCTAATAAGGACGCCGTCCTTATGTAGAATGACCTTCAAAACTTTAACAATTGGTGCGTTAATTGCATTAAGTTAATTGTCTACTACTTAATGTAAATAAATGCGCATTGTTATCATATACACGTCGTTCTAGTCCTATTTATTTCAACTATAACTTAGATGGTATTAGTTTACCTAAAGTTACTTCAATAAAAGACTTAGGTGTGTATTTTGATTCCCAACTTAGCTTTAAAATTCATTATAATAATATTATAAATAAAGCTAATTCATTATTGGGGTTTGTTAAACGTTCTTCTAAGGAATTTTCAGCTCCCTATGTTCTTAAATCGTTGTACACTTGTCTTGTAAGACCGAACCTGGAATATACTAGTCAGGACACCAGCAGCTAATAGTTAAACACGTGACATATCAACTGAAACCGTGATAGTTATATTTTATATATGTTGTTAAAGTTTTTTTTTTTTTTAAATAGTGCTCTTAAACTACAAATCTGTCTTACGAATCAAATAAATAAAGTAAAAAAGTATATATTATACACTTGTTTATATTGTAATATAATAAATTAATAAAAATAATTAATTAAATATAATTGTTTACCTATATGTATTATAAAATATATACAATATATATATACAATATATATAAATTAATAAAAAAGTATTTAATGTTATCTAAACGGCACCTTATATCCTTTGTATATATCCTTGTAATATAACGGCATATATATATCCTTTTACAACTAACTTTATTTAAATCTAGTTTACTTCTAGGACATAAGGCAAATCAAATTCCAATCTAAATTAATAATAACAATTTAATAAAAAATTAATTATAACAATTTAATAAAAAATTATCATCTCAGAAACGGTAAGAATAAAAACTATCTATCAAAAAAATGGAAACAGATTCAAAAAAAAAACATATTGTAAGATGACGTATTTTCAAAAGAAAATTTTTTAAATAATTCTTATGTTAAACAAAAAAAATTAAATCCTTTCATAATATATGGAACAAACATTCTAAAATATTCAATCTCTTACCAAATATGATATATATATGTAGACAGATATATATGGAGTTGTATATATATATGTATATATTTAGATGATATAAAAATTCTCATTTTACATATGTGAATATTTTTAAACTTATTTTTTATTTTTCGGAAACCATTTTATTTCCGTTTTTTTTTTTTCAACTTTTTTTTTTTGAAGTTTAAAAAAAAAAATAAAAGAATTTAAAATTTATGTTTTTTATAGCCTTGAAAAAGAAATTTTTCTTTTTTCATTTGGTATCTTTGGTATCATTCTGATAGTAGTAAAGGATTTCCATACCATATGTTTAAAGAAATTTTATATATGTATATTTGGGTAAAGTTTTTCTAAATTTTGTATAATTAAAGTTTAGGACAAAAATTAAGCAACCAATATTATACTATTAAAAACATGTTAAAAGCTTTAAAAAAAAAAAATCTTTATAATCGAAATGTTAGGGTGAAAAAAAAATTGTATTATAAGTAATACATGCAAAATAAAAAACATTCTTTAAAAATGATAAGGATTGTGGCGGTATAGTTTTACATTAATAATCATAATCTATCCGTGCGTCAGTTCGTTCGTCTGTTTACAAAACTTCTACATCATTTAAAATAACGCCAGTGAAATTTTAACTAGTTATAGATCTCACATAAAAAAACAAGGAAGAATACAGTTGACTTTGTCAACTCTTAGATACCCGTACGAACCGTTAGTATGTTCACAGCCTGTCACTCTGCTTACAATATTATTTTTTTAATATTTTAGTATTTTAAAATAATTTGGGTGAATTTTATAATTTCTAGAACTATGGGTTGTACATATATTCAAACTATATGTTTATATGTACATTCTTCGAAAGCAGATTCTAACCTTTCACATAACGATTATCAATCCAAAACTTTTTCAAATATTCTATAGTACCATTTAATACTAAGCGGTAAATGTATATTAAATTTACTAAGTACAAAACAGTAAAGATAATTTTAAATATTATATTATATTATATTTAAATATTCCATTGACAGAATAATTTCTTATAAGTACAATAAAATACATATATGTATGTAAATACGGCGCTATATAATATACATCTATACTCTTATCATTCATGCACTAGTGACATATACGATATGTAAATAAACATGATATTATATAAGTATGTATATATATCAATATCATATAAATAAAAATTCTTCAAGCAACCGTTATGTTGTTTATTTATTTACATTTTTATGTACTACGCATTATATCCTCAACAATTTCAAATTATCGAGTAAAACAATATGCAAAAAAAATTCGTTAAAGAAATTTGTTAGAAAATTTGAAAAAATCAAGTAACACTTTCGTCAATTATAAAGTAACCCTATATTATTAAAAAAAGTTGTTAACAGAAATAAGAGTATAATGTTGAAGCTTTAATTTTTGTGTATTACTTCAAAAAAATTTTAACAGGTGTTCAAGTTACAGGTGTTTAAAAATAGGAAATTTTCAGTTTTAGACCCCTTACAGCTGCTAAACGGGGGGTGATACAAAAAAAATTTCTGAAATGACTCATACTAATTTTCAAAGATCTAACTTCTGTCAAAATTTCAAGTTTCCAACTTTAACCGTTTAGAAGATGGAAGGGTTAAAGAATTTTGCAAAATTTGAGTTTCGCATAACGGTAAATTAAGACACCGTATGCCAAAAATATATATTTATTGTATATATACTTTTAAAGCTAATGAAAGTAGTAATCGTTTGGCGTTTTCAAAATGAAGATATACCTTATACAACTTGTGCCATAACAATTTAAATATAGAGCTTTTTTGAACCTTTGGAGAGCTGTAGCTCCGTAACGGGTGGGGCTACAAAAAAAAGTTATTAAAAATAAAATTAATATTTTTGTGAGATCTATCAGTAGTTAAAATTTCATAGCTCTAGTGCAAAAAAAATGTGGGGATCTAAAAGTTAGGTGTTCGAGAGCTACCCTAAGGCTTGGTCCAAACTCAACCAAAAAAAATAGGGAACCTACAAATTACTCCCAAAATATTTTGTGTAAATTTCAAGATTCTAGCTTTCTTAGTTTTTGAGTTAGCGTGCTGACGGACGGACGGACGGACATGGCTCAAAAGTCTTAGAATTTTTTTCTGATCCGATCCATACCTTTGAAGGTATATCTAGCTCGCTTATTTCGAGGTGTTACAAACGGAGGAGTAATTTTATTATACCCGATCCTATCGTACGGGTATAATTAATGTTTTGAAATGCTTTTTAATGTAACCACACTTATTACAAATGTATGACGCTTCAAAATCGGAAAAGTTCTTTTTTCGAATGTTTACATCTCAAGTTCTGCTTAAGATTTTGCAATTTAAAAACAAATTTATAAATCAATATAAAAATTATATATTTTTTTACTACTTAAACTTACCGTTATTTAAAACTATAGTTTCACTTTCAGTCAGAACTTTAAAATTTTTAAAGAAGACTGATGTTTAAGAATTTAAATAGGTTACGAATTTTAAAACAGGTTTAACTTACATATCTGTGCTCAAATTTGTATTATAGTAAGATTAAGTAATAAGTAGTAGTAAAATATAAAAGTTAAAGCTACAAAATAATGTTTTTCATGTGTTAATCGTTTTTTTTTTTTCCAACTTTATAGAATCCTTAAAATTAAAGAAAGTGTCCTTTGATTTTTCACAATTTTTTGTTACATAAATAATAATAAAATTTTAATATATTTTTTTGCTCTTTTTGAATATATGAGCCTTTAAAAGCCTTATATACTTACTGTCTTTTTTTAAATTTTCTTTAATATTGTGTGTATATGTGTATAAGTATTATGTATACAATATATAAAAAAAAACTTTTATACATTTTTTCATTTTGTTTATACCCTAAAATTTTATTACTTTAGTTTTAATATTTATTTTTTTTATAATTCTATAAAAATTAAAAGAAAGTTTTATTTTTATGACAATTATTTACCGGAATAAGAAAGTAAGCAGAAAATGTGTATGGTCAAGATGGTTAAAACATTAAAGTATTAAATGTTAAATAATTTAATATTTAATAAAATATAGAAAATCTGTAATTATAGTTTACACATAGTTTGTTGACAACATACTTAATACATAGTTGTTATCTTCTTATAGTTATTTATGTTTCACAATTTCACAACCTATAGAGGTACAGACGAATCAACTGCACAGCCCAAAAAATAATACTTAATGTATGAAAAAGAAAACTAAAAATTATTTCATTTATTTAAAAATAAAATCCTTGCTCTTGCCATAATATTTTTAAACGAATAAAAAGAAAAACAAAAAACAAGGTTAGTATACAGATTTTATTCAGAATTTTCAACAGATTTTGGACAGAAAAAATAAGACATAATAAAACAAAAATATCACAATAAGGATATTAAAAAAAAACATCATATAACACTGCACAAATATAATATTTTTTCGATAGGTCAATAATGTCCCTATTCAAATTTTAAAATATTCAAGAAAAGTTTATGAGAAAAACAAAAAAAAAAAAAAAAAAATTAAATTTTAAGTTGTATGAAAAAGTTATTAACTTAATCATATTAAGTAAATTCAAAAGTTTTTAAAAAGTTTTTATAAAATTTCATTTTTTTTTTTATTTTTTTTAATAATTTTCTAAAAATAAAAAAGCCACCACAATTTGTATAAAATTTATGTATATACTTACATATATATTAAATACACAGTATAGCTACATAGGTATAAGTACATAAAACTGAATTTATATATAAAAAAAATTTATTATATTTAATGTATATAATATATATATATATATATGTATACTCAATATTATATATGATATAGTCATTATTTATTTTCAATCAGAATACACTTATATTGCATACTATATGTATGTATGTATATAGAGAATTTAAACTTTTGAATAACATTTTCTGTAAGCACTCTTTAAGGGTTAGTCACTAAAAAAAATATAATTTTTCTGAATATGAAAAAATAGTTGATTGAGTATTTATAAATAAGCCAAAAATCAATGTGACGCTTTATATGCTGCAAGGGTAAAGATACCGACACAACAGGTCCCACAAACTCACTTCAATAGGTCAGAAATGCCAATGGTAATATGTTTTTATTTAAAAATATCAAAATTAATATTATTATTTTCTTTTATACACTTTTTTCAGAATATACATATATACCTATGCATAGTATATGAAAATACCAGAATATGCTGTATTGGTGACAAATGGGTTAATTTTTAAATAAATAATTAAGATATATAATACAACATTTACATAACTGTAACAAAATTTATTTATTGTTTTATTGTTTGTTTATATTATTTGACTGCATCATATAAAGATACAGCTAAAAGTGGGAAGCCCTTTTCGTTTCAGATGTGGATCTAATTTATTTATTTTTAAATTGTCATATTTACGTAGGTATAAAAATTTAAAATTTAGAATTCAATAACAAAAAGGCTTTGTTACACAAATTTGAAAAACATAATAAGATAACATAAATTCGAATGAAAAATAAGACCTTTCGAATATAAGGCGAATAAAGCCTTATTTCTCATTGGAATGTAAAATAAAGCCTATAGGCTTTATAACAATCCACCATAAATACTCTGTAAAATGAGAATACCCTCATTTTGTTACCAATTGTAAAAATTCTTTCTATTTCAAAATTTCGTATATACATATTATGTATATCAAATCTTATATAACCATATATTAGACAAATTTTCTAATTGATGAATAAAGCCGTATGATTGCCATATTTGACATTCGAATGAGGAATAAGACCTTTCGAGAGGTCTGATTTTATATCTGAATGTGAAATAAAGTCTTAAAGGTCAGCACCCGACTATAAAACCCTTCCTAATTCAGAATCTTATATATTTATTTATATATATTTTTTTTTTTTTTCAAAATTATTAAAATTATATTTGAGTAATTACAGTCTTTTGATTGTGGAGACTTTTATCTTATTTTAATGAGCCAAAAGATCCATTAAAAAAAAGTCAAAAGTCCCATCGGAATTTCTGTACAGAAGGGCATTGAAAAAAAAGTCGCATAGATTTTCTAGCTCATTGAAGTGGATCAATAGTTCCAATTGGAGTTGTCGTGCAGTTTTGTCCATGCACCCGCTTATATAGACTTTTTGCTAACAACAAGTAAGGCATTATACTAAAACAGAATTGGTTATAGGTATAGGTGTACTTGTCATAATCGTTAAATCAAAAAGTTTGTTTTTAAAAATACATTTTTAAATTAATTGTATAGAAAAGACCGAAGTGCTATATACAAAATGTGATATTAGTGAAATATATAATAATTTTCAATTATTATCATGTATACATATATACATTTTATATATAATAAAATTTTAATTTTTTAACTAGAATTATATAAAAAAATATTGTATTACTTATTAACAACATTGTCAATATATTGAATGTATGAATATTTACACTTAATGTTTTATAACTTTATAACATATTGAAATATTAAATGTTAATTTATTGAACGTTTTAAGTTATTTACAATGAAAATAGAATAGTTATTAAAAAATTCTAAACAAAAAAAAATTTTTTTTTTTATATTATCAGAAATATATAGGTAATACATTATGTATATTATATCAAATAGAAATTAAAACCACAACATAAATTGGATTAAAATGTGGAAAATTTTGTTGGTTTTTTTTTTTCTGTATTTATTTCTAATAAAAGATTTAAATTTGTGGTTTTTTTTTTTTGTTTTTTGCCTTTGGGGCGATTTTAATTATTTTAGTTATAAAAAAAAAATTTAGATAAAAATTTTTTATTTCCTTTTCTTTTTTATAATTGGATTGTCATATTTGAAAAGAAAAAAAAAAACTTATTTCGACTTTGTTCACTCTCTGAAATCACGGCGAATTTTTTTTGACTTCTGACATTAGTCACTAACTAAATGTCATTTAAAATATTTAAATATTTAGTTGAACATCTACTTGAAACGTTTCATATAACTAGATATATGTACATGGATATAGATGGTTTAGTGGAAGAGTTTTCATAAAACCTAAATCTAAAGAGTTTCTATAGAGCTAGGTGATTTTTTTACACGCAAAAAGAAAAATAGTTTTTATCTAATTCAAATTTTTTTGCCATTTCAAACTATCTTAAGATAATTAAGTAACTATTCTTAGTTAATATCTCTTTGGTCATATAGCTTTACTGAGGTACAGAAGGGTATAAGTTTTTTAATAAAAATATAAAAAATATAAATTATAACAACAATTAAACACAATTCGGAGGTGCAGTGGTTTTCCCGTTGTCAAAATAAAAAATAAAAATAGATGTGTTTTGGCTTAAAATCACAGGTGTCTGACAGAAAGTGGAAAAATGACCCTCGAAAAATTAATTCTATTTCTATTTTTGCCGTCGGTCGTTCCAGAATGACATAATAGTTAATTTTTGTTTGTTCCCAGGAATTTGAAAGTTTTTTTATAATTTTTTTTATTTTATGATCATGAGTTTTGATAAAAAGTTAAAAGAATTAGTATTGAACTTAATGAGTATAATTTTTACTAATTTTTCATTTGCATCAATTTTTTTTAAAAACAAAATATTGTCAACAAAAAATAAACATATTGTCATATTTGTTGTCGCATCAGCCGTTAGAATTGTGAATAGCAAGAAAGTTTTTAAGGCCGATTCTGTTGTCCGTCGCGTTCGACCGTCCTAAATGTGTTTACAGCATCAAAAAGTCTATTCAAATTTTAGAAGTTCAAAATTATTTTTTTTTTTTGTATTAAATTGATTGTCTATAGAAAGTAAATACTTTTTATTTTTAAATATTTACATATTATTTATAGTAATGTTTTTATTTCAATAAAATTATTGTGGTTTTGTATTTGAATCATTTCTATTCGTTTAAATACAAATATTTTAGTTAAACTGATTAAAAATAATTAGCTTTTCATTAATTTTTATTCAATTATTGAACGAAATTAATAGTTTTACTTTTTAATAAATAACAAACCATTTACAAATCTGTAAATGTCTTTTTTTTTACAACTATAGATTAATAACATTATTATACAATTTTTTAATCAGTTAAGTGAAGATAAGTGGACGGTCCAAAAAAATTTTCTAAATAAACTTATACCAATTTCTTAAAGTTCTTTCTTACCTCAAAATTTCAAGTCGCTATCTAAAACCGTGCCGAGGTTATGAAGGTAGAAAAACCTGCAAAATTTGGGTTTTACATAACGGTAAATTTAAATTCTAAATTTAAAAAAATTCTATAACTTTGATATTGATTTATAAATGTTAAAAAAAATTCCTGTCGAATGGCGTTTTCAGATTGAAAAAATGTTAAGCAAAACATTAGATGCAAGCATTTAAAAATAGGGCTTTTTCAAAATTGGAGGGTGTGCAGCTCCATAATGGATGGCTAATAAGCTTTTAAAAGTAACTAAACTATCAGTTTATTTAAGTTATCATCACAATACTATATTTCATTTGACTGCATTCCATTTGTAACCAACTCTAAAATCTTCCTAATTTTATGTTTTACACATATATTTCAACAACAAACGAGGATTATCGATCCAAATCCCTGCTAAACAAATTATTGAAACTTTGATTTTGTAACCAACTCTAAACTTTCACCTAATTATAAATTTTACATTCAGTCAAATTATAATATAGGCAATGTGCAAAAAATACAGTCAAATGACATTACAGACTTATTTCTTTTTATTTAACTAACATCCAATACTGTAGAAATATATAATTTCGCTTATAAGAAGGTCTAATTTAAGATACTGGTAGATGCTGAAAATAAATATGATACCACTTTTTAAAATCTATTTATGAAATGAAAATAATTAATAATGTTGCAATGCTAAATACTTATGTCAATTATTTCATAGTTGGTGACCAAATCCATAAATTAAAAGTAAAAAATTTTAATTACCTCGGGCTAATTATTGACATGTAGTTGAAATAATCTGATCATGTTGATCGCATAATTAAAAAAAAATCACCCCATATGAATTTCTGATAGGTGGGCTACGTAAATGTCTACCAAAAATTGACCTAAATTTCATTTTTACTTCATATATTTTATAAAACATAATTTATTTAAGTCCTATATGAAAAAATTCAACCGGGGCCTCGGTGGCCTAGTGTGTAAGAGCGTATAAAATATGCTGTAAACACCGAGAGAGTGTGGGTTCGAATCCCACACACGTCGTAAGAGTTATTCCCCCTTACGACATTTACAACCACGCCTGAACAGGAAAGGCTGTGTAATTTTCTGTCCACATTTATGTGGCAGAGAAATACAATAAAAAAAATATTCAACCAATTATCTAACAATCTAAAATAAATAACCTGTATTTCCGCGTTCAAAGATAAAATTATGAAATACATTTAAATAATTAACAAAAGAAATTTACCTATTAACCAATAAATATAAATTGGACAACTACTTTAAGTTAAAAAAAAAAAAAATTTTTAAATTTAAAAAAAAAAACAAACTAATAATAATAATCTCTCCTTTTTTGTATTTTGTAACTCTATTTAATACAACGCTTTGTTATACAAAGATTGTAATACTAAATTTTGTAAATAAATAAAGAAAAAAAAACATTTCAAAAGCCTAAATCTACAAAAAAATCCATAAAGCCCCACGCCCCTAAGCCCCGCTAAACAAATTATAGGAACCCTGATTTTGTAACCAACTCAAAAGTCCTTCCTAATTATAATTTCCACATATACATTTACACAACAAATATTAAAATAGTGCGGGCTACCGCAAACCCCTGCTGCGCTAATTATTGAACCCTGATTTTGTAGCCAACTCTAAAGTTCTTTTTAATTATTTTTACATAAATACATATTTCAACAACCAAGTACTTATTTAAAATAATTGTGGATTTTGTTTTTTTGTGGCATAATGGACTTTAGGACTCATCCTCATATGTAAGACTGTCATAAATTATTTTATTTAGCATCAGTCATCACTGAAAAGTAAAATGAAAACAAAAATATATATGATTTTATGTAAAAGGAAAAAATATAATAGTTAATTTTTAAGCGCTCGAAATTTATCTTAAATTAAACTGCCAGTAGTTTTCATAACAATTTATGGACAAATGAAACTTAGCGGATATTGAAAATATTCAAAAAAAAACAAAATGACAGATGAAATTTAATTTGCATGACAGATGGCATTTAATTTGAAACTGACAGGTGTCATTTAGTAAGAGATTATATTAAAAATTGAAAAAAGGCAGTTTGTAAAATAAAAATTTTAAAGCCTCACATTTTCAAAAAGACAATAGAAACAAATTACGGATCAATATTTTTAATTTTTCTTGAAATTTATTATATAATAAAAAAAAAAAAATGTTAATAAAAATCATGAAACACCTTCTTCAGTTTTAGTTTGTTTGTAATTACGAAAAGCCTGTAACATATTATGTAAAAACAAAAACAGTGTTAGACTTTAATTTTTGAGGTAACTAATACTAATTCTCAAATATCTTTTTTCCTCTCAAATTTCAAGGTTCTGACTGAAAGCATTATTGAGATACGGTGAAACGAAAAATTTTCAAAATTATCGTTTTACATAAAGGTAAATTTTAAAAATCAAATTGCAAAAAAGATTTGATATTAATTTATAAAGCTTAAAAAATTTCCTGCCATTTGACGTTTTTAGATTGATTGAATTATTAATTGAGATATAAGTATTTGAAAATAGGGCTTTGTCCAACTTTGACAGGATGTAAATTCGTGATCGGTGGGACTATTTTTTTTTTTTTTCAACTATTTTCTATTTTCAATGGTTAAAATTTTCATCTTAAACAGTGTACAAATTTTATAAACTGAAGGACAGACGGATGAACGAATTTTGATGAATTTTTAAAATTTTACTAGCCTTTTCCTTTTGAACCCAATCTAAAAGAATAAATCTAAAATCTTAAAATGTAACACTGATGCAACATTAATTTTAAGTAGTTTAATTAAATTTAAAAAAAAAAACACTTTAAAACCAAATTAATTTAAAGTTAATAACTAAGACAAACAATAACTGAAAATAAAACAAATATTTATAGTAATTGCTTAATATAAGTACTACTTGAAATTTTTTTTTATTTTTATAATTTAATAATTAAAAAACTCTCTTAAAAATTCTACAATTTAATTATATTTTATTATTTTGTGAAATCAAATATTTTCATTCCAGAAAACAATAAAGAAAATTAGTACATATAGGCTTTATATACCATTTTGCTTTTATTTTTATTTAATCTTTTTTTTTGAAGATTTAACTGTATTGATTTTAGTTGTATTTTACTAAAGATTTTACTATTTTAATGTTTTAAAAATTGTTCGAATCCTTTAACTCTTTCATTCTGTTTTTTTTTTTCTATTATTTCATTTGGACATAATTTTTTAAAAAAAACCAAAGATTTTTTCAAAAAATACAAGATTTTGATAGATTTTTCTTTTTGTAGAAAATTAATATTTCAATACAAAGATACAATATAAAAATACAGAGCATAGTTTCGGGCCATAAACCCTATGTTAAAGAACTACTATATAACATAGACTAAATTAAAACATAGCTAGTACAAAATTTTAAAACATTACTTATATTTAATAGAAAAAAAAAATTAAGATGAATAAGACCCTAGAAAATATTTTGTATATTACTCGCTTTAACTGTTTAAAATGGCATTACTAAATAAACTATGATGAAAACACAAGGTCTAAGTAAAAAGATTAAATCCAGTTATTATTCAGTCAAATTGATTTTTCCTATTTATCCTATAAAACATAGTAAGAGAAACGAAAAAATAAACATTTCAAATGTTTATCCTTTAAAATTATTTTATAAACCTTTTATTTTTTAGCACATTTCCAAAAAAAATTTGAAAAAAAGTGCTTATTAGTTTCACTCTCTCTGTCCGTCCGTCTGTCCGTTTGTTTACTTTTTAAAACTTCTACACCGCTAAAGAAAACAAATTTTAATCATGGGTAGATCTTATAAAAAAATTAATTTTGTGGAACAACTTTTTCATGTAGCCCTATCCATTACGGAGCTACAGCTCTTCAAACTTTGAAAAATCCCTATTTTTAAATGCAAACTGACATGAAATCTGCTTGAAATTTTTTCAATCTGAAAACGTCATTCGACAGGTATTTTTTTTAATTTTGTAAATTAATATCAAAATTATACAATTTTTTTAAATTTACTATTCAAATTTACCGTTATATGAAAATCAAATTTTGCATGATCTTTCTACCATCATAACTCCGGAATGCTTTTAAATAGGAACTTGAAATTTTGAGAGCAGAAAGAACTTTTGAAATTAGTATAAGTTTGCTCAGAAAATTTTTTTGGACCACCCCCTGTTTATGAGCTATTAGAGCTGAAAAATTGAAAATTTGCTATTGTTATGCATCCTGTACTTAAGCACCTGTAAAAATTTTTCTTCGGCAAGACATTCAAATCTCAGCTCCAGTAATATATTTTTACGTGTGTTAACGGTTTTTCTTACTTATATAGGGTTCCGGATTTACAGCTCCTCAAAATTTCAGAAAAGTCCTATGTTGACATATTTTCTTATTACAAAAAATTTCGTGAGTTTTATTTTTTAAATTTTCAAATTTTTGTGCACATCACAAACAGTTTGTATGGTCTTTTGGAAATGTGCGCTTTTAAAAACCATTGGTTTACATTCTACCTTGTTTTGTTTTGTTTTTTATTTTCAAAACGATATTAATTTATTTCTATGTAAAATATATACCCAGAACCACTTATATATACATTACATATTATATAGATACATATTTATAAAATACATACTTAAATTTGTATTTCCTTTATCTAAACAAAAAAATAACATTTATCTTAAGAAATATTTTGATTAAACCTATCTTTTATATATAATATTTATATTTATTTTATTATATATATTATAACATTTAAAGGACTAAATATACGTATATATACGTACATTGTTTAAATATACTTCATTTTAATAAAATACATTGTCTTTTTTTATCCAAGAACATTATAAATAATACAAAAATGTATAAGCAATTTTATATAATAGAGTAGATATAATATTTAATATAAAATTCGTATATTTGATGGTTATAGCCAAGTAGTGAAATAATATAATAATATTAAATTAAAAAAAAAAAAAACAACAAAAAGAAAAATATTTATTTCAAATACACTTTAATTCAAATGATAAGGATCACTTTTTAATTTTTCATATAGCCAATTTTATGGAAATGTTTACTGTCATATAAATTATGTTTTTGACCCACATCCGAGAGGGAAAGGGCCATTAAATTTGTTTATAATATTTACTGTTATAAATAAAATCTTTCTAAATCTAAATCTAAATTATGTTTACGTTTAATTTTCTTTAAATGATCATGATGAGTTAAGATTATCAATTAAACTCTGTACAAAATAGTACTGAAATTGTCATGTTGTTTAAGACTTTGATTTTATTGACTTTTCTATATGAAAATGGTAATAATCTCTATGTGTTACCTGAAAATCTTAAGGATTGAACACAAACCCGATTAGACTAGGTTTTTTAAAATTATAGATCAATTTAAACGTATTAATTATTGAAAATGACGCATTATTTATGAAGTTGTAGTACAAATTCCCGACTATATAGATTATATTAACTCGTATCATTTGTATAATATCCATCTGTCACACTAATTTTTACAGTTGTGATGGATTGTAGTATCTCTATTAATTTCTCTATTTTTCCAACTATTTCACCTATACATGCATATTCAACCATTCTTTTTATATGTTACCTTACAAAGGCTGTTTTTAAATATTTACGAATGGTAGGAAGCGTATAATTGCCATTTACTAGGTTTTTTTTTTTGAGGGATTTTTAGATTTTTTAAGAAATTTCAGACAAGAATGCTATTTTAAATTACAAAATACATGTCCACTTTTGAGGTAGTATAGAAAAGAAAAGCATAATGAGTTTTAAAACGTTACGCAGTTGATTAGATTTGATCCTTATTTTAAGAGGTAGGTATAAATGATACAGCGAACTTTTGATATAGGTCTATTGTGCTCCTCCTGTTACTACCTGTTATGGATTTTGCCACAACTTATAATACTTCTGTCAGCTCTACTGCCTCTAAGAAAGTGAAGAGAGACAACCTGTTTATATGTAGTGGGATGGTTTCACATCCCGTAATTCCGAAGTAAAAAAAAATTAAGATAAAGATTTAAAAATTAAAGATCAATCATTTGAAAAAACGTCACGTAGTAAATCAAATTGAATTTAAATTAATTATAATTAACTATTTAACAGCGTTATTAGATCTCTCCGGAGCAGAAAATTAATTGAAACTATATTTAATCTTTCAGAATGCTTTTTTTTTTTTTATGGTAGTAAACCAATGAAATATGGAGTATATAAATGTAGTGTATATAAAAAAAAAATATTGTATATATTTATAAGTAAAATTATTACACCAATAAGTATTTTTTTTATAATTAAAAAGACTCTATATAAAAATGAAAATGAAAAAGAAAATAATATAATATTTATTATTAACAGTCAAAGTAATCATCATTTTTATATACTATTATTTATATACAATACTATCATATATTATATTATATCAATTAAATGTTTATGGTACGTTTTTTTTTTTTTTTGTTTTTTCATTTATTTATTTTCTTAAACTGAAGTATCACAATTAATTAGCTTTAATATTCATTCACCTCTTAAACTTACTATTAGTTTTCTTTTTTTTTTCATTTTTTGGTTTTTTTTATTAAATTTTTTTATTAAAGAAATAAAAAACTTGAATTATTTAGACAAACAAATAAATACATATTGAATAAAAACTATATTCAAATGGGAATTAATATTATATAAATATGAATTTAAGGCAGTTGATATTATATAGTTTAAGTTCAAAAAGTAAGTTAAAATTAGAATCATTTTATGCCTTTTATATATTTTGTATGTGTGTACTTGTATATGCACAAAAAATTACTTTTAACCTTAACAAATTATTCAACATCAAAAAATTAGATTAGAATTTTTCTCCAGGGGATTTTTTTTCTTTTATTTTAATTTATATCTACATCTTCAATTTTTTTTTTCAAATAAAAAATATGATTTTTAATAGAATACAAGTCTAAAAAGAACTAAGATCTCAAGATTTGTTATTTCTCTCTGAATAAGGAATTTGCAGTCAATCAAGAATAATAAAAATTACTTTTTTCGGTTATTATTAAAAATAAATTTTTAACTTACAATTTTGTATTTTTTAGAAAACAGAACTTTATTTTTAAATTTTCTTTAAAAGAGGTTCTATTTTTCTCAATATAAAGTGATTTTAAAAGATTCTAATGGACTTAGTGACTATAACGAATCAACAAAATGTTAAATAACAATTTAACAAAAAAAAAAAACCGATAAAACTAATAAATTGTTAATACATTCTATCTTCTTCTTTTTAAAACATTTAAAACTTACGTTTTAGAAGTAAATTTTTTAGGTTATCATCTACATCTGTTTATTTTAATATAAAAAACATAATCAATAAAAAATATACTAATAAATTTGAAATTTTCTTCTTTTTTTTTAAGTTTTAAATCTAGTTCAAGATAGAAAATATACCTATGTGTCTACAATATAGGTATTGTTGATTTATAGTCAAAAGAATCACGCGATTTCAATTTTTCTTTTTTTTTTTTTAATTTAAATTAAATTTTATTGAACTTTTGGATAATAAATTCAATTTTATAAAATGATATTTATTGCTAACATTATTAAAACTATAAAAAATAAAATAGCATATAAAAACAAAACAAATAATAATTTTCATTTCAAAGTTTTCCATTTATATACAAAAACGTACCTATAAAGGTTTCCCCTAAAAGTATGCAAGTTATTCTATTTTTTAAATTTTAAAAAGATTTTTTTTTCTTTATTAAAGGCGGGCTTCGATAGCCTAGTGGGTAGGCGTGTGGCGTATTAACCGAAGGAGTATGGATTCGATCCCTGCACAGGTCGTAAGTGTTTTTTCTTTACATACCCCCCTTACGACCAAATATAATGTAAATATATAGTATATAATATAAAGAAAATAAATAATATTAGTATATA
Organism: Poecilobothrus nobilitatus; assembly: GCA_947095535.1. Classification (NCBI taxonomy): domain Eukaryota; kingdom Metazoa; phylum Arthropoda; class Insecta; order Diptera; family Dolichopodidae; genus Poecilobothrus; species Poecilobothrus nobilitatus. Next base: position 64,028,132 of record OX352773.1, read on the forward strand.
ATTTAATAATAGTATGAAAATCTATAATGGTCTTAGGAGTCGATGGTTCAATAATATTGCATTAGATTTATGTATGTAATATTAATATAAATAAATAAATAAATCTTTATTAAATAAAATTAGCCAGTGGCTTAGTGGTTAAGTACGTGGCTTATTAACCGAGGGACTTCGGGTTCAAAAATCCTGAACTGGTAGCAAGTTTTATTAAGTGAAAACAAATCCCCCTTGCTACAAAATATAGTGTAAATATATAATGCAAAACAAAATAAATAGTATTAGTGTATAATTGAGAATTGGCATAATAATAGTATTCGACCTGTAATGGCCTTAGTAGTTGATGGTTTTGTCATATTGCAATATCTTATGTGATTTGTAATATTAATATAAATAAATAAATAAAATTATAAGAAAATATTTATATTGTAAGCTGTTAAAAATAAAGCTTCATCTCACAAATAAAAATTATATAGTATAAAGTAAGCCTAAGCATATCAAACTAGGAAGCGCTGTTAAAATCCTGCACTTGACGTATACATTTTTAATAAAGAAATTTATAGATTAAAAGAATAAATGATTAAATTTATAATAGAAATTATAAGGATCTATATCTTCTATATAAATTTAATAAATATAAGGATCTTAGTCTTAGTTCAGGCTTAGTAATATTGCATTATCCAATATGATATGCAATATTAATATTTAAATATTAAATTAAACCGACATTTAATTTTGTTTAGACCTTTATTTTTATTTTATTTTTTGCGTTTTTAGTTTTTATAAGTCACATATGTTGTAAAAATTTATAATTTAAAAGTAATTAGAAATTAAAATGGAAAATTTAATTTTTCCTAAAAATAAATGAAATAAAAATCACTTGGTTCCCCTACAAAATCCCATTTCAGAAAATCCAAAAACTTAAAATTCAAACACGACAAAACCCGAATACCTCAAAATCCAAATCACAGCATTCCGCTGTTTTTAATAGCTGCGTTTTTTCTACAATATTCCACATTTCATATTGAATTAATTAAATAAAAAAAATTAAATAGTATTTATTTATTTATTCCCATTCACAGGCAATACATGAGAATAGATGCAGCCTTTCCCTTTGAGTTTGGTTGAAATAGTATTTTTTTAACATATATTACAACAACAAAGTATTTAAAATAGTGGAGATTCTCGCCCGAAACTTCGCTAAAAATATTATTAAAGGCTGATTTTGAAACCGACTATAAAATCCTTTTTAATTATTTTTTACATAAATATTTTAACAACAAGGCATTCAATATCTGAATTACAAAGCTTTGAAAATAGTAAGGGTAATCAAAATAGTGAGGGGTATCACCTCAAAAACGAACTCTCACATTTGGATCAATATGCAAGTTATGATTTTATTATGTTTTGATTATGTGGTATTTGGCTTATACTCCAAACATAGTTTATGCTTTAAATGGATTATATGCTTTTTGGATTTTATGACTTCCTGAAAATATAAAAAAAATTAGATTTTGTAGCTTTTGGATTTTGAGAATTGGGATTTTGTGGGATTACCAAATCACTTATATGTAAAATTAATATTATTAATTTTCAAAAAATACATACTTATAAAAAAACCTAATAATAAATAAAAAAAAAAACTTAAATATTGCAATTCTTGTAAACTAAATTAATTAATTTGTTATATCATTTCTTTGAAATAAAAATCAAAAAAAAATAAAGAGAATATAAATTTATATTTTTAAATATGTAATAAATTTAAAATCCTTGTTGTAGATATTTACAATTAAAGAATCCATATAAAAATTTTATTTTATTTTATTTTATATATATATATATGCATACATATTTTTATTATTTCTACAAAACGTATAATATTTAAAACTTAAAAAAAGATTACAAAATATTTTAAGGTTTCTTTATATTATTTTTCGCCTTCTTATTTAATTGCATATCATGAGGAGTAAAACTAAATTATACTGATAGTTATATAGTAAAATATTCTTTATATATATTACACTTTTTTTTCTTTTCATTTTAAATTCCACACCTTGATTTACTCAATCTACTTAATGTTTTACTACTATTACTATTATTTATTTTTCAATTTCTTCCTCTTTTACGTCTTTCTTCTACTTAATTCAACTGTAACTGTTATAATTTTTCTTTTTTTCTTTGACATTCTTATTAAATGGAAATTTTTTATTCTTCAGTTAGATTATACTTAATTTAAATAGATGTAGAATTGAAATATAGAATATCGAATTGTCTTATTTTTTTGTATATTGTATTGTAATTACAAAATTGAGTTTGACTGTTCTTATATATTTAACTATAATAGGATATATAACATACAGTCATGGTCATAAAAATAAAATCATTTTCATACAAGGTTTGGAATTAAATTTTAAAATAAATGAAAAATAATATAGTTCGAATAAATTTATAATTTAAATTTATTAAATCTTCTATCCAAATTATAAATTGGAGGCAGAATAACGAAGAGTTGATATTGGCATACTTAACTAAAAAGATAAAATTATTATTCGGCCTTTAATTTGAATTTCAAAATATAAACGATAAATTCATATTCTTCAAGACTTATAAGACTTAGGCAATATTCATCAAGACTTAAGCGATACTTTGTTATTCTGCAAGACCCAAAAGTGTTATTTTTAATTCAACGCGATGTCGAATGTCAAAAATATCGTGTGGGTGTTTCTGCAAGACTTTTCCAACGAAACGATAGTTATTTTCTATCACACTAAAATAATTCAAGGATACGTACCTACCATTTTAGCCAATATTTTTTGATATAATTTTTTTTTTAGTTATTTAGTAACATTAACATTTTAGTTATTATAAACATTAAGAAAACGAAATTTTGTTTTTAAACATTTGGAGTTTTTTTTTAAATTTGTTTTATAATTTTTGTATTAAAACATACAAATTTAAAGCAGTTTGAGCTGTTGGTGAAAAATTAATGTTAGATAATCCAGAGATTTTTAATTTAATCTAAACACCTTTAGTTTATTTTATTGTTTTTATTTTTTAAATCAATAATATTATTTTGTTTAAGTTAAAGTGTTTTTATTAATTAACTTCTTTTCAAATTTAACTCTATTATAAGTTTTTTAAATTTATGATTTGTCACTAATTAAGTATTTTTTTTTGCAATCTACACAAAAATATAATTCACAGAAATAAATATTTAAACTAAACAAAATTAAATATAACAAAATTTTCATTTGACAGTCATTCAAATTTAAAGTACCACCAACACAACAAAAATTTTCATCGTGAATCTTCCAGAAGAGAATTTTTAACTAGACATGACGTAATACATTTTTTTATCGACTCATAAGTGATGAGTCTAAAAGTATATGGGTGATATTATGAAAAATGTATCATTTTGTCATAAAAACGAGTCATCGCGTAACAATAGCTGTTGTAAAATTGTTTTAAGAATAATTATTAATAAAGTTAAAGCTGATTTAAAGAAAATCTGATTCTATTAAACATTTTCGTTCTCACCTCAAATGATGACTTAAAGTTAACTGAATTCGATCAAATATCCATTTTTTTTTTTTTATTCATTAAAACATTTATGTTAATTTTTTTTTTTGTTTTGTTTTTTTTTTTCAATAAAAATTCAGTCAATTTTTTTTTACCACTCACCTGAAAAGAAAAAGGAAAAGTTTATTTTATTAGAAAATTTTGTAACTTTTACTGTTGTATAAAAAAAAAAAAAATTTATTTAAAAAATAATTGCATAAGTGATATTGAATATACAATATATGTATATATATATGTTTATAATATATGATATAAATCATTATGTATATGTGTATATACATAAATAAAAGAAAACTTGTATAATTTTTCTGACCTCAACAATTTTATTTTCTTTTTCATTATTTCATTTTCTTATTTGTTATGACTCTTTTACGTAAAATTCAAAACTATATTTATTATATATTATATACATTTCAAAAAAAAAAATAATTTTTCTAAAGTTAAAAACAAATGATATAATTTTATTTACATAGGAAATTAAAAATAAAGTTTAAAATGAATGGATGTAAAAACTTTCAAAAACAATTCCTTTTAAAAATAAAAAAAATGTCAAAAAATGTCTAATATATATTATATGTGTTTCCTTTTTTATTTTGGTATATGTATTAAAATTTGATTAAAAATTTTGATCTACAAAAAGTTTAAAATTCTTGACTTATTTTAAATTTAGCAATTTTTACAATTTAAAGTAATTTTATTATTTCGTTAAATACTACTTAAAACTTTTGTCATTCCACTATATAAATCCTGATTACAACTATTCTAAATTTTCATGATTATTTAGTTCTTAGAAATTATCTTTTCTCGCTGACACATTACGATCCTTTTTAAGAAAAAAAATTTTTTTTTTTTTTACCATAGGTACTTAGATTATTATAACACTCATCTAAGATGTTTCAAAAAAAAAAGTAAAAGAAAGTTAATAATAACCATGCATAAACCTTAAAGTTTCATTTAAAACAAAAAAAAAAAAAGTTTTTAAAGAAATTTTAAATAACTATATATTTTTTTCCAAAAATTTTAAATTTTTTGTTTTTTTAAATTTAATTTCAATGATTCTATGTTGAATCCTTTTTAAAATATTTTCATCTGAAATAATAATACTATCGTTTACCATCACCCCCTTTAAAATGAAAATGAAAAGTAATAATAAAAAGGCTATTATTCATATTATTGTTGTATATATATATATATACATATATATATAATAATATGTTTAACTTTCTATATATACATATATGTGTATATTTTAATTAAACATAAAATTCAAATATTAAACCTTTTCACATTAAAATCATAAATAAAGAAAATATTTCTTTTATAAAATTTGTTGAAATATTTTATTATTATTTGCTTTGATTTTAATATTTCTTATTAGCACCAAATCTCTTTTCACACGTGGATTTCTCACAATATATAATTTATAACCATCAAATTATAATGCATATATATATATATATATATTGTAAAGGTTATGACATAAATATTAAAACCTCAAATAATAAAAAAAAAAAAACACGAAAAAAAGATATTAATGATATCTTGGACTATACGAATATTTTAAATGAATACAAAGTTAATGTATCAAAAGGTTCAAATTTATGACTAAGTTATATTTTTTTTTTTACCTCAATCTAAAATAAATTTCTGAATTTCATTTATTATTGTTTATTAAAATAAAGAATTTTGTCCTATCAAAAATGAATATTGAATATTTTCATCTTTAAAAAAAATTTTATTTTAAAAATTCAAAATAATTCTTCAATTTCCCAGTTAACTCCCCAAAAAAGAAACTATACTAATCTTCTAATTATTATATGTTCAAAATATCTGAAATTCAATTGTGAAAATAAACTCTTAAAGATTCAGGATATATTTATCATATGACTGATTAAAAGAACATTCACTTAATTTCACATACTTCAATTCAAGAGATCCACGTACTTAAATTCAATTGATCTGTATTCAATAAAAAAAAAAGCCCCATAAAATGGTTGGAGGGTTGAAGTAGCCAAATAAAAGTTTATAAAAGTTTTTTTTTTTGTTAGCATCGCTAGAATACGTTTTGAATAATTGCATATTAATGCAAATTATTTATTTCAACAATAAAGAGTTGGAATAATCATTAGCATCTGCAAGAAAAAATATTTAAAACAGTTTTATTTAGTTTTAACAAAGACAATAACCCTTTAACTATTTAAGTAACTAATTAACCATTTTTATTGAAATAAAATAAATTAAAAAGCTTTAGAAATATTAGGCAACCAAAATTAGAAAACCCAATAATATCTTAGAACTGAAAGATAATTCAAGATATGAATGAACATTAGACAAAATAAGTCAAGAATAAGAGATAAAAATAAGCCAAGATATGAACCTGTGTTAATCAGATTTATAGTATAATCTTCATATATTATTATTTTAACTTTTTATTCTAGAATTTTAGAACATCAGATTAGAATTCGATTTGTTTTGTCAATCTTAAGACCTCATGATCAAATAAATAAAGTTAAAAAATAAAATGGAAAGTTATAGATTAGAGAATTTAAATAAAAAAAAAAAATTTACAGAAATAATTCACTTCCCTAATTTTTTTTTTTGTTTACTTTACTTTTACTCCTATCTTTTTGTTTTCCTTTTAGCTTCATCAGCAATGCGTACTATTCACAATGAACAGATTTTATTCTTTTATTATCACAGATTCGTCCTTCGTATCTATCCCAATTAGCAATGGCTGTATCATGTTGTTGTGTTTTTTTTTCTTTAGAATTTTAAAAGTAAGTAAATGGTTTTTATATACAAATTTATTGTGTATTTTGTGTATTATATAAATAAGAAAATAAATAAAATAATAGAAATAAATATAACAAAAAAAAAATAAAATAAATAAAAATTCCAAAAAGAAAAAAGGAATGAACATCCTTGGAATCTATTGTCCTTGAACTTTATTTATTTTATCTCATTAATCCTTCATAAAAACAATTTTTATTATATTTACAACGAAATTTAAAATGTCTAGAATCAAGAAAAATATTTTACGTTTATAATTTTCACTTAAAACGAATTTGTTACAGTTAAAATGAGATTTGCTTTATTTCTTTTGTGATTGTAGGAAAAGCGATAAGTTGACCTTTCGGGAGACATTTGATGTCTTGATTGAAGTATGAATTTTCCAGATATTTCAGCGTTAAATCAGTTGTATCTAAGTGATTAAACATCAACTGAACAAATTAAAGATGAAAACATTATTATGTAAGAGATATATAAAAAATAACTTAAGTTTAACTATAAATATTTTTTATACATTTTCTGAAATTTAGTTTTTATTTCTGCTATTAACGATTATCGGTGGTGAGTGTACAAACAAAGAAAGAGAAGCTACAGAAAATGTATTAGACTTTAACCAACCAAAACCATGCCCTTTAAAATCAAACTTCAGAATGCACTGTAGGAATTTTAACATTTAGTACAAATGTACAGTTTGGTTTTTATGATAAGGATGTTGAAAGGATCCTTGGGGAGTAGATTTTAGAAAATTTAGAAATTATTAAGGATGGAAGAAAAATGTTAAGAGATATTTAACCTTAAATTAAATATCGTTAATCTGATTATTTGCAACTGATTTTGGGTTTATACTAGATTAAGATTTTAAAATTGTATACTATAGTGAATCGTGAAACAAACCCAAGCTTTTTAATAAAATGCAGAGCTAAAACAGGAGACAAAATATTAAATGCATACAATTTAAATAATATTTGGCATAAAAAATTTTTCTTTTGTTAAATATACATCTGCACATAGCATAATGGTTCAGTTGCTAGTCTTTTAATCGTAGGGTTCAATTCACAGTCAGATCATATAAAAAAATAAATAGTAATTTTATAATGTATATCGTATAATGAATAATAATAATAACAATAGCTCCTACAATGGAGTTACCTTCGGTTACAACATACAGGAAGGTGTAATATACTAGTTGTAATTTACTGATGACCCTTAATCTGTAGTAAAGAATAATAATATTAATAAGTAATACTAATACCAATAATAATAGCTACTACCGTGAAAGTTGGGGTTGCCTTCAATAATTACCTCATGCAGTAAGGTATTATATACTATTGCAAATAGTAACGGTTGTACTATAGTCACTGTGAGCATTGTTAACGGCTATAGTCACTGTTAACAAAATATTAATAATAATAGGCGGATTCATTGTTTCCTTACAGTCCCACGTTAATAGTTAGCGTTAATAGTTAGGAATCTCATCCTATGATATAAGCTAAAGGAAGCTATCATATAAGCTAAAGGCCAAGTGGGTATTCTTGATATCTTTGGAAGATTTCCACCTCCCTTAGGAAGAAAAAAATTTTGCGGAATGAAATTCACCGTAATATCTTTTTTAATTAGTTTAAAAATAAGATAAATTTTCTCTAATATTTTGATTCTATTATTTATTGCTCTATAGTTTAGAAATCAATATCTAATCAATTCCCAATACACAGTGATTTCTGATCAATATATGAACAAAACATATACTGATAATGAAACTTTAAAAGAACTCTAAATATAAAACTGTATTATGAAATTCCCAATTAATAAATTTGAATAGTGTGACAAAGGTTTTAAATTAAAAAAAATTTAATTCTACCTAAAATTTATATGTAAATGTACTTAGTCGGATATTAATGAATTAATTTTTTCTTTATTCTTCTTTTACATTGCCTAATGTAGAACTTTAAAATAAATTCAACTTCTAATGTCTTTTTTCGTTTTATTTAAAAATCATATTGATAAATTTTTAAAAAGCAGTAAGTGTACAATGAAATTTTTATGAAAAATGTTAAGATATACTATATAATTTCGAGTAAAACTACTACAGCTAGTACTACAATTACTACTATTTCTACAACTGCTATTATAGATCTACTTCTAACAGCACTTATACTTTTGTATTGTTACAAAAAAAAAAAGAAACAAGAATTTAATCACTAAAAATTTTTACACTGAATATCCATTTTGTAATTGAAGAGAATTTTTTTTTTCACCTATTTTTACTTTAATATTCACCTTCCAGGTAGAAAAAAAAGTAACAAAAAACATCACTACTTAAAAATTTATCATATTTTTTTTATTTTTTTTTTTTTTTGTCTGTATGTATTTGTGTTTTCTCACTTGAAAATTTTCTTTAAAGTAAAAAACTGCATTTTAACAATATTTTTTTTACCTTTATTTTTTTTTTCTTTTTTTATATGTTGATTTGAAAATGATATGCAAAAACGTGCAAGAGGAAAAAATATATAAAAAAGGACAAAAAAAAAAGAAAAACAAACATATAAAGAGAAAAAAAAATATGAAATTTAATGATGCAAATTTTTTTTCTTTTCTATATAAGTAAAGGAAAATAATACTGAATATTTGCTACTACATACTACCACTTATCCTCATCTTCTATTTCAATTTGTCCATTTACAATTTTATTTTTCTTTTGCTATTAAAGAAAATTTGAATAATAAGAAAGCAAAGAAAAAAAAAAAAAGACTGAGACAGAAAGAAAAGTGACTGGTAAGGAAAAAAAAAAAAGAACAACAAAAAACAAGACTCGATTAGCTGGAAACAAAAAGGATGAAATCTTTTTTTTTTCTTTTTTTTTAGTTTTGTTGTGGGAATGACATTGAAAATTTTTTATAATGTCTCTTGCACTCTCGTAATCTCTTTCACTACTCCTATTCTGTTGTACTGTGCTCTACACTATACGAACGTACAATATTGAAAAGACACTAAGATAATTTATCATTTAATCGAAATCAGAACTGATTAATGGAAAAATAGAGAATAATAGAAAAACAATAAGAAAAAAAAGGACATTTAAGTTATATTTGCAATTTTCTATAAAATGGAATTTTTATTGCAATATAAAAAATAAAACAAAAAAAATATAACAATTTTATGGATGTTGTTACACGGTGCATAAAGAATGTTTCTAAATCGATTATATTAAAAAACAAACTACAATACAATTGTTCAAATATACAAATGAAATACAAGAAATTCTTTTTTTCTAGAATGCACATTTTAGAAATTTTGGTGAATCTAATTCTTATACTACCTTATATCTAATTTTATCTACCTCATTCTAGCTAGTTTTCAAAATTTAACATTATTTCCCACTACATTGATCTATCGTTTTTTATCTTCTACTGGATGTTAATATGAAAACTTTTTCTTCTACTCTATGTACTAGCATATTCACCACAGAATCTAACCATTACTTTCATAAATCATAATTTAATCATATTTTACTCTCTAATCCATTTTTTATTTGTATTAAATATGAATTGAGTAATAACATGTATAAAAAGAACTATCGGAAAAATGTTAACCCATTTCAAAGTTTTGAAAAAAAAAAAGATTTTGTTATTCCCATATGATATATTCCAAACATAAAAGTTTCTGTCACTAAGTATACCTTTTTTTATACTAAAAAAAAATAAAAAAAGAAGATAATCCATGGCTGTTAATTTATTTTTGATAATACATTTCCTTTTTTCATTTAATTGAAGTTCTTGATAAAATTAATTGATTGAAAGGCAGCAAACGAAAAACTTTCCAAAAGAAAAACAAACCAATTTCAATTTTCCAATCAATTAAAATTATCATATTATGATATCTTATATTGCATCAACAATCGGTAACCCAAAACAGAAGTGATTTTTATTTTTTTAAATTTTTGGAAATTGAATGTACAGAATCGGTAATCTTATGTGATTGAATCTAAATGTGATTGTGTACAACTTCGATTTTCTAAAACTGACGATAATTAATGAGCAATGAATAATATACTGTGATATCAAAACTTTTAAAATGAATTTAATAATAAAACATTAGTAAAAGGATATTTCTTGAATCGGTTGATTTTCAATAGGTACAGTAAAGACCAGAAAATTTCTTGAGAAGGTTTATTTTCCAGAGATAGAGTAAAGATCAAAACTGTTCTTGAGTAAATTCAATTTTAAGAGATACAATAAAGATCTGAAAATTTCTTGAGTATAGGTTCAAATTCAAGAGTACAGATAGTGTGTAAAAATAAAGAAATTTTTTTAGTAAGCTCAATTTTACGAATTATAAGTAAAATCAAAATATATAACAAGCAAAACACATTTAGTTTCCCGAAGTTGTAAAGCTGGCCAAATAATTAAGCCAACAATCAATAGGGCAATACTTTTAGAAAAATACTTTCGAAAGAGCTCAGGAAATGTTTTTTTCAAAAGGTAAATTAACATAAAAATATTCAAGAGAATTTGATGTATAAAATTCGTAGATTCGTGCAGAGTATGTTGTGTAATATACGCTTAAATTATATTTTATATATAAAAAAAAAATTAAGAAAATAAAAACTAAACTTGTCTCCCCACAGTTAACATTATTTTTATTTTATTTTTTTTTTATTTATTGTGCAAATGCAAAACAAAACGTCATTGTAATTGCTATCGATTTTATCATTTTATATCAAAAAGAAAAATACAATATAGAACAGTATTTTCAATTAATTGGAAAAGTTTTAAAATTAACAAAAAAAAAAAGAAAAGTTTATACTTTATACTAAATAAATAAATAAAAAGAAAATAAATGATAAATGAAAGTTAGTTTGTCAGAGTCAAAAAAAGTTTATCGTACTTATATACATTTATTATCAACTTTTTTAGTAGACAACTAAGTATTCAATTTTAATATATGTTGTCTATGTTCAAAGTTTTAAAATGTATTAAATAACTATGAATTTAATGTTATTGAGATAATATAAGTATTATTATATATATACATATACATTTATATAGTTTATGTATATAATTGATTTTCTTTTAAGATTGATAAATGATAATCAATGGAAATACACAAAAATAGTTTAATAACCTGAGGTTATTATTACTGAATGTATTTTGACAAAAAACAACAAAAATTTTAATAAAAATCGTATCAAAATTAAAATTTTTAACTAAAGAAAATGATTTTCAATGTATTTTAATTAACAATTAAACAAAACATTTGTTTTTAACTTTAAGAAACAATGTTAAATCAATTTATAATAAAATATTATGTGAAAAATTTGGAAACTATAGTGTAATAATAATCTTTTAAACTTAAACTTTCCGATTTAATCATTTTTCCTGCGTTATTTAATGAAATTCAAGAGGGCGACCTAATGCGACTATAAATTTAGGTACAATCCAAAATTTAAATAAACAAATCGTTCAATACAAATTATTTTTTTTTTTTTTGTTTTGCTAGAACATAACTGAAGTGTTACAGAACCGATTTAAATTTGCGGTATCCCATAGTAAACAATTTGGATTTATGTAAAATATTTGTAATAAAACAAAATACTTAATGAGGATTTTAAGAAAAAAATTTGTACCAATATTGAAAATCTTTTGAGGTATGATGATGAAAAGAACATATTTTGATAAGAATGTGATTCATTTAATCAAGTAAAGTTTTTAAGTAATCATCTAAATATTGCTGCTAATATTGCTCTACATATTTTAGAATTTATTGCAGCCAATAATTTTTCTTCATCTTTTTCAAATTTGTTTATTATCCTTAGAATTTTCATGACTTTTGTGCCTGGCTACAATTTTAATTATAATTTCGCACAAAACTTCAATGTAGAAAATTTAATAGAGAAATTTTCTTCAATGTAAGTTCAAAAACAAAAATTTTAATCTCAGAACTGTTATTGTTCATACATAAATTAAATTATAATATTAAATAAATTTTGTTTTTTGTAAATGTAGTAAAGTTGATACATCTCTGCTAAAATGAAAGGAAGAAAGGAGGGTGCAAAAAACAAAAACCAGCTTGCTTTATAAAAGGTTTTTAGCAGATTACCGGTCTTTAGCTGACTTCGAATTATCAAATTCTCAGAAGAAGAGATTAAATGCTTTTTAAATCAAAAATTATTGACATTGCCAACCCTAGATATATATTTTTTTTTCAATTGTAAATGACTGTAAATTATTCCAGATTATTGATAAAAAAAACACTCTTTATACTCATTTAATTTTATTGTGTTAATGAAATTATTTTAAAACTGATGTTGGGTTCTTAATATTTCACAAAAAAAAAAACAGGTTTTTTCAACGAAAAAAAAAACAAAGCTTTAAATATCTCGTTCAAAGATGATGCATCCAAAAGCTCTTTTTACCCAATTTTCACCATTTTAAAATTTTATTTTACCTAAAAAATGATTTTTGATTTTTTGAATAAAATGGTTTTTTTTTTTTTAAATTAAGGAAAGTATTGTAATTATGAATAAAACCTGGAAATTTTTATGATTTCTCAGGTTTTATAAAAAATAATTAATGAAAAATTAGGTATTAGTAATAGACTATAGACTTTATACATATATGCATATGCAAAATAATATTTTATATTTGCATTTTATATTTTGCTATAGTAAGCTGGTTATATCTAAATAAATTAAATTTTAATAAAAGTCTTAAGTTTTGCTTAAATTATTAAAATACAGAGAACAAATTTTCGAAGAATTAGCAAAAACATTACCAGTATTAGAGTTGTTAAAGTTTAACCGCAGTCTCTTATGAACCAATTTAACTAATATTTATAGAATATCTAATATAGGTCTAGTTAGAAATCTTGATGTTGTTAATCTCAATTTTTTTAAATTTCGCTTTTTAAAATCTTATATAATAATATTATAAATTTTTATATTATAATATTTAAAAAAAAAAAAAAAACGAAATTATAAAAAGCATGATAAAAAATGACGAGATTTGGAACAGATCTCCTTTAATATCTCCAAACGCAATGTTTTAACAAAAGTTTTAAAGTATTTTTTTTTTTTATGAATTTTATATCTATATGAGAAAACGAAAAAGTCAATGTGAACACATCACTTTAATTTTTTATTTTTTTGTTTTTTATCAATTAAAAAACAAAACTGTCATAAATTTAATATTTCTTTTTGTTCTATTTATAAAATGTTAACTTTAATTAAATAAAATTCACCTGAATTTAAAAAAAAAAATATAATTTGTTTTACTTTTTTTTTTTTTTTTTTTGGTGTCCCGTTCATATACAATTGTTTTACTATTAGCAAAAAGTTAAAATGATGGAAATATAAATATTATAGAACGATAAAAAAAATAAAAGAAATATTTTACTTTCTTATACGTAAATTACATTTTAAAATCATTTTAAAAGAACATAAGTAATATCATAAAAATTAAATTAAATTATGATAAAAAAAAAAAAGTTTAAATAATTGTTTTAGAAATACATAACTTACTAGAAAATCCCCTGTGCAATTGCATAATTTCTATAGATTCAAAAACATTTACGTTATCATACTGACTCCCTTACTACCTGTATTAAAGGAGGGATTAATACATGTATTTTTTTAGCTTAGGTATATTAAGTACCTAACTAAAATAACTTATGGATTTTTAATTTAATTTGAATTTTTTAGATGTAGGGTATAAATAAGTCGGTTGCATCGACTTACTGTTACTTTTACTTGTTTTTTTTTTTGCTTGAAAAAAATTTGCTGAATTTATTTTATTTAAATGTACTTTGGAAGAGGTCTTTGGTATATTTAATAAAAGATTCATGTCTCTGATAATGAAATTTCATAAATTTTCGGGGGCTTTTTTTTTTGTGACGGTCGTTTTCGACAGCTTTTTAATTTAATGGTCTAATAATAGATTATTACAAAATTATGAATCTATTATGAGAGAATGCTTCTAAAATGATATTTTCTATTTATTTTTAAGAAAAATATCCATTTCTATAATATTTAGTAAGTTTCTGATTTCTTTTATGAAATATAATTAGCTAAGTCTGCCGAATTTTATATTAATAAAAAAATTGGAATATTTTATGTTATATCAAAAATGCAGCTTAAAAAATCAAAATTCCAACCTAAATAAACAAAACCAGACTTTAAAGTAGTTTTGTTTATTTATTTTGCGAAGCTTTTACCAGCTTTTATACTAATGAAAACAAAATCAAGAATAAAATCGGCCTATTATTTTTTTCTTATAAATATGAGACTTACTATAAACTTTGCTCTTTTCACTTTCAGGCGTTTTAATTTAATTAAGAGTACCTATTTTTTTCTTTTTTATTCCTAAACAAAGATTGAAAACGCCAACAGAACATTAATAATTTATTTTTAATTAACCGCTGCTGCGACCAGTTAATAATGGATGTGGCGGTCAAATTTAAAAATTAAAAATTTGCTGATTTTATTTTTATTGAAAATGTGTTTTTTATGTATGTACTTCTCCTTTTTTGACTGTACTAACTTTTAATGAACGTTTTGTGTCTCTGATAATACTTCTAGTAGAAAATTTGGTCTCTGGTAATAATATTTACTACATTTATTTATATTTTTAATTAACGGTTTGTGTCTCTTGATAATACTTTGAGTCAAAGATTTGTGTCTCTAGTAATAAAATTTTAAATTATTAAATAAATATACAGAAATATCATCATTGCCAGTTTAGTTTACATTCAGTGTGAGTGTTTTATTATAGATATAAAATATATTTTTTTACATGTTGGCAAGGTCTCGCCAACATCTTGTGTATTATATTATAGATATAGGTACACATATTTGTTTGTATTTATATACAAATAATAAAATAATAAAAGAGGCGAAGTAAATTACAATTTCTAATACGAATAAGATCAAAAGAATACCGACTGCTTTCAGACAATTTCCAACATATGTACTTATATGTATTTTATTAGTATATTTTAAAACGGACTTAACTTTCACCGGCATAAAGTGCTTGGATCTTATACTTATTCAAAATGGTAATAAGTTGCATGAAAGTTCTGTCTACTTTTCGTCGGATGTTATGTATCAAATAAAATGGCTATAAGTTCCATTTTAAGTTTTAGATTTCTTCACAAATTTTGGCTCTTCTGAAGGAAATGTTGCACCCGCGTAGGACCAAATGACTATATCCCAAATAAAGTTAGTATTGCCAGCTTTCATAAAGTATATTTCGTTAATGGCGCATATTGTCCTTTAAGGACGAAAATGACTTTTAAAAGTATGCTTGTTGTTTTGGTCTTTTGTAAATAAACCGTTATATCTGGCGATCTGTTAGGTATATATATATTTAATTTTTTAACTAAGGTAAATGTCTCAATAATATTTTAACGTCGCTTTTATGATGCTTGATGTTGCCGTTTTACAGATATTGTAGTACAAAGTTGAAAATTTTTGAAAAATAAATTTTTTTTTAAAGTCTTACTTTAAAAGTCAAATATTTCAAAATTTAGCCAAGAAAATCTGTAAATATTTTTACATCGTTGAAAAGCTCTTATTTTTTTCTATAATTTGTGCATACTTATTACTTAAGATCGATATCCGAAGGTTTAAAAGATATAAGCATTTATTAACAAGAAATTCGTTTTATTTTACCCTTTTCTATATAAAACTAGAAATGTGCCTTTTACGAAATAACATTTTCTTCTGAAGTATAGATTTCTTCTGAAGTATAGATTTCTTCTGAAGTATAGATTTCTTCTGAAGTATAGAATCAAGATTAAATTTTTCAAATATTTTTTTGTCACAATATAATCTTGATTTTGTATTCAACTTTAAAATGCCTTTTAATTTAAAATTTCGCATATACAAGGTATATACATATTCTGAAAAATGCCATGGAACTTTATGTCCATAATAGTTAAGTTATACCTTCTTCTAAAACTAAAAGTAAAAATATTTCAAAAAATATTAACATTTTAGAACAGTCTCCGAAACTAATTAACTTGCAATAATTGTACCAAGAAGAAGTAATTAATAAAAAGTACAGAAGCCCGAAGTACTTGTACAGTATTTATTATCTAATGCACCTATAGTTATTATTTTAGTTATATTCTTGATAATTTTCTATTTAGTATAAATTTGTTTACCATATTAAATACATTTTATGTAATTATACAAACAAATAATATATACAAACATACACAATAGGTTAGTTAAGTTTTTATACATATATATTAGAGTCAACAAGATTTTTCTAGTCATTTTCCTTAAAATAATATATTTAACATACACTGTCAGCATTACTTATATACATACTTATGTAAGTAATAATAGATTTAAACTTATGATGATATGTATATGTAAGCACTTCAACATGTAAATTTTCAAATATACAAAAATGTTAAATACGCATATAATTAAGGCAATTAAATAAACAAAAGAAAAAAAAATTTATGTAATTACAAAAGTGCTAAAATTGAGTCATAAATAAATTTTTAATTTAAAAAAAAAAAAATTAATTTAAAATCAATTTTTCAAGGTTTCAATTTGATACGGATATAAAATTAGAAATATTAATACAAAAATTTATTTAAATTTTTGATTTTTGAATGAGAAAATAATGACTTATGTAAAATTAAATTAAAAATTTATTTCATAAGTACTTATATGTTTATATTTGTCAAAATAAATTGAAATATTAAACAAAAACAAAATAGATATACATATGTGTACGGTACACTTAGTAACTTTCATTTAGCAACTAGAAATTTGATCAATATTTTGCAAAAATGGCCCTTAACAAAAAGGCATTTAACAAAGTGGAGCTTCATAAAAATTAAATTCGGACGCTTCATAAAAAAAGATAAAAGACAAAATGAAACGCTTAACATTTGGACATTTTGATAACTTGATCATTTTTGTGCTTAATCAAAGTTGAGTTGCCGCCTTATCCAAATGTTAAAGCAATTAAAAATGATAACAATTATTTCTATAATTTATTTTTCATTATTTTTACAAATTTATTTTAAACTAAATTTTTTTTTTATTTTTAAAAATGAAATTTACGTTTTAGATATTAATTATTTTGACACGGAATTATGCAGCCAATGAAAGAAATAATGAAATTATAGAGTTGAAAATTAAATTATTGATTGTTAAAAGATGCAAAATTTTTACTTGTAAAAGTTTTTAAGCTTCCAAGTTACTTAGTTGCTTAATTTCCAAGTGTCCAGTTGTTAAAGTTGTTAAATATCCTTTTGCTAATTTTCTCATTTTCCTAAATGTCTTGTTGTTTAGTGTCTCTTTTGCTAAATAATTTTTTGCTAAATGTCTGTTTTGCAAAATTTTTTTTTTGTTAAGTGTCTTTTTTGTGGAATGTCCACTGATCAAATGTCCAGTTGACAGTTGTCAAGTGAAAATTGCCAACTGGTCGGTTCTCAATTATAAAATATATATTTATTTTTAATTTAATTATATTATATAAACAAAATGTGTGCGATTTTGCATAAAATATTCTGAAAAATGATACTATTCATATTTTTATGTTATATATACATATATTATATATTATCTACTTATACATGTATATCTATGAAAATATAATTATAACCTTATGCAATATGACAGTGAAGTATTTTCTTACTTTATTTTTCATTTTTTTTTATTTTCTTTTGTTATATAATGCGAAATTTTTTTTTTATTATTTATTTGTTTTTCTTCTCTTTTGTATTCTCTTTTTTTTTCCAAAAATAAAACTTGTTTTTTTGGAACAGAAAAAAAAAAAATACAAAATTACTTTAGGCACCATGCATAACAAAAAAAAAAAAGAAAAACTTTGCACTAAATTTGTAAAGTATTAAGTTTATAATAAACTTTTAAATAACATAAATAAAGTATATATAAAAATTATATGTTATATGTATATATATACAAGTTTTTATATAAATAAAGTGTGCGTATGTAAATATATGTAAGAATGATTAACTGACATAAGAATATTTTGATTAAAGTTTAAAATCTTATGCTTAAATGTTTGGTTCTTTTTTTTTTTGTTTTTTTGTAAGTACTTTTTTCTTTTCTTTTTTATTTAATTTTTTTTTTTTTTGGCATTTTCCATTTGTTATTACTTTGACTTCATTATTTTTTTTTAGCGTTAAAAAATTAAAAAAATTTATAAAAAGAAAAGCAAAACAAAAAAATATATACAAAAAGTACATTTTTTCATGTTTACATATTCGAGAAAAAATGAATTAAAGTATAAAGAGAAAATTAAATAAAAAAAATAGTCTATCAATTGGTCGATTATTTACTGTTTTGTCCATTTTTTATGTTATTTTTGCAATTTTTGGAATATTAAACCATGGTTGAGTTTTTAAATGAAATATTTTGAATATATTTGCTATATGCTATAAAATCAAAGTGCAGTTTTTTCGATTTTTATTCCGAAAAGATTTCATATCCGAATTCCAAAAAATTTCGTGTAATGGTACTTTTGGATGAAAAAATAATTTCTAACTGATGTTACGGTTGCCGGAAACATCTTTAGCGCGGACGAAGTAATTTTGAAAATATTGATACAAAATTCATATAAATGTAAATATCTCTTGAACCGCTGGGGGTATTATAAGAATATTGATATCTTGGGTAGATAAGTAAGAAGAAAGGAGATGCAGATTCAAACTTAGGTTAGGTTAGTTTAGGTTCATTCTGATACCCTAAATCAGGTTTCCTTCCGTAAAATCGAAAAGATTATTTAGAAAGATTTTCTCCAGAAACAGTATTCTTTTTAAAGCACAAACCGGACATTAAAACAAGGTGAAAGATTAATTCCTCTTACTCTTCATCATAGCAAATGTCATATGACGTACTAACCTCCTGTCATGTCTGTCGATCGGACAGTGTCTTTGTAAGGTGATTTGATATCTTAAAAGAAAACTTTGTGCTACTCTTTAAAAATAATGATGTATCAAAGTTTGTTATGTGATCTTTAGTTCAAAGCTGAAGACAAGATATAGTTTAAAAGTTTTTGTAATCAACTATACAATCCTTCCAAATTATTTCTTTTACACTCATATTTCAATATCAAAGCAATTAAAAAAACACTTAAACTCCGAAATCCCAGCAGAAAATATTTTTCAATATTAAAACACCATTCCACATAATTTCATGGAAATCAGACACGAGACCTTCTCGGAAGAATTCAAAGGGGTTTTTCTCGTAAAACGCTTTGTACAAAAAAAAAAAAACTTCAACATTGAATAAGTTTACACTTACAATCTTTTTATTAAATTTGATAACATAATAATTTCACATTTCATTTAATTTCATTGGAAATATGACAAAAAGTGAATTTCTGAACCTTAGATTATATTTTTTTTTGGTCTTCAGATTACTAAAAAGTTTTTAATAAAATCATTTTTTAAAAGCATAAAAAAATTGATCTTATGAAAATCTTATATAACAAAAATATGACACGTTTTTAAATTTTTTTTTTCGTTTTTTTTTTTGTCAAAAACTAATTAAAGTTTTTTTTTTTCGCAAAAGTTCATATTAAATGATAAAAAAAAACAAAAAAAAAACAAGAAAACAAAAAAAATTATTATGTTCTAATAATAGTGAACAATTACTTTTTTATATTTTAATTAGATTTACAGAAATTTGTAGCTTTTACACCTGTATTTCGGTAATTAATTATTAAAAATTGATTTTTTATATACAATTAATATATTTATTATTAACATTTTTATAGTATTTGGTTCATTACTACACTACTATAGTACTACTTCACTACACTACTATAGTACTATAATGGTGTAGTAGTGTAGTGAAGTAGTACTTCACTACTTTACTAAACTACTATAGTATATAAATGTAAAATATATTTAGATTCCGTTTTGAAAGTTTGCTTAATTCGGAACGAAAATGGGTTTCTTGCAGATAAGGCCTAGTCAGGATCGAAGGACTCTTTTATAAGTAAGAGAATATATTTTCTAAATCTTTTTAAATCATAAAAATTCTTTTATAAAATCTTAGTATTCTTTTATAATTTAAAAATAGTGTATTGATCGAACATTATTATATGATATACTACAATTATATATAAGTACATATACATAAAATATATATATATTTATATATTTATTTATTCAAAATCAAAATTTTAAATTTCATAATTATAATTTAAAAATTTAATTTGAATTGTGATATTTTTGATACAAGATACTCACTAAATTTATATATATATTACTACTCGTTATATACATCTTTCTCATTATTTATTAAAATGAAATTATATATTTTCAAATAAATACATCAAAATAAACACAAAATAAATTAAATTTAAAAAAAAATTCAATTTATACTATGTATATAAATTCTGTAATTATTGATTTTCCAAATATTCTAAAGTTAACTTATATTGTTATATTTGCCAATTGTTTTCATTATAATTTGTAATCATAACATTTTTAATTAAATTTTATAGTAAAATAATTTTAGTATCCTTACTAAAAGGAAAACAAGGTTTTTTTTTTTTTAAATTAAAAAAAAAAAATTTTTCAGAAAATGATTATTATTTATTTATTTATTTATTTTAATTTTATATATCGAATAAAGGATTATGATTTATTACTAAAACTATCAATTATTATAGGTAATTATAGTTTGAAAACTATTAATAACTTACGAGTATACTTATAGTAATATTATTTATTTTATTTATATTATATATTATTATATATTTGTATATTTGTGCAAGGAAAAAATTTTTTTTTTTTAAATTATATATTAAAAAATGTACTTTTCAATTAAAAATGCTTTCTATTTATGAATGATTTAAATATACGATTCCTCTTTTAATACGTCATGTGTTTAACCACAAGTTGAGACTCGAGGCTAAATAGTTTTATTTTGGTTTATTTAATATAATCTTTAACTTATTCTAAATAAAACTAAAAATATTTTTTTTTTTTATATTTAAAATAAAAGTTTACTCATGAGTCATGATTTATTTATAGCTATAAACTAGTTCTCTTATTTAATTTAGAATTTATCTCATATTAGAGATAAATTTATTTTATTTTAGCATTAAAACTAAACTATTTAGCAACTAAACTAAGGTCAATTCCGAATTTATCGCACTAGCACTTGAAACTAGACACTTCATACTTTTTTCTTAAATGTATTCGCTCTTTTAGGGCGAACATTTAGTGTAGTCGAGAGTACACTAAAAGATTGACAGATAATTAAGTGCGATCAGACAATTTAGTGCAATATTTTCTAATGCACTAAAAAAATTTCGGAATTTTTCGGAATTAATTAAGTACGATTAGTAAGTATTTAGTGCAAAGTGCGATAGTTTCGGGCATGACCGAAAAACTAAAATAATCTGCTTATCTCTATTTTAAATTATGTCTAAATTTTTCCAAAAAAATTGTTTTCACGCTATTTACCCAAGGTTAATATCTTGAAGTTATTTAAACTGATTAAATGGTAGTATTCTCTTATCGTTACTATACCGCTTAAAATGGTATAAAATGGTAGGAATATTCAACATTTTCTATGAAAATTATTTCAATCTATAATACAAATTCTTCAGGTGGAATAAAACTTCCTATTGGGTATTAAGATAATATATTAATCGTTTTCATAATATACGAATGATGTATTAAAAAAAATTCTAGAACTTGACTACTTTTCTGGATATCGTTTCGTAGAATTCGAAAATAAAATTATCGAGTAATAATTTCCTATTTATGTATATTTGCGCATGCTCTAAGATATTTATGTCCAAATATTCCTAATTTTTCCATCATAAATTAACTTATATTAATTCAGATTGTATAATAATAAGTTAATATTTAACTATTCGTCGAATTAAATTTTTGTAATAAAGTTTTTTGACTTTGCTGCATAGTATTTTTGAATAAAACAAATTTAAACGAATTATAAAGGCTGTTGTTGCTTTTTTTATTTGATTTTTACCTTTGTCTTTAAAGTTTTTGCAGGTTTTAATATAAAATTCCTAATTATTTATATTAAATTATTATTTATTTTATTTATATGATATCTGAATCACTAGGCCACTAAGGCCCCAAAACTTCTATTTATTTATTTATTTATATTAATATACTAATAAAATACAAATGCATAGGATATTGTAATATTACAAAACCATCGGCTACTAATGTCATTACAGGTCCAATACTATTATTGTTATATATTATATATTTTCACTATATTTGGTAGCAAGGGGGATATGCTTTCAATTAATAAAACTTTCTACCTGTGCAGGAATTGAACCCGCACTACCTATGTTAATAATACACGTGCTTAACCACTAGGCAACCGAGGTCTCTTCAATTCTTTTTATTTTATTTATTTATATTAATATTACATACATAAATGTAATGCAATATTATTGAACCATAGGCTACGAAGGCCATTATAGGTTTTTATACTATTATTAAATTATATACATACTAATATTATTTATTTTGTTTATATTATATACTATATATTTATATTATATTTGGTCGTAAGGGGGATATGTAACACTTACGTCCTGTGCAGGGATCGAACCCACACTCCTTCGGTTAATACACCACACGGTTACCCACTAGGTTACCGAAGCCCCACTATTTTGAATAATGTATTGAATTTTAAAAAAAAAAAATTGCATATGCTTAGGCGAATTTTAGAATTAAAAAATTGAGGCTACCAGAAGTAATTTATGTACTATTGAGCAAAGGATATCTTTTAATTGAAAATATTCTAAAATCGAATAGTATTATATAATGTGTTCGTTGATGAACTAAAATAATTCCATTAATACAGATTGTGTAATTCCTTTTTAATCATTATTAGATCATAAAAAAATTCAAAAACACAAACTGTATACATGTATTAATTTACAAAAATTCTTTTAAATTTTTAATAAGTATATATATATATATGTATGTAATATATGTAATATTTCCCATTAGTCATAATTTAAAAAAATAAATAAAAATCTTCAATACCTATTTTATTTTATTTAAAATGAACGAAACAAAATTACAAAAATGTTCAATGCATTTCAGTTCAATATTCATGCATCATTTGCATCCTTTCAAAAATAATGTTAAGAGTCAACTTAAGGACATTTTCAAAATTTATAAAAATAAAAAATAAGAAAAAAAAATAAACAATACAATGAAATTTTTTTAATAGTACTTACACTTGTATTGAAAAATGATTTGATTCGATTGTTAGAGAAAATTTATCATTTGCCTTTCAGGTCTTTTAGTTATACCAGATTATACATATGTAACAAAAAAAAAAAAATTGTTGCATTATGCCCTTTCAAATTCAATGAAATGAAATGGACTTTAATTTTACAAGGCAACACACATATGAATTTTCTTTTAAATGTAAATCACTATAAATTCAGATAAAAAAAATTTTTTTTTTTTTGAAACGACATTCTGATTGTTTTACTTTTGTTTTTTTACTTACATGTTTATAATGAATAATTTATCATAAAAAAAAGAAATACAATTCACGTGATCAATCAGGTGCTTTATAGGAATTTAGAAATATCCTTTGTAATGAAAATAATTTTTGAAATTAAAATTGAGACACTTGTTTTATCCAATATGATTTAAAACACCTAAATTTAATTAGTTACTTAGTCACTTTAAATAATAATTTTGCATTGATTTTTGTTTTTTTCAATTCATGAAAATAAATTTAAAAATATAATTAAGTTTTATGTTATTAATACATGAAATGTAATATGAAGGATATGATTCAGATTTTAAGAATTATGAAAATAGCCATTTCTAATAATAAGGAAGTGTCGACTATTATTATTCTTTTTTGCTTGCAAATTGTTCAATTTATAGACTGATAAGTCTGTCTCCACCATTAATAAATTTTGGAATAAGAGGAAACGAAAGTTTATCTAAATTTATAAGCACATAGAATTACTTAAATTGTAATCGATATAATTATGTATATTTTATATTTGAGACATAAGAGGTAAATTATCTGTTTATATATTTGTTCTCAAATTATTTGTTTATATATTTTGGAAATTGAAAGATTTCTTTGTTAACATTATGTTATTATTATTTATCTGTGAGTTATAAGTAATAAGTTAAAATTGTCAGTTTACATTTTGCTATTTGTTATTTATTTTTGTTATATTTTTATATTTTTGGCGATTTATAGTTTTATTATCTATTCGCCATATATATGGCAAATAGCACCTTATTGAATTTCAAAGTTATTCTTACGAGTTAATTTATAATATAGTTTCTTCTTTATTTCAATATTTAAATTTATTCTCATTAAGTAAGCGGAAAAGATTATGATAGTATTTTAAATTTTCCATAGGTTCTAAATCTCTATCATAAATATTACATAGTAAAATTTAAATGTGTGATGTTTCTATACAAAGCCTTTCTTTTAATAGATCATTCTGATATTTAAAAAAATATTAATCATATTGAAATTAATAAACATCTTCTTAGATATGAAATTTTAATGGCCATAAGTATTGCGATATATAACAAAGTTTATAAAAATTATTTATATATAATAAATTACAAGTATAAAAGAATTGTATATTATTCAAATCTAATTATTGTATTGTATTATAAAGTATATAGTTGTATGTTAAATAGAATAGGCCTTGCATTGAATAAATTAATTGTATAATAAGAAAATTGAATTTTTCTTTAATAATAATGTTTGTTATTAATTTTTAGACATCTGTATAATATAGTAGTTTATTTTTTTTTTTAAGATTTTAATATTTTAAAGGGGCCTTGGTGGCGTAGCGGGTAAGAGCGGATAAAATACGCCGAGAGAATGCATGTTCGAATCCCACACACGTCGTAAGAATAATACTACCTTACAACGCAACAAGTACAGAGTATATGGTCGATCACATTGTGAGATAATACAATAACTATATAAATTAAAAATAAAATTTTCTAAGTATTAATAGTTAATTTATATAATATAGTTTCGATTATTACCTCTATGAAATCCATTATTATCTTTTTCGAAAAAAATTAATAGATTATTTCCATGCGGTATTAAAATATTTTATTTCATTTAACACAATTCGAATTTTTTAAATTCGTATATAATTTATTATTATATAAATTTATACACCTTTACTATTTACATAAAATATTAAAAGTAAAATTTTAGATTATTTTGATGAATTTTTATTTCCATTTTCTTATTTTCTTTTTGGTTATTTTCTTTGGAATTTTTCAATTTAATTTACACAAATCATTTTCGATTTATAATCTTTTGAAGTTTTTCCTTATTTTTTGTTTCAATTTTCTTTTAATTTTTTTATTTATTTATACAAATTTTCCGGTTTATACTTTATATACCAAATAGACTTTAAAAATTTTTGTGGGAAAATTATTTAGAATTTGTTTTTCTTTTTAAAAATGAAAATGTTTCTTTTGTTTATTTTTTATACCGTTTTTTTTTTTTTTTTTTTGTGTTTTGTGTTGTAAAATTAAAAAACAAAATTGTCGCTTTGAATAAAAAAAGAAAAAGGAAAATAAAAAAAAAACTTACAATTTTTTTACTTGGTTAAATTTAAATAAACATTAGCTTTCTAGCAATATTCTTTTTTTTTTGATTTGTTTAAAACAGCAACTATCAACACTTCATAAATAAAAAAATGAAAAATAGAAAAGAAAAAAATTTGTTTTTCTTAAATTGAAAAATTCAGTAAATAAAAAGTTATTTTTATATTAGAATAGCCAAAAATATCCGTAACTTCAATTAACTTATTATTAACTTAAACTTATCAGTCTTCATTCTAAAGGACTACTTTTTGTACCATTTTGCAGACTGTATACGTGCGAATTTTTCTATATATACATATAAGACTATCATCTATACAAAAATATATTAGGCAATATATTTACATAGTGTTCCACGATAAAATTTTACATAGAGCAGGTGGTGATAGGGGATATCGAACAAATAAAAAATTGTTCGAAAAAGTTTATGAAACGGGCTTAACCTCATCAGTCTACATTCTAAAATATTTCGTTTTGTTCCATTTTCCAAGCTCTAAACGTATGATTTTTCTTATATACAATATTAATCATCTATACAGATATATACTATGGTATATACAGGGTATCCCACCATCAATATTATATAAAACAGACGGTAATACGGGATGCCAAACAAATAAAAAAATCTATAGAATTAGAGTGTCTATTTCTAACAGTTTCCGAGAAAACTGTATTCAAGGTTTTTAATATTAGGATGATAAAGTTTCATATAAATATCTTTAAAAAATCTAGTTCTTTTAACTATAAATTTACATTTTTTTTTTTAATGAAAAATTATTAGAATTTATTTATCTAATGCATTTTTTTGGAATAACTGTAATTTTTTCATAAAAACCCATCTTTAATGATCTCATCTTAATTTTATGCTATCACATTTGTATGATATCTTTTACCAGTTTCGAGACAATTTAATATACCGTTATATCGGAAGCCGTTAAAAAAAGACTCACTCGTTCTATAGAATTTGTTTCGACACACCGTATTACCTCGTGTTCTATGTAAATTTATCATAGGACTCCATATACTTATAGTATATATATGGTGAAAATAAATCCAGTATATATGAGTTATATGTTAATAAAAAAAATTTATATATGTAACTATATGTATATACCAAAACACAATAAGTTTAATATAAAAGTAAACTTAAAAATATCAAGATCAAAATTTTAACAGACATATTTTATTCTTATACTTATTTATAATTAATTAAAAATATATTTTTGTATATATTAACATATTAATTAAATTGTTTTTTTAAACATGAGAAAGACAATTTTTACCATTATATATTTTCATTTTCGAATTTAAAATGTTGGAATTTAATTACATTTAATTGAAAAACTTATACTTAAAAATAGTTTAAAAACCAATTTAAAAAATTTAAAAAAATTTTTTTAATTTTATTATAAATACATTTTAATTTATTCAAATTAAATGGTAATTTAATAAGTATGTATTTTCCAAATAATGATATTATACAAATATTATTTGAATTTAATTTAACACTTCATATTTAATTGTATTAAACTATTTTACTTATAGTTTATAAATTTGCATTTATGTACTATCCAATATATTCATTTTTCATATGTACTTATATTGCTCTTATAAAAACGATTTATTCGAATTATTGCACTTTATTAAACTTTTATTAAATTATTTAAACTTTTTTGTTTATTCTTTAAGTTTTAATGATTAAAAATGTATATTCGGTTTGTTCATATGAGATTTTCTTTTATTTGGTTTTACTTTTTTTTTTTTTTTGTAATTTAGAATATTTTTTGTAATTTCAATTATTGCTTTTTTGAGCTCTAAGCCAAAAAATTCTTATTTAAAATAATCAAAAAAATAAAGTTTTTGCCTTACTTAAAGTACTATTAACATTTAAAATTCAATTTGTAATTTGTGGCCCAAAATCTTTAGTGAAATTTTTGACAATACAAGAAAGTTTTTAAAAACCATTATGATTTTACCTTTTTTAAATAAATGAGTAGAATATTTTTTTCCTACTTATTTATTAAATAAACGGATACATACGTATGACATCCATTATAGTAAATGATATCTATGTGTCCGTTATGCCATCATGGGTATGCCAACAATTTTATGCGTGCGTAAACAAAATGCGTGAAAATGTTACTTTATAATAACAGCGGTAGGTTTTTTAATACAACTGAACTCTTCAATAGGCATGTAGCCCTAAATTGCCTAGACAACTCCCAAAATTTTTTTTTTCTTTAAGCAATAAATTTGGGTTTTACTTAAAATTTTTGGGAATTGTCTATGCAATTTAACACTACATGCCTACTGAAGAGCTCAGTATAAGAAAAAAAGAACAGCTCGCAAATACTTGAAAAAATATTCCACGGGAAGGACATATAAAGCAAAGAGTATATAATATCCCTGTGCTCCGTAAAAAATGAAAAGAATAAATAAATGTATTCAAGTATTTGTGCTTAGATTAATTTACAGGTTATATGAAAACTGAAACCTAATAATTTCCAAAATTATTAGGTTTCAGTTTTCTTAAACACAGAATACTAACCTTAAATTTACCGGAATTACGGAATCAGCACAGACAGACTATAGTCGACACAGATATTTGTAGAGGTTTTAGAGAGAAGACATACATAATATTACATGTACTTAGTAAATTTCTGACATTGAAATCGTAAAAGAATAGAATCTTGGGATAACGGTACTGGGAAAATCTTTTTAAAGTGACGGTAGAGGGCCAACATAAGATTATTTAGAGGTATTAACTTGCTGAATGAGAACAAAATATTACTTATATCTATAGTTACAATTTATAGATTTAATTTTAAAGTAACTCTATATGAAGTAGAAGTAATCACAAGATACTATAGAAGTAAATGGAATAAAATAGTAAAAGCTTCTAAAGCACGCGAAACAAAAAATTAACCAACTATATCACAAAATGTCGTATAAAACCCAAAAGAACTCTACTAATAAAAATATATATTTATACATATATATATATATAATATATTTGAAACTTACAAATGAAAATATATTATTTTTTGTGTATTTTTTTTTTTTTTTTTTTATTTACTAAATCTTGTGCACATACATAATGTAGTTAATATTTGCTTACATGTATTTACTATGGATAACTTGTAAGTATTATTATTCAAATAAAATATCGTTATTATTATTTATAGTTTTAAAAAACTTTAGAATCTACACAAGCATATCGTTAAAAACAATTTTTTCTATCGGATAATCAAATAATATTTAACCTATTTTTACATTATTTTATACAAGCATCCATACCCAGGTTCCATTTGAGTAAAATAAAAATTTTTAATATTCTTTTTAGAAATTATACTGTCAGACAATTTTTTTTAACAATTTTTAACTGATCCCGTCCATTAAAGTGGAAATAGTATCTTTTTAAAAAAAATATACTATAACAATATCATAATTTAATTTGGCCAAAATAGACTCATGATAAATTAAATAAATTAAAATTAAACCAAAAAAAAAAAAAAAAAGCTAAAGCTAAAGCTATCAGTTTTCTTTTACGTAAAAATTCTATTACATTATTACTCTCTTCCTTGAATGACGTCTGAAAAAAATATGGCAACAAAAAAAGTATAAAATATTACGAAATACTTCTGATCAAATTAGATTTAAGTACTTAAGTACCTGAAATTAGAATGATATTGCAATTCTCGACCAAATTTAAAAGTATACTAAATAGAAACTTCTTCTTTATATATAAATATAAAGAAAACTGAATTATGGAATATCACAGTTTGACTTTAAAATTTCGTATTTTAAAATTGTTTACATAATAATAAAAAATATTTACAATTTAAATAAGTTTGAAATAAATAAAAAAAAAAAATAAAAAAAAATCTATAAAAGAATTGTCACGTTCCATTTGATTTTTTAATAACTATGTTTTTCTTCTTTTTTACGTTTTATAACTATTTTGAAAAACATGTGCTTGTTTTTTTTTTATATATTTTTTATATTTTATATACGTACATATATAGGTATTAATTTACATATAAATCAAAAATTGATGAATTCTAATTCAGTATGAATTGATTTTTGATTCATGTATAGAATATATAGAAAATATATATGTATATATATATATAGAATATTACCAAATAAAGTTTATAAAATACAGTTAGTTTATAAAATTTTAAGTTAGAAAATTTCAAAATATTATTTCACATAATTTTATTTCTGACATGATTAATTACAATCATATAACCTTGTCACCCCCATAAATAATAAATTAAATTTTTACATTTTAAAACAATTAATTCATTGTATTGTAATTTTAATTATTAAAATATCCTTGAAAATCTTCACAATCTAAAACTATTAAACAGTTTTTATATTATTATAAAGTTTTAAATTTTAAGAAGTAAATTTAAGTTAAAAAATAATTAAATTTGACAAAAATATTATGCGGAAGGGGATATTCAGTGGTTTTCTAAAAAATTTTTCTCCTATTTACACTCATATTTATTTATTTGACAAATTTCGAAATATTTAAAGCTAGATAATAAAATTAATTTATAAAGACAGCTTCAAACTATTTTCGACATGAAAATATTTCGAATTAGCACAATTCAAATAGCATTAGCATTACCTAAAACCGAATCATTAGACAAGAATCTTCCTATACTGAGCAAACTATATTCCGATACTCTAAAGTATTGCACCTACACATAAGGTAGTTTTAATAGTTGTCAGTTGAGAAAAGTATAAAACTAAAACAAAAACTTTTTATTGGTGGTACATCTAACAGAATAATCTAAACCAACAACAAGATGTCAGGTTGGGTAATTCGAAAATTATATTTACTTTCGAAAATTTCGTTAGTAGAATAAAAATCTCTGCGACAATTCTACAAAACAGGATTTTATTGGAAATTCTTTAGGTTCGCCAGTAACCAACAAAAATATATATTGGATACCAAAGGGTGTGAGTGTAAGAATATATTATATTTATTGTATATAAACATATATAAAACTTCATAAAGTTTTTATTTTGTAGTACTTACTTATATAACGATCCTTTTAAAGTTTTTTATAAAGAATTTTTCTAATATTTTCTTTTTTTTTTTTTTTAGAAGACTACTGTATTTTTGGCTATATTCTATTATTTATTATATTTAGATATAAGTATACATATTATATAAAAGACAATATTATTGTGATTTTAATGATTAGAAAAATTACGATTTTATACAGAAATTTATTTCAATTTCTATAAAAGTATGTATATAATAAAAAAAAAAAACAGTGAAAAGATAAATTTAAAATAAGCAAAAATAAAAATAAATCTCTTCAAAATGTAAACAAAATATTTACTTTTTACAATGTAAACAATTTGAAAAATATGTACAAGTACATAGCTACTAGCTTCATATTTTTTTTTTGTTTTATATTCAAAAATTTTATTTTCTTTTGCACATTTTGCAAAAATTGCTATTCTTTCTATACATACAATATAGTATGTATAAGTATCTGTAGTACATATATATATTTTAGAAATCAAGATCATATTTGAAAAATAATTTGTTTATATTATATATAAGTATTATAGTATAATTATTTATACATATATATAAACATAAAACAATTTTGTACACTCATTCCTCAATTTATACGATCCTTGATTTACACGATTTTATTTTTGCATATACATTATATAGTTTTTTTAATTACTCATAAAGTTCAACTTTACGTTTTTGTTAACGGGAATGTTGTGTTTTATTTTATTTTTTAAATATAGTTTTCATTTATATTAAGTATCTATTATGTATATTTTTCGTGGGATCACGATCTATGATTAAATCACCTTTTGTAAACATTTTGAATATAGAATTACATAAGGAATTTTTTTTTTTTAATGTTTAAAAACTATAAGCTTTTATGTACAGAACTTTTATAAAACAAAGTATAGCTTTTACAGAACTTTTATAAAATGTGAAAATCGTAGTCTAAACTCTTTATAATGTAAGAATCTAAAATCTTTATATCTATAATAGTAATAATTAATAAGTACCGTACACTTCTTAACTTTACACTATAATAAATTTAAAAAAAATTCTGTTTTTTTAAATTTTTAATTCTATTTTTCTATTTCACATTCTAATAATAATACTCATGATTTCTTATAGTATTCACTAATATGTACATAATATATAATATGCTTTAATTATTTTTCCGCGCATTTTTCGCGCCTATTATATTTTTTTTTTGTTTTTATTATCTATATATATACCTAGAAATTAAAAGCAAACATAGAACAAACATATTCGTAACAAAAACTTTAATAAATTTTAATTTGTTTTAAAATTAAACAAATATTTAATTTTTGTTTTTCTTCGAAAATTTAAAAAAAAAACAAAAGCAAAAATGGACAATCTATAGTATATCCATAGTAAAGAAAATTTACAAAAAAAAAATTACTTTTGTTAAAGAAACTTTTTTTGAACATCAATAATGAATTTTAATGCAATCAATTAAAATTAAAAACTTACATTTTTTTTTTGGAATTACTCGGAAGTAAAAGTCAGATAATATTAATAATTAAGGTAGGTCCATAATTTTATCTGAAAGAATAATTATATAGTGTTGTTATGATGTTACATAAATTGCAATCTAAACAAATTTAACTATTGTATGTATATATTTTATTTTATTTTATTTTATTTTATTTATTGAATATAGAGATAGACAGATAGACATACATCCCTCTTAAAAATGTTATATACATATACTATACTACACATATCATAATATACAGTAGAATATTGTTATTTATTATTCCCATTGCAACACATTACAAAATTTAAAGTAAGTTTATCAATGATATTTAATGTGAGGAGCTTGAAATTGACTCAGTTTACTATTTAGACTAATTTCTTATTTTTGAAACAATATACTATTTTAATTGTTTCTATTTTGAAACAATATACAATATCCAAAATTACTGAGAGGGACAACATCATTTGATAAACTTTCCAAATTCGTATTAAGAAAATACATATTTAAATAATCAAGAAAAAAACAAAAAATAAAATACCTACCCTGAATACAAATTTTAGCACTTAACATAAATGCTGTCATTAAATTTCAAAAAACGCAAAAAAAAAGAAAAAAATGTTGAAATTTTCAATTTTTAATTAAACATCCTAAAATTATAACCTTTTATTATTTATATCCTTTTTTGTTTATTTAACATTACATTTAAGTACAATTAATGCCTGTCAATCACCTGTCATACAGTTTATATTTTATTTTAATAAATTATAAAAGTAATATTAATATATTTATTTACATACTTAGATATATATATATATATATGTATGCATATAATATATACAATAATAATGAAAGTTTAATTGAAATAATATTCAAATTTTATTATATTCAGCCATAAATTAAAATAAAACAGGAAAAAATAAATATCACACATAAAAAAAAAAAATTTAATTATTCCGAAAAAAAATCAAAAAAACAATCGTAAAAAAAATACAAAAAAAAAACTAAAAATTAATATAAAAGAAATAATTTGCGCTTGTTTTATTGTTTATTTCAAAATTACTCAGAGTTAATCATAGCCTCCCTCTCTAAGATAAACTAAAAATAATTTTACACTAACAATATTTAATATAAATATAAATTTTTTTAATTTTTTTTTTTTTTATAAATTAAATAAAAATTCTCTAATATATGAATGCGAGCATAAGATAATATATTATAATAATATTGGACAAACGTTTGTATCAATAAAAAAATAAACACATCGTTAACAAAAAATTACATATTTCAAAATTTCAAATTAAAATTTTGATTTTATATATTAATTAATTTATAACTGGGTGCAATGTAGGACTTCAAGTCCGGACTTCCATTAATTTCACAATTATAATCAAAAATTTTAAAAAACAAACTGGATATCCTATCATAAAACGAAAAAAAATTACAAGTCATTAAGTTATTTAAAAGGCTTCTTTTTGTATAGTATATCTTAAGTACGCACAAATACCTCCTAATGAATACTTAAATTCATAATACAATAAATCTAAAATACAAATACTAAGTCTGTAGTAAAATGATAAAAATAATTAATTCAGTGGAACTTAAAGTTAATACTAAGAAAAATATCTTTGATAGATATTTGATAAGTATTTCTGTAATATTAAATTGATTTCGAAAAATTCGAATTCACAATTTTAAACAATAAATTGTCATTCGAAATTGACAAATTAACACTTTTTCTGTACTATATGATTCTGCATTGTTATTTATCTTTCATTTACAGAGCAAAATTTAATTTGAAAGCAAATTTTAAAAAATTTTTTTTTAAACTCATTTTTCAATCAAACTAAAGGATTCCAATCTAATTGTTCTATATAACAATTTCTTTATTAAATTTAAGTATATGTACTTTGATTTTTGAGTCAAACTGTAAATTCGTATTCAAAAGTTTCGAAAAGAAGAATGGTTTTGACGTTGATTTTCACATATAGCCTCCACAAAAATAAAATCTATCCAAAATATTTATATAATAGTAAATATCTATCTTATAATACGCAATCAATTAAACTACATAAAATATATATATCACAATTTATATATATATGTATATATATATATATACATATATATATATATATATATATATATATGTACATATATAATTTACAAATATAATAACAATTTCATACATTTTTTTTTGTTTTATAGACCAAATAATAATATAATCAATGAAGCCGATAATACACCTTTACATTAATTTATATTTTCATATTGACGTCATAACTAAATGATTTTTAGTTTTATCTATTATGTATATATGTATGTAGTTATAGTATTTAATAGGAAAATAAAAAATTAAATAATTAATAATACTATCATTATTATTTATTTTTTTTTTTTTTACATTTACGCACAGACATACGAACATATGTAGAAACAATGTACATAAATCTAAAATTATTTTTTCTTCATCATTAATTTACATCGTTATCATAAATAATTATACAATAATAAACGATATGATTATTAACCCTTTTTTGTTGTTGGTTTTTTTTTTTTTATTTATTTTTTTTTCTTTTTTCCTAAAATGTTTTCACATAATTAACTGTTTACTTTTATATACAGGTTTTTATATGCAAATTACATTAATTATATATATATACTTACACACATATATATATATATATATATATCCATATATTCACATATGTATTCTGATACTACGTGCTTGAGTAAATATAAATTTATTATAGGTATGTAAATGCAAGTATAATATCATAAAAAAAAGAACACCAAAGTTCTTTAAATTGCCGCCAAAGGGATTACTTAACTTAAGATATGAATATTAATATAATAAATATAATTATAACAGTAATTTTATATACATATATATATGTATTTACTTAAGTAATTATAGTGTAAATGAGTTCATATATATAATGTAAATGTATGTACTTATATTGATATATTTTATCTTAATTTAACATATTATAATTTCTTTTTTATACTGATTGCATACATATAATGCATAGGTAAGGAAGGTATTGTGATAGCACCAAAATTTCGAACGTCAGATTTTTGCATATATGTGTATACTTACATTTCTCCGGTACATAGAAATCTGAATTAAATGTTTTTGAAGTGATGTTTGTCTGTGTGTCTGTCTGACTGTGTACACATGTACAACCAAATGACTAAACGGGATTTGATAAAATTTTATATTTAATATTTTGACGTAAATATCTTGAATTTAAAAGCCTTTGGTATAATTCCAAACGTAAATATCTTGAATTTAAAAGCCTTTGGTATAATTCCGTCAGCCCCAAGCGCCACTTTTTCGGGCCATTTTTACATTTTTTATGAATATTTTAAATCAGAAAAATATTATGAAAAAAGTTAACTATTAAGGTAAAGTTGTTACATAAATAAAGTGCAACAACTTTTTTATAGAACACTTTTTGATCCGACAAACTTATAGGTAAGGCATCATTTTTACACGATTTTTTTCAAAATCATTTCTACTATAGTACGAAATTTATTTATGTGAAAACTTTTTTTTTTCAATTTTATATTTTTGTGCATGAAATATACATATCATGTTTTCCTGTTCCTACAATTGGTTCTGTGGTGGACCCAATTGATTTTTTTCTTTATATATATATATATATAAAATATTTTATTTACTTCGGATATTATATAATATGTATTATTATGTACAGTTGTATGCAATATTCTAACACAATTATTTGTACTTGTCTTTTTTTTTTTTTTTAGTTTTAAAAATTCATATTTTTTTATACTCGCATAAAAAAATTCCCAGTATTCAAAACTTTTATAGTTTGAAGCAAATTTTCATGTTGAAAAAAACTTTTTTTTAATAACAAGTTTTATTATGGGGAAATTAACTAATTAACGAAAGTAAAATTTAAACTTTTTAAAACATCATTCTACTATTGAAAGCGAGTGATAATTGTGATAAAGAAATATTTTTTGCATTTTTGTAAACTGTTAATAGTAAGTATAGCAAATTATATTAAAAAATCGAAAGTGATATGTTAGGTAAGTATCTAGCTATTTATATTATGTAGAAGAATGCTATTTATTATCTTGCACACAGCTCTGTATATGTACATTTTTTTTTTTTTAGTGCATTTTCCTGCCACAAAAATAATTTTGTCAACATAACATATACGTATGTATTTCTACGCATGTAAATTTGATGCGTTCACATTATATATAATAAAAAAAAAATTAATCATACAACAGTAAAATTTCTTTTAAAGAATAAATTTGTAATCTGTGGATATTTTCTTTCTTCTCTCTAAAATATATTTCATAAATAAATACATACATAAAACTTTATTTTATAAAAGTGAAGTTCAACTGGAAAGAAAAAGTCTTAAATAAAATAAAATATTACATCTAATTATAAATACACATAATAAGTTCTAAAAGTTTTTATGATTTTTGTTATAAGTAGTATTTCTATTTATACAATTTTATACAATAACGTTATAGAGCTACTATGTCATTTATTATTCATATTTGACTAAGCTTCAGTTTTTAGAATCATTAATTTCATTTAGCCGTTGATTACTCGGCTGTAGCTATTCTATTATACAAGAAAGACTATGAGACATAAATATTTGTTTTATTTCTGTCGCCATCTATTATCTTATACAAGAATTATTTTTTTACTCACTCAGCAGTTATACATAAACCGAATCAGTTTATTCATCTAATCGTTATAAACATTAAAAGTTAAATAGCTAAAAATTCTTGAAAAACACTTTACTTTTATATGGATTCCAAGCTACAATATTGCATTAGTCAAAACCATGAATTAAATTCTTTAGTAAAAGACTGAAGGAATCGGTCTGATTCATAGTATAATTTATAAATATG
The DNA here is from genome assembly GCA_947095535.1 of Poecilobothrus nobilitatus. NCBI lineage: Eukaryota > Metazoa > Arthropoda > Insecta > Diptera > Dolichopodidae > Poecilobothrus > Poecilobothrus nobilitatus. The sequence continues at coordinate 64,065,547 of OX352773.1, forward strand.
TGTATTATTGTAAAATAGTAAGTCAACTAGGGCAAAATGAATTGACTAACACAAACAATAACAAGTTAAGAAAAATTAAAGAAAGAATAAGTAGTAAATTTATAAGAATCAATTGTTATTAGTAGATTAAGGATTGGATAGACAAAACTTACAAATAAGCAGCTACTAGGAGGAACTTCTTAACCATTTTGTAGTTGCAGAATTATTCCAACAGCTAAACATATTTTAGATAATTTTAGTTATTTATATTATACATAAAAGGGAAAATATAACATTATCAACATACAAATTCATAAAATTGAAAGAAGGGATGCGATTAAAAAAATATTCAATTTCTTGAAAGATGCCAAAATATATGTATAATAAAATTTAATTTAGTGTTGTATATAATTATATATTTAAGTTTATATATGTGGGACCTTGTCTAGGGTTAAAAGACTAATAAAAACTTTAAAATAAATAAATAAAATATGTTTTCTTACCTTTACTATTATAACTAGTTAGTTATAAAGTATAAATTATTTTTATATTAAATGGTTGCGGTAGTGGCGTAAGGCGTTAGTAGTAATGGTAACATTGTGTCGTGAACAAAATAAATATGATTTAGCATGGTACTTATATTGTGTTTCACGTATTAATAGATAACTTTATAGCTTTAAATTTATTTGTTAAATAAATTTAGAAAGTCTCCTTTATGGGGCTATTTAAATAATGGTCATTTAAATAAGTGTTAGTTTTTTAAAGTCTTCACTGTGTTTTTTTTTTTTAAATAGTGTTAGTTTTTTAAAGTCTTCACTGTGTTTTTTTTTTTAATAATTAAAAAAAATAATATTAACTACTAAAAAAATTAAATAGGTAGTTACAAATATCTATACAATTTATTTTTCTTTCCTTTACTTTTATTTTTTGAAAAACATTTAAAAATTCAATTAATTGTTTCCGATTATTTCAATTCCAAGTTGCTTAATAAGCAGTAGCAGTATGGGATTCATTAACTGTTTATTAAAAACTATAAAAATTTAATCAGAAAAAAAACCAAAAATTAAAAAAAAAATAATAATTTTCTTTCTTTTTGTAAAACACAATTTCTATTATATTTCTTACCTTATATAAACATATAAACAGTAAAATATTAATTATGACTTAATAAAAGCTTAAACTAATTAATAAATAGATAATAGTCTGAACTTTGCTCTACAAAAAGAAAAAAAAAACAAAAAAAAATAATAAAATTACTTGAAACACGTGCTTTATTATTTCAAAAAACATCCACCTACTTACAAAAACTCAATATAAAACAAAAAAATCTCATTATTAAAAAAAAAAAGAAATCATTTAACAAAAAGTATGATATGAAGAAAATATATATATGTATGTATATATATTATATGTATATATTTAATTAACTGTGAAAAAATGAAACAATAAAGAAATTTTGCATTATTTTGAAAAATCATATGATAGAAAATATTTAAAACATAAATTTCTTCTTTTTTTTTTTTTTTGTTTATGTACATTTAAATTTATAGATTTATTTATTATCTATCTATAAAATATTTCAATAAAAACATATGCATACTAAATTATAGAAGAGAAAACATTATTTTCATCTACGAAATAGAAAATAATTTTTGTATAATATACCGATTGTACAACTAGTGATAAAATTACTTTAAATATTCTAATTTTGTTATAAAAATCCACAAGATCCTTTGTGATCTTTTTTGGTATGATGAATGAAGCCTTTTGATATATCCTTCAAATTTAGTGACTTAGAAATTCAGAATGAAATAAGGATGATGAGATGAGATGAGGTTGTCACAAAATTTAGAAATTCCATTAGAAATGAAAATGTGTACAGAAAAATATGGTATACTTTATATATACATATTATACTTTTTAAAGACAAATTAAAAGCAAAAGATTTATGTAATATCACAGACTAAATAAACTATACAGATGATCAGTTTCATATAAAAATTTTTTGTTTGGAGCCCGACTAAGCAATTTATGAAGCTAAACTAACTATTTTAGAATATTTTAATTACAAAAATAGAAAATACAAAAGAATATTTTATAAATTTTTGTTTTTGCTATTTAAATATCTAAAATACTTAGTCTGGCTTCAAAAATATGTTCATGCTGGCACCAAAAAAAGGCTTAAAAGTTTTATATGAAACTATTCGTCTGTATAGTTTATTTAGTCTGTGGTAATATACACGGTATGACCGAAAAGAGACAAGAATGATACATAGTAAAAAAAAAAAAAAAAATTTAAAAGAAAATAAGATGACAATAAAAAAAAAATGAAAGATAATTCATTTAAAATATTGATAAAAGCGAATTAGCCTGTGGTCGATGGTTGGAGTTATATTAATTTCTTAAGGAACATCGTTTTAAAAATATTTAAATGATTTTATTATATAAAGAGAAGAGAATATCTATTTTTTTTACTTCTTCAAAGTTTACATTACATGTCAATTTTTATGTTAAAAGACTTTGAATAAAAACAATTTATTTTAAGTTTATTTTTCTCTGAAAACATATAACAACGCCAGCGTCTTCCGAAATAAGTATCGACTTAAGGCATTTTATATGTCATATAGATCATTTAGGTCAGGCAGTTACTTTCCCTTTAACTTCTGAAAAGGAATAAATTTCACGATTGGACACTCTGTATTTATAAATATGTATCAGAGTTTAAGTATATATAATATATATATATACATATATATACTTATTTAAAAATATAGATTAACAATAATTAAATTATATTTAATAGTTAAATAACTGCTTATTTGTCATACCTATAAAAAAAAATCGTTAGTCAAATAAATGAATTTTTCATATGAAATTGAGTGGAAAGTTATTTTAATTTTGATATTCTATATGTACCTATTACCTACATAATGTACCTATATGTACCTATTAATTAATTCGGTATATTTATTTATGTAGGTAGTTAAAGCATTTTTCTTTTTTTTCTTTTTTGCTCATTTTTTTTTTTAAGATACATATACATATATTTTGAAGCACCAAAGATAAAAACGTATTAAATGTTTTTTTTTTTTGTTTTTGTTTGAATCAAATAAAATATTCAAATATAAAGAAAATAGGAATTACAGAAATTGTGTTAATCACACAGTTATTTAGTAATTTTCAGTATTCTAATGAAATAAAAAAAAATTCAGATCTCTATAGTATTTTTTCAACATTAATTGAACATACTTTTTATATTACTTTTTTTTCACTAAAATTAGATTTCGCAATTACTACACAGCAATTGATTACTTCAAAATAAAATAAAGCTATTAAAGTGCTCTTCAGTTAATAATAGTTTTGTTTGTACTTCAGTTAATAATAGTTTTGTTTCCTAAAATAAAAACTAGAATAAAATGAAATCATGAGCAAATTTTAAGAAAAATTTTAATCGTACCATTTAAAAAATTATATGGAAATGATTAAAATTTTCAAAACGTGTATAGATTATAGAGATATGATTAGAATCAATACAAAAACAATGATTACATTATACTTCTTCACTTTTTAAAAGCATTATAGGATACACTTAATAATAAAACAAGGTAGTATGTAAAAACACATGTTTTTATGGGGACCAAAACGAAATGTTCAAATCCTGGTCATTTCATATAAAATAATAGGTATAGTCATTTTATATAATTTTTTGTAATTTATATGGTATAATAATAATAATACTTATATATATATATATTATCTCATACAGGAAGGTGTTATATAATAAAGAATGTTGTAACTGTTGATGGCTTTGTCAAAAAAATAGTAATAATAATGGATGAATGTATTGTTCCTTTACAATCCCACTCCCCAATTCAATGATCTTTATTTTATATCTATGTTATAGCCTATCTCTATTTTATAGCCAACATAATAACGATAGCAGTTAGCGGTTTCATTTCGTCATATTGCGTAAAAATCTAGCACTATTTATATGAGAGTATTCTTGGTGTATTCTTAGTGTCTTTGCAATATTATCGTTTCCCTTAGGAAAACAAAAACATACTAATGCTAAATTTAAATACTAAATTGAAAAAAATTCTGGTTATAATTTTTCGGTAAATCCTCTATTTACTTAGGTAAAAAATTTATTTCTTTTTTAAAAGACTTATCTGGAATTAAAATTATATTGCTTCATCTTAAATATTGTGTAGATATTTTATAAATACTTAGACAAACGGACAGGCGTGGGACAAATATAGACGAACGGTCAGAGAAATAGATTGAAACTATATTATGTACATGTAATTAGTACATTCATTAAAATGATTGAAAAGGATAAAAACTCAGGATCCGTTTTAATATTTTAATGAACAAAATAAGCCCCAAAATAGATTTTAGAAATTTAAAAATTCCAAAATTTAACATTAATTGAAATCTAAATGCACAGATTAAAGGTTAAAAACGGTTAAATTTTGTTATGTTGTTTATTATTTTTTTTTTTTTTTAATAACTTGAATTTTAATTTTTAAACAAAAAATATAATAAAAAATACCTCTAAAATATTTTAACATTTATTTGAACACTTGTTATAATAAAATTAGTAAACAAAAAAAAATTTATTTAATATTGCTAATATAGATACAATAATATATTGACAAGTTCATTCATAAATCATAACTAGATATTACTATATAAAATATAAAAATTGTTTAATAAATTTGTAATTTGTTTGTTCTCACCACTAAAATAATCAACAAAAAAAAAAATAAGGCGTCACAGTGATCATTTTAAAAAATTTTAAGATAAAAAGCTGTTAAATGAAAATGTTGGAAAACACAAAAAAAAAAATAAAAGTGTACTAATTGTCATCAATGATTATTATTTAATCTTATTATTCAACCTACATACATATTATATATATATATATACATATATATATATATAATTATTTATATATAAACTTTATTACAAAAAAAATATTTAATATTTTATCAAAAAAAAAAAAAAATTGACATTTGAATGACAGGTAATTATTACGACAAAAAAAAATAAGCCTATAAAAGTTGTTGTACTTACAAAACGACAAAAAAAAAAATAAATTAAAAACCTCCCATAAATGGCATAAATTTCTGTAAATATTTATATTTTTTTTTTTTTTCTTTATTATTTTCACTTTTTTTGGTTGTATGGTTTTATTTTAAAATTCAGTTATCTGTTATTGTAATTTTTTATTGTTTGTTAACCTTTATAGGTTTATAAATAACTATGAATAGTTATGGATATATACATATATAGTTATATGTATAGTAACTATATACACATCCAGTTCTCAATTAAAAATTTTAATGAATCAGAATGAATCAACTTAAAATTTCCTACCATTCAAAATTTTTTTTTAACTTTTAATATTATTGTTTTTTTTTTATTTTTATTTTAGAGTGCTTTAAAAGTAAAAAAAAAAGAAAAAAAAAAAACATTTTATGAAAGGTAAAATGTTTTATGTAAGGTATAAATATTGATGATAGATAACAGCTGATATGTACAAGAATTTTTTATAATAAAAATCTATTATCATGACACTTTGTTGGATTTGTAAATGACATGTAAAAGATTAACTTACCTTAGTATATAGGTACTAATTAATATTTAATATTTTTTTTTGTTTTTTTTTTTTCTTATTCCCTTAGCATTTGCAGTTAATTAAAATTAGTTCAAAAAGAATAATAGTGCGTTCAGATTTTATTGAAATAGTCAATGTGTCGGATTTTCTTGCAGATTTCAATCTAGTGCTTTTATTAATTACTATACTCCTTCTAGGCTTTCTAATTGTGTGACCTATCCAATTTAATTTTTCTTTTTTTTTTTTTGATTTCTTGCCCAATCGGCCCATGCAAACTGGCAAAAGCCACAATTGTTTATTGTATTGAGCTAATAGATTGATAATTAATATAAGATGTCATAAGATCCTTAGACATCTTATATTAATTAAATACTTTTAATTTATATGTGATGTTGTTTGTGACTAGCTAGGTTTTATTTCCATATTTCACTTAAAATCGTCTTTCCACATCTGTTGAACATTCATATTTTTTTTCTACTGGACATCTATTAAATCTTTCATATTGGTTACAAATGATGAAATATTGTCTTAGTCCTGTTAATTTTATTGCCAAAATAACTGCTTATATTTTGTTATGATGTTATCGAAGAACGTTAAAAATTAATTAAACAAACTGAAATATAAATCGGGTTTTACTATGAATGAAAAGGAATACGAGAGATATTCAACAAAGTTATTTAACAAAAAAACAAATTAAATCTTTTAGTATAACCGTATGAATTCGTTAAAATTGTTCTATAAAAAGAAAAATAAAAATGAGGGTAAATATAAATTGGCGCGAAGACCGATAATTATTTGTGTCAATAGTTTTTTTTCAAAGCACAAGAGCTGCATAAATTTTTAAAAGTACAGAGCTTCTGTAACTTCTGTAACGGATAAAGCACAATAAAAAGAAGGCAACGAATTAATCATTGTAGTAATTTACAACTTCTTATCTAACTACAAAAATGTAAAGATATAAATTTATACGTGTGATATCACTGTTGTTTGTGCAATAAAAATATCACTAAAGAGAATTGAAGTTTCTTCTTCTTTAATTTTTTAATAAGTTTTAGAATTTTTAATTTTTTTATAAGTAAATATACAAAGTCTTAAAAATATAGTTCGATTTCTGCTTAAGCTTTACAAATCAAGTCTTTTAATCAGTTATTAAGACAAAAGAAGAAAAAGAACCATTTTTTACTTTGATAATTTTGCAAAATACTGTATAATTAATTGCAATTTTATGTATCAATTTTAAGTCCTTTAAATTTTAATCATTAATTCAATATATGTAAAGTTTTTTATAATAACTCGTATTTTTATTTTCTAAATTATCCTTTGAAAAATTATTTTGAAAAGAAATATAAATTATTATTTAACATTTGTTATACGATTAATTATATAAAAATAAAATTATAAAACATTATTAATATTCATTGCATAATTTAAATGTATAGTTCAATTTCCTTGAATTAAATAATGTGTGTTTTATTAAATTTATGTCAATTTCATATTACATAGTTATAGTTATTCAGTTTTTTTTTTCCTATTACCACTTAAGTATATGTTTTAAAAATTACGTAATTTAAAAAATAAAAAAACAAAAATTGAAACAATGAAATATTATATTATTTATTTTATATTATAATTATAGCATACACCATATAAAATGTAACATTGAAAATTCTATGAAAATTTAATATTTTAAATAATATTTATTTATTTATCATTGCAATAACTATAATTCTTTGAATCTAATTTTTCAAATATATATTTGCTATTTCTATTGCATTCTTCTTTAAATTGTACTTTATTTAAATATAAATATTTATTATAATTTCATTAATAAGTGATAGAAAAAAAAAGAATTTTTTTCATGCAGCAAAATTTAAATATTCGGTTTGTCTACAATTTACGAATCTAGTTAATAAAAATTTTGTATTTAGATATTCATAACAATAAAATAAATAATTTTAAATAACACTATATAAGTATGAAAATGTATTTATATTTATCGAAATTCTTATACATATTGGAAAGAAAACAACAGGGAATCTGGATGATTGGATGGTTAACTATTTGGAAAATCAAAAGATTTATATTATGAAGAAGTTCAGGTTGAAATTCTACATAGGTCGTAAATAACTAATTTTAATCTGTAACTTGTGTGACCTTAGCACGCTTGAGTTTAAATAATATTTGCTTAATTTCTATTAAGTTAGTAATACTTATTAAAATTAAAAAAAAAAATAAAATATCCTAAAAATATGCAATGACATTATCCTAAAAACTATTTATCCTGTTTCCGGTTAAATAGTTTAATAATTTCCTTAAACCTTCTGCATTTATTTGATAGAGTGAAAGCAAATAATTTCGCTCTAGCTTACGCCAACAATATAATAATATGATCTGCGAACAATACTGTAAATAGCATCCAATACAGTGTACATAAATTGTTTAACATTGTTCTGGATTACTGCAAGATATGGATATTAAAATGAACTTTAACAAATATGAAACCATATTATTTCGTAATACGGTAGACAAAACAAGTTCAGACATTAGAAAAAATTGGAAAAAATTTGCTATTAAATAGCCTAATTCATCTCCCGCTAACAAAAAATCATGAAGTATCTTGGAATTTAATTGCATAGAAACTTGAAATTCATAGTTCACGTAAAATAAAGCATTGAAAAAGGAAATAAATCCTTTATGGCAGCAAAAAAAATTCTTTTCTAATAAAAATATTAGTAATAGTATAAAAATAATATGCTACCAAACGTTAATAAGGCCAAATTTTGTATATGGAGTATCCATATGGTACAACATTAGTGCAAGCTTAATGGAAAAAATACGCATTTTCGAAAGAAAGTGCTTAAGAATTTGCATTAATAAATATTGAAATCCTGAATCTGAGTACAAACATTTTTACTCAAATAAATATTTGTTCAAGGAATCAAATATCATAAGAATAGATAATTTTATAATAAAATTAATAAGAAATCATTATAATAGAGTATTAAATACTCCAGAAAATAGTCTAATATCATATATATTTTATCACAATTAGGAGTACATTAAGAAGACTTAGCTCACGGGAATCATAGTCCCTGAGCATTTCATCTTCTTAAATAAAAATGTTTATATTCAAAACCAAAATCATGTTCCTATACTATTTCATTATAGTAAACGGGCCCACATGCAAAAAAATTGAATATAACCCAAGCAATAACGCTAATAATATAAAATACGACATATCTATACCAGATAAAGACTAAACGACAAGAAAGAATTATTGGTGGTTAAACATATTGGAGTAAAGAATAAATCTTTTTTGTAAATTTTGTATAGTATTAAGAATAGTGTAGTTAGTGTTAAGGATAGGTTAAGTTAGGTTAGGGCTTTTTATTTAAAAAAAAATATAGATTTTACATTGGTTTTTGTTTAATTTTTACAATGACATAAAAGGAAATAAATATTACAATTGTAATAATAATAAATATGATAAATATAGACAAAAATTTAACTTACAAAAAACTTAACGTTTTTTACATGTTAAAAAAAAATTAAAAAAAAAAAACCTTTTTGTTAACTTTTTTTTTGTAGGTTAAAATAGAATAAGACTGTACACAAACAATAAAATAAAAAGTTAAAAAAAAAAAAAATTCCGATTATTCTGATTAAACATTTGATATTATGTAATGTTAATATAAATAAATAAAGGATATAGTTCGTTTCCTACCAATCAACCAACCAAACAACAAAACAACAAAAAAAAAAGTAACTAGTAAAATTTCAAAATGTGAGAAGAAACATAGCCTTTCCTTCCCAGGAGTAGCTGTAAATGTCGCAAGGGAAATTATTCTAACAACGCATAGAAAGTTCGAACCCACATTTCCTCGGTCGGTGTTTGCAGCGTATACTTTACATACTCTTACGCACTAGGCCACCGAAACCCCATAGTAAAATTAAAACTAGCTTAAAAAAAATATCCATAGGAAAGTCATATGCCACTAATTAAAATTTGTTATAAGTACTAAAAATTAAAATCGAATACAACAAAACAGAAACAAAACTTGTATAGCCCAAAATTTTACTCAATTTAGAAAAATCATAATTACTTTTTTGTTTAATTTATTAAATATGAAAAAAAAGCTATAAATTTAATGAAAAATAAATAAATATATAATGATTAAAATTTATTTTTTTTTATTATTAATAACTTAATTGTTATTTGACCATATGTGATTTTTATGCAAAGTTTTCATATGAATTTATTTAAGTATTCAACCGTTTTATTATAAATAATAGATTTTTATAATATATTTTAATTTTTTTTTACTGACAATTCGCTGGTATTATTTTCAGGTTCTTCATTAAAATTGTATCATTTAATTCTTTCATTTTCTTTTTATTGAACTCTCAATTTATTATAAATTATATTAAATCTTTTTTATTTAATTCTTTCAATTGAATAATAAAAATCTCCTAAGTAAGCTGGAAAATAACCTGAGAAATATCAAAAAAATTAAATTTTAAATTTTTGCTGTTTATTTAATAAAAAACAAGTAAAAGTAACAGTAAGTCGATGCAACCGACTTATTTATACCCCACACATAAAAAATTCAAATTCAATTAAAAATCCATAAGTTATTTTAGTTAGGTATTTAATATAACTAAGCTAAAAAAATAAATGCTTTTACAACCTTTGTACAAAATTTCAGATTTCTATCTTTATTAAATTCGAAAATATGCTTGTTAGGTCTTGGGAAGTGTGTGAAGGCACGCGGACCACCACCCCAATTCATCTCAAATTTTAGAGACATCAACAGGGTAGAACATTCTTATATCAAATTTCAAGTTTATATATTTATTAATTTCGAAGATATGCTTGTTTGGTCTTAGGAGTTGTGTGGGGGTATCTGAACAACCATTCTAATTCATCTTAAATTTTGGACAAATCAAGGATTCAGGAAACAACACCCTAGTACCAAATTTGAGGTTTCTATCTTTATTAATTTCGAAGATATGCTTGTTCGGTTTTGGGAGTTGTATGGGAGGTACCCGAACGACCACTTCAATTCATCTCAAATTTTAGGCAAATCAGGGATTTAGGAAACAACATCCTAGTACCAAATTTGAAGTTTCTATCTTTATTAATTTCGAATATATGCATGTTCGGTTTTGGGAGTTGTATGGGAGGTACCCGAACAGCTCCTCCAATTCATCTCAAATTTTGGGAATATCAGGGATTCAGAAAAACACACCCTCGTACAAAATTTTAAGTTTCTATCTTTATTAATTTCGAAAATATGCGTATTAGGTTTTGGGAGTTGTATGGTAGGTACTCGAACGCATGGTCCGATTTCGCCCATTTACAATCCCCGCCTTACCTTAGTCATTGTTAACCTACAGTATAAATTTCATCAAGATAGCATCATTATTTTTTGAGTTATCGTGCGTACGGACGGACGGACATCGCTAAATCGACTCAGGCGGTGATCCTGATTCAGAATATATATACATGTCTATACCTAACTCGCTTCCTTTTGGTGGTTACAAACACCATACCAAAGTTAATATACCCTATACTTAATGTGTAGGGTATAACAAGACAGTATGTAAAACTAAAGGTTTTTAAAAGCGCTAATTTTCCAAAAGACAATAAAAATTATTTGAGAAATTATTATAACTTGTACCAAAATTTGTAATTTTTCTTTAATTTTCTTTATTATAAAATTTGAATAACGCTTTTTTTAATTTTAAGGAAATCGTATATAAATTATGACAAACTGTTTATATACATATAAATTTATAATGTTTAATGTTAATGAAACTTTAATATTAGCGTTTTAAATTGAAAAAAATCACACAGGTGTCTAATTTATACATAGGTGTCTTAAAATAGAGAATTTTTCAATTGTTGACCTATAAAAGCTTTCTGGGGTAATTTATCAACGCACTAAACGTCACTTCAAATTTATCTAATTCGAAAATATCTTTCTTTTCTCAAAATTTCAAGTTTTTATCTAAAAGCGTTCAGTAAATATGAAGGATGTAAAATAATGCAAAATTTTGTTTTCAAATTACTGTAAAGCAAAATTATAGGTTACTATAACTAAAGGCAAATAAATTGTCCTACCAGCTTGACGTTTTTAGATTAGAAAAAACGTTTTTGCTTAACTGAGATGCACAAATTTTAAAATTGGGATTTTTTCAACTTTATGATATGCAACATAAAAAAGTTCTACTACAACATTAATTTTTTTAAGAGGCGATCTATATCTATATGGTTAAAATTTCTATCATTGTCCTATCTTAAACCGTGTTTTAAAAAAATTTTGTAAACAGACAAAAGGGCTGAGTGAAACTAATAAGCAAATTTTCATTTGTTTAAAGATGTGCTAAAATTGACCAATATAACACAACTTCTTAAAAAGGTAATATACTATTATAAATAGGCAAATAAACTTTAATAAACTATTTAAAAATAAATAACCATTTTTGAAATTCTGTTTTCATATGTAAACATTTGTTTTTTTTTTTTCAGCATATTCGGGTATAGGATTTGGGTATAAAATACACTTAATTTTCAATTTTGTATTACAAAATTTTAGATTTAAAAATTCTGGATTACAAAATTCGAATTAAAAAATTCTTACTTACAAAATTTTCAGTTAACTTACAAATGTATACTATATGCTTGTTCCAGAATATGTAGAATAAAGCGCCGCATCCTAGTCCTTGTCTAGTCTTGTCCGCCACATCCTAACCCTTCGATCATAAAGAACGTACAGACGCTTTATACGAAAAACCTGTTCTAGAAAAACGTATATATACATGACATTTTTCATAAGTTTCACAAATACTGAGAGAGTTTTGTAACTTCAAAATTTTGTGCAAAATCATGGTGACCTGAATTAAAGCCCTGCGAAATTAAGCTCCGGGGTGTTATTTCCCATTTAATGAGAAATAACGCCCTGTGGTTTGAATTTCTCATAGTAATTGAGAAATAAAGCCCCCAAAATATCGAACATAAAGCCCAGTATTTTATTTCTCTTTTAAGTTGAACTACGATTTCTATGAGAAATAAAGCCCCGAGGTATTGTTTCTCTTTCAATTGAATCTTCGACTTCTTGAGAAATAAAGGCCCGAGTTATTATTTCTCATTAAATATGTAATAAAATCCATTTTTGTAATATTCAAACCTGCAAAAAATTTAAAAATATAAACTTATGTATATATATATAAATGTATGTATACATATTTTGAAATACAAAATTTTAATCCATACTATCGCTTGTACGTTAACTTTAACTTTCATAACTTAAAGATATATTTACAAAACTTTAATAAGTTAACTATTTATCATAGAAATTATTAATTACTTTATATACATTTGTAAATTTGAAATATATTGAAATATAAAAAAATTTCAATTCAGACATTTTTATTTAATAAAATTTTACAGTATATAATTAATAGTGTTGAAAAGCAAGAAAATTAATAAAAAAAAAAAATAAAAAAAATTATTAAGACCTTTGTACGTTGCGGCATATGTTTGGTTCTAATCAAATTAATTGGCAACAATAATAATAACATAAAAACAAAATATGTAATAACAAAAAAAAAAAAAAAACAAAACATTATACTATAGTTGACAGGTGGTGTAAACATTTAAATTACAATAAGCAAACATATGTCTGTCTATTTTGGAATATTTATTTCAATTGTTATTTGTTTTTTGTTATTTTTTTTGTTTTTGTTTTTACTCTACTGACAAGTGAGAAAAATTTAATTCAATCAACGAAAATGAAAACAAAATTATAATAAATTAAACTTAAAGATAAATGTATGTTAATTTTAAAAAGAAAATCAGCATACGCTTTGTACACACTTATGATTATGGCATTTTACAAAATTTTCTATTAAATTTTCAATGTTAAAAAAAAAAAAAACAAACAAAACAAAAAATTTATGAATATGAAAAAATTCAATTGAAGTAAATAGAAAATTTGGCTCCCGGAAATAACCCCGCAGAAATAATCCCTCAAAAAAATATTAAATAATACCATAAAATTTTATATGGAAAATAACGCCGCAAAAATTGTTGTGTACACTAATTTCGTAACCAACTCTAAAATTTCTCCATTTTTCGAGATTTTGTTGTTCTTACAAATGTAACGATCCTTTAATTAATATATGTATGTTATTTAAGTTTTTGTAAGTATTGAAGAATTTGAAGGATTACTTCATTTTAATTTGGCAGGTTATTTCACTTTATTGCAGGAATATTCTATTTGGAATTTGGTGCATTAAGTATTTGATATTGAAATAATTCCCAATTTTTTTGGGTGCTATTTCATTTTTTTTTTTGAGGGATTATTTTTTGCCTAGACTATTTTCGGCAGCCAGAAAATTTAGAAAAGAAAGAAAAATAAAAATAAACTTTTTTTTAATTTTTTTTTTTTTTTGTTAAATTTGTTTTTCAAAAATTAATTAAATTCAATATTTTTGTATTTTTACTGTATTGTATTGTACTGGTAAAAACTTTAATTTAAATTTATAATTCAAATATTATATACCCGTATCATGTTACAGTTGTGACACATATCACCAACAAAAATTTTACACCAAATTTATGTTCGAACTGTAGAATTTTAGTATAGTAAATCATTTAGCCCGATTAATTAGTATTTTGTAACCAAAATGAATTAAAAGTTTCATGGTTCAAATCCCAATTCAATGACAAAATTTCGGTGGAACGTATACGTGCATGTATATACATATGTTATATTTAGATGTTAGTTATATTTAAGTATAACTAGTAAAGGTATTTAATGTACCAGTAGTGGAAGTATAAATTCAGCCTAAAACTATATGTAAATATGTAAAGGCAAATTCTAGAATGGAGATACGTATTTATATATTTTTTTTTTCTAAAAAGCCTATAATGTAGATAGTACTTGGATATGTCCTAATTGTAGAAATGTATAGAAAATCCGATTTTAATCATTTTTTAAAGTATATAATCGAGTAAAAAAATTTCCAAAATAATCAAAAAACTCAATTTCACATATTTTTAAAATAACGAAAGCGGATAAAATGTAATTATTGGAAAATGTATTCAAAAATATAATTTACGAAATGATTTCGCTTTCTATTTCATTGTATTTATTCCTGACATTTCCAATTGTTTCGGTAGTAAAAATAAAATTTCCTTTATTGAAATTACTGTTAAAATTATTTCATTTTAATTTTTTAAGATCTTTAATAATGTGTACAGTTTGGTTGTAAGGATAAAGATGTGGTATGAGCTGTTGTGGAAATGAGGTATAGAAAATTTACGATTACGAAAATTTACGATTTACGTATAGAAAATTTACGATGGAGAAAGCGGTTAGAAAAATTTCAAGGATGAGTTTGAACAAAAATGTTAACGTTCTTCTTAACCTTTAACACATCGTACAAATATGAGTTTCCAGCTTTAAGGAACACATAAGATGCCATATGGTTCCATATATATGTGAAATGCGCTTTACAAACAAAATTTTCATAAGCTGTGGCATCTTACAAAATTCTTTTAATTTATAAAATATTAGTGTAGTTTAAGCATGTTTCTTAAAATAAAACAAAGTTTCATAATTAACTAGCATGGTAACAAGATGTTTTCTGGGACAGATATCAATAAAATACAATACTTTAAGTTGAAATGATTCAATACGTTATTGTCTATTATTTCAATATATTGATAAGTAAAAATTATATTTAAGTATTATATTACAAAAAAAAAAAAAAAAAACAAGAAAAAAATATATTTTAATCATTGCACACAATAAAAACTAAAATAAATTGAATCAACTAAAGAAATCTAATTTTAATTGGACTATTATTATAAATAATTATAAATTTAAATTATATTAAAATTAAAATATGTATTATAAAGTTTTTCATTAATTTTATATTATGTAAAAAAAAGAGAATGGGAAAATTAAAATATGATTGCGTAACTGTGTTTTTAACTAAAACTTAATATATATTTTCTCTTTTTTTTTTTTATATTTTATTTAATTAATTAAAAATAATTCATTTATTGTTAAAACTATCAAAATATTCCCATTTTTTCCTTTCTTCAACACTATTTCTCTTAAATAATTTTGCTGTAATATACATAATATAATACATAAATATATAGTAAAGTATTAAATAACATCATCATATTATATACTTATGTACTTTTACATTAAGTATAAAACATATAACACTGTTATATGTACATATATGTATATGTACAAAAAGACCTTGACATTTATCACTGCATTTGTTACTATATAAGTGGTTGATTCTTTTTTTGTTTACTATAAATATATTTACAAAAAAATGACCCAAATTTTCGTTTTTCAATGAAAAATAATTTTTTTTTTTATACTGACTGAGAATGTTATAGAGAATGTTATTTTTTTTTTCTTAAATTTTATATAATTATGTTACATGTTTTTTTTTTCATCTCCAGGATTGGTATAACACGCCATCTGATGCTAAAAGGCCACGACGAAAAAATACGTATATACTTAACTGAAACAAACCTATGTAAGGGGCCTAAAGAAGCTGTTATGAGCCCGCCATTCGGAACAACAACAACATGTTATGTTTTTAAATACTAATAATAAAAAATTCTAAAAAATTCTAATAAAATTCTAAATATATTTTTTTGTTTTTTAAATCTAAATGGAAGAAATTTTATTGAAAAGGTGAAAAAAATTAAATAAAAATATTTAAAATAAGGGTAATATTATGTGCTATTCCTATTTTTTAAAAATAGATCAAAAACCTGAATAATAAGGATAAAGATTTTTAGACTTTAATAAGAAATCTATAAACAATTTTCAAAGGATTACATAATAAAAGCAAAACAAATTGCTGGACAGGATTTTGATTTTCTCTAGCTTTTGACAACTTTCTCTTACATAAAACTACTACAAAATTATTGTTCAATAACAACAACAAACAAAGACAAAAAAAGACTAGAATGTAATAACTATAACTATAGAGATTTTTTACAATAAGATCTCGATATTTAATAATATATAAATATACTTAAGAAGTTTCGACAGCTTATCGTTTATATATTCACTTGTTTTTTAATTTTTTGTTCTTTTAAAATATAGTTCTCCTTATCGTACGTTTATATATTAACTTTCTTTCGAAAAGTAGACTTAAATCACTAACTCACAAGGGCGCACAAAGGTTATCAAGGTAGCTTAGGTGTGTGAATGGATGTCTAGAGAAGATAGACAAAGAACAAGTCATTAACTCAATTAAACAGGAAAAAGGAAATGGAAACTTCTATTCAAATTAATTTATTTTACTAAAATAATGTTAAAAATCAAAATCACCCTTTCCGGTTTTGAAATATTTTCATAATTATTTAAACAGAATATAAATTTAGTTTATTTATAAGTTATTTAATAAATTTTATTTTATTTTCTTTCTTAAAAACCACAATTATACTATGCGGATTTACTTTAAAGAGAAAAACTTGAGGAAAGAAACATGAAAAAGGTGTACATTCTCGAGTTCAAATCGTGGCCAATTTCAATTGCTTCAAATCATTTAAATATAAGATTAAATTCTTTTTAAAAACGAGGAAGATTGCACTAGAGTAGACTGTTTCAACTCTGGGATACCCGTATGAAAGTAATATATCCTGTTTCTATATAACTTGATCATCTTTTAAACAATTTCAGATGTTTTAGTACCAACGTTATAACTGCCGAGATATATTTATAAATAATTTCTGAAATAAGTAATTGCTGGAAAAAGTAAGGAACTACCTTGTTTTGCTATCAATATTATTAATGTAATAAGTATTATAATAAAAAAAAATTGAAGAGCCCACACGCTTTATGCATTTTTTTGTATTTTATAAAATTCAAGGAAAAAAATTTAAAATCAAAAATTGTAAATGAAAGAATAAAAAAATAAAACTACATATTATTTATTATACATAACATAACTAATCTACAGTTTTCAAGTAATATTTAAATATATAACTATATTTTTAATAACTTATAAATTATGCGAAACGCACATAAAAAACTGAAACACCTTAAATTAAAAAAAAAAAACAACAAAAAAAAACCGCAAAACAAAAATAGTAAAAAATACAGCAAAAGTGAATCAATCAAACGAAATATTATGTACATAACAATTTATTTGCTATTATAAACGCGTCACTGGAACTAATTTCTTTTTTTATTTTTAAATATATTTTTTAAAAATTTATGCACTTTAAAATAATAATTGTAATTTTGTAATTAACTAACTAATATGTTATGACGAATTAACAAAACACAATTTTTAAATTTTTCACTATGGAATATTGTAATGGTTCATTACTATAATGCACGTTAATTTTATATTAATTTAATACATGGTACAAATGTTCTAAAATTAGAAAATAATTGAAAAAAATAATTTTTAAAACACATATAATTTTTTATAAATAATTTAGGGTGCAGGGTTAAAAGACACATAACCAAAAATCCTACTGGGACTTTTGACTTACCTCTGTGAGACAAAAGTCCTATCGGACTGCTGACTTACCACTATAAGACCAAAGGTCAAAAAAAAAAAGTTCCAAAATCCGATGGGTCTTCCGACTCATCAGTCACATTGGGACTTTTGACTCTGCACCTTCATTTAAATGTTAAATTCTTTGTATAATGAGAGTTAAATTTCTATTACTTATAAGAGGGCATAATATTCTATAAATCAATAGATTTATATTAATGAACATATAGATGTTGAAGCTGCTCAACTTAATCCGAATCCGAATTAATTTTTTTACTAAAATATATTTTTATATGTTATGTTCTTAATTTAAGTAGTTAAATTGTTCTTTAAATAAAATAGTTGAATAATAGTGCGTATAGGTCCATGTAATTTAAAGTTAAGCTACATACATAAAAAAGTGTATTAAAAAAAAGCTAACTATTTTATAAAAAATTTAAATATATATACGATAAAACTTAAAATTTTCGGAACACAGAAGATAAGTGCCCCAATTATTCAGTTCTGTTAAAATTTAATAAAATAGGTAATGTCTACAGCAGAAACAACGATTTTCGCGTACCTACTAGATTTCTTGAAAATCTTTATGACTCCAAAAAGTTATTTTTTAAGTCTGTTAAAGCAATCTACTCTAAGAAATCCAGAACTATACTACAGTTGGAACAACCATTACTCTATCCCAATAGAAATTATCCTAAAAACCTTTATGATTTCTGACTCCAAAACATATCTTTTTAATTATTACTTAAAGCAATTTCTGACAAATTACTAAGTTTTTTTTTAGAAAATACTTTAGAAAAACCAGGCTATCGAGAAGTGTTTACATCTATTAATAAATAATCTATATTAATTCTATTAATTAGTATAAATGTATTTAGATAAAGAGTAGAATTTCCATCAGTTTAATTTGATCACGTGTTGTTAGACAACAAGCCTTCTAATTTAATTTAAGTTAATGACATTAACTTTCAACTTTTCGGAAAAAAATTTATTGAGATAAGATTAACTTATTAGGAGATTAGAAGAACAGAGACCTATATATAGAAAACTTTAGAGACCTACTAGAAAATTAAAAAAAAAACTAACTCAAAGTTCATATAACAACTAAACATTTCTGTACTTAATTACAAAAAAAAAATAATTTTTATTATATAAGTAACTAATTTGATCAGTAAATAAATAAATCAGATTTACTTTAAATGTATACATATTAAGGTTTTTTTTTTGTGCACTTAAAGACTTCTAAAATAATTAGTTTAACTTCTTAATTTTTTTTTTCAATTTAATTTTAAAATAAAATTTTTAAAAAATAAGAAAAATTAAATATAAAAAATAAAATAAAAATTACCTTCATTTACTTTTTTTGTTTTTTTTTTTTTGTTTTTTTTTTCAATTTATACTTTTTAAAAAAAGTACTTAAATAATGAAATTATAGAAATTCTAAAATTATTCCCAGTCACATCTTAAAATTTTTACTCTCAATTTTCTACTCATAAAATACCTTTCATAAAATATTATCAATATATAATATATATATATATATATACATATTCATATATATTATGTATGTTAATATATTCATATAAATATAATATTATATATAATGTATATGAATACGTATTATAATTCACATAAGTATCATCCTGGATAAAAGATTGATAATGGAATCTGTACAGTTTTATATTTAAATTGTGAATTTATATTGATTGAAAAGACTGGAAACTGTGTTTTTTTTTTTTTTTTTTTTTATCTGTAGATATAGACTAGGTGTATTAACTTTGAAACTCATTAACGTATTGATTTTTTTTTTATACTTAGTACATTATAATAGATAATTTTGTATGCAGTTATTTTTACAAATAGTAGTAACAGATTTGACTTAAACTACATAGTAAAAGTGACAAACGTAAAAAAGTGCATATCAAGAGTTTTGAGTGACAAAAAAAAAAGGAACAACGTCCAATGCTAACATAAAAAGCCAAATTCTGCATAACATACAAAAAAAAAAAATTACAGATTATTAAAATGAAAATGCTGAGATGTGAAAAGAGGAGTTAAATTATATGACTTAAAATAAACAAATGTATATGGCTTTCATAAAGGGTGTTTCTTATTGATAAAAAGCAGCTAAAATAGATCAGATTGCAATTTTATAGTTATACATGTCTTAATTATTAGATACAGATCAAATTTTAATATCACAAAAAAATATTATTAACTGCGAAAAGCACAATGCAACCTACAAAAATGTTAAGAACTAAAATATGTAGTTGAATTGAAAGTGATTTGCAAAAGGTTTAATATAGAAAAAACGTAAGTTAAAGCTAAAGTAAATTTAAAGAATTTATAGTATATAAGTTTGGTAATTCTCAAAACAATTGACGATGAAAGAACAACCATGTATATAATTGAGTTTACTTTAGTTAATCGTTATAAATGATTTTCTTTTATAAATACAAAATTACCCTGTACATTATATTTATGTATGTAAGTAAATATAAATAATAAAAATAAATTTTAAAAGAAATTTTATGTTAGAGACATCATCAGAAATCATATTACAAAAAAAAAGAAAAAGGAAAAAAAAAATTTTCAAAAAGATTTTTTATCTCACCTTATTTTTTTTTTAACTCCTTTACACGGTTTTTTTTTTTTTATAAATATATGTATTATGTATATATATAAATTTTATGTTCCTTTTTCATAATATGATGATGATAATGATGATGTGAATAAGAAAATGATTTTCTTTTTATATCCTTAAACTTTTTTTTTTTTGTTTAATTTTGTTCGTTGTGTGTTTTTTTTTTTTTTTTTTTGTAAACATATTAGCGGTTGGTGAACAATAAGAGTTCAAATTTGATATCTTAAAGTCCAAAATCTTAAAATATCTAAAATTATTTTTTGAATTTAAAGATTTTCATTGCGTATTTTACCTATTAACATATACATACGCATAACGGTATGATTATGATATAACTTGATTGTATATTAAGAAATGTATGTTATTACAGATGTCTTTAGATTAGATTAGATTATATTATTAATTAAAGAGATATTAGTAACACTGCGATATAGATCTATTGTACTTCCCCTGTTAGTACATGTTGCGTATTTTGCCTCCACTTATAATACTTCTGTCATTATATCCTACTGCCACTAAGATGATATGGATTGTTTTAAGGTACGAGAGCAACAGATACCAACAGAGAGTTTTAAAATCCAAACATAACATAAAAACACTTGTGGAAATACAATTAAAAAAGAGCGCTATAAAGAGTGTAAGAAAAAACATATTAAAATATTTAAAACAATAAAAACTAATAGGTTGACCATGTTGCATATGATCTTATCAGAAGATCTTAGGAAAGATAATATTATCACTTTTGTCATCTAAAAACTATTGTAAATTGTATTGTAGAGTATATCCAGAAGTAAATTTAAAAACAGTAAGAAAAAAAACAATATAAAATGTTTAGCATTATTGTAAAAGAATAGGCTTAATATGATTTGATAAAGATGAATACAATTTTAAATTCGATTTTAACTTTAAGTAAATATTTTTTTTTCTAAAACAATATGATTTTCATGATTTTTGTTTTTTTGTCAAGATTTTGTATTTTCCTTAAAAATATTAGCAGGATATTATACAATAAATATGCATAAATGTTTGGGTATTTGAATATATATATATATATATGTATACTTACTTATATGGATTATAACTGAATAAATCAAAAACAAATATAAATATATATAAATATATATATATATATCAGTAATCAGTATGTATATATTGTATACATATTTATATAATATTTGAACATAAATTCAAATACATATATATATATACATATACATATATATATATTTTATAATGATATTTTTTAAAGAAATAAATAACTTTTACTTTTTCCATTCACTTTCAATATTATTCAATTTTTTTATTCGCCTTTATTTTTTTAAATCATATTTATTTATTTATTTATTTATTATATTTTTTTATATGTTTTTTATTTAATGTTATTTCAAAATATTTTATTCTGTATATCAAACAAAAAAGAAAAAGGAATAAAAACAAGAAAAAGACAAGGTAAAGAACAATAAACAGTTTACATTTTAAAAGTAACTCTAGAAAATTATTATTAGTTAGTTATTAACCAATTTTCAAATTTGACTTATTGTTTTTCGTCTTAAATTGCCAGATCTAAAATAGTTTTGGATAATTTATTTTCTGCAGTACATAGTTATATTTATTTAGGAAAGAAAACTAATCTTTTTGTCAGTAAATTGTCATATAAGTAAAATATAGCAATGAATTTATAAATAAACAATGACAAAATTAGCAGTAACTTTTTTAAGAAATCATTCAGCCTATACATTATGATATCATTAATATTCCATGATTATCTATATAAATTTATTTTAAACAATTCAATAATATTTCTTCAAATCTATTGATGATTTATATTTGCAATGTCCAACTAACAAAGGCTACTAAAGAGACTATACTTTAGAATACTATTAAATACCATGATTGTACATAACTTTTGTTAATAGCTTTTGGGCTAGTGAATTCTTATGATATCATTAAGTAACTATGTTTAGTATTTACGATATATATCTGTCATGTCACAAAACTTATACTAAAAAACCTGTATTGCGTACTATTTTAATATCAATAAAAAAATTTAGATAATAAATAAATAAACATACTTATTTATTATAATAGTTATAACTACTTGTATATTCTGAAAGGATACGATGTATATTTTATATAAATATTCCTTAAAAAAAAAACTAATTAAAAATAAATATTTTAATAATTTCTCCAAAAATAATTTTTTTTTTTTTTACATATATTTATTTTAAGAATAATAAAATTCAACACAAAAAAAGGTTTTATCGTTAAATTAAATCTAAAAAAATACAATTAAAATCTTTTTATATAAATAAATACTTTAATTTTATTTAATATATTATTTATTAAATTTATTATCGTAATTTTGTATAATATAAAAATTAAACCTTTTTAATTTATTATTCAAATAAAATATAATAATTAATTTAAATTATCGATTTAAATATACAAAGCCTCTTAAATTAAATTTTAAAAGGAAAATTATATATACTTATAAGCTATACTTACTATATTTAATATTTAAAAATAAAACCCTAAGTATAACTATTTATACATATTTATATATAATTTACAATTTATTACGTACATTTTTTTTTTTGTACAATTTATAAAAAAATGACAAATACTTTAAAAATGAAAATTTTAAAGTAGAAAGAAAAAAGGATAATGATAAAACGATATTTATACTAAAGCTGAATTTTATGAAAATCATAAATTTACATACCATATCATTATAGATGTGTGTAAACTATAATTACTTAAACTCGTATCATATTTGTAAGACTATTTTATTATTATAGAATATTTAAATCTAATTTACTTAATGACTGAGCTTATGACTCAGCTAAGTCATTGTAAAAGATTTATGTTCCTTTGATATTAATTTTAAATAAAAGTCCCAAAAAAAAATGCGAATGATTATCCACAAGAGTATTAAAAGAGGAAACTCAAAAGGAAGTTACATACAAGAGATCTAAACAAGTTTAGATAAGGAAATTTGTTTTAAAATATGGTGTATGTTGTTTGTTGTAAATATGGTGTACTTAAGTAGTAACTAAATGATAAAATAAAAATTTAAATAAAAAGTAAAGTTTCAAAGAGAAACTAAAAATTCATTATATAAGAAAAGCACTAAAGTATTTTTATTAGAACTTAAACAAATCCTATAATAAAATTGTATATATTTTACAATATAATTCAAAATTTTCCCAACATAAATAATTATTTTTTTTTTTTTTTGTCTCGCTCTCTTTATATAATTTATCAATTATATTTTTACCTTTCTACATTAAATTCTTTATTTTTTATGTTTTCTATTTATTAAAAAAAAAAATTTATTTATTATCAATTGTTGTTATTTTTATTCGATTCAATTTTGTTTTCCTTCTTCTTTATTTATTCCTGCTGACGTAACACAAATATCAAAATTCATGTTTATTTGATTTTTTTTTTATTCTTTTATTGTTGTTATTTTTATTTTTTGTTGTTATCCTGTTTAGTATTATAATGTGTAATGTACACAATAATATTCCTGTCCATTTTTATTTAACCATAAAGAAAAAAAAGAAAAATTCGCACAGGCAAAAAACATAAGAAAATAACAACAATTGTACTCATACAAAAAATTTAAAAAGCTCCAAATTCTTGCCCAGATATTTTTAGAAAAACAACATTTTTGTGTTCTTTGTTTTTTTTTTATATATAATATTTACTTTTTATTTTGTCCTTTTCTGTTGTTTGTACAACATTTAAAGAGATGGCGTGTAAAAAAGGCATTACAATTGAAAATTTTCTTTAAAAAAATATATACCTATATATAAATACAATTTCAGTAAGAAACAGAAAATATTTTTATTTTTTAAAGCGGAATAATCTTGAAAAAAAATATTTCTATTCATAAGAAAAATATATACAGTTTCTACAATAATTACCTATATACATATACCTAGGCCAATATGTACAAAATACAAGAGTAGATTTATATTCATAAAATAAAATTAGAGTAAATTTTTTTTAAACGAGAGCCATATTCCCTAAATTTTATATAATTTTGCATACTCTTTAGGCGCGATTTTTTGTTTTTTTTTTTTTTTGTTTTAAATTAGTTGTTAGGACCATATTATTATAAGACAATTTTTTTCAATAACTAATAACATGTGTAGAATATAAAGAAAATGGCGGAAATTTAAATCACTTCAAAAGAAATCCCATATTATTGAACCAGTCAGTCAGTTAAGAAAACAAAATAATATTCACTTCATTTTTAATTTTTTTTTTTTTTTCTGTTTTGTTTTGTTTGGTTTTTTTTAAGCATATAAAAATAATCATCTTTATTTTATTTTTGCTTTCCTATATATAAGTATTTTATTTTTTTTTTCTGCAAAAACACATGCATGATAACTAATACTTTGCAATAGTATTATATTTATGATTTCTGCAAGAAAAAAAAAAAAAAAAGTAAAGAAAAACTGCTGCAAAGGATATATGATAGTAAAATAGGAGAAAAATTTAATTACAATGTTGCCAATTTTTCTCTTTCTCTTTTTCATTTTATGTTTTGACTTTACAATTTAAATTTATTTCAATAAATTTTTATTCAAATTTTTAATTAAATTAGTAGGAATTATTTTAAAATTTACTCAAAATATGACTAATTAATAGTGATTTATCAATTAAAATTCAAAGCATTATACATTTGAAACAGTATACATTTTAGTTAGAACACTTTGTCACAGACGGGAAATGAAATATATTTTCTTTAAATCAAAATGCTAATAGATATTACAAGCTAAGATCCAATTTAAAAACTATAATGACCAAACATTAAACATTAGATCACAATATTAAAAAATTCATAAACGTTAATTAAAAATAAACATTTATAGAAACATATAAAAAACAAATAAATTAAATAAATAGAATAGATTTAAGTTACTGCCACCTATTATAGTAATTTAGTAAAAATTTCTTAAAATATTCATGCATACACACATAAATCTCAAAAAAACTTTCAGACTTTAATTTACAAAGATTTATTTTACAATGATTTTACAATTATTTAAAAAAAAGATTTTTTTGAGATTTTTCTTTTTGTAAAGAAATTTTCAATTTCCAAAATATTAAAAACTGATAAAATCATAAAGTTACTTTTTTACCAATGACGTTCTTAAATAGCATACCTAGACATTATATATTATTATTAGAAATCAAAAATAGATATGTAAAAATTATAAATTATACAAAATGATTTTAAAATAAAAAAAAAAACAGGATCAAAAAGGAATTACGAGGAGATAAATAAATATTTTTAGTTATGCAATATAATAACGAATTCGGCTTACAATTATAATAAATTTAATTTATAGTCAAAACAAAAAAAAAAAAAAAGAAAATTTAGTAAAATACTCAACTAAAAAAATAAACAAAAAACATAATCTTAAATTTTTTATTGTAATTTTCATTTTGAAATATTTTTTTTTTTTTTTTTTCAATCATCTTTATACATTATTATAATAGTAATCTATCACGTGTGTAGGAGAGTCAAATTGTTTACAGAAAATAAGAAATAAAAAACTTCATTTTGTGCAGAATTTTCTCATTTCATTTTTGATTTCTTTTCTTTATTCAAATTCAAAATAATAAATTTTCAAAAAAAAAAAAAAACAAAAAATCAAAATAAAAAACTATTTTTTTAAGAGAATATTATACATAATATTATATTGTACTTTTATATAGAGAGAATTTGTGAAAAAGTATTTTTGTCTTCATTTAATTTCTCAAATTCTTTTTTTTTAAAGTGTTGAAAATTGAAATGTTCAATAAAAAGAACATTGAGCAGGATACAATAGGGTATAATCGTATTTTATTTTTATGAATACACAATTACCATGTTATTACAACAAACAGAAAAGAAAAAAAACCACTATTTTTATACTGTGTAAAATGTGAATTGTGGACATGTTAGATAGGTACATACTTGGATATTACATATTTATGCCTGTTTGAATAAAATATTAATGGTCCCAGTTTTACAAATCCTCTCTTTTTATTCTTCTATCCTTTCTTTTTTTTTTTAACAATTCTCTCTCACTGTCTCTCCCTTTTTTTTTTTTAATTTAATATTTTTTTACGCTTAATGCTTATTGTTTTTTGTTATTTTTTTTTTTTTTGTATTTATTTTTTTATTTAATACATATGAGAAAAATAAAAAATAAAATAAAATTAAAGTAAAATCAAGTTAAGGAATAAAATAAATGAAAAATACAACATCAACAACAAATTATATATCAAAAAAAAAAAAAACAAAAATATTCATTGAAAAGTTTTTTTTTTTTTTTTAAATAGAAAACATAGGGGGATTTTTAAACTGAAATACAATAGATAAAATTTAATAAAAAAAAATATATATACATACATATATGTATTTATTAAATAAAAAAGATCAAAGTAATTTTGTTATAAAATAAATATGGGCCAGAAAAAAAAAAAAAAATATAATAATATGTAAAAGTAAAACAGATTATAAGAAATCAGGACAGCAAAGCAACTCAAAATGTATATATATATATATATATTAAAGAAACGTCAAAAAAGAAACGGTTTCTTTTTTTCCTCTCTATTTCTCTCACTCTCTCTCTCTCTTCTTTTCTTTTTCTATCTTTTTCTCTGATATCCAAAGGCAATGTTTTTTTTTTTTTTTTTTATATGGTATGGTTGGTATCGTAATCGTACATAACATAGCTACTATCAAATTTGTTTTTTTTTTTTTTTTTTTAATACAATGTATAAGCATATATACATAATAATTGCATATATATACTTACATACATATCTTAAATTAAATATACAACAGTGTATATAAATCTTAAAAGAAAAAACAAAAACAAGATAGAATTTCACAAAACAACAACAAAAAAAAAAAAAAAAAAATGACGGTTAAAATAAAAATTGTTATGCCATGCCTTTCATATTAGCTACATGATTAAAAATATACTTATACTTTTTATATAAATATACCTAAGTATATAGTACCTATATATTAATCGACGTACATATTATATGTACATTATCTATATATACTTATGTACATATTTACATACTTAAATACTGTTTTAAGAAAAACATAATTTCTTTTTAATTTTAATTTTATTAAAATTTAAGTAATAGAATTTTTTTTTAAAAAATATATACATACGTTAAATATTAAATAACTATCAGAGATACAATAAAAATATAAATGATAATTAAAATAATTTTTCAATTTCAATTACCATTTAAATTTTAAATTCAGTCTCGTTGAAAATGTAATATCTATGATTAAACTTAATTTTGATAAGAAATAGGCAAAAAAAAAAAACAAAATTCCAATATTTTTTTTATTTTCACCTTATATGTTTTTTATTTTATTTTTATTTACCTATTTTTTAAGCTGTAATAAATCAAATGGTTCTTCAGTTTTAATTATATAGAAACAAAGTTAAAACAAAAATTAAAAGGTAAAGTAT
Source organism: Poecilobothrus nobilitatus (assembly GCA_947095535.1). Classification (NCBI taxonomy): domain Eukaryota; kingdom Metazoa; phylum Arthropoda; class Insecta; order Diptera; family Dolichopodidae; genus Poecilobothrus; species Poecilobothrus nobilitatus. Next base: position 64,093,847 of record OX352773.1, read on the forward strand.
AGTAAATTTAGGTAAAGTTCTGACTTTTATCTATTCCTATCATATGTTAATCTATTCCTATATTAAATGAAGCTGACTTTGACTTTAGTTAAAAAAAAAAAATGTTAAAATTATAATCAACATTTAATAATATGAAATTTTCAATTAATTTACCAATTAAATCAATTTTTTTTTTAATTTTTCCATATTTTTTATTTTTTTTTTTTTTTTTGACATTTCACATTCAATGCAAAAATTAAAAATTATGTTACATTTTTTACATGGTAAACATTTTTTGTTTTACCTTAATTCTATTACTTAAATTACTTAAATAATTTAGACAATCTTTTAGATATTTTTTTATGTAACTATATGTAAATATATACTTAGTATAATTAGCGATTTCAATATTATACTAATATTTAATATAATAATTTTTTGTATTTTTTTATTATTCGTTTTGTTGTTGTTATTTTTAAGAATTTTAATTCAATTTAAAAATTTGATTACATATATTATATAGTCTATGTGTACATATATATTTCTTTTATGTTTAATGCTGCAGATTGTTTATTTTTATTTTATTATATTTTATTTTATTTTTTTTTTTTTTTTTTTTTGTATTTTATTTTAACTATAATATAAAACTTGAGAAAAAAAAATTTTTTTTGATAGGTGCTAATAGAATAAGATCACAAAAAAAAAAAAAAAAAAAAAGAAAATTATTATTTTTTTTTTTTTGCTTAGTACAAACAACATATTATTATTATAAGTATATTATATATATATACATATATGTATTTAAATGTATACTGAATCTGAATATAAGATAAGTATATAATTTGTATTAAACTCATTTATTTATATAAAAATATATATGTACCTATATAGATGTATATTTTTTTTTTTTTGTTATAATAATAAATTTAAAAAAAAAAAAATTATTTTTTATTTAATTAATAATAATAATAATAATAAATTTTGTTTTGTTACCTAATAAAAATTATTATATTATTTATCTTGAGAAGAATAAGAAAATCATTTATGTTTTCTATTGTATTTTTTTTTTTTTTTTTTAGTTTTTGCTATTTATTTTTTGACTTTATTTTTCTTTTTATTTTTTTTATTTTCTGATAATTTTTACTTTTACTTTATTTTTTTTTTTTCTATTTTTTACGAATATATATTTTTTTTTTAAATTTATTATCAGGTATTATAGATAGGTATAAGTATATTACAATACAAAATAATTAAAATTAAAATTTTTAATTTAACACAATTATTTTTTAACACTTAATTTTACTTTACTTTAATTACATTTCTTTTTCTTTTCTTTTTTTTTTTAAATTACAATTTTTACTATTTTTTTTTTTTTCTTTTTTTTTTAATTAACACTTTTCTTTTAATTTTCACAAATTTTATTTTAAAATAAAATTTTTTTTTTTTTTTTGTTATTTTACTATTATTTATTTTTGTTGTTGTAGTTAACAATTTCGCCGCCGACCGTCAACATACAATACAACAATAGCAAAAAGAAGAAGAAGAAAAAAAAAAAAAATTTAAAACCCGAAAATTAAATCAAAAAAAAAAAAACAAAATTGTTTAGAAATTCCTCCGTTAGGAATTATACACAAAAATTTTTAATTCTTTTTTCATAAATTTTCCAAAAAAAAAAAACAAAAACCCAAAAAACACAACAAATAAAATGAAGAATAAAAATAAAATAAAATTATTATTTTAATATACAAACACTTTTTCAAAAAAAAAAAAAAAATAAATAAATTAATTAAATTACTTTAAATTTAAATTTTAATATTTTTTTTTTGGAATTTTGATTTTTTTTTTTTTTAGCTGCCGATGCGTACAAACGACGATGACAAACTGAATAAATTTCTCATCTGTAAAGAATTATTACATTTTTCTCAATTATAATTTTTTTTTTTTTTTTGTGTAGTTATGTATATCGTATATATATATAATATTGTATAATATAAAATAAATATATATAATAGTGGTTGTTTTTTTTTTTTAATTCTATTTAGAGTTTTTTTTTTTTTGTATTATTTTCACTTTTGTGTAAAGCGATTGCGTTCTCAAAAAAAGAAAAAAACAAAAAAAAAAAAAACGGTATCATGAAGAAAAGAAAAATTAGCTTTTCTCTTAAATTTGTTTTTTTTTTTTTTGGATTTTAATTTTGTTTTTTTATATGGTTTCTTTTTTTTTTGCGAATTAAAAAGTTTTTTTTTTTTTTATTTTAATGTTAATTCTTATTGTATAGGTTATATTTATACCTGAATCACTTTTTTTTTTTGTTTTTTGTGTAGAATCTAGATTAAACAGTTAAACAGTGTTGTCAATTTATCATAATAATAATAATTATGTGTTTACTACATAATTAAATTATAATGTTAATTTCACTTTTATAATGGTGATTTTTCACTATACAACTGATTAATTTGGTTTTTTTATTAGTATTTTTTTTTTTTAAAACAATAAAGAAATGATTCAGATATCAATACAAAATAAAATCTGGTTGTACTTCTGAGTGGAATGGAGTGAAATTTCGATATGCCGTTAGTATGTAACAGACTCTATGATAAGAGAGGCAAATAATATCTAAAGGCCAATTATAATTTCAATTTTTAATTTTTTAGGTAACTGTTAGTTGTATACAAAAATAAAACCACAGTTTTGTCAGATCATTTAAATTTTTACATTCTTTTACCGTTATGTTTTTTATTTCTTTATTTTAATTCATATTTTCCCTTATATAAATCCTTCGCGTTATATTATTTTAAACTTATCAGGAAGAGTTTTTTTTTTTTTTTATTAAAAAATAATAAATAAAACAAAACAGTTTTTTTCGTGAACTCCTCATACAAATTGTTGGTTAAGTTAGGAAGGTTGAAGATCAAGGTAACAACTAAAAACAATGCAGAAAAACTTTTTTATAAAATCATCTTTTTATTTTTTTATTTATTTAATTTATTTATTTATATTAATATTAAAAATCATATAGGATCATGTAATATTAATAAACCATCCGCTGCTATCTCCATTATAGATTCATTATACTATTATAAATTTACATATACAGTAATATTACTTAGTTTGTTTATATTATATACTAATATTTACATTATATTATTTGGTAGCAAGGGAGTTTTATTTTCAATTAAAAATACAGGCAACCTGTGCAAAATTTGAACCCGTATATTCTCAGTTATTAAGCCACCTTCTTAACCACTAGATCACCAATATCCTATTTATTTTATTTAATATCACAAATCACATACAATACCTACTACTATGATCATTTTAGGTTAAATATTATTATTAATTTTGTATATACTCAAATTAAAAAAACATGCTACTTATGCATGATTTTAACTTGTGATCCCTCGGTTAATAAACGATATGGTTAACCACTGAATCTTTCGATCGAAACTCTTCGATTCCTTATATTATTTTAATAATATTTATATATATTGCATATATTTAGACTAAATGTAAAAATAAATAGCTATTTGATGTTGTGATTCAAAAGAAGTAAGTAGAAAAATAAGTTTTTGCATGTGATATAATATAGCGTGTATGAACTTAGTTGCTTTTGTAATAATCAAAAGAACATAAATCGAATTAGGGAAACACTAATTAGAACAAATATAATTAGTAAAAAATGACAAATTTACAATATTAGAACAGCATAAATTGTACAAGTAAAGTAATTTTTTTAAATTTCAAACTTTACCAACTATCACAATTATGTTAAATATCTAGCAGATACTATTGGAATGAAACTTTTTAATTAAGAAATAATATGAAAAAGCATGTAATACATTTTTTGTATTATTAATCTATTAAAATATTCCAAGAGTTACAGATTGTAATGAATTAGATATTTTTTTTACATTTTTTTTTATCAATTAATAATTTTAGCTATACCACTCACAATTAAATTGAAATATTATTATACTAACTATACTTTTTTCTTAATATACTAATTTTATTCTATAATTTCTTTCTTATAACAGTCTTAGTATAATTTAGTATAACTTAAAATATTCATCTATTTAATGTCTTTGTTAATATAATGTTTAGTAGTGTTAATATAAAGTCTAGTAGGCGCCTCGAAAGCCTAGTGGATACGAGCGTATAAAACACGCTGTAAACACCGAAAGAGTGTGGATTCGAATCCCACACACGTCGTAAGAGTGATCCCTCCTTACGGCAATTACAGCCACGCCTGAACAGCAAAGGCTGTGTAATTTCTTGTCCACAGAGAGAAATGCATTATAGAAATAAAAATAAAACTAAAAGAAATTTGACGAATCGTGAAAGAACTAAAAAAAAGATATAAATTTTTTGATCGTTTTATAATAATAATAAAACCAATTATACCTTTAATTACGTATTTTAAACGACCATATTTTCTATCACATATATAGTTACAAATAATTAAGTATTTTTTATAATTGAAAATATTTTATTTAAATGAAATTCAAACGAATAATGTACATATTATATTGCAATTGTATTTATACCGTCAAAATCTTTTTAAAACAAGAAATAAAATTATAGTTTTTCCTAGTAATAAAGAAGAGCAATTAAAAATTGCAGAAACAAAAAGTACTCAAACTCGCACAAAACTACTTTATATTGATGCAGAAGTTCACACAAATATACCTGAATATAAAAATGCTGCAATACAATTTCTTTGAATTTCTATATGAAAAAAAAGCTGACGAAGTATTCGATGATGAAATGGAAAAAGAAATTTTTACAAAAGCATTGTCAGCTGCTTCAGTTGGAGAACGTCTCAGAAAAATAAAATCTATTAGAAATAAAAATGTATAAATTTTTGAAACTGTTGCAGGAGACATTATAACAGTTCCTTTAGTCAGCCCCAGCCCACCAACAAAGAAAGAAAAAACTATAAATAGCAAAGAGTTAAGCAATACATCAAGAAGTGTTTTACGATCAGCTATTAATTGGTATATAGTTAAAAGCAAATAATTCTTATTTTAATTGTACCCATTTCTTTATATTATTATACTACTTTTATAATTAATAAATGTGCCAACACTAATAAGAAATAAAAAGTTGTTCATATGTTGTTAAGGTAAGTAATAATAAGTTTGTTTCTTTATAAGTCTATACTGTATATATGTATATATATATACGATGTTACATATTATTTATTATACTAATGAAATTTATATATATATATATATATATATATATAAATTATAAATATAGACTATAAAATACCATATTCTTAGTTTTCTATCTCAACTCTCTGTGTATAATATATTAATTATATACTATATGAATTATACAATCTCTTTTTCTTTCTCTTTCTCTTTAAAAAAGAAAAAAAAAAGAAATGAAAAAAAAAACTATAAAAAAGCACATGGCTTTGCAATGCTTATTGCTTTTAATTCTTTTTTTTTTTTTAATTATTAAAAAAAAGATACTAAAATATTATATTAATTCAGCAAAATAAAAATATAATATGTATGTACATTGTACATATGAAAAGAGTGACAAAATATGAAAAAAAAAAAAAAAGATACTTATTTGAGAAAAAAACATAAAGGTAACTTATGTCTATATAACATTATCAAGAGAAAAATTAACATTGAAAGTTAGTAGCAGAAAGCACCATTTCAAAAAAAAAAAAATAATTCTTATTAATAATATTAAGAAAGAAACTTTTCTTTATACCAATAAATTAAAAATTAGAAAAAGGTGTTTTCTGTACAGGTATAATCTAATATTTTCATATTTATTTATTATTCTTATTATGCTATTATTGTAGTTTGTTGTATGATTTAAGTCATCAATGAAAGGTATCCTATAGGTTAAATATTTACCTGTAAATATATTCATATATACATTCATATGTATATTTATTTATATTATAATTATGTATACACATATTATATGATATAAATATGCAGTGGTATTAATTTATAAAAGAAATGAAAATCAAATTTTCAAAAAATATTTTATATAGCAAAAATATATACATACATATGTACTTTATATTGTACTCACTACTCATACAGAATAATATAATATATATGTATATATATACATATATAATTTATTTTTATAAAATTAATTAAAAATTTAATAAAATCATGATAAAATAATAGTATAAATTATAGAGTAATTTAACAAATAATAATTTATAATTACATACCTATATATGTATATTAAAAACATACCAATATAATATTACAAACATATAAAAATATAAAAAATGACTTTTTAACTACGATATAATATGATATGACGTATTATTAATAGTAAATGTATAGTTATAGTGTCATAGAAATATTGATTCAATTATTTATTAAAAAACATTTTGATGAATGAAATGTTGATTTGATATAAAAAGGATAATATATCCTTATCATATACGTATACATATGTATTCATAGATATTCATATGAATATTAGAGATGATACATACAAATACATATGTAGATTTAAATTTTCATAGAAATAAAAAGAAAATATTATTTTCTTTAAAATATTTAACTAAATAAGAAAATTTTACAATATAAGATGAATATAAAATTAAAGTTTTCATTTTAACTACCTATGCATCTACCTAAAATTCATCATTGGTTTTTCTTTTTTTTAATATTACCAATTATTGAAAACAGCTCTGAAGTCTGAATTCAAGTATGTACTATGTATGTTGGAATAATACAAAATTATCTTTGAAATAATGGAAATATGTATGCATTTTGTGATTTTTATTTTAAGAATTTTACATTCAGATATTATGACGAAATATAATGACAGTTATGTGTAGGATAATGACGTTGAATGCCATCATAAGCAACGTTAACGTTGAATTCCATCATAAAGAGTGTTTCTTACAGCATTACTTAGACTCTTCAGTAGGCTTTGTAATGTTGCATTGCCTAGACAACTCGTCAAGGGTTAACAAGGGTTAGATTGACTTTGCAAAAACTTAGTTTATTGACCTGAAAACGCCATTTTTGAAACACATAATGGATCAAGCATTAATGTTGTTACTTTTATTATAAAGTAAAAGCAATAATAGCTTTTACTTTAATTAACCATTTTTCTACATTAATATAATTTTATTAAATCTGTATCCGCAGCCTTGATGATCTAGTAGATAAGAGAATATGAAATACAGTGTAAACCGAATCTCACAGACATCGTAGGAATAAATTTTACAGACATTTACATTTACAGACACTTCTGGAAAGGAAATATTTTGTAATTTCCTTGTTACTTTTATGTGATAGTAGAATATAAACTTTCCCTTAAAAAGAAAAATCTTCATTCAATAGATTACAGTTTTCTTCTACCTTTGGTAACTTTATTCTTACAATTTTCATTCATATTTCAGTTCATTTTTTTTTTTAATAACTTTAGTTCCTCTTCATTTTTGGTTTTGATATTACTTTTACTTTGTACTTTTATCCTACATAAAGTCATCTTATTTAATTGGGTTGGGATTCATATTATATAACAAATATTATTCAATTTAGGTAATAGAAATTGAAATTAATGATTTAAAATAAGCTACATTCCATTTTTTCTAGAAAACAATTTGTAAATTTGATTATTCAAAAGCTTTGTAAAAATCTAACATTCCAATATTGAGTTTTAATATTGTACATGTAGAATTTCCTCCTAAAAGTATGCATTTTTTTTTTTAAATAAAATGATTTTCAAATATTTGTGTAACAGAATTTTTAATCTAATTTTGTAAACTTTATAAGGATATAAACAGAAACGGAAGGAATAAATAAAAAGTAAAAATAAAAAAAATAAATAAAAAAATTTGATAGTATTAGAATTTTAAGACCTGGACAACTCTCTAATGATTTACAAATAAATTTCATCCAAAGTAAAAAATTTGAATCATTTTATCACATTTTCAAACATTATTTTATTACATATACATTTTTTGTTCATGTTCATTATTAAATAAAAAGAACAAGGTAATTTATATACTAATACTATTTTCATTAATATGGTTTCATTTAACTTAAATACATATTACGATATTACATATTACACTATAGTTTGCAATATTTCAAAAATTTACAAAATACAATATTACTTTTTTTTTTTCATTTTTGCAATATTTTTTTATTGATTTTTATTTTAAAAATTTAATTAAATTAACGTGCACTTTATGTATTTGTTATATTATAGTTATTATGTAGGTTCAAAATAAATTAATTTAGATTTCTAATACTATCTACCAAAAGTCTACTGGTATAAAAGAAAATGGAATGTTTTTTTTTTTTTTAATAAGATTTAAATAATCAATATTAAGTTCCATTTTTAATTGTTCACGCGGTCTAATCACAAGGAAGAAACACAAGTATTTTTATTTTTATTTTAATATTTGTTTTTTTTTAATCCTTGGTCAAAGAAATGTACATAAAATCTGTGAAAAAACAAAATAAATAGGCACTTTAAAAATTAATTTTACAAAATAAAAAATAAAAAAGAACGAAATTAAAAAAATAGTTCAAGTTTGAAAAATTATTATTTTTATTTAAGGAGGTTGTGAGTTGAGCTCTACTCTATAGGTGATTTCATCCATAAATAATCCTAATTTGTACCAAGTTCCAAGTTTTTAACAGCACATCATAAATATACTTATAATTTCTTTGGAGTGCTCAATTTCTTTAGGTCAAATTTTAGAGTAGTTAGTACAGTACACCAATCAATTTCATTGAATCAAAAATTCTTCTGTAAGATTATCTTATAAAGAAGTCTATAGTATTTAAATTTTTATGATATCTTATACTATAAAAATTCTTAAATCTTTGTATTAATTTTTACTGAGGCCTTTATAAATGCTTCGAAAAATTTTAATTCGATTTTAATTGAGCTATTCATCTCTCACTCTTGTACATAGTTATATCATAGTTGGTATTCTTCAGAAAATTATTGAAAATTTTCCTTTCTTGTTTTAAAATTGACAACTTACAAATACATCACTGAGATTTTTTTTTGTTCTCCTAAAGTTATGCAATAAATTTTCAATAAATTTTTATCAGAAAGTTGAACAATGTAATGTCAAATTAAAATTTAACCTTTTTTATTTATTCTTTTACCTTTTTTAGAAGCAGAGAAAGTTAAAATGATTAAAGAAGCTAGCCACATCTCGTTAGTCATTACTTTAAAAATCGAATTTGGTTTGAATTTAGTTTTTTTTTAATTTTGTTTGAACTTTCAACTAAATTGATTCAATTTTCATTCAATAATATTGAACGTCAAAAACAAAGAAGAATTGTAATGGAATGCACAACCCTGTAAGAACACATGAATGTAAGAAAATACTTGACAATTAAAAATTTGGTTTTATCCGTTTTGTTTTCTTTTTTCAATTTTAAGTTAAATTTGATTAATTGCAATTTTATAAAATAATAATAATGTTTCGACATATAATAACTAAAACTGATATCCAAAATTTAAAAACTAATCTTTTGGGTACACAATTTTTACGCTGGAGAAGGAAACCTAGATGGATGCCAGTAGCAAAAAGTAAACAATTTAGAATACCTGAACGTCCAAAACAATCAGATGAAGAAAGACTAGAATTAATGAGATTGCATAATCAATATAGAACACAAATGCGTTCAGTACGTTCTTACTTAATTGAAGAATGGAATGCAAATAAAAATAAAACAACTTCAGATCATTTGTATATAACACCGGAAGAAGCTGAAAAAGATTATCAACAACGTATGAAACTCAATGACGAATGGAATTATAAAATATCTATTGAACGTGAAGAAAGATTACAAATTAAATTAAAAGAAAAAGAGAAATTTGTTAAAGAAAGACTAGAATTGGCTGAATATCGTCGAGAAGAATTAGAAGAAAAAGCACGTAAAAAAGTTCTTAAAGAAATTGAACTATCAAAAACTTTTATTACAAGAGAAAATTTAGATGCTAAAATTGAAGAAATCCTATCAAATCCTGTAGATCATAATTTTTGTATTGATCTTCAAAAAAATATTCACAAAGAAAGTAGTGAACAAAATTAATTTTTCTGTTTCAACAGAAAATACAAAACATTGTTTTAAATTTAGCGAAAAATTGTGAAATACATGCAAGTAAACTAATTTTTGAAATAGTTTTCTATCTAGTTTTTTATTTTTATTTTGTAATTTAAATACATTTCATGCATAGGCTATTTCTAAATTAAATAATTATTTTATACTACGAATTTTCTTTCTTTCTCTATATACAGACTCCATTTGTACTAAAATAAGGAAGTATAAATTACTTTATTCTTTAACATATACAAATTACTTACTGTATGGATCAAACTTAATAAATTCCAATTTATCGGATAGACGTTCTCTAGTAGCTGTAAATTGATGGCCACTTACAGCACTTTCCATAAGAACCATAATTTTTCTAAAAACAAAGTTTATTTCAAAAAATTACAACAAAATGTTACACTTGATACTAACTTGCTTTTAACTCTTTTCAAAAGAATATTCGTTAGAAATACCATATTTATCTAAAATTAATTGTTTTTAACAATTCAATTCGTAATATTTTTTTTTATGGAGTATTGTATTGACATTTCTTTTCTGTTAAATAACTAAAAAAGACATTTCACAAAAATGACGTTAAACAGGCATACCGTACCGACTATACCGTATTTAAACAAAAATCAAAGCTTTTTTAATAAAAGCTTTTGATAATAAATGCCGCTGGTCCGACACATGTGAGCAAAATTTTAAATATACTAAAACAAAAATCATTATTATTCAAAATCAAAAGTAACTTATATATGGCAAATATGTAAACAAAATTTTTCAACACTATTTTTTAATATAAAGTACAAAATAAACACTTCACTTTTCTTTTTTTAAATATTTACATGTTTCTTAAATATTTTTTCAATTTTTTTTTTAAATACTCTATTTTGTTTCTTTTTAACTTTTTTAAATTAATATTTTTTTCCTGAAGCCCGCCATATAATTCAATTGAACCACCTGTACCTGTTCGATAGTTCATTGGTCATTCAATTTACAGAAATTGCCACTAGGTGTCGTGGTTCCGATTGTCAATTATATTCAACCGTGATTATGTATCTGGTATTGCTTTAGTTTCTTCAGAACTACATAGATTCCTATTCTTAAAAGATGAAACAATTTCATTTCTAATTTTTCGAAAAATTTTATCATTTATTTTGTTACTTTCCAAGTAGTTAAAATTTTGAATAACCTTAATTAAATTAAATTTTAAAAACAAAATATATCAATTATTAAGCAATATAAAAACTTAAAATCTCTGAATGAAACTGGTTATAAAAAACTACTTTACATTATTTTAATAAATATAAACAGCTGAGTGAACGAAATGTATACATATTATAAAATGCATATGTGTTTTTTTGACTGAATACCTTAAGATAGGAAAACATATAAGAAAAGAAACGACTATACTTAACTTCCCATCTATTAGTTAATATATCTATGAGAGTGATTGACTAGGAAAATAAAAAAACTAAAAATATTTTTTCAATTCATAGGAATATTAAAAATATGTATGTATGTATTTATTTCTATTTATTATATAAGTCAACCCATCATAACTCATAAGTTAACTGCTTTGATTCATTTAACAAAGAGAAAATGCAATTAATACAAAGGAGCGAACTGCAGAAAAAGGAAATAAAGATAAGACATTATACAGTTATTAGATTAGACAAGAATTTTTACCGTAATCTTACCAAAATTGCTGGAAAAAAGTAGAAAATCCTATTTATACTTACTAAGATGACCTTAGCCAAAAAACTTAAAAGATGTTGACTGGAGGATAACCTCTCCTAATCGTAAAAGATATTGCCAATGTTTTGAACATCTAGAACCGAGATATATGTACTTATAAGTTATAAGTCACAAATCAATCACAATTTCGGTTTTATCGCATATTTATTAAATGATAATTAATATAATATTTTAATAGAGATATCTAATGGGAAAAAAAAGTTGAAAATGTCAAATCTTTTATCGTTTTAACTTAACATTTGAATTTTAAATGGAAATTTAAAAAAAGGAAAAATCTTTCCAACATAATTTCTGAATGGATATTTTGAAGTATTTTTATTAAAAACTAAATAAAAATAATTTAAAAAAACGAATGAGATGGACGATTGGTACAGAAATTGATTACGATGATTCGATATTCAGAAGATGAACGAAGTGCATGCAACGCTTCAGCTTTCCTTGCGTTTTAAATATTTTAATTTTAAAGCAAAACTTTCAAAAGAACTTCGATTCATACAGAATTTTTCTTTGAATCTTTTGTCATTATACGTAGGTACTTCATTTTGTCAAAAGAGAATTGTGCGTGTCTGTAATTTAAATACAAATTAACATTTTCTAATATATTTACATATTTACTTACTCAATCCGATATTACTTGTCAGAGCTAAACTTGTTAGGACTTAGGACATTAATACGATTATTTTGTGTTATGTTATTTTTTTTCTTTAAATATCTTTTTATTAAACTTTTTTTTTATTGTCATATTTTTACAATTACATTTTTTCACGTTATCCATTTTGATCTACTGTCATTATTCATTAATATCGTGACGTAAATTAAATGAGAACAATAACAACTATATAGAACTCATAGGACTGCTGGACTTAATGATCATTAAAAAGTTTAAATCAGTCAGGGCAAAATTTAATGACAATTAAACTTAACGGAAGTTTCCACGCGTTTTATACTAACGACCAGTTTTACTTTACCACAACCCTTTTTCCTATAAATTAATAACGCAGTTGCCAATTTTCATTCTTCTTTTTTAAGCCCAAATTTTTATGGTGTAACGAGTGAATCTCACTAAAACAGAAAAAATTACACAAACATTTTTATGAGGATCAGGACAAATTAAAACAGGAAAAATTTTATCTATCTATATGATTTATTACTGTTCTAAAAAAATTTTTAATGAAATATTTACACAATCACATACAGTAAATTTAATTCCACATGAAGTGTATGAAAACAAAACCGTTATTATAAATCCGAATTAAAAACGACTCGTCTGGATTGGTCTAAATGATTGTGATCATTAATTTTTGTAATTCTTATCTTAGCTGTCAGGCATATTCTTAAAAACAAAATTAAATATATTTTCAAAAAAATTGAAAGACATAATGGATTATGCTATCTCGGGGAATAATTTGGAACTACACACATTTCACATTAATTTTATATAAAATACGTTTAACGTCAAAAAATTCTTTGCGAAAAAACAGCTGATGTTTTATTATCGCTACGCTACTAGTTGTCTTTAAAATTCAAATCAATTCAAATGACAAAAAAAAAAAAACAACAAAAAATTAACAGATAAATAAAAAAAGCACGTTTCTGACATTTTTCTACTAAAATAAATTTGTTTTTTTTTTTCTTATAAGAATTTTTTTTATATTAAGAATCGGAAAGCTTCAAAAATTGTGACCGTCCATAAATTAAAAACGCTTTTCTCTCACAACTACAAGTCACAGAATTCGTATTGTGCTGTAAAAAAAAAAAAAAAAAAAAATATGACAATTCGGCGGCTATTTTGACCTTTTTATATTTGGTCAAAAAGAAATAGAAATTTATTTTCTAATTTTTGAAGCATCAGTCATCATCCTCGTATATAAATTAAATTCTTGATTTAAAGAAAAAAACGGACCTAAAATTTTATTAAAAAGGATTCAAAAAAAAAAAGATCTTATTACAAAAACAAAGAAAACAAAAGTTTTCATAAAAATACTGAATTAAAATCAGAAATAAAAAAGTTTAAAAGTGAAAAAAAAAAAATATTAAATTTTTCTAAAATCATGTGGATTTTTAAAATACGAAGTGAAAAATTACTTTTTCCAAAAGATTCTGATCAAATTAGTGTCATTTTTGTTTCTTAGATAATACTAAAATTTATTTAATTTTTTTGTTTTTTAAGTCCAAATTTAAGTTTTTTTTTTATTTTCTTAGTTTGATATTTGGATAATTTTTTTTTTGATCTTCGTCATTTTTCTTTTACTTTTTTTTTTTTTTTTGTAATGTTAACGTTCTCGTGCCGTGTAAAATAATTCTAAGTGTGTCTTTAAAAAAAAGAAAATTTTCTTTTTTAATAAAATATAAATTTAGCTTAAGAAAATTATATTTTAATGTTATGAAATATGGTTGTAATAATAATTATCTAAAATATTGATTTGTTAATTTAAAAGAAGTTTTTTTTTTTTTTTTTGCCGAAAAAATAAATTATATTACATACATAAAGCTACATCTATACAAAAACATTTTCTTTTTTGTTGGAGGAGAAAAAAAAATAAAAAATAAATTTTCATTTTTTGTTATATGGAACAACAAGGACATACCACGTATTAAATTTTGTTGGCTGGCTGCAATTTTTCTTATTTCTGCTATTAAAATATATACCTACATACATAATATTTATTTACATATACATATATTAATATTAAGGTATATATAAATGCGCATACATACAAATATAAATAGATAAAATAATATATAATATATTAAATATCCTACTAAGTATATTTATATGCTTATATTCATTTCTATTCATATTATCCTGATATAACCTATATACAATTTCAATTTTTTTTTTTTTTCGTTACAAACAGAAAACAAAGGAAAAAAAAGGATTAAATGGAAATTAAATATTTGTTACTTATTAAAGCTTAAACATAGAAAAAAAGAAAAATTAAAATGGAAAAACAAATATATTTATAACTAAAAATAAAACTAGGTAAGTAAGAAATTTATATTTAATATTAAAATAGCAATTAAATTTAAAATTACATACTTATTATTTTCAAAACAAAACAACTTTAAATTAAAATACATACGTATAATATACTTACATGTATTTCGTAAAATTAAAAAAATATAGTACTTAGGTACCTACTACTAGGTATCTATGATTAAAAATTTATTAGCATTAGCTGTATTATTTTCTCTAATGAAAAACAAAAGTATAAAATAAATAAAAAAAAAAAACAAAAAAACAAGAAGAAAAATAAAAAAGAACAGGTCCCTCATTCCTGAAATTTTTACTTATGATTTAACAAAATTTTATTTGAAACTTGCGTTGGAGTTTTTACTTTTTCTGCTTTTTTTTTCTTCTAAAGTAAAATATATTTTTGCCAATAAGTATATAATTTTTTTTTACACATATGTATCGCTATCGACAATCTACATAATATATACATATATGTATCTGTATGTATATATTATATATAAATAAATATACTTATGTATATGTTTTAATTTAATGAATATAGAAAATAAAAAAACATTGTATGCATATGTACAAATTATGTGGCTGATTTTTTTATTTTTATTTTTTTCAAGAATAATAAAAACAAAAATTTCGAAAATTTATTTTGCTAAGTTGATATGGTAAAGGTGCCAAAAATTGGCAATATATCAAATAATAATAATAACAACAAATAAAAACGCCAAGAAAATGTTTTTTTTTTTTGTTTTTTGTTTTCCTTCGTTTTAGGTACCTACGTTTAATGTACCTATATTTAAATTTATTATTGATATTGTCTTATCTGATATTGGTATTCCTAATTAAATTTCAAATGAACTGGTTTTTATTTTATTTTTTTTTTTATAATTTTCTTTTAAATAATAATAAAATGTTAATTGTAGTAAGTAACGACGTAACGTACCTATTTAATAAATAAAAAACACTAAATCGAAAATTAAATATTAAAAAGAGTAACATTTTCTTTAAAGTACTTACCTATATTATATAATATGTACTTGATTAAAACATATTTTCGGTGATTAAAATTTTATATCGTATTCTGTCCCCTTTCTTTCGAATTTCAGAAAAAAAAATAATAAAAATTCAATAACTTAAATTATTGATTTTTAAATAGAAATAAAAAATACTTAGCCTAATATAATTCGAAAGCTTTAATTTTTTTAATCATCTGCATCTCTATACAACCGTAAAACATTGTAAAATAGTACTGTACCCTAAGTTCTGACTAACTAGATCTGATCTATATCACCTATCCTATTCTTAGTTCTTACATTTTTGTACAGCCTTTTATTGTATTTTTACCATATCAAAAAAAAAAAAAAAATGTTTGTTTTCAAATTTTTCTTTATTTAATTATTTCATATTTAGTACAGTGACTACTTGATTAGAACAATGTTCCATAAACAATAATTTGTATTCAAATAATTTATTTGTTTTTAAAAGATTAATATTAAGAATGTGTAAAATTCTCTAATTACGACCGACCGATCACAAATATGAAAACCAAACAATAGATTAAACTAGATGTATGTACTAAAAAGAAAAAAAAAGGATAGTAAAAATTCAGACAGTAAAAAAATATATCCAAAGAACGATTATTATACTTTCTTAAATTTATATTTACTTATATATATTTATATACACCAAACCTCCGTATCTCGTTACCTTTAATATTAGAAATTCTATCCTTTTGAACTTTGAAACTAATTTATGTTGAAAATTAACTATCTAGCCTGGAGTAGTCTATATTTTGAATTTTGCTCTTTTTGGAACAAGTTTTTTTTTTGTTTTTTTTTACATAAATGTGAACAGGACACAGCTGTTCAGGCGTGACTATAAATATCATAAGGGGGAATAACTTTTACAACATGTGTGGGATTCGAATCCACACTCCCTCGGTGTATGCAGCGTATTTCAACGCTCTTACACACTAGCCCAGCAAGGTCCCCAACAAGTTTCTATGCTTTATTAGTAAAAAAAAATACTTTCATCTGAAAATTTTTTGATTTAACCTCTCTTTATACCCGTACGATAGGATCGGGTATAATAAAATTACTCCTCCGTTTGTAACACCTCGAAATAAGCGAGCTAGATATACCTTCAAAGGTATGGATCGGATCAGAAAAAAATTCTAAGACTTTTGAGCCATGTCCGTCCGTCCGTCCGTCCGTCAGCACGCTAACTCAAAAACTAAGAAAGCTAGAATCTTGAAATTTACACAAAATATTTTGGGAGTAATTTGTAGGTTCCCTATTTTTTTTGGTTGAGTTTGGACCAAGCCTTAGGGTAGCTCTCGAACACCTAACTTTTAGATCCCCACATTTTTTTTGCAATAGAGCTATGAAATTTTAACTACTGATAGATCTCACAAAAATATTAATTTTATTTTTAATAACTTTTTTTTGTAGCTCCACCCGTTACGGAGCTACAGCTTTCCAAAGGTTCAAAAAAGCTCTATATTTAAATTGTTATAGCACAAGTTGTATAAGGTATATCTTCATTTTGAAAACGCGAAACGATTACTACTTTCATTAGCTTTAAAAGTATATATACAATAAATATATATCTTTGGCATACGGTGTCTTAATTTACCGTTATGCGAAACTCAAATTTCGCAAAATTCTTTAACCCTTCCATCTTCTAAACGGTTAAAGTTGGAAACTTGAAATTTTGACAGAAGTTAGATCTTTGAAAATTAGTATGAGTCATTTCAGAAATTTTTTTTGTATCACCCCCCGTTTAGGAGCTGTAAGGGGTCAAAAACTGAAAATTTCCTATTTTTAAACACCTGTAACTTGAACACCTGTTAAAATTTTTTTGAAGTAATACACAAAAATTAAAGCTCCAATATTATACTTTTATTTCTGTTAACAACTTTTTTTAATAATATAGGGTTACTTTATAATTGACGAAAGTGTTACTTGATTTTTTCAAATTTTCTAACAAATTTCTTTAAAACGAATTTTTTCCATTTTGTTTTACTCGATAATTTGAAATTGTTGAGGATATAATGCGTAGTACAAAAAAATGTAAAGAAATAAACAACATAACGGTTGCTTGAAGAATTTTTATTTATATGATATTGATATATATACATACTTATATAATATCATGTTTATTTACATATCGTATATGTCACTAGTGCATGAATGATAAGAGTATAGATGTATATTATATAGCGCCGTATTTACATACATATATGTATTTTATTGTACTTATAAGAAATTATTCTGTCAATGGAATATTTAAATATAATATAATATTTAAAATTATATTTACTGTTTTGTACTAAGTAAATTTAATATACATTTACCGCTTAGTATTAAATGGTACTATAGAATATTTGAAAAAGTTTTGGATTGATAATCGTTATGTGGAAGGTTAGAATCTGCTTTTGAAGAATGTACATATAAACATGTAGTTTGAATATATGTACAACCCATAGTTCTAGAAATTATAAAATTCACCCAAATTATTTTAAAATACTAAAATATTAAAAAAATAATATTGTAAGCAGAGTGACAGGCTGTGAACATACTAACGATTCGTACGGGTATCTAAGAGTTGACAAAGTCAACTGTATTCTTCCTCGTTTTAGAATAAAATTATCTGATATCTAAAATTTACCTCTTTATTTGGATTTATTTAATTTACCTTTCTATTTTGAAGAAATTTCAAAATTTGATACTAGCTCTTTATAATGAAAAAAAAACATGGGATTTCCATTGCAAGATGCCATAAGCTTTAAAAGTAATTTGTTTGTTTGCTTCAAGGTTGCATATATCTAACTATATATGTATATGTAAAACATGTAAATGTATATGTAAATACCTTAATAATTTATAATATACATTATGTACCTATATAATATGTATATTTCTATATTTAATATAGAAATGAAGTGCCTTTGTTTTTTTTTTTTTGTAAATTAATTTAAATTTCGTCTCTATTTGAAATAATTTTTCTGGTCTCTTAGGAATTTCAAATACGGAAGTTTGACTGTACTTTATTGACTGTTAAATAACCTAACTAATTACCAAATCATTGAGTAAAGGTGTCAATACTCTTCTAAAACATAAAAACATTTAAAATTTTGTAAAAAATTAAAATTTTCTATTTTCTTTACAAATTTCCCCTAATTTTCTTTTAAATAGGACTATAATCATGTCGTTCACTGTATTTAATAAATTAAGTATGTATATGTATTAATAAACGTATATTTTTATATAGATAGTTTTATTCAGATTTAAATGTTTATATCACGTTTTAATGTTTTAAATAAAATATTTTAACTATATATAAATAATTTAAATAAAAAACATTTATGTTTTAAATAAGAAAGAAAAACATTTTAAAAATAGCAATATAAAAAGAACTTTAATTTCATTTCATTTATTTATTTGTACGAACGAATATTCTTTAATATATGTACATACGATACGTATATATATAAATTTATAACCATATTATACGAGAATATCTAATACTTATTACTTAAGTATATAGATAATACTTAAAACAAAAAGTATATAGATATTTTTATTTAATTTTAACATTAGGGTGTTTATTAAATATAAAAATTAATACATTTATTTGCACAAGACAAACATACAGACAAACATTTAATTTGTTCATCACCAAAATTAGTTAATAAAACAGAAAAATAAACCGTGTATTTATTTATATTATTTAATTAAAATAATTACTTATAATTATTTACTTAGATGGTGTTAAAATTCATTGAATTGTATCATCAATTTTTAGCACATTTTCAAAAAATTTTGAAAAAACGTGCTTATTAGTTTCACTCTGCCTGTCTGTCCGTCCGTCGGGGTGCTTACAAAACTTCTACACCGTTTGAAATAAAGCAATGCAATTTTAACTACGGATAGGCATCGCCAAAAAATTAATTTTGTGCAATAACTTTTTTCTGTAGCCTCACCCGTTACGGAGCTATAGCCCTACAAAGTTCGAAAAAGCATTATTTTTAAATTGTTATAATACAGGTTTTATAAGACATATTTTCAATATGAAAACGCCAAACGATAGCTGGTTTTATAAAATTTATAAATACATATGTATATATAAAATTAATATATGGCTTTGCCATGCGATATTTTAATATACCGTTATATGAAAATCAATTTTTACAAAAATTTGGACCTCTTCTATCTTTCAAACAGTTTAACTTAGAAGCTTGAAATCTTGAGAGGAGTTAGATCTTTGGAGATCAGTATGAGTTATTTCAGAAATTATTTTTGTGTCACCCCCCGTTTACGAGCTGGAAGGGGTCAAAACTGAAAATTCTCTATTTTTAAACACCTGTAACTTGGGTACCTGTTCCAATTTTTTGGAAGTAATATTCAAAAATTAAAGCTTCACCATTATATTTTTTGTTTGTGTTAATAACTTTTCTAATAATATAGGGTTTCCTTTTAATTGATAAAAGTGTGATTTGATTTTTCTCAATTTTTTCTTATCAAAAAAAAATCAAACAAATTTATTTTTTAATGTATCTACTCTTTACTATAGGCTTATTATAGAATATTTTTTAATTTTAGAAATGAGCCTATTTTGAAAACCCTTGCTTTACTCTTTTTGCATTACTTGTTTTTTTTTTCTCTTTTTTGTGCCAACAAAAATGTCTATCATAATTTCAATAAATATTTTAAGTTCGTTAAATATTTTATATTTTATTTTAAAAAATTATAGAATTGTTTTCTATTTATTAATTAAGTAATTACTTAGTTAATAAAAAATTATGTTCTAATTATCTTAAACATTCTCTTTAAGAAAAAAAATATTTTTTCGTTTTATTTCTCTATTAATTGAGTACTTTACTTATACTTGATTTTGCCAATACTTATAACTTTGTAAAATATTCAGAGCTATTAAATAAATAGTTACAGGCTTATAGAGGAATATCAGATAAAATTTTTGACGGCATAAATTAATGATACCTATGTAACTTACTTGTTTTTCTGTTATATATTGTTTAATTTTCTATGTATTATGTAATTCACTATGGATTTTGTAAAATTTGTAAAAAAATTGAATATTTTCTCTTTTCCAAAAAATTTATTAAATCGTTGGAACGTCGTATAAATATTTCACTTTTTCCAAAAATTTTGCAAAAACCTCTTGAAATTCTGTACATATGCCAATTTTTATTTTTGTAAAATTTCTGCTGTAAAATCGAAAAAAAATTGTATCTTTTCATCTAACAGAAAATGTACATACTTAATTGTACCGTACATAAGAAATACATAAACGTATTCATATATAATATATATAGGTACATACATAAGTAGCTGTATAAAAATTAATGGATACATCCTTGAATTATTTAAAATTTTATATATATATGTACTTATAGTTATATAACAAATTTATAGGTCTAGGCTGTATCCACACTAGATATTGGATGGAATTCGAATATGGATAAAACTGAGCTTGAACACAAATCACAGTTTTTCAAATAAAAACTACACCTGGAGTCGGATTTCAGCAACGGTGCGAATGAAAAAATTTGACAATTCTCGTACAAATTTTCAGTTTGCAGTGATTTTCAATTCGGCAGGAATGCGAATGAAAAAATTTGACATTTTCAGTTTGTACAGTGGAGAGTTTTTTCACCAAGTATTTATCGGTGCAAATGCAAACGAGAATGCTAACGTGAAAGACAGTATTTTTATTATTTATAAAATAAAAAAAATGGAAAATTATATATAGTTATATAGTTTATTTAATTTAATATTATAACATTAAATTGTTTTGTGTACATTTTATATATTTTTTTATTTTATATTTTATATTGAAGTCATAGTAGTCAGCGCTGTTTATAATTCATTCAGCAATTAATTCATTCAGCAATTATAATTCATTCAACGCTTGCGGAATTGAAATAATGGTGTAAAAGCAAACTGTTGCTGAGAATGAAAAAAGTTTGCATTTGCAACAAAAAAATTTACATCCTTGTGGAATCCGACTCTTGAACTTCGTTTCTTCGTTTAAAAAAATGAGATTTGTGTTTAAGAATAGTTTCATTGTATTTGACATATTGGGTCAAATGCATAAAATTGAGCTGGAACTCAAATCTCATTTTTTCAAACTAAAATTCGAGTTAAAGTGTACTTAGTTTTTGTTTGACAACGTGAAATTTGAATTTAAGCTCAATTTTATGTATTTGACCCATTATCACAGTGAATTAATCTTATTCGATCCATATTGATCGGATTTAAGGCAAAATACCAAATTATTTTTATAATATATCTAAGTACAAAGAATAATTTTTTAAATAATAAATTTCAAAATTTAAAAATCTTTTAAAAGTTTGTAGCAGAATGACAGAACAAAAAATATTTGCTGCCCCAAAATGTTGACATCACCATTTTATTTATTATAAGTACTTACTAAATTCCAAAAAATTTGGTAAAATATATGGAAAGAAGAAGATTATATACGGACCTTAAAGTTGCGCCATATTATATAAAATAACGAAAAAAAATTTTCGTAATATATATTTAAGTAGTTACGTACTTCTCATCGTAATCAAAAAAAAAAAAAATAAAGAAATGACAAAACTCTAGCTAAATTTGAAATTTTACTTAATGCAATAATGAAAAATACCAGTATATCTCTCCAACATAAACTCCATTCTGATGCCTCTTAAAAATTATTAATTTTAGATTGTAAACTAATCATAAAGAATTTCTACTTAAATCGCATTTTTTGTATAAATTTAAAAAAAAAAAACAAAAGGGCTTTTCAAAATAAAATTTATTTTGATATGAATTTATCGTCACTAAATTCCGCATTTTCTATACTTACTTATCCACTAAAAAAATATTTTTTTTCTGCTCCACTAAACCAACATGAAAGTTTCAAAATTAATTTAAAATAAAACTAAGTATATTTGAATTTTAATAAAAAATAAAACAAAAATGCAAAAATTAAAAAAAATATATATATAAGTACTTAAGTATTTATATATATATATACATATAATAATTTATAGCTTATCGAAATCTTATTTAAAAATTATATGACTATCTATACAGACACTTGCCTTGCATAAGTAATGGAAATTGACTATAATTAGTTTAAAAAAAATAAAACAGAAATCCTGCTGTTATTTTGTCTAATATACCCCCAGCTTTTAATATACCCACACACGTCGTATGAGTTATTTCCCCTCATGAACAAGAAAGGCTGTGTAATCCTGTCCACATTTATGTGGCAGAGAAAAGCATTAAAAAAAAAAAATTTCCCTGTCTGTTAACATTTTTCTTTACGTTTACATGAAATCTATTTAAGGATCTTTGTGATATTATTTTATTCATATATGATATATTTAAAAACGAATTAATTATATAATAGAAAAATTTTCATAATTTTACGCAAAGGAAAATTTGTCACAGAATCCACAGTTGAATTAGATATGAATCGTCCAGTGATAAACGTGTAAGATTAATGATTTAAATAAAATACTGTAAAAATATATTTAAAAGTTTTTATTTACAAAAGTAATTTCGATATATTCATATTATATTTTATTTATTTATTTATTTTTAATTATATATGTATCTATGTAAATTTCAATATTCAATATAAATACGAAATTTAACAGAGTATGATTTTTAATATAATTTTCTTTTTCGGCTAACGAAGGTGAGAATCTTTCAAAGATATCAAAAATATCTCTTTGATAACTAGTGTCAGATTCTTACTGATTAAACCCACCTCTTCCTTCAGCCAATATAATGGGATGAAACCTCTAATTGCTCACGCAATATATTGATCAGGAAGTAGGAATAGAAGACAATAGAACAATAATGCGGAAACTTTGAATTTGGAATTAGGTTAGGGACATTATAATATATATCACTTTCAGGTATTAACTACGATATAGAGATATCATTTTACTTCACTTTTCCTTCTAACTAAAATTTGTGGTGTCGTTGTTATGATTCTTCATTTAGTAGATTTTATTTACTTCTAATTAATAGCAAATTATAAAAATAAAATAACTTTGCTTGAATGTATTTCATCTCATTTTTTTTTTCTTAAATAACACGATGTTCTGACAATCTTTTTTATTTGTTTCGGCAATAAGTTAAATTTTTTCAATCCTGCAAATTTATAATATTATTATATGTAATACATATAGAAGATAGTTATGCTTAATGTTGGTTTCAGATTTGATCTATTCTCCACACTTATAAATGATTCTACTTCACTTTCAACGTTTTTTATTTTTATTCACCATCCTACTTATTAGTGAAATTAATTTTTATTAGTTCTTTCAATATTCGTCTTATACTAAACTTAAACTCTGCAGTAATAACTCTTGATCATAAGAATATAAGATAAGAATTGCCGTTACATCTATAAGAATATGTAGTTATTTTTATCTAAGTAGATTTTTATTTTAGCTAAAGGGATCATCATCTGAGCGATCATATTGATCATTTGAACTGAAACGTCTTCCGTCTTAAGAGGCATTCTGAAATCCAAATTCATACTGATCGAAACCAACTATTTTACGTTACGGATTTTTATATTTAGTTGTGACAAAGTGAATATTTTTTTTATTTAAATAGAACAGCATTATTTGAATTATACAGATACTTTAATATTTATATTGAAATAAAATTTTTATTATCCAAAAACTTCATAAAAAAAAACAATATAATTTTATATGTAATACAAAATAATTAATTACTGTCTACTTATCCTACCTTAAATATGAAAGTCTGTTCGTTTCATATTTATTTTATACATTGTAAATTAATATAATTGGTAATAAAATTAGCAGCACTTATTATTTTGTTGTGATTCAAATTTTATTACTATGAATGCTTTCAGTTCATTGATATTTATTCATCTGCTTAAATGAATTATAAAAATAAAATCAAGAATCTTAAGTATAATTAGTTGCATTAAAAATTTTACAAACAAAAAAAAAACTTTCCAAATTTTCAAAGCAATATAAGTAAATAAATTAAAAATCAAATAAGTATCTACTAGATAAAGTACTTATATTTATATCAAAAATATATACTTAATATGGGGATCAAAACTTTAAATATTTACTTAAAATACTTTAAATTAAATTTATTAAATGTTAAAGACCACAAAAATTTTTTTTTTTCGTTTTATAAGATTTTGTCTAGGATTAACATTTTGCATAGGATATGAATTTTCAATTTTTTGTTTTTCGACAAACGGGATTTCGCAATTATATAACAAAATTTTTGAAAGGAAAGACAATTCTTGAATTTAAATAAGTAAATATTTAAGTAGTTACTTATTTATGTATTTTAATTTATTTAATAATCTTCAAACTATAGACAATTAAAGTATTAAAGTTCTTTATTTCTTTTGAAATCCCTACGCAGCACTTTTCCTATAAAAAACAGCGAATAACAATGAACATTTCTAAATAAAATAGAAAAAATAGTTTTCACTTTCTATGAGAAAATTTTGAAATTACATTTTTATTTTTGATTGTTTTGCAATTTGGGAATTTTTAACAAAACCAACAAATTAACTATCCCGTCACAAAACAAATATAATATCTTATAGTTGTCTGTGATATTATTTCAAACTTTTATGATAAAGAAACTATACATAGGTTGGTCCAGACTTCAGACCATACGTATCAGCTTTTTGAAAAGGAAAGAAATTGTTATTTTGAAATGTAAAAAAAAATTAATAACTAGGTCGAAAATGTTCTATCGATTGGTAATATTGGAAATTCATAGAAATCAAGATTTTCAAATGGGAACAGGTACGTTTTTGATGCATATTCCGATTCTACGTCAAAAAAATAAAAAACTTTTGTTTTAATCATTTGTTTTTTTTTTCAGACTACTTATTTCCCTTTAAAATTAATAAAAATAAAACAAAAATTATCCTTATAGAAATTTTAGTAATTTAATTTCATTATTCCTCAAATTGAAATTGCTAAAAATTAATCTCAACTTCCAGAGCTTTTTTGATTTTATTTTGAGGCGATAATTCTTGGAACGCATACATTTGGGAAACTATTAGTCTATTTAAGTAATTATTTGTCTATTGCATTTTGTGTTGTAAATTTAATAAATTATTCTAAAAGTATGCAATATTATAAGTCATAACTTATTTTAATTAATTTTCGAAAATTTATTCTATTATATTTTTTGAAAATTTTCATGATAACAGAAGAATTACATACCGCATATATACTAATAATACTTATATTATGTATATTTTACTAATTTATATTTAAAATCTTAAAATTAAATAAAATATTATTAATAACATATATTTTTCTTGTCTTTTCTAGGATCATTTAAGAATACCTGTTAACTAAAACCTAAAAATAAAACTTAAAGAAAACACATATTTACCTGAAACTGCAAAAAAAAAAATTTTTTACAACTTTTTTTAACAAAAAAAAACGAAATTTTACTGAGGAAAAAAAAAAGAACTTTTTTTTTTGCAAAAATTTATTATTTAATTAAAAAGAAAAACTTAAAAAAAAAAAATTTTTTTATAGAAATATTTGATTGTTTTTTTTTTTGTCATTTTAAAATAATTAAAGCCGCCTATTAATGGGATAAATTTATATTTATATAAAAAAACAAAATTTGCTAAAATTGCTTTCTACTGCAAAAAAAGAAAAACAATTTTACTTTAAAAGCACAAAATCTAAAATAAATTTAATATAAATTATTTAAACAAAAAAAAAAAAATTAAATTAAAGTTGCCAAAATGCGTGTCGTTGCAATGGTTAGTGGTGGCAAGGATAGTTGCTATAATATGATGCAATGTGTTGCTGAAGGACATCAAATTGTTGCATTAGCTAATTTACATCCGGATGATATGGGTAAGATTTTTTCGTTTTTTTTTTTTCAATAAAATATTTTTTACAATTTAAAATGCTCAAAAAATTTTCTCTCTCTCTCAATTGTCCCAGGATGTTATTTTAATTTATTAATATTATATTCTCCAGTGCAGATCATTTACCCTTTACTAATAACTTTTTCCCCTGTTTATTCTCTAACATATGGCTAAGAGCTTATCTAATTTTCTCTCCTTTTAATTTCAGTCCAACACTTTCTACTTTATTCTATCTCACTTTTAGATGCTTTTTCTCCAAATTGCTTTAGCATTCCCAAATTTCTTCTGCTTTGAGGGTTTCAGTTCAATGCCTGACGTGCCACTTATATTATTCGACGTTTGCAGATATGAGCGATTCATCTCCATTTTCTTCTAGAAATTTGCATTTCGAAAGATTCTTTGCTATGGTTAATACGCATAATACCTCGTTAAGTATTCTTTTCGGCTAGAATATTATTTTTAAGAATTTGTTGTTAAAGACCTGCAACTTTTGTATGTTGCTTCGTATTACCAACCAGATCTCAATCTCATACAGTTACACAAATATTTTTTTTAGTGCAGCGGGATATATGTTTTATGTTTTCCAAATTGCCCATAATCTCACGAAGACACTTCTTCTGTGTATTCAGAAATTCTGTGCTCTATACTTTTGTCGTTCCCTCGTCTGTTGTTATTATTATCTTGAAATCTCTATAACAACTCTATTATTCTTGCTATTATAAGTATATACAATAAGACATACAACATTTATCAACTAGTAATTACGCAATAAACAGATCATTTATCAAGATAAAGTACTTGTATGACCAAGCTTGTCTCATTAACAATTGGTTTTATACTGACCCTTTAAAACTTCACCACATTGTTCATCTTGACATAACTTTATACGATGAAATAAAGATTTTAACATTAGGTGTGATTGGTATAGTGTTTGTTTTAATCATCAACAACTTAACTTAAGTTAATCCATAGTTAAGTAGCCTTAAATCAATCATCGAATCAAATCATAGAGTCTAATTCAACAATTGATTCAAATTACTTTCAAATTTGAAATTGCTTCAGCCACCAGATGAAGATGCAATTTTCACTTGATAATTTGATAACATGAAGAGTTGCGGAACTGTAAGCAGAATTTTCCCTATATTGCTCTTTCCACATCATTAACCAACTTTACGATTTAATTAAATTTTATTTCAATTAAAAATAAATTTCATTGCTTTTTAATCATACCTAAATTAATTTATAAATAAAAATAAACTACTGATTATAATTAAGTTATCCACTTTAAATTGATATATATTTCATTTTTATCAATTATTATCGTTGATTTTACGATCTTGAATATTAATTGTAAACATTTTGATTGATTTAATTGATATTTCTTGTTTTAGCTAGTTAACAACACTATCAACAGTTATTAAATTAAAAAAAAAAAAATTTATTTTTAATTTTTAAAAACAAGATTATATTTTTGTTATTATTAGAAAATATTCAAGGTAATTTATTCAAATACCGGAACGATATAATATCATATTAAATGCATTAAGTATAAAAACTAAATAACAAACAAATTATTTTATTATTGTTATTATTATTTAACTATTCTAAACTCTCTATATATATTTAAGTAAAAAAAAAAAAAAAAAAAAAAAAGAAAATAATTTAATATAATAAATAAAAATATAAAAAGAAATAAAATGAATAATTGTACTTTATAATAAACATTCATATTTTAAGTCTATTTTGAAAACACCTAAATTTTATTTTGAATTTATTACTCGTATATATACTCGTATTATTATAACAATAAAAAAAAAAAAAAAATAGTAATTTCCCCTTCCAATTCATTCATACATTCATTCATTCTATTCTATTATATTCTCCATAAAATATGATATAATAATACGATACAAAACAACAATGATTAATTTCTACAAAACTTTTGATAACTATGACAATAAATTTGTATACAACAAACAAAATAATAAGGAGTGTTTTTCTCGTTAACTTTTTTATACACACTACACAGATATTCAACTGTACAGTAAATGTTATACATATATAGTTTTTCGGCTCGAAATGTACGCAGTAATATTGAACTGTAAACTACAAAGAAGAATACAAAAAAGAAGGTGTTGGATAGAAAACATTTATGTATAAAAATTAAACATTTAAAAAAAATTAAAACTATTTCCAGAAATAAAACAAAAATATTTATGGAAATAAAGTGTTATACAACCTAAATAAATCATTTCTTTTCCTTAAATTTAATTTTCTAACAATTTTTTTCTATCAATTTATGCACAAATTAGTTAAGTCAATCAATAACTTTCTACTTTGCAAAGTAAAATACTTGACTTACCGAAAAAAATCAACTAGTGAATACATATTTACGTTAAAATTTTATCTATTCACAGAGGCTTATAACTAAAATAATGACATAAGATATACTTAAATTATGGTTTATCATTTCATTTAGTATTGAGTATCGACTGACTAAAGAGTGAAAATACTTATGTGTTTTTCGATTAACGAAATATAAAATAAAATAACTAAACGAATCTTTTGCTTTACTTTCCATTAGAATTACCATTTAGCAAAATAAGTACTTTATTAATATTTTTTTTTCAATTAAAACAATTAACATTAATTCTTGACAAACTTGAATTTAGCACAATGCCTAAATGTAAAAATTTTTGTTTTTTAATTTGACATAGTAAATTTTTTTCAACTTTTTAACGTTATCGTATAGTAATCGATTTTAGACACGAACCATATAACGATTTTGACTTTTGCAAATTACACTGTGAATTGTAATATTGTGAATTTTTTATCAAATGTGAAATGTGAAATTTTGAAAAAAAAACCATAAATTTGTATATTTATTTAAGGATTCAAAAACAAAAAAAAAAAACTCTTATTATAAATAAAAGGGTTTTAATATAATAAATAAAAAGAATAAATAACACTTTATACCGTTAAAACAAAAATTTTATTAAGAATTTATAAGCTAATTGTAAGAACTCATAATGTATGAATATATAAATTTAATTTTAATTTTATTCACTTAAAATTTAACTTAAATTTATATTATGCATTTTTTTTAACATAATATTTTTATGACGTTTCTTCCTAATGCTGCCCATACACGGCGGACTAGGTTGTAAACTTGGTACGCGGATAGGTTTTAGAACCATACCATACACTTATTCAACCTATCATCCAACCGTTGTAATTATGTACTTTTTATTATTTTCTCAAATCAAAAATCTCAATATTAAAATGACATTTAAGTTGTACAAATTGCCCATACACGATACAACTCAACTACAAACCAAAGACTCCGCCCACAAAAATCAAAACTTTTTGATATTCTTCCAACCAACTTTTCAACCATCAAAATGGTTTTACAACTTGCCCATACACGATATAACTTATCAAGTCCGCGTAGCAAGTTTTCAACCTAGTCCGCCGTGTATGGGCAGCATAACACTCCAAAAATCTGGTATTTGACCGATATCGTTGTCATTATTTTCTATATGGTTACACTCACTAAGTATTATTTGCCTTATTAGCTTTAAACTGTAAACAGGTTCTGCAGATGTTTAGTATTTCTTTGAGTACTTCAGATTGTTACTATATGTTTCTATAATCTATATATGTACAGATTAATTTGATTTCAGAAAATTATTTCTCAATTAGGTATTTATTAAAATATAAAGTTTGATTTTTTTGTTTTTTATTTCATGATGACAATACTTTCTTAATGTTACACGTAATACATACAAGAAAGTAATAAATAAAAAATAGATCAAAAGAATTTTAAAAAAACAAAATAAATATTGTCTGACTTTGAAAATATTTGTCAAGGTTTTTATAAAAAACAAAGCTAAAAAAAAAAAAAACGCAAAAATAACTAACTAAATTGTTTTGATTAAAAAGTAAGTTGAATGTTGAATGTAGAACTTTTGATCTTAATGTATGTATAGTTATGATCAACGCAGCTATTTATTTAAATTTCTTAAATAAATAATTAAACTTTGTTGTAGACTTCCATAATATGCGTTGATATTTAATATTTTGTAATTATTATTATTTAGGTTTTTCATCATATTATTTGAAAAAAAAGTTTGACAAGTTATAAAAATATTCATACCTACTTTTTATCTACAAACATACATATATATTATTACAAATTCGATTATAATATTTTAATTTTTTAAAGGCTTAATTTAACGATGTCATAAAATAAAATGGTTACATTCAAGATCAAAACCATGTTCCCTTATTATTTCATTATAATAGGCGGGCCACGTGCAAGATCATTGACTATATTCCGCGAAACGTAGATTATTCAATGTTGAAATTTGATAGACATATACCAGAAAGGGACAAAAACATTAGTAGAAATTATTGGTGGTTAGAAAACACCTACATAAAAGATTAAAATTATTTTTAATTATTTAGGATAAGTAGGATAGCATAGGGTAAATTAGATTAGATATATAGGTTAAGATAGGTTAAGATAAGTTAAGTTTTTATTTTAAAACTCAATAGAAATAAATTTGGATTTTTAAATGAAATTTTTACCAAAAAATAATAAATAAAAGGATGTAAATTACCATGGAACATTTAAAGATTTATTGTAATATTAAAATATAAAACCTAAAATTAATATAATAAGAAATCAGGTCATCTTAAAATTAATTATTAAACAAAGAAGTAAACTGATATTTTTTAAATTTTTTTTTTGTAAGTTATATTTATAAGATCTAAATAAAGAATAAAAAAAAAAAAAAAATAAATAAAATAAAATAAAGATTAAGTGTAAAGGTTATTTTTATATACTTATATGGGTGTCTATTTAATATAAATCTAGCTGATAAGAATAAAAATAGAATGGAAGAAAATTAAATTAACATATTAATTTTATATTCAGGAAATCGAAGAAAGGAGGTGATTTAGGACAGGTCGGAATAAGTAAAACATTGTTTCGGAGGTCTGGTTTATTTTTAACGATTTCCGAGATAACAGCCTTCAAAGTGTTTTCGTTAATTTTTTAAAAACATAATAATATCTTCGACCCTATTTCAACATATAAGATTCGTTCAATTTATTTTTTTTGTTGCATTTCTCTGCCACATAAATGTGACAAGGAAATTTACACAGCCGTTCCTTTTCAGAAACGTATACCTTTTTCATTTGTTTCAGTTCTTTTTTCATTTGTAAATGTCGTAAGAGGGAATTATTCTTATGACGTGTGTGTGATTCGAACAAACACTCCCTCTGTGTTTTTTTTTTTTTTTTTTTTTTTTTTTTTTTTTTTTTTTTTTGCGAAGGTAGGTGGGAATCATCAAAAGACACTATAGAGGAGTGAAAACGAGCACGAGTCCTCTGTGAGTGTGTGGGATCTACTAAACACCACTTCCCTTTTTTGACCAAACAATAGGTTATACGACTTTTAGTACTCATGTATTGCCTGGCCGGAGAAGCGTATGTACTGTCTGCAGTTACAGCGTATTTTATACGCTTTTACCCACTAGGTCTTCGATGCCCCTAAAATTCGTTTATGTATCGATAAATATCCGAAATGAGCTTTTATACTAATTCCTTGAATTTTTCCTAGCTTCAACAGTTGAATAATTATTATAAGTCGAAAAATATTGATATTTTTTGTAATAACTCCAATTTAAGTAATAACTTTTTTAAATAATGCTTACTGCAACTTTTAGCCTTCAATGTTTAGCTGATAATTTATTATAATATGTTCTGCAAGGAACATTAGGACTGAACGTGTTTATTCGGTATTATACTTTATAGGACTTCACGTTTTAAATAATTTTAAAATTAAAAATGGAATATTAATGAAATGTAATCGATATGAATTAAATGTTTTGTTTTTTCTTAGAATATTTTTAAAATTTAAATTTAACAAAATTATAATTTTGTCATTGAATATTATTTAAATTAAATAAATTATTTAAAAGTTTTTGAAAGGAAAAGTTGTTTAACCTTATAATTAAAAAGTGAAAAGTTTAGTTTTCGATTTTGATAACCTAATTAAGTTTTGACATCAATTATTTTTATCTATGTTTTCTTTTGGGCATTTTCCTTGGAAATCTTAAAAATTTGTCGATAACATTGATATGATTTCCAATTTTTTCTCAAAATTTCTTATGATAATATTTTGGATCAGGAAGATTCTATTATTGTCAATAGTTTTTAATCTTGCATTATCTTGTAGTACTAGAAGATGTTACTTTAATCAATATGTATTTTTATTTTACGTATTTTATTTTCTGGAAATAAATCCTTATAGTTCTGTTTTTATTAAAATTTTTCATTACGATTTCCTTCGATTACATTACGATCAAGATTAGATTGTGATAAATAACTTGGATTACTCATTGATTTTAAATTATATTGCCGTTATAATAAAAATCTTTCTCAAACTTTAATTCTTACCAAATATGTATAGAAATATGTAATATTATGTAATTTCTATTTTCATCGAAATCCGAAATTACTTTTTAGCACATTTTTAAAAAAATGTTTGCAAAATGTTCTTATTAGATTCACTCTATCTCGCGTTCGTCTTTTTACAAAAATTCTACACTGTTTAAGATAGAACAATGATAGCTCACTTAAAAATTTAATGTTGGTAACAATTTTTGTTAGGTAGCTCCACTCATTAGGGAGTTAGAACCCCTCAAGATTTGACAAAGATCTATATTTTCATATATAGGTGTAATTAAAATGTCAATCTCAAAATACCAAAGTACAGGAATTTTTTTTTAGCTTATACATAAATCAATATCAAAATTATACAAATTTTTGTAATTTAATACATATATATATAAATTTGTAAATTTATTCATTATGTAAAAACAAAATCTTGAAAGTTTTGCTTTCTTTATATATATCTCTATAACGCTTTTAGATAGAACCTTGAGAGATGGGTTGTTTAACCCTCTGTTTAAGATTTAACGTGTTAAAGAATTTTTGTTAGGTGTTAGTTTCATTAAAATTGAAGAAAGTCTCTCTAAAAGTGATTTACCTCAAAAAAAAAATTTGCAAATTTTGGATACACAAACTAGTCACAATTTTATACTAAACAATCGTTTCTTTTTTTCTTAAATGTGTGCCATTAAAAATCTTTGCGGTTTTACATACTACTTACCTTATTTAAATTAAAATCAGATACCATAAATTTTTCTTTCTTTTTTTTTTTTTTTGTTATTGGTTCCCAGCATCTAACATTAATAAATTTTAAATATCTAGTTATAAAATTCTCAAAATAAATTAATATTTTATTGTACATATGATGTATGTATGTAGGTATATTTAAAATATAAATTCACTCAACTATTCAAGTGAGAATAACTTAAATCACCTTGATTATTCAAATAATTTAAAAAAAAATTTACAACATTTTTTTCCACACAGGTGGCGCTTGTTATATTACAAAAAAAAATTTGTAATAAGAAAAGAAAATAAAATATGTAAATAAAAAAAAAAATAAAAACAATAAAAATTTTAACCTTATTGCGAAATAATATTTTAACAAATTAAATCATCGACATATTAGAAATTTATTAATAGATTTTTATATATGTATGTATGTACATAGGTATGTACATAATATGTATTATTAATACTACATATTGAATATAAATAAAATAATTTATTTACAATATTTATATACATATCGTCGCCTCAGAAAATTATTGTTGTATGTAGCAAAACATAGTTTGTGGTAAATCAACTTTTAAGTTTTAAAGAGGTATAGTACTAAAACTGTACGGTAGAATGTTTTTAGACTTAATACCTCTAATGCTATGGGAATAAAGAAACCAAGTGCAAATTTTCTAATCCGTGCCGCAAACTTTGCCGGAATTAGGAGAGTTTTCACTCAAACAATATTTGTTGTATGTAACAATTTGCATAAATTTGGTTTGGCTATGTATAACATACAATAATTGTATATGGAATGTTGTCGTATTAAATCAGAAAAACTAAAAGACACAAAAGCAAATTCCGTTTTTGTTTTTTCCAATGGATTTATTTTATTTTATGGATTTAGTTATTTAGTGCAGGAATAACTGAATATGCATATTTCTGGATAATCCTTGACAACATTATTTAAAATTTTTATTAAGAGACTTGCAATTTCATTGACCGAACTACCACAGCAAGTTTCGTTCCAAATTGAACAGTAAGTTATTTTAAATTTACCGTACTTATTCAAAGTTCCAGTCAAATTGTACCCATTTAACTTACGGTTTTAATAAAATTTATATCCAAACCTTTTTAGGAACGAAAAAATATTTTGCAAATCTAAATTTACATTATTGTAATAAGTTAGGTAATACATTTACTAATTCTGTGTAATCAGTTCTTTAACTAGTGCGGAACTAGCGTCTGATTTTCTACTAGGATATTATAAAACATAATATAAATGTATTGTATACATACGAAACTGAACACATACAATAATAAATCATATGAAATATGCAAATGTGGTACTAATGTGTTATAAAAAATAAATAAATAAACACTTATAATTTACTGACACTTTTTTCATGTTTTTGTATGAAAATTTGTTGTATGTATATAAAATTTTTTCACATACGACAAAAAGCATACTCATATTGATCAGAAACTGATACATACAACAAAAATCATAACAGATATCTTTGAAACGGTAAAAGATAGCGAAAAACGGACAATACCATTAAAAAGAAAACAAAAAAAAACTTAAAAAACCGTTAAAAACAAAAATTCAAAAAATTTCACATACAACAATGATTTTTTGAGGCGACGATATGTAAAACTTTTAAAATGTGAATAACAGTTTACCTTTTTTTTTTGTGACAATGTGATTGTATATACATACATATATATTATACCTACCTTTACCTTCCTACCTATAGGTTTTTTTTTTATATTTATGTCAAAACTTTTTATTTTTGCAATTTGTACTTATTCTATTTTTAAATTTCTTAAAATACTTAAATACATATTATTATATAAATAATTTATCTTTTCAATATTTGATAATATTTACATTTATGTTTTTATCTTTTTTGTTTTTTTTTTTTTTTTTTGCCATATTTACAGATGAACTTGACAGTTATATGTATCAAACTGTTGGTCATATGGGAATAGAAATTTTATCAAAAGCTATGAATACTCCATTGTATAGACGTGAGACTAAAGGTAAAAGTACTCAAACTGGTAAACATTATGTGCCCACCGATGATGATGAAGTTGAAGATCTTTACAGTTTATTGGAATTAGTTAAGGTAAAAAAATTTTTAAAATATGTAATATTTTTACAGTTTTAAATTGATTTTTTAAAATACTTTCTTACTTATACATAATTAATTTAAATTAAAATGAAAAATAATCTTTGAAGCAGAAGTTTTTTTTTTTTTTTTCTTTTTTCTTTAACCTTGAAAATTAAATTATCTTTTTGAAATTATTTAATTAAAGAAAAATTAAATTAACTATATGTACCTAACTATACCTATCTACCTATTCAACTGTACTACGAATTTGAAATCTTTTTCCATTTATTTATCTATAGAATTTTTGACCCCGACCCAATAAAAAAAAAGTTTGAATTTATTCAAGGTTATAAAAATTTGAAATTAGAATTAAATGTAAATGAATTTAAATTAAATCAATAATATTAAAAATTTCATATTATGTATATATTTTAAAGGAAAAAAAAATTACTACTGAAAATGTTAACCTGCAATGTAATTGAGGATTAAGATCATTTCAGTTTAATAATTTCAATGGCTTAAAAATAAATCAAATTTTCGGTTTAATAAGGAAGTTAAACAAAAATAGAAACCAAGAAAAAAAAAATTGTATAAAATATTATTGTATCAAAATTTACGTACAAGAGTTCCGAAAATCCTCTTGTTTCTAAATTAACAAAATAACTATGCAATAGTGCTTTCCCACTTTTTCACGTTCTCAGTTGAGAAAGTTTATTTATATAATATTAAAATTTGAAATAAAAAGAAAGTAATGACACTTCAAAAGATTTTGACATTAGTAACATTCGATAACTCTACTCCCGTTCAGAGTAGAATTAAAAAAACTAACTTTATAACGAAATTTTTATTAAAATCACAGATATATTACCAGATATATGGGCGATAAGGAAAATATTTTGAGTCAATTTTGAGAAACAGCTGAGTAAAACCATGCTATATTACTTTTTCCGAAACAGTTTCATTTCTACTTTTTTTAAGAATTACCTTAACTTAACATCACTTATTTTGTTGCTTTACAAGTACAAGTACATAGTTTTTAATAACTTTTTAATAAATTTAAGTTAAGTTAAATTAAGTTTAATTAAATTTTATTAAATTTTATTTTAAAAACATAATATTTAAATTATTAAGTAAAATAACAAATTAAAATCTTTTAAATGGGACTAGCTATGAGAAATTTTATACATATTATAAAATGCATATGAATTTTTTTGACTGCAATATCATGATATAAGAAAACAAGAAGAAAAGAGACAACCAAACCACATTCTCAATCTATTTCTAATGTATCTATTATAAAACTTTAATTAAGTAATTTCGAAACGGTTTTTTCTGTCATAAAACATTTTTAACTTAACTGTAACTGCAGTATAGAGTAAAAACTAACGCACTACATAGTCATTATTTGTTTTAATGTCCTTATCAATATTTTAGATTTTTTTCTTAAATATGAAAACAAAATTAAACATCTTTTATTAAATTTAACAAAAAAATTTCTGATTCTTAAAATATAAATATTTATTTATTTATTTAATTTTTCTTTAAAATCTTTTGTGAAGTTTTCTATTCTTTTAATTTAAATAGTCCAAAGAAAAAAAATTTGTTATTATATCTACATAAGTATAATTATGTACATATATGTAGGTATAGGTACATACATATGTTTGTGACATTATATAAATCAATCAATTTTCACCTAACCATTATTAGTGAAAATAATTTAAATTTATTTTTTTCTTTTTCTTGGCACATATTTCTTTTGAAACCTAATAATAATTTTTGTTTTTATATAATGGAAATATTGTTAATTTTTTTTTTCTTCGGTTTAAGGCTTTTAGCCAAATTAAATGTTTAAATAATATTTGAAATGCAAAAAATAAATATTTAATAAAACATACATATCTATGTACATAAGTATATATATGTACATAACAAACAGCTTTTCGTTGATTTTGTTCTTATGAATAGTTTCTTGACACGTTTAAGCCGTTTAAAACGTACAACATATACTTAAAGGATTAAAATAACAAAATAATTCTTGTGATGTAAACCAAAGAATTTGATTTGCTAAGTTTCCAAACCTTTCAAACTAAAGAATATGTATTTATTTATTGCTTTTTCATAAAAATTTATAATAGAAAACAAAATTATTAGTACAAAAAAAAAAAAAAAATAGATAAAGAGCAAAGAATATCTTTTTTCCAAGAAGAAGTATAACTGCTATACCAGCTTTAAGTTTTTTTTGTATACATCTATGAAAATTCTAATGAGAAAATAATTCCTTCTGTTATAATATTATGTTAACCTGTATTTTTTCCACACATCTCGAAAAATAATTATCTTGTCTTTTTTTTTTTTTTTTATTATATTTATTAATAGCGCCAATATTATTTCATTAATTTTATAAAACAAACAAAAAAAGTGTTGATTTTAATTGTTTATTTTGTACTGTATATAATACATGATGACCATTTTAACATTTATAATGAAAATATGAAACCTTACCCTTTATATGTACATAAAAAAACGCTAATCATTTCAAAACTATATTTACATATTAATTCATTTTCTCCATTATTCACTCATATGGTTTTTTTTTTTTTTTTGTTTTTGTTTTTTGTGTCTCTTTATAATTTTTGTCATAATCAAAACCAATCAGTGCAAAATGAAAAAAAAAAAAATAAAACAAAAAAAAAAAAGAGAAGGAAATTGTTAATTATATTTAAAAAATAAATTAAATATCATACAAAACGCAAAATATTTAATGTAATATAAATAATTTAATTTAAACTTAATGTATAGTTCACATAATATGAAAATGATGTAACTTGTTTAGAAAAAAGAAATTTATAAGATAGAAAGTGACGTAATTGTGAAAAATTCCGAAATATAAAATAAAATTATATTGCTATCTATTAGGTGTTTATAATAAAACCAACTTTTTTTTTAACTAATTTCATTACGAATAAAATATAGGAATTTTAGTATAAATATTTCGCAAAAAAATTGGGATTAATAACATTTTAAATAAAACCTATTGTAAAACATTAATACCGAACCGAATTGAAAATATATCTTTCAACTTTCTTTTAAAGAGTTGGCCTAGTGGGTAAAAGAGTATAAAATATGCTTTAAACGCCAAGGACGTGTGCCTTTCTTTTTTCAAACTACAAACAAAATTTTAAACAAAAATTTTAATTCGTATTAAAGTTTCTAATCTATTTGTTTGGTTCAAAATTTTTTTAGTACTATTTAGTACTAATTGACGTATATTAAACCAAAGATTATATTCTTAAGCAATACTACTTATATAATCTTTGATTAAACTAAATCAAACGTTTATTTTTAACTGTTTTATTGTATTAACTGTTTTATTAAATAAAAAGTAATTTTGATTTCAATTATTGACTTGATTTTACATAAAGCGTTTAATCGTTTAGTAGAAAAGTATCAAGGTAGATTATTTCTATTATTATTTATTTGCCACACAAAATAAGGTTTCCTTACATTACGACTGGGTGCAAAAATGCTTTTAAAAATTAAAAATTTTATTTGTTATGGTTAACTCTGATTCTCTATTTTTTTTATGGGATATAACAAGTTGATAAAACCATTGCCATTTATTATTTAGTGAAATCTGCATGGTAGTTGAAACTTATTTTTTTTTCCTAAATTTTTAATGTTTTCGTCATATTTATTCCTTAAATTAGGATCAGTTCTAGGTAGGAACAAAAGATACTCCAAGTCAATTTGTAAGGAGAACAGTTTTTATTTTCTCATTATTATCTCATTTTCAATTTAAAGTTGTAAAAAAACTGCTTCGAAAATAGATTAAATATGTTTTGGCCATAAAGAAGTTATAATATTGAAATTACAAATGATAATTTAATAAGATAAAATCTGGTGTAACATAACTGTAATATGGTAATATATACTTTATTTTATTACTTTTCTTTTGTTGCCTCTTACTGAGATACATTTCAGAAGAAAAAGGAACATCCGGTTTATCCATCTCTATAAATAGATCTTTTCCTATTTTCTCCTACGTCAACGCCTATTTCGACACTTGATATATATGTAAGGGTTGCTTTACAAATATTATGCATTACAATATATGTTCTACAATAATTTTAAAATATTTTGAAATAAGATAATATCGCCTATTTATGAAAAGTGTTTAAGTATGCCCTAATTAAACTTTT
Organism: Poecilobothrus nobilitatus; assembly: GCA_947095535.1. Lineage (NCBI taxonomy): Eukaryota > Metazoa > Arthropoda > Insecta > Diptera > Dolichopodidae > Poecilobothrus > Poecilobothrus nobilitatus. The sequence goes on from OX352773.1 coordinate 64,134,042, forward strand.
TAAAATATTCACTAATAGGGGCCTTGTTGACCTAGTTGGTAAAAGCGTATAAAATACGCTGTAAACACCGAGGGATTGTGGGTTCGAATCTCACACACTTCGTAAGAGTTATTCCCCCTTACGATGTTTACAGCCACGCCTGAACAGAAAAGACTGTGTAATTTCCTGTCCACATTTATGTGGCAGAGAAATGCATTAAAAAACAAAAAAAATATTCACTTAACTAGTATTTGATATTATATAAAACGTGTAAAATGCTTTCAAAAATTTTTCGAAATCGGTTGTGAAATATAAAAACATGTAATATTTTACTTTACATATCCATATGTATATAAATCAAACTTCGCTATTACTGTATAAAAATCAATTCTGAATAGAATAGCGATTAATTTTTTAAAAGAAAATAATGAAAATTTTTAATCAATTTTTTTTTTGTCAATTATAAACCAATCCAAAATAACCTAAATTTTGAAATTCTAAACTTTACCATTCAAAATTTAAATAAAACTTATGCTTTTAATTTGTTACTACGTGAGTCACTCACATTTTGCTGTCATTTTTTTTTTGTCATACGTCTGAAACTTATTTTGGTACACTTAACAGAAATTCCTCATTTAAAAATTGAGACTCGTTAATTTTTATATTTTATGTATATATAATAAAATTGCGGCCATAATAAGGAAATATACTTTTCCTTAAATAAATATTTTCAAGATTGGATTTAAAAAAAAAAAAATTTTATTCTTTTATGGTATTTTTGGTTAAATAAAAAAATTGTAAAATATGTTTATGTTTAACAACATAATTATCATTTTAGGTAATCATTTTCAGAAATAAAAGGAAAATTTTTCGAAAATAATTATAATCTATTGGCAGTTAGAAAATGAAAAGTAAAAATAAAAAAAAAAATATTTTATCTAATTTATTTTTGTATTTCTTAATATTTTTTTTTTTAAATATTCTTTATACAGTCTTTATTTACTTATTCTAAAAGTTAAAAGGCATATAATGATTAGTATAAATGTTTTAAATGTAACCTGTCACAAAAAAAAAAAAACTGAAGTGACTATGCTATGTAGGACTATTTTGTTAATACTCAGTCATTTTTTGTTTTTTTTATTGAGTCATTTTGTGACTCTTGTAAAAATTGTAATACCAATAAATTAATGCTGTCATATTAATTTTGGCGTATGTGATAGAAAAACTGGAACTTGTAATATGGTCATAAACTTTTCATTCGGATTTCTATAATCCTTTGTATACCTAATAGAATATTGAACCAAATAACATTACAAAATTGATCATTACCTTAACTCTACTTTAATTATGAAATATAAAATGTAAATTTTTAATTCAATTTATTAATTTACAAAAAAAAAAAAATATTTTTTTAAATTAAAATATTTGTTTTAATGTTGTTTTCATTAAAATATTCAATTGCTTAATGGTGATAATAACAATTTTACTTTACTTTTAATTACATATTGGATTTTTAAATAAAAGCAAAAATGTTCATAATCAAAATTTTAAAGTACATTCTTTTTTATATACAGTAATCGCTTCTTCTGTTCAGTTTTTAAATACGCGATTTCGTAATTACGCGGCCAAGTGATTATCAAATATTCGAGTTGCGCGTTAAAAATTCGTAGGTCTTTTTTTTTTTGTAATTTTCGTTTTTTTTTTTGACACACTTTTAACAAACTTGTTAATAAACTTTTTTCAAAGAAGAATATCAAACTTACATCTTAAACACAATGAGCGTGGCTATCATCACACAGAAATACGGAAATTTAAAACAAGTTAATGGTCAAAATAGCATTTTTAAAAATTTTTTGGTAATCTTTTTTGTTTATATAATATGTAAGTCGTTGAAATGAGAAGACTGTTTTAATTTTAATTTTTTTCTTATTTATATCTTTATATTATAATTAATCATAACATTTTTTCTGATATTTGGAACGCAACACCATAATTTGATATAATGTTGGGTATCTAGAGCGCGATTTCGATTTGCGCACGGTTTATTATAGAACGTATCTACACCGCAGGTGGCATTACTCTGTATTATATGTATATGGATATCTTATCCATATAATATAAAATATTTTAAAACAGCAAAACACTTGATGAATATATTGTTTTGTTTTGTATATACATATACAATCCTCAATTGTCATTGAATTAAAACTTATTATGCAAATAAAAAAAAATCAAAATATTATTTCATTTAGTTTACTTAAGCATATTTTGTCGCACGTTTTCTTTTTCTTAAATTTCACACACATTGAAAAAAAAAATCTCTGTTCTAAAATAATAAAAACAAATAAAAATTTTATAAACTAAAAAAGAAAAACACCCCTATGTACTAAATATTAAAATTTATTTTTTTTATACATTTTAAACATACGTCTACTAATTTTTAATACAAAGGCCTTTTCAAATAAAAATGTAAACAAAATTCTATTTGTTAACAAAAAAGAAAAAAAACAAATCACGTTCCAAAAAATTAACTGTCCGTTACTAATTATATCTCATTTTTGAAAATTTATTTTTAAAGACAATTTGTTAATTCTTTAGTCAAAATAATTAAATTTTAATATTCATGACCAAAAAAAATTTTTTACTAAAATTTTTATATTGCACAATAATACCATAATATGAAAAATTGACATGATCGACGCCAAAATATATATTACAAAATAAATTTTCTATTATTTCGATTCAGTCTGTTTTTAGCACATTTCCAAAAAAATTTTGAAAAAATATTCCTATTAGTTTCACTCTGTTCATCTATCTGTTTATGAAACTTCTAATTTGTTTAAGATGGAGCAATGAAATTTTAACCATAAGTCTCATAAAAAACTTAATGTTGTAGATTTGTAGAACACTTTTTCATGTAACGTCCATCCATTCCTATTTTTAAATATGTATGTATTTATGTATGAGAGACTTGAGATCTCTTTAAAATTTTTTCAATTTAAAAACACCATTAGACAGGACTTTTCTTTACCTTTATAAATCAATATCAAAATTATACTTTTTTTTATATATTTAGTATTTAAATGTATCGTTATGTGAAGACAAAATTTTGCATGATTTTTCTTCCCTGATAACTCCGGTACGCTTCTAGTTAAAACCTTAAAATTGTAAGAGAAGAAACATCTTTTAGAATTAGTGTAAGTTGTAAATGTAAATTTTGCTATTTTTAAACACCTGTAACTTAAGTACATGGAAACATTTTTTCAAAATAAAAGGCCAAAAGTAAAGCTTCAACTTTATAATTTTACATATGTTAATGGTTTTTCCTAATTGTGTAGAGCATCGGTTCTTAAACTGTGGTCCGCGCACTCTTTTTAAGTGATCCGCGAAGAAAAAAATGATTAATGTAAAAAAAAATACTAAATATGTTGTTAAAATTAGTTGCAATGTTAGTAATGAAAAAAAATTATTTTGTTTTTTTTCCTTGAATAATTATTTTTAAAAAATCATTAAATTTGAATAAAATCTAATAGCTCGATCATTATATAATATATAACTGACTAGGGGCCCTGTAGCCCTGTGTTCTTTACCCTGTGTACGTAATTTCAAAGTGACAGTTTATAAATTTACATCATATATGTATGTATACCCTTTATAAATATTTAAATTTAACGGTTTTAAAAAAATGTTCAAAATAAAATCTTTGGTTTGATTCTCAATCTATGAAAGTAAAATTAATTCGGTGGTCCGCAGATTTTAGATTTTTTAATCCGTGGTCCGCGAAGTATAAAGTTTAAGAACCGCTGCAGATGTAGAGAATTGAAGAAAGTCTCTCTTTATTTTTCACATTTTTTCGTATTATATGAAATTCTAAAAAAATTTGAAATTTTGGTGAAAGTCACAATTCTAAAATAGTTTGTATTATCTTTTGAGAAATGTGCGCCTTTAAAAACTGTTGATTTAGATTCTGTCTTGTTTTTTTTTTTTTTTTTTAGAGTATAAATCAAGAATTTGTCCTTCAACTAATCCAAAATTCAAAAAGTTATATGGGATATCTCGAATTTTAGATGATTCTAAAAGAAACAGAAGATCTCATCAAGAAACACGAAAATAGATTGGAAGGAAAATTAAATTTAGACTGAAAATATTATTATTCGAGATACCAGATAAAATAGTATAATCGTATATAATATATGTATGTATATAGTATATAGCAGTATCTGAGAATAAGTTATACATCCGTCATCATTCATATGTTTATTAAAATAATAATATTTTCATAATTAAACGAAAATAAAATGTCTAAATATAAAAATTTATTAAAATGAAATAGATTAATAACGGTATCCATATGAATTTTCCATGTATTAGAAATAATCTTAGGCTTTAATATAATAACAGTTAAATTCAAAAAACAAAATGATATAGGTACATAATTATGCATATATATACTTACATACATATGTATGTATTATTTCTTTCAATTTTTTAAATTTTATAATTTCTCTAGCAGCAAAAGATAATTTTAGGTACTTCTGTTCATACGTAATATGTATATACATAATACATATATGTATAAGGATGCATATGAAAACTGATAACAAAATCTTTTGTAAACTTCCTTATAATTGTACAGACAAAAATAAAAATATAAAAATTATTCTTAAATACTAATTCCATACTATATTACATTCCATTATTCCGAGAATGATTTAAAACTGACCGTCTTAGCCGAAATTTTTTAGTTCTATTATCGGTCGGTTGTATATTTCTTCGCTTCCTAATTTCATTATTTCTTGCAACTGAAAATTAAATGTGGAAAGTTCATGTTTTGAGCACAATAAACGTATAGCCATCACATCACCACGCAAAAATGAAGTTTTAAAATGTCGTAAAAACGAAAAAACGTATAGCTATCAATTTCCGTATTTCTGTGTGATGATAGCCACGCTCATTGTGTTTAAGATGTGAGTTGTTGTGTGAGGTCTTGTGAAACAAAATAAGTATTAAAGTAATGCAAGCGTCAAGACTAACATTTACATATGTATGTATATATTGGGTTGACGGATAAATTTAAGATTTCATTTAAGAAGTCATTTTAGAACCGATATTTACAGCTAGAATTTTAAAAATTAATTTATTTTTGTAAATTTTTTTAGTATTCATATCAAATTTAAAGTAATAATTTCTTTTAAACTAAAAACTAAATTAAATTTTTTTAAGAAATACGGAACATACATAATATGTATATTATATCTACATACATACTTATGTACATATAAATATAACAAATCGTAATTACTATCTTTCATTTGCCAAGAAAAATGTTAATTTTTATATAAAATATTTTTATATAAATTTTCAATCTGAAAAGGTTTTGTTTATAAAAATATTTTTAATAGTTGTCATTTTCTTAATTTGTTTATTCATCTGTATTGTTTTTTTGTTTTTTTAATTGATACATTATCTTCGTCACGTGTCATATTTGTGTTATACTATTTAGCTTAATATTTTTCTATTCCTTCTACTTATGTTGCCGTTGTATATGTGTATAATAGGTAAAGTATTGTAATTATAAAAAAAATTCAATTTGTGATTTTAATAAATAATTTTCACATATAGGAACGTATTTCAGTTAATGTGTGTAATAATAGTTCTAGAGTCTAAAAGATAAATAAAAAAATTTACCATTCTTTATGCAGTTACATCAAAAAACCTAGTTTCTTTTTCAAATTTTCAGTTAACTTTTTCACGCTCTCTAGTAGAAGTTTCCGTGTAACATAAAAAATATCTTAAAACAATAACTGAAAAATAATGTAACCAAATAAATAAAAAATAAATTAAAAATTAATAATTTTTGTCAATTAATTTTTAACTAAAAATCCGACAATTTGATCTTCAAGTCCAGTAAAAGAAAGAAAAGAAACTTTTTAGATTTTAAATTAGTTCTTTAGTATCGATAATGTCCAAAACTTTGTTTTAGTGCTTTAATCTTTAATAGATACATATGTATGTATATGTATACTCAGTACTCACTTTAAAATATCGTTCATTATGGAATGCAAAATAGTAAATAATTTTCAATGACATCGGTTACCATTAGATTTATTAGCTATAAATTTATTTATTCTATTTTTAAGTGGAAGAACGACACAATATGGTAAAAGTTGTTTTAAGAAAAGGAACTTTCATTAAAAGACCTTTCTTCGTCTAACCAATAGCGAAGTGCCTATTATAAGTCGCAGATCTTTCAGGCGAAAAAATTGCGGGTTCAAATCGAGAACAGATCAATATAATATATATAAAATATAATAATATAATATAAAAATAAATAATATAATTATAAGTTAATACTTGTACCATACTTGTAAAAATAGAATTTGAATTACTTCCTCATCACATTGCATGTGTTGGAAAACAAAAAAAAAAAACTTCGATTTTTTCAAGAATATTTTCAGCTTGATATTTTTTTTTGATATTTTCAGCTGATTTGGGAAAAAGAGCAGATATAAGTTGAGATACATTTATCTAGTTTTTCAAGAAAAGTCCTACGCTTAACGATGACGTTTTTTACTTTTATTTAAAGTAGCAAAAAAATTTTTTCTGTGTATATATAAGAGTTGAGTTACAAAATTGTGATACCATTTTTGTCAGATTTTGTCAAATACCATTTTTGTTAGATAAATTTTTATCAAATGACAACTTGCGAAGTGGTTTTTTCGTGAAACGAAATGCAAAGTTACTTTTTTGTAAAATGTACGATATAAATGATGCATTGTAAGATGATGCTTATAATTATTTTTATTTTTAAAGTTTTTTATTTTTATTTTTTTTTTAAATGAGAGTATAAATTATTAAATTTTTTTTAAGCTAAGTGTGAAAAATTACATACTTTAAATAGCTTCCATTTTTCTGTTGGCAGTTAATGGCTCTTTTTAAGATATTTCTGGCTCCAATTTCGCAATTTCTGTACGAAATATTCTGCTTTAATTCCTGAATGTTTCGTGGTTTGTTGACCGAAACCCATTCCTTCAAGAAACTCCAAAAAAAAAATCAGGGGTTGTCAAATCTGGGGAATAAGATGGCATGGCAACGCTAAATCAGCATTTTTTGAAATTATTCGGTGATCGAAAAGTTCTCGCAGAATCAGCATTGTCTCTCTCGCGGTATGAGTTGGAACCATATGTCACGATTATTGAGAACTATATGCATACTCTGTTTGATACAACTGCTTGTGTCACTAACAATAAAACAAACATAGTATAATATTTGACTGTAGGATCCTAACTTTTCACCATTTTTATATTCTATGCTGTAATAGCTTATGTATTTTAAATTTTAATTTCTTAATTTAATAATTTCATTTCAATAAATGAATAAGGTTTTTCCTCAAGATGGATATTTTTCAAGTATGTACCCATGTTACATTTTCCAATTAACCGATTATTATTTTTTTTACATTCGTAGTTTTACATTTCATTATATACGTAAAAGTTATGAACAGAATTATTTTCAGTGATTTTTTTTTTTGTTTTGTTTTCAAAAAATATTATCATTTAACATGAAAATAATTTAAAGAATAAAATAAAAAAAAAAAGTTTTTATATGAACGTCACAGAAATATCATAAAACTTGATGTACATAAAAAAAAAAAAAAAAATCTAAAAATAACATAATGTTCTTTTTTATTTATTTTTTTTTTTTTTATTTATTTATTTTTTTTATTTATATATTATTTATTTACATATACCTACATATCGCTATATAAAAAATGAGTATTTATTTTCTTTCTAAAACTTTATTACATATTTCTTTAATTAAAATTATTAATTTCGCAAAGTTTTTAAGTATATCGGTATTAAAAAAAAATCAAAATAAAGCTTTAAATAAAAAGTTTTGTAATTGCGCTTTTTAAATGATTAATTTTTGTATATAAAAATTTGTAGACGCCGGAAAATATGTAGATAATGCTGTTGGTTTTAATATGTAAGAGTAAGTAAGTTCATTAAAATATAATTTCTTAATGAAATCTACAAATTAATTATTTCCTTCTTTTTTTATATCCTGTTCGAATTAACTTGAAAGAGCTTTATATGTAATTTTAAGTTGCCAAGATCTTTTATTTTGTACGTTATCGTTTAATTTATTTTTAATTCTTACAAAAGACACTTTTAAACTGTATTCAATCATGTAATAGTTCGTTGCCTTGGTGTCGGAAGTAAACACTTAGAATCATATATATATATTTATTATGGATATTATTTTTTAATCCTCCTATTATTAACTCCTAGTCATATCTTTCATTACTAAACCAACTAAATTTTTTTTCTTACATATATGAATAATTTTTGAGATATTTGTAAGGGACTCTGCCTTTTGTTATTCGTTTTTCAGGTACTCTATCACAGCTTTATATAGATAAACAGAACAATAGATTAGCTCAGCATTTCCATTTTGATAATATTTATCATTTAAGACTACATAGGTGTTCGGATATTCATTCTAAACAAAACACTGTTTAAATAGTTAAGTTGACCGTCTACAGTTTATATTATTCTAGTGTGTAAAAAAAATATATTTAATTCTTAATAGTATTATAACAGTTAAACAGTATAACAGTATTAAGTTTCGTTAAATCCCATATTGTTAGAACGTATTAGATTAAGTTTATTGTAAAGACATTACTTAATTATTGTTTCATAATAAATAGGAACTATACTAAAAATATTATTTTTATTCTTTTTATTTTCCTCAGTTATAAATAACTAAAGGTTAAAATTTTTAGATCTGCTTCGCTAGATGGATATTATGGTTATAAAATACTATTGTTAATTATTTATATAGTTGCATTATTTATTTTAATATATTATCTCTCGATGCTCTATGATGCTCCAGATATTTCGATTGAAAGTCCAGTAAGTTAAGGATTATCATTAGTCAGATGCTAAAAATATTCTACATCAAAAATAATAATTTTAAATAAACCATTTTGAAAAGGACTAATTCATTACAGGACTAGACTAGAATTATAATTCATTGAAACTTTCAATTTTTTATTTTATTATAGAATTTATGCTCTTGAAGCTTAAATTTGATTTTAAATTAAAAACGTAGTCCTTATAATTAGAATTTTAAACTAGTTGAAAAATAACTCCCAAAACCATTAAATTTTATTTAAAAAAAGGAACGTTCAAATGATAGAAAAGGGAAAACAAAGAATTTAAAAAAAGAAAAAAAAAAAGAATTGGGATTGGCTAAATACATATTTGGCATGCCATTCCAGAAATGGCATAAAAAGTTTTTAAATTGCGAATATTTTTTTTTCGTTATACATATGTTTTTTTTTTAAATTATCTTTAATTAATTTATTTTAATAAATATAATTTTTATATACATATATATGTATATGTATATATTATATATATATAATACAATAAATTTTAAAGGTATTATTGTGTTGGATTTAAATTGAAATCAATTAATACTTTTTTCTTTTTTTGTAAATAGCTACAAATTAAAATGTTATCAAAAGCATTATTTAAAATTATTTATTAAAAATATGTATATACGGTGGCAAATTTTATTTAAAACAAGGAAGTATATAAAATTAAAGGTTTTTAATGGCGGACATTTTGAAAAAAAAAAAAATAATGAAAAGTATTTTAATATTGTGATTATTTTTGTACCAAATTTTTGTTATTGGTTTCAGAATTTTTTATATGAAATATAATTTTGAAAAACTAGCAAGAGACAATTTTCTTTAATTTTAAATAAATTCAATTGAAAACTTTAGAACACATACTTAAAAACTGCCATGCTAAAATTACGAGCAAGATTTAGAAGCATATTTCTTTGCCCTAAGATCAACTAACAGCACTAAACCCTACATATTTACTTTGTTAGAGAAAGATGGGCTGACATAAGTATTATGAGAAATATATTCACAACACGTAGTAAGAGGGTAAGAGGGGCACAATAGATTTACATAATAATATTGCAGTGTCATTTATACCCTTTAAATAACAATCTAATCTAATCTAAGGAAATTCAATAGATATAATTAAAAGAATCAACTCATCTAAAAATATTTTTTTGTTTTATTTTAAATAAATTTTGCACAAATGCCCAAATAACAATAGATACAATAAACGGGAGGAACTAAAAATTTTTGTAAAATTTTAGTTTTACATAACATAATTTTTATTTTTATTTATATATTTTATATCATAATTTATTCAACTTTCTCTTTTATGACTATTGTTTCCGTTTTTAGATTGAAAAAATTTTTCACAAAATTTGAGATTAAAAATATTTTAAAATAGGGATTTTTTTTTTTTCAAATTTGTGAGGCTATAGCTCTGTAATGAATGGGGATATCTATAGAAATTTTGAAAACAAATGGACTGTTGGACAAAGTAAAACTAATAAAAGCAAGTTAAAAACTATTTTTCAATTTAATTGAATTGATAACTTATCAATTTTATACATTGTTTGTATATTCATATGTGTTTAAATAAGAGTACATTTAATAATACAATTTAAACTGCCCCATTTAACCATAATTAATAAAATCTAAATAAAAATATATATTTTTTATCAATGAATACAATCATCAAACGCCATCTAAATTTATGTATTATATTTATGTATTAATAATAAAAAAAAAAATCTAAAAAAATAAATATTATTAATATTTTTACAATTTTCAAAGTCCATTTAAATTTTTTTTATCATCTTTTCATCCATGAGATCATAATTGTCAATGATTAAAGTTTTGTGAAATTATATACATGGATAAATATGTTTTTTTATTATGTAGGTATATAAATTAATAAAAACAAATAACTTTTATACATTTACTTTTATATTGATATTTATCCATAAAGTCTTAATTTTTTGTAAAATTTCTCGTATATTTTAAGCCCATCAGGCTCACGTTTTTATACGTAGATAATTTTAAAGGGAGAACTAATTCTAACTATTTGAACTAATTCTAGATATTATGATCTAGAAAATACACAAGAATTTACTTTTGTTTGGCGTTTTCCTGATATCCTGTCAAAAAAAAAATATATATTTTTTTTTTTGTTTTCACAAATTACAATTGTTTTCACAAGTTACATATTACAATTGAATTCACGATCTACTTTTTTTTCTTTTATCAATATATGTGTCCAGCTAGTAAACCTAGAAAATTATTAACGTTAGACTTATTACCCAATTCATTCCCCTTGAACTATATTATTAATTTTGAATTTTTCCATAGTTTTTATGAACTCAACTCATCTCAACTCAATTATAATTGTGTATAGGAGAACCCCGATATTTAAAATTAATAATTAAATTACTAAAAATAGATAATTTACAAAAATTTGATTAAAAAAATTTTTAAATTTAATTGAAAGTTAATTTTAATTATAGTTTACTTCAGAGTTATTAAACATTTTAATATTTTTTTTTTTTTTGTTATTAATTAATTTTTAGAATGAACATCAAGTTGAAGCAGTTGCCGTCGGTGCCATATTATCTGATTACCAAAGAGTACGAGTTGAAAATGTTTGCAGTCGTCTTAATTTAGTATCTTTGGCGTATCTTTGGAGGAGAGATCAGACTGAATTATTACAAGAAATGATTGATTGTCGGGTTCATGCAATTTTGATAAAGGTTTTATTTATTTATTTTTAATTTATTATTAATTTAATAATTTTATAATAATTGATGATACATTAAATTTCGTAATACAAAAATTTTTAGGTGGCCGCTTTGGGTTTAGTTCCTGAAAGACATTTAGGTAAATCGATACGTGAAGTTCAACCACATTTAATAAATATGAAAGAAAAATATGGTTTAAATGTTTGTGGTGAAGGTGGAGAATATGAAACATTTACATTGGATTGCCCTTTATTTAAACAGAGGATAGTAGTGTTAGTATTTGATTTTAAATAATGAAAATTGAATTTTATATTTACATAAAATTACATAGAAATCTTTTTTTAGTGAAGATATGCAAACCGTTATTAGTTCAGCTGATCCAGTCTGTCCTGTCGGTTATATTAATTTTACAAAATTAAGTTTAGCACCAAAAGAATTTCATTTGTCATGTGATGTTTTAGTTAAAAAGTCATTAGACTATATAAGTGATTTGAATGAATCAACATATAGTGATTTAAGTGATCCAGATTTAAGTGAAACAGAACTTGAAATGATTGAAAAAGAAACTCGTATGCGTGAATCGATGAGCCAAAGTGATATTTTATCACGTAGCAATTCTTTTGGCCGTCATATAAGTGCATCATCACCAATACCAATTGTTATGGCAAAAAGTGCTAGTGTGGATGAACCATCTGCTACTGGCGCAACAGCTGGAACACTTTCCACAGCAAATACAATATCAACTACTACAACAACAACAACTGGTGGTGGTGGTGGCGTTGGTGGATATATTATTGGTTCATTAGGAACATCTGCACCTCATACTCAACCACCAAGTCCTATTAAATATGAACGTGAAATTAGACCATTAGAAAATAAAACTATGACAGCTATTAATCGTAAAGGTTGGATATGGGTATGTGGTATACAAGGTTGTGGTGAAACACCTGAAGATGGTATGAATATTGCTATGGCATTATTAGAACAGTCGGCAACACAAAACAATTATTTACTTTCGGATTATTGTTATATAACAATGTATGTGAGAAATATTATAGAATATGCTGCACTAAATCAAATTTATGCTGAAACATTAAATTTTCAAAATCCGCCAACAAGAGTATGCGTTGAATGCCCATTACCAGAAAATTGTCATGTTATTATTGAAGCAGTTGCATATAAAAATAATGATATAGAAGGTAGATAACAATTTGTAATTAAATTTTATAATATACTTAATCTTTTTTTAAGGTGAATATGGTAAACGACATACTATGCATGTTCAGGGAATTTCGCATTGGGCTCCTGCTAATATTGGACCTTACAGTCAATCGACTAGGGTTAGATTTATATGTTTTTTAATGTTGTACAATTATGATTAAGACCACAACAATTTTTTTTTTCTTAAAGATTATACTTTTTCTTAGTTGTGCTTTTAAATGAGAATATGTACTCTTTCTAATATTTTTCATTATATTTAGGATATTATTAGACTGTTTTGAAAAAACAAGACTTTAACGAAAAAAGCGCCCCACAATAATTTTAAAATTTTATGATTAAAAAAAAATCTGCCAATTACAATGTTTTTTATTATAAAATTTTTATATATATAGGTTGGTGATATTACGTATATATCTGGTCAAATAGCATTAGTACCTGGCAGCATGACAATCATTGAAGGTGGTATCCGTCCACAATGTAAACTTGCTCTCAGGCACATATCTCGTATTGCAAAGGCTATGAATGCTAAAGGACAATTAAGGGATGTTGTACAAGGTATATGTTTTGTAACACATCCAACATATATTGCAGAAGCAAGAAGACAATGGGAACGTCGAACAGCAAATGCAATTATGGATTATATTGTCGTACCAGCATTGCCACGTGAAGCACTTGTTGAATGGCAAGTTTGGGCTCATTCGCACAATGATCGTTTTGAATGTAAATAATATGCATATTTTTTTTTATAAATTAATTAATTTAATTTTTATTGTTCTTTTTTTTTAGATGAAGAAACTGGTTGTTCTATAGGTGAATACACAATTTCTATTAGGCGTCGATGGAATTATGAAAATAATTGTGCAGCAATTGTTTGTTATGTTTCAACTGGTAATACAAACTGATATATAAAAAAATAAAAATTTAAGTTATTTAAAATATTTAAAAAAAAAAATTTAGGTCTTGCGTCATCAACAACACAATTAACACAATTATCTGAAGATATATTAGGCAGTCATCGTCAATTGGCTCAAAATTTATCAATAGATAATATCAACGAAATACTCACATATGTTATTAGTAAATTATTAAAAGATTCCTCTACAAATTCCTCTTCTGCAACAAGATCAATGTCTATAACATTTGATACATTAATGAAAGTAGCAACAGATGCAACAATAGCCGCAACAGATGCCACATCATCAACACCAACACCAACAAATAATTTAAATAATTCAGAAATTAATATGGATAATTTTAATAATTATAAAAATAATTTATCATCAGCAGTATCTTATACAAATAAAACAGATCCATTAATACCAATTACTACTTCAACAACAGAACATAATAATATTTCTTTAACAGCTACAGCTAAAAATAATTCAATAAGAGCTAAAAACACAAAAATTCCGGCAATACACCTAAAAGTGTTCTATCAAGTAGCAGCATCACCTTCAGTTAATTTATTATTGGACACATTAAACGAATTTAAATTAAAAATAAAAGATTTAGCTGATATTGTTTTTACAGTTTTACCAGCCTGCAGTTTACATAATTTTAGTACATTTTTATCAATTTGTGGAATCAAGCATGAATAATTTTTAACTATTATTAATTTATTATTATTATCTAAAATTATTTAAAAAAGAAAATAAAAATAACATAAAAAAAAATTAATTTTAAGCATATATTAAAAAAAAAATAATTACAAAAAGTAAAATACTATTTGGGAAAAAATATTTCAAAATTTATTATATTAAACAAAAAATGAAAGAATAAAAAAAGCTTAGTTATTACTACAATATATTAAACGAAAAATTAAAACAAAAAAAAGTATATATATATATTGATTTTTGAAAAAGGCTTTAAAAAAATATATTTTTATTTTATTTTATGTGATAAATGTGTTTATTATTAACTTGAAAAGAAATAAAAAATTAAATACATTTTTGAAATATATAAATATATAATTTTTTTATTAATGATTATTGCATACATATTTATAAATGATTGTATCCTAAAGATAATGATTGTCTTATAAAGCAAACTTCATCATCTTTTTATTGTAAAAAAATATTAATGTTATCAAATAAAATAAGAGAGTAGAGACCTAAATAGAATAGAGATGTATACCATACTTATTTTTTGTATCGTGTTATTTTTAAACCTTAGCTTAAAGAAAAAAATTAGCAGATAATTCATTTATTTACATTTTTCTTTGTTTTCTTTCTTTTAAATAGTTTTACAAAAAGTTTGCTAAATAGGTAGAGTTAGATTTTTATTACTTTATTTGACTGAGTATAATTCAAAAATTTTGTCTAATATGTAAGTGCAATATTTCTTTCAACTTATTTTTTACTCCAAATGCTACATAGTCGTTGATTTGCTACTTTACTGTTTTGTAAACTACATACTTAATGTTTTTTTGTTTAATTAATTTTTCATCTGAAAATCTTTTGAAATAAAGTATTTTTATATAATTCACAAATTTATGTACCTTTGTTATGTTAATTAAAAATAGTAATATTTAGATTGAGGTAACTTAAATCTGATTTATTATAAATTATGTATTTAGTAAATAGTTAACCTATTATGTCAAAATTTAGTTGTATGAAATAAAGGATGGTGAATTTGACAAGACTTTGTAGTCTTTGGATAATTTTTATTTTGTGAAAACAAATATACATTTTTCAAAAAGAACACACTATACAAAAGAATCTTGCTTTTTTAACAAATTTATTAGTTTTCTCAACACATAAATATCTATAACAAATAGTTTGTAATTAGAAATTATTATAGAATTTTACAAACTGCTAGAATAGACGTGTTCAATATATTTAGATTTAAAAACGGTTTGGAAACACTAATTAAATCAAAAACGAGTATTATTTTTATTTCTAAAACGTTTTAAAATGCACATATCTTTCTTTACTGAGTAGGAATGATAAGCACCCTTTAAAGCAAGTCGACAATAAGTTGTTCTGTAAATTAATTATTAAGTTAAGGCTACAAATTATGGTTTTACAAAATAACTTTTTATTTATTCAATATCAAAACTTAATACTAATGAATCAATTAAATTTGGAAATGATTTTTTTAAAGCATCCTCTTTACTAATTAAAATATTATCAATAATTTCTTTTAAATGTTTATTACGTTTTGAATAATAATAAATATCACTTAATATTTTATTATTAAAACGAAGACTTGTAATTGCTTGATGCATTAAATCAATAGTATTTTGTGACATATAATCATAATTTGGACATTTTAATATTATATTAACATTGTTAGAATCTTCTTTTTTTATTAAATTTTTTGAATTTATTACATTTTGTAATTTTGATGATACATCAATTATTGCATTAATATTACGTGCTGATGATATTAATCTTGTAAATAATGAAAAATAATTAACATATTCATGATATGCTATTTTATATTGTTTATACTTTTCTAGAATAACATCCAACATTTCGTCTTCTTCATCTTTAATTCGTTTTTGTACTTCTAAAATTATAAGTTTCTCATAAATAGTCAAATCACCCATTTATTTTTCTTTAAATTTGTATAAACTGTTTTATTTGTAATTAAAATACTGTATTTTAATTATGATTAAAATACTTTTATATTAAATTGGATTGGATTTTATTTTAAAGTGAACAAAAGTGAATTAGATTGACTTATTGAAGAGCGTTTTAAAATTTTTAAATTTACTACAATTCAAAATTTTTAAAATGTCATTTAGTTCTAAAAATTAAATTTCTAATGTCGTTCAGAGACATCTGTTATATTTAATATTTTTTTTATTTAGAACATGAGTTTTACAGAGTTTACAAATAAACAAAATTTTAACATCTTTAATTTTTTTTATATTTTTTCGCTGAGTTATATGTGGTTATATTGACCCAAACTTAAAAATACATAAATGTGCGTTATAATAAAAAAAAAATTATATTTAAAGAAAAAATATTCATAACTAGTAAGTTTGAAATTTTATTAAAAATAAAATTTAAGGACTGGCGAAATATTTTCTGGTATGGTTTGAACTTTGTCACATATTTTAATTAATACATAAATAAACCTCATATTGAACGGTTATTTTCGAATACTTCTATTTTTCGCAATCAGATTTCTAATTCTTAATAAATTTTTAAGAAAACAAATATTTGATTTGAATGAAAAAAGTGCAATATTATTGAATTTGTAATGCATAAATAATATACATACATATGTATCTATGTATGTATCATAATATTAATTTTGATGCAAACTTCAACAAATAATTTTGTGAATTGCATGAAAATTATTATTTTGTACTTTTATTACCTAAAAATTTAATAGGTAATAAACGTACAAAATAATTTTCATGCAATTCACAAAATTATTTAGTCTTAAAATTTATTCTTAAAAAATTTCAAAAATACATATGTACATATGTATGTATGTACCTACTTGTTTTAATGTTTGTTACAATTCAATTCAATTTTTAAAATAAAAATACAAACCATTTTTCATATTATATTACATACCTCAATGGAAGCGACGAATTTTTATTAGAATAATTACGAATACTCATTCCAATTCCAATAATAGCAAATTTTTATATATGTACAATGCACACATGTTTTAGCTTTTATTTTTACAAAATGTACTTTCATACACAATTTGTCATTAACTCAAAAAACCTTACATATATTATACACATTCATTCATCATATTATACACACACTTACATATTATGTTCAGTGTTCGTTCACATCATAACCTACGGTTATGTTCACATTCATTCCTTACACAAAACAGAAAAAAACAAAAAAGAAACATAACAAAATAAAAAATATGTAGATAAATACTTAACATTGCATAGCTACATATGTATGTATATAAATACATATCTATACTATTCGTATCAAACTACATGTATAGCAATAGCGTATATTGTATAGAAACATAAAAAACAAATTAAAACAAAAAATACGTATAGCCATAGACCATAGATACCTAACACTGTAGCTATATAAATACATATGTAGGTACATTTATATATCATTCATATTCAAATTTCAAACTATATGTATAGCAATAGCATATATTGTATAGAAACATAAACTTCGAAAAAAAAGGAGGAAGACAAAGGCTCATATATTTCTCCAAAAAATTTTACACTTAACATTTTGCATTGCTGATTGCAGCTGCTGTAAATGTACATCAAAATCCGTAAAACTTTACAGTCAATTATAACCTTCAACACAAAGTTTAATATAATCGTGTTTAGAACAAAAAAATCAAAATAAAACAAATAAAGATTTTAGGAAATTGGAAATTAAGTGACCACAGACTGTTTTTCATATTACAAATATGAATAAGGTTAACAAATAATCAATGAGAAAATGACAGTTAGTTTCAGAAAATATTAAAACTCAACTACTGGGAAAATGCAGAGCAAGAAAAAAAAGTTATTGGCTCCTAAAATAGATTTGGACCAAAAAACCTGAAAGCGATTACCGGGGAGTTAACGTTTGTGATGCTTTTTTTATACTCATTTTTTCTCAGTATTGCTCCGAATCAGTTCAACCACGGCTAACAATAATTTATAAGGCCTGGACACTAAACGAAAAAAAGCTGTATTATAGGGGTCTATTTTTCATGAAAATACACGTAGTCTTATGGGAAAAAGTAGAGGTCTATTAAAAATCTTGAAATAACTCGAAAACTGTGAATTTTTTTCCAGTTCGTCCAAAGAGGGTGTTAAAATTTCTTTTCGTAAAAAAATGTTTTTTAAAATTAAAATTTTTCATTTCATTAATTTAAAAAAATGTCCTCCAACTACTTTTTTATTTCAAAAAGTTTTTTAAAAGCTTTGAAAGAAAGCATTTATTTCGTACATTACTGGACAAAAAAATTATTGCAAACAAAATAATTTTTATGGCATGACAATTGAAATTCAACAAGTTAAGTAAATCTGAATTTAAATAAATTTTTATATATGCACGTGTGAAAATATATTTTATATATATGTGTGTAAAATATAATTTATATTTAATTATTCGCGTTTCCACACCACCTATGAGTTAGAGAATATGGCAGGTTTTTTTTAAAGTGGTATCCCATGGTATCCCCTAGTGGTAGAGTCCACATCAGAAAAATATATTAATATATGTATACAAAAAAAATATTTTTCATTAAAAAATACATAATTAAAAAACAAAATTCATATAAATGACAACATCACAAATAAAAAAAATATCACAATGCTATTAAGTTATCACATATGTATGTAAGTTATCACATATGTATGTATGAATTTAACTAATTTTCTATTTGCTTTATTGCTTTTCAAAATATCATTATTATCTTTTACAAAATTATTTATTAAAAAATTTGAAAAAATTTTACATACTTTGAAAAAAATGTCCCGACTTTTTGTACCACATTTACACGTCGATTCCAAATCTATGTCATATTGTCCTATATTAAGGCTAGTAAACGTCAGTTTTATTAATAATCCTTTTTGATTAATGGTCTCAAAAAATTTCTCTTTCAATTCATAATTCCGTAAAGTTTCCTGAAGGATTGTAGTCATATGAAACAAAATATAAATAATCTGATCTGTCGGCAACGAAAGACCTCCTCTGTCTAGTTCGTCAATAATATGAACCCGTTTCAGTTCCCTTTTCCTTCAGGAATATTGGTTTGCAATCGACGCATTTAATGTATTTTTTTAACCAGGCATATCCACCCGCGTACAAATTAGAATCATTATCAAATTCTGCCTCACTTAAATAATTCGAATCAAAAATTTGTTTAAATAATTCAATATCTTCAACATGTTCCAAAGTATTTTCACCTTTTTTTTTTTAAATTATCTGTTTTATTTAAATAATTTTTATAAACCTGATGTATCCTAAGTTTTTTTTCCGATTCGATCAAGACGAAATCTGTTTTCTAAATTATCAGTTTCGAATTTTCCTAACAAGATATATTCTACACTTAATTCCGTTAAGGAAAAATAAACTAAATCTATTAACGTTTTAGTACTAAGCACTAAAGCGTTGAAGTATCTTTGGTAAGACTATTTTTATTATCATATTCATTATTATTCCAGACTGATAACCAGTCACAGAATTCTTTTAGAAAATTCAGACGAAAATCGGTTGTCTTATAGAAAGGTTTACCCCATTCATTCCTATTTTTAAGGCCTTGAAATTTCCCCTTGGTATTGCATATATCCCACCATTTTCTAATAATTTCACAGAAGTCAACAGTCTGCCGCATTTTTTCAGATTCCTTTAAACAAGCTATAGTTTAACGGTGTAATATATTATCTACTATTTCGACTACTCTTGAAAAGTTGAACGGTATCAAGCTGCAAATATATTTTAACCTGGCCATTACGGTTTGGAAAATAATTTTGATTATCGATTCTTAAATTATTAAACATATTTTGATTCTATTGTTATCGGATATGATAATCAATTACTTTACTTTGTACGAAGTCGATAACACTTCTTGTAGTATCTGCTAAATACTGACCATTCGGACGGAGTACAGGAAACAATCGAACAATTTTTTTAAAATTTCCAAACAGACTTTATCGTGAAGGCCGTAATTGTCTTTGCAGCTTCAGTTGAATTAATGTTAGCCGTGCCAGGCCTAATAAATTATTGTTAGCTATGCATTCAACTAAAAAGACATTTCATTAAGTAAACAGAGTTCTTGGTATGTACTTTTTATGTAATGAATTAAAAGAAAAGAAATCGCGACTACTGAAGAGTGCGTCCTTTATCTTATATATCTAAATACAAGATATTGCAAAATGCAAATATAATTATTTTATGTGATTATATAAAAAAACTGTCAAAATTAGATATCAACATTACAGCATAGAACCAGATAGAACTCTAACTGAATCTTTAAAAATACATAAAAAAAAACAGCAATGGATCTAGAACTAAATTTACTTTATTTTTAAACAATTTTCCATGCTTGCTCAAAAGCATTACAAAGTTTTGTACAAGTTATTGCTGCTGACAAAGGATAATTACTTATTGAAAAACTTCCTTCTGAATAATCTACATTAACATTACCGTGAGCGAATGCACCAATTACAAAAACAATCGGTTCATCATTTTTTGGTACAAATTCTCGTAAATCTTCTATAAGTTTTCCGGTTAATGACATTGTGAATTTTTTACAACCAATTGGTAAATGATCAGTTACAGGATTTTTAATAACTTTCATTAATTTTGTTGCAGTTTCATTAGCTCTGATTGAAAATTTATGTAATAATTGTACCATTAAACCACAAAAACGTTTAAACGTTCTTGGTATGCGTGTTTGTGGATTTATTTCAATTAGAACTTTATGTTCAGTTCTAACATAAACTTGTAACAGACCAGCTCTATTTAATGGACTATCAAATAACATTAATAAACATTGATGTGTTATATCTGGTCTGCAGGAACCTGGATCTTTTCCATTTTTACGCATTATAGATGCATGATCATCACAATTTAACAATTCATAACCTTTTCCAAACTATATTTAAAAGTATTTTTTTTAATTATTTATGTTTTAAAGTAGAGAAGAACATACCTTCACACTTTCTAATTGTGCTCCTTCAAGTATGACTATCAAACGTTTTTCTTCCGAAATAATGTGGCTACCTCTTAAATGCTTTTTAGGTAAATCGAATTCAATGTCATCTTCTCGGTCACCAACAAATTTTCTTTTTTTACCCTTTCCTCCCATATTTACTTGATTTGTTAAAAAATTTTTCGTAAATCAACAAATCTTCAGAATTTTTAAATTTTAAAATTTTTATATTGTGTATTATTTTTGTAGTTGTTTATATTTTTTTCATCTTAAACGTGTTCATGTTTTGAAAGCATATTTGTCAGTGGTGCCATTGTAGAGAAAAAACCTTTATTTAGCCAAGTCGCCACCAAAATGTGAAATTAAAAAATAGTCAATTTATTTTAACAATCAACTTATAATTTATATTAATACAAAATTTTTAAAACTCAAAAAGTTGAGTATTTAATCTCTTGCCAAAGAAAGAAAATCGATTTAAAAAAAATGCCAATAAACTTAATCTTTTTACTTTAAAGCTTAAAGTTGGAACCGCTCCAGAAAAATAATTATATTTCTATTCAATATAGTTTCAATTAATTTTCTCCAAATTAATTTCCTAATGTATTACAAATAATATTAATCTAAATTAATTCAAGAAATAATATTTAATTCAAGAAATCATATTTCATTGTTAGAATATTATGATAAGGGTAGAACGAAACTAGATATATTAGGGTAAAAAGAAACTAGATAATTTCGTTTTTAATTGTTTAATTCAAGAAATCTTTAAATTTTAAAATGAGTAACAATTAATTAAAAAGGTGTAATAATTTAAATTATTTCATTTATATCATATTTATTACAATTTCTTTTTCTAAACAATTTTATGATACGATCAAATATGTAATTTCACCGAAGTTAATTGATTAAAAAATAAAAGCTAAACTTAACTTTACATACACTAATTACAATCTATTAAAATCAATGGCAACTTGTAAGCCATGACAAGACAATTCAGCAATTAACAAATGAAAGTCAAAATTTCTGCTTGCCGGAAAGGTGTCAAACGATAAATTAAAAAAAAAAAGGAAAAAAAAACTACTTAATATTAATTTAGAAATATTTAATTACAATTTCATTAAATTTTCAAAATGGATTTCAATTAAAATGTGTAAAGAAAAATTAAATAATGATAATTAATTTTTCATTGAAAATTAAAGTACACCACCATCTTTTATTTGGAAAGTGAAAAATACACTAAATAGTATATAACTGTATTGGTGCTAAAGAAAAAATATAAAAAAAAATGGAAAATGTAGGTTGCTCAGAGCAATAAAAATATATTTAATTTTATTTTTTTATAGTTTCAAAATAAAATATAAGTTTGCAATATTACTATTTAAAAAATTTAAAATATATTTAAAAAAATAAATAAACTGAAGGAAAAAAAAACAAAAAAAAGGAAGGTTCTGAAGAAAATATGCTATCCTGTGTACGGCCATTTTATTCATTTGTACAACAAATGCCGTGTTGATATGTTAGCCCTTTTCTTAAATCGCTTACATAAATGTGTTAGAAAAGGAACGATATATTTTTTTAAATTTACATAGACGTCTTTTCAAGATCGACGGCTTGGTATCGACTGAATAAACGCGCGTCTGAATTGCTAAAATTTTCTTTTAAATAATTTAATAGTAAAAAAACATTTTAATTATAAAATTTATACAAAAATAATCAATTTTCAATATATAGTTTGTAAATTTAGTGAAATTTTATTGTTTATAACAAGTTTAGACATTAAAAATTGTGTTTGAAAACTTTGCATTTTTATCATCTTGTGAATGACTGAAAAAGAAAAAAACAATTACAACAAAAAAAAATTGGGGCTCCTCATTGAATAGTGACTGCTACTATATGGCCGTCATTTAATTATATAGAGGCGCCTCAGAAAAAGTTTTAACTAAAATTTTAATATGTAATTAATGAAAAAATTTTTAGTAATTAAAAATTTAAATTAATTAGAAGTTAGAAATTGAGTGTATAATTGATTTCTTTCCTAAAAAAAAAAAACCAAAAGAAATAAAAACAAAAAAAAAAAGTGAAATTTTATAACCTATACTAATTAAAAAAAAAAAAAACAAAAAAAAAAGTTATGAAATTTATGATTTGTTGAAGGCAACGAATATCAGCAAGGAAAGGCGTTGTAAATATTTTGAATTTCCTGTGTTGTGTAGATTTGTTTTTTCAAAGAAAAGGGATTACTATCTTGCAAAAAGGTAAAAATTTAAAAAACTAAACAAAAAATAAGAATTCATGTTAAATAAATCAAAAAAATAGTATTAATATGATTGTGAATTAATTAACAAAATCGGAAAATACTTTTAAATAAAAGAAAAAATAAAACATTCACAAAATTGTGGTTGGTTAACTTAACTCCGTGTAGGTATTATTATATTTATATCATTAACATATAAGAGAGAAAGTATGTTATGAATTGATATCTTCTGTGTGATATCTATTTTTTTTAGCAGGTTTGTCTATTCCATTCACTCTATAATATTTGCTTTCAATCATCGTTAATGTTTTAAGCTGTAGTATTTTAGCGCCATTATTATTTGCTACAAAAGTTTAGACAAAATTTTTATCCTACTACAAAATTTGACTGAGATGACACTATAAACATGCTATGTAGTTTTGCAGTGATAATTTGTAGTTACAATTTAATTTTGTATGTATCTTGTGTATGATTTTCAAAATGAACATCTGAAGAAAAAAAAAAAAATTAATAGGAATAACAATAAGAAAAATCATGTTTGAAAATTATTTTTAATAATTTAAATATTTTTTGAAATATTTTTAAAATATTATTTTTAAAGAATTGACATTTTCTGGAATAAACAAAAATTAAAGTAATTAAAATAATTTTTTAAGGGGAAGAGATATTGATTTTTTTCAGTATTTTATGGTGTTAATTAAAAATATCTATAGATGTATTTAGAATTTGTTTAAATTTTGGTTTTTTTTTTATTATATAATTTTTTTAAACAAAGTTTGGTAATAGAAATAAAAAACTTATAATACAATTTAAATTCTAATATCTATCTGTTTGTTTATAAAAAGAAGGCTATAAAGATAGTCATAGAAACAAAATTAAAGAAAAAAAATCAAATTTCAGCAACAAAATGTAGCTAAAAAAAATTTGTTTTTTGTAGTTAACAGGTAAATATCTGTGTTTGTATGAAAAAGTATGACTCAGTTTATTCACATAGTAAATTTTCACTTTAAAAACAAAAAAAATTTGAAAGTTATTTACGGTGGGGGTGAATATTTATAAACATAAATAATATCTGATATTATTTATGTTTATAAAAATTCAATCATTTAAAATTTCATATTATAATCTCTAGATATCTAAATGAAAAATCTTATTGAAATACATTTTTTTTAATGATTTTTAAAATATAAATATTGGTAGGCTTATCTTCTAGCTTATATGTTAATAAAAGTTTAAGAGGGGAATAAATATTTTTTTTTATAAAATTGAATTTTAATTTGAAATTTATGTACCTATTTAATAATTAAAATTTAATTTTTTATTCATTTTCATTGCGTCAAATTTTTACTTCCTTACTTGTTTGATTAATCGATTTTTACATTAATAAAACACATACAAAATAAACTTCATTTTCAGTTGCTATTTATCAGTTTTTAACAATTTTGACATTTAATAGAGATAAGAAAAATTGTTGAAAATATAATGAATATATTAAACGAAATTAAATGTACATAATATAAATTGCACAAAGTCATTATTAAAACTAACTTTTTTTTTAAAAAATCGAAATGGGGAAAGTGAAAATTCTAAAAAATCACTAATAATGTAAAAAAAATAATTTAATTCACATATTACTTTTAAAGTAAATTATAAAATTTACTTGAAAAATTTTTTTTATTGTGTCAAACTCAGTTTTTTAATACCCTATTAAAAAATATATATAAAATTATATATATACATACAATTTTTTCTTTTATAATACTACAAACACACTTTTACGTTGCTTTCGTCACGCATGTCACATGTAGTTTAGGAAAAAAGTAAAAAAAGCAAAATAAATAAAAATTTGTGTACCCACCTCTTCTCAGCGGTAATTTGGCGGTTATAAGTATTGAGTTTTTTTTTTGTATAGACTATAGATAGAAAAAGGCTTGATTAATTACATATATCATTTAACTTGTATATATAAGTATTTAACTTACGTAAATGACAGATACTACCTTTTTGATTATACATTTTTTAGCCTTTTAATATTAATTTTGGTTTTTTTTTTTTTTTATAGGTTCACATGAAATTTTTATAAATTGTTTAGTTTTTTTTACTTAAAAAACATTAAAATTTTAAAAATATGTTAAATTTTGACATTAATTTTGTGTATTTTTAAATACATATCTGTAACGAATGTAAAAAGCTAATAATTTAAATTTTTATTAATTTATTAAAAGTTAATAATAAACAAAATTCAAATTCTTAAATTTTTTTTAACATTTTTTCTTTTTAGGTAATTAAAAATTTTTCTTTAGTAATCTGAAGTAAAAATCCTAATTGATTTTTAAAGAGATTTTTTGATATAAAACATTAAAAGAAAAATTAAACAAAATTTTGACGAAAATATGAAAAAAATGATCAATCTAAAGAGCTGTGACAAATATTTCATTACTAGAACTATAATTATTTAAAATTCATTTAAAATTCATTTAGTTGAGGACGAAATTCAAACAGAAATCTTAATAAGCAAAAAAATAATAAATATTGTTTTTTTTTTTTTTTTTTAATTGATTAATGCAAAATATTTAACAATACCAGTTAAATACTAGTTTGAAGTGAATTCGTTTTTTTAATATTTCATTTTAAATATTGTAAGTTAATTTTATTATTTTTTTTTTTGTAATAAAGAGATTTTTATGAACAACATTTTGCGAGTTTTTTTTTTTTTTTTTTAAATATATATGTACTAATGTTAGCGAAACGTTATTGTCTATAAATTCATTTTATTGGGGTTTTCCGTATGTATTTTATTTTATAAAAATATATTTATGAGATAAATTTGATAAATTAAATATAAAGCAAACAAATTAGGTTATGTTATTAAAATTCTTTTATTATTTATATATCTAATCAGACTGAACTTAAACAAATTTCTTGTTTTTACATTTTGTTTTACAGTAACATCATATTATTCAAACATTGTACTAATTTCTTCTATTTCAAATATTGTAATGATTACATTGAGCTGACTAAAAGCAAATATTAGTTGAAATTGGTAATTATTTTAAATAAAAAATTATTAAAAGTAAAATTTTATAAATGTTTTTATTTTCAGTCTGCTAAATTATGCGGCAATGCGCAACTGAAGCATTTTCGGACTTAACTGTGAGCAAAACTTTTTTGTTTTTAAAAAGTGAGCTAACTAACAATTAATATAATGTCATTTTTTTTTAATTTTTAGATCAAATCAACTAAATAAATTTAAAAATACATTTCGTATTAAAAAGTTTTTTAAGTTGGCGCCAGAAACAACAAAAATGGAAGCGGTTGAACCACCACCACGAATTGAACCCCACGTGGAACCTATAAATGGTATTGTACAGCCACCAGTGGAACCGCCACCAGAACGCCCCGGTCGTAATACAAATCAATTACAGTATATATTAAAAACAGTTATGAAAGCAGTATGGAAACATCAATTTTGCTGGCCTTTTCAACAGCCAGTAGATACAAAAAAATTAAATCTTCCAGATTATCATAAAATTATAAAACAACCAATGGATTTGGGTACAATAAGAAAACGTTTAGAAAATAATTATTATTGGTCTTCAAAAGAGGCCATACAAGATTTTAATACAATGTTTACAAATTGTTATGTTTATAATAAACCTGGAGAGGATGTAGTAGTTATGGCTCAAACATTAGAAAAACTTTTCCTAGCAAAAATTGAAGGAATGCCTAAAGAAGAAGTAGAAATTGAGTCGGCAACTCCTAAGGGACCTAAAAAGAAAGCTCAAGCTACTAGACCTGCAACCGGTAGTACTCCTTCATCTGCGGCGGTAACAGCTGCAGCAATAGGTGCAACTACAATAACTCCAGGAACACCTTTATCAACCGTAAGTGTAGGTGCTGTACCAACAAGTGGTATTGCATCAGCAACTTCTGTTCCAACAATACCACCAATTGGTACAGTGCCACCACAAACAGTTCCCGGTAGCACAAATACAACTACAACAGCAGCAGGAGTACCGGCAGGTATTGCATCAGCAACAGCCACTGGAACAACGCACAATTCATTGAGTGGGAGTGTTGTCGCTAACTCAACATTATCGGGTGGGCCCTATGGGATTGAAGGTGTAATCCCACCACCACAACCGGCTAAAATGAAAAAAGGTGTTAAAAGAAAGGCGGATACAACGACACCGACGGCAACAGCATTTGAATCACCATATACTCCAATTGAATCAAAAAGTGCTAAATTGCCTGCCAGAAGAGAATCTGGTCGACAGGTAAATAAGGTATGCGGATTGGAGAGAATCGTTATATATTTTAATTTTAAAAATAGTTTCGATTTTATTTAAAAAATTCTAATCATTTATTTTTTTTGGACATCTTTTTTTAATTTATCGATTATATTAAAAAGTTTTAATTTGTAGCAAAACATTGAATTATCGCCAAAAATAGTGAAATCGAACATAATTTTGCTTAAATATGTAATTATTCATCCATCCGCTTTTTTTTTTATATTATTTTGAAAGCTATGTATTATGTATGTATATCACATTTTAAATTTTAAATATATTAAAATTAAAAATTCATTTTTACATAGAATTTGAATGCATTTCTTTATACCAATTTAAAATTTTTCAAGCAATTTAAATAAAATCTAATGTAGATAACATTATATAAATTAACAGGATCAAATGTCATTCCAATCAGCTGCTTATCCAATGTCACCTTTAACAGGAACAGCAGGTTCAGCAGCTCAAAAGAACAAAGAAAAATTATCAGATTCATTAAAATCGTGTAATGAAATTTTAAAGGAATTGTTTTCTAAAAAGCATTCAGGTTATGCGTGGCCGTTTTATAAACCTGTTGATGCCGAGTTATTGGGTTTACATGACTATCACGATATCATTAAAAAACCTATGGATTTAGGTACAGTTAAAAGAAAAATGGATAATCGTGAATACAAAAGCGCACAAGAATTCGCGGCTGATGTACGATTAATATTTACAAATTGTTATAAATATAATCCACCAGATCATGATGTTGTTGCAATGGGTCGTAAATTACAAGATGTATTTGAAATGCGATACGCAAATATACCAGATGAACCTTTACCAAATGCTCATGGTCATTTTGTTGGCCCTGGTGGTGTTCCTGTAAATACTGCTACTGCAGGTCCGGGTGGTCTCAATAACGTTAATATTAAACGTGAATCAGATTCATCATCGGATGATTCTTCTGATTCTGATATGGAATCAAATTCAGACGAAGAACGAAAAGGTAAATTAAAAATATTGGAAGCAAAATTATTAGAATTACAAGAGGAGATGCGCAAATTAATGGAGGAAGCTTCAAATAAAAAGAAAATAAAGAAAAAAATGAAAGAAAAAGCTGGTACTGGTGGGGGAGGTGGTAAAAAGGGTGCCGTTAGTAATTCAGCTAATTTAGCTGGAAGTGTTGGTGGTGTAGCATCAGCATTAGATTCAAAAATTCCTGGTGAATTACACAGTGTAAGTAAGGGTATGAATGCGGCGTCAAATATTCAACCTACTGGTAATTTAACTAGTACTGGTGGTACAACGGCAACTAAAAGTACTAAAAACAAAGGACAGCGTGGTACAAAACAAAGTAATGTTGCTGCTCTTGCAGCTGGAGGAGCTGCAACTGGTGCTGGTGCTGGTGGAGCTAAACGAGGTAAAAATAATGCCGCAAGTGGTCCCGGCGCAGCTAATACAAACGCTACAGGAGGAGCGGGTGGTGTTCAAAGAGGCACTAACAAAAAGAAAGCAAATCAAGTTATGAATTTTGATTCGGAGGAAGAAGATACGGCTAAACCTATGTCGTATGATGAAAAAAGGCAGTTGTCTTTGGATATTAATAAGTTACCAGGTAAAAACAATTTTAATACAAAAATTATTCTTATCAATAAATAATGCTTTAAAAATTTTAGGTGACAAACTTGGACGTGTGGTCCATATAATTCAAAGTCGAGAACCATCATTGCGTGATTCAAATCCTGATGAAATTGAAATAGATTTTGAAACATTAAAGCCATCAACATTAAGAGAATTGGAAAGCTACGTTGCTTCTTGCCTTCGTAAAAAAACTCGTAAGCCTTACTGTAAGTTTATCCCAATGGACACTACACTACTACTATAAACGATTTTCATACGGACATTACAAAAATTTTATTTTTAAATTTTTTAACAGAATTAAAAACATTCCCAAGAATGAAAAGAAACAATGTTTTAAATCCATTAAATTTTTTTTAAATAATACTTTTAATCCTGTAATGCTAACTTCATATTTCTAAAAAAAATTTCAATACAAAATTTTTGTATTCATATAAATTAAAAAAAAAAAAATATTAATACTGAAACTGAAAAAATTTTATTCCAATTTAAATTGAAATTTATTCAATTGTAAATGGACTTATTTCGTGAAATTTATTGAGAATAATATTTTTTTGCTAGTCATACGCTTAATTATTAAGTAGCTTTGTTTAAAAAGGAAAGAAAATTGAAGAGTTTCGAAAATAATTATTTTTTATTGTATGTACTTAGTTTTTTTTTAATTAGGCTATCATTTTTAAATAAAATTCTTGTTTTTAATTAGGATTAAAATATTCTAAAGTCACTGTTAGAAAAATTTGTTAAAATATACACAAAAAAAAAAAAATTACTTTCGAGGCACGTTTGCTAATTTAGGATAACTATTGTTTTTAATTTAATTTTTTTTTTTAATTTAAATTGCACCTTTTTAATTATTTATTTTTTCTTTTAATTAAATGTTAAATAATTTTTAAGTTATTTTTTCTGTTAATTTTTTGTGTGCCAAACATCATTTAACCATCACTAAATTAAGAATTTATAACTTTCATAACATCCTTATTTCAAACAATTATATTTGGTTAGGATATATAAAGACCGAGAGAATCAATTATGAAGAATAATTAACGTTTTAAATATTTAGGAAAAAAAAAAATTTCATGAAATTAAATATGAAACTAGTAGTGTCTGTGTTAATTGGATGAACTAAGCACATTATTCATTACTTTTTTAAAAATAAACAAAATATGATTTTTATAAATCTGGCATGGTAGCATGTTCAAAAATAAAATAAAAAAATCCTTTAATATTTGTGTTTTTAATTTAATAATATGAATATTTTTATTATTGGTAAAAATGGTAAAACTGATATAAATTTATATTTTCTAAATGTAATAATTTTAGCTAAAATTTAAATTATTATTTATTTTATTTATACATTCTTTAGTAGATTTTAGTTTGGTGATGGATTGAATCTTTTATATAAAAATATAAAAGTATGCTATAAATTTTCAAAATTTTATGGAAAGATATCGTTTTATAAATTTAGTTTCATTGGTTTTCTTTATTTATTTTTCTTTAATTTTAAAATTGATATTTCTTTTAAAAAAAATATTTTTTGATTATTAGACATATTTAATTTAATTTTAATATATATTAACTTTATAAGTAGTTTATTTTATTTTTAGTTGAAATTGCATGAATTCTTTTTTTTATACGGATTTTTTTAATATAAAAAAATAAAAATATATTAACATATTAATTTGTTTAAAATTCATTTTTTATTTTTTTTTACATTAAAATTAAAATACTTAGTTTTAAACAATATTAAAATTTTGAATTATAAATAATTAAATTATCATTAATTTGTGTTTTGTTTAATTTTTTTTTTCTTTCATAAAAAGATAAAAAAATATCTGGCAAATCGAAAGATGAACAAATGGCTGAAAAGAAACAAGAATTAGAAAAACGTCTTCAAGATGTAACTGGACAATTGGGAACTGCTAAAAAGACAGCGAAAAAAGGTGTGTTTTAATCTTATTTATTATTATTTTCTATATTTCTACATAAAATGTATAATGTGGGTAAAATAAGCTTAAGGTGGTGATAACTTTTAAAAATACCCTAAAATTTCTTTCTTAAAATGTGTTCTTTTATACTATTTTATAAATTAAATTTGGTGGCTCAAATAAAAAAGTAATTTTAAAGCGCGATTTGTGCCATAATCTATTACTGATAAACAAATTTATTTCTCTAATTTTTTTTCTAATTCATTTAAAAAATGAACTGAATTTGTTAAATAATTTTCTCTTTACGAAATAAAATATTAAAAATCATTTTTTTTTTGCGCAGACAAAATTAATTTCATAAATCTGAAGATTCAAAATCATTTTTAATAAAAAAATTAGTTTAGAGAAAGCGAAAAATAGAATTCTATACTATATTTACTCATAATAGGAACTCTCATTTAGTTCTGATAGGAGCTCTGAATTAGTAGGCGCAACTTTTCAACTCTTTATTATACTTACAGTAGCCATTTATTTTGCTTTTTATATTTTATTTAACAAAAAATAAACGAAACAGAATATTGTAAAAATTTTTTAATTGTGAAACTTTTCAAACAACACCTACAGTTTATAAGGGTACAGTTATACAGTTACAATTTATAACACCCGTTAAATAAATAATTGAATATCAAATTTTGTTAAGAAATTTAATATATTGTTATGTATTATCATTATCTGGGTCCGGTCATATGATTCATAAAATAATGATCAATATTAAGTTAACTTGTAAATTTTACATACATTTTATTTCTTGTATATAATAATGTAGTAATATAATATAATAGATATTAGATAATCGATTATTAGGTTTTGCACACTTCTAAAAGTTGGCTCAAATATAAAATGAAAATACTCACTTAAATTTTTAAAAATAATTTTAATATTTACATTTAAGTTACATATAAATTATATGTTTAATCATACATTTTATTTAGTATTAATCAAAAGTTTAATCAAAAATGTTAAAAATATGTTATAGTATTAATCAAAATGTTTAATCAAAAACAAAAAAAAAAAAAAAAATTGCATAATTTTAAAATATGTACATAAAAAATATTTTTTCTAATACTTAAATTTTTTTATTTTATAATTTATTTAAATTTAAACCTAGAAGATGCGGCAAATAAAGTTGATGTAACGCATGGTGGTCATGAAACATCAAGTTCATCGTCTAGTGATTCATCTTCGTCCAGTTCTAGTGACAGCACTTCGAGTGATTCAAGTGATAGCGAAGCAGGTTAGGACGCGATTTTTTTAATATATTATTAAAAAAATATAAAAAAAAAAAGTTGTTTTTATTAGTTTTTCCATTAAGTTTAATTTTTTTTTTTTTTTTTTCTTATTGTTTAATATATATTTTTCTATACAATTTTTTTTTTTTTTTTTTTTTATATATCAATTGATTAGTGTTTTTTTTTTTTTTTTTTTTTTAAATAGTCAAAACAAAAAAAAAAATTATTTAAAGTCATTTTTAATAACTTAATTAAGGACTTAAACAAAACAAAAAAATGAAAATAGAAAGTATTTAGTTTAAGATGAAATGAAAAGAAATATAATTGACAAAAATAAAATTTTACTAATATATATTTCAATCAAAAAAGAAATTATATACAATACTTATATAAAAACAAACAAAAAAAAAAAATAATTAAACGAAAGTGCAGATGAAATTTATTAATTAATAATAATTGGAAGTAATTGAAAAATTAAAATTTAAAAACTTTTAAGTAAAATAAGATTTTTTTTTTTTTTTTTGTAAATAAAGTAGATTTTTTTTTTATTAGTTAATATTAATTGCAGTAAACAATGCTATTTTTGGTTCAATAACAATCTAATTAAAAAATAATATGGATTTCAAAATTTTTCTATAGACAAAATTTTTTTTTTTTTCAACAATCGACACAATATTGAAACTAATAATTTTTTTCTATTTGAATATTTTTTTTTTTTAAATATATATTATGAATTTCTTTTCATTGTTTACAATAAAAAAGAGTTAAAATATATCGATAGAGTAAAAATTTTCGGGGTGCAAGCAAAATAATTGTTATATTTAAAAAAAAAAAAAAAAAATTGCCATAAATTTAAACGGATTTTATAAATATATTACATAATATATTAAATATGAAATATAGGAGAAGAATAAATAGGCGGCATACAAAATAAATTAAATTTTTAAAGGTTTTTTTTTTTTTTTTTTAAAGAAGAAAGAGTTCATATATAATTTGCATTTTAAAATTTTTTATGAAATATGACATATATGAAATAATTTACCGTTATTTTAGAAGTAGAAATAAAAGATAGTATTATGTACGGGAAGTATAAAAAAAACAAAAACAATTAAAAAATAAAATACATCCATATATATATTGAAACGACATTATGTGTGTTTATTAATATTATTAATTATCTAAAAAAATTATTATTTTTAATTTTAACTTTAGGTAATTTTGTTTTTTTTTTTTTCTAATTAAAAGAATTGCGCGCAAGTTTGATTGTTCAAAATTTTAAAATCAGTTGTAAGCTTAAATCGAAAAAAAATAATTGTTTGTATATTTAGTTAAAAATTGTTGTAGGGCAACATAAATAAAAAAAAAAAAAAAAGAAACAAAAAGAAAAATAAATAAATAAAATTGTCATTTTTTTTTTTCTTTTGTTCTTAATTAATTTAATTTCACTGTATTTTCAATTTTATTTTATCATAATAAATTTTTAGATTAAATTTACTTTAATTTTCTAAAGAAAAAAACCTAGTCTTGTTTTTAGTTATTTATTTAAAAAAAAAATTCTGTTACAATAAAAGAATATGTAATTAAAATTTTTTCGAATTAAAAACATAACACAGCATTTTGGTATGCAATTTTTAGGTTCATAATATTTTACTTTTTTAAAAAAAATGAAAGATTCTTCGTCATTATTTGTATTTGTCTATTTTATTTCATGCTCTTGGTTCATTAAATTAATTAAAAAATCATGAATAAATTTAGGAAAATTAAAACTCAACTTTGTCTTTTTTTTTTTTTTTTTTTTTTTAATTTTATATTGAAGAATATTAATGCATTTATTCAGTTTAAAAAAGAAAAAAAAAATTTTTATAAGAAAATATTATTAGCATTTTTTTTTATTTTGAATTTCGATGATCCGAATATTCAATAAAAACTGCCTACTTTTTCATTTTAGATGACTTTTTAGTTTTTTTTTTTTAAAGATATTCAAGCCCTTTAATTTAATATTAAAAAATTTTTTATTTTTTTTTGTACTTTAATTAATAAAAATTATTTGTTAATTAGATTTTTAAAAATCTTTAGAAATAATTTTATTTTAGTCATAAATTTTATAATTTCTTATCTCATGTCGCTGTTTAGCAATTAGTTAGTTTCGAATGAATTTTATTTAAAAAAAAAATAAATTTCAATTATGTTTTTTCTTTATTATAAAAGAAAAGAAAAGAAAAAGTAAAAAATTATATAATAATTATTATGTCAATATTTAAATAATGAACATAGATAATAAAAACATAAAAACAATAATATAAAATTCTTTAAAAAAGAATTAAATATATTTTCATTTTATATAATTAATAATTATTAAGTAAAAATGTATTTTTAATTTTCAACTTTAATATTGCATACAGTGTGTTTAAGAATAGTGCTAGTAAGATACAAAAAAATTTTTTTTTAATTTTATATAAAAAAAAAAATTTTTTAATTATTTTGCAATTCCAATTTTTTTTTTTTTTTTTTGTATGCTCAAAAACAACAAAAAAAATGTTTGACTTTAACAATTGGGAGAAATATTATTAATTTTTTTTAATTCTATTTGTTTTTTTTTTTTTTTGTTTTTTATAATGGGTTATCATTTTTGATTATTATTTTCAGTTTGGAGAATAATTTTCTAATTTGCATTTTTAAATGGTTTTTATTTTTTTTTATTCCTTAATTTTCATACATATAAGTATTAAATTTAAAAGTCATAAATAAAATTCTTTATATTCAATTGTACTGAATACAAATTATTTATTTTATGCACAAAAAAAAAAAAAAAAAAAAAAAAACAAAAAAAAAAAAAATAAAACTTACTTCCTTGAATTCCTTACAGCTGTCAAAAACAAATGGCTCCTGTTAGAGCTATCAAGTTTTTATAGTTATTAATTTTAAAAATGTTTTTTTTTTTTTTTAACTAATTAATTATATGTAATATGAAAGGAATCATACAAATTCGTTTTATATTTAATGTTATAAAATTTATTTTACACAGTAACAACTACTAAACTACTATTAGTTTTCAATTCTTATCTAATTAATTATTTTCTTTATAAATGAATCATAATTATTATACTTGAAAATAATAATTGTTTTCTTTTTTTTGTTTTATATATAAATTGCAAAAAAAAAAGAAGTGTAAACTATTTCACAAATTCATATTATCATAAATCAAGCTTAATATAATTTTCAGAGGGTGGGAGATAATGTATAAAAAAAATTTTTTTTTTTTATTACATACTAAACAAAAGATAAAAAAATGGAAAAAGAATATATAAAATTAATTGTATTTTCAATAAAAAAAAAAAAAATGGTTTTTATTAACAAATTTACATTCAATACTTTAAATTTGTTCAATTGTGAAATATTAAAAAAAAACACAAATAATTAAAATATTTTGAATATATTGTATAAATTTTAAATATTATGTTTTAAAAATGAATTTTATTATATTAAATTTGATTTTCAATTAAATCGTGTTAATTTTTATAATTAATGAAAACTAAAATAATTCTGAAAAAAAAAAGAAATATATCTTTTGTGTGAAAATCAAAACAATTTACTAATAATAAAATATTAGTAAAAAAAAAAAAAAAACAATTAGATGAAAACTAAAAAAATATTTCTCTATTATTTTATTCAAATATTGCTATATACATATCTTTATCTATATTTATTATATACATATATTTATATTTTTTTATATAACAAAAAAAAAAATAACATATATTTCTTAATTGATTTGATTAGAAAACAAAAAAAAAAAATCGTGAAGCAATTGTGTATTGGGGCCACCAGCCATTATTTATTTACTTATTTTTCTTTTATATGTATATATACATATATTGCTATTTAATATATTTACATATATATATAAATATTTTTTATAATAAGATTTTTTTTAATAATTTTTTTTTTTAATTAAAAAACGGGTCAGTCGGAAAATTTTATATTGGTATAAATAAACTTTTTTAAAACTACAGTCTTTCCATTTACTAAAAAATAAAAAAAAAAAAATAAAAAAAAAATAACAAATATTTTTAATGAGTGCAGTAAGTATATTATTAAAACATTACAATTTACAAAATAAAAATTATAACAAGTTATTTTTCAATAATAAATTTATTTGTAAAAGTATAAAAGAAAAAAAAAAAGAAAAAAACATCATAATAACATTATATGTCTTAGCCTTTATAAGAAATATTTAAAAGAGAATTTTTAATTTAAAATAAAATAATTTTAAAATGTGAATTTAAAAGTGCATTATAAATA
Organism: Poecilobothrus nobilitatus; assembly: GCA_947095535.1. NCBI lineage: Eukaryota > Metazoa > Arthropoda > Insecta > Diptera > Dolichopodidae > Poecilobothrus > Poecilobothrus nobilitatus. The sequence goes on from OX352773.1 coordinate 64,171,171, forward strand.
TTTATTTTTTATTGTATTTAATTAATTTAAAGTTGCTTTTATATATATATTAATAATATAATATAAAAAAAAAAAAAAAACCTATTAAAACTGTATTAAAATTTTTTATTGAATATTTAATTATCACATTCACATCATAATAAAAAAATTTTAACAATATGTCCGCAATTAATTTTTTATTTTAATTTTTTCATATTTTAAAAATAACTAATTTTTAATTACTTTATAGTATATGCATTTATTTAATTTATTCTACAATATAATATTAAAAGTTTTTAGTTTTTAAACTTTTTGCAATTTTCCAATTCCAATTTTTGAATTTTAAAATTTGAAAATTATATAAAAAAAAAAAAATTTCTTGTTGGATATATTAATTTAAATATTTTCATTCATTTCATTAGATCACATTTTATTTATTTATTTTTTTTTTTTTTTTTAAATCATTTAAAATAATATAGTTAAGAAATAGTAAAACAAAAAATCATAAAGAAAAATCTTTTTTTACGTTAAAAAATTTTGTTTTACCATCAGAATATACATTTATAAATTATATTATTAAACAAAAAAATAAAAAAAATAAATAAATTGCCAATAATTATCATCGGTATATCTATTATTATAACTAAAGAATAATAAGTATTAGAAAAATGTAATGCAAATATTATAATTAAGAAATCATAAAATAATATTTTCTACTTATTTTATCAGTGTAAACATAATAATCAGCAAAAAAAAAAAAAAAATACACTTGCAGACAATGTGTAAAAATGTTTTATAAACAAATTTCAAAAGCAAGAAGTATTCAGTTAAATGATTTTGCGGCATATATATTTTATTAAATACAAAATAAAATCCTTTTTTTTTTTAATTAATAGGTTGTTATAATAACACATTTAAATTCTTGAATTAGTTAAAACAAAATAGTAATTTTTCATTTTGATTAGTAATAGTAATTTCTTGATTTCGAATAGATTTTTATTATTATTATTATTCTTTTCACAACTGTTACCGCTTTCTTTCCTTGCTTGATGTGATAACAGTTTACTTTCGATTAGAACTTTAGTAATTTTACTCAAGTATTCGACAAAGACGGATAAAATTATTCCATATTTCGGAGACTGATCATATCTCATCATATTAGTTGGGTTGGATACACACTTGATAACATTTCCAATAGCTTGATAATTCGTAAACATTTACAGGATCATCTGATTCAGAAATGACTGGAGCTCTCAATAGTAACTATATATAATCAATCTGTTGTCTAGCCAGTAAGTTTAGCGTCAAAAAAATGTTACCGAGACATTATAAGCAAACATTTTAATCTGATATAAATCAGTATCAGTCTCCCTCTTTGAGATTCAAAAATGGCTGCAGCTCCCAATAGTAACTCTATATTATCAATCTATTTTTCTAGCCAGTAAGTTCAGCGTCAAAGAAATGTTACTGAGGCATTATAATCAAACATTTTAATCTGATATAAATCAATATCAGTCTCCCTGTTTGATCTAATGGTCTTAAATTTGTCAATATTTTCATCAACTTTACATTTTTTCCACTTTTACCCTTTATTCACTAAACCGTGTCGGTTGCAATTCTGGGTGAGGATCGTCTAGCATTTTCGATATAGTATCAATTCTCTGGAGTCTTCCGTTTTATCCTTCCTATAGTTCTAATGTACAAGCAACTTGCGAATTGGGGTTGTGATGCGTTTTGGTCGAAGAGTTGTAATGTCGTTGCTGATCCACTCAAAATTCAGGATTACTAAGACTAGATTTCTTCGAATCAGATCTGATTTCATTCGAACTTTTAAAATTTAGTATGGCGTTGATTAATTTTGTCACTATTTCTACGTTTTTTAGATACAAAAAACTCATCTGTCTATGCTGCTTCATTTTCTACTTCACATCGATGAATTCTTTTATGGGAAGTAGTTTTATTAAAGGGAATAACAATCGTAATCTTCCGATCTATGTGATATTTAGAATAATTCGGAATAAATGTAGTTGTGTTGTCAGCTTCTGGACGGGTATCATGATCCTGTACCATTTAAAACGCACACATCATTTGGTTATGCAAAATTTTTATCCAAGTTAATTATTTTTTTATTTGCAAGGGTTGCTATGAGGATATGTATAAGGAGCTTTTTCAGTTATCTCAGCTATCAGTTTTAGTTATCTGGAGTAAAACAACTTACTGTATTGTTTGAAAATCTTTCCACGTTTGCTCCCACAAAGTTTAGTTTTAATTCTTGATTTAAACTTGTAATAGTACTTGTCATTTTTCTTAAACGGTGATTATTTTTTTTAATATATCTTTAACAATATCTTTTTAAATTACATTATATTGTTATTATAACAATCGTTAATCATTATTATTTCCTTTTATTTTTCGTATTGTGGATATTATAAATGGAAGAAAAAATATTCTTTCCCAATTACAATCGTATTTTTTCGTTCGTTCTTTATTTTCAAGAAAAAAAAAAAAAAAGAAAAATATATTATTGTTTATTATTGTGTTAATGATTTTCTTTTAGTTTTCTAAAAAAAAAAAAACTTTATAATAAAAGAAAAGTAATTTTTTTTTTTTTAATTATTTATTTTTTTTCGTTTTTTTTTTTTTTTTTTTTTTTTTTTTTTTTTTTTATATAATTAAACAATAAAATTAATAATATAACAAAAAATACTTTACTATGCTAATAGAGTATCTTCTTTTTTTATTTTCTTTTAGCGGTCCGGCATCAAAATAAAAACCAATCTTTATAAGTAAAAATTTTCTACATTAAAAATAGATTTTAGAACTATAAAAATATAAAATAAAATTGCTAACAACACTTAACTTGATCATTTTAAATTTAATTTGTTTATAATAAAAAAAAAAAATAATAATGAAATTAATTAAAAGAAGAAAAACAAAATTATAATGAAATGAATACATTTAAAAAAAAGATAATTTATTTTCAAACAAACAAAATAAAAATATATAAGCCATATTAAGTACAACTTTTGATATTAAAAAAAAAAAATAATAAATAAATAAAAAAAAAGATTACATTAAAATAATAAATAATAATTAATGAAAATGTTTAAATTAAATTTTTATTATACAATACGATATATTAAAAAAAAAAAATTTGTTATAATTTATTATAAAATTTCTTAATTGTTTAATTAAATATTGCCAGTTTTTAATAAAAAGTTTTTAATAATTTTATAAAAATTGTTTTTTTGTTATTTTAAATATTATTTATTATTTTAATGTAATTTTCTTTTTTATTAAAAAAAAAAAACTTTTAAATTAAAAAGAAAAAGATTAATTAAAAATTATCCAACTAACAATAAATAAAATAAATAATAATTGTTGTCTAATATAGGCATATGTAGGTAATGAAGGGATTATTAGGTAAAAGATTTTCTTATAATTTTAATAGTTTTACGATCACTTTAGTTTTTTCTTTTTTTTTTTTTTTGTTTTCTTGTTTTTTTTTTTTTTTTTCAATTATAGGCACACTTTTTTAATACCAAACGGCTGACTAAGGCTTTGAACCCCTTTACACATTGTTTGCACGTTAATATATTATTATATCACTATAATAATTACTTAATTTATATAAATAAAAAAAAAAGTAAGAATATTTATAATAAATTATAGTTATTAATTATATTATACAAAGTAATGATGGAAAATTCGAGAATTAAAAAAAAAATTTCATTTAAAAAATGGAAATTAAAGAGAAAAAAAATATTTTTACAATACATAATAAAGATTTTTACGAAGAGTTAAAAATTGTTTTTATATTTACAATACTATAAAATTTTCTTTTTTTCAAAATAATCGAATTTTCTATTATTATCAATATAAATAATTATTAATATAACAAAAAATAAAAAAAAATTAAAAAAAATACATCATAAAAAATATAAATTTATATATATATAGATATTTCATTAAAAATAATATTACTATTTTTGCAATTGTCAATTAAACCCTACCTACAATTCAAAAAATAAGTACTTCATTTTTAAATGTATAATGCAAAAAAGTTTAAATTTATTGTTGAAATTTTTCATACATTTTGCATTTCAGTTTTTTTTTTTAAACTTTTAAAAGCTTCTATTTAACTAAAAACATGTATTAAGTATTTTAAATTAAAATGTTTTCAAATAATAAAAAAAAAAAAAAATTAAATTAATTATATTTTTGCAGTATTTGTATTTTTTTCTCAAGTCTAAAGAAAAAAAAAAAAAATTTACTTTAGAAAAAATAACTTCTAGAACAATAGGGAGGGGGGACATTAAATTAATAATATTCCGCATCCGTCCGCATTAATTTTTTTTTATTTATTTTTATTTTTTTAAGCCATCACAATCCTTTTAATTTTAAATAATTCATAAAGAAAAGTAGAAATGAAAATTGAACGTTAATAAATATTTTATAAATATATGATCCACGAGAGGGCGCGGGGGGTTGTTGATTGAATTATGTTAAATTAGATTTTAAAAATGAATGCATAAATAAAATCCAAACTGTAATTGTGTCTTTACCCAGCCAGATATAATTTTAGTAGTTAATTAATTAATTATTTAATTATAACCAATTATTTAATTTATTTTAAATACATTTTTTTTTTTTTTTAATTTTATTGAGTTTACCATATTACAATTAAATTAGAAAAAGAAAAAAAAAAACAATGAAATAACTAAACATAACTGGAGTCATATTAGAAATACGAAAATAGATCTTAAAACAAAACATACAAAAAAAAAAAAAAAAACTTGTATAAATTTTAATTTTGTTTTTTCGCAAATTATAATTACTGAATAAACAATAAAACAATTTAATTATAGTTTAATATTAAAAATAATAAAAACAATTAAATTTGTGTAATAAAAATATTGATGTTTTTTACATATAACGTAAATATAAAAATTAATATAATTATAAAAACAAAAAAAAAAAAAATAATAGTAAAAAATTTTCTTAAATGTAATTTGAACGATACAAAAATTTGCGAAAAAAAATATTCATATGAAAAACAAAAAAAAAAAAAAAAAAAATCATTAATTATAAGTAATTAAAATTTAGTTGAGTAATTATTAACTAATAAATAAAATTTAATTAATAAATCAAAAAGAATTCTCTTTTAAAATATATATATATAAATATTTAATATAAGGAATGTATTTAATTAAAAAAAAAAAGAATTAAAGGTGGTAAAAAAAAAATACACCAACCTCCTTCTCAAATTCTTAAGAAATAAAAAAATTAATTCAACATTTTAGCTTTTAAGATTTAATAATTTAAATTTAAAAAATTTGAATATATATAGTATATATATATTTAAAAAAAAAAAAAAAACAACATAATTTTAATTATGTATGAAAAATAGAAAATTTCCATAAAAAAAATACCAATTAAAATAATACAAAAGTAAATTAAAAAAAAAAAAAAAAAAATAATATTAAAAAATTTATGGAAAGGCAAAATAAATAAGATATTAAATTTACGAATAAAAAAAAAAAATTGTTCTTTTTTTTATTGTTCAAATTTATTAACTACATTTGATACAGATTTTACTTTTATTTATTTTATTTTGGTTTTTTTTTTTTTTTTTTTTTTTTTTTTTATTATATATAAATTTTCCGACCCGTTAACATATAATTTATTTTTGTTTTTTAAAAACTATAAAAAAAATACAATCCAAAATTTAATGAAATTATAAAATTCAAGATTTAAGAAAAAAATTTTCAGATTAAACAAGAGTAAGTCAATTAATTACAATTATCTTTGTAATTGGAAAGTGTTGGTTTTTTTTTTTTTTTTTTTTTATTATTATTTGTTCCCCGATAATATTTGAAATTAATAGATGAAGAGATTTTTAAGTAACAGACAACAATGGTGTGTATTCTCATTTGTGGAGAAATTAAATGGCTATAAAAAAAATTCAATAAAATTGCTTCACGATTATTTTATAATTTAAAAAATTTTTTTTTTGAAATAAAAAAATGGTAAGAAAAAAGTATATATATATATAAATAAATATTTGTTTTTTTTTTTTTTTATTTTTTTAAATATATTACGTAATTTTTAAAAACAAAAAGCAAAATTTTATTACATTATATCAATATTTAAAGATATAAAATTTAAATCAATAGTATCTGCGCACGTATCCTTTTCGTGATAAGGATTAAAAAAATTTGATTTGTAATTTAAGAATTTAAAAAACAAAAATATAAAATATTGATTTTGAATATGAAAAATTAAAATTTTTGAGTCTATTGAAATTGAAATTATGAATTTTTAAAAATATGGCTTTTTGTTTTATAAAATGAAATGTAATAAATATTAATAAAGAAATGTAATAAGTAGTAGATATTATTATATAATTAAATCAATAAATATAAATATATTTTTTTTCTTAATTTTTAATATCTATGTTTTGAAATTAAACATCTACATTAATACACAACATTACATTAATATTAAAAAAAAAAAAAATTTATTTCAAAGAAAATTAAAATGCAAGTATTTTTTTAATTTTGTATTAATTATTTTTAATTCTTATTTTGCTTATACATATTTTTGTCTTGTACATATTTTTGAATATTTAAATTTAATTGTTCAAATATTAACTGCTATATAATTTTCTTTAAAATTTTTTTTTTTTGATTTTAAATTTCGTTTTGAAACTACATTAAAATACTATTTATATTTTATTTATAACAATTTTAACTTAATTAAATTATAATTTAAAATGAATTAAAATTCATTGAAGTTTTCTTTTATAAAATTAATTTAGTTTGAAAACGGAATATTAATTATGTTTTAATTAAATATACCAATTTTTTTTTTGCTTATCAAATTAAAAAATCTTTACATATTTCAAAAATAATTTTTGTATAATTATGTTTTTTTTTTTTTTTTTATTAGGTTCAGGGCGGCCACCTAGAAAAAAGAAATCAAAAGGATCATCACCACCTCATACGGTATGTTTATAATATTTTTTATTTTAATAAAAAAAAAGATATCGTGCGTATTTATGATTGTTGTTTTTTAAATTTATTGAAAACATTGCGAGATACAAATTAAACTGATTAACAGTTAAGTAATTATGTTTTGTATATTTTTAAAAGCTCTCAAAATAAATCACCTACACTTTCGTAAAGGTGAAGTGGTGTTTCTACAGAGTGTTTCACTTTCGATCTTGAATATTTATTTATAACGTGTATTTGAAGAATCAAAACGAACAAGAAACTGCTCTGTAAGAGGGCGTTTATTTCTTTCGATTCTTGGAATAATGGGGCTTAAAGTTTTTAAATTAATTTGCTTATATGAATCTTAAAAACTATGCAATTAATTAGTAAGTTTGAAAGACCATCAGAAAACAAAAAAAAAGATAAACCGATGGAAGTCGACTTCACCCTTACGAAACAATTTTTTATTCATTTTGTTCCGAAATACAATCATATAAATATTTAAGACCGAAGGAGAATCATCCAGCACATATATACTTTCACTGGCTAGAGAAAGTTCGGTTCGGTTTGATTTCATCTTTAAATTAAAAATAAACAAGGAAGAATGTTAACCAACGGTTTTTAAAAGCGCACATTTGCAAAATATAATACAAACTTTAGAACTGTGACTTGCACCAAAATTTGAAAATTTCATATAATAAGAAAAAAATGTGATATTTTTACAATTTTGAGGGACCCTGCAAGTTCGGAAACCCTACATAAATAAGTAAAACTGTTAAAACACGTAAAAATATATTACTGAAGCTTTAATTTGTATGTCTTGCCGCAGAAAAATTTGTACAGGTGCTTAAGTTACATGTGTCTAAAAATAGCATAATTTTTCAGCCATAATAGCCCTTAAACTGTAAATTTAAATAGTAGGTTACAAAATATTGTATAATTTATAGAGCTAAAAAATTTCCAGTCTTCTAGTGTTTTTAGATTGTAAAATTACTACGCAGGGCCTGAGATATATACATCTATAAATAGGGCTTTTTTGCAGTTCTGAGAGGTTGTAAGTCCGGAGCCCTATACAACTAAAACAAATTGTTAATACACGTAGAAATATATTAATGAAACTTTAATTTTTAAGTTTTGCCGAAGAAAAATTCGTAAACGTGCCTTTATTACAAGTATTTAAAAATAGCAAATTTTTGATCGCTAATAGCTCATAAACAAGGGGTAATCTAAAAAAAATTTCTGAGGAAACTTACTAATTCTAAAAGTTCTTTCATGTCTCAAGATTTCAAGTATCTATCTAAAAGGGTGCAGAAGTCATAAAGGTAGAAAAATCATGTATATAACTTATATAATTTTGATATTGATTGATTTGATATGAAAGTAAAAAAAAATTCTGTCGAATGTTGTTTTCAGATTAAAAAATGCTAAGTAGAACATAATATATAGGGATTTAAGGGGCTGTAGCTCCTCCGTAATGGATGTAGTTACATGAAAAAGTTGTAGTTACAACATTAACTTTTTTATGAGACCTACCCATGGTTAGCATTTTTTTTCTCTACCTTTAACGGTGTAGAAGTTTTGTAAACAGATGGACGGACGGATAGACAGATTGAAACTAGTAGGTATGCTTTGTATACACAATTTGATTGACATTTCGACTTTTTTGTATAACCCAAAGAATAACGCTTGTCAACTGCATAATCAACAGTTTGACGACAGTTGATTTTTTTTTTCTGCGCAAACGACATTGCCGAAAGCAGGGAATGTGTTATATTTTTATGATTTAAAAATTTTGAAACTTGAGATTTTTTAAACTTTATAAATCAAAATAACTAATGTAGAATATTTGTTCGCTAAACTTAACAAGTTATTTGATGTAAAGTTTGTTTTTTTTTAAATTACGATTTTGTACATATATCGTATTTTAAAAAGCCTTCAATTGAGGTTTGAGTAAAGCCTTTTTATACCCGTACGACAATCATCGGGGTATATTAAAATTGCTCCTCTGTTTGTAACACCTCGAAATAAGCTAGATAGATATACCTTCAAAGGTCTTGAAATTAACACAAAATATTCTTACATCAATTTATAGGTTCCCTATTTTTTTTGGTTGAGATCCGACCAAAACTTCGGGGAGCTCTGGAAGAACTAACTTTTAGATCTTCACATTTTTTTTTTTGAAATAGAGCCATTAAATTTTAACTGTTGATAGATATCATAAAAATATTAATTTTATTATTTACAACTTTTTTCTGTAGCCCCATCCGTTACGGAGCTACAGCTCCCCAAAATTCGAAAAAGCTCTATCTTTAAATTGTTATAAAGATATACACATAAGGTATATCTTCAACGCCAAACGGTTACTGCTTTTATTAGCTTTAAAAATATATAAATAAATATATATATTTATTTATGTATTTCTAAATACATACAATAAATATATACTTGTGGCATACAGTGTCTTAATTTACCGTTATGGCAAACTCAAATTTTACAATTCTTGATTCCTTCTATGTTCCAAACGGTTCAAGTTAGAAAATTGTTAAAAACTTGAAATTTTTAGAAAAGATAAGTCTTTGAAAATAAGTAAGTCTTTCAGAAAATATTTTTGTATCGCCCCCCCGTTTCGGAGCTGTAGGGGTCCAAAACTGAAAATTCATAATTTTTTTAACATCAACAACTGTCCAAAATTTTTTGAAGTAATATACAAAATCTAAAACTTCAACATTTATATTTTTATTAACTGTTACAACTTTTCTTAATAATATAGTGTTATTTTAAATTGGGGAAAGTGTGGCTTAATTTTGCCATTTTTTTTAAATATTTTAATTTGAATTTTATGATATATAGTACGTACTCTTTACCTAAAATCTACAATGGAATATTTTTTAATTTTGGAAATGTGCTTTTTTGAAAATCCTTGTCATTGCTTCTATATTTCTACAGATTATCCAATACAGATTAACCACCTGTTTTTTTCTTTACCGATTTTATATAGAAAAATTTTTTACCGTTGTAGAAATTGAATACGAATCGGATTAGTGCAATTACAAGTTTGTTATCATAAATAGGCACGATATCATTTAGTATAATTGAATATCTTTATTTTTTTTTCTTTTTTTTTTTTTTTTTGATGAATTGACGCAGTTCTTGAATTTATATTTTAGAATAGGTACTTAAATTAAAACAAAAAAAGAAAATTTTTTAAAATATCTTATAAAATCCATTATTTTATATTAGTGTACAAGTCAATGAAAAAAAAATCTATCTATAGGGAGTAGCTCTATTTTAAAAGTTTTAGAAAACAAATTCGTGGATGTTATTAATTCGTTAAGGCACAGCTATAACACCGAAAAATTTCATAAATTTTTTGTTAAACAATACTACCATATTTAACATTTAAATAATATTGTATATCAAATTGTATTATTGTTATTAAAATAACTACTAAATATTTGCTCTAATCATTCCCAAAGTAATAATTTATCTTAACGCATGGTATATTTAATTTGTTTTCTGTTTTTCATTAATTTTTCTCTGTGTGATTAGGTAAACAACTCTTCTACATCGACGACAGCGACTACTACCACAACTGCAGCAGTATCTGCCAATAGTTCACAGTCGCAATCGCAACAAAATTCTTCAACATCATCAACAACAGCTACAACAACAGCTACTACAACATCAACAACATCAACAACAGTTACACCACTACAAAATAACTGTAATATTTTATTTTGCTAATTCTTAATTTTAATCCCTTCCAAAAAAGAAACCCTCCTTGTTTTGTTGTTTTCTTATTTTTCCTAATTTCACTTTCTATTTTTTTTTTTTATCACTTACTATATATTTTTTTTGTTATACCATTATTATTAATATACTTAACAGCGTCTGCAATGACAACACCAACGGCTGCGACATCTACAACAACATTAAATAATAATAATGTACCAACAACGTCAACAATGACTGTTACATCGACTGCAACGACAATATCAAATAACAATAATAATTCATCAATAAATTCATTAACATCATCAACACAACCGCAATTGCAACAAAATAATTCCAAATCAATAAATAATAGCAATATGAATACAACGTCGGCGACAACGCCACAAAACCAATTATCACAACATCAACAACAAATTCAATCACAAACACAGGCAAACACATCAATATCAAATTCACGCTCATTAATTACAAATCCAAATACAATTACAAGTACTACCACAAACACACAAGTAATTAACACTAATAATTCTGTGTTGAGTGGAAATAATAATAGTAGTAATAATAGTAATAATAATAGTAATAATAACAGTAATAATAATAATATTCCAAATGATTTAACTATTTCATCAACATTATCAACAACAACACCATCCACATCTTCATCATTTTCATCATCTACATCAGTTACACCACACACAACACCACAACTCATAAATTCAAATAGTAATTTAGGCGGTGGCGGTGGGGTATCAGGTATGTCGGGAAATAATAGCAATAATATCGGTAGTAATAATAACGGTAACGGTAATAAAATAAAATTATCAAGCGGTAACAATTTAATTAACAATAATAATAATAGTAATAATATGAATGTTGTTGGTACTGATTTAACAACATCGTCAATGACAACAACATCTACATCGTCATCGTCCTCATCGTCATCTTCAAATATTGGTATAGGCGGTCCACCACCTTTAATATCACCGTCATTGCAAATAAATCCAAATTTATTAAGTAGCAGTGGCGGTGGTAAACAACCTATACAAATACCACAATTTGAAGATCCCGTTGAACAATCTCTTGCTTCTCTTGAACAACCAAATGTGGTATCGGCGGCAGCCTTACAAGTAGCTGCCTTAGGTGGTCTTGGTAGTAGTCTTTTAAATCCGGCTAATTTAAGTCATCATTTACAGCAAAATCAACATCATATGGATCTAATGGAATCAACTGGATTAGGTGGCAGTATGAACGGTAATCATATACCTTTGTTGCATCCATTTGGTTTGGATGGTTTTAATTCACATTTAACTTCTACTATGGCAGCTGTAGCAGCTGTGCAAAACCTTCATAATAATAGTGGTGGACCTGGTGGTGTCAGTGGATTAGGTGGTGGTGGTGTTGGTGGAGGTCCCGGATCAAATCCTGCAAATTTCTCTGGACTAGATTTATCAAATGGACTTTTAGATACGTTCGTGCAGCAGCATCAACAACAACAAAATGGTAATGGTTTAATGGGTTTACATGGACATGGCATGAATACATCAATTTTTGATATAAATATGGGTGCTGTAAATACAAGCGGATTAATGGGACGTGATAGCATTATGAATTCATTAAGTAATCATCAAGCACAAGCAATGATTGCTGCCGCAGCGCAACAACAACATCAGCAGCAACAACACCAAAATCAACATCAACATCAACAACAACATTCTAATTTAATTATGAGCAGTAATAGTAGTAATATAGTTAAAGAACCTAAAGAAAAATGTATAATTACCCCAAAACCAATAGAATCAATGATGCCCAGTCCGCCTGAAAAAAAGACATCACCAAATGAAATGAAAATGTCAATGCATGCCAGTAATATGATGCCAGGTAGTGGAATTCCAAGTGGTATGGATAGTCGAGCAGCAGCTCATTTTGCATTTAAATCAAATCAAGAGCAAAATTTAAAAAATGCCAGCTCCTGGTCATCATTAGCATCTGCAAATTCCCCTCAAAATACACCGACATCAAGCAAACCAAAACCAGCTATGGATTCCTTTCAACAATTTCGTAATAAAGCAAAAGAAAAGGCTGATAAGCAAAGGTTACTAGAACAACAGGAATTAAAACGTAGTCAAAAAGAAGCTTTTGAAAAAGAAATGAAACGACAACAAGAACAAAAACATAAACATCACGAAGAAACTAGCACAAGGTAAATTTTATTTAATTTAAATAAAAAAAAAAATAAAATAAAATATATATCTATTTTTTTTATATGCATTAGAAAATCCATTCACGAATCACATACACCAAATCGGGTTGTAGAAGAATTAAAAGCTTCTCCACAAAATTGTAGTTCACCAGGAGCACAAACACCGCAAGACAGAGCAGCAGTTAAACGAGCTGAACAAAGACGTTTGGAACAAGAAAGAAGAAGGAGAGAAGCTGTAAGTATAAATAGTAATATAGATTAATAAAATATTATTTTAGTAAATTGTAATTAATTTGTCATTATCATTTTTTCTTTTTTTTTTGTTTAATATCAATCTTATTTTAATAATCTTTAGATGGCGGGACAAATAGATATGAATATGCAAAGTGATTTAATGGCAGCATTTGAAGAATCATTATAAATGTTATTTATTATAACATAGCAAAAAAAAAAAAAACAACATAGTTTTTAATTATTTATAAATACAATTATATATATAATATGGAAAAACAAAAGGATAATTTGTGAGAAAATTGAATTAAATTATCGTCATTTAATAAATGCAATTTACAATCATTGAAAACAAAAAAAAAAGAAAAAACAATTTTACAAAACAATTGCAACTCAATTATTAAAAAGTAAAATTAATGTGTACTATGTGTACTATTTGTTGAATGTAAGTGACTATACTTAAAAAGAAAACCAAATTCAAAATTAGAACCACCGAGAAAATGAGTTTTCTTAAAAACGTAAAAAAAAAAAAAAAAAAAAAAAAAAAAAATATATATAAATAAAATAAAACAAAACTTGAAAAATATGAAAAGAAAAAAAAGTTAAATATAAACTGAAATAATTAGGGCTAAAAACTTTTTTTTTTTTTTTTTTTTTTGATATGGAAAATTTTTTCCATTTTCTTAAAATTTTATTATAAATATATAATAAATATATTTGAAAATTTAAAAAAGTAGTATGGAATGTAATATATAAAAAAAAAAAAAAAAACAAAGAAAAAAAAAAGAATTAAAAAAAAATCTTTTTAACAAATTCCTAGATTCTTTGATATAATATAAATAAAATAACAAAAAAAAAAGAAAAAAAAAGTCGTTCAAAATAAAATTCAAAATAATTAATCTAATTAAAAAATTTAATACACAATATCAAGTCCAACAATTTACATAGCTTAATTTTTAGTTTATATTCCTATTATAATATTTTTTTTAATATTTTTTTTTATAATTAAATGAAAGTTTAGTTTTAAGAAAATATTAAAAAGAAAAAAAATCATAATAAAGTGTGGTGAGCAATTAATAAAAAACATAAAGAAAAAAGAAAAAAAAAAAAAAAAACACTAATTAGCATAAAAAAAAAAAAAAAAAAATAACGAAATTCGTACGAAGAATAAAATATTAATTATATTTTTCTGTTTAAAAAAATATTTTTTTTTTTTTTTTGTATTTTTCGTTAAAGTTTTTTAAATGCTTATTTATTTATTTATTTTTAATTAAAAACAATAAAATATAATAATAAAAAAAAACAAAAATACAATTAAATTGATTAATTTGTTGTTTACATAAAACAAAATAAATTAAAAAAAAAAATTTCTTTAAAATTTACACCTATATATATTTCTTTTTTTTTTTTATTTAATTTTTTGGGTATAAAGTTAATTATAATTATATTTAATTCATTAAAAAAAATAAAAATAAAATTTTTTTTTTTGATTTAATGATAAATTTTTTATTAATTATAGAATTGTGCCAGTATATATTAAAAAAAAAAAAAAAAAAACACATTTATATAATAAATATCCTGTATTTAATATATTAGTAATTAATTAAATCATTATCAAAAAAAACTTCGTACGAATTATGTTTTAAGTAATGTTTAAACATTAGTAGAGATCCTTTTACATAATTCAAAATTATACCAAATTTTTTTTATCAATTATTTTCTGGACATTATTTATGAATTTGACTTGGTTTTTTTTTTTACGTTCTCTCAAAATGAAAATTTCAAAATATTTATTAATTTCAATAAAATTAGAAATTAATTTTTTAAATTCAAATCCCAAAAAACTTACAATATGTAATCTTTTAACAAGTTTTTGTTTCAAATTTTAATTTCTTTTTTTTTTTAGTTATTTTGTTTTAAAAAAAATTTAAAACATAATTGAAGAAAAAAAATTAGTTGTAAATTGATAAAATTGGTTAACAAGAAGAAAAAAAAAAAAAAACAAAAAACAAAAGACTTAGTTTCGGGTAAACCGCATAAAATTTTATAAATCGAAGCATCTTTTTTCCATACTTTGTATATAACATATTTAAATACATTACTATATTCATCAAATATGTTAAAAATAGTAATGATGACAGTTTTGTTTTATATAAAAGATAAAATAAGAATTAAAAACGATTTTTTAATGATAACGTATGAAAATTGACAATATTTAAAAAAAGAAAATATACATTGAATAAAAATTGTGCAATAAATTTTTTTTTTTTTTATTATAGACAAGCTTTTTTTTTTAACTACCACATCATTATAATATGTTTTTTAAAACAGCCATTTACACATTCAGTTAAGTTTTTTTCTTTTTTTTTTTTTTATACACGACGAAATTTATTTGACCACCATGTCAGGTTTATAAATAATATCCCTTAATTAAAATTAGCAAAAATCTAAAAACATCGATTTTATAAATTTTTAAACATTTTTTTTTCAAACAGGATTTTTTTTTTTAAATTAAAAAAAAAAAAAAAAAACTAATTATCCATAAAACTAATTTTCATTTTTTATTTTCTTTTTAATTTGAAAATAAAAAATAAATTTAAATAAATTGGAACTATAAAAAAAAAAGAAATTTAATTCAAACTATTTTAATCAAATTATATAGAAAATAACATTTTTGTGATACAAAAATTTAAAAAAGAAAAATAAATTTAAAGCAAAAGAAATTAAAAAAAAAATTTTTTTGATAATATATTTAAAAATTATATTATTACACTAATTATAAGAAATATTACAAAAAAAAAAAAAAAAATTCAAAATAAACAAATAAAAAAAAATTCTTCATTATTTTTTCTTAAATATTATTAATTTAATATTATTTTATATATATATAAATTAATAAAATCAATATTATTGTAAATTTAGTTTTTTTAGTTGATTTTTTTTTTTTTTTTGTATGATAAGATTTCCTTATGTTTTTTTTTTTTTTTTTTTAATTTAGTTTTTAAAATAACACTCCTATGTCATAAATGTAAAATATTAAATATAACAAGAAAAAAAAAAAAAATATATATATATATATATATATATAAAAAAATAGTTCGTTTGATTTTTTTTAGTTAGTAATAAAAATAATATAATTAATTAAATAATGATTGAATGTAAACTAAAATACAAATATTGTGAAGATGAAAAATTTTAAATTTATATTTAATTAATTTACGTATAATATATATATATCAAATTAAAAATAAAATTTTATAATTATAATTTTATATGTGAATATAAACATATATAATATATATATATATATATGTATATAAAGCAACAGATTACTTTATTTTTTTTTAAAAAAAAGCAACCTTAAAATAATATCATTAACAAATTAAAAAATTTTGAAAAAAAAAATAATAATGTAAAGAAAAAAAGCACTTAATTTTTCTTATTTTGTATTTGATTATGAGAAAAAGAAAATCATACATATTTACATAAATTATAAACAAAAATTTCATGAGTGATAAATGCATATTTTAAAAGTAAAAAAAAAAAAAAAACAAAGAATAAAAAACTACACAAAAGTTATTTTATATTATTTTTCGGGTTCTAATTTTTATCAAAAATAAAATATTGAAACAACTTTAAAAAAAAAGTTTGTTTCTTTTTATTGTTAAAAATTTTTTGTTTTTTAAGAAATTCTCAAATGTTTCTTGTAAAAAAAAAAAATACAGTCAATAAAAGCGAGTCGAGTAACCAATAAAAATACAGATTATTCAATCAAATAATAAACTAAAATTGGAAACGTTTTTATAAACGAAAATCGGATGCAAAAGGAATCATTCATTGTACAAAATTTGCCATTAATATACTGCAACAGCAATTGATTCGCAAATGATGTTTCTGATTTCAGTTATATATTTACATCATTTTACTAAATTAAAAATGTATATAAAACATTTTGTTTTTTATTTAACATTATTGTTTTTACATGTAATATTATTTAAAGGGGCATTTCGATCAGATTAAAATTTTATTTTAATATAACGATTAGTGAGGGTATTTACATTTACTCGATAATATTTTGATTGTATATGGGGTTCAATTTGATTTTTTTTTTTTTTCTTTTAATAATTTTTAAAATATATCTTGTAGTTATTAAAGATCATTACGAAAACAGGAAAACAGAAAAAAAATAAGTCGTATTAAATGTTATTAAATATCTGCTGTACATATTAACAATATAATAAAATAAGCGTAACAAAAAAAAAAATAAATAGCTTTTTGTTTTTATTTTATTTTTCAAATACAACTGGAAAATTTGTTATCTATAAAATGATTGCCATTTCATCTGGATTAGTTAGTGGGAATAAAAACAAACAAAAAAAAAAAACAATAGGAGAATAATTTTATTTATTTAAGACTCAATAATAATCTGAAAAATTGAAATGTGCAGTAGATTTTTTTTTATTTTTTTTTTTTTTCTTAAATTTAATAAATAATTTATTAATAATTAAAATACTTTAATTTAATTTTAATATTTTTTTATAATTTGTTTATTGACTTTTGTAAATATTTATCTGTTTAAATTAATAAAGAATGTATAAAAACAAAAAAAAAAAAAAATAAGTTAAAAACTATAAAAAAAATTTAAAAAAATAAAAAAATGCACGGTTAAAATTTTGCAAATTAAAAAAAAAAAACAAAGAAAAATTAAATATTAATTTTCTCTTGTTTTGTTTTGTATTCTACAACAAAAAAACCTAGAAAAAAAAAAATAGTAATTAAAAAATAAATTCGATCTATATTTTCGGTTTAATAAAAATAAAAATACATAAGAACGAATGAAAAAAAAAAAAAAATTTAAAATAAAGAAAATTTTTAAAATAAGAAAAACGTGAATTTTAAAATTTTTATTTTTTTGAAACTCAATGTAAGATTGCAGTTTAAAATTTGTAAATTGAATAAGATTTTTTTTTTTTCTGATAGATCGAAAATTGTTTGAAACATATTTGAATGAAAATATTTTTGTCTCATTTTGAAGCATTACCACTCACTGTTCAGAAAAAATTAATACCAATTGGTAAAATTTATATAAAATAGATTTTTTATATTAAATATTTGAAAGTTAAAATTGTTAAAATTTAGAACTGATTTTATTTGATAAAAACTTTTTTTTTTTTACAATTAAATCGAACTTTTTCTTATTTATGTTTACAATGCAGAAAAATGGTAAAAAAAAAAAAAATGTTTACGTATCGCTAGAACATTACCTAAAAATAAAACTGAAAATAAAAATTTAATACAACAATATAAATAAAAACAAGTAAATAACATCTGAGATATAAATAGTAGTTATACACTTTTTTTCTAAATTCTTAAAAAGATATCGATTTAAAAAAAAAACGATTCAATTAAAGCATATAACATCATAAAAATTTATTATTAATGTGTATGTGTTTGTGTTATAAAATTAATTGTATTTAATTGTAATAAAAAAAAAAAAAAAATTAATAATAATAATATGTAATATATAACAACGGACAAAGAATTAAATTTAACTTAATCGGATTGACTGACTTAAAAAAAGAAAAAATAAAAACAAAAAATGTGATTTAATTAGGCTTGGTTAATAGTCAAAAAAAAAATTTTTGGAAAAAATTAAATTAAAAAAAAAATAAATAAATAATTAACGAAGTTACTTTAACAATAATCAATTTGGTAAATTTGATTATTGAAAACATTTATTCCATTTCATGATTTTTTTTTAAATATACTAGGATAAAAATTCTTGAAATCATAATTTTTTTCATTTTAAATATTTATTGTTTCAGTTAAAGTCAAACTGTTGCTTTTTTAAACAAAAAAAAAATATAAATTTATATTTTTAAATGCAAAAATTTCTTTTACAAACAAGTTTTTTGATTATTTAAATACTTTTTTTTCCATAGGAGAGGAATAACTATTTAAAAATTCCAAAAAAAAAATTAATTTATATTTGTTTTGTATTTATTATTCGTTGGGGAGAAATAATGTATCCTATTTTATATTTACACTTATGCCAAGAAAAATAAAAACAAATTTAAATAAAACTGTTATGAAAAAGTTAAGAAAATTTTTATTTAAATATTTATTAATTATATACACAAACAGATGATTTTTATAGTTCTTCTATTATATATCAAGAACCGGGATTTTTTAATTCATGTAATTTTCAGTCTTATATTTAATTTTTTAATCGATTTCTTTACTTATTTTTAAAAGGTGCAAATATAGATCCTTTTCTTTTTTTTTAAACCAAAAAACAAAAAATAAAATAAAATAATAAAATAAAAATTTTTTTTGTATATTTTTCTCACTTTAAAATTACAAAAATTAATTGTATAAAATAAAACACAAAAAAAAAAAAATATCCTTAAAAAATACACAGTTTAAATTTTGTATAAAAATAATTAAAATAATAATTAGTTAAAATAAAAATAATATATTATGAAAAAAAAAAAAACAAAAAAAAAAAAACAAACCCAACAAATTGTTCGTCCAGTTTTTTTTTTTTTTTTTTTTTTTTTTAAATATTAACTGTTTTCTTATTTTTAAACTATAAATAATTTTTATTTAATTTTTGTTTTATTTTTATTTGTTTATTAAAAAAAACTTATATAATTGTAGATTTTTCTAACATAAAAAAAAAAAAAAAAAAAAAACAATTTAATGAATTAAGTATTGATTATTTTTTATTAAAAAAAGAAAAAAAAAATAGTGTTAACTTTGACGTTATTGAGGAGAAAATAAAAGAAAAAATCTAGGGAAATATTAGAAATAAAAAACTTAAAAATTACAAAGAAAAAAAAAAAAAAATAAAAAAAAGTAACAGAAAAATATGTATATGAATGTAAGATTAATTTAAAAATTTAATAAGATTTTTAGGAATAAAAAAAAAATACAAAAAAAAAAAATTATTAAGAAAATATATAAAAATAAATTTAAAACAAAATAAATTTTTTTTTTTTTTAAGCCTATTAGTGGAAAAAAAACGTACGTGTTTGGGCGTATATTTTATGAACAGAGGAAATGAAACACTATTGAAATAAAAATAAAATGACGAAAAGGATTTGAGAAAAGTAATGTACGTTTTTTTCCACCAATTTAATGGTCAACAAGCTCTTTAATTTTAATCCAATTTTAATCTTTAATTTTTCAGTTAATGTAAGAAATTTTCATTACCACAGCTGTTAAAAAAGACCGTTTTATGTAGAAAATTGGCAAATTACTGTTTAATAAAGTTAAATTTGGTATTATTTTCGACTTGTGGGAATTTTTTTTTAAATAACCGTTGGCAGCATTTTAAAATTCTATTAAATTTTGTTTTTAACTTTTCCAAAAATTGCTGTCTTTTGATTCAACAATTTTCGGTAATGTAACTCTTACATTATATGGGTATGTATTCACTCCTAATAGTCCGTAAAAGTTAAAATATTTAATTAGTAACATAAATAAAACCATAGTCTCTTTTCTCTGGTGAAACTAACATTAGAGGATATTTTATATTTACAGATGTTACAAAAAAAAAAGTAAATAAAGGTTTGTAAAACAAGGGCCTGTTGAAAAAAATTGTTTTGTATAGAAATTTTACAGATAAAGAAAATTCAAAATTAAAGAAGCCAAAAATTGATTATGAGAATCGAGAAAAGGAAACGTCCATAATTTTGATCCAAATTATGTTCATTATTTTGATGCAATTCCTTATATTTCAACTATTCTTTTCGATCAAAAGCTTAACTTACTTCATTAAAATCGTTTTGAACGAATTTATACATTGAGTTCCTACGAGAATTATTGTTTAATATTAATTTTAGTTATCAACACTTATTTTTTCTGAATACTTGCGGTTACGATAACTATCATAATTATCAGCGTGCACTAGGCTACTTTGGTTCATAGACTAGTTTAGTTAAAAGGCATTCAATATCTTCATAGTTATTGTCAATTGCACTAAAATGGAAAATATAGTAGATATTAGTCATGAAAGTCTTCCGAGTTAAGGCTTTTTTCAGAAAAAAGTCATTTGTTAGGTACCATTTAAGGGTATACTTTAGTTTAGGTACTTATGAGTTGTGACTTCTGATATCTTGTTCGTTAAGTTTAAATTAACGATGAGCTTCTTTTTATACATACAACAACCGTTATCAAATTTTTATATACATATAACGGTTGTATAAAACAATAGTTGTATCATGTATTTTTAAAGATTTGATTTATTTATCGCTTCAATTTTTATAAGTATATTTATAATATACACTCATATAATATGCGTAATATACTGGAATATATATTTGTGTGCTGACATTATTTTAATTAAAAGACTCATGCTTCATTTATTAAATCTGATTTATTACTGATGAACAATATTATATATTAACTGTTAAGTTATTAAGCATATTTAAAAAGAGATTTATCAAAATTACAAGAACAATAAAATTTTATTTGTAACTTTATTTTAAAATAAAATACTTTGACGTTTAATAAAAAATAAAAAAAAAGTTTTAGTACTTCCTTGAATTCCAACTACCTCTACTTCCACCTCTACCCCCAGTATTATTCCCTCTTCCTTTTCCAAGTTTTTTGAATACTTTACCAGTAGTGTAACTGGCACTCGGTACATTTGATACATTTGATATTGAGCCACCCATTGGTTCTTTATCCTTATCTGGTAAATGTGATACATGTAAACTATCCCAGAGTAATTTTCCATCAATATC
Organism: Poecilobothrus nobilitatus; assembly: GCA_947095535.1. Taxonomy (NCBI): domain Eukaryota; kingdom Metazoa; phylum Arthropoda; class Insecta; order Diptera; family Dolichopodidae; genus Poecilobothrus; species Poecilobothrus nobilitatus. The sequence goes on from OX352773.1 coordinate 64,193,061, forward strand.
AGAATCACATAATTTTGATAATTCAGTTACAGATTTTTTTAAAAGTTCTCTTAAACTACCACCATTTCTCATAATTTTATGAATATTTTTTGAGTTAACACCAGGTAAACGTAACATAAAATCAAATATATTTGAATTAAATTTATCAATTTCATATTGTGCAGATTCATCTGTACCAATAGCCGAAGCAACTACACTATCTGGTTCATTTTTTCCATGTTTTAATTCTTCAAAAAGTTGCGCTGTCGCATATGGACTAGGTGACCATATTAAACGTAATTTAGGAAAATGTAATGTTAATAATTGTAATCTTTGAACAACATCTATATTCGACGCTACTGTAGAAACGCCTGATAACATAAATTTGTTCTAAAATTATTTAAAAGTTAAAACAAAAAAATATTTTTATTAACTTTTGAACTTTTTATATCTTACCTGTAAATGAAAAGGTTTATTTTGATCAAATTCTATTAAAAGAATTGGCTTAGCATAAAATCTTTGCATTTGAATACATTGGTTATATAATCGACCAGAATTTAAAGATCCAATTAAATCTGATATTGATTTTCTTTCAATACAAATTTCTGGTGTTAAAATATAATCTCCAATCTATAATTAAATAATTTTTTTTATTTATTTAAACTTAAAGATTTTAAATTAAAATAAATTTACTGAAATTGTTAATGGTACAACTTGTAATCCACGACGATGTATTAAACAAGGTAAATCGGAACGAAACTCTCTCATATCAACGATAATTTTAGGATGTACAGGTGACTTTTTTCCTTCAGTTTCTTGTCCTCCTGCTTTTCGACTTGCCTGTTCTAATCCCCAAATATCAAGTTTATCATAGTCTGTTGGTTTTAAAATATCAAATGCATCATCTGTTTTACCATCTTGATACTCTGGAACTAACATTGTCTACAAATTACATAAGTTAGAAAATTTATATTAAAAATAGAACACATATTTACTTTTTTTGTATTAATTAATAATTCAAAAGCTTGTTTTTCTCTTCGAAGACTGGTTAAGTATGATTGTTCTTCAATTGTTTTTGAATGAAATAAAAAAAATATTTTCATTCGTTCTTTAGGTTTTCTTCCAAGTTTTGCTTCATGAACTTCAAGTTGTCTGACTGCACCAACACTACAGTGATACATAATAACATATTGTGGTTGAAATTCATTTAAAATTCGATCTAAACCTTTTGCTCCTTCTCTTTCAGTTTTAAATGTTTGTATACATATTATAGGTTGATTTTTTTTTGATGATGATATTGCTGTTGTTATATCAAGATTTTCAATCTAAAAAACAAAACTGTATAATAAAATAAATTTGTGATAATATTGTATCACTTTACTTCTGGAAAAGGTTCAAAAATTGATTGTTCCATGTTATTGCTATCATCAATATTTGGAATTGATTCATTATCAATATCATCCCAATTTTGATTCATAGTTAAAATATAACTTTCTTGAAATAAATCATGTTCTATTGATGCATCTTCTTTCTTTAGAATTTGATTTAAATCGTCCTCTTCTACTTCATCAATGTTATCTTGTTTGTCGGATTTATTATTCCTTTTATATCCAGTGTTATCATTTTCTATCTTTAAACCTTTTGTATTCTTTATGATTAACTCTTTTTTAATATTTGAAGTTGATAATTCTTTATACATTTCTGATAATTTAGTAATAGGAACTTCACTTCGAATAGCTGTAGTAAAAAGACTAATTTCTGGACCCTGCATTAAAAATTGATTTAATTGATAACAAGTTTTATTATCTTGACATAGTATTAAAACTTTTGAAGGTTCTGCATTTTGTTTATTCTCTTTAATGTAATTTGGTATTTCAACGCGTAATATTTCGGAAAGACTTTTCCATTTTGGACAGTGCTCCGGTTCAAATTCTAAAATGTAACACTTTAAAAAACAGAAAAGAAAAATAAGGAAAATAAATTTTACCGCCTTGTGAATTATATACTCTATCTTTTGACACATTAAACAAGTTTTCTGCAGCATCTAAAAGAGTCCAACCAGAGTTACTCATAGCATATTCCGTTGTTCTATATTTTTTAATTAAATTATAAGAACTTACAGCATCACTATATATGGTTGAACTAAAAAATAATAATATTAAAAATCCATTGATAGAAAAGTTGTGATTAAAACTACATTATTAAATTCCTTAATACTTTTAAATCTGCTACAATTAATTTTGTTTGAGAATTTAAACGATGCCAAATATAATCTAATTGGGCTTGTAAAATTTTGTGAAATTTTTTTGTTACGCAATTTTCTACAGTTACTTCTTCCAAATCTATATATCTATTAATTCTTTTAACTTCTTTAACTAAATAATTCATAATATCCAAAATGTAAGTTTGTATTTTTGTCATACTAACAGTCATTGGTACGTGAAATTCTATAGCTTGTGATTCAAAAGGTTTTAAAGAATGTTGTATAGTAGCATGAAATCTTGGCCATAAAAATAATTCTTTAACAAATAAATTTCTCATTGTACGCTCAACATGACTCCATCCAATTGAAAATGCTTCTGCACTTTGTGAAATTGCTTTAATAAATCCAGTTTTATTTTTTTGTCTATATAAACGTAAAGCAAATGCTTCTTGACATGATTCAATTATAGTGTGAGCTCGTAAAACTATAATCCCGGTAATTAATTCAATTGGTATTCGTTCTTTAAGTAAATCAACTACTAAAATTCTTGTAGAAATAAACTGAATACCTCCTTCTAAATAAGTTAATTCTCTAAAAACCAAAATATTAATTTATTTTATTTTTTTTTTAAATATAAAACCTATTACCGTTCTGTAACTGAACTGGAAACTTCTTTAATATATTTTTTTTCCAAATGAGACTTATAGTATTGTTCTTCCCAATCTGAACTATTAACTACTAATATTAGATTAGCAAAATCACAATATGCTTTTAAAATATGTATTAATGGACGATCATAAGAAATTCCTCTATAAAATATGAAAAACATTTTTAAATATTTAAATAAAAAAAAATTAATTATACCTTGCGCAAATCATTAGAGCATCTGAATGAATTAAATCTAAAAATATTTGCTTTTCATATGGTAATAATATTATATTTCTTTCATCCAAATATTCTTCAGCAGAAAGTGTATTCATTAAACCGGCATCTTCAGTTTTTTTATCTATAATTTCTTCTATATTTTTACTGTGTTCTCCAGTTTCATTAGTTACTTCCTTATTATCAGTTTTTGTATCCATTTGATTTTGAGAAGAGTCACTCTTCAAGTCCATTTTCCAAAATTGTGAATTCAATTATGAAATATGTAGTAATAAAATATATGTATGATTGCAGTTGTTTTAAAAAATAAAATAAATAATCAATCAGATGTTTAAAAGCCTTGAATTAATAAACAAAACTGTTTCAAATTAATTTTTTGATATTAAGTTACTTATAGATTGTTGCACACCTTACGGAAAAATTAAAAACTGATTTTATTTAAATAATTAAAACCTTATAAAAACTGTCGTTAAAATATTTTCCATTATTTTGGTATTATATTATTTTTGAGGTATATCTCCCTCATGAAGATTTCGAATTATAAAGAATATTACCATATTTCTAGATTGCGGTGATAACCTCTTAGTAGTAAAAATTAAAAAAAAAGGAATGTAATAAACCTTAAATTTTATTTTCCATTTTAGGTTTATTTCATTTTAACAATATGTATAATACAAATAATAATTCTCATTTATTTAAAATAAATGAGAATGATAAATAAAAATTAATAAATAAATTTAAGATTTAATCAGATTTAACTGATTTAATTAAAAAAAAAAAAATTTAAATAAAATAAAAATTGTTTAACGATTTAAAAATAAAATAAATTCTAGGGTTGTGGTAAGAAAATATTAACTATAGATGTCAGGCATTTTGATAAGTGCATAAAACAAAAATATAAAAATAAAATTGACTTTTATTAACCACATGTGTGTTGTCTATCGCTAAACCGCTTGTTTACAATTTTAATTAATTCTTTTTGGTATCAGTTCAATTTTAATTTGTTGATTTAGTTTCTTTAGAGTTTTTGTACTTAATTAGTTAGAAATATACTAATATGGAACAAGTTTCGGCATTTGCTGTTTACAATGCAAATAAAATAAAAAAAACCCAAAATAAAAAACAAAAAAAGGTTAATAAATCACAGTTGTCAATTGAAAATTCAAAAAAAAATATAAATAAATCTACAAAGGAGGATTCTACAAAACAAGCTTTGATTCAAAAAATTTTAAAACAACAATTTAAAAATAAAAATAAATCACAAAATAATAAACGAAATGATACTGTAAATCAGAATTTTGAGTCACCTCAATTAAAAAAAAGAAAAATTGCAACATCTACACCAAATGAAGGAAATTTTGTTTTACAGAAGAAAAAAAAAGATAAGTCTAAAATTTTCGATGAACCAGCTATTCCTGAAGCAAGTGAAATTGAAACAACTAAAGAAAAATATTTTGAAGAAAATGATTTGCAAGATATTATATCAGATGTATCGTCGTCTTCTTCTACAGATGAAGAAGAAGAAGTAGAAGAGGAAAATTTTGAATCGCCAAAACCAAAGAGTAAGAAAAAACAAAAGGAAACTTTAAAACAAAAGCACGACAATAGTTGCTCTAAATCAAAATCACAATTAAAAAATTGTGTAGAATTTGTAATATCAGAAAATGAAAATATAACTGAATCTGATACAGAAAGTGTATCAGTTATACCTACACCTAAAAACAATAGCATTAAAGATGGTGAAAAATTATTTGATTGGTTGATAAATCCAATTGATATTAAAACATTTTTTGAGAATTATTGGGAAAAAGCACCATGTCTAGTTCGACGTCAACAAGATTCAGACTATTATTCAAGCTTATTGTCTTTTGATATGATTGATAAAATGCTTTTGGAAAATCATGTTGAATTTACTAAAAACATTGATATAACTAAATATGAAAATGGTAATTGATTTAATATTTAAAATATTGAATTATTTTTTTTTATAAATATTAATAAATATTTTAAGGTATTAGAGAAACTCTTAATCCGGAAGGTAGAGCTCTTCCTGGTACTGTTTGGGAAAAATATGATGAAGGATGTAGTTTAAGAATATTAAATCCTCAAACATTTTTGCCAAACATTTTTTGTTTAAATACTACTTTACAAGGTAATATTAAAAATTTATTTAAAAATATGTATTAAAAACTTTTTTATAATATTATTTAAGAATATTTTCATTGTATGGTTGGTGCAAATGTCTATTTGACTCCACCAAATAGTCAAGGATTTGCGCCTCATTATGATGATATTGAAGCGTTTGTTTTGCAAATTGAAGGAAAAAAAGAATGGAAATTATATAACCCAAGGTAATTTTATAAAAAAATTTATAAATTTCGAAAAATATTTTTAAATTAATTATTTATTTATTTTATGTAAATTAATTTAGAAGTAGAAATGAAGAATTACCTAGGCTTTCATCAAAAAATTTTCAGCAACATGAAATTGGTGAACCAATTTTATGTGAAACATTAGAACCTGGAAATATTCTTTACTTTCCGAGAGGAGTTATTCATCAAGCTAATACAGTACCGGGTTGTCATTCTTTGCATATAACAATAAGTGTTTATCAAAAACAATCTTATGCTGATCTTTGTGAACAATTATTTCCTCTTCTTCTAAAAACAGCAATAGAAAAGGATATTAATATGCGTCGTGGTTTACCATTACATATTTGGAATAATATGGGTATTGTACATACCGAAGAACATAATTTTGAACGTGAAGAAGTAATTAAACATGTTCGAGATTGTATTAGACGTGCCGTGTCATGGATTGCAATTGACGACGCAGTTGATCAATTAGCAAAAAAATTTCAACATGAAGCTTTACCACCATGCATTCAACCAGCTGAACAATGTCGAACAGTTTTTGGTTGTAAAAACTTTTTAAATGAAAATGGTGAAGTTATGAGTAATTTTGAAATGACTATTGAAAATAGAGTAAGATTAATAAGAGCGCATATTTTGAGATTAGTAGAAGAAGAAGGTGCTTTTAGAGTTTACTTTTATGTTGATAATTCTAGGGAGTATAAAGAGTATGATCCAAATTTTATTGAAATTGAAGCAGAAAATGCACCTGCAATTGAAGTTTTAGTTAAATGTTATCCAGATTATGTTTACGTTAAAGATTTACCATTAGACGATGACGATATGAAGTTGAATTTTTGTCAAGCATTATTTGATAGGGGTTTAATAATGTTAAGTGATAGGATTGAATAATTTCTAAATATGAAAATAAACATTTTTATAATTTCTTTTAAACAAAAAAAAAACAATCACTAATTTGGTTTTAAATATTGAAGTAAAATATTATTTAATTTTGTTATAATATCCTTGAAATAATAAAATTAGCCAACGTTATTGTAAGACATATTTCTGAATAAAGTAAAAAGATATAATTGAAGAATTATTTTTATTTTAAATTTATTTTATAAATAATTTAATTTGCATTATTGCTGTTTAAAATTATTTACGTTATTTTATTATTATTAATTTAAATTAGTTTTCAATTTTTAAACTTTTGAGTTAAATATTCATTTTAAAATATGTGGTAGGATGGTGGCATCGGTTTCCGGACGAATAACTTTTTTTAAACTTTGATTACTCGAAGTTTTGTAAATCATATAGGTAAACGATGAATTTATTTTTTGTTAATTTGGAATATTCTAAATACAAATTATTTTATTTAAAACATTTGAATAAAAAATAAGATAAAATTCAAAAATAAATTAAAAAGTATACGATTTCTTTAGTTTTCGGACACTAAAATTCAGTTTACGGACAAAAAAAATTCACTTTCCGGACAAAAAATCTGAAATATTTTAATAATGTAATATTAAATAAAAACACTTTTTTATTTAATTTTTGTTTGTTTTTGTTGAAAAATAATTATTTATGTACATATATGTTTCATAAAAACTAAATTAAACATTAGAATTCATTCTTTGATCGTAGGAGTTAGAAATTTTATATTATATTACAATATGTAGTTTATTTTAATATAAAATTCAAAATTAAATTACGTTTTAAAAAAATTCTAAGATTAGATATAAAATTGTTAGTCTTAAAATAAAAATAAAAATTAAATAACATTTCAATAACGTTTTAAAAAATCATGATAAAGTTTTAACATTGTAGTATATATATATATCACCATGGTAAAACTCATTCACCATTGTGGTATATAGATATCACAAATTTCCTTCATTTGAGTAGTCCACAGCTTTTGGATTAAAAGGGCTAAATTCACACTTTTTAAACCCATTCAAGTACAGACATCGCCAGGTTAGTGGCAATCATCACAGGCCACTGGCCAGTAGGCACGCATGCAGCCAAACTAAGAATTCCTCACAATTCCTCCAGCAAGAGTTGCAAAGAAGCAAACGAAAGTGAGAACCTTGAGCACTTTCTTTGCAGAGCAAACCGTTCTATCACAACCTCATAGATTTACATTTTTGAAGATAGATTTTTATAAATTTTTATGTGTACGGAAACAAAAATAATATTGAAATATTATTATTAAACCGAAAACTAATTTTTTCGATTTTGCTTGCATTGGATATGGACAAGCAATTATAAGCAATATTTTTTACTTTTTTTTATTATAAGCAATATTTTTTTTTAAATTTTTGTACAAAATATTAATAATAAAAATATTTTCCAACATATTTAAATAACACTTCACTAATATATGAAAAAATCTAATAAAACCTTTTTTTGAGTAAGTAATTTTTTTTTTTAAGTAAAACGAACTTTTCTTCTTTTTGCAAAGATGGGTACGTACTTGTGAACTATACTTTTTAATACTGAATTATTTATTTTTCTCCTTTTGTAATAAAAATAAATCGCAAAAGGCTGAATAGTCAGTTATTTCTAATTTTCTTAATATTTAAATAAATATGGTAATTTGTCCGGAAAGTGATGCCTGTCTGGAAACCGATGCCACTACTCTACCTGGTTTTAACATAATGTCAGAGTGATAACAATATAGATAATATGACTGTTCTTACAATATTGCTTCAGTAATGTATGCAATAAAAAATATATGATTTATTGATGCCAATATTATAAATTTAAATTAATTATGACTGACTGATATTTTTTCTTAAACCATTATTAATGTTTAACTATAAGAGTACCGAAAGATTGATGGAATGTGATCTTGAAATACTCTTCAGTACACCCACAGCTCTAAACTCTCAATATTGTTCTTGTTTTATTGATCATAGGTCGTGAGAACAGGTTTATCGACCTGTTTTTTTTATTGACATTATCGCACCGTATGTTGCAATACGAAATATAAGCGAATGGACCAACCGAATCTTTATTGTTATACATACTTGTATTTTAACCTCTCTATATAGTTTTGTCAGATTTATTTACTTATGCTCTATGAGTTTTCGATTTATTTCTTTCGAAGCTACTTTTTCACTTTACTTACTTTACTTTCCAATTAATCTTGGGTGCTCATCTGAGTCAACTAAAATCAGTGTGTCGTCTGCATATTATATGATCTTCACATATACACCTCCCTTAATTTTCTATTATCCATCCTGAGGTTATTTATAACTTTCATTATATTTTCGGTCTATACATATATTAAAAAGTAAGAGTAAAATAATACTCTGCTTTGTTTGCACAATTATTTGCACAATTTTGACGGAATATCTTTTTAAGCGAGTGAGAGTGTAAACTTTTAAAATATGATTATTTTTGCGCTCATTTATGTACATAATTAAAATCAACTCTTATAAAAACGTAGATACATATGTATGTATATCTATGTGGCTATGTACATATATATAATGACAATGTAAAATTACAAGCTAAGTTAATCTTTTTGAGTACATCTCTTTTTTGTTCTTACATCTTTAGATTGTCATGACAAAAAACAAAAGAAAACAAAAAAGAGGAAAGATTTTAAAGGGTTATACAGCTGGTCATATCCATATTTTAAATTCTTTTACTTCCCTTTTATATATTAATAGCTAAAAGATTTTCTTAAGTAAATATAATTTAGTTATTTTAATTTAAAACCCATGTTAAAGAAACAACGAAAACTGAAAATTAAAAAATAAAGAAAAATTATATATGATAAAATGATCTGAGTTTCCTCTTACTTCCAAACCTGTATATTAAAAGGTCGTTATTATTTTCGTTAACTCACAAATCATTATTTAATATAATGTTAATTTTTTTGTTTCTTTTTTTATTTATTTTGTGAAGCAGCAGATAAATACCGGCCATCCCCCATTCAAAGTCTTTTAAATTGTATACAAAAAAAAAAAATTACAAAAAAAAAATTAACAAAGTATTGGGACCTTTTAAATACTAATGGTTAAAAGGTGTAAGAAAAAAAAAATCGAAAAAGAACATAAATCGTATAAAAAAAAACAGTTGTGTGAATTAAACTTTGAAATTTTTGATGATTAAAAAAGAGGCGCTTTGAATTAAGTTCGAAGCAAAAATTTCAAAAATTAAAACTGATTTTTTTCACATTTATTTAATTTTTAGTTTTCTGTCTGTTTTTACCTTTAAACTTATTTCAAAAATGGTGTTGTAAGTTAAATAATGTAAAAAAAAAAATGTATTGAAATAAGGTCACATGTAATAAATTATAAATCCCAATTAACCGAATCTTAATTAATGTATTCCATTTTATACAACATGGTATTATAATAAAAATAATTAAATAACTGTTTAATCACTCATCAGGTACGTTCGTGCTCTTCAACTGATCACTTCTATTTAAATATCAATTGTCACTACAAATTGAAGAATTTCTATTATTTATATGTCCGCAGTGCAAAAGAGTTTCCAAAAATTCAATACAAATCTTCCCTTAAATTACAAATAAAAATAGAATGTTTCTTGTTTTATTAATGATTTCGAATTTTTCTCTTTTGAACTTAATTCACATAATACCAAAAAAAGTGGGGATGCTGCGATAATAATTTTCCATTCCATTTTCTTTTTGCTGGTTATTTCGTATTAAAGAGAAAAGTCACTATATGTACATATTATAAAATTCTCTAAGTTTCAATTGTTATTTTCTTACTTATAGTGTTGAAATAAATGAATGTTAAATTTTATAACAATTGTATAAATTTTATTTTTTTTTTACATTTTGTATTTAGATTTATTGTTAGTGCTAAATATTTCGCTATTTTCTAAGCACAAAAACTGATTATTTTTTGTTTTTATTCATTTATATTATAAGCGTTTCGAAAGTTTTTACTACTCATTTTGTTACCTTTCCTATATAATATTTTATCATTCTTATTGTATCTTTTTTTTTTCTTAATTTCATCCTCACCCTTGTTTATTTTTCGATATGATAAAATGAAATGGTATAAAAGATTGCATGTTAAGGAGAAGAAAGAGAGGATTTCAGGTTCATTCGTTTTAAATACGTATTCATTTATGTATTTTCTATATTATATATATGTATGTATTAAAGTATATAATATATAGGCTACAATAATGTAATATTGGCTTCCATCCATAAAATTCGGATTGTAATTTCACGGTTGAATTATCCTTTGGGATAGACGACTTGCTTGCTTTTTTCTTTGTGTATAACCATAAATAAACACTTCTGTTTCCTGTTTTCTTGCTTGTTCTCTCTGGTTTTTGTTTTTCTTTTATATTTATTAAACTGAACGTATATCATATATGTATGTATGTAATAAATTGGAACTGGTATTATACAGAATGTCACAAAAAAAAGGTAAGATATAAACGAACAGACAAGAACTGAATAAGTTGAAACGAGCCAACATTTGGTTAAAAAATGAAGACCGGAAAAGTTTTATAAAAAATTTCTATATACACAACATTATTATTTAATCTCTGTTATAACATTATCTTTAAAAATTTAGTATTTATTTTTTTTTTTGCAAAAACGGTTATTTAGATTTTCATTTTCATTTTAATTCTAAAGATATAAACACAAAACAACTTAGCAACATAAAACTACAACAAAACATAACATACACAAAATAAAAGATAATTAAAGTATTAAAACTTTGGTTGTAAAAAGGTTTTTTTATTGTCAAAGAAATTATGGAAGATCTTAACATGGATTAATTAAATAAAAATAATAATAATATTAATAAGAATATTAATACCAATAATAACAGCCGCTACAGTGACAATGGCGGTTGCCTTCAATAATTACCTCATGTAGTAATATATATACTACTACTACATGTTGTAACTGTTGTGACGGCTTCAGTTATTGTTAGCAAAATAATAATAATAGGCGGATTCATTGTTTCCAGTCCCACTCCCAATTCAATGTTTCCGTATCCATTTTCCTATCCTTTCCTATCCCTACTCCCTAGCCAATATACTGCTTCAGTAAGAATCTGACACTACCACCTCCCTTAGGAAAAAACAAAAAAAAAATTAAGGAAAAAAATTTTCCGCATCAGTTCATTTAATTTTTCATCCAGAATTTAAAAATATGTATTAACAAAACTAAATTTCTAAATTTCAATATTTGACCCCTAATAGCTCTTAGAAAGGGATAGATACAAAAAAAAAAAAAAACGAAGCTAACTTTTACTGATTCTGAAAGTTATACTAAAGAATTTTTCTTCTCTCAAAATTAAATAATAGAAGTTTTGATTTAAGATATACAAGTTTTGTAAACAAGCAGAGAGAAAGAAGGACTGACGGACATAGTGAAACTTTTTGAAAATATGTATGTTAAAAATAAAATAAATTTGAAATCGCGATGTTATAGAGGTGACAATTTTTTTGAAGCTGATTTATGTGTTTACAGCATTATAAGGTTTTAAAATTTTAATTATTCAAGAATTAATGTTACTTTGACAAATTTGAAAGAATATTAATTAAATCTTTTCCTTGCATTTTATCTATAGAATATACAAAATGTTTAGATTAAATTATCTCAAGATAGATTATATAATTATCTAGCTTGAATCGTTAGAGATAGATTTCTTTATGTCCAGAAACTTGTTATCTTTTATTCTATTCAATATTTCACAATTATGAGGCATTCTGTATATTACATAAATTTAATCTTTGTATATATATATATTTATATATATAAAATATTTCTGTACGTATATATAGAAAAATATAAATTTTGTATTTAGTATTTGTGTGCATATAATATAATAACATAATATTATACATCTATATACTGTCATACATATATATATATATATATGCATTTGTACCTCATCTAGTCATCTATTTCTGTGTTAAAGCATATTTTCGTCTTTTAACGCGTTTTTCTCAGAAAAGATTTTTAATACACAAAAAACAAAAAAAAATTAAAGAATTAAAGCAACAACATTGAATTTATGGACAGTGAATTCTTTTGAATTGAACTAAAATTCACTCATTTCATGATAAAGATTAACTTTAACACAAAAAAATTTTTTTTTAAGTTTTTGATTCTTAATTTTTATTTTAATGTTTGATCCAAGAACTAAAATATAATAACATCCATATTGTAAATCCTTATGTCTGCCTTCTTGTCTTTCTGCCATTTTTTTTTTTTTTGTTCTGGTTTTTTAATAGAAAATTTTCATTGTTTTTTTTTTTTTTTTTTTGTTTTATTCTTTATATTGTATTTCCTATCTTTTTTTTTTATTTTTGCTCTTTTATCTTGTGTTTCTTAGCCCTTTAAAATAATCCTTGTGTAAAGTCTTTGTGTAGTATTTTGTCTATAAATATAATTTTTGTATGTTTTAAATAAAAAAAAAAAAATGTTGGAAAATGGTGTGAGAAAAATATATTTTAAGGATTATTTTAGAATGAATAGCGATTAAAATTAAAGATGGGTGAAAGAAAAAAAAATTTTTTAAGATGGAATATTTTTGTTCTTTTTTGTGTGTTGTTTTTTTCTTTTTGCTGATGAAATGATGGTGAAAACTGAAAAAGGTGAAATGCATTTTGTTATTTTTTGTTATTGCTCTTAGATGAATCTTTCACCTGCTGGAGCATTGTATTTAATAAAAGAAGATGTGTAATTGCTGTGTCAAGTATACCTATAAATATTTCTTTTTTTTCCATTAGAATGTAAATAAAATTTATGAAGGATAAGATAAGGACTAAAAATATACAATCAGCATGTTAAAGATATAATGGATTTAGTTTTAGAGAAAATAATACATAGAAAATTGATTTAAATAAAGTTTTATTGAAATTTTTTTTTTTTAAAAGAACAAAATGAAGACCTTTTTAAAACTGTTATCGAATTTAAGTCTATTTCTGTATAGATATTTATTTGAAAATATTTGTCAAACATTTTTATTTCTAATTAAAATTTTCTTTATAATTTGGTAATTGTTTACAGTTTGAAACCCTTTCTGAATGAAGTACAGAACTGGTTCAGGTTCAAATTAAGTATAATGAAAAAGTAGTATTTGAAAATATTACAGATATACTTTTAAAGTATACATATTATCGTATCGATATTTTACTAGGATATTTACTTTCAATAATTTATGCCTATTTCTCTAATTTTTAAGTTTTATAAAAATTTTTTTAGGGCAAAAAACTGTTTTTCATGATTTTCGAGTTTTTCTTATATCTTTAAATCTTATGTAAGAGGAGAGACATAATGCCCAATAATGCCAAATAAATAACATCAATATATCACAGCTGTGCCCTCATTTATGCTCCTAATTTGTGTCCTTCGACTCTTTATATAAAAATTATTATTTATGAGCTCTTCATAAAACTTCATCTCTATGTATATATATATCTACAGATCTCAGTATAAAAATTAATAATATTTAATTTATTATTGTATTTATTAAAGATTAAATGCATCGTATTTTAATTTTATAAGAGTAATCTAATCACATATGTACGGATGTACCAATAACTTACCCATACATCTACAACACAGGCAAAAATAAATTTTCTTTTACATTTATATATGACTTCAATTTTCTGCAGGATAAAAGCTGTCAATCAAAGTAAGAAACAAAAAAAAAAAAGCAAAAACAATAAAATTACATTTCTTCTTAACAACTTTTAGATGGATAGATTTGAAACAGTGTGATAATGAATTATTCAGAGGAGCACTTTCAGTTTTTATAAAAGTTTGAAATTAAAGTATATATGCATTTGATAGAAACGAAAATGAACTAACGCATTGATAATGAATATTTTTGTTTTGTTTTTTCAAAACGAAAGATTTTTCGATTTTATTTTGGTAATAGATTAGTTGTGTATAGGTGATGTAAAAATAATAGGATTGTCAAATGGTCGCTTATAAAATCCACTGTTTTGAGGTTTTTTGTTTTGTTTTACTATTGTACTTCTCTTATGTTAAAACGAATAATTTTGATCAGTTTTGGATTAAAAAAAAAAAAATCTTGGGCGAAATAATTCTTTATATATACCTACCTATTTTGATTTAAATAAAATTTAAGTTAATCTAAGAATGATAATAGGGAATGATGTAGGGGCCTCGGTGGCCTAGTGGCTAAAAGCGTATAAAATACGCTGTAAACACCGAGGTAGTGTGGGTAGTCGAATCTCATACACACTTCGTAAGAGTTATTCCCCTTTACGACATTTACAGCCACATTTCCTGTACAGTAATTTCCTGTCCAAATTTATGTGTTCTTTTAAGCCGTAGATATTCGTTTTATTAAGTTGAAGCATTTAAATATTATATACTGCACTAATAAATAAAGAAAATGTGAAAAGTTTTATTGCTCTTTTGACAAATATGATGGTGTCACACCAATAAAAATTAAAGCTAATAATTTTTTTCGATTGAAGTTCATTAGAAGACATTAGAAGACATTTTAGATTTTGATGCTTCTAAAATATATTTTTGGTAAGAATCAATACAAACAATTCCTTTAATAGGAAATATTGTAAATAGAAAAATTGCCTAACTTTTATTTTTAACACATCTAGCCACCCTTTGGCATAAAATTAGATATATTATCTAAATGTACACATTGTACATATTATTTTCTTGTATAGTTATTATCAAATCCACTTTTTAAAGATAATTACAAAAAAAGGGGATATTCAAAAAAAAAAAAAAAAATATATCTGATCCATTTCTAAAAGGAAATAAATTTAAAGGGGAAGAAGTAAAAAAAAAAACCTTAACATTTTGTATACTTATGTTTGTCAAATTTAACACGTTGAGTGGTCAAGCAACAAAGGGCAATTATTTTTGTTGTGGAACAACACATCATATAGAAAAAGGGAATATAAAATTTTGTATATTTTGAGTTTTAGATTCAGAAAATTATCAAGGGGGTTGATTAAATGATTGGATGACTGGTGGTTGACTGACTGGTGGTGTCATCTAAAAATAAAAAACGTGTCCAATATATATGTATATATATATATTAGATTTGTATTCATTTTTATAATAAAAGTTAATTTGTTGACTTTTACTCTGTACTATATATAGAAAAAATTGTAGTATGAGTTTTAATAATAATAACAAAAGACAGGATATAAATGTTTAATTATAGAAACATAGTAAAGCGTTTAAAAAAAAAAAAAACAAAAAAAAAAATAAAATGAATATGTATTATTAGGATTTTAAAAAAAATTTTAATGTTTTATAGTTAATATGGAAAACATCTACAAAATTTTGATGATATCTCATTCATTTGACATACATGTGTTATGAATTTCAATTAAAAAATAAAAACAAAAAGAGGAAACAGATTTTTTTTTTTTTAAAGGTAAATTTTGATTAAATGTTTTTTTTCATTTTAATAATAGTAAATGTACGTTATAAAATAATAAAGAAATAAATTAATTTTTTTTATAAAAAAAAAAAAAAAAAAAAAATAAAGATTGAAAGGATAATGGATGTTAAAATATAATTTATGGTCATCTTAGCTACCTATTTATATCAAGATGATTAAATAAAATTGGGAATGAGATTAATTAAAATTATAATAAAACATTTCTTATATTGGAGAAAAAGGTAAAATACATAATTTATTTTCTTTATTTTTTTTTATGTAAATTTTAATTTATTCTATTAGAGTACAATAATTAGCCTAAATTAGATACGCCTAAAATTATCTAAAATTTGAATAAGAAATCCGAAAACAAAAATATGGGATGTCCAAGTAAAAATCTGAAAAAAAATAAAATTAATTTAATTTTGGAAATTCAGAAATCAAATAAGAATACATAAAATCAGGAAAACAAATTGACTCATAAAAACAGTATAAAAAACTTAAAAAAAGGTTTTTAATCCTTTTAAAACGTCAGTAAAATCGAAGATTGAAATTAATTTATAAAACTTTTATACCATACGAATAGATCTAGTAAAAATAATTGACAATTGCATAACGATTCCGGAGCTTATTATTTTATATGCATTATGCAATTACAGTTCCTCAAATTTGTAAGAAGTCTTATTTTTTTGTAATGTTCAAATGTATCTCAAATCTCTATTCTGTATCTGTATCTGTATCTGTATCTGTATTTCCAAAACATATATATTTAGTCAAAAATTTAAAATGTCGAAAATGAGAAAGATTTTTAAGAATAAGCATAAATTGCCTAAAAACTGTTTGTATTTCTCACTGTTTAAGAGCTGCCACTGTAGGGGTCTAAAATTTCTCCTGTCTTATTCTTTATGCTTTTGATTTTTTTGACTACAAACTGTATCTCTATTTTTGATCAAAATGTATCCATAATTCACTTTAATTTTTAGTACTTACATTTAAAAAAAATTTTTTTAAATTTATCTTTTCTGCTTAACCATTTTTCAATCTAAAAACGACAAAAGGCAAGATTTTTTTTATAATTTAGTAAAAAAATTAATTTTTTAAAATTTAGTATTTAAGTGCTGTTATGTGAAAACGAAATCTATCTTCCTTCATATCTCTTTTAACGCTTTTTATTAATTAAATTAAATTTTCAGAAAAGAAAGATATTTCAGAATCTGCATAACTTACCTGTGATTTTTTTTTATGCTACCATCTGTTTAAAAATATTTATAGGGATCAAAAATTGAAAATTTTCTAGTTTTAAATACCTGTAACTTAGGCATTTGTGAAGAATTCTTTTGAAGTAAAACGCAAAAATTAAAACTCCTTTTCTTAAATTGGGTTTTAATCAACAATAAAAATAGAATTCAATAGGGTTTGCTTAAAATTGAAGAAAATGTCTTTTGATTTATTTATATTTTTTACTTATATAATATAAAAATCTGAGAAAATTTATAAATCTTCAGACACCAGGTTGTAATCGGTTTGTATTGTCTTTTATTGAATTTACGCCTTTATAAAAACCTTTTATTTATATTCTGCCTTGTTTAAATAAAATATATTAATTAAAAAAATATATATATGTATAACTTTATTAATTATGTATTTATTAATAGTGTGTTATTTTAATGATTTAATAAATATACACATTCATATATAATTGGTTTATAAAAAAAAAGTAAAATAAATGGTAAAATTTTATATTGAAAAATTTTAGTTTTGATTGAATTTTCTTTGAATTAAGAACAAAAATAAAAAAAAAAAAATTAATAAATATAAAAATGTTAACAATTAAAAAAGAAAAACATATTAAATATTATAATTCAGATGATTTTTATTTAGTATCATTAAAAATTTTCAAATTAATAAGAATAACACCATTTTTTAATAATAAAAATAAAAATAAATATAAAATATTAAATAATATATTAATATTTATAATATATTTTAATACATTTTTATTATTATTTTTAATATTTTTATATTTATTTAATCAATTACAAAATTTACAAATATCTTTAATAAAATTAATTGAACAATTTAATTTCGCTTTATATGGTATCATTTCATTTGTATATGCATTTTATATTCAATATAAAAATAAAAATTTAACTAAAATAAAAAATAAATTAAATGAATATTTTCCAAATACAATTAAAAAACAAAAATTATATAATATTAATAAAAAAATAAAATTATTAAAATTTTTTCAAATAATTTTTATAATATCTTGTATAATGGGTTATATTTTATTTGCAGCTGATGGTTTTACATCACATTTTTATAATTATATAAAATATGGTTTAAATATAAGATTTTTACCATATAAACAATATTTACCATTTGATATTAATACAGTACCATATTTTATTTATATATTATTAAATGCACATCAAACAATATTTGCTGGTGTTCCAGTTACAACAATGTTATGTGGAAATTTATTAGCATATGGTATATTAATTAATTTATCTTTAAATTTAGAAATAATAATAAAAAATTTAAATGAAATGAAATTAAATATGAATAATAATAATAATAATAATAATAATAATAATAATAATAATAATAATAATAATAATAATAATAATAAATTAATTGAAATTATTAAATATCATCAAGATATTTTAAGGTAATTATAATAATAAAATTATAAGTTAAAATATATGACAATCATACTGACAGTCTTATATTAACTATATACAGAGGTAAAGAATTTTTGAATTAAAACTATTTACAGTGAACATCTCGCATCTCAGAACAGTGTATTTTTTAAAACAATAAAATACAGTAAAGTGATTCTCTTTTTTTCCATTAATTAATTAGTTGCGTAGTTTTTCAGATATAAGCAAATCAAATTAAAACTTATAAAAAAATTATAAGTATCTCTATCATCATTATAGAGATTCACCCTATGAATCTATATATTTAATTTATATAATATTTATTTTATATTTGATGTATAGTAATCATTCCAAATCACTTATTACATATTTATGTTTTTATTTAAGTAAATTTTCACTATATTTCTTTTTCTTATATTGGATCTGAAACGGTAAAAATCTTTACTATTATAAAATCTTATTTATTTATTTATTTATTAAAACCGTATAATTCCTAATACAATTAGTGTTATACAAATGTTAGCACTGGCAACTGAGGGTCTTCGGTTTTTTTGTTACATAATTTTACTTTAAAATTATTAACTTACAATATTGATTTAATGTAAAAAATTGTGGTTTAAGCTGAATTGTCCTGAACCTGAACAAATTGTTGTAAGAATA
Organism: Poecilobothrus nobilitatus; assembly: GCA_947095535.1. Classification (NCBI taxonomy): domain Eukaryota; kingdom Metazoa; phylum Arthropoda; class Insecta; order Diptera; family Dolichopodidae; genus Poecilobothrus; species Poecilobothrus nobilitatus. Next base: position 64,212,205 of record OX352773.1, read on the forward strand.
TTTTGTGTTAATTTTAAGATTCTAGCTTTCTTAGTTTTTGAGTTATCTTGCTGACGGACGAACGAACAGACGGACAAAGCTTAATCGATTTAGAATTTGATTCTGATCCGATCCATACCGATTTGAAGGTATATCTAGCTAGGTTATTTCGAGGTGTTACAAACAGAGGAGCAATTTTAATATACCCGATTTTTATCGTACGGGTACAAAAAGAAATAGAAGTTAAGTTGAGAGAAAAAAAAAAATTATTTTATTTTTATATTTTATTAAAGTTAATGAAAGTTGTGACGTTGTCAGCTGTCACCTCTGTGAAAAGACTATGTCGCGCTTGAATGTTTTTTTACTTTTTTATGTTGTCAATTGTTGGACATTCAGCAATGATATGTTTAGTAGTTGTGATATTATTATTGCAGAAGGAGCAAGTAGGAGATGGTTCCTTTTTGGACAGATGTTCATGCATAAGATCTTATATTTTTAATATATATTTAGTATTTCAGGAGTAAACAGCTTGAATTATTTATTGTATACATTATGAGCGTGAGTTTCGAGCTTTTGAATTTTGACCTCTTCTATAGCTGCTTAAAGTTTTGTTGTCTACTTCTCAAACATCCTGTATATTTATTTATAATATCAATATTTTAAACATGTAAATGAGCCATTTTTCTTTTGTATTTAATTAATGATTATCTACTTTTAACTCTTCTAAGTTCTAATCTTCTATACAACTACTATTTAAAATAAGATATATTTATTTTCATTAAGATACATATATTCTTAATATTATGTTTAGTTAAAAAGTTTCCCCTTTAAGAAATCGTCCCCTTTAAACAAATATTTATTAATTTTTTTAAGTATCTGTCATTTACCGGTTTAAAGCTACAGGCTTCTAAATTTATAAAAGGTAGAAATTTAAAAAAAAAAAAGAAAAAAAAAACTGTTTTCTTGAAATGAAAATGTAAAAAATTCAAAATTTAGGTTCAAGAGCTTGCAATAGTTTACTAACTAAGATAGCCAGAAAACTCAATAAATACTTGATGGAAAAGAAAAGGTGGTCTCTTTTGAAAGCGTTCGCTATCTCCTTTATAAGCAAAGTTATGAGAAAATTTTCAAAAAATAAAATCTGAAAATTACTTTTAACCTCCAATATCTGGGAAAAGAACATTGGTTCAATACACAAAAATGGTGCTCTCTAATCATGACATATAACAGTGCATTTAATTAAAGGGGTGTCCTTATTATATTGTTTATACGAATTTATTAGTTTTAATGTTTTATAGATAGATCTTGCGGTTTTAAATTTAATATATTTTAATTTTTTTTTTTCTTTATTTCAGATTAGAAATTGAATTTAATTCTGTATATTCTCTAATAATTTTCATTAAATATTTTGCAACAATTATAAATTTATGTTTGATGGGAATTTTGGCATTAACAAATGAAAATTTATATGATTTATTACGTTATATATTATTTTTATTATATGCAATGTTTGAAATTTATATTTATTGTTTTTTAGGTACCAGACTTATTATTTTGGTAAAAATTTATTTTTTTGTTTTTATTTTTTTCAATATAAATAAAAAAATATTTTTAGAGTGAAAGTATTGGTGATGCTGCATATAATCAAGATTGGACAAAACTTAATATTAAATATAAGAAAATGTTACTATTAATTATTTTAAGATCAAAAAAACCAATAACTATTAATGGTTTTTTATTACAGAGAATTGATTTAGAAGCTTTTTATATGGTAAATATTTTTAAAAATACAATTAAAAAAAAGAAAATAAATATTAAATAAAATTTATTTCTAGGCAATAACTACTTCATATAAATTTTTTGCTGTACTACGAACTATGATTAAATAAAATTAAAATATATTTTTATTTAATAAATATTTTATATAAAATGAACATATATAGTAATTAATAATAAAAAACTTGTAAATATTTAATAATCTTTATGTATTTCCAAAATTAAGAGTATTTTTAAAGAAAATATACAGTAAAATAACTTATAACGCGTCATATCTGTAACACTTTTTCATTACAACGCGTCATGTCTACAACGCGCATTAAATAAATGAAATAAATGAAGAAAATTTGTTGGAAAATAAAACAATATTGGATGAAAATAGTAATTCTGAAAGTTATGTTCAACGAAAAACGCAAAAGCTTTTTTTTAAAAAGTGTTGAAAATGTAATTTTACTATCAACGCGACAAATGACTGTCAGCGCCACTATGAATTATAAGAGAAGTGTATATAGTAACAGATTTTTAAGAATAATAAAAATTACTGAATAATAATAGTTTTAATTACAATGTAGACGTAATTTAAATTATTGGAAAATTCATATAATATTTTATGTATATTATAATTATTTGACATAAAATATTTAAAAGAAATCATTAATAATAAATTTTTTTTTTTAAGAATAATAAATATTTAACTTTATTGTTTTTACTTTAATTATTTAATAAACATTTGTTTGATTTTTTTTTATTTTTAAATTAAATTTAAAATTGTGGAAAATCTTGAAAAACTATAACAGTTTGTGGGACTATTAAAATAAAATAATAATGTAAAATCGCCAACCGATTAAAAATCACATTTTGAATTATGTTTGGTAATCATACATGACCGTAGTTTGGGAATTTTTTCATTTTGAAATTACTGATTTTTAAAGCTCTCTTTCTTTTTAATTAGAAAAATAAATCTGAAAGCAATTCTACTCTTTCTTTTCATCTAATTTTACACAAAGTTTTAATTTTCGTGAAAGAAATTTCTAAAAGTGATTTATTCCAGTTCACTTGAAAGATAATCGAAATTATAATATTTTTTCAAAACTTTGATTCTCTTGATCAACAAAATGTTGAAGCACTCTCACTCCGTTTTATAAATATTTTGTAGGTGATAATCTTTGTTTTATTCAAATAAAATTTCTTCTTCTTCGTTTATAAACTTTCGCGCCAGAGGAACAAGAAGTAGATCGAATGATTCCATCCCCATCTGGTCGAAATTTCTAAATAGAAAACGATATACGCCTTGAAAATTCGTTCATACCCTTAAAATCTTGGATGTGGTATTTGTTACCCACATTTTTATTTTCAAATGAAAAAGATAGATTTGTATAAAACATGGAAAAATTCAAAAGAAAATTAAACATTTTCCTTCAATCAATAACGATAAATTGTCCCAGTTCCTCCCACCATAGTTGTACCCATATTTGCACCCTCCTACACTCTAAACAGTATTTTTTGTTATATATAAAACACAATAGGTCATCACATTTTACTTGGGTTAAGCATAAAAAAAGAAAAAAATTATATTTTCAAACTGAAGTCTTACTAGAAAAACTAAAAACTATCAGTCACCATACCAATATACATATTTATTTCAATTTGAATCATATTCATTTAATTTTTTTAAAACCATTACGAAAATATGGTAATATTATATGGTATCATTATTAATTGCCAGATTACTTAAAATTTTATTTTTTCAATGGTGTTATTAAAAAAACAAATTAATTTTAATTGTTATTATTTCAAAAAAAAAAAAAATTTCAAATCAATACTAAATTATTATATTTAATTAATTATTTATTTTTCAATATTTTTCTAATTTTTCCTTTTTTTTTTTTTTTGTCACATTGATTATCCTTTTAAATTTTAAGGCATTTAGTTTTTATTAAAACTTTTATTGAAGAACTTTAAAACTCTTTTTTTTCTCACTAAAAATGCAGAAATTAAAGAATTTTATTTTTTTAAATAAAGAAAAACTTTTAAGTCCTGATGATTTTATAAAAGATAGTATTAAACTTTTACATTATATGGGAATTTCATTATTTAATGATTATAAAATATATAATTTGAATATTTTAAATAAAATTTGGTTTTTTATAAATTTTCTCAATATATTTATTCTTGTTGTAACAACTTTTATAACATTTTTTAATGATATAGAACTTTTTAAATTAGATAAATCTGTAAGAGGTTATTATATTATTGAAAATTTTGCATATATTTGTCATAGTTCAATTATGTGGATTTATGCATATAAAATACTTAAACAAAGAAATGAATTAATCGAAATGCGAAAAATTTTAAATGAATATTTTCCAAAAATATTAAAAACACAAAACTTTTATAATAAAAATATTAAAGATGATATCAAAAAGTTTCTGATATTTTTTAAATATTTTACAATTTTTGGTTTTTTTGGAGTTTATATGTATTCGATGAAAGGAATTTTTGATAATTTATATGATTATTTTAATTATGGTATTATTACAAGAAATCTTCCACATCGTACATATTATATTTTTAATATAAATGAAATTTCATATACTTTTTATATTGTTGTACATTTTCATCAAATTATTGCAATTATTAATAATTTTTATGTTATATTGGGTGGTGAATTATTATGTTTTGGTTTAATATTACATTATTGTTTTCATTTTAAAATAATTGTAAAAAAATTAAATAAATTAAAATTAAATGAAAAAAATAAAAAAATTCAAATTGAATATGAAAAAAAATTAATAAAAATTATAAAATATCATCAGAATTTATTGAAGTGAGTAAAAAAATTAAATAAAAACTTGAATTTATTAATTTAAATTAATTTTTTTTGTTTTTTATTTAAAGATTGGAAAAAAATTTAAATTCTGTATTTTCGATAGTAGTTTTTTTTAAATATTTTTCATCAATTTTGTTATTATGCTTTCTTGGTCTTTTAATACTTATGATTGGTAATTATTTTTTAATAATGCGATCAATGATATTTTTAGTATTTCAATTGATTGAAGTTTACATTTTTTGTTATCTTGGTAATAAATTAATGATTGTGGTAAGTATTTTTTTTTTTTTATTTTTCAAAATATATTAGGATATATTTATATATATTTTTTTTTAATATTTCATTGTTGTCAATATGTTATGAAATTATTTTAATTTATAGAGTAAAGCTGTTGGTGATGCAGCTTATAATCAAAATTGGACAGTAACAAGTATTAAATATAAAAAATTACTTTTTTTATTAATTTTACGATCACAAAATGCAATTATTTTAAAAGGATTTATACTTTCAGAAGTTAATTTAAATTCATATCAAAGGGTAAAATAAAACAAAAAAAAAAAAAATTTTTTTTTTTTTTTAATATTAAATAAAATTGCATAATTTCAGGCGCTTACTGCATCATATCGAATTTTTGCAATTTTTTATTCCATGATTCGTGTCAAATAATTTATTTAAAAGTTTATTATAGAAATTTATTTATATTTTTTATCATTTTTTCATTTAATTATTTTGAAAAACCATTATTAACTTAATTTTTCAAAACGAATTTAAAATGTATAGTGATTATTGAAATATTGTTAACCAAACAAGTAGAAGAATAAATTTAAGAAGCTAGCTAATTAAGGATTTTATTCTTAAATTATTATATTAAGTTTTCACGTGAGTAATTAATTAGAATTAGAATCTCTATTTTAAAATATTTTAATAAAAAATTTAAAAAAGAAATATTAAAATTCAATTGAAAATGTAAAATAATTTTCGAATAACAGGAAAAAATGCGTTTAAATTAAAAATTATATTTGAATCTGAAACTTTCGATTTACTAAAATGTTATGAATGTAATAAACGTTAAAAATAATTAAAATTTTTTTTTTTTTTTGGAAATTTCTTGGAATGTAAGAATTGTAAATGAAGTGCTATGTATATATACTATATATTATAATGAAATATAAGTATGTGTATACTTCAATATATACTTAATGTAAATTGAAGGTTGTTATTAAGAAAAAAAATTCCTCAAATCTTAGGTTTTAGATTATGCTGTACAAAAATATAAATTTATGTAGCTAATACTAAAAAATGAAATTGACGGAATATATATTTGTCTAGCTATTGGTAGAAAACAAAAGCAAAGTAAATTTGAAAACGTGACAACCATTTGAATAAAAATACATATAGTAAAGAAAATATAAACACTCAATAATATATATAATATGAATAGTGTACATGAATATTCTAAATGATTTTTTAATAATTACACACTCATAGTGTAGTATATGTATCTACGTAAACAAAGTAGTATTTAAAACCAAAGATTTTAAAGGTACACATTTTCAAAAATACAATAAAAAACATTTTTGAATTATAAATACTTTTCTATTAAAAATTTGTGCTTTTCTTTTGAGGGAAGAAAATTCTGAAATTTTAAGCAAACTCCATATAATAAAGAAAATCTTTAACATATGCAAAAATATAATAATTAAGTTTAAATTTTTGCATATTAAATAAATTGCAAGTTTCAATTTTTGGAATTTATAAGCGGTTAGCAAAAAACGGGTTTCAAAAATTTTACAAAATATTGTGATTTCATACATAAATTTTACGATAAATTTAAATGTCGAATTGCAGAAAATTATTAAATTGAAGTTAACTTAATAAAATTAAGATATTATAATATGTTGTCAAACTGAAAATAATATTCAGTGGGGCCTCGGTGCCCAAGTGGGTAAGAGCGTATAAAATATGCTGTAACCACCGAGGTAGTGTGGGTTCGAATCCCACACACGTCGTTAGAGATATTCCCCATTACGACATTTACAGCCACGCCTGAACAGGAAACGCTGTGTAATTTTCTGTCCACATGTATATGGCAGAGAAATGCATTAAAAAAAAAGAAAAAAACTATATCTGAAGAAACTAAAGCAATAAATACATAAGCACAGTTTAATTAGCTGTTTCTCAAAATTTAATGGAAATATTTTCTCTATTGGTATTTCATCTATGGGTAATATATGCCTTTGTGTGAGTGAAATAATAACTTAATAAGAACAATTTGTTTTTTTCAAAATTTTTAAAAAAATGTCCTAAAAAAAAAAAAAAAAACAATTTAAATACAATAATATTGTTAACTTCCGAATACAAAAAAAAAAAAAATAAATTTCATGAATTTTTAATATGCTAAAGTGATTTTCTTTTAAAATTATAATAATTATATTGTAATTAAATATAATTTTTTTTTTTACGTTTTAAAGTATAAATTAATTCCTTTAATTCTTATAAAATTTAGTTTTCATTTAAATTTTAAAAGAAAAGGGTTAAAATATCTCACACTAACATTATATTATACATATGTATATGTATATAAAGGTGCAGTGACAGAGCGCCCGAGGAAATAAAGTCCGCGGGCTCTAATTCCTTTTGAATTAAGACCCACACTTTTTTTGTTATTAAAAGAATAGAGTAATAGAATATGTAGAGGAAACACATATCTAAATATTCTGTAAAAGGCGTATAATCTTGATTTTGAATTTAATTCTAAAATCCCTCCCAAAATCTCTGAGGCCTTAACAATGACACAAAAGTCCCATGGGACTTCTGGCTCATTGAAGTGAGTCAAAATTCCCAATGGGACTTCTGTCCATGGGACTTCCGACATGTCATCAAATAAAATCCAGTCATATGAAATACAGACTCATGATACAGGTGTTACTAAGTGGGCTTTAATTCTTTTTCGAAATAGACTTAAAGCCCACGATTTAGTGGAGTTAACACTCGTGGGCTTTAATTCTCTTTTGCAAAAAATGTAAAGCCCACGGGCGTTAATTTTAAAAGTTTTGGAATTAACGCTCCAGCGTTAAAAGCTCAGGCGTTCAGTCACTCTACCGTATATAAAAATTTAAACAAAAAGAAATAAAAAAACAAAAAAATGCAAAAAATTAAAAAATTAGTAAAAATTATTAAAAATAATGAAAAACTTTTAATGTCTGATGATTTTTATTAAAAATGATGTTAAACTTTTATGTTATTAAGGCATATCACCATTCCATTTCAATAAAAATATATTTTATAAAATATCGTTTTTTATAAATTATTTTTAATTGTTTTGTACTTTGAGAAGCAAATGTTTATTAAATTTTATTATCAAATAACAATTAATACAAACAAATAAAACAATTAATATAGAAATATATCTTATAGAATGTTTTAATTTAATATATTTTTGTAATAATATATGGTTTATATTATTTAAAATAATTCAATGTAAAAATTATTTAACTGAAATTAATATAATATTAAAAAATAATTTTCCACAATTACAATTAAAATATAATATTAAAGGATATAAGAAAATTTATAAAATATTTTTAAAAATATTTGGTTTATTTCGTTTTTTTTTGTGTTTATTTATTTTCTGGTAGAGTTATATTTGAAAATATATTTTGATTATATAAAATATGGCAGTATTATTAAAAAAAAATTATTATATCGTACACATATTATTTTGGTTATTTAAAAAAAAAAATTTCATATATTCAATATATTTTAATACATTTTCATCAATTTATTGCTGGTACAAATATTTTATATACAATATTGGGTACATATTTATTATGTTTTAGTTTAATTCTTAATTATTGTTTAAATTTTGATATAATTATTTAAGATTTAAATAATTTAAAACCAAATATTAATCAAAATAATAATGAAAATGAAAATAAATTAATTGAAATAATTAAATCTCATCAAATATGGTATAATTAAAAATTAAATGTAATTTTTTTTTTGTTCTTTAAATAATTTTAAAAAGAAATTTTTTTTTTTATTTTAGTTTTTTTTTTTAATGTAGCCTGGAGTCTAAATTAAATTCAACATTTTCACTTATAATATTTATGAAATAATTTTCTTCAATAATGAATTTATGTTTTCTTGGAATTTCTTTTCTTATTTGTTTTCTTATTACGTTCATTGATATTTTTAATTTTTGTTTTATTTGTAGATTTTATATTTTTTTATTTTGGAAATAAATGAATGATTGTGGTAAGTTAAAGAGGGCTATGGCCCACATCCGAGAAGAAAGGGGTCAGAGCTTTTATTTGTAATATTTATATTATTAATAAAAAACTTTCTAAATCTAAATCTAAACATGTTTTCCCAAAACTCGCCTTTTAAAATCTTCTGTTTTTAACAATATTGACTTTTAAAGTCTCGCCTTTTAAAATCTCTCTTTTTAATATTGAAAAATCTGAAAAATTCTTTCAAATAACGATCAAATTTTCCAAAATAAAAAACTGGTGGAATAAATTGCATAGATTTTTAAAATTTCGTTTTTTTGTTTAGACAATTCAGTTTTATTTGAAATAAACAATAAAATAGTCATATCCTGCATATTATCCTTCATATTATCCATATCCTTTCTATTATTACAAACAAAACCATTTTATATGTATATTTGTATTTTGTGCTAATCTTTTTAAAAAGTTTAATTTACTATTTTTTGTTTCTGTTTTTTATTATTCTGTCTGTTTTTTCATTTTTTTTTGTAGTAACACTTTTTTTTGTGTTACGTATTTCGTCGTTTTCTATTTTTCTAACCTTGTGAGAGGAATTATAAATTATTTCCCCATCTTTGACATCAATATGTTATATCAACATAAAATCATTACAACATTAATTATGTTTTTTCCCATACAACCTTGTTTTTATCCATAGGAAATTCCAAGAACTTCAAACGTGTTTACGTAACATCAAACATTTTAAACGTAAAGAAAAAAGTGAAAAATTCTGAGAATTCAAATCATATGATTATAAAATAGGAAATTTAACAATATTGTTTTAAGGTAAAATACCATTATTTAAAATAAACATAAACAAGGTAGAAAGAAAACCAATAAGCGCACATTTCCAAAAGATAATACAAAGTGTTTAGAATTGTGGCTCTGCACCAAAATTTGAAAATTTCATATAATAAGAAAAATTTAAAAATAGGACTTTTTTGCAATTTTGAGGAGCTGTAAATCCGGAAATCTATATAACTAAGAAAACCATTAACACACGCAAAAATATGTTACTGTTAAAAGTTCTTTTTTACCTCAAAATTTCAAGTTTCTATATAAAAGCGTTCCGGAGTTATGAGAGTAGAAAAATCATGCAAAATTTGGTTTTCACATAACGGTAAATTTAAATACGAAATTTAAAAAAAATATGTACAATTTTTATATTGATTTATAAAGGTGAAAATAATTCCTGTCGAATCGCGTTTTCAGATTGCAAAAATGTTAAGCAGAACATGAGATATATATACGCATTTCAAAATAGGGCTTTTTCAAAGTTTGAGGGGCTGTAACTCCGTGATGGATGGGATTACATGAAAAAGTTGTCCTACAACATTAATTTTTGTACCTACCCGTGGTTAAAATTTTTTTTCTCTATCTTTAACGGTGTAGAAGTAATGCAAAGTAAGATGGGCGGACAGAGTGAAACTAATAGGCACATTTATTCAAAATTTTTTTGGAAATGTGCTAAAAACTGATTACATTAAAGAAAATTTTCAGAAAAAAGTATTTGATATGAATTTTACCTTGACTTATGTATTTATTTTTGAAATCTGGCACCCATGTAAATTTACACACACCCAAATAAATTCAAAAATAAAACGTAATTTAAAATAGCGAGATTTAAAAGAAGCGGGATTTCGTGCCCGATCTATAAAAAGTTATAATAAACTAATATAAAATATTAATTTAAAATTGAATAGAGGGGGCCTCGGTGGCCTAGTGGATAAGAGCGTATTAAATACGCTGTAAACACCGAGGGAGTGTGGGTTCGAATCCCACATACGTCGTAAGAGTTATTCCCCCTTACGACATTTACAGCCATGCCTGAACAGGAAAGGCTGTGTAATTTCCTGTCCACATTTATGTGGCAGAGAAATGCGTTAAAAAAAATTGAATAGAGTAAAGCAGTTAGTGATGCTGCATATAATCAGGATTGGACAAATGCAAGATGAAATATAAAAAGTTGCTTTTACCGATAATTTTAAGAGGACACAAAGCTACGGTTTTGAATGGAATTTTAACTACAGAAATAAATTTATATACATATCAACAGGTAAATTTTTATTTATATGTTTTAATAATATAGTATACATTATATATATATATATATATATAATTTAATTACAAAATAAAATAATATTGTTAATTGTTAAAAAAATCTTCTTATTTTGTTTAATTTATTATAGAAAGGCTCTTGATGTTTGAATTATTATTAAATAAAATTTGGGTTCTATGTGTTTTTTTTTCAGAGCTTGCTAACACATTATCACCAGACTCTAGATCCGTAAAACACCTTTAAACTATAGTAGAACCTATTCGACACGAATTGCTGTTAAATATCCCTAAATTTATACCACAAGGACACCACTCTGGCGAAAGAAGCTTTGAAAGTTTTTCAGATCGATGTCAGAGTTAACCTAATTCATGGAAAAAGAAACTACCGAAATATTTCGGAAACGAAATGACTTTTTTTTGAGGGACTGGAACTGGTTCGAAAAAAATGCTCCACGCTCTTTTCTCTCCTCCACAACAATCCGTTTGAAATATCTGTAGTTATCTCATACTTCAGACCTAAAAAAAGGAAGGGAGATAATATACATTTAAATTTTAAACAAACTAAATTACCTCACCAATCAATTTGTTGAAATTTCTCACAAATTATTAAATGAAGCTATAAACACATTATCGGATGAAAATATCAACCTTAATAATGAAAATAAATTAATAAAAATACATTTTTATACCCGTACGATAACTATCGAGTATAATAAAATTAGTCCTCAGTTTGTAACACCTCGAAATAAGCAAGATATACATTCAAAATATATATATATACAATAGTATGGACCGGATAAGAATCAAATTCGGTAGAATCAAATTCTGAGTCGATTAAGCTTTGTCCGTCCATCCGTCGACACTCTAACTCAAAAGTTAAGAAAGCTGGAGTATTGAAATTAATAAAAAATATTTTTAGATCAATTTGTAGGCTACCTATTTTTTTTGGTTGAGAACCGGTCAAAACTTCGGGTAGTTCTTGAACAACAAATTTTTTTGATCTCCACATTTTTCATACAAATTTTTCAAAAATTCTACATCGTTTGAAGTAGACCCATGAAATTTTAATTACGAATAGATATCCTAAAAAAATTAATTTCATAGAAGAACTTTTTTCTGTAGACCCACCCGTTACGAAGTTCGAAAAAGCTTTATATTTAAATTGTTATAACACAAGTTCTGTAAGGTATATCTTCAATCTGAAAATGCCAAAAGATAGCTACAGTTATCAGCTTTACAAATGCGTACATAATAAATATATACTTGTACTATACGGTGTCTTAATTTGCCGTTATGCGAAACAGAATTATTGCAAAATTGTTTAACCCTTCTATCTTCTAAACGGGTTAAGTTATGAACTTGAAATTTTAGCAGAAGATCTTAGATCTTTGAAAATAAGTATGAGTCATTTAGGAGCTGTAAGGGGTCAAAAACTGAAAATTACCTATTTTTAAACACTTGTAACTTGAATACCTGTTAACACTTTTTTAAAGTAATATATAAAAATTAAAGCTCCAACTTTTCTTAATAATATAGGGTTACCTTAAAATGGACGAAAGTATGACTTGATTTTTCTCAATTTTTCTAACAAATTTCTTTAACGATTTTTTTTTTAATTTCACGTTTATTTACATATCGTATCGATGAATGAATATATATAATAACAATATTGACAATTTATATACATATATTTGATTTCATATGCATATTAATATACATATTTAGTATTTTGTAGTAAGTTTAGTGTAAAATAATATACATTTGCCGCTTAGTATTAAATAGTACTAGGGTATATCATATTTGGAAAAGTTTTGGTTTGATAATCGTTAGGTGGAAGATTAGAATCTGAATCTTTTATGTCTTTTAAATTTATATATGTATGTATGTACAAACCATAGTTCTAAAAATTATAAAATTCATCCAAATTATTTTAAAATCCTGAAAAATTAAAATAATAATATTATAAGCATAGTGACAGCCTATGAATATACTAACGGGTTCGTACGGGTATCTAAGAGTTGACGAAAGCAACTATATTCTTTCTCATTTATCTAAATTCCGATGATTATAAAACATTAAACAGCTAATTTTATATTATGGAAATAATATTTCTTAGTACAGTTTTTTTTTTTTAATAATTATTAGTTACTTTTTAAGATACCTTGGGTTAAAAATAAACTCCCAAAAGAATATTTTTAATTAATTACAGGTATTAATATTTAAAAAAATAATTTACTTTTTGAATTTTATATGTAATGAATGGCATTTTAATTATATATACCTAATACATATATTAAATTAATATAATATATTCTTTTTATTTTTTTATTTTAAATGAAAAATTAGTTTTTATTGAAATTTCAAAAATATAACTATAAACTTTGAAAAAATTATTTTCTCATTATGTTCATAACAAAAATATTTTCTTTGAAAAAAAATGAAAATCTTTTAATTTCTCATGATGATTTTCAAAAAAATCCAGTTAAACTTTTAAATTATTTGGGTATTACACCTTTTCAAAATTTCAAATATGAACGAAATATTTTTTATAAAATTTGGAGATTTTTAAATTTTTTTAATATATTTTTTTTTTCAATAACAATATGGATAAATTTTTATCAAGAAATTCAATATTTTAAATTAACAAAATCTAATACAGATGATTTAATAGAAACATTTATTTATATTTGTTATGGAACAAATTTATGGATTTTACTTATAAAAATTGTACAAAATAAATTCAATTTAACTGAAATGAATTTAATATTAAATGAAAATTTTCCAAAAACTATAATATTACAAAATTATTATAATATTAAAGAATATATGAACATTTATATAAGACCTTTAAGAATATTTGGTATAATAGGATTCTTTGGTATTTATTTATTTTCAACAAAAGGAATTTTAGATAATATTTATGATTATATACGATATGGAATAATTTCAAGAAAACTTCCAAATCGTACATATAATTTTACTGATATAAATTCAATAACATATTTTGAGTATTCTATAATTCATTTACATCAAATTTTTGCTAGTACACATTGGTTTTATGGTATTATGAGTTGTGAATTATTATTTTTTGGTATAATATTACATTATTGTTTACATTTTGAAATGATTATAAAAGATATAAATAATTTAAAAATGTGCCATAATGAAACTGAAAAGAAATTAATTGAAATTATAAAACGACATCAAAAATTATTGAAGTAAATTAAAAATCAAATCAATTATATACATATTAACTTAATTTTGAAAAATTAAGTATTAAGTAAATAAATTATTTTCATTTTATTTTTTTTTTATTATTTAAGGTTACAATATAATTTAAATTCGACATTTTCTGCAATAGTATTTTTTAAATATTTTTCATCAATTTTGGTATTATGTTTTCTTGGAATTTTTGTACTTATAAATGGTGATAAGTTTTTAATATTACGAACATCGATATTTTTAAATTTCTCTTTATCGGAAGTTTATTTAATTTGTTATTTTGGAAATAAATTAATGATGGTGGTAATTTATTTTATGTTATTATTTTTTATATTCATTTGATTTAAAAATGAAAATATATATTTAAAATTTTTTATTTTATTTAGAGTAATGATGTTGGTGAAGCTGCATATAATCAAGATTGGACAGGAGCCAGTAATAAATATAAAAAATTAATTTTATTAATTATATTAAGATCAAAGAAAAAAACTGTTTTAAAAGGATTTTTAGTTTCTGAAGTTAATTTACATTCATTTAGAAAAGTAAAAATTTCATTCATTTTTATTTTTTATCTTTTAGAATATATTGTATACTTTCAGGCGCTGACAATATCATATCGTATTTTTGCCCTTTTTAATTCAATGGTTCATTTAAAATATTGAAATTATATTAATATATTATGTATAATGTATAATTAATATAAAAAAAAAATTAAAAAAAATTTTTTTTAAAAAGAATTAAAATATTTAAAACTTATTATACTGTCTTTGACGTTTCTTTTTTACTTTACATACTTAAGTTATTTTTATTCGACTTATCTAGCAAAATTATATTCTTATATTATGAATTTTTAAATTGTTATTGTTAATATTAAGCGAATGTCACGAATGAAGTAGTATAAAAAATTTCCTTAATAGGAAAACTTTTATGTACGCTACTTAAATTTTTAAATGATTGATAAGATAAGAATATTAAAAAGGACTGTATTGTACATATATCCTAGTAGTTAGATAATCGGATTAGAAAAAAATTTACAAATTTTTTTTCAAATATATATTTCAAACGAGTCTAAATAATTGAATTGGATTTTATATTGAATATCGTAATAAGTAACTATATTGAATAGTTTTAATTAGTCAATTAGTCATTGTCAAGGTTATGATTAATTGAATGGTAACTTTAAAAATTCCATTTAGGGTATTTTAATTATATTAATTGTATTAATTAGTAATATTTCAAATATTAAAATTTGAAATTTAATTATATATTTCATGTTATTTAATTTCTAGACATTAAAATTAAACATTTACCACTTAATATTTTTAAATACATATATTGAACCCTATTATTAAGTAATTGAAGTTTTTATTTTTCTCGTCGTACTTAAATGATGAAGAATGTATTGTGTTAACTCTAGGATAAAAGAACACAAAATATGTTCTTTCGATAAAATTTAATCATTTATTACAAAATTTTATATATTTCACTTAATTATATATGTACATAGTACATTGATATATTTATGTAAATTTCCGAGTTGTAGAATATCTATTCGAACCCGGCAAATTTACATGAAAATTTTCAAATTTTTTTTAGAAATTTTTATATAAGAAAAAATTATAAAAAATCAAAAAATACTTTGTGGTATTTTAAGAAAACTCTATTCTACATATATAGTATAGGTATTCAATGAACGTAGGTATCCATTTAGCTTAAATAATCATTTATATAGCTTTAGATGTTGAAAAATAGTGAATTTGATCTTTAATAACTCTTGAACAAGAGGAAATACAACCATTTTTTCGTAAAGTATTTTCTTATCTTATTCCCAAATATCTTCCTTCTCGCAAAATCTCAAGTTTTTAACTAAAGTTTGAAGATACTGATAGAACATTGTTGGAGAAGCTTCGAAAATACGTATAGGAATCTAAAAAAATTGCGATTGTTTGCAGTTTTAATATTGAAATAATATTAAACAGAATTTGATATATAAACAGATCTCTTTTCAACTTTGAGAGTCTATCACTCCAATATGATTATAAGGTTATATTATAAAAAAGTTGACAATAAATGATAATTTTTTATAAGACAATGGTTAAAATTCCACTACTCCATTTTGAACGGTATAGAAGTTTTGTAAACAGACGAGTGGAAAGAGAAAAATTAGCCAAAAAAATAAATAAAAAAAGAATTTTTGAAGTAAATTTTAGAATCATATAGCAAAAATAAATATTTTGCAGTTTTATTTTATTTTATATTTTATTTATTTTATTTATTTTATTATATATTATTATTTATATTTTATTTATTTATTAATTAGAACTAATTTAAAAAATTTATAAAAAAACTTTTTTTTTTTCTTGTTTTATTTTTACATTAGAAATTATATTAAATTATTTATTATTACATTTGATAATTTTCTTTTAAAAATTGTAAAATTCCTTTCAATTTTTAAATATTTTGGTAAACTATTAAATAATGCTAATCCTTTGTGTTTTATATTATATTGTGTTTTTGTTCTTCTGTATAATAGTAATCTGAAATTTACTGCATTCTTTACATTGTACGCATGACTGTCTGATGTATAAGTTAGATTCCTCTAAAAATGCCCGGGATACATCTTGCATTTAATTCTAAAAATAAAAATTATTGCATTAATTGAAATTTTCATGAATTTTTTTGTTACTTAATTTTAAAATTTAACAAGATAAAAAAAAAATATTTGCATTAATATGTAGTTAGCAATTATTAATTTTCGTAAAAAATTATAAGTTGAAATCTATATAAAAGAAGTAATATAATAGAAACGTTTTTGAAGTTTCGTAAATATGTTTTAATAGATTTACAGCAAAAACAAAATTTATGAAATTTTATATAAGATTTACAAGTATTGAAAAAATTTGCTTGTAATTATCCTGTTACATAATCAATTAGAAACTAAACTTTTTATATGTTTTAACTTATAACTAACTTTTTATACGCTGTTTTAACAAAAGCTTTTAATATATTTTTGTCTTATAAATAGAGAAGTAAATCCAGAATGAGTTTCGTCAGATGAAGCGGAAATCGATGATAATGGTAAGATGAAAATAATAGATTTAGTCACATTGTTAATGAAAAAGCAAAATATGTATCAATATGGTATCATATAGGATTCAACGAATTTTTTGTATGAGTGAAAAAACCGGCATCTGGGAAATTATAACCGGAAAAGATATAAAAACATCATACAATTCAGTAAAAATAATTTGAGGAATTTAACATATACTAAATTGCTGGGTTTGTGTTTTACCACAGCCAGTAATAAATATTCTGCAAATCTTTAGTTCTTTAGAGGCAGTAGGACTGATAGAAGTATTATAATTGGAAGAAAAATTCATAAAACGTAGTAATATGGCGAGCACAATAGATCTACATCAAATAATTGCGCTTAAATAATTATCTAATCAAATTTATCAAATCTCTCAATTTATTATTTGATTTTAAGGTTGTAGAAAAAAAAAATCTTAAAAAAAGAATAAAAATCTGACGAAATTTACGTTCGTTTTCACGTATATGGTATAACATTAAATTATTATTACAAAATCACAAGATAAATAGAATTTAAATATCCATTCAATTCCATTTTTCCTCCGACTAATTTTTATTTTATTTATTTATTTATGAATATCTGATATTACATAATAAATTAAGCAACCATCAGTATTCACCCTCGGCTACCAAGGCCAAACTAATTTTTTTTTTTTTTTGCGTGAAGAAAAATTAGTCGGCGGAAAAAAATTAAACGGGAACTGAAAATTTAAATCTGTTTTAGCCAGAATATACAAAAAATATAGTGATAATATGAAAAAACAGTATTTGATAAATCAGGATAAGAACACCTTTCTTTTGATTCTTATTTATTAAAATTAGTTAAGTAATTTTCTATGGAGCCAAAAACGTGTTTGTATTTTAAAACTAAAAATTGCATAATTTTAGGGTCTTACTGGTTTTAACTTTTAATTCAATTATTCACCTTCTAAAAATTAATAAATTATTTGTATAAGAAATAGATAATTACAATTTTAATTAGTAATTTAATTTAAATTGTTATTGTTCGTGTAACTGTTAATTTATTAAAGATAAAACATTTAATAATAAATTAAAAAAGTTTAATTTAGTTTTCACATTAAATTAAATTAATTTTCCTTAACTAAGAAAATTTTAAATTTTTACAATTTAAATTTTTTTCATAGTCATTATATAATGATGATAGTCATTATATAGCTTTCAAATAAAAGATACAAATGAATGTTTAAAAAAAAAGTTACAAAATTAATTAAAAGTTTTAACCTTTATCCTTAAATTTTCCAATCTATCTATGATAATAGTTTTCTACGGCAACATTTTTTTTTTGCTTTTTGGGGTAAAAGTAGAAACAGTGATGTCAATTTAAATTATTCCAATTATATTATGAAAAACAGCTAAATCATTAATTAAAAGGAAAAAAAAAAAACTTTAAAATTTAGATAGTGAAATAAATGGTAAAAAAAAAATTCTTCTTTTTTTTTTGGTAAATAATATTAATAATAATCAAATAGAATATTTACAATAAATTGAAAATTAAAAACGAAAAGTGGGTTTGAAATTTCAAAAAATTTTCTATAAAATTTAAAATATTAAGATAGAAATTTAATTAAAATCGTGAATATCATATTTTTGGATTTAGAGAGTTTTGTTTTTGGATATTCAATTAAAAATGGTAAAAACTTAACATATAAAAAAAAATTTACTCTTAATGCGGTTCACCTATTTTTTCTTATTGTTTATTTGGTGCAATTGGACATAATCCACACAGTTCTTTAAGATACGAATCTATTGTTTTATTATATTAAAGTTTCACCAAAAGAAATTTATGGACAGAAGGGATAGAATTTGTAAATTTGGACAAAATTTTGAAGAAAGATGTTAATATTCTTCTTAAACTTCACTATATTGTACACATATAAGTTTCTTTAGAGAACACGACATATAGTTCCATATATAGGTTCTATATACCCGTGTATATACCCGTGTATAAATTTCTTAATATTTTGTTACTTCCTCTTATATATGAACCAACTGTATGATGATGGTTCATATATAAGAGGACGTATAGTGAGTGTAGGAAGTGTAGTACGTTTTGAAGAAAACCTGGTATCGTTAATAAGTCGAAAAGTTTTGTTTTGTACATTAAAGAAATATCACAGTCCTGTTTGGGAAGCCCCAATCCAAATGCGAAAATTATAATACATTTTCTGCCTAATTTACGTTTTATAGAAATACGCAATAATTCAAAAGAAATATACAATAGATTTTATATATGAAATTTATAATACCTTTTATAAAAATTAATGAATTTTAATTGCAATTGCACAATCGTTTAAAAAATGGTAAAGAAAAAGTTTTGTTTTGTTTTTTATTATTTTTAAGTTCAATTAATTTTCATTTGATATTTAAAAAAATATCCAAACTGAAAAAGTAAAATAGTAATTGGAAGTTAATGGCGAAAAATTAGTTTTTTAATTTGAAAAATTGTTCTTATATATATATATATTTACAGTTCAATTTTCACAAAAGACTGATAAATAATCGAAAATTATATTAAGATTTTTTTTTAGTACTAACAGTACAGAATATTTCACAGGATATTACTTTTGTAATTGATTATTGGTTATTTATTGATATGAAAATAAGAGGTAGAAAATAAAATGACAGACAAATTTATTTTGTAATCATTTTAGCAGATTAAATAGGAGATTAATCAAAATTATTTACACATTAGCAATTCCAAAAAAATGTTAAAAAAAAATTAATTTATTTGATTAAAATTGTTGCAAATTGATGGACCGACGAAATTTTATTCTGTCGGACCTGTCTCTATTGGAACTGATTGGAAGTATTCAAACTATTATGTATATAAATTGAATAGATTTGAATAGATGTATCTTTAGAAACACCTGAATTTAATAGATGTAATTTTTTAAAAATTTATTTAATTGTGACAGATGACGAATTTATTTATTATATTTTATCATTATGGTAACACATTATTTTGGACAGAAATTGTACATATGATTACATTTTTTATACAATTTGATATGATCGAATTGATTTCGTCCAATACCGCATTAAATGATATTTTTTTTTAGAAAGCAATTTATTTGGGGGTCTCGATGGTCTAATGGGTAAGAGCGTATAGAATACGCTGTAAACACGGAAGCACTGTGGGTTCGAATCCCACATAAATTGTAAGAGTTCTTCCCCCTTACGACAGTTACAGCCACGCATGAAAAGGAAAGGGTGTGTAATTCTGCATATAAAATTCAAGGTTGTGTTCACATTTATGTGGCAGAGAAAAAAATAAAATAAAAAAAAATTTTTTTAGCAATTTTTTGTTTATAAATTAACTTTAGAATTTTGTGTATCGTGGTATATAACAAATTGACATAGTCAACCTAAATATTTTTGTAATAGCTAAAGATGCAGCTGAATGTTTATGTTTGTAGCATGACTGTAAAACTTACTTTTCTTTATATGATCTTTTCAATATCTGTAAAATGTACATTAGGCTAAAAATGATGTGGAACATATTTCGAACAAATGCTAAACAAAGCTATTCGTCTTATTGATGATCCCAGTGTAACCGAAACGCTCACTTCTCTCAGCTATAATCGTACAGTTAGGTCACTGACCATCCTAACCTTTTAGTTTTATTTTAAGTTTAAGTTTTTCAGCCTTTAAGGATCTTTAACCAAAAACTGTACATTTGCTTTAAAGTTCAATTTTAAAATTTAGTTGTATAGGGGGTTTCCATTGGTTGGTTAATCTTACTTCTATTTTTATTGCAAACTTACAAACTTACAAAAGAAAATTAAAAATGACAAAGTGAAGCCATAACACTTTGTCATTTTTAATTTTCTTTACAATCAAAAGTTATATATTTAACTCGGGTTTTGCACTTGTAATTCTTCACACTGGCACGATTTTTATCTAGGTTCTCAGTTTGTCACTAAATACTAATTTAAAACGTATTACATTTTATAAAAGTGAATAAATATGAATATTAGAAACTCGTGTTGATACTAACAAAGAAAATAAGAGATTAATTTTTTATTGAAAGTTATTTTTTGAGTTTTTAATAAGAAAATGACCACGAAAGGATAACGTTTTTTTTTTTTTTTTTGCAGAAGCACGACATAAGGTTTTGTAAATATAATATGTATAAATTATTCTTAATGTCTAAACTTTCCTTTTTTAAACAAATAACCAGATAAAGAAATAAAAGATAGTATATTATGTACATGAAAGTTATTTTGATAAATTATGCGAAAAGAAAACTTTTTCTTTTCTTTTCAAAGTTTCAAAATAATAAAAAAAAAAGAAAATTTTTTAAAAAAACTTTACTGTAAATTATGTCCAAATGAATAAAAATTTAAAACTGGTATAAAAATAATTCTTGTCGCGTCACCAGAACTCAAACTATTCAAATTAAAAATTTTTATCATTTAATTTTGAATGATAATGACATCAATTAATTATTTTGAGCCACATTTATACATATATATACTGGTATATATTTAAAACGAGGAAGAGTGCAGTAGAGTAGACTGTGTCAACTCTGGGATACCCGTATGAACGTAATATATCCTGTTTCTATAAAACTTGATCATCTTTTAAAACATTCAGATGTAGATTTAGTACCGACGTTAACTACAGAGATATATTTATGTAAATTGTGGAGCTGTATGATAACTACCCGAATCTATTGCGCCTAGCCTCATTAAGCAAGAAGCCTGAACCGACTGCTTTAGACCTATCAAATTTTACAAAAGTTTTTGACATGAAACTCGACACTTTCTTTTTCACTAAATTTCAGATAGCTAGCTTGAATAGACACTGAGCTATTTCCATTTAAAGAAAGAAGTTATATGGCAGCTACTCGAACACGACGGCCAAAAATGCTGGATTTAAATAGTAAAACTAACAATTTTGCAAAAGTGACGTAAAAAATATTTCAGCCTCTTACTTCCTTTAGTTTTTGAGTTATCGTGCGGACGGACACTGATTTATTTTCATTTAAAAAGAGAAGTTGAATGGCAGCTACCCGAACTTGTTGCACCAGCAGAACCAAATTTTACAGAAGTTCTTGCCATAAAACAGGATCATCATTTACAAAATTTCAGATACTCCTTTAAGGTGTCACAAACGTAATGGTAAATTTATTATACCCTTGAACATAGTTCATACGGGTATAAAAATATTCCTGAAAAAAAAAATGGAAGTATGTATCTATATTTTGTTTTTTTATAATTTTTTTTTCTGAAAAATAATTTTTTTTATTTAACTATCTTTAAATATATTTTTATGTTTTGTGCAGGAAGCAGAATTAAATTTTTTATTTTGGAGGACTAAGTTCTATTGGCTATTACTATGTCATTTTCTCAACCCCTTAGAATTTAAAATTTAAAACTGATTAATTTTGTTCATTTATTTTACAATTTTTATGTTATAACTATTTATCTTAAAGGGTATAACAGATTTAATTTTGAGTTTAAAACTTCAAATTAGTAGATGGGAATGGTTAAGATGGGAAGGGAATTAAATCCTGGAAAATTTCGAATTATTAAAGTTATAATGAAATTAATAAAAAGTGGGAATAAATATCAAATAATAATACTAACATGTATGAAAAATATGTCAAGAAGCTATGAAAAGGAAAAAGAAGTAGAAAATAGTATAATATAGATATATTATGTTGAAAGTATAATGGAATTCAATTTAAATAACTTATTTTAGATATTCAAGTCGAATAAAGAATTTTTCCAAATTAATCAAGTCAAGTCAATGCTCAAAAAAATTAAAATCTAAATACATTACATTAAAATGTATTTAATAAAATTTAAATATTAAATATTTGTTATGATGTAAATTTAAATATTGCACCATTCTTATTAAGAATGAGGAATTAATAGGATATTGGGTAATTGCGAATTTTTGTTTAATGTAATACAAGTTTTTCATAAAGCATTTAATTCTATAACGATAATAGTTCTTTGGTTCAATTTTTTTACTAATTACTATCGTAAAAGTTTTTACTGTATACATTTTTTCTCAAGTTCTTTATACCCATACAAACCTATAGTTCTCAGGATACAATAATTTTTCCAGTATGTTTGTGATAATTTAAAGGAGATGAGATATATACGAGTATATATGATGATATCCAAAATATCAATTGAACAACTGGTACAAAGTTATTTTGGTCTAGCTAGATCAACAGGTTCAACCATAACTAAGTGTCTATATAACTCGGTATTTAAAATTTTGTCAAAAGAAGTTAATTTTTATGCCAACGTCTTTTGCAAAATTTGGTTAGTCTAATCGAACGCAATCGATTCATGTATAGTTGTGAAATTTATATTCTCATATCATAGCACTTAATTACTTTAGATATATGCAATTTTGTAAAAGATGATTAAGTTTTATATTAATAACTTCCTAGAAATTTTGTTAGTCTAACCGAACGAAATCATAATTCGCATAGTTGCGAAATTTATATCCTCATAACGTGTTACTTAATAAAGACATCTACAATTTTGTAAAGTATGATTAAGTTTTATGGCAGTAACTTCTACGAAATTTCGTTGGTTCAGAGCAACAGATTCGAGTAGCTGTCATAAAATGTTTTAGTTAATGCCACTATTACCCTGAATATGGTATTGGAAGGAGAAGATGTTACAACTCCAGAATTTAGATAAATATATCTCGGTACTTAATTAAGTCAGATATCTGAAATTTTGAGAAAAAATGATTAAATTTTATGATAACAGCATAACTTATGTTTCTTGCGGATATCCTAGAGTTGATGTAGTCAACTGTACAATTTTTCTAGGATATTTTAAAATTGTTTTTAGAATTTTAAAATTTTTTATTCAATATTTTTTAAAGAAATTTGAGGTAAGTTACAAATTGATTTATTAATTTAAATTAAATTTTTCTAATTTAACTATTGTTGTACATTTCAGATATTAAGAGAAAATTTAGAAAAAACGTTTTATAAAAAAAACTTTTTTATTTTGAAATTTTTGAAAAATTTTTATTAGATGAAATGAAAGTCTCATAATAATATAATTATGAAATTCTCAAATAATATTTTAAATACGTAATAATATTAATTTTTAATAATTTGTCAACCTCAGATTTCTTAAAATAGATACTATTAGTCTTTCTCTTCTGTTACTTTTCTTATTTATGTTTCGTTTGTTTTTTTTTGTTTTTTGTAAAAAAAATTGTGTGATTTTATGTTAGTGAACCCTTTTAAAGTTATTTTAGTAGAAGAAGAATGTAATTAATCATTTTTAAAAGTTTCTTTATAACTGTAAATTATTTATTATGTGGATATATTTGTTAAATATACATATACACATGTATATATAATAATGTAAAATTGAAAATTTAAACGATAAATTTAAAATACAAATGAAAGAATCTCTGAACTTACAATCTAATAGCATTTTGTCACAAAACATTTCAATGCAGATTGAAATTTAACATTAAAGTTTTAAAGAACCGTTTATTTACTTCGGGATAGATTGAATATTTTTTGGGTTCATTTCCTAAAACGTACAATTAATTATTCTTAGTTGTTAGATTTTACAAATTGTATTTAAGGGGCCTCGGTGGCCTAGTGGGTAAAAGCGTATAAAATAAGCTGTAAACACCGAGGGAGTGTGGATTCGAATCCCACACACATCGTAAGAGTTTTGTCCCCTTTACGACATTTACAGCCACGTCTGAACAGGAAAGGTTGTGTAATTTCCTGCCCACATTTATGTGGCAGAGAAATGCATTAAAAAAAAAAACAAAAAAAAAATTGTATTTAGACTCTAGAGAACGAATCATATATGACTAATTTATGAGTATCATTGTAATAAGACAGTATTCTATGAAGCAGTCGTGTATTTTGTAGGTGCGGCTTTAACATATATTTGCAGTTAAAAATTTGGGTATACTTTACTTTAGGTACATTTGTTTACTAAGAGATATCTTAGATTATGTGATGAAGCGTTGAATATGGGTTCAGCTAAGCGATGAGAACACTAAATATAGTTCTCAAAGGTATATATTAAATTCTTATATATTCTAGGTTATTTATCTCACCCATTTGTTTTAATATCTCAAAAATTATACTAGATAAAAAAATTATTAGAAACATTATTTGAAAAGAGCAAAAAAAAAGGGAAGATAATTACGCCATAAAAAGTGTACCTTTATATAAATATGTACATATTTTTTTTAATTTAATAAAAACGACATTTTTTTTTTTTTTGCCTAACACCCTGTATCGAAATCTTTGGTTATCAAATAACATTATACACTTCTTTGGAAAGAAACGCTTTCAGAGCTTTCGTTTAAGCCTTGTCAGAGGTTTCTAATTTCACAAATGTAGGTGTTATGGCTCTTTAAGTTAGTTGTTCCCATAAATTATCAAAGAGTTTTTTGAAGCCCTTAATGTTCCCACCGCTTAATCGGAACCATATAGCGTTAAATCACGTGATCTAAGGTATCTTTCAGCAAAGTTTGAAAAGGATCCAACAATGTATTTATCTAAAGTAAAGTATATTCAAAAATTTATTATTTTTAGTAGAATTCAAGAATTTGAACTTAGATAGGAGGTAAACGATACAAAATAGAATAAAAAAACAGTTTTCAGTTTCCGATGCCATCTATAAAAAGGTTTTATTGTAGAAAGGGCGAAAAAATTTATAAAATCCATTATTTTATTTATTTATTTTTTTGTATCTTAAAATGTGACTAAATTTTTGTTTTCTTCTGTGTGTTTTATTTTTTTTTTTTTTTTTTATGAAGACAATTTTTAATTTGTCCATCTCAAAATCAGATAAAAATCTTTTAAATTTGGTTGAAAAGTTTTGTGTCTTTTTAAAAGATTACTTTTTAAGAAATTGATAAATGTTTTAGTTTTTTTTATATTCTTTGTTCTTAGAAAAGAACAACTTAATAAAAAAATAATAATTGTAATAGAAAAATATAATATACAATTTAAAAAGAAATAAAAAATAAAAAAAAAACTTAAATAATAAAATACAAAAGAATAATAAGAATTTGTTTGTTTTAAAGATCTAAAAATGAAAAAAAGAAAAATAAAATTTTTTTACATTTAAGTTTCAAATTGAAATAGTTAAAAACTTTTTAAAAGTTTTTTTTTTTTTCATTGGAAAGCCAAAATAAATAAAAGTTTCAGATAAAATTATATGGCCATAATATAAATTAAATTTTATTGTATGGGCATAGGCTCTAATTTCAATCAATTTCAAAGTTTAATAAATTTTCTAGTCTGCTTTTTTTTTAATGTGCAAAATATAATTGAATTTTATGATTAAAACTTAAATCCATTTAACGAATTATAAGGAAAAAGTTTCAAAATGTAACTAAAAAAAAAAAACCAAATTGGTAATTCTTTAAATGGCAATAAAGACTTAAAAGAATTAGAATCTCATTTGTTTAAGTTATTTAGTAAAAATTGATAACGGTAATGGGGATATCATATCCAGAGAGTTTTGAATAATATCATATAAAGGGAATCAACTTTGAATTTTTAAAAGCTAGTAATGGACAATAATGTTTACAGGAGTTTGATACCATTCCTTCGTATTTTCGGTTGACAACTATGTTCAATAACCAGCCCGTACAGTTCAGAAATAAAATTAATTTTTCAATTTTACTTTCGGATAACTTCGGGTTTACGTCTGAGAAGGTAGGGAATCTTCAAATATTTAGTCTGATCCTAGTTAAAATTTTCAACAATTTTCTACACAATCTTTTCTTTTTTGCAGATTCGGTGTTTTGTAAGGAATACCTGCAAAAGTTCTTATCAGTCAGTGACCCGAAATTATCTCTATAGTTATTTATAACTATACTTTTATATAATTTTTAAATAAAAAGAAAGTGATCATTTTGTTTTAAATTTTTTAGGCATTTTTATTTCAAAGAACAGTTCTTATAATATCCTTTTTTTTCACCTTTAACAATAAATAAATGAAATTTAAGAGTGTATCAAATATAAATAATTATAAGATATATTTTCATGAGTGCGTTCATATATTGTGCAGTATATGTGTGTTTTAGTTTGACTACAATACAACATTTAGTGAAAGATGCTAGTGTATAAATTATTTTTGTTTCTGAATTTGTATTAGATGTAAATAAATCTAATGACGCCTTTATATCTACATTTGTCAGCTTTAGAACTAAATCAGTACAGTAGATTTTTAAGATGTTATTTATTTATTCCTAAAGGCCATAAGAGACTATTATTGTATTCTAAGTTATATGCATAAATAACATTAAAAGTAAATTGAAAGTTTCAATCATTCATTAAATTTTTTTTTTCAACTCCAATAATGAGTATGACTTCGATTATTATTTATATTAAATTAAATTTTAGTTTCTTGAATCACTATTTTCAATATATCGTTGATTATTCAGCTGTTATTGTTGTAAAAGATTATGAAATATGAATACTTGTAGCGTCTATCATTTGTATATATGAATTATATATTTATTTATTTTATATTACGATATAAACTATTATGATATAACTTACTAGATACTAATGGATATGGTTATCTGACCGGACTTCCGAATCCGAAACATTTTTTTTGAAAGGCCATATCGATTTATTCATTACGCTATTATTAAAATTAATTAATCAGTTGGATTTAGTTGACATATATACAGGGTGTTTCCGGCTCGATGGTCTTCCTTGTATCCCGATCACCCGGGCATACCGAGACGAACAAAAAATTGTATTGGAAGGGGGGGGGGGTCTATTCTGGACCCTTTTCGAGATATGAGCCAACCGTTTTAGAGATATAAAGAATATAAAAGTGTGTTATTTTCATTCGCTGTGTTATTTTCAATCACAAATCACAATAGAAAATTGTGTTATTTTCAAAGATATGTTAACACATTTTCTGTGTTATATCACACTTTTCTATTTTTATATCTCAAAAACGGTTGTAGATAGAAAAGAAGTTATTAGGTTCTAATTATATGACTTGAAAAGCTGTTTCGAAATATGCAATAAAAAGTACCCCAAATACAGGGTATTTCAAAAGAAAAATGAGTTTGAAACATATTTTTTTCATTTTAAATTATTTTAAACCTCCATAACTTTGTAACTGTTGGGGTTATGGAATCATTAGGGCATAAAAATTAAACAACTAACAACTAACAACTTACTCTATAAAATACATTTTTTTTTATCTCTCTATAGTAAGCCGTTCAAAAGTTGTAGATTTTTTTATAAAAAGTCTCTAAAAAATCTTTAACCCCTCATATCCCGAAAAGGGTCCAGAATAGACCCCTCTTCCAATATAATTTTTTGTTCGCCTCGATATGCCCGATCACCCATTTCAAGAAAGACCATCAAGTCGGAAACACCCTGTATAATAATTTGTTGATTGTTGATTAATTTTCAGTTGATTGCATTATTCAATTTTTTACAGAGCATATCCTCCTCTAAAAGAGTTGCTTAATTCATTTAAATATAAACCTAAATAAATAAAATTTAATATTATTTGTTTTGAAAAAAACTTAAAAAAATAAAAGATAAAAGTAAAATTAAAAAGAGATAACTTCTAGTATCTTAAGTGATTAGATTATTGATGTAGTTGATTTAATTTATTATATTCAATTTTTTTGGATTTTTTAAATTGTCCTCTTAAGTCACAGACCATTTTATTAATTTTTAATATAAAGGTTTGTGAGTTTTGAGTAATAATTTATAAGTTGTCTAAGTAAAGTTCAGTTTATACCTACTGAGGCGTCCAATAAACTGAACTACGACGAAAAAGCTTCCTTTGTACCTAATCATATAAAGGCTTTTTAAAAAAAAAAATAAACAATTTCAAAAACTTTCTTTAAGTACTGTGTATATAGAATTGTAATACAGTAGTAATGTAGAGTTAAATCAAATCTGTAAAAATGTTTTCTTTTAGAAAATATGTGAAATTTTCTTATATGTTACAGGAATAATATTAGATGTTATTATAAAAATGTTATTTTATAAGAATGTATATGTAAGTAAATTCCTTTTGTTTTTAAGTAAATAATTTTATTTTTATTTTGCTGTTTGTTTGAAATTCAATGTTTTGTAATTAGATGACCGATGTACATTTTTTGATTTTTTATATTATGGTATTTTAAAATACATTTTATTTAAAAAAAAATTTTGTTTTTTTTCATCAAAAACATAAAATTGTTCGTTATTCCATTAACAATTCTATTATTCTTTATATATGTTTCATTTTTTTACATTATTTGTGAAAAAAATAAATCGTTTCTTGAAATAATTTTTATTTTTAATTCAAAACGGAAAAATCCTTTTCTATTTTATTCTACAATGTTTCTTAGAGTGTTAAATATAAAATTCTTTTAAATTTATTATAATTTCATAGATCTTATTTGAACTATTTGAACTATTTTACATTATTTTATATAAGATTATTTGATCGTAACGAAAAACGATCAACACTATGTTCGAGCAAAATTAATTTTTGTTTTTCCTTCCTTGAACTTCTATAAGGAGCATCGGACATTCTCTAAGTTATTAATTATATTTATATTTGACTATGCTTCAGTTTTTCAAAACATTAAATCCACTAAGCAGTTGAAGTTGATTACTCAGCTGTAAACTATTGTACAGTTGAGTTACTTTAACGCTTGAGTATTATATGAGTATGTCATAGATCTATAAAAAATGTTTAAAAAATATTTGCTAAAAATTGATTATCAAGTTCAAGACAAATTTTAAGGTGATCCAATTTATTTGAAGATAATCGTGAAGAAGAAGAAAATAGATGTAAAAAGAAATACTGTTATTGAAGGAAATGATAAAAAAATTAAAATAGCAAAGGTTTTGTTTTTTGACTATAAGAGAACATTATTGGAAGATTGTAATATTTCAAAGTTTAAAATTAAGGTTGAGCTAATAGATCATTAATCACTAGACTCTAGGTTCATGTGGTGTACCTTTAAAAAATAAGAGAAACTAGTTGGTGTTAAATTTCTCTAGATTAATGTGACGATGATAACACTTAAACGGAAGAATCTTTGAAAAGTTCTAGTGTAGTGAAAACTAGTTAGTGTTAAATTTCTCTAGATTAATGTCACGATGATAACACTTAAACGGAAGAATCTTTGAAAACTTCTCAGATCCAAGTCAGACAGTTCACCTATATCTTAGAAATAGAAACTACTGAGATATTTCCGTTTCTTTCTAGGCAGACTAAGGATACGTGCCGAGAAAGTCTTTCACGTTTTCTATTGTGTCAATTTCTTTGCAAAGTCTACAGCTAAGATCTACATACATACCTAATTTTTTATCATATCTTTTGATAAGACAATGGCCCGTATTCCTCGTAATAACCCAAACTAATTAATTATGTTATTTCAAGTCTAGAGAAAGAAAATATGCATTTAGATTTTTTCAAACTCAGATCCAGCTACAAGGCTCTAGTTAGATTGTAGGTTAAATGAACTACTGACACTCTTCTAGCTAACTCAAGGAAATTCTTCTTACTTAATATTTTAAGCGATGCTTTAAATTTGGCTGCGTTTTGGAAGGATTTATATTAAAAAAACACTGAATATTATACAAAACAATAAATTATTAATAATAGAAAGTTAAAACTTAACAAAAGCCTTTTCAAAAAAAGTCATAAAAACATTTAAAAATTGTGTCGAAGATATACTTATATGTATATAATGGTAAGAGATATCTACGTTATATAAAATTGCTGTAGTTAAGAAAACATCTAACCTACATATACTCGCTTTAAAGTTGCTTTATGGCGCTAGAGTATAGTAAATCAAGATCGTTTCTAAAGCAAGAGTTATAACATTATATATAGTTATATTACATTAGATATATAATACATAAATAAATATGTAATAATACTAAAAATAACAACAAGTAAGAAATGAATTGAAAATAATAAGCTACAGTTGTATTGTATCAATAATTTAACTATCTATTGAATTTCTCTTTTTCAAAGTTTAACAAACATAAGATTGACCAATATCCTTTTTCATGCAGAAGGATACATATAAATATAAAATATATTTTTAAAATAAATTTTAAATATGTGCTATGTGGTTTTTCCTTTTTTTAATTTTGTGTTTTTGTTTTTTTTTTGAGATTTTTGAGATGAAGAGGAAAAGGATTTTTTTTTTTTTATCCTTCTTAAACTTCAATTGGTAGAAAATTGTAATTTTTCAAAAGATCAAACATTTTTATTTAAAAAGCTTCAAGATTTTCTTTTTGATTTGTTTTCAAATTCTATTGTAATTGATATCCTATAGAATCACTATTTTAGATTATAAAAGTATTGGAAATTGCGATATTCAATTTGGATTAAAAGAAAAATTTAGAATTGTAATATTAGAAGAAGCTTCTATTTAAGCGAATAAAAATAAGAAAGGAATTTAGAAACTGTTGTTTTTTTTATTCTGTCTTTTTCAAACAAAATTGATATTTTTGTTAAATTTTTTGTATACAACATATATACAGTTTTTTAGAAAATCTGTCGCATAAGATTGTTAAAGAATTGGAAAAATAAATGTATTATGTTATTTTATATTGATTTGTTTTTAAATTGGAAAAGTTGCAGAGAATTTATCAATTTCTCATAAGTGTTTATATTTAAGTAGTTTTATTTTAAATTTTCATTCACTTAATAAATAAAGTAAATAATGTAATTACATAATATATTACTTTTCAAGGATATTTATCCTTTATCATAGACAGAAATGTATATGTGTATGTATATGCTTCATAAAATATAATAGTAGGAGTCTAATTATGTTTTAGAATCTAGAAGACAAATATTTAATACATATTGGTTTACCGACTCTTAAGTTATTTGAAGTTTATGTTCTAAGACAAAAAAAAAAAAACACTTGTTTTGAGGTTCGTTCTTTGAATAAAAAGTTAAATTTTGAACGACTTTAGAAATATCGATGTCAATTACTTCAGACATACAATCACATGTAGACATAATTAGTAAAAATAATTAGTAAAGAACTTTTAAAAAATCGAATTGAAATATTTATTGAGTGAAAAGGAAGAAAAACAGATTATACCTTTTAATTTTTGCAGCAAATTTTTCTCCCTTCTAAAATAATAGACCAATTACGTATCTTGTTTCATTTCTCTCATGATTTGATTATTAAAAACCTAAAATATTTCATTCTTATATTCTTCTCTTATAATATATGTATAAACACATATTTAAATATATGTATACCTATTTTTTTTTTCCTTTAAGTTTTTTTTTTTTTTTTTTTGGTAAATTTAAGGTATTTGGGCACAACTTTAAAAAAACTTGTTAAGATGACTTCAGATAGAATAAAGGAAAAATATTTTATAAAGTTTCTTGTACAAAATAATTACTACTTAATATTAAATTTTCTTTTTTATATATTGACTAAAATTAAGTTAAAACAAAATTAAATTTAAAGATAATAATAAAGTATGAGCCGTAATAAAAGGATAATCATTGCATCACTTCAATAACCAAAACAACAATATAAATAGAACTCATTAATTATGAAAATAGTTTTTCATATAAATTTTAACTCTCCAAGAAGGATCTATTATCCTGCCTGAATTATATGTTGAAAGAGGAAGATACAAAAAACATAATAATAAATATTATAAAACATATTATACATCTATATATATATATATATATATATATTATATAATACAGTTTATGAAAAATGAACATACAAGGGACAAAAAAGGATGAATGGTGTTATTTTTAATTATAAGACTTATATTGAAAGAAAAAATAAATCTAAGAATATCATAGTATAAGTATAATTGGCTAAGCTAAAATAGGATATAAAATTGTTTACAATTCATGCTATAAACAAATCCTTTAATAATAATTCTTAATTTTAGTTTTTATAGATAGATGGTGTTATTAAAAAAGGTTATTTAAGGAGAACAGATTTATTTTTTTTTTTTTTTTAAGTGTGCGTATATATATATATATGTATATATATAAATTAATTGATTAAAGACTCCCTAAAGTCTACTAAATACATAGTATAGTGTACTTGATATATATAAAATGTATATTTTTCTTATTTAATTTTTCAAAAGGTTTAAAGAATCTACGACTAAGTAGTTTTAAAAATAACAAATTTAATATGCTAGAAAATATTGTTGAAATCTACAATATGGTTGAAAGATTTATTTTCTTGTTTAAGGATTTCATATAGATTATAATGTTATTATACTTTATAATACAAAAAATAATAATAAATATAAAGTTCTAAACATTTTATTCTTTATTATCAACAAAAGTAGTCGTATAACAATTGATGTACGATTTTAATCCTTTTTAAAAATTTACTTGTTATTCCCTATAGGAATTTAAAAATTATGAAGAAAGTTAGCTTTTAATGGCCTTAAAGAAATGGGCTTAGCTTTTAATGGGCTTAATTATGAAGAAAGTTAGCTTAAGGTTGAAAGTGAATAATTAAAAAAAGTTCTTGCTAATTTTTTTCTGTTCACAAAATTCAAAAGGTATTAAAAGAATTTCTTAATCCAAAATATCTTTGCAGCTCAACTTCAAACTCCGGTTGGTTAATAATAGATTAATGAAAGAAAAATAATATAAATTTTTCTTATAATATATAATTAAATAAAAAATAAGTAATATATCGCGATTAATATTATTAATATCATAAATATTTATGATATTTATATATTATTAATAAAAATATTTGTGCTTCATACTCTTATACAATATCTATTACAGTCAAGTAATCAAAGACTTAATGAAAATAATTATTAGAAATAAACTGAAGCGTAGTCAAATAGGTGTGTTGGTGCATGCTCTATGCGCCACCTACGAATCGAAAAGAAATAAATTATATGTATGTACATTTTAATAAAAAGTCAATTACTATAAAATTAAAATCGAATAGAAAATTTTAATAAACATAAAATTAATTAATTAATATCTATAGTAGGGTATAAAAAAATATAATACGTATATAGGGTATAAATAAGTTATTTGTAAGTTTAAAAAATTAAAATGTGTATCAAAAATAATTAAAAAGTTAAATAAATTAAATAAAAATGTTATATTTCCATTTTTATACCTCACAGATAATTATTAAGGAATTTAATTTAAATACAATATTAATCGAAAGCTTAAAAATACCTAGTGAATTGTCCAGTATTGTTGCAGGACAAAACATTGAATCAAAATGCATTCAAAACCGTTGTAATTTCAATAATAGCTTTTTTAATTTCAAATAAAACTATTTTAATTTTAATTATAACTGGAGTTAAAGATAGTAACCTACCATAAGGATTCTGTCAAATTCCTTCAAAATTTTCAAAAAGATAGTTTATCACGTAGATATTTTTTAAACTGCTGGTAGGCTCTTATGCGGTTAAAATAATGGGGTAGTTGACATCAATTAGAAAATTTTATACGTTAATTCTATAAGAAGGTCTTTTTTTTTTTCTTAGTGCATTTCTCTGCCACATAAATGTGAAAACGAAATTACACAGCTTTTCCTTTAAAGGCGTGGCTGTAAATGTTGTAAGGTGAAATAACTCTTACGACGTGTGTGGGATTCGAACCCACACTCCCTCGGTCTTTATAACGTTTTTTATACGCTCTTCCCCCACTAGGCCACCGAGGCCCCCTCTATAAGAAATATAGAACAACTTTTAAAATATTTCAGTTGATTTCTTATTAAAATAAATTTTTACACAAATTGAACGGCATATAAAATTTTTACTTCCATTCTGCATAGTATTGGCATCCTTATATGTAAATACTAACGAATATTGCAAAGTAATTTAAAATATATATACATTAATTATTTATTGTATTGGTTAGTCTTTATTGACCTTATATAAAGGTATTTTAATAATTTTGAAAAATTAAAATATAAATCGTTTTTCATGCCATAGTATTTTTATTTGTTCAACCATTTTCTATATAGAGCTTTCCGCCATGCACCTTCTGTTGTAGTGATTCCTATCCTACTAATTTCTTTGTGATAAAAAGAAAATTAAATTTAGAAAAAATCTTAAACCAAATAAGATTGAATAAGTATTTTTGATAAAGTAAAACATTTTTAATTTCTTTTATTTAATAAGAAATTTTATTTAAAGATACAAGTTTTTAACACACGCGTTTAATAGTTATCTTTTTTCATTTTCAACTTAAAGTAAAATTTAAACATTAAAAATTGGGGGAAATTATCTAACAAAAATTATTTTTGTGTTAAAATTGACCTCCCAGCTTGTTACCATTATTATTCATTTTTTTTTTTTTTAGATTTTTTTCCATTTCTTTCATTAACTTTTTAACGGTATTAATATCCTTTCGAAATTAGTTTTTAACATTATAATTACCGTATAATTAGAATATTCACCAAATAAAATTGGTGATGATGATAAGATTTTCTGCATTTTTTGTGTTTTTTTTTTTAGGGATTGCTATAATTTTTTTTTTTTCAGTATTAAAAGTGGTGGTATCTTGAACGTTAAACCGACAGGCTATAGGTTTATGTTTTTTTTTTGGGGTGTTTTTTTTTGTTAATAACCTTCTAATGACGATGAGAAATTTTTGAGTGGACTAAGTGCAAAAAATAAATATTTTATATATTTATATTATATAATTATGTATACTTACAATAATATAGGGTCTAGAAAACATATTTTTTCCATTACCCACTTAATTATCAGAACAATAACAGAAGAACAAAATAATGAAAATTAAGAGACAGGACGTAAGAGATTCAAATATAGCTTCAATTATTTTTATAATTTTATATTATACAGTATTTTTTTGTTTTGTTTAAAAGTACTTTAAAGGGAGAGATTTGAAAAAAAAGTACATATGGGAAACTAAATGGAATTACCGTAATAAAAAATAATATTTATAACGGTCATATATGAAAAAAAAAAAAAAAATTAAACCCGCTGAAAACACCAATTTTCACCAAAAATAATAACATTAGAATAATAATAATGATAATTGAATACATTTTGGTTTTATTTTTTTTTTGTTTTTGTTTTTATTTTCCTTTAAGAAACGTATTGTAATCACGAAATAAAAATAACAACAAAATAGCCTGAGTATGCAAGAAAATAAGAGAGTGGTTACTTTCGGTTAATTTTCTTTTTTTTTTTTTTTTGGAAAGTCATTTTAATATGTTTAGTTTTTTTTTTTATTTTAAAAGGAATAAGAATTTTTCTTTTATTTTTATCAAAATGCCGGTTGTTCATGTTTTTAATAGTCTGAAGTTTTGAAATTACACAATACATAGTACTGCTGATATTTTTATTTCTTTATAATAAGTTAGCTCTTTATACAACGATGATGCTCGGGAAAATTGAAAAATTTTGGAATTGTTTTTTTTTTATGTTTTTGGAGTTTTAGGAAAAGGATTCAAGGTATTGAAAAAAATTTAAAACGCATTCAAGGTATCATTACATAAAGATTTTGACATTTTCTATCTATTTATTCTTCTGAAATTTTTTTTGTATAGTATTTGTTTTTTAGTTTTTATATTTTTAATTATTTATTAAAATTTTAATTATAAAATAAAAAATATTTTTAATCTTACAAAATTATTTCCATTTTATTTTTAAATTTCTTTTTTTAAAAAAGAAATACGTAAAAAGACCGCACAACACCGCAATATTTTATACGAAAATGCATATATGTAAATAAAATACAAAATTTGCGTTTGCGTTTTCAAAGGTAGTAAAATTATTGTTGCGAAAATATTTACGGATCTGATTTATTTTGGCCGCAGTTGAGTTTGTGTTTTCTGTGAGAGACAGTAAAATTATTAAGGACAACCAACAAAAAAATTTTAAATTTTTCATAAGGCTTTTGTGTCGGTACTTGTTATTCCAATCTAACCAGTTTATTGCAGTGATCCGTGTTAGATGAATAAGGAGGTGCTGTTAAAAGTTTCATGCTAGTAGGTCAGATTATTTTGGTCGAATAAAATAAAAACATCAAATCATCAATAGACTCTTTGGTCAGAACGGTTGGATTAATCATAACTAAATTTATGTCAAAAAATGGTTCTGTGAGGAAAACGTTCCCAAAAAACTTCAATTCCAGCAAGTTACTCAGTTAAAAAAATTTAGATTAAACATTGGAAAAACGCAACGACTTTCTTTCAGATTATAAAATTCATATATATAAAAACAAGTCGTTAAGAAAATTTTTTTAAAGCTTGTCGAAGGATCAGAACTGGTTAATGGATTATAGCTAAATTAATTTATTCAATTCCTTTGTCAAGAAGTAATACATACTTGTGCTAATTTTGAATTTAATCTTTCAAACTGTTTAGGCAGAACAACAAAAAAACCAAACACTTTAACAGATTTCTGTGCTGCAACGGATTAATGGAACTAAACACGAAATAGTTTATATCAATTTCCGGACTTCATAGAATATTCGTGTGAAATTTGGTTCAATCGGATTTGGTCACAATCATATAATAGAATTATTATCTTCTGTAAAAAAGTTAATTGCTATGAAAAATCTTTTAATATTGCATTTAATTTCATTGATCCGATGGATAATAATATATAAGTCCTAATATAGATTTATACTGAACTGAACGAGAAGCTAGATGGAAAAAGACCAGTAGGGAAATCGAAAAATTGATAGATTGATTCAGTTTAACTAGACTTTTTTTTAATGGCCCAAGTGCAAAATTGGAAAACTGTTGTTCAAGATTGAGTGAATTGGAAGAGGATGATAAAGAATACCAAAATTCGTCGGCAGAGCAGAGGGCAAAGTTCGTTAGCTATAGAAAAAGAATATACATTTAATTTATAATATTCGAGCTTTGCGAAATTTGGTGTATCTGATTACAGATCAGTTAGTTTATATTCTTACATTAATTTTTATAACTTCAGTGTTTTATTCAAGCGTAAGTTTTTAATAAATATCTTTAAAAGGATAATAAAACAAGTTGAAAATTTTATGATTATGTATACATAATAAAATGATATATTTATTAATATGTTTATAAATAAATTTGTTTCTTCATTTGTCATTTTAACCACCTATATGAAAAAAATGTCAATTAATATATATATATTTTTTTTTTAATTTGTTGAATTTATTTTTAAATTAAATAAATTTTTTCTTTTAATAAAAAGTTTATTTTCTTCTCTCATATTATGTATAATTTTTATTTTTTCATCAATTAAAAAATAATTTTTATAAAATGCAAAAAAAAAAAGTAATTGCATAACATTTCAATTAAAAAAAAAAAATTTTTTTTATTTATGACCATTTCTTTTGTATTTTTTTTTATTTTTAAGATTTATTACAATTTTCTATAATTCTATACGTACATATTCGAGGTTTGAGATGAAAAAAAAGTGGGATTTTTGTAAATAATATTTTTAATTACTTAGATTTAAATAAATTGTTATTTTCTACTTTTGGAATTTGTTATGTAAAATTTTGGAATCCTTAAAGATCCTTAAATAATTTTCTAAAAATTAATTTAATGTATATATACATTTATTTATATCTGTCAAATTAATATTTCTATTTTTCAAATTTCTGCAATTATTTGTATATACAGGGTTATCACTAAAATTATATTTATGTATAGGTTATTATGTTTTTTAAATTTAGCTTGTAAGATTTTTTATGAATTTTGTTCAGCAAATTTGTCGCCCTTTTAATTCCAATTCAAAAAATTTTAATCAAAAAAATAACAAAGGTTTTAAGAGTGCAAGCTTCTGTATATAAAAAACAAATATATTTTTACTCCAATGAAAATCTTGAGCACTTTCTTTGCAAATATCCGATCCTAGCTAGAGTCAGATTCCTCTCACTCTGCAAACCGTTCTACTACAACCTTAGCGAACTTTTCAAGCACAAAATCAAAGAATTGATTTCGTACCTGAATCTCTCGGATTGGATATAAAATCGATAACTACTACAAACCTAGATCACGTGAGTGCAGTGGGGTAAAAATAGCGTAATCTAGTGCTAATTAAGGCATTAACGCATCGTGACTGTCACCCATCTTACCTACCTACCTATCTACTCCAATGAATACATAAAAACTAAAAATTAACGAATTTAAATATTTTTGTTGGCAAGGATGCTTTTTTGGAAGCTTATGTAAATGTTTATTGATCTCTTACTTTTTCTTTTGCCTTATAATTGCCTTAAAATTGTACCGATTATTTCTTAAAATGTTAAGATAATCCTTATAAAATTTATATTCAATGAATGACCCGTCATCTATACTGTTTGTGGATTTTTGCAACACCCTGTATTTCAATAAATGCAAATATAGAAAAAATTTATATAAATTTTATTTGAAAAAAATCCTACATTTTTAAAATAATTTATTTTTATATAAAATAAGAATTGAAAATATATCAAAATTATAATTGATTGATTATTTATAAATTGAACAGTAGGTGCCAATAGACATTTAAGAATGAGTAAAATAAATTAATGATACTTGTATTCAGTTTTTATTTTTTTTTTAACTTTCTATATGTAAATGGTTATGTTATTTTTTATAATGGTTTAACTAAAAATTTAGAAGAGATAAAAATTATTTTCATTTTCTATCATTTTCAAATATAATAATGAAAAGTTTTGGATATCAGCTTAGTAATAACACCATTTAAAATTGTACAATTATTGTACATTTAAAACTATACAATACATACATCTTTTGAAATCCTTCAATGGAAATATTCTATATAAAAGTAAAAATGAAAAATAAAAATTATTAATTTAAAATAAGAAAATGAAAAATTTAACGAACTTGGATAAAATTTAAAAATTTATTTTTTACAGAATCTGACAGATAAAAGAATTTTATCTAACAAGTTATTATATAGAATTATATTTTTATAATGACTTTGTTTTTAAAATAGATATGTCCGAATAGATGTGCTTTATTTTGTTGGTCGAGTAATCAACGGTTTATTGAAATTAATGATTCCCGTAACTGAAGCTTAATCAAATATAAATAATAAATGATCTAGTGGATGCTCTATGGCTCATGCTCTTTATTGGAGTGGAAAGGAAAAAAAAAATTTGTTGGTCTAGTCACTTATCAAATGATTCTATTGAGTCTAACTTAATACTTCCTCCTACCGTCATGTCTACAGATTAGAAATTAAAAAATAAAAAACTGATGAGTTTTTATTCTATTAAGACAATACATAAAATATCTTTTTAGTAAATTACTAACAAATAAGGTTGGAAAATAAAATAATATAAGATGTTACCAACCAAAAAAAAAAATCTGAATGTTTTCTTATATGCATTTAAATATATGCCTAATTTCAATAAAAAGATTGATTATAAATTTTGGTTAAGAGTATTTAAGAAGATATTGAGATAATCTTGAAGTAAATGATATTGAAGAGATTAAAATTATATAAAGGCGGTTCAAACTTATAATTAAATGAATTCCTTTAATATTTAGATTCTTCGAGATAGCAGGGCTGATATATAATAGATAGATAATAGATAGAGAATAAATAGCAGGGCTGATAGGGCTAATAGAATAAAGCAGGGCAGAGGAGGGCAGCCTCTATTATAAGTTGAGGCAAAATCAACAATACGTAGAAATAGGGGAAGCACAAAAGATTTACACATCAAAAGATTGCAGTGTTACTAATCTAATGAACTGTTGCTAATCTAATCTAATGCATTCATTTCATTAAATTACGAGTACCCGAATACCGAAAACTCAGTAAAAATTTGATGACCCAGTATTTTGATGACAATTTTTTTTCTTTTTCTTGAGGCAACAGGTACTTTTTAATTAAACTGCTTTGGTTGGACCTTGCAAATTCGAATCTGAAAATTATATTAATATTTCATTCGAAGTTTTTAAGGCCATTCATCATCACGCATGATTGTTTTCTACTATAGGAAGTTTTACAGCAGTCGTTTGTGTCTAAGTAAAAATACTTATATTCATATAACGATAAGAATTTTTTTAATTTTAAATACCTATTTTAAAAAATATAAAAATTTTAAAATTGGTTATTCAAATTTTATAGATTGATATCAAAAGTTTTAATATTACCATAGAGAGAAAATTCTGAAAAGAAAAAAAAATTTAAATAAATGTTTGTATGAAATAGAGAAAATAAAAAGTGTTTGAAAAGTATTCTTGAAATAGTTATAAAAGTATTTCTAAAGAATAATACAAAATAAAGATATAAAAAAACAATTTCCTAGATACTCATACATTTTTTTTTTTTTTTGTATAGAATAATAAAAATTTTTACTCTACTCTGTTATATTTTCAAAAAATAATAAAATATTTTCCTATAGCATTTGAATTTTTTATAATTCCTATAGCATTTGAATTAAAAATTAAAATAATGTTATATAACAACTTTTTTATGCAGTCCCATCCTTTACACAGTTACACAGTCCCTCAAAGTTTGAAAAGGCTTAATATTTTCAAAGATTTATATATAACGACAAAAAATTTATTTTGCTTTTTAAATCAATAATTTGGTTTTTAAATTTACCGTTATGCAAAAGTAAAATTTTGAAAAATTTTAGTATCTCGGAGTTCGTCCATTACCTTAGTTTACCTCCGAAAGTTTTTTTTCTGCTAAAATGAATTAGCGCTATTTAACAGCTATTAGGAGATCCAAAATCGTCTTTTAAAGACACCTGTAACTTGAAAATTTGTTCAAATTTCTCGTAAGTAAAAAATAAAAATTAAAGCTTCAATATTATATTTCTACATATTGTGTTAAATGTTTTTCTTCATTACATAATTTATAGGACTTCCGTAAAAGTGAAGAAAGTGTCATAATTTTTCTTACATGAAAAACTTTTAAAGTATTTATCTATGATGCCAAAATAGTAGAGATTCTAAAATACTTTCTATTTCCATTTTGAAAATGTGCCCCTTAAAAACCTTTGACTTTATATATTACCTTGTTTTTTTTTTTTTTTAAATTGAAAACTTGAATTTGAATTTTTATTTTTTTTTTCAATTTTAGAATCATAACCAGATACTTAAATTAATGATGTATGCATTTATTGAAATATGAATCTTTTAGATACTTTTTATATTTTTATATTATTAAAAAATAGATATAGTAATAGTATCTAATTTTTTTTTTTTTAGATATAGATAGATATAGTAATGTTTTTATGGTTATTATATTTATTTTAAAGATAATTTTATGTACATATATTTATTCTATGATTTTGAATTTAATGGTAATTATATGGTTTTGATGTTAAATCAAATGAAATACAGTTTTTTTATTTTTCACTTTATTATTATCTTAATTCAATATGATCCAATGATTTAAAAGTACTTACAGCATTCAAGTAAACTAATTTTGAATTATTGAAAAAAAGTTTAAAAGTTTTTTGTTTTTTTTTTTAAATTTTCTTCAAGTTAAAATAATATTATGATATGGAATGAAATTTTATTAGAGTAATGGTATTGAGCTTAAGTGAATTTTTTTTAATAGATGCAAAATATTTACATACATGCAAAAATAATGAAAAGTTTATGCTATTTTGTAGTTTTTCTTCAGTTTATTAGGAAACTCTAGATGTGCATGTATAAGGAAGTAACATAGATTTTAATTTTATAATTTGAAATAGTTCAATTTAATTTAATATAGATTTCAGAAATATTAAAAATTTTTAATTAAAATTTTTAAATTTGATAGATTATTAGAGTAATCAGAAACATAATGCAAATCTAGAGTTCAGGTTAAGCATTAGTCTTTTCCAATAGACTTTTTTGTTTCAAATAAGGATTCTTCGGTTAAAAAAACGTAAAATTAATTTTTTTTATACTCATATTTGAAGGTCTTATTCCTTAACTACATTTTTTTATCTAATTTGGCAAGTTTCTAATATCTCTAATTTATCTCTAATTCTAATTTTTCTAATTTTCGCATTTCTCCAATTTGTTTCTTATTATTTATGTTGTTGGTCTCCAACTCCAGAAAATCATTCTATACATTAGGTGTTTTTACGGTTAGTTTAATACCTTATGCATTTCATTTTAGAGCCACACAATGTTCCAATATTCTATATTCTTTCATTTTCCATTCTTAATTCTTTATATTGATCTTTTTTTTTTATTAATCGGTTTATCGCTCACAATTGCCACGAGCATCTAATTCCATTTCAGTTTTATATAATTTTGTATGGCATGGGATAAAGAATATGTGTAGACTGTTAGACAAGTAATCAATATCTTAATAAAAATAATTAATCAAGAAACTGGAATCTGATATATAAAAGTAAGAAACTTTGCAGATGTCCTATGCTTCTTATGGAAGTGAAAAGAAAAAACAAAAAAAAAAAATTTTTATATTTGATTTATTCGTTTAAATTAAGTAATAGAAACCATTTGTATTAAAAAGTACAAAATACTAAATGAAAATATAATTAGTGATAGGTTAGAGAGGGATTATGGAGTTCATAGAATTCTTGAATCTAACCCCTTTAGTTTTTTCAAGATTTTTTTTTTTACTTTTTAATTTACCTTCTGTCAAAGATTTCATATTTATACCAATTCACTTCTTTTAATATTAAAATTTTCTTGTTTTTCCTAGCCTTATCATTTAGTGTAACCTCTAATTTTGAATTCTCATTTTCGAATTGGCTTGGATTGTGGTCACATAATTTATATATTATGTAGTTAACCAAAATAAAATTGGTTTTGATTGTTTAAAATTATTTTGAAGGGATAGATTTTTTAAGTGAAAGATGAAAATGCAAATGTTAAGTAACATAAGCTTTAGAATTTCTTTTAATATATACCGTTTTTATTTAAGTTAAATTAAGAAACTGATGACGATTCTGATAAAGACTCCTTGTAGGGATGTAAATTGTAAAAAGTTTTTTTAAGTTTCCAAATCTTTAAAAAAGTTGGTACATACCTTTGAACATTGAAGGCAGTACTTGTTACCTGACTTATTTATTTATTTATTTGGGTTCCATCTAATTGTTTGGGCTTAACATAAGATATGAAATTATGAATATGAAAAGAATATATTTTTATAGATAAAAATCACATCTCGTACTTTTCTTTAAGAAAAATTTTCTGAAAAATTTTTTTTTTTTTTATTCAAATATCAAAAAGTCAAACAAACACATGGTTCTTGACGTAATATAATATAATATTGTATAAATTTTCGAAAAACTTCAGTTTTTGATAACATCAACAAAAACTTTTAAAAAAATAAATATAGATTTTAAAAAGTTTATCGTCTTTTAAACTTTTTTAACTTTT
Organism: Poecilobothrus nobilitatus; assembly: GCA_947095535.1. NCBI lineage: Eukaryota > Metazoa > Arthropoda > Insecta > Diptera > Dolichopodidae > Poecilobothrus > Poecilobothrus nobilitatus. The sequence continues at coordinate 64,256,734 of OX352773.1, forward strand.
AACTTTATATTGTATGTAAAAATTAAATGGATTTAAGAAATTTAACACTTACTTTGTGAACATGGTAGCTATTAGTTTTAATTATTATTTTTAAGAATTTTAAATAATTAAAATTGATATATTTTTAAAAAGATGTTTTTTTTTTTATATAAGAAATATAAGATTTTATAGAAAAGTTTTTTTTTTTTAATAATTAAATTGCGGTAGTTGGTATAAATTGTTTATGGAAAATTATTTTATTTTATTTTTTGAATGAAAAATTAATTTTTTCCATCATTTTTGTTTTTTTTTTTTGTTTTAATTTAATTTTAGCTTGTTTTGTTTTTTTCTTGGAAAAAAATTTAATTAAAGAATTTCCTCATTTTCTGCATGAAAATAAAAAATTACTGAATTGAAAGTAATGTGTTTAAGTAATGTGTTCTTTTTCTGTGCTCATTCAAAAAAAAAAAAAAAAGAAACAAAAGAAGAAAATAAAAAAAAAATGTTTATGTGTATGTATATGTTAGATAATACGGGGTAAAGTTAAAAATTTTCGGCTTTTGCTTAAAGTTTGCTCTTCACTACGAACTAACTAGATTATATACATATGACTCGTTAACTCCCATAATAGGGTAAGATCTCCCATAATAGGGTAAATTCTCTTATTATAGGGTAAGACGAAGATGTTTCAAACATATTTAATAGAAACAGAATTTAGGTTTTAACCACATCACTTAAGAATCAAATAGAAAATTTTTAAAAGAATTCAAACTTTGGAGCTAAGATAAAACTGTTTATAATACATCAAACTTTTTTTTTTATAGGAACAGGATTCAGATTAATCAAATCACTTATAAGAACTAAATGGGTAATTTTTAAATTAAAAGGCAAGCATCTTAGCAATATATTGTCTAATTCATGAATATTTTAAAGTTACGGGAATTTGTCCAAAAAATAGTCTCAAAGCATAGTTTTATGATGTTAGTTTGAAAATTAATTCTTTTTCTCATATTAGACGATTAAAAATTCTTTTATTACTTTATGTTCAGAAGTCATATATTTTTGAACTTAATTTCAAACTAACAAAAAACCAAAATTCATCCTTAACTAATACGAATTAAATTTTTTTTTTTAATTTCTCTTTTTTTCACCTTATTTTTATTTAATTAAATTCAAAAGATTTAGTTTTTTTTTTGTTCTATTTAATTACAATTAACATTGAATGCTTATGAAGGTGTTATAATCAAAATTAGTTTCACCTGTACTTAATAAATATAAATATATAAAGGTAAGAATATTAGAGTTGAGTGAACCGAGCAAGTAAAATATATGTAAAAAAAAAAAAATTAATGTAACATTATTTCATATGTTGCGCATATTATGTTATAATTTTGAAGGATTGAAAAAATATTTTATATAGAGTTGTTATTCAACACAGGTGTTAAATTTTAGTTGAGGTATATTGATAATCATGATAAAATTTTAAGGTTCTAAAAATTTTTGCTTTTTTTTTTTCTTGTAAAAAAAATGAAAAGTTGAGATTTTATTATTAACCGCTTTTAAAATAAATTAAGAAAATTTTCACATCTTTTGAAATTTTAATAGTGATGATAATGATAATTTTAAGATGAATGAAGTTGGTAAATAAAAAATATTAAATTTTCTTATTACATTTAATTGGAAAAGATTTTATTTTTATCTATACATAAAAAACAGATTATAAAAAAGTACATATGTATACATAATTTTGTAATTATTTTTATTTAATTTTGTGAATAAAATTTATGACATTTTGAAAATATTTAATGTTGTTTTTTGTAGGGTAATTTTTATGGGTTATAGTTTTTATAATGATATTAAAATAGACTAAACGAATGTTTAAGTTTAATGGTGCACTGAACAAATACTAAGGAATATAATAGATATAATATGTATATTATTAAAAAATTTCAATAGCAGGAATATTCTTCTGATCCTGTTTTGTTTTTCAATTCTTTAGTATGTTTTAGAACTTTTTCGTTTTTTTTTTGTATTTTTGGCTAAATGGTTCAACCAATTAATTTCAAACTTTGTACATGTATAACTCTGAAATTCGTTGTAGTAACACTGAAGTTGTTGGATCCAATAATCGACGGATCCAACAACTGGATCCAATAAAAAATTTTTTTTCGGATCTTTCGGTATTAATTAAAATCGGTTTAATCAATTGCATTTAAAACAACTTAAAATTCGTTATACAGTTTTACGATTTCGATTCTTAAAAAAAAAATTGTTAAAATTAAATTTAAAGTTTTTAAAATTGCACAGCGATTTTTTGATTCAAAAGAAAATTGAAAACATTTTTTTTTTCATTTTTTCTATCTCAATTTTAAGTTTTTTGTCCTATTATCTTTAAACTTTTAAAGTATTCTCCTCAATGCCAACCAAAATATAAGCAAATAAACATAAATTAACATTTGTTAGTCTATTTTTGAATGTTGATTCGATCACAAATACTTTTTTAAATTAATTATTTCCAATCATTTGATGAAATTGGAGGTAGAAAATGAAAAAAACTTTTGCAAGAAAATCATGAAATGCCTATAAAATAGGGTAAAAGTGTTCGTGTTAGATGACGGAGGCTAAGTGGAAACAGACTTGAGGTGACATTAGGATATTGATTAGACGAATTGCCAAATTTTGTACCTTATCAAAAAATATTTTGAGAGCTTCCGTCCAAATGTCTGCATTACAAGCCATTTTTCGTCTAATGTACGCAAGAAGACTTTGCATTAATATACAAAAGCGAAATATATACCTAGCTGCATTTTTAGCTATACCAAATTATCGTTTAACCAACTTAATTTTTAATTTAGCTCCATATGCCTACGATTATAAGAACACCATTATGTTCCAAAACCTCTCCTTGAAAAGTTAAAGTTAGAGTCAAAAAGTTCATTTTTCGAGAGACTAAATAACAGTGGTTTTTCTTAGAGGTAAAATCGACCCTATATATTGATTTTGTCCCAGTTGTAGATATTTTTAGATTTTGTGAGCAAAACTTTTCTGTGATTAAAAGATTGAAGGGGAAAAAAAAACAGTGTAAGAAATAATTAAGCGATACAATCAATATAGCATCAATCTTTCGATTATCTCAATTATGGGTCCGTATTGCATCCGTATGGATCCATATGGATTTCTGTATAAAACAAATTACTTTTAATGTATCTGATTTATTAACCTGACACAGCTACCATTCGTCTTTTGGCTCCTAGCTAAGGAATCCAATTGAGAACCTCTGTAAATATGAAAATTTTTATATTTAAAGAATAGAAAACCATAATTTTTGCTTTCCGAATTGTGTACATTTGCATACATCAAATTTTTTTCATTTGTACACAAGTTTTTTTTATTTTTTTAAACTGAGTTAATTGAGTTAAAGTTTTTGTTTATTATTCAAATAATAAAAATTATAAAATATACCATATGGATTATGTTTTTAAACATAATTTGGTCTACCAAAATCATCTAAAATTTTTTGTTTATATTAAACTTATTTAAATTTTTTAAATTTTAAAACTTTAACCTAAATGACACACTCAAGATAACCTACGTATTACACGATTTACAGATTTTTGCTCTTAACTAAAAGAAACAATAATCTATGTAGTAGATTTTTCAACGGTATGATTTACTAAAAAGTTTGTGGTTGGATAAAATTACATAATTCATATGTAAAAGTTTTAAATCAATTTGAATTGATAAATTATTGTGAATTAGACTCTGGTAGACCTAACACATATGTATTTTTTATGTGGAAAAGAATATGTTTGTATAGAAAATATTAGTAAATTGAACAAAATTAAAAAAGTAAACGTTTTTAATTGGATTAAAATTTGATGTGACCCAAAAACAAAACATTTTTTTTTATAGAAAAATCATAATGTTCAATATTTACTTAGTTTTATTGATTTGGAATAGTTTTTTAAACTGCACTGTTTTTATTAGAGCAAAAAAAAAAAAAACGGATTTGTTTCTTTTATTATATTGGCTAATGGTTGTAAAAGAATGAAAATGGCAGAATATATGCCATAAAATTTAGAAAATCAAAAAAAATAAAAACATAAGTAAATTTTAGTGTTTATTCCAATAAATTCATGAACATTAAATTCGTTACTCAATTAATTTTGTCAATTCGTGATCTGATGTTTATTTAATTCAATTTTTCAGGCTCCTGTTTAACTTTGTCCTAAACAACTTTAACTTTTCACTGGGACATTATTTTATTCACAAAACTACTTTTACTTTTTCTAATGATATGTCCATCTAAGATTTTGTTTTAATAATTTCTGTTTCTTTCTGTTCTTACTTAGTTAGCTAGGGTAGTTTAGGATTAAAATATTTAGAACTAACCTGTTTATTTAGTGTTAAAGATATAAGAAATTTTATATAAAATTTAAAAATAATGTGTGTTTACTATATTGTGTATGTGTTCTAATGGTTTATTTTATTTTTTCCTTTTTAAAGCATTCCGCTGCCACATAAATGTGAACAGGAAATTACATAGCCTTTCCTTTTCAGACGTGGCTGTAAATGTCGTAAGGGGGAATAACTCTTAAAACGTGTGTGGGAAACGAACCCACACTCCCTCGGTGTTTACAGAGTATTTTATACGCTCTTACCCTTAAGGCCATCGAGGCCCCTCTAATAGTTTATTTAGCAGGACTTTGGGAGCGGTAGTCTTTCATATTTTTAGTTATTAAAATATTTTACTAATTTTTATAATATATCGCTAAATTTACTCGATATTTATTTTTCGAGTACGAAAAGGAAGACATCTGGTTTTACTAGAAAGTTATCTTTAGAGCAAAAAATTTTTTGTTGTAATGCTGCTAATTTTGTTTTCATTCAAAATTTTGTTTTAATATAAATCTTTTTTAAGGCCTTTTTCAAAATATAAATAGGCATATTTTTGTCAAAAAATTTTAAAACCATTTTTTCCCATTAAAAAATATTTTACATATATTGCTTTGTTGAAAATTATTTTCCAGAAATGTTTATTGTTCTTCATGAATATAAAAAGTGTACACCTATCGAAGGTGATTTTGTATAAATATTATAGTTTTCAAGCCATTTAATTACTCAAAAAGTATATTAGGCAAGGGAGTTGTGAAAACTATTTTGAAAAGAGAAAAAGAGCGAAAACTAAATTAATTATGCATAAAAAAGATGTCAACATTTTAATAATTTTTTAAATTAACTTTTTTCAAAAATTTTTTAAAGATTTTTTTTATTTTAAGCCATTCTGTACTTTATAACTATTATGAGTTCGCTCAAAAACTTGAACAGTTTGTTTAATTAAATATTTAAAGCCCTGTCAAGTTTTCATATCTCTATAAATGAGGTTATACATTTTTCTAAGCGAGTAAATTTACTGAGGGAAACTCTAATATCGTCATCGCCCCATAAAACCCTTACAGCGTTTTATTCCGCGATGTAATGTAATTTTATTTCAAAGTCAGAAAATAATTGGTTGAAAACGTTTTAAGGAACTTTATCCTCCACATTATTTTGAGTTGCCTTCGCATTGATTATTCGAAATAAAACAAATTGGAAATTTTTTAAAAATTAATGGATAAACTTGCGCAAAGGAGTGATCATCGATTTAGATGACGTCATCACGTAACGGTAATTTATACATATCTCTAAATTTCCGAATATATTTTCTAATGTATTTTTCAACCACTAGATGGTGACATTGGTCCTAATAGCATATATATTCGGAAACTTGGAGATATGAAATACCGTTATATGATAACGTCATCTTAATAGCTCGCTCGCTCGGAATTTTGTCCAAATTAATAAATCTAGTACAATAATTTATATATAAACAATATTTATCTTATATACAACATTAAATATCTATTTTTTTCCGTAAAATAAAGCTTCCTTTAATAGTTTGTAATTTTGCTTTCTAATAGTTTGTTTTTTATATTCTTCTATGTTAAACTTGGTTATAAGTCAGAGGCCTTCAAATAAAGTCGGAAGTTATGAATTATTATTTGAAATATAATTTATTTTAACCCATTAAGTATTTTTTAGCAAAAAGAATTTAAGTTGTAGAACATAATCTTGCTTAAGATCTAATTTTCGGTTTGTAATGTTTCGGTAATGTTTTATTTTAAATGTATTATTGTACGTAGTTAAAAAGATTAAATAAAAAGAGAAAATTTTTAATTTTATATTAAATGGTTTGATATAACCCAATTATTATTAAAATTTTCGCAATAATTTGTAAAACTATACCATTTTAAAAAAAAAATATAAATTTTAAAGTAACATTTTAATAATACCTTATCAACAAATTAAATTTTCAAAATTTCCACATAGTATAACACAATGTAACAAATGGATATTTTTCAGAGTTACATTGTTGTGATGTATACCGATGTAACATAAAAACCAGAAAAAACAAATGAAAATAAAAACGAAAAATAAAAATTTATCTTAACCTAAAAAAAAAAAAAATTTTTTTATTGTTATAGAAACTACAATGTTTGTATTACAACATCAAAGGAACAGAATAAGATAATGGAGTCAGTCAGTCAACTTTTTATTTGTCTCCCGTTCATCATATCTTAATTACATATGTAAATTTTTGTTTTGTCAGTTTTCTTCATTTTTTTTTTTTTTTTAACTTGTAATTGAATAAAATTGAAAAGTTTTTGTTCTCCTTTTATTTTTTTTAAACAAAAAAAAAAAAAAAGAAAAAACAAAGAAAAGTAAGAAAAACTGAAATATTTTCAATTAATACAAAAAAAAATTTAATCAAAAGATACTCTCTGCGATTTCCATTTTTAATACAGTAAACAAAAACTTAAAAGACTGTACAAAATATATAAATAAATTTCTATATTTATAGTTGTACAGTAGAATATCATTATATTAAAGCTATATACAAAATATAAAATAAATACATTTCAAAAGAGTCAAAAGAATAATAATTTTCGAAAATGTGGTTAATATATTAAAAATTGTGAATTCTAATATTTATTAAAAACTTACAATTGTTTTTAAAAAACCTCGTTTTGCGGTGTTTTGTATTCAAATAGATTTTATTCTTCAAAATACGTCGTAAATAATTTTGTTTATTTTTTTCCAAGAATCACAATAACAAAAATATGTCAAAAAAGTAAAGTAAAGATTTATTTCGATTTGTGTAGTTTTGATACAAGGCAAATATTTTGTTCGGAAGTCTATTCATGGTTTACGTCGAAGTTTGGATGTAATTTTATTTTAAATGCTTTTCAAATTTCAATAAAAAAAAGATTGTATATTTATGGTTTATAATTTTCACATTTTTTTCAATTTTGTTTGAAACATTTGAGTGAAAATTTATGTGCTTTACTAAAACCTCAAATACGACTTGATTTAGTGGAAAAAGTGCTCGAAAATTGGATTCATCAAATTCGTTCCTACAAAAGAAGTTGTGGAGTCCATTTGAATGACGTTTTATTCAGAACTTAATTGTATGGATTGCACTTCACATTAAATAAAAAACATTTGAATTTTCTTAACAATTAGTGTGCTTTTTTTTGAAAAGAAATCATATCACTCAAATTGGAAAACCCTATATATAACGGTATTTAACATCGATACTAAATCAACTGAAATTTTTTAAAAGATGATTCAGTTTTATAGAAATAGCATATATTATGTTCATACGGATATCTCAGAGTTGACACAGTCTACTTTACTGCATGTTCTTCCTCGTTTTATTATAATTTACTTTTGTATTTAAAATGAAGTTAGAATTATTGAAGTTCTACTGTTTAATGATAAATTATACATATATATATATAATATTTTGTGGTGAAACATCATTTATTGAGTAGTGGAAATATTAAAGAAAATGACAGAAGAAAATAAGAATAAAAAAATATAAATAAAAATATTTTTCCTGTGGAAATATAAAAATATATAACTATATAATAAACAAATGAGTTAAGCTTTTTAGAAATTATATATTATATGTATGTATGCCTTTCATTATTCCTTTGATTTAATTTCAGTATAGCGAAGGGTACCCATCACAAATAAAGAAAAAGTGAAAATTAAATGTATAAAATATAATTAACTGAATTATTTTATTTATATACAATATATTAAAATATATATAATATATATATATTATATACATACATTGTATTGAATACATTGTAAATGATATTCTTTTTAATTGGTATATTCGTCATATGTATAAAAGTTATAATTATATTATCAACAAAAAAGAAAAGATTTTGAATCCCGATTTTCATATTGTTTTGTGTTTTTTTTTTTCTTCCCAGATATCATGTAAAAATATTGTTTAATTTCATCATATTTCATTATTTTTTTTTTTTTATTTTAAAAGTCTTTTGTAACAAGAAAAAAAAATGACAATGATTAATTATAAAGTTTTTAAAAATTCAAATGTATACAGGGTGATTCACAAGTAAGTGCCTTGACATATACCACCCTGTAGGAAATACCGTTAGGACAAATGTCATTTTCACAGTCACTTAATTAAAACTTAATTAAAAAAAAAAGTTAGATGTTAAAATATTCTAATAGCCCCTTTCCCAAGCTTTAATTTGATATATCATATGTTAAATTAGCTTTGACCGTTCAAGAGATAGACGAAAAATAAACTACTTAAAATTAAAATTTATTTGATAAAATATTTAAAATCACTTTAAAAATTCTTATTTATTGCAGTTGAATTTTTTAACATTCGTTTTTTTCTTCTTTATTAATAACATCATAGTAATTGTGTATACTTCAATCAAATAGTTCTTTCAGAAGTAATTTGAGTTCCGGACACCTTGTATACAATAACGTTATGAAAGGATTCTTTTAAAAGAATGAAAATATATGTATGTAATTTACATTCTATTTGTGTAATGTGACAGCTCAATACATCTGTCAAAAGAAAATCATAATAATATTAAATTTCTATATACATACATACACTACACACATATACAAACAAACTTCAATCCATGTGTTATTATATTGAAAAGCACAAATGTGTTATTATAACTTATCGATGAGGAAATTTATCAAGGATGAGGAAATTTATCAAAATATTTTTTTGTTCTTTTACTTGTTTTTATTTAAATTTTTATTAAATAGCTTTTAAAGTCTAAATAGAATGGAAAATGATTTTATGTAATTTTAAATTTTTAAAGTATGATTTTAAATTTAATGGGAATACTTTTGAGATATAAAATTATACGTAAAAAGTTTGAAAAATTTTCTAAAATAAAATAAAATTATATATTTAAATGTTGTAAAATTTTATAAAATCAATAATTTGTTTCTTTTTTTTTTTTTGGGTGTTGATGAAATGGGTTGGGATAAAATCCCAGAAAATTTTTCAACTTATCACAGAATTCCAAATTGCAAAATCCCAAATTTTGAAATCTTATTTTCGCCCATTCAAGGGCTGCAAATAAGCCTAATCGCTGTAGTATATAGTAATCAAAAAGTTGTGAACAAATAAATCTTATCTGGAAATAAACTAAACTAAAAATCAAAATTTAATTGTAAACTAATTTTTAAAAACAACAAAATTAATAATCTGTTTTGAAAATAGATGATAAGTATAAATATTTTGGAAAAAGCGTATTTTGTATACTCGTATATATTTTTGGGGTGATTTAAATATTTTGGAAAAAGGGGATCTTGAAACCTTTACATTGACAATTTCTAATTTTGGGATTTGGTAATTTTGGGATTTTGAAATTTGAGATTTTGTAATTTTGGCACTTTGTAATTTTGGGATTTTGTAACTTTAGGATCTTGTGATTTGGGATTTGGAGACACTCCCGACAAAATTATATTGTCAGTTTAATGGTATAGAAACGAATTGAGATAAGATAAATGGATTTAAAAAAAAAAATTTGATAATTTGATATTTTTTTTTTATACTTAGAAGTAAAAATTGGTTTTAAACAACACACACTTGTTTTTTTTATTTAAGAAAGCGTTTAGATATTAAATTAATATATTTTATAAAAAAAAACTAACCTGTAGTTTTATTATTGCAAAGAATTTTACGCTATTGCAATACAAAGAATTAGTATTCCACAAAGTACTCTTATTCTAAGAAAAATTTTTCTTGTCATCTTGGATGAATAAACATGGAGGTTATAAGATTGAGATAATAAAATATTTTATATAAAATAAGGTATAGAAATTTTTTAGTTTTTTTATCTACCAGAATTACCCGGCATTGCATTTGTTTCTTAAAAATATTTGGTTCTTTTTATAGAAAAGCACAAAACGTATTAGACTAAATAAATAAAAATATATTCCGAACTTCTAGTTTTATGTTCTTGAAAACACTGCATCCGAATGTTTCTTTTCTTAGAATAAAAAATTAAAGCCTTTAGTTTAGTATGAATGAAAAAAATATCAAACTATCAATTTTAAAATAACGCTAAAACCACTGATTTATATAAATTTCGTTCAAAGACGAATACAGGTATTTGAAAATATTGTCCTACTAATTTGAAACTTTGAAAAATTGATATTCCTCATTTTTTTTATAACCTAGTAGACCTATTATTTGATAAGACATGCAACTTTGATTTAAAAGTTTGGATGGCAACTATAAGAAGACTTGGTCCTAATAACTTGAAACTTTCCAAAAGTATTTGTCCTAAAACTTTAATTACCCATTTAAATTTGCAACTTTCTAGGCCTATTCAAGATATGCGGTCTGGATTCAAAAATTTGTAAGTCACCTATAATAATCAACAAACGTGTTCTAATAACTTGAAACTTTGCAAAAGTGCTTAGCTTATTTGCCGATTAAAATTTGAAACTTTTTAGGGTTCTTAGGTTTTCAAATATTAAGTCGGGGTTTAAAATCTTGTATGGCAATTACCCGAAGGATTGATCCGAATAACTTAAAACTTTTTCAGTCAGCATTCGAAAAAAATATTCTCAAAAATTTTGGTGATAATCGAATGTTCGATTTAGCAGTTGAGAGAAGAAAAGTTTGAGGAAACAAACAAAAAATATCTCTACTTTATAAAAAAAAATGAAATATTCAGTTTATTTTTTTATAAAAAAAACTAAAATTACAGTCAATGACTATTGTTTAAATTATACTGTTACACGCTACCTAACAGCACACAATTTAACAATTGATATGCTTATGCGCTAGAAAAAAATCTTAAAAAAAAAACGATAATTTTGGCCATTTTAATTGCCATAATTTTGGATAACAACTCCGATTAGATTTTGATTAGTAACTTCGATATTTGAACAAAATTCTTGCGAAAGAAGCCTCGCAATTTTCTCCAGTTATTTATAAGTTGAGAAAATAAAACATAAATAATTCTCATAAACTAGAGGTTTTTTTCTAAGTTTTCTATACCTAACCTAGTAGTTGTGCAAAATGTATATGTGAGGCCTACAATTTCAAGAAAACTTTTATCTTTTGAATAAAATTAAGGGTCTTTCGTGTGGCAATTTTTATGATGAAAAACAAATTAAGTGATGACGCAAATTTTGATTTAAATACAATCATTAAATTTCAATTGTATAATTAATTAAATATGATATGAGTTTCTACTTAATCTGTTTGAAAAATCTTTTAAATGTTATATTAAATTTAATGTGAATATTAACAGCAATTTTTTTTTAATACCTTTAAAAATAATATTATATTAATAAACATATAAATATTTAATTTTTTTTTTAAATACTCGTTTTAAATTATTAATTATATTTTTTTATATAATAATCTATAAAATAAATTTTTTTTTTTAATAATAATGTCATTTTTATTTTTATTAAATGTCATCAATAAACTTTAATAAGAATATTAAGTAGGTGCATAAAAATTTATAATAAATACAAAAAGATTATAATGAGCATTCAAGCAAATAAATAAATGGATAAATAACAAAAAAAAAAAAAAATTTGTTATATTTAATAAATAAATAAAATAATTAAGATAATAAATAAATAAAAAAAAAATAGCAATAACACGTTCATTTTTTAATTGTCAATTTTTGTTTTTTATATCCATACGAATGTAATTCTCACGGTATAATAAATTTACTATTACGTTTCTGACAGCTACAACTTTGAGTCAATTGTACAATATGTAAGTCTGTCCGACCTTACTATAACTCGAGGAGCTATAGAATATAATAGAGGAGCTATAGAATTCTAAACTTTTTACAATTTCATCTTTATAAAATCTTTAATTTCGCTATTGAAAATATCTACAAGTACGATCGGCTAGTTTGAGTAGCTACTATACAATTTATTTTCATTAGATGAAAATAACTCAATGTCTATTGAAGGTGGCAATTTGAAATTTTGTAAAAGGAAGTCAAGTTTCATACCAATATGAACAACAAGTTTTTGTAAAAGATGATTAAATTTTATGATAACAACATAACTTATGTTCGAACGGGTATCCTAAAGTTGACAGAGTCAACTATACAATCTTTCTCGATTTTAATTAAATAAACTATTTGAATTGGTATAACAAATAGAGATAGTCATTATTTCGGACAATTCAGTATAGTTAATATTGGTCGAATATTAATAGTGCTGCCATTTTTTTTTTTATAAATTACTTTTTTGTGAAATTATAGTGAAATTGATTGGAGACGCAAAACACAACAATTTTGACGTTTGTAGATTACAGTTTATTATTGTGATTTTTTTTTTTATAAATCTTTAAAAAACAATTGAATAATTTTGCAGAAAAAAGAAATTATGTTATTTGGAATTAAATACGAAGTGAAACATTTATACTTAAACTTTATAAAGAATTGATTATTAACGAATGCCATATTGTATAAGTATTCGGGATTAATAGGGTTAATTAATGAAACTAATATTATTTGTAAAATTGCAAATTGTCTAAAATCATAGTTTAATTAATTTAATTTGGTATCTTAAAAATTTGTAGTAGATTTACAGTTAAAGTGCTTTGAACTGATTGTATAAAAATCGGCTTGTTTTTTTACACTTCATTTATGTCTGCTGTTACTTTTAGAGGATTTTCTTATTACTTAATCTAAACACAAATAAAATAAGATGATTTGACATTTTAATTTTTTTGTGTTTGCCTAAGTAACGTGTACAAATCAACAACCTTCTGCAAGTAGCGTTTTAGCTACTATACGGATTTAAGTAAAAGGAAACTAAATCATACTCTATTGTATCTGATTTGTATTGATAGGATTAATTCATTAGTATATTTGGTTTTTAAGTTCTTTTTTAATTTTGTTTCAAGGGATTTTAATTTTGAGTTTTATTTTAAAAAAAGTTTTCAATTTTTAGGTTTTATAAACTGTTACCAAAAGCTATCCATTAATGGAGTTAATGAAACCATTTGAATAGTTATAGACAACATTTCATGTCTAGCTTAACAAAAAAGTGTTACCCTGTGCATCTCAAAACAGAAGGAAACAAAATGCTTTTAAATGATTTTTTCTTTAAAACATTCGGACTAAAGAACACGTGGGGACAAATGATACTAAAAAAAAAAAAAATAAACCAATGATTCGAATAATTTTTAATATATATTTATTTTATAAGAAAAATAATTGATCATTAATATGAAATTAATGAGATTTTAATTTATAATTTTTCTGTTTTTTTTTTTTTTTGTTTTTTTTTTTGATTATTACTTATCCTTTTTCCTTTTACTTATCTTCTGTCAGGATAATCAAAATTAATTATTTATTGTTAAGCTTTATAGATTTGTTTTTTTTTATTTTAAGGTAATTTAATATTTTTTTTTTTTTTGTTTGTTTTAATTTCAAATAATATGTGATTATTGAATATTATGAATATTTTTGTGTTATTTATTAAATTTAATTGAGGTAATTTTAATTATATTTTTTAATAATATTTAAATTTTTGTTTTTTATTATTATTTGTATAATGTAAAATATAATAATTGTAAATATATTTGGCTTTAAGCAAAATTAAATGTAAATAATTACCAATAAGTTTATTGTTAACATGTTGAAGGAATGATTAATTAAATTTTATTTATTATTATTTTATTTAAATTTATTTGTATATTTTGTAATATTTTACGTTTTTTTTTTTTTTGTCAAAAGTTAAATCAAACAAATAAATATGTTCAATTCTTAATCATTAAATATTATATAAACTTAATGTTATTATAAACACACTTTTAAAAGTTAAGGAAGAAATCATGTGGGAAAGGGAAGAAAGAAGCAAAAATTACTGAGAATTTGTCGTAAAAAAAATAATTGCCAGAAAATTAAGAAAGGGAATCGTAATATATATTATTTTTATTGTTCATACCTTCTTGCCTACTTATTTTGAACAGATCTCCCAATTTTGTTTACCCAAAATATCCTGCCTTACTGTTAAGTCCTGTTCTAATATTTCTTCGTCTTCTTCAATTCGGCATCTTTCAATAAATTAATTTTCGAGGGGTAAATTTTCGTTAATAATGAGTTAAAGGAGTTTAATTTTTAATTACAGTCAAATCTTTTGATCATATAATATGTAGAGATTTTTTTTTTATTAATGAAGGCTGAAGTTACGCGTCAGTAATTACTAGACTTTAGACCTCTAGTGTATCCTAAAAACTGAGAAAAACCAATTCGACCAGGATTGGTGTTAAGTTTGCAAGATTTATACTAATTTTATGTGCCATAATGATTTGACGGAATTAACTTTGAAACCTTTTCAGATTCATGTAAGAGATTTCACCTAAATCTTGGAGAAAGAAATTACGAAAATATTTCCCATTTTTTTTTTTTGATAAACTAGAACAGGTGTAGAGAAAATACTTCAAGCTCTCTATCGCTTCAATTTCTATACCGATAAGACAATGACCTGTAACAATATCAACAAATTGTTTTATTTTAGGTTTCAAGTGAGAAAGTATGGATTTGGATATTTTTAAACTAAGATCTGGCCATAAGTTTCTGTTTGAAGTCGCTATAGTCATCGTTCTCTCGTCAACTTAAAGAAGTTCTGCTTAATATTGAATTTTAGCGTTTGTACAGGTACTTGGACAAATGGAGTATTCGTAATGCTTAGGTCAAGCTCATTACATAGTTTGCATTTGTGTATTTAACATTTTTTCACACATTCTGTTTCGTGTGATTCAAATTATTTGACTTTTTGTTGACGACTTAATCAAATATACAATACAATTTAATAAATATTTACAGCGTTACAGCAGTCATTGTCATTTTAATTAATAGTAGACTTAAAACGTTTAATTTTAAAAGAAAAAAGTTTTCAAATGTTAAAAGAAATTTTCTGCTTTTAAAACTTAGATTTAACATAAAGTTATAAGAAGCAGAAAATTGATATAAAATTAAGGATCTTTTTTTTAATTTTTTTTTTATATGTTTAAGTAATTACAATTTGTACAAATATTAGACAAAAAATATTATATATGCAATAAGTTTATAATACTAACATTAAAATTTATTACAGAACATCATATTAAAACTATTGATATATACAGCTTCAGTTAAATAAGACATTGTCCTCTTATATATATGTTCAAAATTAAAAGAAAATTGTCATCACCATTCACTGAATTATAAAATTCAAGGACCAGACCATACAATATTATTTAAATACACTTTAAAAGTAATTAAAAAATTATGTAAATATTTAAGAAATGGGTTTGGGATTGTCTAAAAGAATTTTAACAAAGAAATATGTATATATATATTTTATAAAACTAAAAGAATATTTTATGGTAAAAATTAAAGGGACGGATTTTTATTAAGAGGGCGATTTTTGTTATTCTTTTAATGTAAGGTATTTTGGGCACGTGTAACTAACTATTGAATAAATAAAAATTTTTGGTTTCGTTTTTGTGCATACTTTATCATATAAAATATACGTTTTTTGAATTAAATTATTTTAATTTTAACCCTTTTGTTGTTTGACATTTAATGTTCAAATAAGAAAATGCTGAGGAAGGTTTACTAATTTTTGTTTTTACTTAACATTTAATTTTCCATGCCGATCGGAAATAATTCGAACGATTATTTTATTTTTTCATAATTTTATTGTACCATTCGGAATGTTTGAAGATAATCTATCCATTCGAATTTTCTATGGTGGACCTACTTTTTCACAGAAAAAATTAATAAAAGAGTTACTTTTATTACCGTTTTCTACTCCTTTTACTCTCTTTGGTAGCATAGTGTATCAATTTGCCTCTTCCATTTGTCTCTATTGTATGCGATCAGCTTTATTTCTTCCCAATTTTTCTATAATTTTTTACTAACTTTGCCCTTATTATTTGGCGATAGCGTGTTATTGGGGATTCTATTTAGGGGATGTTCTGCTTATAATTGCAGGGGGTTATACTCTCCTTAGAGTGTGACCTACCGATTTCAACTTTTTAAATTTAATTGGCTTGTTATTTATTCTTCGCCTATTAACTGCCATAAGTCCCTGTTCCGGATTTTATTGGATCAGAACATTTCGATTTCGTTTCAAAATTTGTTATAATGAAAAATACATTTTCTAATGCAACTATACACCAGATTAATTCACTCAATCCTTTTATGCATGTACAATTCCTTTTGAATAGAAAACAAAAATTATTTAAGTTCAAATTTATTCAAAATAAAAGGGTTAATGTGAGTTCTTGTACCATATATTTATAATATTCATTTTTATATTTAAATGGACATTAAAAGATTTCAGTTCATTTTTGTGGAGGGTGAACCCTTTTTATTTTAAATAAAAAAAATTTCAAATTTTGATTATCCTTTTATATACAGGAAGATTTTAATAATTTTTAAAGTGCGGGTTAACTTTTCTAAATAATTTTGAACAATATTAAGTTAGTGGTTGTGTAATTATGTTTATCAAATGTGTGTATATGTGTGTATCTACATTTGAAAATAAGTCATATTTAATTTCAATTTAAATAAAGAAAATCAATATAAATATTATTTTCAATTTTATTTCAACCACGAAATAATTGCTCATCTTGATTTTCTTGGTTTTTCATTTATTTAAAGATTAAAATATCATCATCAATATCATCATCATCATCATTATCATTGAAATATTATAATATCATCATCATTATTGATATTTTAATTTTTTACTCTAAAGTTATAATATCCTTTGAAAGGAAGTAAATGTATGTAAATTTAAAAGAACCAGAAATCCTTATTTCCTTCATTGTTTTTTTTTCATCAAAAATAAGATATCAAATATCAGTTTTCATTTTAAAAAAAAAAAATTCATTGTTTTTTTTTTTAAATTTTGTTTTATATTTTCATTCTTTTAAATATTTTTAAAGTTCTATTATTATATTGTCTTCTTTAAAATACTTGTACAGTCAGTTCTAAATTGAGAGAACCTCTGATGATAAATATTTAGCGAGGTTTTGTAGATTTTAACTTCGAAATATGTTATTTTTTACCAATTTTTGAGAAACTACGAGTATTGTTTAGGAGATCCATCTTCAAAATAAAATTAGTATTGTATATAAAAGACATCCTTTTAAGCGTCTGAGGTTATTATTTAATTTCTTTCGATAATTTTTACAATGCTCTTCTTTTTAAAGTTTCATGTTTGGATTTCTGGATTTTACAGTATTTATCATTTAAATAAAAATGTATATGAAGTTCCAATGGTGTAGCCCAAATTGTGGTCAGACTCTAATTAGTTAGTTTCTTTATTAATTCGTTAGTATTTTATTTACTTTTAATTTAGAAACAGTTTTTTGTTTTTATATGAGTGAACCATTTTAAGATTTCATTATTTAGATCGCATCTTGACTTCTTTCATATTTGAAATTTTTTTCATTATATAAAGTTATAGTTATATATATACACTTTATATATATTGGAACAATGAATAACCATACCATTAAAAGAACGAAGTTTTTTCTAAACCAATTTCACTTATAAACTTCAAATACCTTGACTGTGGCTTATTAGGCAATAACAGATCTGATGAACTTGGTCGAAGTGGCACAAACCTAGAAATTCTCCGAGGAAAGTAGATTCTTGGAGTTCCTATAAAAATCTGTATATATCGGCCTCAAAAACAAACCAACACTCACGAATCTAAGGTAGTTTTCTATTAGTATCTGCGCTGAGGCTAAACAGACCCGGCCTGAATTAAATCTTAAATGATAAATTAGATTTTTATCCATGAATCGCCTCCATATCGATAATATAATAGAAGTTTTAACAGGGCACTGTTCTATTGGAACACATACCAGAAGTGTCTCAGAAGACTCAGATCATGCTCTCAAAAGAAAAACGTTTCTAGAGATATTCTTCCTAAATAACCTCTTCGATCTACGAAATAGGGATTTCATCTCTGTTCTACATATATTTGTTATGTATAAAGTTTGTACCATGTTAGAAACCAAAGAGGGTTTATGATTCAACTTAGAATGTGCGAATAAAACTTGCAGCAATGATGATGTGACATATTTTAAATAACTGAATAATTAAAAGAATAAAAACTATTATTGTTTTATAATTTATCTATAAGATGAAAGGCCTATATTTTTCGATTATTTTATATTATTCGATTATATAATAGACTATTTTAAATAGGCAGCTCTAAGGATTTGATAAATTTACATTAAAAAAAGTGCAACCCTACAATCCTAGTTTTACTGTTTATACTTTTAATGGTAAAAAAAAGTAAAAAAAAAAAGAATTTAAAAGAAAAAAAAAAGGAAAAAAATGTATCGCAACATTTTGTAATTGTGCCACACTCCTTAATTTAAAGACTTTACTATTATCCTGATGTATTTTATTTATTTTTTTTTAAAAACAAAAATTTGCATTTCATCACTTTATTGGTGAGTTGGTTTTTGTTTTGCAATACGAGTATATGGGGTTGTTTAAAAAAAATTTTTTCTTTGGTATTTAAATGTGTATATCCGAGTTCATTGATTCCATGTACATACATATATGTACACATGTGACTATTGATTTGACTTTAAATAAGTAAACTAAAAGAATTTTCTTTTTTAATGTTTGTTTTTTTTTTTTTTTTTTTTTTGTATTTAAAATAGAACGTAGACAATAATAGTAATAACATATATTTGAAATGAAAATGACAAAAAAATATCGAATTTACTAAAAAAGTAATGGTATAAAATAAAAAAAAAATTCAATGTAAATAAAAAAAGGAAAACAGCTTAGGAAACAATCGATTAACTCTTGAATGGAAAAATTTAAATTTAAATATACCCCATCCAGTCATATCAAATATGTTAAATTTTATTTAGGACTAATAGTTAAAACGTTTTTTATTTGTTTTCATACCTCAAATGACAATCTTCAAATTATGTATATAGGAGGTGTATAGAAAGCCAAGATTATAAAATTGAATCTTTATCTTTATAGCATATTATATACATAGTTACGTTTAAAAAAAATTCAAATTTAGAAATTTATGATATTCAAAAGTCTTTTTTTTTTGATATGAAACATTATTATAAACTTTTTTTTTGAAAACAAGTACTCTGAAAATACTTAGATTATATTTTCATTAACAATCAATTTCAAGTTACAGATAATGCGTAAGTTTTTGGTTTTTTTTCCCCAAAAACACACAAAAGTACAATTATATTAACGACTTTTTAAGACATTTTTCTAAAAATTGTAAAAAATTTGCTCATAAGTTTTATTTTGTTTGTCGGCCTGTGTACAACCACTGTATATCACCACAGTTTAATATAAATAGTTATATGTACTCTTAGGCATAGATACATCTCATAAAAAGTATTGTAGTTATAGAATAATGTTTTTATGTAGCCCTACTCATTACTATAGCCCCTCAAAATTTGCAAAAATATCTATAATCAAATTTTTATAAATTAAATTTTAATTGTAATTTTTTTAATCTGAAAACCCCAAAGTTCGGACACTTTTTCTTACGATTTATAGACAACAAAAAAGTAATTTCTTTTTTTTTAACATTATATTGTTATTTATGTTATTTTTAAAAATTAAGATCTTAAAAAATAAGTATAAGTTATTTTAGCAAATATTTTTGTATTCTTCCCTGTTTGAGAGCCATTAGTAGTCAAAAATTAAAACTTTGTTTGCTAAAATTAGGATGCCGATACAATATTTTCAAAATTAAGATGAAAAATTAAAGTTTAAACATTATAATTCTTAATTATACATCTATTAACGGATTTTATTAAGTATGGTTTGCGTAAAATTGAACAAAGTAACAATTTTCTCACAGAAAAATTAAAAGTATTATAAATTTTGAAGTAAAAATAATCACAATTCAAGAATAATTTTTTTTCTGTTTTTGTAAATGTGCCCCTCTAAAAGCTTTTGGTTTTCTTTTAGATCTGATGCTGATCCGACGAGCACAAATACGAGTTAATGATCTTTATTTTATTGTCAAAGAAAGATTGGTCAAATTGTTTCACTATATCTTTCAAAAACAATACTTTTCTGTAGTTTTAGAAACGAACTAACCATACATCTTTTAGATCTGATTTAGATCAGGATTGAATTATGGTTGATTTAGCTATGTGCATCTGTCCTTTCAAGCTATAAGTTAGGGTATAATAAATTTAACATTACATTTGTGACACTTTAAAGAAGACGAGATAGATATGGAAATATATATGTACTTATTCTAGCTCAGGATCGAATACTGGCCCATCCGTCCAAATCTTTAGTGTATTGTTAAAAATATACTGCCTTATTTTTTATATGAGTACGTACCAATTCACATTAGTAGTTTTAAAATTTTATATTTTATACAAATAAAACAAGGATAAATTAAATCGTATTATTTACAGTAATTATAGTTAGTTTTTGGAAGGAAGGAAGAAAGGGAACCTTTAAAAGCGTAAAGAAATTTTAATTAATGGTTTATTTACGTAAATAAAAAAGGCCTTTCTTAATTTTTGTCATAATATAAGTCTGGCGATACATCTTGTGAATGCTATTCATATTCTTCTGAAACCAATGAAATAAGTACTTCGATGATTCGAAAAGAAATATCTTAAATACCAATTATGTATTTATATTGCAAAACTTAAGATTTTTATGAATTTTTCTGATTTACTATTTTAGGTACCTACTCAGTATATAAGATATTGTTAATTTTGGAACAACGTTTTGTTCTCCTAAATCTCCTGAACTCTTGTCTTTTATTCTATTTTAAATAAATAGAGTGCATTAAAAGAGGCAAATATCTAACTAAGATAAAAATGTAGGTGTTGCATAACATTTTATAATTGTTTACGCACTCCCTAATTTTCTGATTTTATTACCTATTTTAGTTCTATTATACCTACCATTTTTTATCTTTTCTACAAAAACAAAATAATTTGCATTTAAGCACTTTTTTAATACTAAACAAATTTTTTTTTTTATATATATATAAAGGGAGTTTTTATTTTTTGTTTTGTACTATATTTAAATATGTATATCCGATAACATTTGAATTGTTATATATAACACATATATATATGTGTATGCACATATGACTACATATAATAATAATATTTAAAAAAAAAGTTTACTAAAGAAATTTCCAACTTCAATTTTTTTTATTTTTTTAATTTTTAGAATGGAATGTAAACAATAATAATAATAATACAAACATCAATTTGAGATGAAGATGACTTGGAAAAAAAAAAAAAAATGTCAAGTCTAGAGAAAAAGTAAAAAAAAAAAACCTAAAAATAAAAAAAAAAAGAACTAAATAAACAATCGATTAACTCTTGAATGGTAAAATTTAAATTTAAATACATACCATACTCATCCCGAATATCAGAAATTTTTATTTCAGGACTAATAGTTAAAACGTTTTTTGTTTATTTTTTCCTACCTCCAGACTATAACTTTTGAAAATTGTATGAGAGGATAAAAAAATACAATTCAACAAAAAATTGTAACTTTTTATATAATATACATGTACACAGAATACATATTATCGCAATTTATATGTATATTGACGTAATCTATATAAGTAAGGTAAAACAAAAAATAATGGCTGTAACATTTTCTCATCATTTATTTGAGATAAACTCGCTTTATTAGAAATTTTTCTCTTTTTCTTCATCCCATAGTGTATGATGTTTTTGGTTCGTATTTAACCTATTCGAGGCTTATTCAACAGTATGTTTATTTATTATTGTTCCAGTGAGTATAAATAATGACTTTGAGCTTCAATATTTTTTGTCATCGTAACATTGTGCACATTCTTTTAAGTCCACTGATTTAGTAAAAAAGTGTTACATTTTATATACGCAGAAATCGATTTCCTCTAATTATGTTATTTTTTATTTACAATGTCCTGTCATTAACAAGAAATTTGAAACAATTTAAAAAAAAAATAGCCAACAATAGAGTGTTTTACCTTAATTTATCTAAACGAAACATTTAATGTTTTTAGTTGTAATGATATGGCGGGAAAGTTTCAGTTATCGATATTTTTTTTTTATTAAAGAAGAGTTCCTTTTTTTTGTTATCTTTAAACAAATCCTCTTGAATCAGTTTTTTTTATCTTTGATTTTCTTGATTTTTTTTTTTATTGTTATCCTGATATCATTCAATACTTGAGAATGATTCCTTTTTTTATATATATACATACTTTAATACTATACTCATTCTTTTATTTCTTTTGTTATTTTTATTCTTTATTCTTTATTTTTTTTTGTTTTTGTTATTGTTGTTTTTGGATAACTCCTCATTTATTGTGGATATTATGTGTTTTTTTTTTTTTTTTTTTTTAAATACATATTAAAGTGACTGTTTAAGGATTATTGTGTATATATTTAACTTTTCTCCGTATAGTCTTATTATATGTCTGAAAAGTATTTTTTTTTTTGCTTTTTGCGAATGGTATTGAGAATATAAGACAAAAAAATGTGAACCTATTTCTTTATCTTTTAATTTTAATTGCCTATGATATTTTTATTTTCTTCACATACATATTGTATTATAAAACGTTTATTTCTAATTTCACGTTTGAGACCACTTTTAATTCAAAATGATCAAAATGTATAGGTATACATTTTGATTTAAGTAGTTATTAATGATATTTTAAATATTTTTATATTATGTTACATCATAAAATTTTTATCATATTTTTGTAATTGTTAAAAAAGCTGACAATAATTTTTGTTGTTAATTTTTTGTATCTTTAAATTTAAAATTTGGAAACTTTGTAAACTAATACAAAGTAACTACAAAGTTGAAAATGTTTTTGAAAGGTTTGTTTTATTGGAAAATTAAAAAATATTGATTCTGTAACCCCCTGTATTATAGTTTTCTACATACATTTATATATCGTACTATATAAAATCCAGAGAAACTGTTTTATATGAATGTTAATGTGAAAGTAAAAATTATTTCGCTTTATATTGCCTAACTAACTAATTGGAAACTGTTAATTCTGTGGACAATGACAGAAAAATTGCAACAAAAACAATCAGAGTAAAATGAAAGTTCAAATTAATTTTGTACGATATTAAAAAGTAAATATTAACAATTTCGTTCACAATATCTCTAATAATCTAAAAATAATTTTAAAGTGCTGTTTTTTAATGACTTAATCTTTTAAATGCTAATAAAGGAATCGTGGCTGTTTCATTCTTCTATAAGATATTTTTGAAGATTTCCACTAACCTTCTACCCTTGCAAAAAAAAAAAAAAAAATGAAATGCTTATATTTAAATTATCCTATATATAAAACTGCGATCCTATCTGAAAGGTTTTATTGTACTATTTTAAGTCAAAAACAAAAAATCTATTTGTAAAAAATTAAATAAAAATATCGAAAATCAAAAAATTTCACTGTGACTTGAAGGGAAATGCCATATTTTGAAAACGGAAGTGATACTTCTTTCTGTTAAACTTATATTGTACTTCCTCAATTTTTAATCAATATAATATAGTTTAATATATTTTACTTCAATATTTTTACTTATTTTATTCAAACATTATTTTAGTTAAGTATAAGAAAAAGTCAATAGGTGAAAATTTCCATCATATTTTTTGTTAAATATTAAATATCGTTAAAATCATTTTTGATTTTTGCATACTTTAATATATACAAAAATAACAAAAAAAAATCAGCTGTCTCCACCACAGGACCGACCGCGACTACACGAAAAATACAATGCCAAAATTTATAGATTTTTTACATAATAATTTATATCAAAGCAAAATAACTTCTAATAATTTAACAACATTTTGTTTTATTCAATAACAATAATAAGCAATAAAATCGTAAAAATATACTTATGTGCATTCATTTATATATCCATTTACATTATTATGTAATGTACATGATTATTTTTCTATTCAAAAATATTAGAAGTAAAAAATAATAAAAACTGTAAACAAATACAAAAGAAACATAAGATTAATATTGAATCTGCTAACAAAAATTTTGCCGTTAATTTTATGTCATCAACAAAAGAATAATATGCATAGATGTAAGTATGTATTATGTATATAAATTTTTAGAGATATAAAAAAAAACAAAAAAAATTGTTCATATAAATTCATATGGAGTGTGGAATTCATATGGAGTTCATATGGATGTATGAAATTTGGACTTAGAAAAAAAATTAAATAAAAGTTAAAGTTAGTAGGATCAAAAAATGTTTTATGGAAAAGTTGTTCCGCTTTAAATTTGTAACAACTTTTTTTTAGTAATTTTTCTCATAAAATTTTTCTGTCACGAAATATTCGTAAAAAACTTAAAAAATACACTAGTAAACTACCACTTGCGGTTGTCCGATTTGCTCCAAAAGCTTATCAATCTGAGATATTTACGTTAAAACCTTAAATATAAAATTGCAAAAAATTCCGCTCAGTCGTTTAAACTGTACGCGTGCCCACAAACATATCCACACACGCATCCACACACACACGCATCCACACACACACGCATCCACACACACACGCATCCACACACACACGCATCCACACACACACGCATCCACACACACACAGACGGACATCATGCTAAAAAAATTTTTACAGCCTTCTCCACACCGGAGTAGTGCATATTTGCCAAAATCTCGGTTACAAATTTTATAGTATAATTTCATAGTATGAAAACAATACCTACCTTATACATTAATGTATGCGGTCGGTAAAAATCAAATAAAATTGGCTGAACACGTTTTTTTAAATGATCTATACAAATAATATACAAACATATACACACACACACAATATGTATAGATAATTTCAAAGATAATTTGACTTGTTTGTATTTGTTTCTCTATTGGCATGAAGAAGAAAAAAACAATACAAAAATACGAACATTAAAGTGTTCTTCAAAAATTCTTTAAGATATATTTAAATTTTTTCTTTCACTTCATTTTAAAGAGTTTAACACGATAACTTAACAAATAACAAAAAAATATTTTATCTTGTATTACAACAAAAATAATAAAAAAAAAAACAAATATAAATTCAAAGAAGGAAAGGAAAACAAAAAAAGGATTTTCCATTTATAAGATTTTTTGTTTTGCAATTTCAATGGTATTTTACATGTTCAAGCAATTATTAATCGAGTTGAAATCTACATAAAATTCAAGTCAAATAAAAAAAGTAAATAAAATAAAATCGTTTCAATCATCTCCTCGAACTTAAACCACCGAAATAAACATTTTAGAGCATATAAAAATAAAACTACAAAATATCTTAAAATTAATAGGATTTGTGGGTTATTTAACAGGGGTAAATAGCGAATTTTTAAAACTTTTAAAGTTGTTGTTATGTTGCATATTTGAAATATGGTGAATATTTTCTGTAAAAAAAATTCTTTGGTATATTTAAAACATTTGCATTTTTAATTACATTTTTTTTTATATAAAATAATGTTTTTAATAACATTAGAATTTAAAAAAACAAATGCTATTTTGTAAATTATATTTATTTAACCAAATATAAAAAAGGATAGATTATTTCTTGTATATTTACCACTTTGTTAGGCATTATTTGCTCCAATATAATGAAGTATGAAATTTTTCTTTTATATTATATTATATTTTGTTTTTTTTTCTTAAGGGAAGTGTGAATTTTCAAAGATAACAAAAATATTCTTTAGGTAATGTTAGATTTTTATTGACTGATCCTATTTCCTCCATTAACCAATATATTAGAATTAAACCTTTAGTTCACTTTCACGCAGTGCATTGGCTAGGAATTAAGAAAATGAAGGATAGGGCAAAGATGCGGAAAGTTTCAATTGGGACTGGGACTATATGTGCTAATAACGACGAATCCCATCAGCCAGTTACAATATACAGTAGTGTATAAAATATTGGTCTTTGAGGTTATTAAATCATAAAAATCTCCACTGTAGCATCCATCTATTATTATTAGTATTAATTGAATAATTGTTATTATTAACCCATTGAACTCAAAACTCGCTGATTAAAAAACTTAAACCCTACGCTATATGTAATTATCCTTTATAATTTAGTCCTTATAACTGTAATATTTTAAATTATCACATACTATTATATTACATGTTCCCTTAAATTCTAGGCTGATTTGTCGCTTCTTGAAGCAAATTTTGTTAATGGTAATTGAATATTTAAAACTTAACTGTTGTTATAATCCAAATATTTGGTTATTATTTTATAATATATATTATGTTTATATCCTGATACAGCAATGTTTAAGTTAATATTTAACATGGGTCAGAAAAATGTATCTATAAGATGATAATCCTAAAAATATGCAACAAAAATATAAAAATAATTCTAATATTAAAAATTAATTAATTAAAGGGCTTCGGTAGCCTAGTGAGTAGGCGTGTGGCGTATTAACCGAAGGAGTGCGGGTTCAATTCGGGTTTAATGCGGGTAATTTCACGCCCATAACTCTAAAAGCTTAGTCCAGAAAACATATTTCGAATGACCTTTATAACATCGAAAACTATATGATCATCTTAATATGGATAAACCTAAATAATATATAAAATATAAAAAAATGTTAAACATTTTTTGCAGAATAATTGAAAAAAAAAAGAAGAATAATGGAAATGAAATTTGTGTAGAAATATGAATAGCATAATTTAATTTCTGCATCATTTGTAAGGTTTTAAATGAAAATTAGAAAAACTTATGCTTATATGTATGTTAAAATTGTTAAAATAGATTTTTACAAACATTTCTTCACCTCTATTAATTGAATAATAAGAAATTAATTTTTTTTTTTTGTAGTAAAGAGAAGATAAGGAGCGTTAAATGTATATCTTCTCTTAAAAAGTTTGTTAAAAATTAATTATTTTTCGAAGCATTGTATTGAAATTAAATTGTAGTGGGTTAGAGAATACCAGTTTTTAAAGAAAAATTTTGATTGACATAATTGATTGTATTTATATAAAGAATTAAGTTCTGCAAAGTTTTCAAACTTTCATACATACCGTAGGCTCAATTAAGTTGAGAAATTTCTTTTTAATTAAACACTAGACTTGTGATTAATTTTTGATACTTAAGAAAAAGATTTTTTCAATATTTCAATATATTAAAGACAAATTTTTTTTAAGGATTTATTTTAATAGAAATTTTAGTTAAAGAGTTTTTTTCTTTAAACTTCAGAGGTTCAGAAAACAATAGACAATATTTTACAAAAGATTATGCGGCTGTATTATGATATTTTAGTCAGCTTTTAAATATGTAATAAAAAATTCTGAAAATAAAGAGTTACTTTTTTCAGTTTTAAGGTAATCCTATATAATTAAGAAAAGCTGTTAACATATATAAAACATAATATTACCGTATTTATGTACAAGGGTTCCTAAATTACAGGTGTCTAAAAATAATAAATTTTTCAGTTGTGAGCCATATTGGCTCTTAAATAGGGAGAGGCAAAAAAAACTTGTAGGATATGTTAATTCTGTAAATTCTTCCTTCTCTTACAATTTCAAGGTTTCAGTAAAAAATCAGCAAAAAATGAATCAGTGGAAAATGAATGAGTGAATGCATGTTGAGTACAAAATAATAGTTAATTTTTTTTAAGAGTACACTAAGTGTAACCGAATTATGCTTTGCATCCAAAAGTATGCATCCTATTCATATGTGAACATACCCTATGAGACGATACCAAAACTCAAAAACGTAGGTAGTCTTTTGAAAAAATGTAGTTGGCCTTCATCATCTTAAAATAACGCAAAAGCTACAAATTTTGGCAATTTCGTACAAGAAGGTGATATTTCAACATCATTTACATATTCTTGATCGTATATTATATTGCAAGAACTGTAATAACGTAAATATAGAATAGTACTTTTTTTTTAAAAATATTATGTTGTATTTAATCGTGAAACCAAAAGTCTAACACCGTTCCTCTGAAAGATGGTATCAAAAGTACAAGAGTCCCTATATAGTGTTCATATAATATCAACATAAGTTATTTTTCTTGTATTCGAAATTAATTCACAATAATTTTAATTTTGTTAGTTTTCTTAAAATTTTTCTTGAAGCTTTAAAAAATTTCACTTTTACCATAGGAGAATTTGTCTTAACTTTGTTTTTTTCGTCTATAGGATGACTAAATTATATCAATTCAGGGAATTTTAAAATATAAAAAAATTTACTCTGAAACTGTTCAATCTGATTTTTAAAATTTTAAAATTTAAAAATATTAAAGGTTATCTTTAAATTTATTTATTTATTATAAATTTTAAATATTATCATACATATTTAAATAAAAATAAAAATAAGAAAAACATTTTATGACTGAAAATAAAGAAATTTTAAATTGTTTTTCAATATATTTATATATACATTATATTTATATAAGTTTTTTGTTTATTTAACAAAAAAAAAAAAATATGATAACCTAAATCCTGGAAAAAAGGCTCCTATTTTCTTTTGTATATTTTAATATTTTTGTTCGCAAATCAAGCAAAAATGATTTATTATAAAAATATATAACAAAAAAAAAATATACAAAATATTTTCATTTTTTCCTATAGTCTGTTTTTTTTTATTTAAATGTTGCTTTTTTTTTTGTAAATAAATAGATATATTTCCTAATTCATTTTAACATCATGTAAACCGCATTTTATATCCTCCTACAACAAAAGTAAGCAAATATGAAAACAAATACAAAAAAAAAAATAATATATAAATGAATGAAATAATATGAAAAAAAACTATAAAGAGTCACAAATCTTTATGATAAAGTTACAAAATAATAAATAAAAATAATAAATAAAAAAAAAAACTTAAATTCATATTCATATAAGGATAAAATAGGAGTTTCCTTTTTAATTTTATTTTACAATACATTATTTTGACATTCAAAATCTAGTACAAACCGATATAAATCCTTATTCTGTTGAAAAATGAAAAACAATAAAAAAAAAAAAAATAAACACTATAAAATTACTTTGGAATAGGTGCCAGATTTGGGAGAAAAAGAAACCAAAGGCGTCAACAAAATTTTACTTTTAAGTTTTTAGTGCAGAATTCATATATAAAAAGTGGGTGAAAACCGATAATTAATAATTTCAATTATTTTGATATGAAGTCGAGATACGAAATTTTGCATTGAGACGTATAATTTATAAGTATGTAGGGTTCAGTTAAAATGAACTTGAATGGTTCGTATTTCGTAAGGAAAAAGTTTACCTTTAAAAACCATCAAGAAAATTAGTTCCCTTGATAGAAAATGGATTTCTAACTTGTTAAACCAATTTTAATTTCTTGTAAGAATAGCACTGGAATGAACGGTTCTCTGACGGTTTCACTTAATACAATAGTTCTAAATTTAGGGAGAGAAAAGTTTTAAGTTTAAAAATGTAGCTGTTCAATTTAGATCAACTCATAGTTTAGTTCTCTGCAATTTTTATTATTTTGTTTAATGTTTTTCATATATTATAGAAGGGTATTGTGCAGACAACATTTAACTTAAGGTGATGCACTTCCTAATGCACAAAAATCAAAATTTTGAGTTTCTGCATGTTTATATTAGTAATATGATAATCTTTAAAACATTTCTTGTACATAATACATTAATAGAAAACACTCAAAAAACTAAAACAGAGTTTTAAATTTAAAAAAAAAAAATTTTTTGGTTTCCTTTTTTTTGTTTTTATATTTTAGAACGTTTTATTTTATTTGTTTACAGTTTTTCTCTGTTTTTTTTTTTTGTTTCTTTTAATTTCTAAAAAAATTTTTATTTCTGGAAAATAGAAAACAATTTCCTATTTAAATTGTTTTGTCTAATCATTTACAGGGGTATTTGTTTTGTTTTATCCTCAAAAAAATGTCAAAAAAAAAAACAAAACAAAATGATTTTATCTATTAGATACTTTTGAAAATTGCTGGTGTTACGGTGGCATAGAACAATTTTGTACCAAGAAAAATATATCTTATACATGTGTTTTCCTTTGTACAAAATTTTTTTTTGTTTGCAATAAAAATTTGAATTTGATGTGATCTAGAATATGTATAGTCCCTATATATATTATGTAAGTTGGTAGTTTCCATATTTATCCTAGTTAAAATATTTATTCTATTTCTTCCTTCAATTTTCTGAACAGTAAAATCAACATAAAATTGTCTGTTAGGATGCAGTTCTAGGAGAATGAAAATTTTCTCGTTAGTTGGGTTCGACTTAAGTAAAATTTTGCTTCTTTAATAAATTTATTAAGATGATGGGCTACTGAATTACCGTAATCTAGATCACATGAACGATTAAGATATGATTAATTGTATAGTTCTTTATAATTTCTTTTGGTTTATAAATGGATTGGATCATTGTAATTAATACCCAAAATTTGTTTTTTTTTCAAACTTTCAGTCGAAATATTCCAATCCTATTTAAAAGGTTTCATTTTAAATATTTTCTAAACAAATTTTATTTGTTAGTTTTAGTCGAAACCCTGTATTAAATTTTTTTGTTTTTATACGTAATAATAAATATTCCGGAAAAAAAATTTTTCATTATCTATTCCATACATTTTAATGTATATAGTTATACATAATAATATGTAAATAAGAATTAACTATGATATTTTTGATTTCATAGGACATTGATTTTAAAAGCTGTTTTCTAAAAGTAAAAATATTTTTTTTTGGGTCCTTTTTAATGTTAAAAAGAAATATTGAAATAGAATAACTTTAAATAGTGTTTTTTTTTTGGTTTAATTTCATTTTGAACCAAAATATTATAGCTCTTATAAAGATTTAACATTTATTTATTTTGAATATCCTTTGTATTATATTAACGATTTTTATTCATATACGTGTATGTTAATATCGTACTGTATGTTTATTAAAAATAGTTATGGTTAAAAAAATATAGAAATAAGAATACAAAAAGAAACCATTTGTTTATATATTTTATGTTAGTTTCTAAAGAAAGATTTTGTTAGGTATTTATGGGAGTTCGGAGTTTAGAATTACACAATTAATTCATCAAGCTTTAACAACATTGGAACTGTGTATTTTGTTCTCAAATCCTGGGCCAAAATGTTATATTATACCCCATTTCGTAGTTATTCAAATCAAATTCTATTATAGTGACTGTGTTTAATAAGTGCCGTATTGTGTTGTACCCGAATATTGCGAAATTACTATTATTAAATTGATTAATATTTTGGAATAACTTTTTTATGTAGCTCCATCCATTACAGTCCCTCAAAGTTGGAAAAAAGCTTAATTTTTAAATGTTTATATTATCTCAAGTTCTGCTTATTATTTTTTCATTCAAAAATCTTCAAAATCTTCAAATCTTCATATCTTTTTTAAGCTTTTAAATTTTTTGCATTTTCCGTTATGTGAAATCAATATTTTGGTTTCTAGTTCTCTACGAAAAGTGTTCCTTTCTGTTTAAGGAAATTTAGCTATTAGGGATCAGAAAACGAAAATTCTTTATTTTTAGACATTTGTAATTTGGTCACTGCAAATTTGTCGTAATGAAAGTATTATATTTTAACACTTTTCAACGGATTTTCTTAATTTTATAGAATTATTTTAAAACTAAAATTTTAAAGGTATAGCTCTCTTCGTTTTTTCTTTGTGAATAAGATGTAAGTTGTTAATAGGATACCTCATCATCAACAAAGTATTACAAACTAAGGTTTCAATAACATTATTTTAATTTTCCCTAATCATTCATTATAAATATTAGGTATATACTTTCTATAATTTATGCTTTAAATCCATATTTTGTTTGATACTGTATACTGTATTGCATGAGAAACAAACAAAAAAAAAACCACTTTATAAAATAAATACAAGGAATAAGGCTTTAACCTGCACCTTATTTCCTTATTTATTCACTTTTTTTTCAATTTCTTTACAAAGCTATTTCTTTTCCTTTCTATACTCTGTGATTTTTAATACAAAGACAATAGAAAGAAATTATTTTCATAGAAAAAGCAAAATAAAAAAAAACAACAAAATTGCAAAGGAATTTCCTTTCTTTTCTTTTGTGGAAAATTAAAAATACAAGAAAATAAAAAGTATAAAAATAAAAATAAGAAAATAAAAATAAGAAAAAAAAAAAAAAAAAACGTAATTCTTTTCTTAACTAATTGAACACGCGTACATGAACTTTCAATAAGGACCCTTCAAGAAAAAAAGTCTTCAAAACTTCATAATATATGTATATTCATGTTATATTACATAAGACTATATAAATCATAATTTAGCACAATAAAAAACAAAAAAAAAAAAAACAAAAACAAAACATTGAAATAAAAACCACCATAAAAACCATATATAAACCATAATAACAAAAATTAGTCCTGAAAACATTAGTAGTACTTACCTTAGTGAAGCACTTTTTAGAATTTTGACGTTTAAATTTTTTCCTTTCTCTTTTTTTGTATATTATATCCGACATACTCATTAAAAAAAAAAATGATTCTATATATACATTTTATGGGTAATTTTCAAATAAAATCAGTAAAAAATTAAAAGATATTAAAGATTCTTTTATTATGCAAACAAAAATAAAGTTTAAGCTTTGTATGTGTATATACAATCTACACTTTACATGAAAAGAAACGAAAAAAATCAGAACGAAAAAATATATTTAAAAAATTTTTAATTGAGTGTGATAAATTTTTAACAGAGGATAAATGCAATTTCCAACAAATAAAAAAAAAACCAATTTAAACAATAACAGTATTTTGTAACGTTTATGCATTTTTCTTTTGTCTATATGAACATTTACTTATGTCAAATGCAAGTTTACTGTATATTTTTAAGATTTTAAGCTAAGTTAGGTTATGTTTTATATTAATAGGTTATATTAATGTTTAAATGTAATTTTGTGTTATATTATTAATATTAGGTTATATTAATGTTTAAATGTAATTTTGTGTGAAAATATCTATGTATATGTGTTTGTAAAAGTGCAATTGTATAATATTTACTAACACTTAGATTAATAATAAATTATTTTTTCAATAAACCAAATTTTAGTATCTTGAATTGAGAGTATTTTGGAAGACAAAAATATTTAACAAAATTTCTGTAAATTTATTAATGATTTAATTATTATTTTAAGATTAGGATTAAGAATATAAATACGAGTTTAGGAAATTAGTCCTCAAAGAAAAAGTTTCCAACAAGAAGTTAGTCTCTAAAAGTTGTATGAAATTAATTTTAAATTTTTTTTTCTTTTGGATATTTTGCATTACGAAAATTTTCCTCAAAAAATTGATAAAATGGAAAATATTTTAGAGAACATATTGAAAGCCCTTACAAATATGTAATTAATTGGAAAAAAAAGAAATTTTATTCAAATAGATGAAATATAATTGGTTTAGTTGTTTTTGTACTAAATTTATGAATTTTTTAGGGTTAGCCAACAAATCTTTATTATAAAATCATACATTGAAAAATCTGGCATTGCAAAATCTTGCATAATAAATAAGGAAGCTTACCGCACCCGAAACCCAAGCTAAACAATTGATTGAAATTCCTGATTTTTTAAGCAACTGTAAAATTCCTCTAAACTGCTTTTTTTTAATTGCATTATAATATCTATAATATTGTATTGTAATACTTTGACTCGCCCAAATTGGTCATAAAAACTATAAATTACGCCATAATATTTTTTTTTTTATTAGAAAAATTCGAAAATTAAAAATTTAAAAATATTTCGTTTTGTCAAGATTTCAAAAAGATATAAGTTTCTGCTTAATTAATAAATAAATGTTGAAAATTGGGTAATTTATATTAAGTAAGTAAAATGAAATTAATAATCAAAAAATTATGAAAAAAAATTCTTTGAATTAAAATGTGCATTAATTTTAGCACAACAAAAAAAAAAGAAATTTGGTAATTTTGTTTATTAGTTTTACTCTGTCCGCCTCTTCGCCTTTTTACAAAACTTTTACAGCACAAAATTTTACCCATTGATTGGTCTGGTATAATGTTGTAGGAAATCTTTTAAATGATTAGATATTATACTAAAGTCTAAATGAATAAATTATACTATCTTCAATGGTGTAAACAAAGGGACGGACGAACATATTGAAACTAATAAGTAAAATTTTTAATTTTTTTTTTGAAAAATGTGCTAAGAATATGCTTATAACTTTATATAGAAAGTTTTTTATTTTAAACAATCCTAAAAGTATGCAATAATATTTTTCACATTAATAATATTTTCGCACAGAAGTACGGTTTCAAATCTTGCGTAGGTAGCAAGTTTTTTGTTTATTGGAAAGAAAATTACTGAATAAGTAATTTTTTTTTATTTAAATGATTTTATTCAAAAATATAATCATGGCCGCAATATAATGTATTAAATCAGCAACATGTAAAGCTATAAAATATATCCAGGCAATATAAACGAAGCTAGTTTGATTTAAGTCAGTATATGCCATACCGAACATAGATAAACTACTAAAAAGAGGCTATTTTTGGTTGGAGAACACATACAATTAGTACTTACTATTAAATACATTCTGTTTTTGTTGTTATAATACAATAATTAATTAGTTTTTATTTACACTTAGTTATTTTTCCAATACTATAAATATAAAAAATATTAAAATTACCATCTTAAACATATCATGACAATAATTTTACGGTTATCACAAAAATTAACATAAAAATAGAACATTAGTTTAAATGTTAATTAGAACATCATAAAAAATGTTTTGTTGAATTTTTTCTGGGCGACAAATAAAGTTTTTGATAATATAAAACTTATTAGGAAAGAAAATTAGTGAAATTAGGTATCATAAAAACCTTAACAGGCGAAAGTTAGAGAAATATTGATATTTTCCCATATATTTTGTTTTAATCCTTTCCATTTCTATAAGGAACATAGCACATCATTTTTTATTAATATTTGACTAAGGTTTATTTTCTGGAACCATTTGTTTCGTTTGATCGTTCAATAATCGGCTGTAAAGGAACTTCCATAGGCTTAATTTCATTTTATATCTAATTTAGAAAACTTAAATTTTTATCTATTAATTTTTAGCAAAATAAAAAAAAGGAAAATTAATATTAATAATTTAAATAGATTTTGAAGATTTTTACGTGTTCAAAAACTTAATTTTATATCAAAAGAAAAAAAGGTTGTACTCAAAATATTGTCAAACGTTTTTTTTATGTTTGACAGTATTAGAAGTACGTGTTTTAGTGAAATGTCCGATTATGACAACATATAGGCCAAATTTTTTTTTTTTACATATTTTACAAATATTTGAAAAAAAAACGAAAATGTGGAAAAAACTTAAAAATTCTAACAAAGGTCATGTTTTTTTTTTGCCAATATTGTCCATATTTACTTTGTTTTTGTATATCTATTACAATTTATCCTTAAAAATCCAGATGTCACCATTTTGAACAAATTATAACCTCCACGTTTTTTTTAGATATGATAAATTTTTTTTTTGGCATAGAATTTATGTGGAAAACAAAAAAGATATATTTCATAAAACATTTTTTTTTTTACGGTATAAATCTTTGAAAATTTGCCATGCACAAGGACAATTTAAATGGATTGAGAGTTGAAAAAGAGTTGAAGGGATCTTTAAAAGTTTTGAAAAGTAGTTTTTCAAAAAAAGGAATCTAAAAAAATATAAGTGGAGAAAAGGATTTATGTCCCAGAAAATAAGTTATATTTTGTTAGGACTCTCAAAGAGAACACAAACCGTTATCGTCCTTAGGGGTTTGGTATGTCTAAAATACTAAAGTTTAAAAAATAACATAGTCTAAAAATTTTCTTTTCATAAAATAAGTACATCGGTTAATTGATGAAAAACTTTTATAGATATTCAAGTATTTTAAAATATTAAAGTTGAATTAAGTTCTTATGTCGCAAGTGTCAGTGTCAGCGCACAGTGTCGCCAATGTTTCAAGTGTATTATTCTATAATTCACGGTAGTAACATAAAATTTATCTTTAAAAAGAGCCTGTATTTCTACTAGAAAACATTTCTTAACCCATGTTTAATAGTTATAAAAGCGATTAAATACGGAAACAGCTCAATTTGAAAACTTGAACTGAATTCTTTTGCTATAAAAACCATGAATATCCTTTTTAACCGTCTATTTTACTCCTTACAATTTTCTTTGTTTCAAAAAAAATTTTTTTTTTCTTTTTTAGTGCATTTCTCTGTCACATAAATGTGAACAGGAAATTACACAGTATTTTTTGTTTTGGGGTGAGCGCTTCGTTGATAACCAGCTAGGAGTTTTACTTTTGCGACTTGTTTTAGAATTCGACATTAGCAATTACCTATAGCGGTTCTTATTTAGTTTATCCATTTGTTTTTATACAAACTTTTACATAAATCCTCAGTATAGCCATTATAAAGAAACAACAGATTAATATATTTTGAAGGTACTTATTCAGAGATGGATTCTAAGCAAGAAAAAACAAAAATATAATAAAAATAAACAAAATTAAGTTATAACAATAAATTTTTTTTTTTTAAAGAGAATAGAGATGTCAAAATAATAAGAATAAATTATTATTATTTTTCTAGTAAATCCACTCAATTTGACATTTAAGGTTCTATTGATAAAAAAGTAAGTGAAGATAAAATACAAAAAAAAAAAAAAAATTATAAGAAATAAAATAAGAAATGGGATACAATGATCCGGAAATGATTGCCAACCATTTGACTTGAAAGTTTATGACAATAGTTACTAGATATATTGATATTTGTATTAAAAGTAAAAAAACAAAAAAAATAAAAAAGATTAGGATTTAGGATTGTAACGATTTATTTCCTTTAAGTTTTTTTTTTGTTTTTAATGTTTAGATTTTTTGTTGTTTTTATTGAATTAAGGATAAAAAAAAATCTGGTGTTACATTAACTTTTTCATTTGTTTTTGTTTTTTTATTAATGTTTGGTCCAGAAGTTATAAATTATCCCTTATTAATAGTTAAATTTAGCAAGTGGGGATTAAAGAAATGCCTAACAAAACAATTCAATTTTATTTATTATGAAATATATGGCGCAAAATGAACCATAGATTAGAGTACGATTTCCTTAATTCGGTCGATAAAAATATTATTCACTTGATAAATTATTTGTAAATTTTCGAAAAAGTGGAATAGTTAAAAAATAAAAAAAGAAAAATAGTTCATTCAAATTTGAAAAATTAAATAATTTTGGTTTTTTCTTATAGTCCTGAGACTTATATCCTTATAATAAAATAAAACGGTTAGAAGAACGGAGGCGTATTTTATATATACACATATTTAAATTATCGCCATTGTTAAGTTTTACTGCATTTTAAAAGTTCCTTCAATAATAATCCTTCTACTACCCAAATGATTCAAGTTTACAGGACAAATAATTCCTCTACTCTCTGGATGATTTATATATTGATCAATTATTGGATGTAGTAACAGTTGATGTATATTTCCTCCTCTGCTTTTGTGCTTCTTCTCGCTTCTAGTAGTTCATCTAGATCTCTTTTCGGGTTTTCTGCTCATGTTTATCTCAACTTCAAGTATTATTTGCAGTATCATGTGAAAATATGGAGCTTACTTTTCTAATAAATATGAATTTTAAATGGTCGAAAAAAAAAAAATAATTTCAAAGTTTGTGTTATTTGTTAATGAGATCGATGAAAGCTTTTCGGCATATCGGTTACATACTTTTATTTTTAGATTTTTTAAGTACTTGTCAACACTTTATATTGTATATATTATGAATTTGAAAAAAAATATGTCTTTATAATATTTTTTACGTAAGCAATTTGGTAAATCTTCGTAGATTCGATCTTAAAATAATTGAAGGACATTTCACGATAACTAACAAATAGCAACTGAATAAAATTTTTTGTTTACATTAAAAAGTTTTCTTGCTAGCCAGTATAAAGGAATTTGAAAATAAAAATAAAAAAATATCCTAAAATTTTCTCAAATTAATTTAGTCCTGCGTAAAACAAATTTTCTATTTTTTTTTTACATTATGACAGGTCTCTCCATCTGTTACATAATAAACTGTTAAATTTCTGTAATAGTTACTCTATGTTGATAAAAAAATGTTTGCTATTCTTAAAAAAAATTTAATTATACATATTAGGAAATTGTTTATCAACAATGTTTCTAAACATTAGTTTAATAGGATAGAAATGAAAATGAGTTATTTACTATAGAAAATCTTAAAGTATTTTTAAATTTTACTTTTTGTTTGTATTAATTGGTATAATTTAAATGAAAATCTGTTTTTTTTTTTATTTATTTTAGTATAAAATATGTATATAAAAATAATATGTATAACAGGAAAAATCAAGAGCAATATTTCAATTGTTTTTGATTGTTATCATTATTTTGCCATAGGTTATAAATTGATTATACTTTTTCCTGGCTTTCTTCTAGACTATAATATAACATAATAATTATTAGAATTTCCTTTTACATTCTTTTTTTGTATTTTGTTTTTTTTTTTTTTTTCGTTTTTGTAAAAAGTAAAGTAAATTTGACCTGAAGGTTAACTAAGGAATTCAAAATATTTGTAGGAAGTTGTTTTGAAAAAAGTAAATATTTTTATTTTTAATAGTTTTTCTTTTGTTTTGTTGATATTTTAGGAAAATAATTATATAGAACAAAAAATAAATAATGAAATGTTATATATTTTTTTTTTTACGTTTGTTTTTTTTTTTGTATTTTGGACTTTATGATTATTTAAATGTTAAACTTTTTATTAACATAATAGGTAACAAAAAATTTTTTTTATTCATTTTATGTATTAAATTAGAACCATTATTGAAAAGTTGTAGAATTTATTTTAACATGTCAAAATAAGTGGGAAACATAAATACTGATATAAAGAAATAAAGTTTCTTACAAATATTTTTAGAAGAATAGGAATATATTAGGGCCATTCAAAAACTCTATAGATCAGAAGTGTAAAATTATAAGTTTTGTTTAATATTACTACATTTAGACCTGTAATTAAAGTGGAATTTTGAACTTTTTCGAAGTTATGAAAATATATATTCTGATATTCTAAATGAGTTAAATGAGTGACAAACTTTAAAGTAAGTTAATTAAAAGAAATATGAAAGAAATTTTTATAATTTGATCCATTTTATTGCTGAAAGTCTTTTGCGGCATTAAAGTAAAAAAAAAACTATTGCTTTCACAGATACACTGAGGGTGGAACTTTAAATAAATATGATTTCCATTTGTGAATGGAACACTAAATACAGGGACACTAAATAAACTCTTTTAACTTAATTTTACATGTATAGGTAGGCTGCATTGAAAAAAGAAGTATTATGAGATTTCCAATTCAAGAATTCCAAGAACATGTTTTAATATAAGGAACTATTAGTTTTCTATATCCTCTTACTAAGTTTACAAAGGCTTTTTATTATTTTTTTTTATCTAGTTTACGTTTTATACAAGTTAAATAACAAATTTTCGGTTCACCTTCAATATCTGAAAAAAAAAATATCTGAAAAAAAAGAATATTGAAAGCCAAAATCTATAGGGCTAAAATATTGAAAAAAATGTCCTTAAAAAAACAAAACCAAACATAAATTAGATTTTTTTGTTAAAATTATTTAGCTAACCTTCACAACAGTACAATATAGCAAATTCAAATAAAATGAGAACAATATATTGGTACTATATAACTAATATATGCCGATTGGTGTTTGGTATTTAGATATATTTTGGAAAAATCATACATCCTTGATTTTATAACCACCTCTAAAATTTTTCCTAATTATTTCTTTCCGTTAAAATAATTTAAAAAGATAACATTTAAAATCGTGAGTACTGTCTTACTCAAACCCTGTTAACTAACAATAAAATGCAGAGAACTTCTTTTTCATAAATATTTATTTTCAACATAAAATTCCATTTTTTTTCATTCAAAATGTTATTCCAGAAAAAAAAAAAAGATGTTGGCACAACAGATTAGAAAAAAAAAATTTCAAGATATTGCCCATTACATTTTTTGTTTTTAAGATAACGTCGTGATCCCCAAAAATTTCTTAACTTAACATAATTTTTTTATAAT
The DNA here is from genome assembly GCA_947095535.1 of Poecilobothrus nobilitatus. Lineage (NCBI taxonomy): Eukaryota > Metazoa > Arthropoda > Insecta > Diptera > Dolichopodidae > Poecilobothrus > Poecilobothrus nobilitatus. The sequence continues at coordinate 64,297,188 of OX352773.1, forward strand.
ATTCAATTGTACAAAATACAATATTACTAATTTCAAATTAATTATAGTAGAAGACCAAAAACAAAAAAAAAAAAAAAATGGTTCAAGAACAAATTCAAATATAGGTTATGTTAACACAAATTGAAAATTAAAAAACCAAAACAAATATTACAAATTATAGTGTATAAGGACATGTTTTGTTAAACAAACAAAAAAAAAAAAGAAAAATAGAAATTTAATAATCTTTAATTTATAAAAAACAGTTAAAAAACTAAAATTAGATGTAATATTTATAAATTAAAAAGTAAATTTGCATTAAAATCAATAAAAGTGTAATTACAGAGATTAAATTTTAATTTTACGTTATATGGACATACTATAATATCTAATATAGAAAGACAAATAGAAGTTGACAGCAGCTATTTACAAAATATAATATTTTTAACTTTAATAAATATTTAAATAAAATATAGGTACTAAATATACAAAATAAAATATTTTTATTTTTTGCAATCCAATTACGTCCTTGTACCTTATTCCATCATTTTCATTCTGTCTTCTGGTTTGTGGCTTATATCATAAAAGTCATTACTATCATAAAAGGTTATCAAATCATTGTTTATATCTTAGTTCAAATAATGACATTTTATGATTCTTTCAGATATTAATTCAAAAAAAAAATATTGCTTATACTAAGATTTACTTTTTAAAAAAGGATGTCAACAAGTCTGAAAAAAAAAAAATAAATACAATTTAATTATCTTGATTTTAATTAAATAATTTTATTTAAAATTTGAGTTTATTGCACTGAATTAATTGTTTCTTTTTCTTTATCCAAATAGAAAAAAAAAAAAACAAAAAAAATATTAAATTAAAATGCATTTTATACTTTATATCAGAAAAATAAATGAAAACAAAAGGAAGCAAAATGCCTTCCTACAGAAAATTAGTTTTCTTTACGAGTCAGTGATTTAAAATTTAGTCATGATTTAGGGAAATTTGTCTTTAAGAAAAAATACTGTTTATTTTTTTATTTCTAAATCGACTCATTTCCTTGAATTCCTTTTAAAGTTTATAGTGTTTTGTAAAAAAAATTTTTTTCTTTTTGATATATACAGTGTTGGTCAAAATAATGGTCAAAATAATTTGCAGATTTTTTAATTGAAAACTTCAGTAATATATTTTTACGTATATTAATAGTTTTTCTTATTTATATAGGGTATAGGACTTACAGCCCCTCAAAGTTTCAAAAAGTCCTATTTTCACATTTTTTCTTTTATGAAATTTTCGAATTTTGGCGCAGGTCACAATTCTAAACAGCTTATATTATCTTTTGAAAATGTGCATTTTTAAAAACGGTTGATTTACATTATGGCTTGTTTATTTTATATTAAAGAGCTAGATTGATTTAAGAAAGATTGAAAAAGATTTATATAAGTTCAAACTTTGTAATAACAAAAAACTGGTAAATTCTATAGGGATTTTAATTAAATCTTAAGATATATTGCAAACTTTATAATACTAAAATGAAAATATAAATTTATTTTATGTGATAGTTTAAAAGAAAGCTGGAGATATATTTTGATATCTAGGATCCCAACAAAAATTAAATGTATATATATATAATTAAATATATAAATCGCGTAATTGAATGAAAAATTTAAAAATCTAATTGTTATACAAGGTATATACTATTATCCCATTAATCAAATAAAATTTTTAATTTTCACATATCGTGAATCTTTGTGAAAATGTTAAGATGAAAAATTAATAGCTTTAACAAAATTTTTATATTCATATAAGTGAATATTTCGAATCCTTGTAAAAATATTAAAAAGAAAAATTTACAAAATCAAAGACTAAAAGCTTGGAGTGATCTTATGTTTGGTTTTTTAGAGTATATCTGTTGAAAGAAGTTTTGTTCTTCAGTAAACAATTTTAAAATGTAATTTATTGCTCAAAATTAAAAAAGTACGTTATTTTTTTTACAATCTTATGATAGCAAAGAAGATCTTCAGAAATGTCCTCTTGTAAGGACATCTTTATAAGGAATGTTTTACTCTTCGTTTCATACCCTGTTTCGTATAAAATAATTTTCTGATTTAAGGAAAAAAATGAATAGTAAAACTTTCCTCATAATTACTTGTGTGATCTGGCGGAATGACATAGAACAATGAATGAATAAAAATTTCACGTCGATCGTCAAATTAAAAATAAAGTCAAGTGATAAGAGAAAAATTTTAAAGTTCAAAAATAACCTAAACGTTTCCAAATTGATCCATTTTATAAATATTATATAGATAAACTATTAAATTTCTTGTTTTTATTTTGTATGCAAATACTGTTCCTTTTTTGTACTGTTTTTACTATCACATAAATACATATATAATATATAAATATATATATATATATATATATAACCGTATATGCATATTAAATATGTTAAAAAGGCTTAAAAATAATATTATAAAGTACAATGGATATGCACTTTTTTATTTTAACAAACTCAAAAACAAATAAAAAAAAAAAAAAAATAATTCACTCAATGCATTTCCTCAAAAAAATAATAACAAAAAAAAAAAAAAAATCTCATACATACAAGAAATTTAAAGTCTGTCCTAAGGGTAATTTAAATTTACTCTTTATTTCTTTTTTTTTCTTTCCTTGTTTATTTTTTGTTTGTCTTCCTTTTGTTGCTTGTTTAAAGGAATAAAATATAAAAATTTATTTTACACAAAATCAAAAAATTCTTTTAAAAAAAAAAACAAACAAAGAAAAAAAAAAAACAAAAATTAAAAATAAAGGAAAAGAAACCAAAAGGAAAAGAAGAAAATAGAAACGGAACTTTTCCAAAAACCTTATAATAGCTTCATAAGTTACTTTGAATTTAGGTATATAGGACGAAAGTTTTTTTTTTACGCTTGAAAAAATCATAACTTTGTTTTTTTTTTTTTTAGTTTTTTCTTTTTCAGTTTTTCATATTTGTTTTTATTTTTTTATTTTCTATATAACTAAACAGAGAAAGTTTATTTTGAAATTTATCTATAATATGGAGTTTTTCATAGGAATTTTACAGAGTATATAAGTATATGTGTTATATTGGTGAGATTTTAGAATGAATATAATGTTGCATTACAATAACTGCAATAACAAAACTGGCAGGAGCAACGAAACTTAATAATAAAAGCAATTTCGAGTCAAGTATAGAAGTAGAAAATCTGTTTTTATTTTTGTTTACTGCTTTTTTAATTTTGTAAAAAATGAATGCTTTTGTAATGTATGTAATAGCTGAGAAACAATGCAAAAAAAAAAAACAAACAAATAATAACAGAAGAATACCGAACAATAACATTAAAAATAAACATAATAGAATTAAAAATAAAAAGTGATTTTTCCGGAAAAAAAGAAAAACAAAAAAGTTTACAATAAAACATTGAAAACATTTTAAAGGGTAATACTAGTTTTTTTATTACCTTTCACTAACTTTACAGTTCTAACCGTGTATCAAATCTTGGTTAAAAATAATCAACAATTACCTCCAGTAAATTCTCATATTACTTTTATTCCTATTTGCCCACCAATTCCCAAACCAAACAGCACGTTGTACCATAGGTTCTAAACTAATGTTTTGGTGACGTTTTGTTAGTTCAAGCCCAACAATACCAAAGAAAATTCGCTTGTTGATCTCAATGGTGTTTTTCAAGGTTCTCTGACCCTGGTGCAAAAAAAAAACAAATAAATAAATTTACGATATGGATGATCATAATAGCTTGTGAATTATATTTGTATACAAACTTTAAAATGTGGTGTGTTTATTGCTTGTGAATTATATTTGTATACAAACTTTAAAATGTGGTGTGTTTAAATAAATTCAACGAAAACCATTTTATTTAATCCTTACATAATCATAACATTTTGAAAAGTCAAGTGATTTTTTTTAATTTTTAACAAGAAATATTACTTTATGTGGGAACACAAAACCTCTTTTCTGCAATACATACAAAATTAACGTTCAACAGTATTCTTATCCATTGACTGCTCGAATTCAGCATTAGAAGTTTATTTAAATTAATTGAATTCAATTAGTTTAAATAAATTCAATGCTAATTCAAGTTTTAATGTCATATAATTAATAACCTTAGAAAGTAACAATTGCATTCAACTATCATATCATTACTATTTTTCCAGAAACTTTTATCAATAAAGAAAATAGTTCCATATTAACTATCGATAAATAATAGCTACTATATTAAATGTCGGAATCCGCAGTCTCATAAATAAATTTTAGTTTCCTTTTAAATATTTTTAATGTAATTGTAGTAATGGATAAGAAGCCTAAAAGAATAGAGTAGAGTAAAAAAAGAATTTTTTGTTTATTTAAAAAAAAGAAAAGAAAATAGAAAAGTTTCTCATATGTTTTGTTTAACAGAATGTTCGGTATAAGGCGACAATGACGATGACGACTAACAATGCAGTAAACAAGATATTTTTCTTATTTTATACTTATTTATATTGTAAATATATTTATTTGTTCATTTTTTCTTATTCTTTAAATACTATAAGCTTTTATTTTTTGTTTTTGTTTCTTTTCATTACATTTTAAGTGAAAATATTACATTAGTGTTTTTATTTTGTATTGGAAAATGTTCAAATGAAAAATGAGAAGAAATAAAAATTTTAACAAAAAAAAAAAGTAAGAAAAGAAAAGAAAGAAAAAAAACAGATATAGGTATAGTTTTTAAGAATTTCCAAAAAGATTTCCTATGGTAAATTTTCTTAAATCCAAAAATAATAGGAAACTAAAATTTAAATTTAAAATAATTAATCTAAAATGTCGTTTGAAGATAAGAAAAAATGTTGAAAAAATTTTATTCAAAATAAAAAAAAAAAAATTCCGTGAAAATTAAGATTTTTCAATTAACATTGAAAATAAAAAGAAAATTTTTTTTTTTTTAATGCATTTCTCTGCCACATAAATGTGAACAGGAAATTACACAGCTTTTCCTGTTCAGGCGTGGCTGTAAATGTCATAAGGGGGAATAACTCTTACGACGTGTGTGGGATTTAAACCCACACTCCCTCGGTGTTTACAGCATATTTTATACGCTCTTACCCACCGAGGTCCCTAAAAAGAAAATTTTACAATATGTAAGTATTGACTTTGATGTCTCCCGTCTTAAGATATGATTCTTAAAATTCGTTGTTTAAAATCATGTAGTTTCTAACTATAAGATCTTCCTTAATGAGGATCTCGCATTTACTTTTATGGATAGAATTTTAAAATAGAATTTTATGGAATTTTTTAAATAAAATCTACTAAAACCTACCAATTAGTTGTGGCCAACAATAGAATCTCTCCTTATCTATTAGTTGCCTTATTTATTAATAATATTCATATTTCAACAATAAATTACTTAAAATAGAAAAAGGGTTGCCTCTAAGCGTCCTCAAACCAAAGTGTTGAAACCATAAATTGGTGACTTATTTCTTTTACGCTAAATTTTCAGCCACCGTAAATTTTCTTTTGCTATTTTGGTTTTAAAAAAAATATAATGCGAAAAACGAAGTAAATTCATACGTGATATTAAAAACACAAAATCCATTCACACTGAAATCCATTGAACTTCTCCTTTTCTAGAACATTGGGACAGAAAATTAGAGATTTTGGTATAAGTCAGAATATTTTTAATTGTTTTTATTGTATTCTGGAAAGTGCGCACTTTTAAAATCATTGATTTGTCATTCTGCCTTGCTTTTTGGGCGTTTTGCTTCTGTAATTAGCATTGGGTAACCATTAAATCGCTTATTGTATGCATATTATCTTGTCTTCAGTTTTCTTTCTGATAAAGTTTTGTATAAGTAGCTTTATTTTTTCGCCCTCTCACATTTAACAATATTTCATATAATTAAAAGCAGAAACGTCAGAAAAGATATAAGAAAATAATTGTAATGTAGCACTTACAGAACCACTTAATTTTTTTGTACATTCTTATTTTAGTATTATTATTTTTCATTTGATTATTTTATAATTTTAACTATTATTTAATTTAAAATCTGTTTCGGGAAAGGATAGAAAAACACGACGACATTTCATGTCTCCAAACGTTTAATGATTCTTTTGTATCCAGTCCAAAGTTGAGGCATAATTTATGTGTTTATGTTAGTTCATAAATTACCTTATTGCTTATTTATTCTAGATAAACTTTTCGATATTCTCACAAGGCATGTTCTGAAATATTTTCTTTAGGTATTTTGTATAGATTCCCATCAGTGATCTAATTTAATGTATAACTGAAATAATATTTTTTATCTTTCGTCAAAGATAGTGAGAATCATTGAACAATGCTGTACGCAATACAGTTATGTGAAACTTTAACTCACTGAACACACCTGTTCTGTCTTAAAATATTAAAACTAGTGTTTATGAATATTTGTTTGTTTGGCACAATCCTATAGTTGTATTCTGTGCAACCAAATGATCTTAATTATTTGGTTATATAACAAAATTTTGCATTCTAGTGGCAATCTAGAGTTTTGATGTAGGAGTTAATATATTTTCCTATATTTCAATTTTAGTTCGAATTTTTTTTTTTTTACCGTACTCTTTCAACCTTAGCTTGACATTTAATATTATTCCTAGGTATTTTGCCTTGTTTATTAGGGCATATCTATTCTAATTCTATTTATTTTCACGGCTGGGAGATTTTATTTCGCTTTAGTTCGATTTTATACAATTTACTTGTACAAATTTAAGTTCATTAAGTTTAATATTCCATTTTTGTTTTCAGTTTATCGCTTCCTTTGGACTGGACGCTTCCGCGTTTGAACTTCTGCGGACTGGACTGGACAGGACTTCCGCGTTTGAACCGGTGACCTATATGTTTCCTATATATATTTCCAAATTAATTAAAAATACAAATTAAATACAATTAAATTAAAAATCAAACTCATAAACTTTGCTCTGTATAAAATCTGAAAATCTGATCCACTGATTTTTTTTTTTTTACAGATTTTGAGTAATTCGTTCAATTGGAAAATTATATTTAATTAATTTTTTCGTTATTTTTCGTTAACAAGTATACATGTTGTTTTTTAATTTAATTAAATTAAATTTATTTTTTATATTTTTTCCATTGTAAAAATTCCACAATTTAAATCAGAGAAAAATTAAAAATAGATTTTTTGATGATTAAATACATTTAAAAAATTTTTTTGTTTAAATTTAATTTTCTGAAAAACTCCGAAAATGATTCTTAATTTTATCGCGCTTCATTAACAATAGCGTTAAATGATTTTCTTTATTTTTATTTTTATAAAAAAATAAAAACAAAAAAAAAAATGTTTTTACCCAAAATATGACAAAAATTACAAAAAAAAAAAATAAAAACTTCCGTTTAATTGAAGTGTTAGGAAAACATTAATTACGGCCGTTAATCAAAAGCGGATGTCCCTTTGTGAAGTGATTGTGAATGAAAACTGAAATATAAAACCATTCACATGAATTCACATTATTTACCCACAATCCTATAAATATATATACATATGATATATATATATATATATATATATATGAAATTTTATTTATATGTATATGTATGCGTAAATTTTAAGTTGTAAGAATATGTCTGTGTGTGTGGATAGATCTACATTTATATATTATAAAAGAGTGTATGTGTTAGCAATTTTTAAAATTTAAAGTCAAAAAGGATATAAATAAATTTTTTTTTTGTTTTAAATATAAAAATAAAATAAGTAGGATGAGTAAATAAAATATAGTGAAAACATATGAGGGGTAGATATAATGGTTAAATTGTAGTTAGAGGTGGAAATTGTATAAAAAATAAGTTTAAAAGAATTGTTTATAATTAAAAAAAAAAAAACAAAAAAAAAGACAAAACAATAAGCGAAAAAAAAAAATCAAACTGAATTATTCTATTGTTCATAATAGATTTTGAGTCTTTGTATTGTAAGTAAAAAAAATTGTGAAATGGATCCTTTACCATTTTTTGATATTAATTATTTACAATATTACAGAATGTGTCAAAAATGATAAAACAATTTTAAATTTTTTTTTAATTTAAATAGACAGTGTAGATACTGGAAAGGCTGTTTTATTTCTATGTGGTAGGTTCATTTTGTTAAAGTATATGGTATATATAAAAATGATATTGTCTTTGTGATCCTTCAATCTAGACACAGAAAAATACTATTTTAAGAGCAAGGAAATTTTTCATTTTGTTTCTAAATTTGAAATACATCATTATTATAAATTCCAACTAAAATTTTAAAGACGATTGTTGTTATTTTAAAATATTTTTATTGACGAATAAAAAGTGGTGAGTATTGGATAACCAAATTAAATATATCTTTTAATAAAGCTTTAAATAAATTAAGGTTTTTGAATTTCTTATCTGCTTCTTCTGTAATGTACTATATTTGTGACATTCATATATTTTGATTAGCTATAGAGTGATGTAGGCTTCAATTAGATTAAAATCATTTCCTCAATTTAGTAATTTATTTTATGAACATTCGATCTATATCTAAATGGTAACATGGTAAATAAGTTGATCTGTTTACTCGAGCTGAAGTAAAATGTATAAAACTACATATACGATTATATGCATAATCGTATATGCAAAAAATACATTTTTAAAATGGAAAATTTTGATTAAAAAACAAACCTTAGGATATTATTGGTATAGTAATATTTTATTCAATCAAAAATTTCTAAAAATAAATTAAAATTAAGAATCTATAAGGTTTTGCCTTATGTAATTCCACATCTATATTTCGTATATATGGTCTAAAAAAATCGACTACATTTAATGTAAATATATAGAGAGTTCTGATTATTTTGGTTTTTTTTTTTCTTTTAAAACGAAGAATTTTTTAAGGGATATAAAATTTAACTTACTGAAACTTAAAAAAAAAAATCAACAAAACGAAAGATTAATTTTATAATATGTTTTCAGTTAAAATTATACTTTGCAATTTTATTTTTAAAATTAAAAACAGAAATGAACACTTTATTGAACAGTAATTTTTTTTTTTAGCAAAGTTGGTGTAATATATTGTTGAACCATTAATCAATAGATAACAAAAAAAAATTGATTTATATTGAATGGGTCTGATGAATTTATATCATAATAGTGTATTGGTGATGAGTTAAAAAAGGTGGTTTTTGGTATTTAGACCGAGACATAGTAAAGTTGCCAACATATTAAATGAAATTATTAAAAATACTGAAAATTATACCTTGACCCGATAGATTATAAATTATTTTATTGTTAAACATTTAAAGTTCTGAATAATGATTAAAATAGAAATATTTTCTCTGATATTAAAGTAATATTAAATTTGAATAAAATTTTTTATATTAAAATGTTTAAAATAAAAAAAAATTTATTACAAAGTATAAAGTTATTATATTTGTTTTTTGTCAAAAGTCTTTTATTGGTTTTTTAATATATATAGGATATATTTTATTCTAATAAAATATACAAGTCTATTTTTTTTTTTTTTTGATAATATTTGATATAATATTAATTAATTTAAATATTTAAGAAATGTTAAAATTTAAATATTTTTAGATTTTCTTAAGTATTTTTCTGTTTTGATTTATTTATTGAAAAATTTCATAGTTTCATAGTACAGTCTCTAACCATATTATTATGTGCATAGTTTTTAACGATATTCTTAAATTAAAACGTTGAGGACGGTAAATCTGATATATGTACTTTGTTTGATTTAGAATATAGTTAAATTTATTCTATTTGTAAATTTAGTCTCATCAAGGGATGAATTCTTTTAATCAACTTCATGCTTTGATTTAAAATTTAACTCTTCATAAAATATTCAATTTTATATAAATGACAGGAAAAACATAAAAAAATTACATCGATCGTACAATTACAATATACTGTCGGAAACTAGAAATCAATTCATCGAACAAAAAATAATAAAACTTATTTGCTTTTTGATGGATGTTTTTGATCCTATTTTATATATCTACTTATAATTATGACGTGTTGAACTCTATTGTATAAAAATGCTACTTTTTTAAGATAATTTCAGTTTTATTTCTGGTCAATTATTTGTATATTTGATATCGTATTACAAGAACTTTAGCAGGATCTTTGAAGATTTTCTAATACATGATGTCGTAATTTTCTACTTATACTGTTGTATTTTTTTGTATTTATACATAATGAATAAATTTCTTGGGGAATAAATTTTTGAATATCAGCTTTTCATTAGTTATAAACAATTTCAACAGTTTATTTATTTACATTTGAGCCCACTTTGAAAAATTATGAAAAATATATATATATATAAATAAGTTGCATATTTCTAGGATGAGTATGTTTAATTTATGTACTTATAATTATGAAAAATCTTCGATCTTCTGGTATCTTTATAGGTTTAATTGAATTAAACGAAGTAAGAAAGTAAAAGAATATGTAATTTATATTTTAAATTAACTATAAAGATTCTTTTTTATAGAAAAACACTTTAATTCTGTTTTTTAAATTTCATATACAGTGAATTTTTAACGTTGTAAATTACCATTTTAAGCTTTTCGTTAACGAGCTTATAAATACAGTAGCTTATTCTGACCCTCATTTTTGTTTTTGTGTACAATTTAACGATAATTAGCTAATCAGTTTTCTAAAAGTGTTTCAAACATTATTAAATAGGTGCGTAGTTTTTCAGCTATAAGTAAATTTAAATAAAACTTCAGGAAAATTTTATGCCCGATTATCTGACGAAAAAAGGAAATACATCTTCTCTTTAAGAATAATTTTTCATTCGTTTTAATCCCTCAAATATACTCAAAAATTAATATGACAGCATATTGTCAATATTAAAAAATATGTCTTTAATATTTTCTTTAGAAGAAAACAATTTTGAAAATAAATGATTTCTTGAAATTTATTATAGCAAAAAATAAAAAAATATTTTAAAATAAAAATAAATCAAACAAAAAAATATAAATAAGTCAATTTATAATAATTGTTTTACTAAAGATTTCAATTAATACTATATTTTTGTTGTGCAAAATATTTTAAATCTCAGAAGATTTCGATGAGTTCTAAATATTTAATTATAAAATATATTGTTCTAAATAAATTTTAAGATATATTTTATGATTTTATTTTCAAAATTAATAAATAATTTTATTTAATTACGCTTTAAATTTTATATTAATAGTAAAATTTAAATTCCATAAAATAAATTTGCATAGCATTAAAATTTTTAAATAAATTTTAATATAAATATAAATCTTAAATTAGCTATTTCATGTCTTTAAACTATTTTCAAAATAAAAAATTAAATTGTAGTCAATATATATTGTTTCATTTCTAGTATTTTTTTCCCTAAGTGAGGTGGGAATCTTCCAAAGACACCAAGAATACCCCATTGGTATTTCAAATATTCTTACTGACTGTACCCACAATCTTCTTCAGTCAATGGGGTGAAGCTTTTAAATGTTGTCGCAGTATATTGACTAAGTAATATGAATCAGAAAGGATAGGGCAGTGATGCGAAAACTTTAAATTACAAAGAGAGACTATAAGGGAACAACGAATTCACTTATTATTATAACTATGACGAACAGTGTTAATCGTGATGAAGACTTCTATAGTTATACAATATGCCGTAGTATATAGCACCTTCCTGCATGAAGTAATAATTGAAGGAAGCTTTACTGTCATTGTAGGAGCTATTATTATTTAAATTATTATGGTATAAAATTACTATTTATCTTATTATATGATTTAACGGTGTTTGGACCCATCACCCTCCAATTGAAGGCTGACGATTTAACCACGGCGAGAATTTCCAATTCAAAATTCATATTTGTATCATCCCATTGAATGAAATTTTATTCTTACACTGAAATCATGACAATTGTATGACATTTATAATTATATGCGTGAACAGATTCCTTTTATTACTTTCGTAGGCAACTCTGATTCAGAACATTCTTGTTTAACTATAGGCATTAAAGAAAGTGATAAAGAGACTTTAATTACTGTTAAATTGTAATAATCCCTAATTTACTTTTGTAAAGCTTCTGATTCAGGACCTTTATTCTATTTCCTTAAAAATTAACTATGGGCAGAAAAAAAAGGTGATAAAATAGCTTTAAGTACTTTTGATATTCAATGCTATCTTTAATTTTTCTTTAAAAATATCTAAAGTTTTTATTTTCTTTTTCAAGGATCAAAGTTTTATATTAAGAATTATAATTGTTTTTTTTTGTGCTTTTAAAATTATTAATATTAATTATATATAATAAATTAAAAGAGAAACAGGTGCAATGGTCAGTATACTATTAATTAATTTTGATTTAAAAACAACAAAAAAAAAAAATTAACAAAACACCTCAAGATATTGTTGCGTAAAATATTTTTCATGATATGAAAATTGTTCTGAAAATAAATTTTAATGTTTTTTATACCCGTATGAACTATGTTCAAGGGTATAATAAATTTGCCATTACGTTTGTGACACCTTAAAGGAGTCGAGCTAGATATAGTGTCAAAGGTATGGATCGGCTCAGAATCGAATTCTGAGTCGATTAAGCCATGTACGTCCGTCCGTCCGTCCGTCCGCACGATAACTCAAAAAATAAAGGAGCTAGGGTGCTGAAATTTTTTTTACGTCACTTTTGCAAAATTGTTAGTTTTGCTATTTAAATCCAACATTTTCGGTCGGCGGGTTCGAGTAGCTGCCATACAACTTCTATCTTTATATAGAAATAACTCAGTATCTATTCAAGCTAGGTTTCTGAAATTTTGCAAATGATGATCAAGTTTTATGGCAACAACTTCTGTAAAATTTGGTTGTGGTGGTGCGGCGGGTTCGGGTAGCTGCCATACAACTTCTCCGTTTAAATGAGAATAACTCAGTGTTTATTGAAGCTAGGAATCTGAAATTTAGTAAAGAGGTGTCGAGTTACATGCCAACAACTTTTGTAAAATTTGGTTGGTCTAGAGCAGCCGGTTCAGGCTTCTTGCACCTCTTGGAACCTAATGAAGCTAGGCGTCTGAAATTTTGCAAATGATGATCAAGTTTTATGGCAACAACTTTTGTAAAATTTGGTTGTGGTGGTGCGGCGGGTTCGGGTAGCTGCCATACAACTTCTCCGTTTAAATGAGAATAACTCGGTGTTTATTGAAGCTAGGAATCTGAAATTTAGTAAAGAGGTGCCGAGTTACATGCCAACAACTTTTGTAAAATTTGATTGGTCTAGAGCTGCCGGTTCAGGCTTCTTGCACCTCTTGGAACCTAATGAAGCTAGGCGTCTGAAATCTTGCAAATGATGATCAAGTTTTATGGCAACAACTTCTGCAAAATTTGGTTGTGGTGGTGCGACGGGTTCGGATAGCTGCCATACAACTTCTTTTTTTAAATGAAAATAACTCAGTGTCCGCCCGCACGATAACTCAAAAAATAGAGGAGCTAGGAGGCTGAAATTTTTTTTACGTCAGTTTTGCAAAATTGTTAGTTTTGCTATTTAAATCCAACATTTTCGGTCGGCGGGTTCGAGTAGCTGCCATACAACTTCTATCTTTATATAGAAATAACTCAGTATCTATTCAATCTAGGTATCTGAAATTTTGCAAATGATGATCGAGTTTTATGGCAACAACTTCTGTAAAATTTGGTTGTGATGATATCACAGGTTCGGATAGTTGCCATACAACTTCTCTTTTTAAATGAAAATAACTCAGTGTCTATTGAAGCTAGCTATCTGAAATTTAGTGAAAAAGTGTCGAGTTGCATGCCAAAAACTTTTGTAAAATTTGATTGGTCTAAAGCAGCCGGTTCAGGCATTTTGCATTTCTTGGAACTTAATGAAGCTAGGCGCAATAGATTCGGGTAGCTAACATACAACTCCACAATTTACATAAATATATCTCTGTAGTTCGGTACAAAACATCTGAATGTTTTTAAAAGATGATCAAGTTTTATAGAAACAGGATATATTACGTTCATACGGGTATCCCAGATTTGACACAGTCTACTCTACTGCACTCTTCCTCGTTTTATAAAAATTTTACTAAATAAATTCTACAAGGAAAAAACTTTTAAAGAATTTCTACATCTAGATAATGTATAAACATTTTTCTAATTTTATACGACTACATTTCAAATAAATATTTTGATTGTTGAGATTGATTAAGAATTTTAAAATTCTTTTTTAAAGGACTTTTTTCTTTTTTTTTTTTTTTTAAAGCTGACATATATCCTAATATTATAATAGGTATGAATTTTTCTAATACTTTTTGTACCTTGTTATATGAAAAATCTTAAACATTAACCAGAAATGTACAGGATTTTAAAAAGAAAACTCTTATGATTTCCTTCTAAAATATAAAAGTCATTTGCACACTTTGCGACTTTTTTATACATCTGTGACTTTTAAAAGTGAATCAACATATGATTTCGATTCATTATTAAAAGAGCTTCTGATTTGTAAAACTAGGTTTACTTTTAATTACGAATCAAGAAAAATAAACAAAATTAAGTTTGCAAAACACTAAAAATATGATCAAAATGTTTAGATATTCTTTCTCCATTTACATATACATAGATTTCATTGAATGGTGGATAATATTTCAAAAAAAAATTAACTAAAACATTTATAACTTGCATTTTTTGAATAGTTAGACTTAGGTTGTTGTTATTTAAGAAGCGTAAAGTCAACGTAAAAAGTCAACCTTTTCATAAAGATCTATTGTTATCCCTCTGTTACTATGTGTTACTGACTCTAAGAAAATAAAGATCTGTATCGAGTTTTGTGGCAGTTTATCTTTGTCAAAGCAATAAGTTCGATGATTTAGAAAATCGAAAAACGCATTTTTAAAGCTATTCCAGTTTCAATTTTGGTCAATTATAAATGTCTAGTTTTTGCTTTTTTTATCCTAAGGTTTTGGGATTTTAAAAAAAAAAAAAATTAAAAATCATTTTTAAGTTTTTTTAAATTTTTTCTATTCTTTTTAAAGTTTCAATTCTTTTTTTTTATTAAAGAAATATATTCCTTGAGGTAATTTGATCCTTTTTTCATGATACTTAGAAATGTTTTTTTTTTTTTTTGTTCAATAATAGTAAACCACAAAAAGGAAGTAAAGAGGACAAAAAATATTATTGTCATCTTAACACATTTTTTAAGGACCCTAATAAATAATTTGCAAAAAAATAAAAAAAAACAAACCAATTTGTTTTTTTTTTTTATATTTATTTGTAAATTTTTTAGATTTCATGGTTGAGGTGTCACAGAAAACAGAAAAATTCATGTTTTCTAGCAAAAATTTGGTAAATATACAAAATATATAAAACAAATAATAATCTTAATAAAATTTTATATTAAATCCTTTTTTTCAATTTTTTTTTTGTTTTTGTTTTGTTTTGCTATTCTGTTATTGTTTTTGTTCCTCTTTAGTCTTTTAATACTGTTCCTAGAGTAAAAAATAAAATATTAAAAAAAAGTACATATACATATATATATATTTACACAAAAATGATCATTTTGTGTTTTACAAATATGTTAAAGAGATTTTTTTAATATGAGTATTTAAACTATGGAAATATACTATTATGTTTAGAACAAAAAAAAAAAAAAAATAGTTACAGTATAGGACAAAAGTATTTGGTCGTAATTTCTATAATTTTTTAATTCCAAATTATTTTAACAATTTAAATCGAATATTAATGTCTTAAAGCTTTTTTCTTCTTCAGAAATTTCCATCTTCAGAAAATAAAAAAACAGCTCACTATGCTCAAAATCTGAAAGATTAAAACCTTGCAATTAATTTGAATTATGGTGTGATTATGACCACGTTTGATAACTAAAAATTTGTATAATATGAAATTATTGAATTTTAATTCACTTTCCGCGTTACATAAGTGTACAAGAGTAAGGTGTTAAGTCGCAGTTCAATATGTATTTATTTATAGTACACATTTAAAGGTCTGCCGATTTTAATATTCATCAACTGACATCGTGGAAATATAAAAGCTACCGACATAATAGGATTTGTAAATTCTACTAAACAATTGTATTATTATCACGAAAATTCCAGACAGATACGGTATAAAATCAATCTTGAATTAATTATTTTTTTTTTTTTAGATTCTCAATTTGAGTTGTTAAATTCTATTGCACCTCAACATTTTATATGAATTTGGTATCTAAACTTGCGGTAAACCGTAAAATTTAAAAATTTAAAGTAAATAATTTAAAAAATATATATTTGTAAAATTCTATTTCGAAAGAAACTGGGAACTATTGCTTAGTGTTTGATACCCTTTATAATTTTTGGCATTCTTGAAAATTGAAACATTTTGACCGACACTATATATATCATGTAGATATTTTAGGATTAAAATCTACATCATAGTATCATAGTATGAATATATAAAAATTTGTCTGTTATTTAGAATTGAGGACACTCATAAATTGACACTTACTATTCACACTTTAGATTCAATTGGTTTAATTCGGTTCTTGAAAAACTAGAAAAAATAAAAATATTGAATGAAAAGTATATAATATATAAAATGTATTTTAGATATTACTAATAATAATATTATGTGGGTTACATTTTATAAAATAGAATTTTTATTATTTAGTTACAACTGCAAATACTAAGAAGTATTTTAAAAATTATAACAATTAATTATGAATCAGTTTTGTTATAGAATTTTGGTAGTTTTCCTCTTCAGTTAACAACTCTAAAAGATTAAAAAATTCTAATATTCGATATGGTTTAAACAGGATGTAATTAAATTTTAATTAATGCACCGGAGGACTATTAGCTTCTTTTAGTTGTCTCAAGAAGTATGTTTCTAGATTTTTCTGTTTATTTTTTGATCGTGTTAGAAAATTACAGATACGTTGCTCTACAGTTTTTTTTAACTCGAGTTCTTTATAATATCCGAAAATTTCCAAGTTTACGTTTTAAACATATAATCTAGTACTGATATTAAATTTTATGATTTATTGAATAATGCTAAGTTTTAACAGATTCGTTGTTTTTTTTTGAGTAATTGTAAGAGTTTCTTCTGATTTTAAATGTAGAAGTATAAGTTTTTATCTAAGTATATCGTAAAATATAGAGAACCAAGATATTTATATTGTGCCTCAGTTGTTACATTTCTAATAAATGTTTCATAATGTACACTAGGGTTAAATTATCCCTTATATTTCCTTTTATTACTTCAGTTTTTATATACGAATATTAGAAAAATATAAAAACATATTGATAGAAAAATATTTTTCCCATAAAAATAAACCACAAAACAAGAAAAAATCCTTTTTTTGTTTTCGTTTTTTTTTTTTTTTTTGAAGATTATAACTTGACCTGTACTTAAAAAAATATTCGAAAAAAAGAAAATTCGAAAAAAAAAAAAAAAATTCTAAAAAGAAATGATTGGGTTATTCAAGAATGTGATTAAGGTCATGATAAAAATGTGAGGGTCATTGAAATATTCCAAAAAAAAAAAAAAAAAAATAAGGAATTTTTTGTAATCCTTTCAATGAATATACAAAATATGAATGAATGTTAGAAATTCAACCAAACCCAGAAAAAAAAAAGACCTTTTATATAGTATGCAAGAGGATTATTAGATTAATATACAATGCAAAAAAAAAAAAATATATGAATGAGTACTTGTACTATATATTATGATACAAAATATATATCTAAAGATACATTTTATTATAAATTTTTTTTTTTCAATATATATATTTTTTTAAAGAGGATAATAAAATTTTATGTATGGTTTTCTTAAATATAGAAAAAAACAAAAAAAAAAAAAAAAAAACAGTAACTAGGTAATAATTGAATTGTCCTGGTTGTTTTAAAAAACAAAAAAAAAAAACAAAACAAAAAATTATATAGAAGATATTTAAATAAAATTTCTTGGTTGAAAATTTAAATTTATAAAATTAAAAAGCAGAAAAAAAATGTGAACCATTTTAAGGGCCACTTGAATGCTAAAGAAAAATTTTAAATATTTTTTTATTTTGTTTTTTGGGTCATAATTCTCAGAACAAAAAAAGGAGCAAAAAAAAAAATAAAATAAAATAAAAAGTTTTGAAAATATGTTTAAACTAATGACAATTAATCTTTCTTCAAGGTATACAAATTTTAGAAAATATCAAAATTAATTAAATAATATTAAATAATTTTAATTAAAAATAAATTTTGATTTATTTCATTTTTTTTTTTTTTTTTGGTTAATTTTATGCTTTGTTGAATATTAAATTGGTAAAATTTTAATTAGAGGAGTTATATCTAAAAGAAAAAAAATATTTTTCAATCCTTTGGCTATTTTGTTTTTAGATATAAAAGAATAGGAAAGCAGCAATTGAACTTATAATGTCCACTACACACTGAATAGGATATTGGAAGGAGAAGAAGAAATTGAAGCAGATTTTTAAAAGGAATTAATGTACTGTGTAAACTGTAAAGGTCACTTCAGATTATATGTATTTTACACATGACACGCTGAATTCAGCAAGTTCAATTTAGCGTTCAAAAAACGAATATTTAACACGTCAGATGACATTACATATGTAAATTTTATTTTAGAACCGGTTCTAATACTATCTGACTTTTGATATGTTTTCATTTTTGATATATTTCATGTATTCATATACAGTTGAAGTGTTTGGTCGCAGAAAAATAAACGGATTTAATTAAAAAAATTATAAAATAAATAAATTTGTCTAAATTATTCCTGTTTAATTTTAATTTTTTCATTAAAATAGATTTTACAAAACCAGCAAATTTTTTTTGTTTAAAAAATTTATTTAAAAAACTGTCAAAATTGTCAGATAAGTGTGAACACAAAAACTAAAAACGATATGGAAAAATTGACATTTGTTTAATCATCTGTTTTTTATTCAGTCATGTGAAATGTAAAATACATATAGTCTGAAGCGACCTTAAAGGAAAGGAATTGAAAAACAAAAACGTAAATAAATAAATATTATTAATAGTTAAAGTTACTGATTGATTTTTTAAATATATAATTTTAAGATTAAATTTATTACACAGATGATTAGATCTATATGTTGTGTAGAGTTGTTGATCAGGATTTTTTGTTTTTTTATTTATTTTATATTTTAAACATTAAATGGATTAAGTCTAATGTATTAAAAACTCTTAAACAGATTGGTTTTCCCTTTATATCCCCTACATAGGGTGTTCGGAAGTCGAAGATCACGAAGAAAAAAGGTCATAGAATTTTTATTATGTGTTGAGATTTTTAATAACAAAATTTCAATGAAACACAAGATAATATTATAGTTTCTCAAAAACAGTAAAAGATACAATTAAAATGATGATGGCATAAATTACAGCTTTGATTTGAATAAGTCGGAAAATGTTATAAAAATCATATGTTAGTTACGGTTTTTTATGCAAAATATACAGTTATTTAAAAAAAATTGAAACATATCACTATTTCTTCACTTTAGAAGCTTATAACTATTCAAATATTAAAGCTTTAGATATTAGAACAAAAGCTTTTAATTTCAACTGTGTGTCGATGTTTTTAAAACCTAACGATTATTTGGTATATATTGAACCCAAAACATTTTTGAAGGTCGTTATTTTGGAAACTGTTAGAATAGAATAGACCCCTTCTTCCACGTCTGCAGGGATATTTTGCTTATTTCGAGCCCTCCTATCACTTCCTTTGTTCGTGACATTGCACTTCTAGATACTCTGTATTTCATTGTTAAATTCTAGTTTATATTCCTTTAACGTTCCTTACAAATTGAGATAATTATTGTTTAAGTATTTGAGCTGTGAGAATATTCAAAAACAAAAAAGTAATGTTAAGCAAAATTTGTGACAACAAGATGCGAATATGATTAGGTTTTTAATCTAGGGTCTAGCTAGTGTTAAGTATCATTTATCTGTGTCAATTTTCAAAACAAAAATGACCTAAACAAAAGTTTTTCTAACTATATCAAACAAAAGTTAAAACTTACAAAAGATTCATGTTCTTCAATTTTAACAAATTTTATTCTTCAAATTTTTACGCTTTTCCAAATTTGAAATTTCAAAAATTCCACCATTTTGCGAATACGAGTAAGCAGTCTTTTATGTTATTAATTATAATTTCTGCCAATGAAATATACAAATAGATTTACTTTAGAATAATTTATTTTATAGACAAATATTTATTAAAGTATAAAGGAAATTAGAATAAATATTAATGAATTCCTTTGCTCCTATTTTCATTAAGACTCAGAACTAATAGCTTATAATCTAACTATACTTTCTAAAATTTGTTGGTTTTGGAATATTTTTTTATTAGCGGTCTTTCTGAATTTTGTAAGTTTTTAGAAATATTTCAGTAATTTGTTAAAATTTTTTGTAGGGTAGAAATAAGGTAAATCAAGTATTAATTTTAATATTTTATTTTGTAAAATTTGCAAACATTTACTAGCACATAACGGTAAATTTAAATACTGAATTGCTTGGTTTATATGGCTGCTCTCTAGAAATCTATCGAGAAAGGATAAATAGCATAGATATGCATACCTTTGACACCTTTCTTTCGTATTTTTGCTTATAAACTATATTCTATAACCAGCCTGTAAAGTTCAACAAATAAAAATAGTTCTTTAATTTTAATTTCGAATAACTGATTTATGTCTAAAAAAGTAGGGACTCTCTAAATTTCCTGTTTGTCACAAGGCAGAACGGCAGCTTCTACACTGTGTGCTGGAATACTCATTTTGGCTATATATGGGTTTCTATCGGCCGCAGTTACCCATCGATAACACAAATACCGAATTACAAAAAAATTGTATTTGGATTAACAGTCTTCTCAACTGAGGTATAATACAAATAAATAAATATCAATAAAATATAAATGATTTAAACAATTGCATGGTGGTAAAGATAACGATTTTTGAAATAATAGTAAAAATTATGTTATATACTTTTATAAATATTAAATTTCTGATCTAGTTTCTTATTTTAGAGTTGGAACAGGATTCAAAAGCAGGTTTGTCGCTTTTTGAGAATATTTATGTGTAAGAATATGTAACATTCTGAATTACATGCAAGATTTTGTCCTAGTAGATTTTGGAAAAAAGATTTTGTTTTAAAAGATTTTCGAAAGCAAGATTTTGTCGCAATCGATTTTAATGTAAAAGATAATGTAGCAAAGTGTTACTACAAATTTATTGCATCGTGAACCGTAGCTCCATTAAGGGTAGAAGAACATAAAAAAGTTCTCCAGACAATTTTTTTAATTATAGCAATTCGAGGTTAACATAGATAAGACGTGGCCTATTAACACTGATTGAATTGAAGCAATTAACTCTTATCCACATTATACAAAAACATGCTAAATACGAGGAATAAATAAAATATAATTAATAAGGAGATTTTTCCAATAATTTTTTTGTTTCGAAAAATCAATTTATTGAATGTTTAGCATATTTAAAAAAAAAAAATTAAAAAAAAAATATCTAAAAAGAAGGAAACCACAACCATTCAATAATTGATTTCAATTTAATTAAGTTCATGTTTATTGAAAGTCCTTCTAACAATATTTAAAAAGAAAAAAAAAACAAAAAAAAAAAAATCTCTAAATTGATATACAAATTACAATAACTTTTAAAACTCTTGTATGTATATTAAATAAAAAAAAGGTAAATAAATTTAATATAATAAAATAAATTCAATACAAAATATATTATTTAGAATAAAAAAAAAATATATATATATATATAATTTAATTATAACAGGTGTATTTAATTACTGAAAAAGGACTTCATTAAAAATAATTTACCACAATTTGATTACGTAACATTAAAAATTTATAATAATATTTAAATTAAAATTAAAATTAAAATTAAATAAATTCTTAATTATAAATAAATATTAGTTTTTATTTTTATTTCTTTATTTTTATGAAAGACATTATTTATTTTTTTAAAAAAGTAACAAAAAGATAATATTAAATTTAACTTATATTTCATTTATTATTGAAATTTTTTTTGTTTTTTTCAAAATTATGCTAAAAACTTTATTTTTATTAAATTTAAAAAAATATATTTTTTTTTTAACCTTTTTGATAAAGTAGTTCTTTTGATACATTTAATTTATTTTCAGATTTGCCATTTAGATAAAGTAAAAATGTAGTAAAGTTTACTATATTATAAAATTTTTATGGGAAAGTTTTACTTACAGTAATTTTTGTTGCGTACGGTATTATACGATACTTTCATTTAGAAACTGGAAATTTGATCAGTGGTCATTTCGCAAAAAGAGATTATTAACAAAATGACATTTGACATCTCAGCGCTGACCACTTACATTAAAAAAAGTTGCCAAATGACCACATATTAAGGGAATTACAATTTTTTTTTAATTTTTCACAAATTTATTTTAAACTAAATGTTTATACCAGTACGATAGGATCGAGTATAATAAAATTACTCCTCCGTTTGTAACACCTCGAAACAAGCTAGCTAGATATACCTTCAAATCGGTATGGATCGGATCAGAATCAAATTTTGAGTCGATTAAGCCATGTCCGTCAGTCCGTCCGTCAGCACGCTAACTCAAAAACTAAAAGATACCAAATAGTATCTTTTAGTTTTTGAGTAAAAAGATACCAAATAGTATCTCTTAACTACATGATATAATTACATGAGATTCGTTTTTGTAAACGTTTTAAATATAACACTTTAAAAATTTCTGAGTAAACGTTGACTCAGTTCAAATTAAACTCATTTTAAAAGTAAACAATAATTAAGTCCTAAGTTGCAACCTTTGGTTACTAAAATACTGCTTGCGGACAAGGAAATAGAATTTAAGGACGAGAGACAAAAAATTTAAGATTACATAAATATATACGTTGTTTCCTCAATTTATAAAAAAAGTTTTGTATGTATGTGACTTGATTCGATACATTTGACAAATTCACTCTTTGACAAAAATGTAGTGTGAATACTACAAACTAAAATTATCACTTAATACTTTAATCAATTATCCTTTTAATTTAAACAAAAAAAAAAAAAATATTAATTTTATATTCAAATATACTTTTTATTAAATTATTCAATAAAATTTTATTTTAATTGTGGGAGTTTGTTATAATGAAGACATAATGTATAAACTAAATGTAATAAATGGCCATGGATATGGACATGGACATGGACATGGACATAGTAGTTATAATTATTTACACATAAAATTTAATTTCTTTTTATTTATTTTGTTGCAAAATTTATTGAAAATAATTTTTGTTTTTTTTTTTTTTTTTGTTTTTATTGAAAATTAAAAATATTTTTGTTTTTTTCAATTATTATTTTAAAATATAATATCTATAGATACTTTTTAAATATAAATATGCGTATTATAGATAAATAAGTAACCTATGTACATAGTACATATACCTATATTTATTTTTAGGTTTTCATTAAGGTAATCGATATTTGGTTTATTTGAATAATTCTGTATATTAAATAGAAATATTGTAAATAGAAATTACCTTATCATAGGTTTATGCTAATTAAAAAAAGTATTTTATATTTTTCTTTTTTTTTTTAAAACAGAAGTATTTTTTGTGGAAAAATTAATAAAAACGAAAAAAAAAAAAAAAAAAGGGGAAAAAATAAAATCAAAATTTTATTTTATATTAAACTGATTATAAAAAAAAAATGTTGAAAAGGATCTAAACCTGTATTATGAACTTGTTATTTAGCTTTTTAATATGATTTTATTACATATACTAAGGTTCTGTTACGTTAGTATAGCTTTTGTATTGGTTTGTGTGCAGATGGAGTATCTCAAAGCCTAGCATAGAAGTGCTTGAAAACTACATTAACATCAAAAATGTCAGTTTATTACGTGTAAAGTTTCGTAGACACACAAAATTTATAATCAGCTATGTTCATAATTTATCAGTACCTATCTTCATAATATATCTAACGGATAATCTCTATATATTATATACTGGATATAAGGATAAAAGTATTAAATAAGAATTGGTCAGTTTTGCTTAGGATTAATTTCTGGTTGATTGTTACACTGTGTGAAAACTTTTTTTCTTTTATTCTGTTTATTAATTATATTACACGCTACTTCGACCCTAATTCGATTAGATTGGATTATTATTTAAGGGGTGTAGGTAACACCGGTATCTTTTGTTGTAGATCAATTGTGCTCCCCCTTGTTACTACTTTGTATTGTGTATTTTGTCTCCAGTTATAATTCTTCTGTCAGGGCTATTGCCACTAAGAAATTAAAGATTTGTAAAAGTTGATTGCTGGCAATTCATCTTCGGTAAGGCAATATCATCCAAAATGAGTATATCTGGCTTTCAGTAAAGTTTTGCTATAAGTTACAAAGTATATTTTAAAAAAAATATATATTAGGTTTTATTAAAAACCCCAATATATTTGTTTTCGTTCCTTAAAAAAATTAAATAGGGATTTTTGTGTCATAAAATTGAAGTTCAAAACAAGCAATATTTTAGTTTATTTAACACAATATGCCCTTAGAAAGTCAGTGGTTGTAAATTATTGTTAGGTTTTATTATGGTTACTCTATATTAAATCTAATTTACATAAATTATACTTTTGATAATGGAATTGAAAACGGAAAGTTATAAATTTTTATATTTTTTGCTTCTTTTTTTTTTTGGTAGATAAATTGAACCTATTTTCAGCATATTTACGTTAAAGATTTGTATTTGGTTCATTAATCAATTACAGCTAATATAATTTAAAATATATATTGGTATTTTAACTGAACCACTAAATAGAAAATTCTACCATATTTAAATTTTTTATTCTGAATACCTCTTTTACTTTTAGATAAACGTGGAATAATAAGAGAATTGCAATCGTGAGAAAAAATTTACTTTAAATCAAAATTATATTTATAAGTGTCCAGAATTTAAAGGATACGATTTTTTAATTGTTTTAATTAGTCAATGTGCAAATGAGTATTTTTGGTATGCCTTTATTTTATTTGTCTATAGCACTTAGGTTGTTGTCAGTATTACAATATTAGATCTCTTTCTTAAACTAGAGACTAAGCTGAAATGAATTTATTCTAAGTTTCTTTAGATATATGCCACGATAACAATTCTCTGAAGGACAAAATTTTAAAAACATTCATGTTCACTGCAAACATAAAGTTCATGTTCAAGCGTTCACTTAAATCTTAAAAATAAAAACTACCAAGATATTTTAGTATTTTTTTAAATAAAAGCAAATCTATAGATTCAATTTTTCTGAGAAATTTATAGTTGACATCTATATGCATTTTACTATTAACGCCTATTGACAATTTCCAGTCATAAAATTAACCAATTATTTGACTTCAGGTCTAGAGAGAGGTACGGCATATATTTGGAAATAAACCCAAAGCTGGTCATCTATTCAAAAGAAATTTTCCTCAATGTTGAATTCAAGGGTTTGTATTGTATTCCAGAGGAGCTGCAGTATCCTTAACATTTATCTAAAGCACTAATTTGTGTTTTACTAGCTCATTAGGAGAGCCATACCATGTGATTCTTTTGTGAAAATCAATTTTGTAGCAACTTTACATAATTAAAAATAATAATAAGTGAATTTTTACTCAAATATGTATATATCGAATCACCGCATTTCAATACGAAAAAGTCAAGCCGAAAAATCATTGTTTATTCAAAAAATACCCTTTGATAATTTAAAATGAACATTTAAAGTATTATAAAATTTAAATCAGCCATTTTTTATTTTCATTTTTATTATATCTCATTTCATATTGAGATTTTAAATAGTTTGTGATTTTGTTAATAATATCAGGAAACGGAAATGAATTGTTATGTAAAAAAATAGAAAAATAAAAGACAAGTGGTAAAATAACATGGTAAAAGAGGGAAATGAATAACGGAAAATTTAATATTTTTGTTTGATAAAAGCAAAAAACGCAAATAAAAAAAAATAAATAAATAGGGATAAAATAAACATTTAACAATAAAAAAAAAAAAAAAAAAAACAAAAATTTCAAAATAAAGATAGAATTTATTTGGTTTAATTTTGGAATCATAAAGCATACCTTTACACATATTTTTTTTAAATGTAAATGTTATTTTGTTTTTTGGTATTTTAAATTTTAGGAAGGAAAAATACAAGGTAAATCACATGCGTTTTAGTAATTTATCATTTCCCTAATGATACGTGCAAAATTAATTTTTTTCTTTTTAAGTTCATTTTTGTTTTTGTATTTTTTTTTTTTAAATTAAATTTTAGCTATTTTCTATTAATTTTAATTTTGAATTTTCCTTTGCAAGTTAATATAGTATTCTGTTAAAAAAACATGTTTACATCTAACCGAGTCATTAAGTTATAAAGAGATGATTTTCATTTTTCCTTTTACAACACAGAGTTGGACAGAAATCTGTAGACAGAGTTCTATTATTAAAGCCAAATAGGATGTAATTGTAATTTTATAAAATCTAATTACATTTTTTTATTTTGTTAATATTTAAGTTATGTTCCACTCAGAAACTAAAAATGACATTTTAACCTTAAACATCAAAACAAATAGGTAAGAAATAGTTAAGATAAGGCCAGTTCTAACATGCACAATAATAAAGGACCATTATTAATTAGATTTGTAAACTTAAAACTATAATTACAGATTAATATAATTTTAATTTCTTGAATATTTTACTAAATTAAATTTAATCATAGTGCACTATTCGTGTAAGTTTTTAGAGAAATTTTAAAAATTTCTTTAGTTTTTTTTTTGAATTTTTAAAAAATTCTGTTTCATCAATTCAGTAGAATAAAAAAAAAAACTGACTTAAGTATATACCGTATATGTATATGTAATCTGTAATCTCTCCTTACAAGGATTTTTTAAAATGGCTACTATAATAAGTTTCTAAATAGAGCTTTTGTACATAAAGTTAAATATATTTAGTTAAAAACATTTATTGTCTTGTAATAAAAACTTTTCTAAATATGATATATTAAAGTGGAGTCAGGTTAAATTAGGTTAATTCTTTATCTGAATATAGACATTAAACCAATTAAAATACTTAACTTTTTCAAATACTAAAAATATTAAAATTTTAAAAATACATTATATCTCAAAAACTATATAACAAAATTATTGCACAAAATTAATATAAAAATTATCTCTCTAGTTTAAATGCTTAAATCAAATAAGCAATAAAGCTGTTTTTGCTAACTTTTTTTTGGCCAAGTTAAATTAAGATTGTTAAAAACGTAAGAAAGTTTAATTAAAAAAAATATATTAAAGTATAAAATAGTATACTTTTAGGGGTTATTCTTTCAAACATTTCATCTAGCCAGATTCTAGGGCATCATTTTATTTAATACTGGAGGCCTTGGTGGCCTAGTGAAATCCAACACACGTCGTAAAAGTTATTCATCCTTACGACATTTACAGCCACGCCTGAACAGGAAAGGCTGGGTAATTTCCTGTCGACATTTATGTGACAGAGAAATGCATTAAAAAAAAAAATTAATTGGGAAGTCAATGAGCAACATTAAAATTATATTAGAATGTGGAGTTACCAATAATGAATATTTATTTTTCATTCTCTTTTAATATTTTTCCCCATTTAAAAAAATATTTCTTGTTAAAAATGTAATAAAAATTTTTAAATAAATTAATCGGAGTAGTGAACGGTCTGTCAAAGAATAAAAATTTATTTTCATTTTTTAGCACGGAACACTCAGAGCGTAAAAATTATTGTTTATTTTGTCAATCACAGAACGAGAGAGAATGATCTCTATGCTCTTTATATATAAAATTTCCGGGTATGTAGAGTAAATTATTATCTGTCAAAATTTAAAAGGAATAAAATTCGGGCTTTTTAAAAATTGGCTAAATGTGAATATTAGTAAAAAAATTTGTTTTGTTATTGTTAGCAATTTGTTAGCAGTTAAATAGAATTAAATAAATGGTAATAAATGCTAATTATGACAAATTTAAATTAAATTGTTGTTGATTTCTGTTAAAAGAGAGCTCTGATTATACTCATTATCAATTTTTATTGTTGTATGTTCTGACAATGATCAACTCCTATAATCCGATTTTACTTTATGAAAACGACCTTTATTTTCTTTGAGCTTCGAGTATATTAAAAAAAAAGTTGTTTTTGTTTTTGAATATAAGTAAATAAAACTTTAAAATAAATGATTCTATAAAAATGGCAATAATCAATAAATAAGTTTGATTTTAATTAATATAAGTTGTGGTTATTTTGTAAATATTTAAAAAATAATAAATTATTTTTGTTTTATATTGAAAAGGAAGTCTATTTTTATACCCGTATGAACTATGTTCAAGGGTATAATAAATTTGCCATTACGTTTGTGACACCTTAAAGGAGTCGAGCTAGATATAGTGTCAAAGGAATGGATCGGCTCAGAATCGAATTCTGAGTCGATTAAGCCATGTACGTCCGTCCGTCCGTCCGCACGATAACTCAAAAAATAAAGGAGCTAGGAGGCTGAAATTTTTTTTACGGCACTTTTGCAAAATTGTTAGTTTTGCTATTTAAATCCAACATTTTCGGTCGGCGAGTTCGAGTAGCTGCTATACAACTTCTATCTTTATATAGAAATAACTCAGTATCTATTCAAGCTAGGTTTCTGAAATTTTGCAAATGATGATCAAGTTTTATGGCAACAACTTCTGTAAAATTTGGTTGTGGTGGTGCGGCGGGTTCGGGTAGCTGCCATACAACTTCTCCGTTTAAATGAGAATAACTCAGAGCCTATTGAAGCTAGGAACCTGAAATTTAGCAAAGAGGTGTCGAGTTATAGGCCAACAATTTTTGTAAAATTTGGTTGGTCTAGAGCAGCCGGTTCAGGCTTCTTGCACCTCTTGGAACTTAATGAAGCTAGGCGTCTGAAATCTTGCAAATGATGATCAAGTTTTATGGCAACCACTTTTGCAAAATTTGGTTGTGGTGGTGCGACGGGTTCGGGTAGCTGCCATACAACTTATCCGTTTAAATGAGAATAACTCAGTGTCTATTGAAG
Organism: Poecilobothrus nobilitatus; assembly: GCA_947095535.1. NCBI lineage: Eukaryota > Metazoa > Arthropoda > Insecta > Diptera > Dolichopodidae > Poecilobothrus > Poecilobothrus nobilitatus. The sequence goes on from OX352773.1 coordinate 64,326,235, forward strand.
CTAGGAACCTGAAATTTAGGAAAGAGGTGATGATATTTAGTAACAAGGTGTCGAGTTACAGGCCAACAACTTTTGTAAAATTTGGTTGGTCTAGAGCAGCCGGTTCAGGCTTCTTGCACCTCTTCGAACTTAATAAAGCTAGGCGTCTGAAATCTTGCAAATGATGATCAAATTTTATGGCAACCACTTTTGCAAAATTTGGTTGTGGTGGTGCGACGGGTTCGGGTAGCTGCCATATAACTTATCCGTTTAAATGAGAATAACTCAGTGTCTATTGAAGCTAGGAACCTGAAATTTAGTAAAGAGGTGTCGAGTTATAGGCCAACAATTTTTGTAAAATTTGGTTGGTCTAGAGCAGCCGGTTCAGGCTTCTTGCACCTCTTGGAACTTAATGAAGCTAGGCGCAATAGATTCAGGTAGCTGTCATACAACTCCACAATTTACATAAATATATCTCTGTAGTTCGGTACTAAAACATCTGAATGTTTTTAAAAGATGATCAAGTTTTATAGAAACAGGATCTATTACGTTCATACGGGTATCCCAGAGTTGACACAGTCTACTCTACATCACTCTTCCTCGTTGTATTTAAAAATTCATATAAAATTTAATTTTTATTAATTTCTATGCTTTTTTATATTATAAGTATCACACATGATATTAATTTGCTATTTAATGATAATTAAAAGTTGTTTTTTGTTTCTTTTTTAAACTATTATTAAATTTAAAAATTTTTATTTATTAAATATTAATTGTTTCAATAATTTTTTAATAAATTTTAATATTATTTTAAATTGAACAAAAATCAATTAAAATCTCGAATAAAAATTAAGAATAATTTCGGCTCGTATGAGAATATGGGTGACCTAGTAATTACAGTTAAACAAGAAAGTTACGGTGGTCAAAGATAGGAGGAAAAAAAATTAATGGATTACAGATAAAATATTAAATGAAATGAAAATAAGAGATTCGTTTTTCAACTTCGTTTTTCGTTTTTCTCTGACCAGGCAGTACATTAGTACTAAAGGTCGTATAACCTATTGTTTGGTCTAAAAAGGGAGGTGGTGTTTAGGGGATTAAAGTCCTACAAACTCATAGAGGACTCATGCTCGTTTTCACTCCTCTATAGTGTCTTTCGATTATTCCCATCTACCCTCGCAAAAAAAAAAAAAAAAGCTATAAAAAAAAATTCCCGATAATATTCATATTAACAGTTATTTCAACAAATATAAATTAAGTGAGGAAAAATTGATGAAAAAAATGATAATGGAGGCAAAAAAAAAACAGCGAAAGTGAAACGTTACGGGTGAACTAAATATTTTGCCAAATAATGCAGATATAAACTGCTTGAACCAATTAAATAGAAATATTTTAATTAATTTTAATCTGCCTGACGAATTTAGATTCGGCGAATGCTGAAAAAATTTCGGATGTGATAAAATCTGCGATCACCGGATTTGATAACATTTCTACAACGTTTATTAAATATTTTGCAAAATTTCTTATTCTGATCTCAGTCGGATTACCTTAGAAAGGCCATTGTAATTAATTATTAATTGGTTGAAAAATGATTGTTTGTGAATTGGTTGAATAAATGATTGAAAAATGATTGACAAACTATCGTCCGATATCTTTGCTCACAGCATTTTCCAATAACGTCATTTCAAAAAATAAAGATAGCGGAAAGTTTGTCAGTTGTGCATTTTTCGTGAAAAAAGCTTTCGGCTTTGCGTGAACCATGACGCTTTCTTAATAAAATTTTCTAATTTAAGTTTTTTATCCGGTCAACTTGCTTTCTTTAATTCATATCTTGAGAATCGCATTCAAAGTGTAAGAATTAATAATGATTTTTATTGATAGAAATAATAGCTGTAAGTTATCATATTTTTCTTAGTTTAATATCAATTATGCTTAATTATAATAATTATTCTTAACTTAAATGATTTAATAAATAGTTTACATATATCTAATCATTATTTGCTTAGCTAAATTGCTTCCTTTTAAATCATTACTTATTCTGCTCTATGATTGATTGATAGTCTAACAGAGTTATTTTTATTTTGTTTCAAGACAAAATTATTTTATTACACAATCTATGTCCTTTCAATTGTCAATCAATTTATTTTAATGGAAAAGAATTGTTTTAATTTTAAACCATTTATGTGTACAAAATGTATAAAACGTGTAACAGGTGACAATTGGTATAAAATAATAATAAAATAGGGTTAAATAAAATAGGATTAAATAAAGTTAAACTAAAGAACATTCATATTTTTATATACCCTTACGAAAATAGTTCAATGATATTATGTATTTGTCATTATGTTTGTGACACCTTAAAATAGTCGAGATAGATTTAGAAAAGTATATATTATATTCTTCCTCAGCCTTACCTCATTCTGAGTCGATTTAGATTAGTGAGCTGTCTCAACTAAAAAAAAATAGTGCTAGGATTCTGAAATATTTACCATTTCATTTCTATGTAAATACCTGTTTCATTATTGAAATTGAACAAGTTTGACCGATGGATCCAAGTAGTTGCCGTACAACTTCTTCTTTTTTATAAGTTTAATTAAGCCAGATATGTAAAGTTTTGTTAAAAGATATCTGAGTTTTGTTAAACGGGTCAAGTAGCTGTCATACAACTTTAAAATTTTCATAACTATGTACTCAGTTTCAGTTTTTAATTTAAGTAGATATGTTTTTGCGGATATCCTAGAGTTGACACAGTAAACTTTGGACTCTTTTTTGTCAAATCAAATATTTGGCATATTGCATAGTTTCTACATTAAGAATTAGACTATATGGCTTTTATTTAATTGGACAAATTGAAGTGTTGCAAAGAAATAAGTGTTTTGAATATGTGCATGTAGTAGATAGTAATGTGTTAATGGACTTTTTAAATACTAATTTTTTTTAAATAATTCCTCTTTTAAATGTAAATAAAAATTAGGAATTTATAGTATTCATTGGAATGGAAGACAAGTTGCTGATATATTATATTGTTTATTGCATATACTGGTGATTAATCGAACAAACAATTTGCATTAAAAAAAAGTTAAGATTTTGTTAGGTAAACTTGTTTAATCTAGTTTTTTTGGTTTTTAGTACTGTGTTTTCTTATTTTTCCACAAAATGTGTTTTAAAGCCAATCAAAGTACAAAATTTCGTTATACTTTGCAAATTTGTATAAGAATTTTTAATGAGAAACTGGGAGTAGTTGTGGGGTAATAATTAGAGGAAAATGTTTCATTTTCTTTTGAATTTCCTCATATTCTCCCAATCGATATACAAATCGATCTGCATTTACTTAAATTTCAAATGCGAGTTATTCGTTTTGGGAATGAATTTTCAAGACCTGTCGATTTCCATTTATGAATGTTAACCGTGTAGAAATGAACATTTGTACTACTTCTTGTTCTTCTGGCGAAAGTTCTTAAACAAGGAAGAATGGATTTTATTTAGGTAGAAGAAACACCATTGCCTACAAAATATCAAAAAAAAAAAAGGGAGAGTGCAACATTTCAACGAACACCAATCGAATCTCAAGTGGACTTCGCGTTTTTGAACCTTGTTAAGGTTATTATTATTTAGATGCGCTCGCCTAAAATGAGATTTAAAATATATCTTGAGTCAAATATTTCTTTTATAGATATTAAGTAACTCCCGGGATGTAAAATACACTTTAAATTGACTCAAAAAATTGCAAAAATTGAATATGTTGTATATATACATGAATATATATCAAACTTTACAGATTTGCTTGCCTAAAATGTTCAGGTTATCAACCCGTACCAAATTATTCCCTTGGAAATTAAAAGCAGCGTTAAAGGAACTTATTTTCATTGATATTTGGCAGATTTAGGTTTTTAGAGAATTGAAATCGACTCGATTTACTTTGCCGGAATCAGTAATTTTATTTAGATCGTGTTTTATAATGTTTCTATATGATTTTGCTACTGGACACGATATTTTCTTTAGAAGCATTGGGATTTCTCTGAAAATTATACACAATTTTTAACGTTTTGTCATCAGAAAATGAATTAGATTTGTAATAGCAATCACGTCTTTACTGCTGTTCTTATTACCATGTCAATTCTAAAAATAATTTTACAACAACCACAAAATTAGTTTTTTGTTTTATTCTTAATTTAAAAATAGAATTTATTTTGAATCGAAAAATATTTTTAAAATTAAATCATCATAAAATGAAAGAAAGTTCAAAGTTGAATTTTACTGTTGTAATTTAATTTATTTCCACCTTTTTTTGGATTTTTCATCAATTTTTTCTATTTTTTTTATTTATTTTATTTTTTTATTGATGTTCGTGTTTGTTTTTAAAAAAGATAAAATAAAACATAAGTACTTGTCATGACTTATTTAAAACTTACTTTTACTTTTATGGCAGAGGTAAAAATAAATTCAACAAAAAAAAAAAAAATTTAAGGAAAATTGAAGGAAAATCTTTTTTAAAATTCCAATTTACAACTTTTTAAAAAGTGAAAATTTTATTTTTATTACTTTTTTTTTTGTTTTTTTAATATTACTTAAAGACAAAATAAAATTTTCCATGGTTATTTTTTGGTGTGAGGGTTTCCTTTTTTCTATATAGAAACCAACAAAATCACCAATTTTATTTTCATTTCAATGCAATTTTTTATTCGTTAAATAAGTACTTAAGTTAAACCCAAAAATAAAAATAAAGATACAATTTAAACTGAGCTATCAATAATGGGTGAATTGAAAATTTTTGACTTTTGCATCACTAAATTAAAAACTGTTTTATGAAAATACTGTGAAAATTGCATAAATTATTTATACTTATTTTCATATTTAACACGCACAAAGAAAAATTATTTACATACTTCCTAAAATAAACTGCAGATTGAAGTAAATTGATGAAAAAAAAAAATCTTAAAAGAGTTCTTATAGAAAAATATGATAGAAATACAGCAGATAATTCTTGTAATCCTTAAAAAATATTGAATTTTGATTGGAAAATTTTAATTTTGAGGAAAAATAAAGATCAAATAAATATCAATTAGAATAAGTTGCACCAAAACTGAGTATAGATACTTTGAGTTTGTTTTTGCGGAGAGGTAGAAGAAAAATTTTATCATTAAAATTAAAAAACAAATTATTATATCAAAATCAGTTAGGTACTCTTAACTAACTGATTTTTCATGAGAGCTGTAACGATTTTATCAGCATAAAAGTATCTCATAAAATACTGCGGGTTTGACATAGTGTCTCATACCATTCAATGGGTTTGACACAGTATCTTTTACAAAACAATATGGGATTGACAAAGTTTTTATTCGGTTTCAAGTATGCTATGGAATGTAAAAACAAATCATGCACTTAAAGAATAAATTAATAATTGTTTAGTATGTCTTGTAATGATATACATCACAAACTCTCTGATTATAAACAAAAGCAGGGGCTACATTATATTAAAAATCAATTCTGATAAAAATTGTCAAAAATTAAAAAAAAATAGAACATAAATTCATTACCAAATGTACCAAAAATAATACAGTTAAAAAAACATATTTCTTCTTTTAATAACCACCTCAGAGCATAGTGACATTGACAAGAAAACATTAGTTCTAAATAAATGTGGAGGAGATTTAAAAATTTTGAGATTTGATATGATTTAAAAAAAATTTGATATTAATTATCATATTACTGGTTATTGAGTGTTGACTATTCGATTCGAACTATTGTTACAATTTGATGCTACAGTTAATATATTCTTAAGCGGCAGAGGATTCTGGAAAAAATTTTAGAGAGCTGGCTTTAAGGTTTAATCTTTGATATTTTAAGCAAGATACAAGATTAAAAAAACAAAATAGTACAATGTTCTCAAAAGTTAAACTATGCTTTACTTGTTACTACTATTGCTACCAATGAGTAACTTTCTCTCTATTTGTCTCTCTCTTTCACTCACTCACTCTCAATCTATTACTTTTAAATTCTATTAATATTATATTAAAAAAAAATTTAAAAATACAAATATGTTATTATCACATTCCCATAATGCATTGAATTAATTCATTTCTCATGTGGGTTGGTTTCGTGGCTATCGGCTGATAATTTTTTTTAATTTATCATAAAATTTGTATTTTATAGTCCATTATTTTGATGCTTCACGTTTTAAAAATTTTTTTTTTCACTTTTTACGTTTTTAAATTTCAGAGTACGAATCTCATAAAATTTTCTATTTTTTTTTTTTTTTTTTTTTATACATAAACAAAATGAAAATGAAAATTTTTTTTTTTTTTACTGTTTTTAATGATTCAATTTCGCGTATCTTATGTTCTCTTGAGTATAATCTCCATCCACTCAATGACTATGTGTTGGGTAGTTGGAAGAATGTAATTTTATGATTTCTTAAATTTATTTGATGCGTCACAAATACTATATATTATACTAGACTATATCTGTATAATAGCAGCTACAAGAACTTATTACTTTCAATAAGAGTCTTTTTTTTTTTTTTTATGTAATGTGGAATACTGCAATAATGGATATTTATCATAAAATATCAATGAACCAATGTTTTAGTATAACAGATTTTAATACAATTCAATGTAGTTTAATGGTACTTTGAATGATTTTTAACGGTTTTTTATGTTTTTTTGGGGTTTTTTTTTTTTATGTAATCGTAAAAAAATTAATATTCATGTTAAGAAAACAAATAAACAAAAGAATTTTATTTTATAAAATCTAAATTAATGTCTTCATTTTTTTTTATATAATCGAATATATATGTATGACTTGTTTGCTTTTACAATATTCTAACAACAAAAAAAACAAAAATCTAAGAGTGTAGGAGGTGTAAGGGTATATACTTATATCATTTGTACTCTATATCTTGTACACATTAAGACTTTAAGATGGATTATAAGTATAAGAATATGATAAATTTTAATATTATTCTTATATATACGTCTATACAGTGGGTAATGCTAAAAAAGAAAATATATTACAATGTAAGAAAGAGATACAAAATATTGTTTTCATTTTGAATACAAATTTTAGCGCTAAAATCTATGTTGTAAATATTTTTTGTTTTTTATTATTTATTCATCAAATGATTTTCAAATTTGTTTTTCTTTCTTTATCGTATTTTCTTCATTTTGTTGTTCAAATGTTTTTTTTTTGGTAAAATTTGGTTTTAAAATTGGTTCGGGATTCGAATGTTTACATTATATTTGTGTTAAGAAAAAAAAAAAAAAGTAGTTTGATTTTTTTTTCTGTTTTACTTCTAAAAATAGAAACCTGCTGAAAGATGCGTTTTACAAACAAAGAATAAAGAAAAAAAAAAAAGAATTAAATAACAAATGTTGAAATAATTGCAGTAGTATATTTGTTTTCATTATTAAATAGAATAACGAGACAGATAATTTAGAAAAGGTAGATTTTTTTTTCATAATTTTAAAAGATTTTAGATTTAAATTGCATCGGCAGATTTCTAGATTGATTTTAAATTGATATTATAAAGAAAAAAACTTTTGACTTACATCCTGAGAGATCCTTAAAAAGTACTGAGAGTTAATTATATATGGGTACTATATAGAGATATGGACGAAATTAATTCTAAAGCTACTTGGCGCTTAGTGGTATTATCAGCAAGTATATAGGCAAGAACAATTAGTTTATTAGAATTATTACGTTATTATTGAGATTTTTTTAATCAGCACATATTACAGATACTAAACCATCGTTGAGTATTTTTAAAATTTTTATACATGTTTGAATATGTTGTACAAAAAAAAAAATATTTTCCGGAAAAATAGTAAAAAAATAAATAATTTTTACCGAAAGAAGTTAAATGTTCATGGTATCATAAAATGATGTAAAAATCTTGATTTGCCTAAAGATATAAAAATATAGATTTATATATAATATTATTATATAAAGAGTATAATTTGTAAAATTACCTTTAAAATTTAGTAATTCATGTAGTTGAATCTTTAACTTCAATAAAATTGTCTTACAAGAAGGCTTACATATACAAAACGCTTCATAAATCAAATTTTATTGTATACACCAAATATTACATACACCAAAAATATTAAATCATATTTAGGTTGATTTTTCATAAGACAAGACTAGAATCACATAAGGATTTATTTTTTGTATCAATCAAAATTCTGGAAACTATTATTGTGTCAAAAACAATTATTCCATATTCCTTTTTCTTTATACCTATTTACCCCAATCCTAAACCAAAACATACTTTGTACTATATCGGTTTCAACATAATGTTTGGTTTAAAAAAGTGGTGACGTTTGATTGATTCAAGTCCAATAGTTCCAAAGCGAATTCGGGCATTGATCTCATGATACAGTTCTGAACATATGAAGAATTAAAAATTTTTGTTTTATATTACTGTATATTTTATAAACATTAAACAAGCTTTTTTAAAATTTGAAGGACTATAACTAATAAGATAAGAAAGTTATTTCACAAAATTTATTTTTTATGAGGTCTATCCATGATGAAAAACCCATTGTTCTTTTTGAATGTTGCAGACATTTTTTAAACAGCAGGACAGAGATAAAGACAAAGAGAAGTCAAGAAATATATTTTTTCCAAATATTTTTGAAAATGTTCTAAAAATAATATGATGAAATAAGGATTTCCATCCTATTACAAAACAAACAACAACAAATAAAAAGAAAAAAAAATTATGCGTAGACTTTAAAAAAAATCTTTAAGGAATAACAAATTTTCGTTCTGTATTTTATATCTTCTACATAAGAAAAGAAACAAAAAATAAAATTTTTTAAAACAAGAAAAAAAAAAAAAGAATCAAAATGAAATGACTTAGTGTCTGGACGGAATTTATATGTAAAAAAAAGAGCAGCAGAAAATGGAATTTATTGTTTTCGAGGAAATATAAAAGAGAATTACAGATATAATGAATATGACGTATAATTAAAAAAAAAAAAAAACAAATTAAAAAGAGAAATAGAAAACAAAACCTAAAGTTTGAACCATTTTTTTAAAATAAAAACAAACTATTTATTTTTTAAATTGAACTGTAATCGTTAAGTATCGCTTTATTATTGTGAATCAAGAAGAAAATATTAAGAAAAAATTTTTTTTTTTTCCTATCTCAGATAATCATACAAAATGTAATCTAGAAATTTTAGTTTATTGACAATTCATTACCCATTTAAATAAAATTTTAAAAGGTAAAATATCTTATAACTTATACATATATATTTAAACAAGTCATGTTTAAACTAACATCAGACCAATCGCACAGTGGCCCTTTTAATTGAAATGTCTTTTGGGTTTAAATCCCCGATGAGGATATATCCATTAAAAGTAATATAATATCTTAATAGTTTTCATTGTACATATATATATATATCGATACTATATCGTATAAAATAAAATAAATAAATACATTTTCCAAAACATAATAGATGGCGCACAAATAATATAAATTTATGTTTCAAAATCTTGTATAATAGTTATAAACGACTAATTAAAGGGTTAATAAAAATACTAATTCAAGAAACTGAATATGAATAATAAGCGACTTAGTATAGAAGTCCCAAGTAGCATAAACCTATATACATATATATTCCCCAATATGGCTTGAAAAAAAAAAGAAAAAAAAAGAATTTTTTATATTGAAAAGAATTAAAGAAATTAAATTTAATCAACATTTTTAATTTGACCACTTTTTTCGTATTTAAAGCACATATATTTACTAAAGGACCAGAGAAATATATATATATATATACTAATTACTTATGTCTTATGTCTAAAATGAAAATTTTAAATTCTATTTGGAATTTATATGAACTTTGGAAATACAAAAAAGACAACAAAAATTTTTTTTTTCAAAAACATTTAATTCTTTATTTAAAAAAAAAAAAAAAAAATCGAAAACAAATTTTTTCCTTTGCTCCTTGTCAAAAAACTGAAAAAGAAAAAAGTTAAAAATAATTTTTTGCACAAATAAAACAGACATTTTCTATCCCATACCCTTTGTTTTTTTGTTTTTTTTTTTTTTGTAGCAACAAACAAATATTGAGTTAAAATAAAAATATTCAAAACACGTCTTAAAAGGTTCATCAACACAACAATCTTTAGGATTATTTTCGATTTTTTTTGTTTTGTTTTGGAAATTTTCTTTTCATTCATTTTATTTGACTTTTTCTTTTTTTTGTTTCCTTTCTTTTATTTTGTAGTTTTATTTTACTGTGGTTGTGTTTTCATTTTGTTCAAAGGACATTTTTATGGTATATGTGATTATTTTCTGTTAAAGCAAATTTTTTTTTAAAACTGTGAAAACATAAAAAAAAAAAAAAAATACAGAGAATAAGGAAAACATCAATTTGTAAGTAAAAGAAAGAAAAAACGGTAAAGAAAAATTTAAATATTTTGTTATAAAGGGTTTTTAAAATATGATTTTAATAAACATTTTATTTAGCACATTTGGGACCATTTTTATATTTACTGTCAGATCAATATAAAGTATATGTAGTTTTTGGAAATAAACGTAAATATTACAACTAAAGGTGCTATGGTTCTGATGATAATTATTATATTAGAATTAAAACAGTTGTAACTGTTTTTAATATCTTGTAGTATATTCTTCTAATCTTGAAACATAGTCTTTGTAGTCTTTGTCAGTCTGTCTGTCAGTCTTCTTGTAGTCTTTGTCAAACGATTGACACCTAATTTTTCGAAGTATGTGTGTTATCTCCTTCCATTTTATCTCTTTTCGTTTAAAGAAGTTTACCATTTCCTTCTCATACCATACCTATTTTTTTGTTAGTAATTTATCTGAATCGGAATTTTTTGTAACTATAAAAAATGTATTGAAAGTGTACTATAGAAATTGACAGTGTATTGAAAGTTTATTAATATTATAATTCTCTATATGAATATACGACTTCTTAGGGATAGGATATTAAAGTAAATTGCGAATGAATTATATATCCAATTGTCTAAATTTTAATTTTTGTAATTTTTTTTTTAATAATTTCCAATTATAGTATACAATTTTTTATAAAGTGATGGGAATAAAATGTTTTATGACAATGTTTAAAAACTTTAATATTTTTTCACATAAATAAAATATAAATGAGATTTAAGACGAAGACACTCAATCACAAAATATCTTTGATATTATTATATGTTGTGTAATTTAATATTTGTGAGATAAGTTCAGAATATTATAACATTTAAGTCGAATAATTTTTGTTGTCGGGATCGTGTCATATGCCTATATTTTACTGTCATTACCTTGACTATATTTTTTGAAAGTTGACTGTATTATCATTTGATTGTATTTCATTTTAATATTTTTCATTTGACTTTAAATAAAACATATAATTAGGGCGTAGGATTTTAAAGTTGGTTATAATTGAAGTCCACTCAAAAGAAAATATAGGCAAATAACATACAGTCAAATGAAGTATAGTCTTATGATAGTAACCCATTGTTGGCAATAGTAAATTGTTAAACAATATCAATTATTTGTCTAGCTTATATCCTGATATATGATGCTGTATCTTTTAATTTGAAACAAAATATAGTACACTTGTGATTATTCTTAATACTTTTGAAGGACTGAAACAAATTTCATTACATCTAAATTCACTGATGACATTTCATTGTTGTATCTTCTAAATTTAAATACGTTTCAGAATAAGTTCATAGATAATTAACTTTTTATCTAAGGATTTATTGATCAATCTGTATTTAATCTAAGGATTTATTGATCAATCTGTATTAATTAGTTTGTTTAATTTAAGTAAATTGTTTCTTATACAAGTCACCTATTTAGTATCATATTGAAATATTTAGGTTCTTCTAATTGTTGTTTACAAAATATCATATTAGGACATGTTTTTTACTTTAATGTAAATGTGATACGGTTCAATTTTACTCCATTTTCCTATTCGTCATTTTTTTTTGATCCAATTTTGAGTAAAAAAGTATACGTTTGTATACTATTGTTGAAACTTTGTGGAGTTTTGTTTCATTCTAAAATACATCATCTGTGTAAATAGCAATCTGCATATTAAATATAAAATAAGCTCCAAATATTTTGTAATTGTACCATTAGTATTAGATGTATTTTTTTAAGTAATTAAATCTAATATGTCTAGATAAGTATATTATAAACTTTATGTTTTATAATATTTTTTGTATGTTTTTAAAATTTTATTTTATTATCATATTTTATATTATATTTAGTTGCAATTTTGAAAATTCATTCATATATATTCATTATATGTGCAAAAATAACAAGAATATTAATAACAAAACATAAGTATCTGACAAAACTTTATCCCTAGAAAATTCTATAAAAAATTATGTACATATAAGTACATATTATTATGCTGAACATATGCTAATATGTACATTATATGTAAAAACTTAAAAAAAAAAAAAAAAAATAGAAGAAAAAAAACTTAATTTGATGAATCATTTATGGAATATTTTTAGTTCATTTCATTTTAAAAATATTTTTAATCTAATATGATTGATTTGTTCATTTTGTTTGTATTTTTTCATTAAATTCAATATTTTAAAAGCATTTTTTTTTACAAATCGTGTACTTACATTATTATTATGTTACTTTATAACAAAACTATAATAAATTATAATTATCTTTGATCGAGTAAAACAGATTGATCGAGAGTCATATTAACTATAAACTTGTTAGTTGATTCTTTAATATTAGAAGTAGAACATCAAATTAAGAATTTTTTATTTAAAATTTAATAGTAATTGTGATACTAGTACAACTGAACCCCACCTATAGCAATTATATGATATTCAAATTTAAAAATAAAGTCATAAAGCATATATTAATAGCGAATATTAATAAGATAACAAAAGATATCGTTTTTTGCTCAAATATATTTTATAAATAACAGACAACATCTCATAAAGTTAAAATATTAATAAAAGGTTTAAATTACAGTAGAAATTATTTTCTTTTGTTGATTATAACGGTTTTGGTTTATATATATATTTTTTTTTTTATTGTAAATTCATTTTTTATTGTAAATAATTTGTTTTATCATAATTTTCTCCTTCAAGTTTCAATTATCTTTTATTCTCTATTTTACGAGCCTTATTTCTTTTAAAAGAACTTATTAGAATTATTTTTCAATATTATTTTATATTTTATTATTTATTTTATTTATTTCTAATATTATATAATAAATTACAGTTAGTAGAGACCTCGTCTGCTACGGCCATTATGTGATCGAATATGTAGATTTTTAACGTTTAATAATAAACATTTGTTTTTGCATACTTTTAGGATTCTTTTTTTTTTTTTTTTGTTTTTGTTTCTTGTCAATAAAAAAGGATACTAACTGTTATTTTTAAAACGATAAACATTTTGTTATTAAAAATTATAATTTTATCTAATATTTATTTAGGAATCATTACAATTGTGTTCAATTTGTCCCCACAGAACATTAGTCATGAATTTTAAGTTTTTAATTTTTGTATTTATTTTGTATTCTTGTCATAGGAAAGGATTGAAAAAATTTTGCCTTAAATATCATATCAAATATTCAAAAAACAGTAAAAAGAATATGTTATAAGATGGGATAATAATATAAAAAGAGAGAGAGAAAAAAAAAAACGCGAAAATAAAATTGGAATGATAATCAATAATATTGAATTTGAAATAATGAATATATAAAAATTTTTTTTCAAAAAATGTTTCCATTTAAAAATTTATGATTGATTCAATAGAAAATTTTTTTTGACATGTTTAACTTCTATTATTATTTCTTTAAATGGAAAGGGTATAAGATGGTAAATTTATTTATAAGAATTAATTCAAATATATTTTTATATATAAGATTTTGTTTTTTAATGTTGTAAAATTTTGACCTAAATTTTTCTTAATGATATCCAAAAAATATATTAACTATAATAACGAGATCAGAATAAAGAAAAACATTGTAATAAGTAAGAAATAAAATAATAAAATAGGCGACAGAAAATCTTAGCATATATTAAAGATTAAATATAAATTTTTAGAAAAGAAAAAAAAAAATCAAAATTAATAAATTCAGTATCTAATATTGTATTCTTGTCTTATTTAAATGCCATATTTACATATTATTAGTTTTAGAAGATGAGTTTTTAAATTTATAAGATTGTGTTTTTTGTTTTTTTTTTTTTTTGTAAATTTAGGTCACCCACAATATTTTATTATGGAGTTTAAAAAACTGTAAAAATTTACGATTTAAAAACTTTTGAAGCATATATATTTTCTATCATTATTCTTCTACAAAAACATTTCCGTCACACTTTAATTTTAGCTCAAGATTCCGCCTAAGATCGAGTCAATTTTTTTTATTCTTTTTTTTTTTATGTTAGCAATAATCGTAGTAGAAAGATTAAATATAAACCATTTTAAAGAAAAATTTTTATCTGTAATTTATTCTGTAAAATCTGATAGAAACCTAATAGATAAGAGTTAGAAAACAATTTTCATGAACATTCTTCAGTAGTATGTTTTTCAATTTATACTAGAAAATCCCCTGTGCAATTGCACAAATTCTATAGATTCAAAAACATTTACGTTATCATACTGACTCCCTTAATAAACTACCTAAAAATTTCATTTTTACATCAGCACCATTAAAAAAACGTTGAAATCACTTACTTACTTGTAATAGAAAAAAAACATAAAACAAATGTAAACACATAAAATTAAAAATGTTAGGTACAGTTTATTAATTTATTCTCGCCGTTTTTTCGTGACGATAATTTTTGACAGTTTTTTAATTATTGAGAAAAAATGGTCCAAGCTAAAAACACATTCAGGGTAAAAGTTCGTGCCGATATCTCAAACATTGTTTGAAACACATGTATAAAGTGCACAATAAAAACCGGCGAAAAACCAACCAACACCAACCGCTACGATATTTTTTTTTTTGTTACATTTAAAACACTCCCAATAATCGAAATAATTTTAATATTTGTTAAAATTTTACTCTCTATTTTTCTTTAGTTTTAAAAAAAAAAAATTTATGTCGATGAAAAACAGTTGTTTTCGCCGCGAAATTACTTCAATTACCAAAACTACTTTCAAGTCTTTTGCGTTTATTTTTTTTTTTTGCTTGTAAAAAAATTTGCTGAATTTATTTTATTTAAATGTACTTTGGAAGAGGTCTTTGGTATATTTAATAAAAGATTCATGTCTCTGATAATGTAATTTCATAAATTTTCGGGGTCTTTTTTTTTTTGTGACGGTCGTTTTCGACAGCTTTTTAATTTAATGGTCTAATAATAAATTAGTACAAAATTATGAATCTATTGTGAGAGAAGGCGTCTAAAATGATATTTTCTATGTTATTTTTTCTTTTTTTTTTAAGAAAAATATCCATTTCTATAATATTTAGTAAGTTTCTGATTTCTGTTATGAAATATAATTAGCTAAGTCTGCCGAATTTTATATTAATAAGAAAAATTCAAATATTTTATGTTATACAAAAATTCAGTTTAAAAAATCAAAATTCTAACCTAAATAAACAAAACTACTATCAGTACTATAAAGTCTGTTGCGAAGCTTTTACCAGCTTTTATAATAGTGAAAACAAAATCAAGAATTAAATCGACCTATTATTTTTTTCTTATAAATATAAGGCTTACTATAAACTTTGCTCTTTTCTCTTTCAGGTCTTTTAATTTTATTAAGAGTATTTTTATTTAAAACAAAGAGTCATTTGAAAACTGCCAACAGAAGAATAATAATTTATTTTTAATTTACCGCTGCGACCAGTTCATAATGGATGTGGCGGTCAAATTTAAAAATTAAAAATTTGATTTAAATTTTGTGTCGAAAGTACTTTTTAAAAAGTAAACATTTGTGTCTCTGATAAGACTTTTAGTCGAAGATTTGTGTCTCTGATAATAAAATTTTAAATTATTAAATAAATATATAGAAATATCATCATTGCCAGTTTAGTTTACATTCAGTGTGAGTGATTTATTATAGAAATAAAATATTTTTTTTTTACATGTTGGCAAGGTCTTATCATTATCTTGTGTATATTATCAGAAATTCAATCATTAATTTCAGGTATTATATTATCTGATCTGATTAATAAATCTTATTTTTTTCCATGGCTAACAATATTATTAATGGTCTAATAATAAATTAGTACAAAATTATGAATCTTTTGTGAGAGAAGGCTTCTAAAATGATATTTTCTATGTTATTTTTTTCTTTTTTTTTTAAGAAAAATATCCGTTTCTATAATATTTAGTAAGTTTCTGACTTTTGTTATGAAATATAATTGTTTAAGTCAACCGAATTTTACATTAATAAAAAAATTTCGAATATTTTATGTTATACCAGTTCTACCGAAAATTTAGCTTAAAAATCTAAATTTCAACCTAAACAAACAAAACTATTTTAAAGTACGTTACGAAGCTTTTACCAGCTTTTATACTAATGAAAACAAAATCAAGAATAAAATCGGCCTACTATTTTTTTCTTATAAATATGAGGTTTACTATAAACTTTGCTCACTCTCACTTTTTCACTTTCAGGCGTTTTAATTTTATTAAGAGTACCTATTTTTATTTTTTTTTTCCAAAACAAAGATTGAAAATGCCAACAGAAGATTAATAATTTATTTTTAATTTACCGCTGCGACCAGTTCATAATGGACGTGGCGGTCAAATTTAAAAATTAAAAATTTGCTGAATTTATTTTGATTGAAAATGTGTTTTTTAAGTATGTACTTTTCCTTTTTTGACTGTACTCACTTTTAATGAAGGGTTTGTGTCTCTGATAATACTTCTAGTGGAAAATTTGGTCACTCGTAATAATATTTACTAAATTTATTTATATTTTTAATGAACGGTTTGTGTCTCTTGATAATACTTTGAGTCAAAAATTTGTGTCTTTGGTAATTTTAAATTATTAAATAAATATACAGAAATATCATCATTGCCAGTTTAGTTTACATTCAGTGTGAGTGTTTTATTATAGATATAAAATTTTTTTACATGTTGGCAAGGTCTCGCCAACATCTTGTGTATTATATTATAGATGGAATGAGCATATTTTTGATGTAGCCAAGGATACTGTAAAATTTTTGGATTTTCGTTCGCAATGTAAAGTTTATTTGTCTCCTGAAGATCTGACTATTATATCTATAAAACATATATTCGGTCTAAGATAAAGTTAATTTTCCACGTTGAGGTTGGTGCTCCATAAAGTTTACTGAGTTACCTCAATACAGTGTGAAATTACGTGTTACGCCTAATAGATGAACCTGTCATTCAAGTAATTCTTACTTCTCCTCTTCTAATTCGCCGAAATATTGGAGTATTATCGCGTTTTAATAAATATCTTGTAGGTAATGATACTAATTTTAATTAATCACTAGTTTTGATTAATTAAAATCAATAATGCCTCCACGAAAACAATTCCAACGAAGCACAAAGAGATGCTGCATACAAGTATCCATTCCTATATGGGTAAATATTTAATTTTGGTTTTAGTGATAAAACAAGAAAAATGCAAAAAGGAAGCTTAGCTATTATTTATGATCAAATTATTTTCAAATAATGCAATTCCTAAAGCTCCAAATTAAAACCAAAAAAAAAAAAAGAATTATTTATGCTTATTTTGGCATAAACTATTCAAAAAATATAAATAGAGCAATTAATTAAAATATAATTTTTTGCAAAGTTTTTTTTTCAGATTCACCTTCCAAAAAAAAAAAAAAATAGTTTAATTGAGAAAGAAATTTCAAAAAACCTAAAAAAAAAAACAAAATTAGTTTTTTAAACCACAACAAATTTTTGTTGGAAAACTAAATCTGTATAATTGCCAAAATTTCAAAATTAATTTTTGGCAAACAAATTAATTTATTTAATTTATAAAATTATTTAATGCTTTTCCTTTTATTTTTTTTTTTTTTTGTTCAGAATCCCTCACAATATTCTGAACTATAAAAGGTATAGTCTAATTTTTTTTTAACTTTTTTCAATGATTCAGGAAAAGGAAGTTTTTATAAAAATCAAAAAAAAAAGCAAAAAACTATTTCATATTTTTTGCATTTTTTCTTGGTCAAATCTTAAATCTCTAATTTCCTCTCTAAACTATTACAAATTTTATCTAATATTTTTACCAACAAAATAACACCCTAAAAAAGAAACTATAAATAAAAATTATCAAATAAAATAAGAACTTTTTATAGTTTATTTTTTGCTGTTATAGGGCTTTAAAATAAAATTTTATTCAGAAAAATTTTTAAATAAAATTTTCTAAAGTTTTTTTTTTAGAAAAAAACAGAAAAAAAAAAAAAATAAAAAACGACAAAAACCAAGTAAAAACTCAGATTTTTTTTACCAAAATCAATATGGTTTATATTTTTATCCTTTTTTTTTTTTATTTTTTATTTAACTCCCCTTTTTTCTTAAACATTTTTAAAACCATTTTTGTTGAAAATATTTAAAAAATTTCCTTTTTATGTTAAGATTAAATTGTTAAAATAAAAAAAAAAAATTAAAACTAAAAATGGAAACCAAAATCCACTAAAAATAAATGGATAATAAAGTAACAAAATATTATAGGATGAAAATATTACTTATATAAGTTTTAAGGAGGAATGAAACGTAAGAGATAATCATTTAAAATTAAAGTAATAGTGTAAAGTATGTGTATATTCAAAATAAGTATATAAAATATAGTTGATATGGTTAACATTAGGATATTTATTTTTGATATATTCATGTTAAAAAGTAATTTACATGGTGTAACAGATATCAAAGAAACAGGATCTTTATCTAGCTTACTTGCGTTTAATTTAATGTTTTCAACCAAAAGAGTTAAACGCCGAAAAATTAATATAATTGTACGATCAATAATTACGAAGAGTGTAAGTGGCTATGATTGATAGGTATATTGAAAATTAATATCGATTGAATAAAATGGAAAGTTCTAAAATTATTAGTAATAAACGGATAACATAATATAAGATTACGCATCCTAAACTAATGGAATAAATCGGAATAATGTTAAGAAGTATTGTTTGAAGATATATACGTACCTCTACCTTATTTAATATGATTTTGATGTTTGTATGATTTTTGATTTTATAACATATTCTGATCCTGTTCAAGTTTCAATTCGGAGTAAAAAAAAAAAGTTCAACTTACAATAGTTTCAATATTTTCAATTAAGTTTTTTTTTAGCTATTTTGAAATAACTTTCTTTCCAATTTCAATATCTAATTTCTGAAATTTCCATATCTAGATACTTTCCATTTTCTTTTTTTTAAACTCTTAATTAAAGAAAATAAAAAAAAATCTGTTAAAGGTCCCAACCTGCCATTATTCTAACTTACACCTATGTTTTTAACAATTTTTAATTGTTATTTATTCCTTTTTTTTCCACCTTTCCATTTCTATAAGGAGCATAAGGCATAAATTAAGTCGCTTAATACTCATAACATGCTTAAACTTCAGTTACTTGAATAGTTATTTCTAATAATATCTTCATACTGTTTATCTAAGTTTCTCAATCTCTATTACACCAGTTTGATTACTGCCTATCTTAAATACTTCTCAAATTTGAATATCCTATATTTAACCTGGTATACAAGTCATCATACAAGAATTATTTATTTTATATTACAATATAGACTTATTACCTTCAGTACTACAATATAACTTATTACGATATAAATTGCAAATATTGGAAATTGCACCTAACTGGGATTGGAACGCAAGATTGAAAGGTCGATGAATTAATCACAACTGTATTAGTCAGATTTTAAGTTATTTATCTTTAAACCCTTTTTTGAAATGTTCTATTCTTTTGTAACGGGTTAATAATTATTTTTTGGTCATTTTATAATACTATTAGTGCCTATTCATTTAGACTGTTAATCTCTCATTACATTTAACACGTAGATTTAGTTAATGATCCAAATCCATACGTTGGATCCAGATCCAGAGTTGACATTCAAACTCTTTCTAAAAAACGCTTCAATTTTCAAGGTGAACCCTTCAGGTAAAATGTTTATAAATCAAATTAACTGCATTTATTGTTAATGAAAGTTCAATTTTGTAATGGTTTTTAAATCAATCTATATACTTACAAACTAATAAAGATTATAAAAAATAAATTTTTAATGGATTCTACAAATTTTCAGGGTTTTATATATATCCAGTTTTTACCGTTGTTTTTTTTTTTGTTTTGTTTACAGAATAACATGCAATTTGTATTAAAAAACAAAAAGTTTTTTTTTGTCTACACTAGAAAATCCTGTTTATATACTTGTATATATGCAATTGTAAATGCAGTTAAAAAGTATCTACTTAAAACCAATATATGTAAACAGGATGCATTCTATTTTATTTTATTTTATATAGAAAATAGTTTAAAATATTTTAAATGTAAATGTTTTGTTAAATTATAATAATATGTTGTTGTTATGTTGTGGTAAAAGTTTTAAAAAAAAATTGAGTCTGGAAGTAGTTATTGGTCTTACCCAAACAGTTTAATACAAATTTATTCTTATTATGGATAATAAAATCGTTTTTATTTCTTCTATTCTTTATTTTTCTTTCTTGCTGCATAGATCCTTTGGGAAATTAGGCAAGGAATCTTGAAATGTTTTCTTCAATTTTTTGCTATCTTCATTGTCATTCCTTTCAGTTGTTTTCATGGTTTGGGGCCTATAACTAAAATACTGCTGTCAAGCCTAGTTTTTGCAAGTTGCTGATATCGCTGTATTTCATTTGGCTGCATGTAAAACGTATAGTTTGATTTTAAGATAGTTAAAAAATCAGGCTTTTAATAATTTTCCCCATTTTTTGTTGAAATATGTAGATTTATGTAAAACATATAATTAGAAAAGATTTTAGAGTAGCTTCTAATGTAAATACAGTAAAATTAAATTACAGGGAAGTGGCATACAGTTAAATAAAATCCATCAATGCTATTATAGTAAACCGTATTGTATATTCCATTTACTACGCTGACTTTTGCCCCTAGACCATATTCCTTATTCCAACTATGAAACACACCTGGTTAGAAAATTAAAACAAATATCATCTGAGTCATTGTAAATAGTTCTTTAGCAATTTTTCCACTTAATGACTTTCAAATACTTTGAAGAAGAAAATTTTTTTCTTTTATTTAAATTTTAACTTTTCAAGCACAAGCTGTAAGTTTAAATTTCCTACCAACAAATATCTTTAGATAATTTGAGATGATCTTATTAAAATGAATCTACATATATGTTTATTTTTTTTTTTTATACATATACATATAATATGCATCTTTTGAATATATTTTGGTGTTGCAAATCCATATCATGTTAGTAAGCCTATTTTTTTTTGTAAAGTATTTAAGTCTTAAGTTTTAAAGTTTTTCTTTGATTTCCTGATAGGAAATTCTAGAAAATTTGTCTTAAAAATAAAAAAAAAAAATAAATAAACTTTTAAAATATTTTTTTTTTATTGAAATTTACAGAAAACTTTTACTAAAAAACAGGTTTTTGTCTTCTTTTTTTTTTTTACTTACACCGAAGTTTTATTAAAATTTTTTGTGTTTGTAGGTTTTAAAACAGGAAAAAGGATTTCACTTATAATCGATTCAAAAAAAAAATTTTATTTTTTTTAATTTTGTAATTTGTATATATAAAAATAATATAATGACACTGTAAGGCTATATTAAAAATGTACATAATTGTACTACTTGTATGTGGATGGTGACAGATTTCATAAAATCTGAATATTGGATGCCAATTTTAATTATTTAGTTTCAGGACTAATATAGTTTTATATTCTATAGTTTTGTATTTGATCATTCATTTTGAAATAATAAAGTGTCTTTCGATGATAATAAAAGAAAAATACAATAAACAATCTAGTAAGTGAATAATCCTTGCCTTTTATCAGATATTATTAAGGATCTGCAAAAGAATTATATTCAAAGCAACGTTAAAAATATTTTAATTTTCAAAGGAATTTTATTATTTTATGTCCCCGAAAAGGTGTGAGCACCAATATTTTTTTGCAGCATTTATCAGGTTTAAAGCAAACTTTTTTCAAATATATTCCTAATCAATGAGTTAATTAAGCGAATCTTTTTCTCAATGTAAATAAATGTGCAGTTACATCCTTCACAACTTGTTCAAATCCTATATCTTTTAATTATACCTTTGGTATGGTATTAGCTCTCTTAAGGTAACCTTAATAAAAGAATTAGAAGTCTCTTTTGATTTCAATCTTCATTTTAAAACTTATTGTAATAATATTATAAACAAGCTAATTTTATCTTGAGTTTCGTTAAATATTAATTTAAAGAATATTCAGACCGTTATGCTTTTAAATTGTTGAACACTTGTCTGCTAAGAGAGAATTTTAAATATATGTGAATCAAATTTGGTGTCGTTTGCCTAAATCCATTTCTAAAAAGACATTTCATCTAATGCTATTTGACAAAAAAGTTTTGTAATAAAATGTCACTTGACGAAAAACTTTTAAGAAAATAGTATTTAAAAAACAAAACATATTTTACTATTACATATGTATGTAAAAAAAGAAAATAAGTTAGAATGGATTTTGGAATTGATTAGAAAAGTAGAGTTTTACGGTTTTTCCAGAAAATATTTTTTTTTTCTTTTTTTAGTGCATTTCTTTGTCACATAAATGTGAACAGGAAATTACACAGCCTTTCCTTTTTCAGGCGTGGCTGTAAATGTCGTAAGGGCGAATAACTCTTACGACGTGTGTGGGATTTGAACCCACGCTCTCTCGGTGTTTACAGCGTATTTTATACGCTCTTACGCGCTAGACCACCGAGGCCCCCATATATTATTTGAAAATAATATATATTTGTTTTTCAAATGTCTTTTTACGCAATGTATTATTATAAATTTTTATTAGAATTTAGAATTCGGCTAACTGTACATCAACCGTTGAAAAGATATTAAAAAAAATATTTAATTGACTATATCTTAAAATTTTTGCGAGAAATATTTTTAAAAAGATTTACCTTTGAGAAAAAATTTTATTGCTTTTTATGGATGTATATTTTTTCAATTTAGAGCGTTTTCGGACCTCTCCCACTTGCCATTTCCAAAAATACTAATTTATCGCACTAAATTTTTTCGAACCTCTGGCACTTGCCATTTCCAAAAATACTAATTTATCGTACTAAATTTTATTCGGATTTAAAAATTTATGGCAGTACTATATTTTTTCGGATGCGTATTTTTTTAGCATTGTTATGTCAAATTTATTTTGACAGCAGTAGAAAAGCACTTTATTTCGGCTTTATTTAGCAATATTTGTGATGATTATTGTCGTGTCAGATAAATACTATTTGTATTTGTTAAATTTTCAAAATAAAAATAAACAATTTTCCAAATTATTTATTTACAAAAGATAAAAATAAGTTCTAAAAAAATTAAATGTATGTAAAAAAATAAATAAATTATTATGCATAAATTTTAATACTTATCAAATTTTAATGTTTAGTACAATATACAAATTGCTTACACATTTTGTTAAAATCTCTGTCTTGAGCTTACTAAAGAAAATACCCATTATGTTTCGTACTATTGCGCTTATAATTCTGACCATATATTTTACTCTTTTTGTGCCATGTGTGGTATAAAAAACACTAAATTTTGACAGGTAATATAGTGCGATTTGACAGGTTTAGTGCAAGTACCTTCCAACACACTAAAAATCGGAGTTTTTACGAATACATTTAGTCTGATTTGACAGATTCAGACGAGTATCAAGTTCAAGTACGAGAACTCCGAAAACACCCACAATAATGTGATAATAATTTTCTTAAAAAAAAAACAATAATTATACATTTAAATTTTTTATTTTTCGGTACAAGTAAATTTCATTTATTTTATTTAATAAAATTCATTCTACCCAATACCCATTTTTAGTAGTAAGTTGCAAATAAAAAATGTACCACCCCAAAATTAGTTAATATTTCATTTTAAGTTCATATCCAAAAAAATGAGATGTAGTGTAAAAAGTCAGAAAATTTTGACATTGAAAACAAAATGAGCATAAAATAACCATTAACATAGTTAAGTGGTACTAGTTATAATATACCAGTTATTTTGTAGGTATCCACTAAATAAATTTTTACTTAATACAATCGCAAAAATAAGAAAAAAAGAGAAAAAAAAACAACAGACAAATTTTTATTTGTTCTCACAAAGCGGAAATGTTAAATTTATTCAAAAACAAACACCCTGCTCAGTTTTTGTGTATCCGTTAAAAACATGCATATGCTAATAATTCAAATTAAATGTGATTTAAACTAATGGGGTGTATTTTAAGGTTGTCATTTATTTTTCTTGTTTTTTCTCTTTACTTTCCATTTTGTTACCTTCATACTCATTTAATCTTATCAAACAATCAACTAAATTACTTCTTTTTGTTATTTTATTTCTCTTTCTATTTCATTAAATTTATGGCTCAGTTATAATTTATATATGTCAGAAATTTGAGGTTGAGATTGATAGAGAAAATTTTGAATTTTGCAAATTTTACGTGAAATTTATTTTTAACACTAACACCATAGTTAATATTTTAATTATATACAGTATACTAATTTATTGTAAGTTTTGCGTAAGGGTCAATAAATATATTAATGTTAAAAACAGGTAATATAATTAGAAAGTGAATAATTCTATAGCGTATATAGTTAGGAAGTACTTATATCAGTTTGGACAAGGGTGAATGCTATATTCACGATGAAAAGGAAAAATGAAAAGGAGAAACTGTACGAAATCTTATTTTTTAAAAATTTTATTCTTAAAAATTGTGTTTTTTTAAATGTTGCTAAATCTTCTTATTTGTATCGGCCAGGTTCATGGGTATAGCATGAGAGTAAAGTGTTTTTGCAAAGCAGCAATATTACTTCAAAATTATGTTTAATGACAGCGGAAAATTTTTGCGGCGTCGCAAAAATTTGCAAAATATGTATGAATTAATATGTAATATATGCAAGATTTAGAATTAGGAGAAATTTTTTATAGTTGGTAAATGTTTACAAAATTAGACCGTCATAAGTTTATAAATAAAATAAGATACAAAACGATTTTAATAAATATTGGGGCGTCCCAAATAAATTTACAAATAAAATAAACTAAAAACAAAAATAAGCAAGATCTTAAAAACACGATTAAAAGAAACGAGATGTCGAAAGTAATCCATCGAAAGGCTTTGCGTTAGCAACTGATAATCAAACTCTTTGCATAAAATACCTAAAAAGATAAAGATGAATGATGGGAAGGATTCATCGCATTTTAGATCCATCGATTATTTTAAGCTAATAGCTATAATTTATAATTATAATTATAGGAAACCAAATTTATCTAAAACTGATACTGATAAATTAGTTTTAAATTAAATTATATATTAGGAGCTAAATTTTAGTATAAATCTAGTTAGTGAACTATTATCATGTTGTTTTACTGTTATTTTACTTTATTTAATGAAATGTTTTCAAGGCTTAAATACATATATGTATGTATAATTTTTGAATTAGAACTATAGTAAAACTCTATCAGACGGATCATCTCAAAGTTTATTTTACTTAAGAGCGGTTCAAGTATAAAAATTCACTTATTACTTAAGCGAGTCTGAAACTATTATGATTTTAATATATTATGATCTCAGGTAATAGTTTCTCAACGGTTTAAAGAGTTCAAGTTTTTTTTTTTTATTTCGAATCTTTTTGCCATTTTCAGAAAAGGAATAGTTTTCTTTAACATTTTTTTGCCTAATTTAGTTTGAATTCAAATATATCTAAAAGAATTAACACTTATAAGCTGATAGCTTAAAGCCAACTTTTGTTATTGTTAACAAAATAAATTCTTATAATATTTTTCTAGATTTTTCTCTTACTGTATGGGCATACTTCTAGGCAGAAGTTAAGTTAAATATAAAAAATACATTTTTGTAAGATTTTAAATTTATTAGAAAAGAGGAAAGAAATGAAGACAGTTAAGTAATTTTAGTATAACAAAAATGAAATGTTCCTAAATGAACTTCCTTAAATAATTTACATTGCATTAAAAATCAAGAATGAAGTTTTTAATAAATATCTG
This sequence comes from Poecilobothrus nobilitatus, assembly GCA_947095535.1. Taxonomy (NCBI): domain Eukaryota; kingdom Metazoa; phylum Arthropoda; class Insecta; order Diptera; family Dolichopodidae; genus Poecilobothrus; species Poecilobothrus nobilitatus. Next base: position 64,352,367 of record OX352773.1, read on the forward strand.
TTAAACCATTTCATTCATTAAGATGCTATATGTATTAATTAATCAAATTAAAAAGAACCAACTAGAATTATTTAGTTTCAAATTGATTGAATGGTGTTGGATATTTTTAGCACATTTCCAAAAAAATTTTGAAAAAATGTGCTTATTAGTTTCACTCTGTCCGTCCGTCCGTCCGTCCGTCTGTTTACAAAACTTCTACACCGTTAAAGATAGAGAAAAAAAATTTTAACCATAGGTAGGTCTTATAAAAAAAATAATTTTGTGGAACAACTTTTTCATGTAGCCCCCCCCATTACGGAGCTACACCCCCTCAAACTTTGAAAAAGCCCTATTTTTAAATGCATATATCTTATGTTCTGCTTAAGATTTTTTCGATCTCAAAACGTCATTCGACAGGTATTTCTTTTATCTTTGTAAATTAATATCAAAATTATACAATTTTTTTAAATTTAGTATTTAAATTTACCGTTATGTGAAAACCAAATTTTGCATGATTTTTCTACTTTCATAACTCCGGCACGCTTCTAGATACAAGCTTGAAATTTTGAGGCAAGAAAGAACTTTTAGAATTAGTATAAGTTTGCTCAGAAAATTTTTTCGGACCACCCCCTGTTTATGAGCTATTAGGGCTTAAAAATTGAAAATTTGCTATTTTTAAACACCTGTAACTTAGGAACCTGCACACATTTTACTTCTGCAAGATGTAAAAATTAAAGCTACAATAATATATTTTTACGTGTGTGAAAGCTTTATTTTAATTGTAAAGGGTTCCAAAGTTGCAGCTCTTCAAAATTGTAAAAAAGCCCCATTTTCAGATGTATATATCTCGGGCTCTGCGTAATAGTTTTGCAATCTAAAACCGGCAGAAGATCGAAAATTTTATTATCTATATAAAACAATATCAAAATTATGTAATATTTTGTAATTTACGATTTAAATTTACCGTTATGTGAAAACCACATTTTGCATGAAATTTCTTTTTTCATAACTCCGGCACCCCTTTAGATAGGAACCTGAAATTTTGAGACAAGAAAGAACTTTTAGAATTAGTATAAGTTTCCTCAGAAAATTTTTTGGTAACGCTCCCTCTTTAAGAGTTATTACGCCTCAAAAATTGAAAATTTCCTATTTTTAGACACCTGTAACTTAGGCACCTGTAAAAATTTTTCTTCGGCAAGACATGAAAATGAAAGCTACAATAATATATTTTTACGTGTGTGAAAGGTTTATTTTAGTTGTAAAGGGTTCCAAAGCTGCAGCTCTTCAAAATTGTAAAAAAGCTCCATTTTCAGATGTATATATCTCGGGCTTTGCGTAATAGTTTTGCAATCTAAAACCGGTAGGAGATCGAAAATTTTATTATCTATATAAAACAATATCAAAATTATGTAATATTTTGTAATTTACGATTTAAATTTACCGTTATGTGAAAACCACATTTTGCATGAAATTTCTTTTTTCATAACTCCGGCACCCCTTTAGATAGGAACCTGAAATTTTAAGACAAGAAAGAACTTTTAGAATTAGTATAAGTTTCCTCAGAAAATTTTTTGGTAACGCCCCCTCTTTAAGAGTTATTACGCCTCAAAAATTGAAAATTTGCTATTTTTAGACACCTGTAACTTAGGCACCTGTAAAAACTTTTCTTCGGCAAGACATAAAAATTAAAGCTTCAATAATATATTTTTACGTGTGTTAACAGCTTTTCTTAGTTATATAGGATTCCGGACTTACGGCCCCTCAAAATCTCAAAAATGTCCTATTTTCACATTTTTTCTTATTACATGAAATTTTCAAATTTTTGTGTAAGTCACACTTCTAAACAATTTGTATTGAGTTTTGGAAATGTGCGCTTTTAAAAACCGTTGGTTTACATTCTACCTTGTTTTTTAAGTTTTTTGGTCAAATTTTTGGATATATATATATATATATATATATATATATATAGTAGAAGAAAATAATAAAATATAAATATAATGTAAGAGTTATGGAAATATAATAGAAAGAACAAAGAAATGTTCTTGTAAGTTTTTTCTATAATTTTGTTTTACTTTAGAGAAGATAAACATTGACAATCAAATAAGGTACTTTTTAAAGTTATTGTATATTAATATAATTGTATTCCAAAAAAAGTTTTACAATATATAAAAACCCCACCGAGAAGTCAAGAAATTTTGAAAAAATTTCAAAAAAAATTTCAAAAATTTCCTTATTAATTTCACTCTGTTCGTTTGATCTTTCTTTTACAAAACTTTTACACACTCTTTGAGATAAAAATTAAAATTTTAGATTTAAATGGATCTCAAACAGTTGTAGAATGATTTTTTATGTAACCTCACCCAGAGCTATAACGCAATACACAATGGTGGTTATAACACAAATTCTACTGAATATTTTTTTATAATCTGAAAACACCAAACACTAGAAAATTTTTTCTGCTTCCTAGGAAGAAAATCAAAAGTAAATTCGACATTTAAATTTATCGTTATATTAAACCATTATTTTGCAAACATTTTTGCAAACCTGTAGGTTTTATTTTCCAAACCTGTAGGTTTTCATTGCTCCGTACTTAAAATTGTACCGCTTGAGAGGCATAAAGTATCAAAAACTGTAAAATCATGAACCAATAAACCTGAATACAAATTTTGAAAATGTTAAAGTGCCTTCCCTAGATTATATTATAATACAGAATTTTCTTAAACTTGAAGAAAGTATCTTTTAATCCATCATAACTTTCTTCATTAGTATTAAAAAACTCTAAGAAAAATTAAACTATCTATTTTGGATCAAAAATAATCACAATTCTAGAATTCTATTTAATATCCTTTTAAAAATGTGCATATTTAAAACCTTAAGATTTTAAATTCAACTTTGTTTTTTTTTTTTTTTGTATTTAACCGTTAGTATGTATTTTTCCTTTAAATTTAAAAGAGTAAGTATACTTTTCATTATAACGTTATTTAATTTATTATTATACTTTAAAGAATATTAAGCACAATTTATACATTATATATTGAATATCTTTTTTTTCTCTTAAAAATTTAAAAATCTGAATTTCTACTTAAAAAAAAAATATAAAAAGGAAAAAGAAAAAAGATTTTTTATATAATTTTAATGGTATCATATTTCAAAAGAAAGGTATTCTATCAAAGAAAATTTTTTGAAAATTTTTTGTAAATAAATTGTATATATAGAATCTAATAATATATAACTACTTTAATATATACAGCAATACTATAGAATATTGGTTTAATATTTTTTTATATAATTATTAGATAGACCAGTTTAATTGTGTTAAAATGTAGTATATTTTTGTATTAGATGTAGTTACTTGTATTTTTGGATCGAAAAACTTTTAAGATTTCATTTTTCATATTACTAAAGGATATACTATTTAGTCCTTTTATAAAATTTCGGTTTTTCAATTTTTTTAAAAATATGCTTCATTTAAAAATTTTTTTGAAATTTCGAATCATTATTGGTAAATATCAATAAAAACAGAGACTTCTTTTTAATGCAAACATTTTCCTACCTAGACTTAGCTAGTATACAGTCCTAGTTATAGTTAGTTAAGGATTTGTTTAACTTTATGTCCTTGTAATTCATAAAAAAATAATGTTGTTCATTTATAAATTTTATCATTCTAATAGTATACAATTAAAAATTAGCTATTACATAACATAAATATGGTCACATTAAAATATAAATTTACTTCAAATATTGTTACTATATGTGCATTTATTATAACGAAAAAAGATTTAAACTATCAAAATGAATTTAGGACATCAGCAACTTTAACTATATTTTCCAATTTTTAGTTTTTCATTTTTCTGTTTTTTTTTTTTTTAATCCTTACTAAAGACATTTTAATTTTGTTATATCCTGTTTTTCTTTTTATTTTTAATTTTATTTGTTGTTTTTATATTTTCCCCTACATAATATTCTTTAGGTAGGAAAAAAGTGGTTAGCCGCATGTTTTACAAAAAATACAAAAAGTATTTTTATCCCATTTATACAAAAAAAAAAAAAAAATAATAAATAAGGTTGCTAGTTTTACTCTTTTTCTTTTTTATGATTTCGTTAAAAAAAAGGACATATTTCAAAAAAAAAAAAACAAAGAAAGAAAAAAAGAAGAAAGGTATATATGTATACAATTTTTGAAAAAAATAATTTTTGAAAAAGAAATGATAAAAAGTAAAAAAAAATTATATAAAAATAGATTATTTAATATTATATAGTTTTAAAAAATGAACAGGGTGTCCAAAAATTTATCGAATGCAATGATCTTTTTTTTTTTGAGCTAATCATTTCAATAAGTTGAATTTTTAAACTTATGGTTTTAATTTATTTTATTAATTATTTTTAGAACATAGACTTAGGCTACATAATTATTGTGCATTATTTTATCTTTTACGAGTTGGATGACTGGCTGTATCCTAACTGCTTTTTATTCCTAAATTATTTAAGTAGTTAGAAGAATATATACTTTATAATATATATATTCCAATATAATACATTACTACAAAATATACTTTTGAGAAAAAAAATAGGTTCTACATGTACTACTACCCTCTAAAATATACTGTAACCCATTATATTTTTACCTGTAATATTATTTATTTAGTTGTTTTTTTACCTGTAATTTGATCAATATCAATATTTTGCTAAATCTCAGTTATACTTACTCTTGTAATAATAACCTTAAATTTTCACTTCTATATTAGCTAATAAGTATTGTGTGACACTTAGTTATAGGTTATAGAATTATTGGAAATATTTTGAAAAAATTTGGGATCATACTGTACTTTAGATATTATTATTATTTATGAATTATGAATTTTATAACTATGAGAAAAACTTTTTCTTATAAAATGTTATTTTAATTTTTATTCAAAGAAAATTTTTATAGTTTTTTCTAAAAAAAGAAACAAAAATAAAAACACTTAAGATAGTTATTTAATATTTTGTTACTTTAAATGTTTGAAAACTTTTCTTTTTAAAGGCTTAAAAGTGCAAATTTTAAAGCTAATTGTGGTAATTAAAACATTAATTAGAAAATTTCTTGAAAAAAATTGTTGGCTCTTTAAAACTGAATACATTTTTAATTGTTTTTAAAAGGTTAAGTTTAAAAATAGATATATAGTATAAACAAAAAGGAAAATTGTCAATTTTTGTTATTATGAGCAAAAAATACTTAACTAAGATTGAGAAAGTCGAAAAGTTTTGTTTTTTATTTTTAAAAAAGTCTAGAGGAAGTCAATTGGAAGTTTGTAAAATTAAAGGACCTAATGAAAAAAATTATTAATACATAAAATAAATTATGAAAAGTTGGTCTAAGTGGTGTAAACATTTTCAAAGTATGAGAATCTTACGATGGGAAATAGCCCTAATTTTGTTACAGTATAATTAAGTACAATGTATAAGCTATATGAGTGTCAATCAATAACTTTCCTCCTCAAAATTTTCGAAAACTTCTAAAAACAACATTCTAAAAAATTTCAAAACTATAAAAAACAAAACTATGGACACTTTGTAAACATATTTTGAATATCCGAAAAAATTCAAATTCACAGTGTGAATATCCAAAAAAGTTGGTAAAGGTAATGTTTGGCTAAAGGCAAAAATAAAGGGAAAATTCTATATAAGTGTTTTAACATATCTAGGTGTAATTTCATTAATTAAAATTAGAGGAGATTAAATCAAAATTCTGACTTTGCTATTTAAAATACTTAAGTGAAAAAGCATCTAAAAAGGATGAATTTAAAACAGTTAATAAATAGATGAAATTTAGTTCTATAAAACTAAAAAAAACTTTTTCAAATAAGAAGTTTGAATATCGCAATTTGATTTTTGTCGGAATTAACCTTTACAAAGTGAGCTGTGGGTTATAAAATTAAACTGTGTAATAAAAGATAACTGTGTAATCGGATTTTAAAATATCTTAATTTATCCTCTATACATCATACAATCCGATTAAAACCAAATTTTACAAGAACATTTGTCTGCGTCTGCTTCAGAAGATCTCAAGTAACTATTTTTTTTTCGGTTTATTAAATCGCTTCGGTACAATAACTTTATCATTTTACGATTTTAATAATCCTGGATTAAAGTAAAAGGATCTCGCTATAGTCAGTATCCATTAACTCAGCATTTCAGCGCAAGAGTTTTACTAATAGTCATTTTTGTTTTTCTGTTCTCAATTCGAAACTGTTTGACCGATTGATTTCAAACTCTTTTAATATCTTCCTCTTTTTCGAACAAGATATTACTATAAAGCTAATTAAAATTGTTAACCCATTTTAACCCATCCACTGAGCCTCAATACTTTTTCAAAGATAAATTTTTATTTTTCTACTCGCAATTAGAAACGATTTGACCGATTGACATACATTTTTTTTTAGATTTCTTCATCTTTGGCAAACCAGACATAACAAATATAGCGAATTAAAATATCTTAACCCATTTAACCCAATTGCAAGGTTTAGGTGTTGCCAGAAGTGCCTTTCCTATTTTCAGCAGCTAATAATATGTAAAGATTATTATTACAAAAACGAAAAAAAATAGCAAAAGACAATATTTTAAATTAAATTTAGAAATAAATTTTTGAAAAATTCATTCCGCATTAAAATGATTATGAAGAAAAGTATTATGCATTTTTACCATTACTGAAACTATTTTTTTTTTTTTTTTTTTAAATGGAAAATTATTTAGGACAAAAGATACTAAGAATAGGACGAATAATTTTCGTTGTTCGTTGTTTTTTTTTGTGAATGATATGATGAAACCTAAACTTTCGCTTCAGAAAGATATAATGCACTAGAATATATCAAAAGTGTATTAAATTGCAATACGTTTATTCATGATCCAAATACACACCCCAAAAATATATCTATATATAATGTATATAGAACACTTGTCGGATTTTCTTATTTCATCGCTAGATAAAAAAAAATTTTTCCTATAGTTTTTCTTTTTGTTTTTAATAAAAATGTCTGTAGTAGCAATAAATCTATCAAGTTGCAGTCAGACTGTATGTTATATATATACATAGTTTTTTTTACTTTTTAATATTTACTTGATAGGTACTTTAACTTTTATTTTTACTAAAATGCCATGTAAATGAAAACCATTTGTTTAAATATTTTTCATGGTAGTCACATATTATATAGTATCTAACTGAAACTTAAAACTTTTGAAAAATATATTATGTATGTATGGATGTATATGTTTTTAGATTCTAATAAAGTGTTGAATAAAGTCTTTTACTTTTGGCTGGTAATGCATATAAGTAATATATAACATATAGTTTATTGCTGAATTTATTTACAAAATGCATTGTACTTAAAAATTTAAATAAAGTTTTAATAATCTTTTTCTTGAAATATTGGGATCATCAACACTAACATGAATACAAATCTAAAAATATGACTAGAATTTAATTTGGATGAGAATAGAAAAGAGATTATTGTTTTTCGTAAGAGATTAGGTATACTAGTAGAAAAATTATTCAAAAAATAAAAAAAATCTTGATAGATTATTATTGTAGATGGTATTAGCCAGTTTAATTGCAAAAAAAAAAAAAAAACAAAGAATCAAAAATATTATAAGTAACTATAGAGGTACTGAAAAATTGTAAAATTTTGAAAAAAGTGAATGGTACTCCATGAACGATGAATGTATTATTAAGAGTATGGTGTTGCATACTAAACATTTTAATTTTATTTTCAGTTTTTGTTTTTGTGGGATCTGCTTTTAGATATAAAAATTATTTTGAGGATTTAATAATTTAAGTATTATGAAATACAAGAAATCGTATATTATTTATATGCAATGGTAAAATTATGCCAAAAAATATTTTAAAAAACCAAAAATCTTTAAACAGTTAAAATGTTAAAAAGATAACACCATCAGATATTCAATACTTTCTTCAATACGAAATGCAATACTTTCTTCCTTTCTGCAATATATTTCAAAAAACTTTAAGAAATATACTTTTGATGATTTATTGCCCATATGATGGTCCTTTAGTCTACTTGTTCATATCAGTTTAGAAAAGTTCTACTTCTTGCGGGAAATCAAATCGTATATAATCGTAGCTATATAGAATATAGAATATATAGAATATATGAAACCAAAAATTTTGCAAAATTGTGAACCTTCAGGTCTTTTACAAATGTAATTTATCATTTTTATAGAGATAAGATACAAGAAACGTTTAATTATGAGCATAATTATTTCATAAAAATATTTTCGATTCCCGTCCCATGGAAAAGTTTATATTGACCACGTCAATAAATTGCTATTTAAGGACGTGTTCCAATTAATAACTTTTTATTCTGTAAAATAAAATTTTGATTTGCAAAAACAAATTTTTTGAAATAAAGTGTGGTGAATACTTTGTCAAAATTTTAAATGTCACCATAGTAAATTTTTTTCAATTTATTTAAAGAGATATCGACTATAGCACATGGCCTAATATTTGAAATATAATTTTAGCATCTAGTTTGCTATCGGGTTCTGTTTTTAATCTTTTTTTTTATCAAAATAGTAATTAGCTTATAACAAATAAAATAGTAACAAATAGTAACAAATAGTAATGGTATAAAATAGTAACAAATAGTAATGGTTATATAACAAATAAAATTAATCTTGAAAGGAATTCTACCATATTCAAAATAAAGTACCTTCTCTAGCTAAATGGTGGTGCAAAATATTAAAAGTTTGTAAAGTTTGATCCTATCATTGCTTTGTTTCTACTCCTGTGTATTATAATTGTTCCAAAATTATTATTGTAATACTTTATGATTTTGGATTAACTGGTATTTTCTTTTAAAAAAAATGATCTCAAAAAATTATTCAACTTCTAAATTTTTTCAAAATAACATTTTTTTTTGCTGCTAAGGGAGATGGGAATCTTTCAAAGACATCAAGAATATCCGTTTGTTAGTGTACGGTTTTAACTCATTAAACTCATCTCCTCCTTTAGTCAATATAATGAAATGAAATGCTTAACAACACACGGAATATATTGGTTAGAGAGTAGGCATAGGAAAAGATAGGACAGAGAGCGGAAACACCTTCTTACTATTTTCGTAACAGTGATGAAACTATCTACAGTTGCAAAATGCAGTAGTATTTTATATCTTTCTGCGTGAAATAATAATTGAAGGCAGCTCCACAGTAGTAGTTAATATTATTAGTATTGATAAGCGACCAGGAAAGATATTATCGCCGAATTTATTTAGATCCTTAACCACTCCGTCACGGATCAGATGAAGTCAATAAAAATTATAATTAAAAATTATTCCAGAAAAAAGAAATATATCAAAAAATTAATTATATTATATTGGAATTTGATTAGATTTGAAATTCTATCATCAGATAAATATTAAATGGGGAAAAAAAATTAAATTTCCTATAAAAATTTATAGTTCATTAATTAAAATCTGTTTTCAGTTTTTTTTTTAAAAGAAAAAAGGACATCTTTTACAAAATGTTTTTTTTTTAATTACCTTAGTGGTAGTATTTTTAATCCTTCTTTTTATACAGTTTACTTGTTCATTCATTTATTCAAATTGTACGGATTAGAAAATCTTTTTTTTTTTTTTTATATGTATATAGAAAGAAAGAAAAATACACAGGACAAGTCTTTAAACCCAATTAACCCCTACAAAAAAAACAAAAAAACAAGAAAAAAATGTAAGAAAGACACAAGAAAAAGTTTAAGCCACAAACCCACAGTAAATGACATTTTAAGCTTTCAAAGGATCAAAAAATATTTACCAACCATGGCATTTCCTGTTGTTTACATGATGAAAAACATGTCCTAATTTTTGTTTTCTTTTTGTTTCTGTTTTTCAATTATTTGATCCAAGGAATAAAGGGAAGTATTTTTAGAAAATTTAAACAGGAATAGAAAAAAAAAAAACAAAATTAAAAATTTTTTCGGAAAATTATGTAAATTAGGGGACGACATTAATTAAATAATTGAAAAGGATAAGAGACAAAGCAAGCAAGAAAAAAAAAATTACAAAAATCAACCTTTTTTGTTTTTATGGTATATTTGAAAAAATTAATTCGAGTCTCGCTCTGCTTTATTTCAATTTTCTTTCTATTTTTCCTTTTTGTTACTTTGTTGTTTTCGAAAAAAAAGTTATATAATGTAGTTACATAAATTATGTGTACCTAATTTTAGTATAAATTATCATTTTGTTTTTAAAGAGGCTAATTATAGTTTTAATCAGTATTTTATTTTAATTTTTTTTTAAAAATAGACTTAAGAAAATTAAGAGTACATTTATATAATATAAAATTAGATTTAATATGAAAATAGGTAAGATTAAATTTTCAGAGACTTATAAAATTTTAAATAGGAAATATGATAAAAATGATATCTTGTATAATAAATATTTTGTGTCCGGGAAATTTTAAACAAACTGTCACTGACCGTGATTTCTTTTTAATTTATTATATTTCTTTTTAGTTTTGCTTTGTCCATTCGTTTGTTGATCTGTCACTTGTCTGTCTGTTTACAAAACTTCTACATCGTTTAAGATAAAATAATACGATTTTAATCATGAATAGATAGTTTATATAAAACTCCACTTATTACAGAGCTAAACTCTCTTAAAGTTGAAATAGCCTTATTTTTAAAATTCATATATCTCAAGTTAGACTTATTATTTTTTTTTGAATTTAAATATGTCGAAAGTCAGGAAATTTTTTAAAATTTTAAAATAATATAAATTTGGAAATGAATTTGTGGAAAAATTATAAAACTTTAGATGATTGGAGTATCCAGGAAATAACCTTAAAATTTTCAGAAATCTTTTTAAATAAATCATCTGTAGAAATGTGCTTAAAGTTTTTTTTACTTATATAAAAACATCTGAAAGATAATTACAAATTTTGATGCAAAAACAATTGCAAAATGTTTTTATTGTTTTTTTTTTGAATGTTTTTTTTTGTTATATTTAATATCAACATATGAGGATATAATTATCCCAATTACCCGAAACTATTGCTTTAGACTAATCAAATTTTGGAAAAATAGTTGTTATAAAAATTTAACTTGGGGCCTCGGTGGCCTAGTGAATAAGAGCGTATAAAATTCGCTGAAAAAATCCGAGGTGTGGGTTTGAATCCCACACACGTCGTAAGAGTTATTGCCCCTTACGATATTTACAGCCACGCCTGAACACGAAATGCTGTGCAATTTCCTGGTGGCAGAGAAATGCATAAAAAAAAAAATTTAACTTCTTTTGAAAAAATTGCAGATACTAAGTTAATTAAACACTGAATTATTCTCATATAGAAAAAGAAATTATATATGGTAGCTACCTGAATCCATCTTTTTTTGTGGATTTTTTTTTGGAAAATTTTGTATGAAAACTAACGCCGGAAAAATTTAATGTTTCCCGGAAAAACCCCGGAAAGGAAATACTTTGACTTTGAATCCAACTCTAAAAACTCTCCTAAGTCAAAATCTTACATATACATATATGTAAATATTCTGGGAAAAAGAAAGTCTGATTTCGTAGCCAACTCTGAAATCCCCGCTATTTTCCGGTATTTTGTTCTTTGTCCAAATTTAGTGATCGCTTACTTAATATCCGTTATTTAAGTTTTCCTAGTAGATAACATCTTAAAAAAATTTTGTGGATTATTTTACTTTATTGCGGGAATATTTCATTTTGAATTTGGGGTGTTATTTCATAATGAAATTATCACCAATGTTTTTGGGTGCTATTTAATTTTTTTTTTTCTTGAGGATAATTTTTTTGCGGGGTAATTCCCGGCATCCTCAAAATCAATTCCAAACTTGGCATTTATATAAAAATGAATTGTAAAAATGCCAGTTTTACATAAAAATTAAATGGAATCCTTGTTCAATTATTTTCTGAGTTATAGTACAAACGGATGGACGGGCAAACTAAATGCTTTAAAATTCAATCGTAAGCAAAAATATTATATATCTATATCTATCATATCTGTTTCGTCTTCTTTAAGGGGTGTCACAATGACATATTTATTATCTCAATAAATTGCTTATCAACACTCAACAGGATAAATTATGATATTAATCAAAATTCGATTGAGCTAAGCGAAATACAACTTCTTCGTGTAAAACTGTAATTCGAGGTACGGAGAATTTTATTTTCCTATATTATCTCATAATCTTACTGTATTCAATAATGTTTGAGAAAACGTTATGTTGTTACAACGGATACATAATATTGCTACAAATGTTTGTTCATTTTTCAAATAATTTGAAATTTTTTATTAGACACACTCGAACGATCCCAGAAGTTGAAATTAAGCAATTATTAAGCAATATAATAATGGAAATATTTGATGGGATACCACAGATTATTTCATAACATAAAAATCACTGCGGTTCTACAATAGTAATAGTCTAACATTATGTCTCTCTAATATTTTACTTGGTTTCATACAACTATTAAAGAAATTATTAAACAAAAATGAAATCTAATAGTAAATGTTCTATCCTAATCTTTATTCCTCCTAATCTTTATTACAATGTTTTAATATTTCCTTGTACAGTCTGTTTAATTTTTTCTTAAATAATAAAAAATGTTTTTATTTTGTAATTTCACAAAATATTTTCATTCCGATACTGTCTTTAAAAATTTATTCATTTTTCTTTTAATTTATTTCTTTTCAAATCAATTTCGAAAAATTATGACTAAATTTTGTAACAAAATTCAATTTATTTGTGATTTTAATGATTTTAAGAAATCAAACGTTTTTTATAATAGTTACATTTGGGATGTAAAGTTCGAAAAAATTTTATAATGTCATTATTTTAGAGAAAAAAACCAAAAAAAATTGTATATTTACCTTTAAAATCCAATTAATATAACAACGTTTTTGTTTTTTATTTTTTTTTGATACAAAAAATTCTTGTTAAAATTAACGAACCGTTGTTAAGATTTGATTTTACGTCTCGTTATAACGTGGTGGACAACATTAAATTTAAATACAATTACTTAAACTAATGGTATGGAATTCCTCTTTTATTTAAAATGTAATCATAATTGTTGCTGTTTTTTTTTTTTCGTTGTATTTTCATTGTATTTTAAAATTTATCATCCCTGAAATATATCCTGAAATTGTTTCAATTCCTTATATCTTCCCTTATTTATATATTTCTCTAAAATAAAGTTTAATTTAGCTGAAAACAACTGGTCATTCAGATAAATGAAACAAAATGTTAAGCGAAATAAAGAAATAGAAAATAAATGGGGAAAATGATTTTCTTATTCAAATATCTGGGAATTTTTCAGTCATTGAATTGAAACCACCATTAGAATGCGATGACGACTGGCGGCTGATTGATATTTTTAAAGTATAAAAATAATGATTTTTGCAGATGCAAGAGATTAAAAATTAAAATGGAGTAGGTATTTTTTTTGTGGAGGATTTTTTTAAAGTCAAAGTCTGGTATAGTTATATAAAGTAAAACGAGATAGTATGTTAAATTAAAGATTTTTAAAGGTATCGATTTTCAAAAAAACTGTAAAAACAGTTCAGTATAAATTGGGAATACTTTTGCATAGAAAATTTAAACTATCTATACTATAATTAAAACAAGGCAGAATGTAAACTAACGCTTATTAAAAGCGCACATTTCCAAAAGACAATACAAATTGTTTAGAATTGTTACTCTGCACCAAGATTTGAAATTTCATATAATAAGAAAAATAGTAAAATAACCTTAATTTTTGCCTTTAATTTTGAAAAAAAAATTTACAGGTACCTAAGTTACATAGGTGTTTAAAAATAAAAATGTTTTTCTAGAAAATTAATTTTTTAATGAGATCTGTCCATGAAATAAGATTTTATTGCTTCATCTTAAACGATTTAGAAATTTTATAAGAAATCCGCCGTCAATGCAGAACGGCTTACTATATTCAGCACGGTCAACTATGATTTAGCCATAATTGCTAGCTGGGGTGCTAACTACAGAGTGAAGTTTAACACCACCAAAACTAAATGTTGTCAGGTCTCACTAAAAAAAACGAATAGTAACCCTACTCTGAGGTTAATAAAATAAAAATAAAAAAGTGATATGGAATGATCATATTTTTGATATAGCAAAAAGTGCTGCTAAATGCTTAGGCTTCCTCTTTAGGTGCAAGACATATTTTTCATTCAAGGACTTGCTTAATATCTATAAGGCTTATATACGACCCAAGATGGAGTACAATTCCCATATATGAGCCGGCGCCTCACTTACTTCATTGAATTACCTCGGTCGAATTCAAAAACGCGACATTCGTCTTATTGGCGACTCTGTTGAGACTGCTTGTCTCATTTCTCTTGGCATTCGTCGTAATATTGGAGCCCTTTCTCTTTTTATAAATATTTTGTGGGTAATGACACTTGTTCAGTTGAGATAAAATTGCTGATGCCATCTCTCAAAATATTCCACCGCACCACTAGATTGGCCTCAAGTGCTCATGCCTACTATGTGGAACTTCCCAAATGGTACTGCATGGTAACCTATTACCATCCTCTGTGTTTCCAAAAGTTGACGATTTTTTGATTTACAATTTGCACAAATTCAAGACGAATCTTAACAAATTTATGACGCAATTGCCATCTCATTATTCACATTTTTCCCTTCCGTATCCCATACAATTTAGTCTCAACTATTTTAGTACAAAGGAACATATTCCTATATTGAGATTATCGAATAAAAAAAAAAAAAACAAACGAACAGAGTAAAACTAATAAGCAAATAAATTTTTCAAAATAATGAAAGTACTAAAAAGTGAGAAAAAAAGTATTAAAATCATTTTGTTTAGAAACTTGTTTACCCATTAAGACATCTATTAAATCAATCATTTTAAATTGAACAGAAACCGAAATGTTTTTGGAAAATGCATAAAAGTAATGTAAAGGAATTTTTTTTATTTTTATGGTTTGTAATGAAATGATAAATTTCTAAAATAAATTTATGGATATTTATAGTAATTATTTATGAATGATGCCAGATTTAAATTGAAGGAGATTATAAAAAATTGAATAAATCGGAAATACATACTTGCATTCATCATATACCTAACAAAATATTTTCTTAAAGGATTTATTTTCAGATGGTTGGAAGAAAGTATGTTTTTTATGAAAATATATGATATGTAGGTATATAAAAAAAAAAAAGAAAGAAAGGAGGAAGAAGTATAAACGAATAGTATAAATTACTCTTAAGTTAAAAAATTGAAATTAATTGTCATACTTTTAAAAATAACTAACCTGTTTAGATTTGGATTTAATTATTATAGTCAAATCTGTTAGCGTCAGAAATTATAGAGAATGCTTTTTATTTTAGCTTGAGGAAGTTTCTTTAGATAATTCAGCTTAATTTAAGATTGCCTATCTCTCAGCTGACATGATCCAAGTTTAGATGTAAAGCGATCATATTTTATTGAATTTAAATTCTTGAAATGATGTTGTTGAAGCGTTCACGATGACTGGCTAAGTGAATAAGGTCACCTATTGAATGTATGTGTGTCATTTTGTGAATAAGGTCACCTATTGGTGTCAAGTCGTTGGTTTTTCAATCGAAAGACCTTGGATTCAAAACCCTGTCAGATCATATTGAATATTAATAATCTCCATCGTAATAATTTATATCGTAGTAATTAATATCGTAATAATTAATGTCGTAATATAATGTGTTTATGTATAGATTTGGTGAAAATAAATGATTCAAGAACTGAAGCTTAATCAAATATGAATAATAAATAAACTTAGAGGATTCAGAAAAAAAAATATTATTAATTATATTTTCGTTCTCCCAACATATACAATGTGATGAGCAAATAAATCCTCTTCGTGTGCAGTTGTGCTACATGTTTTAAGTTATAAATATATTATTTATTTTGTTTAAATTACATTATTATTTTTATACCCTACACTAAAGTATAGGGTATATTAACTTTGGTATGGTGTTTGTAACCACCAAAAGGAAGCGAGTTAGGTATAGACATGTATATATATTCTGAATCAGGATCACCGCCGGAGTCGATTTAGCGATGTCCGTCCGTCCGTCCGTACGCACGATAACTCAAAAAATAATGATGCTATCTTGATGAAATTTATATAGTAGGTTACTACTTACGAAAGAAAGGCTAAGTTCGAATCTGGACAAAATCCGTCCATGGGTTCGGATTCTGGAAGCTTCCGAATGATTCCGGGCTTTTGGAGATAATCTCCGCAAACGAGATTATCTCCAAAAGCAACAAAGATAGAACCTTCAAATTTTGTTCAATGATGTTTCTTCCCGTTCGATTTATGTCTCTGAAATTTAAGAGGATTTGGTCCATGGGTTTGGGTTTTGGAAGCTTCCGAACGAGCCCCAGAGCAAATGAGATTATCTCCAAAACCAACAAAGATATAACCTTTAAATTTGGCAGGGTGGTGTTCTTTCATGTTTTATTTAAGTTTCTGAAATGTGAGAAGATTTGGTCCATGGGTTCGGGTTTTGGAAACTTCCGAACGAGCCCCAGAGCAAATGAGATTATTTCCAAAACCAACAAAGATAGAACCTTTAAATTTTGTACAATGATGTTCCTTCCCGTTCGATTTATGTCTCTGAAATTTAAGAGGATTTGGTCCATGGTTTTGGATTTGGAAGCTTCCGAACGAGCCCCAGAGCAAATGAGATTATCTCCAAAACCAATAAAGATATAACCTTTACTTTTGGCAGAATGGTGTTCTTTCATGTATGATTTAGGCCTCTGAAATTTAAGAGGATTTGGTCCATGGGTTTGGATTTGGAAGCTTCCGAACGAGCACCAGAGCAAATGAGATTATCTCCAAAACCAACAAAGATATAACCTTTAAATTTGGCAGGGTGGTGTTCTTTCATGTTTTATTTAAGTTTCTGAAATGTGAGAAGATTTGGTCCATGGGTTCGGGTTTTGGAAACTTCCGAACGAGCCCCAGAGCAAACGAGATTATCTCCAAAACCAATAAAGATAGAAACTTTAAATTTTTTATAATGATGTTTCTTCCAGTTTGATTTATGTCTCTAAAATTTAAGAGGATGTGGTCCATGGGTTTGGATTTTGGAAGCTTCCGAACGAGCCCCAGAGCAAATGAGATTATCTCCAAAAACAACACATATATAACCTTTAAATTTGGCCGAATGGTGTTTTTTCATGTTTGATTTAAGTCTCTGAAATTTGAGAGGATTTGGCCATGGGTTTAAATTTGAAAGAATTTGAACCGTGGATTCGAATTTTGGAAGCTTCCGAACGAGCCGCAGAGCAAATGAGATTATATCCAATACGAACAAAGGTAGAACCTTTGAATTTGGTACAATGGTGTTCTTTCGTGTTTGATTTATGTCTCTGAAATTTAAGAGGATTTGGTCCATGGGTTTGGTTTTGGAAGCTTCCGAAGGAGCCCCAGAGCAAATGAGATTATCTCCAAAACCAATAAAGATATAACCTTTACTTTTGGCATAATGGTGTTCTTTCATGTATGATTTAGGCCTCTGAAATTTGAGAGGATTTGGTCCTTGGGTTCGGATTTTGAAAGCTTCCGAACGAGCCTCAGAGCAAATGATATTATCTCCAAATGCAACAAAGATATAACCTTTAAATTAGGCAGAATGGTGTTCCTTCATGTTTGATTTATGTTTCTGAAATTTGTGAGGATTTGGTCCATGGATTCAAATCTTGGAAGCTTCCGGACGAGCCCCAGAGCAAACGAGTATATCTCCACAACCAACAAAGATAGAACTTTTATTTTTAGTACAAAGGTGTTCTGTTATGTTTCCTTTTCTGTAAAATTGGAAACTGACATTTGAAAGAATTTGAACCATGGGTTCGTATTTTGGAAACTTCCGGACGAGCACAAGAGCAACGAGCATATCTCCAAAACCAACAAAAGTAGAACCTTTAAATTTAATAGAATGGTGTTCTGGCAAGTTTTCTTTATGTTCCTGAGATGGATTCGATGAATTGGAGTGGCAATTCGGGTAGCTGACACAAACATCCCAAGGACTACCAATCTTCGAAAATAATTAAGATAGAAACTTAAAATTTTATACAAGGGTGTCAAGCATATCCCAAGCGGATGCCTCTTTTACGTTCTTGAAATTCGAGTTGAATAAGACAGAAAAGGGAAGAAGTTCAAGCAGCTGCCAAAAACACTTATGGATTTTTAATTTAATTCGAATTATTCAGGTGTAGGGTATTAATAAGTCGGTTGCATCGACTTACTGTTACATTTACTTGTTTTTATATAATATTTTGACTTGACCGGGGTTTGAACTTTAAACTCTTTATCTGGTAAACCGATGATGTTCGCATTGCGTCATTGGTCAAATGAATTAACTGTGAATTAAATTTTTAAATATGTTTAAGAAGAAGGATTTCACCAAAATATAATAATGTCACTTGATCAAATAAAATTTTAATTTAAAATGGCAGACAACAGATTGTTGAGAGTACATATCAATAGCTCATCAGATTATGCTTTTAAAAAGTAATTGCACTAATTTTTATTTTGTTAAGAAAATTCTTCGTATTCATTTTCCCATTCACTAAAATTTGTAATTTAAATTTTTTCGGAGACAAAAAAAAAACGGAATAACTAATCGTCAAAAATACTGTATTTGATTTAAGCGGTCCTTCGACCAGCGGTCAATTGTATTACTAGATGGATCCTCTAGTCATTTACATTTATCCATAGGCAAACCAGAAAAGCCTGGCAAAAATAATTTTTTAATCTACATTTATAGTGTTATCATACGCTGAACCAGGATAATAGAAGAAAGAAAAAGGAAATATTTAGACTTATTTATTTATTTACTTATAAAATTTGTAATTTCGTTATTTGAAAATCAAAAAAAAAAAGTAAAAAGTTTTATTAATGCGACATAATATAAATACTTTTGAAAATGTGATCGTAAACATAAACCAAATAGGTACTCTCTTAGATTTATTTGCAGCATGATTAATTTATAAAATAAAGAAGTAAAAAAATAATTTTTTTTTGGAAAATGTTTTACTTAATGGCGTTTTTTTTTGTAATTAATGTTGAAAAAACGTTAAAGACAGTAGAATTGAAAGATGTTTTTTCTTAATGAAAAAGTGAAACAGAAAGTAAAAATCTTTCTGTACCAGAAAAAACTATAAAATCGAGAAACTCAAATAATTTTTTTTCAGAAGCCGCTGGCCAAATCTTGATCCACCATCATATAATGTTGGAAACAAAACCATATTAAAAAAAAAGAAAAATTTATAGAATGTTTGCTAGGCTACATTCTTTTTACCAAAAAAAAAAAACACATCCTTGATAAAATTAGGAAAACATATCAGGAAAACATATTTTTCCAGTATGTAATACGACTTAAACGTGTGCAGATAGATTTTGATATGTTGATATGTTGATATCTCGTACCTTTAGTATATGTTATAGATATGTTGATATATAAATATATAAGAATTTAAATTTTATAACATTTGTCTAATTAACTTAAAAATCTATAGATGTAAAATAAAATAAATAATTTAAGTTATTGTAATTTAACGTAAGGCCAAAATGACGCTAGTAGCCGAGAGTAACTTCTGATCCTGTGCAATTTATTATATATATATATATATATATATTATATAGTACTAGATGAAAATAAATAAATATAATTGAAAGTTAAATTTGTCAATTTGAATGGCCCTATGATTAGTTTAATGTTGGTGAAGTTGTATAGATTAAAAAAATTTACCATCCATTCAGCATACATTTTCAGAATCACTTGGAATTTCTGAAATCTTTAACACAAAATTCTTTATTTCTATTCTAATATTAATTTCTTAAAAAAAGTTAGTGTTCATTTTAAATTTTAATCTGTGATAAAATAACAAATTTTTTTTTTTTTTACAAATACCCTATTAAAAAACCACATATGCAATAAAAAGAAAAAAAATAAAATTTTTTTTTGTACCTATTAAAAATAAAATTTATTATTATTATTAATGTTAAATTACGTTGAAAAAATCTGTTTAAAGTTTTTATTAAGAAAAATTTTTTTTTTCTGAAAAAATTGTTTTGTTAAATAAAAAGTCATTTTATTTAAAACATTTTTTTTCTTTTTTTTATACTTTTTTTTTGTTTTTACCTATATTTTTCAACACCTGTTTGCTTTATTTAATTTTTTTTTTGTTTTGTATATAAACTTCTTATATTATGAAAAAAACTTTTTAAAAGACGATTTATATGATTTTAAGAAAAATTTCTATGATATACACTGAAAGGCATTAAAATAAGGTCAATAATTAAAAAAAAAAAAAGTAAAAAAAAAAGCTCTTGAGTTCTAAATTTGAAACCGTTGAAAACTTCTATGACAGTTGGCTTAAAATCATGTTGCAAAAAGACATTTCAACTAATGTTATTTGACAAAAAAGTTTTATTGCTTTATTCCGCAATATTATGACAAACTGAATTTTAAAGTCAAAAATTAATTACAAATTTTATTATTTAATTGTATAGAATGTTTCTTTCTATTTATTGATCAAAAATTATTAAAAGCGGCCTCATAATTCAGATTCTTGGAAAAAGCGAATACCTTGATATTGTAACCAACTTTAAACTAGCTCCTAATTATATTTTCTACATATATATATGAACTACACAATTTTTAAAATAGGTTAACTACACAATTTTGTAAATAAGTTAAATAGCTGCCGTCCTCAAACCCACGCTAAAAAAATTATTAAAATCCTGATTTAACGCTGAAAAAATAAAACTTATAACAAAAATATTTGTTTGTTAAAAGTCTTTTTGTCAATTGTCACTTTTGTTAAAAGTATTTTTGGGGAGTGTCTCTTTTGTTAAGAGTTTTTTTACAATAAGTTTTTTTTTTGTCAAATGGCATTAGGTAAAATGTCTTTTTGCGAACTGGATTTAGACATACTTAAGCGATTTTTATGAACTTAATGTAATTATTTAAGTTTTTGGTCAAATAATCATTTAATAGAATTGAAAACCCTTAAGAGTTTCTTAAGTGTACTAAAATTTAAGTAAAACTTTATGATAGATACCAGGCATTTTCATCGTTTTCATTTTAATTCATTGTATTTCTTAAACTGTCGATCAATTTATAGCATATAATGAAAATTTTAAAATCCTTTCTACAAATGCTTCTCTAGTTCTTATAGATTTATATGATAATAGTCTTTATGACTCTTGATATTTGTATTTCAGTGTTAAGTTTTGAATTTTTTGTTTTAAATATTAGGTACATGTTGATTTAAAAAAAAAAAATTTGTTTTAATATACGGTATTATGTATAATATTATATCATACACATATTGTATTTTAAAAATTTTCTGCAGGATATATGCAGGATGGAAGAAAAAAAAAAAAAAATTGTAAAATTGAAATTGTTTTGAAAGCGTTAATATGAAAACGGGTAAATATGTTTTTTTTTTTTTTTTTTTTTTTAATTTAATTAAAGCTTACAAATGTGTACAATTTTTTTTGTTTTCATAAATTTTTTTTTTAGAAATTTTCTTATTAAAAATGTTCTTTTGTAAATTATAATGTTAACATAAGAAAATTTTTTTTTGGTTTTTTTAATTATTAATTTCAATAACAGAAAGAAAACAAAAACAACGGTAAGGTAAAAATTCAACTAAATTAGTAAGATAAATAAAAGTTTTATTTTTTAAATGGAAGAAAAACAAAAGTAAAATATGTCTAGGTAAAAAAATCCGAAGCAGAATGTAAGGTGTTTTTCAAAAATTTTAGACAATAAGACAAGACACAATATGACTTCCACCAGAATTTCAAAATTTTCTTAAAATTTTCTGTAATAAGAAAAATTGTGAAATATCAAGAGACACTTTCTTCAGATTTAAGGAAAACTTTACATAGAAAAGCTATTAATAATATGTAAAAACATAATGCTAGAGTTTGTATATTTACGTTTTATTTTGTACAGGTGCCAAAGTTACATGTGTCTAAAAATTGTATTTTATATTTCATTAATTTTTGATCTCTAATAATATAATCTCCAATAGCAAAATATTGGAAAATAATATTAAGCAGAACCTGAAATAAATACACATTTGAAATTAGGGCTTTTCACATTTTGAGGTGAAATTCAAGTGGAACAATACTTTATTTTAAGCGACATAGAAGTTTTGTAATCAATAATCTTGCAGACTCTTATTCATACTTTCGTAAATTTCAGTTTAAAATTTAAACTTATCAAGTAGTTAATGATAGGAATAGCAAATTATAGTTGTTTACTATATTAAGAGATTATTTATTTTAGTTTTCTTTTAACAATATATTTAAAAAATAAATTTATAAATATTTAGAACGTTTGTTGAATCGCAAGTTACTTTTGAATAACCAAAACATTAATAAATGGTGTAATGGTGTATTTATCCGTTTTTATTGTTAAGACAGACCATGTTATACTTATATTAAAAAATTTTATATCACGACTTCAGTAAAAAACCTATTACAATTTTTAACTTTTTTTTCCTTTTTTGAATTGGAAGGGAATTGAAAGGGAACGTCCCGACCGGCTTCTTAAAAACAGGGTTTTCTTCTTTGGCATATTAAATTTAAAATTACGTAGTAGAAATTTGTTACAACATTACAACTCACTGATCCTTTTGGTCACATTAATCTGCATTAATTTTTTTTATATTTTTTTTTTTTGTTATTTCCCGTTATTCTTGCAATTATATCCAAATCATTTTCTATAAATAGGGTGACTATTTTACCAGTAAATAAATAAAATCAAAAACTTAAAAATTCCACATCGAAAAACGAACAAAGGTAAAGATAATACTTAGGTCCTGTTTAAAATTTAATTTTGGCTAATATTTATTTTAATTTAAAAAAAATTTAAAATAAATTTAAAAAAAATTTAAGAAAAGTAAAAGCACAATAAATTTTCATCATACAAATTTTTAATTTTGTTCTAAAAATACCGACATACTCTAATTGTGCATCTTAAATTTATAAAGTTTTCCTTCATTAAATTAAATTTTTTTTTGGGTAAAAAAAAAAAAATACAAATTTCATCTTTCAACAAAACTGTCAGAATTTTTTTCTGGTTTTCTCTGTCAACAATTTTTTATATATATATATATAAAAAGATTTACTCTTTTCAATTATTTATATTGTCAAGATTTTTTCTTCCGCCAAAAAAAAAAAAAAAAATAAAAAACAAAATATAAAAACCACCATTTTGGCGCCTCTTAACTGAAATGTTTTAACAAAACAAACAAATAAACAATAAAAATACAAAAAAAAAGGAGATGTGATAATAAACGACCTTACATTTATGTAACATTTATGTTTTCTAAGTACAATTTACATTTCTAACAATTAAATTTACGACAAATTTTATATGTTGAATCTTAACTATAAGAAAAAAGCACAAAATATGTCACTTTAAGAGTCATTCAAATAAAACATAATCAACATATTATAAAAATTATAGCCATAGCATTAATATTTATTTTGTTTAGAAATTCTTTATGATATAAAGGGTAAATCTTATTAGTTTTTAAAAATTATGATAAGAGAAAACTAAAAAAAATTTTTATTTTGCCTTGAACCATTACCTATTCCACCATGTTCTGTTTGGATCTTTGAAGAAGGAAAATGTACCTATTTTATTTTGAACAAATGCTGTTTTCTCTTTACATCTTCATCGTACTCTCACTCTGTTGACTGAGAGCTATTTGATTTTTTTAACTTCCCTAATCGAATTGTTTCCAACCCAACTCAATTTGAGTTACTTTGAATACTGCGCTTTAGAAAACCAATTTAATGTCATTTTATTTTATCATGTGATAATAATTTTGTTTTTGTCCTTTCAATTTTATATTAGTTCTGGTTCTGAATACAAATAACTCTTTTTGGCTTATTTACACCTTCATCTTATTTTGTTGACTGAAAACTGTTGTTTTTTTCAATTTCCCTAATCGAATTCTTCTCTTCCCTACTCAATTTGAGTTATTTTTGACACTCCTTTAAAAGGCCATTATGATGTCATTGTGTTAATGTCAAGGCATTATATGTATTTGCTAACCTTTTTTTTATTATACTTTTAGTTTTATGTCGGTTCCGGTTATGAATAAAAAGAACTCTTCGTAGATAATTGTAAAGGGCTAGAATATACTTTTTATTATTAAAAATCATAAAACATAACATTTAAAATATTCGAGAAAAAGTGCTGTAATTATTTTTAATGTTTAAATATCATGAAATCCTTTTATTTATTTAGTTAACATTTTTGGAAATTATTTCAGATTGTTAAGATCGTTTATAAAAGAATACGTCGTATAATTTATTTCCTCCTTTACTAATCAACGCAAGAATAGCATATCATCGTGACAGTGGAAATTTTCAAAAAAATGAAAATGGTGAAATATAACTAAATTTTTTGGGACCCCGGTGGCCACACCGAAGAAGTGTGGGTTCGGATCCCACACACGTCGAAAAAGTTATTTCCACTTACGACATTTACAGCCACGCCTGAACAGGAAAGGCTGTGTAATTTCCTGTCCACATTTATGTGGCAGAGAAATGTACATATTAAAAAAAAAATATATATATATAACTAATAAAAATTTATATTGGAAGAGTTGCTAAAATTATTCGGTACAATTAATCGGATAGCAATAGAAATTAATTTCGGTACATCTCTTGATAGGAATGATATGATTAAGACAAGTACAAAAAAGGTATAAAACATTAGAAAAGTTGTTGATGTCCATTATAAATCATAGGCTTAAATCTTTTCGCAAACATGTACTGATGTCCTAAAACTAAAACAATTAAAACTCGATTAACAAAATAATTTTTTCTTACACATTTTAAGAATTCTAAAAATACTTTGCTAAGTAACCGCGTATAATAACGGTTTCAAAATAAATCCCTTTTTGCAAAAATCAAAATTTGATTATAGCATAAAATGTTTTATTATATACCGTATATTGTCTAAGATATATAAAAATCATTTTATTAAGGATAATAATTTCTATTTTTACTGATTGTCCTTAAATTGCAACTAACATCAACATAAAAAGCAGGAACTTAATAATTTACTAAAGTTTATTGTGCGTAAAGGATTTATTTGTTAATTATTATCTAGAGAATTTTAATTATATGGTATGATGTTAACATTTTCGTTAAAAGATCTTCGGGACGCAAAACAAAAAAACAAAAAAAAATTGTTAATTTGTGTATTTTGTTTTTGTCATTTTAGCGCAACAAAACAAACACTTAAAATACAGTACGTACATTTATGTATCAAAAGAAATAAATTTTATTTGAGTTGTATAAAAAAAAGTTTTAGTAGAAAAAAAAAAAATAAAGATATAAAAATCACATTTATTCTAAATGAAATTTGATTTTCTAGAAGTTTGCAAACAAAAAAAAAAAAAAATAAAAACATGGAAATAAATGATGAATAAATAAAATTAACACAATCTGAAATAAAAAGAAAGGATATATTTTTAAGGATAAATATAAAAATGATTTACGACAAATTAAAAATTGCAAAAAAATTTAATAAAATTTTAATTAAAAAAGTATTATAAAATTTTTTTTTTTGTCATTCAAAGAGCAAAGGACTGCCACGTAAAAATAATCATACTTTTTGGTATGTGATTTTTTATAGCTTCCAAGTAGTTCAAATCCCCAGATGGCATAATTAGGCTTATGGAAATTTGATTTTAATGCGAATATGGCGAATTTGGAATCATCTCCCACCTAATGTGCTCCGTAGAATTACACAATATGCCTTTCAATTGAAAGCAATTTACATTTTCTAACTCAACTTCATTTGACCAGGCGTACCATGAGTACTAAATGTTTCATAACCTATTTTTTTTTGTCAAATATTAGTATGTTTCCCCACACTTATAGTGGGCTCATGCTTGTTCCACACCTCTATGTAGTGTCTTTCGATGATTTCCAGTTACACTCGCAAAAAAAAAAAAAAACAGTCAGAGGTGCTTATTTTCCTTAAATTCCCTTTTTAAAAAATATATTACTCATAAACATAATAATATTAATAATGAAATATGTAGTCTTAATAATATGGTTGTAAAGTTCAATGGGAGAATATTTAAAATAGAGAATTGAGATCGACAGAAAACACACCCTCCCTACTTAGTCCAAATTTCTAAATAGCATAATTCAGCTAAGCAAATTTGAAGGTGAAATGAACATTGGGAATGTGAAACTAATTTTCCCCATTAATGTTAAGATAAGTTTAAAGTTTGTGTACAATAATTAAACATAAAAATATGTGTAAAATATGAAATGATAATAAATTCACTTTATAATTCTTTATATAATTTCATAACCGAATTTACTCCTTGTTTGTTAATTTTTATCATCTTTTTCATCTTTTTTTACAGAATAAATATAATTATAATATCATAGGCGTTCAAGTTACAGGTGTCCAAAAATTGAAAATTTTCATTTTTTGACTCCTAATTTTGTGATGTATTTTATGATGATTCTTAAAAATCATACTTTTTACAATATTTTAAGTTTATGATTAAAGGCGTTTCAAAGATATGGAGCAACCAATATTTACGACAATTAACCAATATGAAATACCAAATAGCAAAAATTCTATAGTTTTAATATTTAGGAATTTATGATAGCAAGTAGAGACAAAAATACATACAATAACGTTAAATTATACTGCGGTAACAACGAGATTGAACCTGTAGGAAACTATAAATATCTTGGATAGTTACTAGACGAATATTGAATCCCCAATAAAGAGGTTAAATGAAGTATTATGATGGCAAGGAATGCTTTCGGTAAATTTAAAAAAACTATTGAGTGACCGAAACTTGAATATCAAACTAAAACTTCGATTCACAAAATGCTATGTGTGGTCGACCCTATTATATGGTGTGGAAACCTGGACACTAAAAGTGGATACAATGAATAAACTAGAGACTTTCGAGATGTGGTGCTATCTGTCCGCTTATTTAAAATAAAATGGACAGATAGAGTCACAAACGAAGAGGTGCTTCGAAGACTAAATATAGATCGAATAATTCTAACGACAGTAAAAAATCGTAAAATAGTCTACTTCGATTATATAATGAGGAATCCAGCAAAGTACCAAATACTGCAACTAATTGTCCAAGGTAGAATCGAAGGAAGTAGTGGTGTTGGCAGAAAACAATTGTCCTGGTTACGAAACATCAAAAACTGGACCGGCATTAGAACAATTGGCGAACTAGTACACAAACCCAGAAACAGAGTTGAATACGGAAACCTAGCCCTACAATAAAAAAAAAAAACATCCTGATATAGTCACCGTACATTCAGTCATGGATTGGCAGCAGAAGAAGAAGAAGAGAATATTTAGGACTACAAAAAGTTATTCCTCAATATAAATGATAGAGATCCTACATATGGTTCAAATTTTATTGCACTATATCTTAAGCGGTATAGAAGTTTTTTAGGGAAAGTGAGACGGTATGACGAACAGAATGAATCAAAAAACGAAAATAACAAAAAATTTTCGCAATTATTTTTTGGAAAATATCCTAAAAACTACTATAAATAATTTAAATAATAGATAGATTAGAAGATTTTAAGTTTATGTAAAATTATTTCCTTATTATGTGCATTTTAGTAATAAAAAACTTATACAATACCTAATTTCAACTAAATAAAACTAAATATTTAATAATGTTTTAATGTTTTATAAAAAATAAAAGGGTTTATTGTTAGATAATAACAAATCTGAGTTAAATTTTAGTTTTATTTAATTTTTTTTATTTTTTTTTTTTGTTTTTGTAAAACTTATTTAAAGCTTCTAAAAATAAAATTTTCAATAAATGTTTTTGTAACTTTAAATTCCAAAGCAATTTAAAGCGAAAAATCGTAATCAAACAATTTCGTTGGATTTTTATTAAATTTTATTTTAATGTTTTAATTTTTTATCTTTAATTATTAATTTCCCAATGTGTGTGCATTGCACTGCTGTATAAATAAATGAATAGATTGAAAGAAAATTTGTTTAAAATATGGAATCAAAGAGTTAACGAAGAGAAAAGGTAATCAAGGAGTTTTTTTTTTTTTACTTAAAACGAATTCATAGATAAATTGATTGAGTCCGTCCTTTAATGATTCATTTGTTCAATACGACTTCTGTGGTATTCAATAAATCTGGTTAATTACTGCAATAAAATTTATTTTATTGCTGTAAGGAGTGAAAATAAAATTTTACGTCTTACCTTTATTATCATCCTTAAACTTTACTTATCAAGTTGTAATATTATATGTGGACTATAATATGTGTATTATCCTACGGTGGGATGTCGTAAGGCCATTGGTCTTAAGTCCATATTTTACGAATAAATGGCATATGTATTCATGAAATATGACTTTATAACTTCGTACCTTACTCTAAATCTCATCGTATTAAATTTTTTTCTTTGTATGTTACTAATCATTATATCACGATCTAAACTTAATAAATTTCTGTACCAACTTTTTATTTCTTTGTTAATATCTAAACTTAACAACTCCATATCACTTTTTGTAATACTACTATCGTTTATTTAAGCATTAAAACTATAGATGGAATTAAAACAAAAAAAAAAAAATAATTGTAATACTCATTTTCAATATACTGATATTTGTGTAAAATATTTTTTTATTTTTGTTTGGGAATTGGTTTTGTTTGACCACGATGTAAACATGAAAAAGGATCAATTTACCACATTAAATAAAATATATATGTGTAATAGAAAAAACTGATGTATTATTGATATATATATATATATACGTATATGTTATATATATATATAAATATGCTTATTTTTATAGAGTGTTTCAGAATTTAAAAATAATAGAGCAAAAAATTGAAAAGAAAATAATACAAATACTATTTCAAAAATTTGCTTATTAGTTTCACTCTGTCTATCCGTTCATCTGTTTACAAAACCTTTAAGATATAATAATGAAGCTTTAATCATCGTTTGGCCTCTTAAAAAAATTAATATTGCTGAATAACTGTTTGATGTCCAACCGATTATTGCGCTTCAGCCCGTTAAGGTTTTAAAAAATTCTATTTGCAAATGTGCATATCTCATGCTTGGCTTAACATTTTTCCAATATAAAAACACCAAATGACAGGACACTTAGTTTTTGCAATTTAGTATTTAAATTTACCGTTATGTGAAAACAAAATTTTAAAAAATTTTACTTCTTTCAAAAATCCGCAATGATTTTAGTTAAAATCTTTATATTTTATAGCACGTGTTCAAATTTTTCCGCAGTAAACCGCAAAAATTCAAGCTGCAACATTACATATTTACATCTGTAAACAGCTTTCCTAATTAGGGTTTCCATAAAATTGAACAAAGTTTCTCTTGATTTTTCATAAATTTTTTCAACACAATGCCGTTGGAAGGCTTTAATTAAATGAAGACAATTATTCCAAAACTTAAATTATTTTAATGCAATTTTCGTACAGCCACTCTTCCATATAAATATGATTTAAAAACTATATGGAACTAGAAACTTTTTTGATCTTAAACTTTTAAATGACATACCTATCAGATATCTTATATGTTGAAGATCGGAGTTTTGGCATTCTTACAGGATTAAAAATAACATATATACCAGAAAGAATTTGGTTTTTGTGTTTGATCGCTGAACAAAGAAGTTTATCTAATGATACATCCTCCATTTATTCTACGTAACCTTAATTTCGTAATCCTTTCATTCGGAATAAAATTTTTCAGAAATACAATAATTATTAGCAAAATAGTTTCACTTTTTTTTTTTTTACTAAAATAAAATAAAGCGAAATTAATATAAAATTTGAGGTTTTTTTTTGTTTCTTTAATTTTTTATTTGGAATTGTTTTTTGTTCTATTATTTTCAAACAGTGATTCTCAATATAATTTAAAATTTATAAAATTTAATCTTAACTTTATAATAAATTTTTAAATAATATAAATTCTAGTTTTTTGTACTTTGATTAGAATTTTTATTTTGAATTGAAATTTTTTATCATTCCTTTAAAATATTTTTTGAATTTTTATTAAATACGAGATATGTGGGTTTTTTAATACTTTAGTCGTGAGAAAACAGCATAATAGATATTTTATGATTGGTTTCTGTCTATTATTGAATTACTGAAGATGGGTTTGTGACTTCACTCTCCAATCGATTTTACAAATAAATAATTTATAGAAAAATAAATAGGAAGGAATTGGCAGCAAATAGGAATTAATAAAATTTGATCAATTATTAAAAAAAAAGAAATTGATGAAAAAATAACATTGCAGCAGTAAAGCGGTATAAACAGAACTTACATGCTGGTATCCGCATAACAGAAACATATACTACGAAATATTTTTAATAAATATAAATATAATAATTCTCTGGAAAATAGATTTTTAGTTTAGTTTTAAAATTATTTGACCATCAACAAAAAACTACTTACAACCTATTAGTCTGAAATGAGTCTGGAAAATGAATCGCAATGAATTGTAATGTTATAAAGTCTACATTTATAAAAAAGTTATTTATCTTGAATTATTTTGACTTAACTAAAGATCTCCAATAATGACTTTGTATCACTACTTATTTCCGTGTGTTATTTTATTAACACTTTTAAATTGGTAAAAAAAAAATTATTAAATGGATAAATATTGTATTTTTTTGATTTATGAAACATTCGGGGAGATACAATGTATAGTAATCTTTTTAACAAAAAGGAGGATCCAGAGATTAATCATCACAAAACATCCAAATAGTTATGGACGAGAGGTTACGGAAAGCAATTGATCGAATCGTTTAAAAATATTTATTAATTCTATAAAATTTGAAGAAAGTGAAAAATAAACCATAAGTAGAGTGTTTGGATTAAAACTTAAAATGGAAAATAAGTTTAAAAAAAGTTGATAAAAATCTTTATATTATATTACATATAATTTATATATCATATTTAGATCTATAATATATATATATTATTTAGGTGCAGCAGTACTTGTAGAGGAATATTTTTATCTATTCATTTAACTTTTGAAAAATATAATGATTTTATGATAGTCAAAATTTTGAATGATTCCATCTCTATTTCAGTAAATTTTTTTAATATAAAATAAACAAATGTTGCATTTGTTGTATCTGCTGCATCACTAGATGCAAAGAATTGAAAATATGTGTAGTGAATATGGTTATCTACTTATTTATTTTTTATTATTTCTGTCCGTTATCATGAGCCTAAACCTGTATAAGGTTTTTATGCTTAACATTTTGTTTCTGCATCATTAAAGGAAAACATTTTGGAAGTTGCTTCTGGAATTTCTGAAGAGTTAATGAGTTAATGTATCTTATTGTTTCAGTTTTTCTGGTGTTCTTAGATTTCTAAACATCTCAAGCTTTTAAATATTTCAAAGATGTGGAATAAAGTGACATATAGGCATTTACAAAGAATACGAGGAGAAAATAAGTTAACAAACAGCATTCGTGAGCGCGTTTATAGACGCGGTAGACTATAAAATAGGTTTGAAGTTTAGCTGTGGTTTTTTTATTCAATCTAAAACTTATTTCATGATTTTCAAGAAGAGACCTAAGACGTTAGTTTTTAGAAAGAATTGGGTATAGACGAAAACATTTAATTTGGTAAAATCTAGACAAATTAAAAATTAACAAAAAAAAAAAGTGTCAAATTAATTCAGGGGATACTCAAACTCTCTTAAATTCTAAAAACAATTAATGCAAATTACATTAATATGACATTCAAATTCAATTATATTTGTTTTGTGTAAGTTTTGTTGCCGTACAATTGGCGCCATCTGTTCAAAATTAATACGAATAAAATAATAAAAATTGAAAATCTATTTGTGTAATTAAAATATTTTTTTTTTTTTAATTTTCATTTGAAAAATTTCAATTTAATATTAAACATTTTTTTTTGTTTGTTTTTTTTTTTTTTTTAATTTCAATTTGTAGTCCCTTGCAAATGACTGGAGTTATTATTCCAACTTTAAGTGCAAATGTGTAATACATAATATAATAATATGTCAGGTTAAGAAAAATGAGAACCAGACTTTACTGGATGTTAATTTCATTTGTCATATCCACATTTTATGCTTTTCCTCACATTCAAAAATTTTGTAAAAATTTTAATTTTTTTACTTTTTTTTTTGAAAAATAAATAACAAAACTAAAATATTGTAACATTACTGGAAATGAAAAATTTTATTTACAGTTTTATTGTTTTTTTTTTTTTAATTTCTTTATTATCCTGTATTTGATATCCCTTTTCCAGGATAAATAAATATAAATAAAAATAAAACAAGTTGTATACCAATAAATAACAGAATTTTTAAAAGAATGGTAAAGTGTCGACGATGAATGACTGTGTTGGGGCGATGACAATGGATGTGACGATAATGGAGATTTGGGGTAAAAATAAAAATAAAAATAGCTATAAAATAACTATTACAGTGTATAGCATAAGTATAGTATTGTTATACAATAATTAACAATAGTATACACGGAACTTGATGGGAGGCTAATATTATATTTCGAATTTAAAATTCGGAAAAAAATCGAAATCGTTAAGTTTATTTCTAAAAAGGATTTAAGAGTACTTAGATTCGATCAAATTAAATTAATTTTTGAATATCTTTTATTCAAAATTAATAATTTTATAAAAAATGGTTTTTGTTGGTTCAGAATTATGCCGTATGATTAAAATTTAATTGTTTGTCACTCACTACTTTCAATAGTATTATTATTAATATTTATCCAATTATATTGTGTAGTATTATTAGGTAGGTAGGTAGTTAGAAAAGGTCTGCAGATGCACACTTAGTCTAGTTGAGTCCCGTTAATATACTCTGGATCAGTTTTTCTCCCAATTAAACCATTGGGAGCTTATTAGAAATTATTGCAAAGCATTAAAAATCGATTAAGTCCAGCTGTGACAAATCAAAAAGGTTTCTTAATAAGAATTTCCCAAGAAAATTCTTTTCTTTATAATAGGAGCCCAAAATTCACACAATAGATTACAGATTCTTCTTTCTCTTACTCTTTGCAGCTTCTGCAAATGTCGTATGACGAAAGTCTTAATCTTCAGGCGTGTCTTAGTTAACAGTTTATATGATGGTTTAAGATTTAATATAGAATAGTTCTGTTTTCACAGCACAATTATTACTAGAAAATCACCTATGTTTTGAGGATATAATGTGCGTTATTGTTGGGGCCAAAAGTTACAGATTGTAATAAGAACTCTGAGATTCTTTCTCTCTTCTTTTATTTAACAACAATTATGTTTATTTATAAACGAATGTAAATTAAAACGATCTTTAATCCCTTTAGGGGATGTAAAAATTCTTGATACTTATAAGCAGTAAAATTAAAATATTTTTCTTTTACGCTTCATAAAACTTTCAATATATCCTTTTATTTTGGTTCGACTTCGAACAAAGTTTTGTTAATAGTTTAATAAGAAGTTAATTAAAAGATTATTTCAGTTGTAAGATTAAAAGTATCTTTCTAAGACGATGCTTCTAGTCAAATATATGTATATTGTATTAATAGATAGATACGAGTATAACCAATATTTAGTTAACTATTAATTAAAATATTTGCCAGTTGCAGTTGTATTTGTTGACTCAACTCTATTATTTATAAAATTCTTATAAAGTTATTTTTTAGTTAAATGAATATAGAAAAAAAAACCATCGCATGAATGCATCAAAAAAATAAAAACACCAAGTAAAGTTTCCAATGATTTAAAAACTGGAAAAAAAAAAAATGATTTTATTTTTTTCAACCAGATTCTTTTCAAAGTAAAGATTAAATTCTTTTTATGGACATTTTATTGCAATACCGATTCCAATTTTATATTTTTTTTTTTTTTTTTTATAGTTTTTGAATGTAATGTTGAAAATTTATTAACAATTTTTTTATATATTTATATACATATATATATAAATATGTATATATATATATATATTTTAAAAATAATTACTTTTCTGATCAGAAAAAAAATGAAATATTTTTTTTTCTAGCAAGTAGATACATATATCTTCATTATACATCTATATAATATACAAAATATTAAATTCAAATATATATTTTATATGATTTTATATAGTCAAAGATTTCCAACTATTAGGGGAAAAAAAGAAAATTCATTTTATTTAAAATATGAATAATGTCCTTAAAATAAAATAAAAATTTATTCATTAAAAAAAAAAGGGGGAAATTTATATATTTTTCCTTTTTGTGAAAAAAAAAAAAAACAAAAAAGAAAACTAACGAATAATTTAAAATTTCATGATCGAAAAGAAATTGTAAAAATTACGCAAATGTATAAATTTATAAATTACGCAAAATTTTTTTTTTTTTTTCATTTTTTTTTTTTTGCCAATAATTAAAAGATGTTGAGGAAATGGAAATTCAAGTATTTCAGAAAATATAATCATTAAAATGAAATTAAAAACGATTTTAATTTTGTTATGGGTATTTTATTTCATTAAATTTGAATTTAATTACATAAATAAAGGAAAAATGAAATACCTATCTACTGGTCAACAGAAATATTGAAAAGGAAAATTTTAATATGATTGATTTTATATTGTTAATGTTTTGAATGGAATAAGAAGACTAGTTTATTTTTATTTGTTTTTGTTGTTCACTTTTCAATCAATTTTCACATATTATTGATTTTTTACATATTCAATGGTTATAAATTGAAAAGAGATTTTTTTATTTCCTATAAATATTAATTTACGAAATATTCTTCTATACCCTTTAAAATAATGATTTTCTTTGTTTATTGTTCAGAATTATTGTTTTGGACTTTTCTCAAAATAAACATCTCATCAATTCTTTACATGAATGAATTTTAATATTTTTTTTTATATCATCTTTACAATTTTGATAATTCAATTCAATTTCAAATTTCACTTTTCTTTCCAGATTACCTGTATATGTATGTGTATATAAAAATTTTTAAAGTGTTCACAAAACAGTTTAATCAGTTTTTATACATAAGACTACAAGATATTTCAGAATGAAAATAAAGAGAGTAATAAAAAGAAAAAGTGGTGACAAATTTTAGGAAATGCAAAACAACAACTAGGAGTCATCTTTTAATATACAGAGAATTATTCGGTTCTCAATGGTTTTCCTTGAAATGTGTTATGTCGAAACAAATAAAAACATTATAATAGAAATAAAAATGTTATAGCATATAGGAGCCTCGGTCGTCTAGTGGGTAAGATGGTGTAAAATCCGTTGTAAACACCGAAGGGTTCGAATCCCACACACGTCGTAAGAGTAATTCCCCCTTACGACATGTACAGCCACGCTTGAAAAGGAAAGGCTATGTAATTTCCTTGTTACATTTATGTGGAAGGGAAATGCACTAAAACAAAAAAAAAATGTATAGAATTGATAACAAACTGCAGCCTCATAACTTCTAAAGGAATGAAAATTTACATTGCCTTTCCCATATAATTTTCTGTTTTTCTCGGCATTTCTGATCACTCATTTCAAGGATTGATCTTCCTTCGGCGAGTGGGACACTTTCTATAAGATCTTATTTATATGGAGAACTTATTTTAAACTTACTTATAATAATTCTGGAGAAAATTTTCTTTCTTATAAAGTGATAATAATATTATATATAATTTATTTTATTTAATATTATTTTCATATTGTACTTAATTATAATTTTGAAAAATTTGAATTTTTACACGATTTTTAGCATATTTCCAAAAAAAATTTGAAAAGATGTGCCTATCAGTTTCACTCTGTCCGTGTGTTTACAAAACTTCTGCATCCTTAAAGATAGAGTAATGAAATTTTAACCATGGATAAATCTCATAAAGAACTTAATGTTGTAGAACAACATTTCTATGTAGTCACATCCATTACGGAGCTACAGCCCTTCAAATTTTGAAAAAGTCTTATTTTTAAATGTGTATATTTCATGTTCTGTTTAACATTTTTTCAATTTAAAAACGCCTTTCGACAGGACTTTTTTTTCACCATTATAAATCAATATCAAATTTAAAGGCAAAAATTAAAGCTTCAACTTTATAATTTTATATGTCTTAATAGTTTTTCTTAATTATGCAAAGTTTTCTTAAAATTGAAAAATGTGTCTCTTTATTGTTCTTAATTTTTCTTAATATATGAAATTCTAAGAAAATTTTCCAATTTTGATGCAAATTTTTTTTTTCAAATTTTCAATTTTTTTCAATTTTCTAAAAGGTTTGTATTGCCTTTTTTAAAATGTTCACCTTAACCAGTTGATTTACATTCTGTTTTGTTTTTTTTTTAATTGCATTAAAACCTTTAATAAAATTGAAATCGAACAAAAACTTAAATTTGGTTTTATTATCTAACACAAATTATATTTAATGGTAACCTATTTTTTTTTTTTTTTTAATTCATAATACAAAAATAAAAATCAATACAAACCATTTCTCATCGTTTATCCTTTTTTCGACCAATAAATCAGTATGATGTAAAAAAATTTTTATATTCTATAACATTTCTCTATAATTTATCAAATATTTTAAAATCGTTTTCGATTTTAAAAATTGCAAAAAAAAAAAAAAAGAAAAAAACAAAAACCAAAAAAATAAGGTGAAAAAATCTAGGATCGAAACGAATATTTTTAAATCCTTCCAATCAATTGATAATGTCTATACTTTTCAAAAACAAAAAAAGAACAAAAAATTCATACTGGAAAATAACAAAAATTTTAAAAGATATAGAAACTGTTCTACTATAAAACAAGTTAACACTATATAAAAAATTATACATATACAAAATGTTTAGAATAAAACAAGGATATAATATAGAATAGAAAGGATACTATTTACAAACTTATTTATATACAAAAGTTTTATAATATACATATTATATAATTTAAATATATACATATAAAATATTAAATGTTGAAAATACGATTATAGAATTTCAAATTTGCTGTAGAATTTCGATAGTACAGTGGCCCTTTTAAAATTTATGTTAGTTTAAATCACCACATCAACTTCATAATTGTAATCAAATATTAAAATTTTGGTTGAAAGCTATTTGTAGTACTATTGAATGCATCGATTTAACCATATTTGATAAATAATAGAGAAATATATATGTTATTTTAGGAGTTAAACTAATAGAAAACTTTTCACGATTTTAACATAAATAGTCGTACATTGCTCATAAATTCTATCATCTATAAAACTAGTATTTAACATTTTATTAAATTCTAATTAATTTCACACTAAACTGATATTTCCTGTTTTATTTTTAATAGATACTTAATTTTTCTATTTTATAGCATCCTAATTGTATTCTAAGATATTATCACCGCATTAATGAGCCATTAATTTTATTCCTTCTTAAAACTCTCAAGATCTCAAACTATTAATTTCGATTTAAGCAATTTAAAAAATATCTGTAAATATCTTAATAATATTAACGAACTGCACATTTGAACTGATACTATTTTGAGACACCTAAAATGGCTATCATAAGATTTTCGCATTAAAAGTGACTCATTCAACAGAAAAGTGAATCTCTTGACTTTTGTTTTCCTTTTTAACTTACTTCTATATCCTAGCAGGCATATATCATCCATGCATATTCGCTCATTATTCATATTAAACGAAGTTTCAGTTTCTTAAATCATTATTTTTACTAAGCCGACTAAAAATTCGTCTTGATATTAAGTGTTATATTTGTGCGACATCTATTAACTATAATACAAGTGTTATTTATATATTTATCTTTTATTACGATATAGACTATTATAAGATTTTAGCTATTTACGATATAAATAATTACTATTTATTAAGATAGGATTTGACCAGAATTTCCATCTAAGACCTTTTGACTGAAAGATCACTGAATCAATACCCTGATTTTCTATGATAGGAATTTAATCGATTTTGAATACAATAGACCATAAGCCACACTGTAAATTGTAAATCCGTATTATAGGTAGACAGCCTTCAGATAAATATATATATTTTTTAATGCAAGAATAGATAAATAGATATTATACCAACAACAAAACCATCTGTAGCAACCACATTATAAAAATCTAAAATATATATATATATATTAATTTATATGTATTTTAGTTATGGTCTAGTCTTATATTAAAAAGGTATAAATGTATATAGTATAGCAGACAGGACCAGAATCTTTTATAAAATCTTTAAATAATATTTTATATTTTTTGGTTTATATTATTTTTAACGGATATACAAATGGATACCTCTTTATACGTTTTTCCGTTTATTTTATTTTTGTTTTTTTGATTGTTATATGAGATAATTTCGTTTTTAGAATAATAATTTTATACTTATAACTGGATTTACTTTTATTTTGGTGATTTTTGTTTTAGTAATGGTATTGAGTAGTTTGGTATTATTGATAATGATGGGTGGGTTGTGGATTTGTGGGTAGGTTATAATAAGAGTTTAGGTTATTGGTTTGAATGCAGTTAAAACATCAAGAATTATTAAAACTAATAATAGCCAGATGTTATTGTATATTTTATAATATATTTTATAAAAATTTATTAGAAAAATCTTTTACAACAGTTCTATAATCAGTGGTGAAATTCAATTGGTTTTATTAAATATAATAATTAAATTGTTAAATGTATTATTTAAAAAATATTATCACGTTTTAAAATTAATAGTTCTAGCCTTTTCAATTTTCTCGACACAACAATTCTTCAACAATTCTTTTGTTTTTTGTCTGCTTTATTGCTATAAGAAATAACTTAGTGGTTGAAGCCGGCAACTTATAGTGTAGTGGTCATTTATGGGTCAGATTTAATTTTTTTAAACTTAGATGACAATATTAGTGGAGTTTTTAAATTGTGAAAAGTGTTAGTTATCTGTCAATTAAATATTTAGCCTGTAAACTTGACCAGTGTCTAAAAATGAACAAAACAAAAATTTTGAACTGCAATAAACATATGGTTGCGATTTTTTTTTTTTAATTGTTCAGAATTAAAACTGAAAGTTAATTTGTTAATTCTGATTAAATTTGTAATACCATTGATTTTTATTTTTTTATTTTTAGTACTTTGAATTTTTCTTTATTAATACAAACAGTGGACGAGGAAAGGACGAAGAAGTTCCTCAAACAAAACAGTATAGATGATCTGATGCTAAGGGCACACCATTTATAATACCATTGATTTTTCCCTTTTTATTTTTAGTACTTTGAATTTTTCTTTATTAATACAAACAATGAACGAGGAAAGGACGAAGAAGTTCCTCAAACAAAACAGTATAGATGATCTGATGCTAAGGGCACACCATTTATAATACCATTGATTTTTCCCTTTTTATTTTTAGTACTTTGAATTTTTCTTTATTAATACAAACAATGAACGAGGAAAGGACGAAGAAGTTCCTCAAACAAAACAGTATAGATCATCTGATGCTAAGGACACACCATTTATAATACCATTGATTTTTATTTTTTTATTTTTAGCACTTTGAATTTTTCTTTATTAATACAAACAGTGGACGAGGAAAGGACGAAGAAGTTCCTCAAACAAAACAGTATAGATGATCGGATGCTAAGGGCACACCATTTATAATACCATTGATTTTTCGCTTCTTATTTTTAGCATGTTGAATTTTTCTTTATTAATACAAACAGTGGACGAGGAAAGGACGAAGAAGTTCCTCAAACAAAACAGTATAGATCATCTGATGCTAAGGGAACACAATAAAATAATTGGCACAGCAGTCGAAGTAATATGTAGAGGCTGTGGCCAGGTGACAAAGACGGTATTACGGCGGTAAAGCAACCTTTGAAGAGAACCAGTGAACCCGTGTCAGATTCTTTACGAGCATTGAGTGGCTCGATAAGCCGTTGTGATAAACGCGTATCTCATGAAGTTGGAGTACACAAGGAATCGCAGGGTCTAGCTATAAAGATAGTTGTTTATCTATCCCTCTCTACCAGACAACAACAACAACAGTGTGTTTTTTGTATTGAAATTTTGTTTTTTCGTTTTCATTTTCTTACCATTTTACCATAATATTCTTAAATATCTCATGTTGCAGTAATATTAATGATAATAATAATAATGATAATATATATATATATATATTTTTTTAAGGTAAGTAAATCGACTGAGAAAGGTGTTAAGAATTATTTACTTTTATTATTAAAAACATTTTCAGATCACTTTTATATTCTATTGTATATTTATTGTATTAACTTTAAAATTAAGTATTCTAAACACATGTGATGTCAGCCAACTTTTTCGAAACCATCATACTAGAATGTATTTTCTATTTAATATAAAACTGTTTTTTGTTATTATTTTTTTTATTTTAAAACAGATGCATATTAAAAATCTGGAACTTTTCTTCAAGGTAAATTCAGAACAAAAAAAAAAAAAAATTAAACTTATATGATTTTATACTTGGGTAATTTTTAGTCTGTGGAGATAAATGGGGAGGTTTTTACTTTGTAAGGATAATATACCTATAAAAATTTTTTAATATTTTTTTAAGAATAAATTTTTTCACTGCAAAATAGGAAAACAAAATAAAATTGTAGATTATGTTTATAATTTAAATATACAATACAAAAAATTTACTAAAATAATAACCTGTTGTTGTTTAGTCTTGTGGATAAATTCATTCGAAACATTCTGTGATTCTATCAATTCCCATTATACGTACACCAAATGTAAAGAAAATTTTTGTTAAAGAAAATTGTTAGAAATTTTTCTTTAAGAGTTTACGATAATTGTTATTACGATTATGTGTCTCTTCTTTTTTATTTTAATGGTATTTTTTTGTTTTTTTTTTTTTAAAGTAATATGGTAGAATCCACGTATCAAACTGATGCACCAGGTGGTTAAAATTATCTGTTTAATGGAGTGGGTTTACTATTTTTACATTTTATTTTATAATTTTATATAACATAATAATAGGAAACAAATAGAAAAAAAAAATTAGGAATCTAATATTGGTTCATTAAATCTTATTGGTAAATAAATTTTTAACATTATATTCAATTAATTTTAACATTAAGTCACATGGTATTAGATATAATGATTTCATTATATAAATATATGTACTATATGTGCTATACATAGGACATATACATATATTTATATATTTTTTTAATTATATTTATATGCAAAAATATAAAAAAAAAAAAAATTAATGATTTTATGTTTTTTTGAAAATTGTATTAAATTCAGTTAAGTGATTTTAATATTTAATGACTCTAACAAAGGACAATAAAAATGTGTTAATTGAGTTTAAAGCGCTTTTCTACATAAAATGCTTATCAGATAATTACAAATTCTTGGATTTTTTGTTTTTTTGCGAGGGTAGTTGGGAATCATCGAAATATACTATAGAGGAGTGAAAACGAGAACGAGTCCTCTATGAGTGTCTGGGACTTTAACCCACTAAACCCCACCTCCCTTTTTTGACCAAACAATAGGTTATACGACCTTTAGTACTCATGTACTGCCTGTATTAAGTGAAAGGATATATTAAAAGACACTTTTTATATGGTAATTTTAGAAACGATAGTTTAAAAATTATAATATTTAAATTTTGAAATTAAAGTTAAAGGTCTGATAGTCTCTACAAGACAGTTCTCTAGATATTTATCATGAAAGAATAATTAGTAAAGAGAAGAGTTATTTTTATATCATCCCCTCGTATTTGTGTTTATCAACTCTATTCTATAGCCACCCTGTAAAGTTCAAAAATAAAATTTGTTCTTTAATTATATTTACGAATAACTGGTTTATGCGGGTGTGAGAAAGGGAATCTTCAGATTTTCTGTCTAACTCTAGGTGTGCCCTGTCCGATATATGCAGAGAAAGTGATGTAGAGGAAATATCTGCTCCTTAAGATTTTTCTGTTTTTAATTTCAACTAAAAACATGTCTTTGAAATGAAAAATTTCTAACATTTTAAAATATTTAAGTGGCTCGTAGTTTACTGTTGTTCTATGAGAGCTAAATTATTTTTATTGGTTTTATAATAGTTTTACCATTACCTTTAGTTCTATAATAGCTTCGAATAAAGTTGTATATTTAAAAAGCCTATTTTTTATAGATTTGGTATAAGATAACAGCATAATTGTAACAGTAACAAAATTTAGAGTAATAGTAATATGTTTACTTATAGGTTTGTAGTGAATATGAACTGGCATATGGATTAACTAAGTCTTTTTTTGATATGAGATTTTTTTATGTTTTACAAGGGAACGGAACGAAATCTCGCTGATTGAA
Organism: Poecilobothrus nobilitatus; assembly: GCA_947095535.1. NCBI lineage: Eukaryota > Metazoa > Arthropoda > Insecta > Diptera > Dolichopodidae > Poecilobothrus > Poecilobothrus nobilitatus. Next base: position 64,394,703 of record OX352773.1, read on the forward strand.
ATTTGTTTTTTTTTTTAAATACCTACGCGTTTTTATAAATAACGTTTTTTAAAAGTTAATTTTTGTAATAATTGCGTGTCAAAAACTTATATCTCAAAATGTCGATATTTACGCGATATTTTTATAATAATATTGCGAAAGGTAGAAACAAAAGAATTAAATGCTTTGTTATTGACATAATGTATTTTAAAAAGAATAATTGGAAGGACTTTTCAGTTGGCTACAAATCAAGTTTTCAATATATTATTGCGTCAGTATTTTAAATATTGAAATTATTTAGAATGCTTTTAAAGTTTCAAAATTAAGATTTTAGTAATTTGTTTGGCGAGGATTTGCAAGCGGTAAGACATACTATTTTAAGTATTTTTTGTTCGAATTCTTTTAAATGCTTTAATATTCAAATAGTTATCGAAAAAACATAATTAAAAGGGATTTTATAGTTGGTTTCAAAATCAGGGACTCCAGGCTCCTTCCAGAATATGTTATTTTCATATGTTCATTAGAAAATCAAGTTTTAACCGTTCAGAAAAGCTTGAATAAACCACTAATATATATATCATGACAATTTTCATCATAAATATATTTTAACCAAATATGAAATGTAGAAAACGGTAAAAAAAAATCGGGAAAACCCGGGAAAACTCACCGAAGGTTGTGATTTGTGGGATTTGAGATTTTGCAAGAGAACCAAATGAAGATAGTTTTTCTAAAATACTATATTTTGAAGTGCAAAATATTGGAATGTGAGATTTTGAGACAGGAGATTTTGACACGAAAGATTTTGATACGTGAGATTTCGTAGCCAACCCGATTTAAAAAAGTTAATTTTCGTTTAATTATATTTTGTTCAACTTTTCATTATATTTAGAATTCTTACATTACAATTAAATTAACAGAAAAAAAATAAATCGTTTAAAATTCATTGTAATTAAAATTAAATGACCTTAATTTATAAATATTTTAAAAACATTATTCCATTTTATTTTATTGCAAACGTTAGTCTTTTAATTTAATTTAAATTAAACATTTTATATGCATATCGATTTTTATTTTTTTTTTTCTAACTATTTAATAAAAGATGGACTAAATAACAATAACAACAACAACAACAACAACAATAACAACAATAACAACAAAAGGCATTTGAAATAATGAAATTCTTAAATTGCTTTTTTAATTTCAAAAGAATTTTACATTATGTAAATCTGATAGTTTAAAAGTTCTATAATTCTAGAGCTCTAGAATTCTACTTTTTTTTTTTTTTTGTCTTTTTATAATTTTTCTTTCCACACCATATAAACAATTTGCTTAATTCAATTTTAAAATTATTCGTTTTTTTTTTATTTTTTATCTAACAGTTAGGATAATAAAAAGGACTTTATGGATATATGAACTGTTTTATAAAAGAAAACTTTTATTTTTTTTGTGCTCCTAAATATAATATTTCTGTCTCTTTTTTTCAAATTTATTCACACAGTTGATTCATATATACAGTTAGTCATCAGAATGAAAAAAAAAATTTTTTTCTCTTCATTGATTTTTATTTGCTTCTTTTTTGCTATTTAAATTTGTTTATATTTAAAAAATTAAAAAAAAAAGGATTATAAAATTCCCGATGGAATTATAATAGTGTTGAATTAATGATTAAGAGGTTGGATTGTTATATCAGTTTTGAGTTAAAAAAAAAGATCAACTTGTCATAAAAGTATCCTGCCATGGTTATCATAAAAGTATCCTATTTCTAGAATTAAACAGGAATAGAATATATATACCTTCAACTAAATACAGCACTTAAGCGATCATTATAAGGTTGGACTACGTTTATAGCAAGGTTAGAAATTACATTTTTGTGAGTGACAATTTCTTTCACATACACAGTAGGTTGTACAACTAAAAATTGCTTAAATCGTATAAATATTTTATAACTGAACGTATTCAAAGACTTATTAATGTATTAGAATCCTTTGTTTGTTTGTTTTTTTTTTTTTTTTTTGAAGAGGAAAGTGTCTTTTTTAAACAATTTCACCGATTTTTTGATAATAAGTATACATTTTTTTACGTTTAATAGAAAGCTCCAAAAAACTTCAACTTTGCAGAAGATTATTCGATTATATTACATTATTTTTAACTTGCAGATCATTTCTATAGAGTTATTAGGACAAATCAAATATTTCATCTTCATTTAAGTATTAGGATAAATCAGTTGTTTAAAGAGGAATTATCTAGGTAATTTCAACATTACAATATCTACTAATGAGTCTAGTATGTGATGTTAAAAAAACTAAACATTCCAAACGTATTGAAAATTAACATTTTGAATTATTCAAACAAAATTCAATCATATTTAAATTATTAATACCTTATGTTAGTACAGATCAATGATCAATTTTTTAAATTTATTAAATTTTAAATTTTATATTGAGAAAAAAAAAACACTTGTTGAAGAGAGTGTCGCGACATCCTGGAGCCAAAAAATATGTCTGCTTGAATATTATTTTTTTTTTTTGTTTTCTCTTATTTTATATACATTTAATTTTTTTTTATTGTAAGATTTTTCCGAAGATAAATTTTTTTTTTTTTAAAAAGTTAAAAACACTAAAAAGGATTCTTCTATCCAAAACGAGGCAATTTTTATCTTTTATCCTTCTTTTTATATTTTTCTATTTTTTTGTTCTTTTTCTTACATGTTAGTTAGAGAATTATAAAAATTTTTTTTAAATTTAAAAATGCAAAATAATTTTAAAATAATAAAAATAAAAAAAAAAAAACAAACCATAAGGAGTGAAAGAGAAAAAAATAGAAATGAAATAAAATTGTATTATAAAAAAGAGAAGACAGCAAAAATAAATTTTTAAATTGATATTCAAGGGGCGAAAAAATTTTTTTTGTAGTTTAAAAAAAATCTTTTTTTGTTTTCGAGAAAATGTAAGTCAAAAAAATAAAAAAAGAATGAATGAATGACAAAAAGAGACAGAAAAACGATATTTACACAATCATTGTCATCAGGAAAACACATTGGATGTTTTGTTTTTATTGTTATTTTCATTTATAATTTTTTTTTTTTGGTCTTGCGGATGATGATGACTGCGATGACTAAGAAGAACAATAAAAATTGTTCATTTATCTCATTCATAACCATTATTTTTCTATTTTTTTTTTTTTTTTTGTTGCTTTAAAATTGTAAAAAGTGGTGAAAATAATGCTAGAAATGATGACATCATCATTATCCTCATGGATGGTAAAATACTGGAAAATTACTGGTTCTGGTAATATATTTTTTTTACTATTCGCTTCTATCATTCTCTAGAAGTAACTCTTCTCTACTGGCTGATACTGTTGTTACTGTAGTTGTCAAGAGGAAATGTGACAGCATTCAGAAATTAAAAAAAAAAAACAAAACAAAAAAAAAATTTAAAAGGAAAAGTTAAAGGAAATAAGGAAGTGAATAGGGCAGTAATGGTAAAAAAAAAAAAAAAAAAAAAACAACAAATAAATTAAAAAAGATATTAAGGAAATGAAGTGTTGAGTTGTTTTTGAAGATGATACAAAAAGAAAGAAAACGATATTGTCCTTGGCATGAGATAAAATGTACATATTAATAGTTGAAATATAATATTTTAAAATAAATTTTTATTTTTTTTTTCAGGGTTTTATGGTTTAATGATTTTTTTAAAATTTTCTTTAGTTGGAAGTCAATTAAAATGTCAGTTTATATTTTTTAAAAGAAAATTTTATAAAAGAAGAAATTATTATAAATATATAAGATGTATTTTAAAGCAAAATATTTTAAAATATATTTTAAAGTCTATCTTTTAATAGTTTAAGTAAAAATTAAAAGCAAAAATAAAAAAAAAAAAAACAATTAAGTTTCTAAAGTGCCTTTTATAATTATTTAAAAATAAATAAATAGTATAAATTTTAAAATTTTTAAGCTTCAGTTCAAGGTATTTTAACTTTTTATCCAATCCACTAAAATATAAAAATTGTACAATATATTTTGAACTTTACTTTATCTCTTTTTTTATTAAAGTTTAATAGATTTTTTTTTTAAATCTCGAAATGAGTTAGAAAGTTTATATATGAGTTTTAAGTGAATAAATGGTTATTTTTTCCTGTGCATTATTAATTAAGTAGATCAGTTAGGTGAACGTTTTAAAATTTACAAGGGACGTAATTATACATTATATAAAAAAAAAAAAAAAATAAAAATTCTGAATTAAAATTCGGAAATTGAACAATATCGTATAGAAAATTATTAAACTAAGAGAAAGCCGTAAGTACGTATACTAGCTCAAACATAGAATATAGCCCTAAAGGGAAGTAAGCCGAACAAAAATGTTATAAATGATCTTTAAAATATTACTTAATATGTATTATTACGGATATAGATTACGAACTTATTTAAAATTAACTGTCGTATATAATTTTTTACACAAAAAAAGTTTTAATCTGAATTTTTTATTTAAATACAGTAGTAAATAAACTTAATTGAACTTTACATCAAAGAATAAAAAAAGTCCAATTTTCAGAACATTCAAGAAAATACATAAACCTATCCAAGCTGAAGATTACGAAGAAACGTTTACAGAGCTAGAGAATCACCTGAGAAACTGAAAAAAATTGAGGTGCTCACATAAAAAATAAATCAAAAATTAGAATCTAAATTTAAAATTTTAGAATAAATTTAAATGAAAATTGGAGACGATTAAAAAAAATTTAAAGAAATATAGAAATAATAATAGTTATAATTTTGATCACGATAAATGTAAGCGATCAAAAGTATTACCTCAGAAATACTATGGTAAATTGCCTTAAAAAATTACAAAGCATAATGTCTTTAACGGCAGGGGGAAATAAGGCCTAGAGCAATAAAGCCCAATAGGCCTTATTTCATTTGGAATGAGAAATAAAGCCTAAATCTCGAAATTACGCGTATTAGGCTTTCTTTCTCATTCCAAAGTGAAAAAAGGCCTAATTATTTTTTTCAAAATAATGGAATTAAAGCCTAATTGTAATTTATTATTCCAATAATAACATTTTTAAATATTTTTCTTTCATAATTTAATTCCCATATTTCAGCTTATTTAAGTAATAAAATGTTTTCTGTTTTTTTGGCACATTTCACTCCGTAAGTTCGTCAGTCAGTCTTTCTTCATAATAAAATAACTTCGGCAAGTTAAAAATTAAAAAATTTCGTTATAAAATCATATTCAATATATATTTATATTTCATATATAAATATATATTATATATAATTATATTTCTAATTATTACATATAATTAATTTATATTTCATATATAAATACATATTTCAATATATATAAAATTATATTCAACATTTAAACTTATTTCACTTTTTAATGTAATAATTTTGTCGAACTTAGTTCAGTTATTAGAGTTGGTTAAAAAATCTGGATTGTTTCTTTTTCCGAAATATGAATATACGTAACTATGCGGGACTCTAAAACATAAGGCATTTTATAGTTGGTTACAGAATCAGGATTACAGCTTTTTCTAGAATATTTATAAATAATTTGGAAAAAGCTAATAACTCTGATTTTGAAGCCAACTCTAAAATCTCTTCTAATTACAAAGAATTTGAAATTATGGAGGAAAAAATAATGTTGCAGCTTTCCATACAAAAGTATTAAATTTTGACTGTTGTTTGTGAAATATAATAATAAATTTTGTGAAAATTTAGACATTTTTATGAAAAAAAAAAAAAAATTGTTTGCTACCCCCGTTATAAATAGGGCTGCTACCCCCGTTATTGTGCGCGGACGCGGTAGCAGAGGCAGCAGTTCCTTCAAGGGTATTGTGAAGGGATCGGCGAAGAGAGAGGCGAAGAGTGGCTCGAAAGGGAGGGCTGACCAAAATATAGAAAATTGTTTGAAACCTGTTAAAAATATTCGGATTTTTACAGTTGCCTACAGATTTGTAATTGGAATAATATAATAATAATATAATATATCTAAAGTGAAATAAGGCCTATAGGCTTTAATTGTCTTTGAAATAAGAAAAAAAACCTATCTAAAAATTTTACGAACTAGGCCTTATTTCTCAATTCAAATGTGAAATAAGGCCTATTAGGTCTTATTGCTCTGGGCTTTATTTCCTCCTGCCGTTTTTAACTTTTAAAAAATTGAATTTTGGCTTAAATTATAGTTATTGTAAATTTTTAACCAAAGATTTATTATCCAAACAGGTCACAAAAATTACAGTTCCAAAAATTCTAAGATATTTATTTAACTAAACAATAATATTTTATTTGTCCTTAAAATAAAAAATTTTTTTTTATACCCTTATATATAAGATATACCTATTATAAAAAGTTCCTTGACCTTTAAAAATCAAATTAACTATTCTTTAAATGATTTCTTTTTTTTGTTTAAATTTTTTGCACTTTGTATTTTCCCTTTAAAATAATTCCAATAAATTTTTCACACCTAATTCAATCAGATATAATTGTTTAGAAAATTACTTTTATTACTATCGTCTGTAATACTCAATATAAAAATTCCTTCATTTTAAACTAATTTAGTATAAAATTATCATTTAACACGTATCAATTACATTCCAATAAATTTCACCAAAAAAAAAAAAAAAAAATAACTGAAACCAAAAAGAATTTATTTTTATGGAATTTTTTTAAAATGAATTTATTTTTAACACGCAATTCTCACATCTCTTTTAAAAATACCGTTATAATAATATGGTATATTCTATACGTTATATTTTAATGTTGGATATATTAAGGCACCACAACAAATATCAAAAGAAAGGAAAAAATAAAATATATTATGGTTATTGCATTATAATAAAATGCGTTTGCGGTTTTAAATTAAAATTTGACACCCCTTCTTTATATGATTTGAATCACATGATTTCAGAATATCAATGCAATTTTGAAAATCCAATTAAATTCTATATAGGTATAAAATTTACTTAAAAAAAAATTAATAAAATTAGAAAACACTTGATTTCCGTTATTTCGAAAATTGATCAGGATGCAGAAAGAATTATATAAGAATTCTCGTTTTTTTTTGCATTAACATACTTATATAGAGTAAGGAAAAACATCTCGTGACCAGGAGAATTTGATTTTTTGTTTTTTTTTTGGGAAAAAAAACAGGACTGGTGAACAAAGAAAACGCAAAAAATTTGTTATAGAATCTTGATTGAACCTATAGACGAAAAAAAATCTATTTATTTTAGATCTTTTGTATTACTGACATTCCTTTGTAAAAAGAAATAATTTATGACCATTGCTGGTATAGGTAGAAAATTATTAATTACACGCATTTTAACAGTTATTTATTCATATTAAGTATCTATTATGTAGTAATACCAAACAACTTGAGTATCGTTATATCTTTTAAAAAATTATTTTTGTTCCATTATTGTTGAATACATTTTAATCTCCCTTTTTAGAATACATTTTCAAAAAAAAATTGAAAAAATGTGCTTATTAGTTTCACTCTGTCCTTCCATTCGTCCACCCGTCTGTTTACAAAACTTCTACACGGTTAAAAATAAATTTTAACCATGGGTAAGGTGTCATAAAAAAAATAAAAAAATAATGTTGTAGAACAACTTCTTTATGTAGCATCATCCATTACGGAGCTACAGTTCCTCAAACTTTGAAAAAGCCCTATTTTTAAATGCGTATATCTCATGTTCTGCTTTACAGTTTTTTAATCTGAAAACGGTATTCGACAGGAATATTTTTTACCTTTGTAAGTCAATTTCAACATTATAGATTTTTTTTTCAAATTTAGTATTTAAATTTACCGTTATGTGAAAACTTTTAGATAGGGACTTAAAATTTTGAGGTAAGAAAGAACTTTTAATAATAAAGAATTAATATAAGTTTTTATAGAATTTTTTTTGGACCACTCCCTGTTTAAAACCATATTAAAGCTCAAAATTTGAAAATTTGCTATTTTTAGACTCCTGTAATTTAGATACCTATACAACTTTTTTTTCGGCAAGACATAAAAATTAAAGCTTCAGTAATATATTTTTACGTGTCTTAACGGTTTTTCTTAGTTATACAGGGTTCCGGATTTACAGCGCCTCAAAATTGCAAAAAATTCCTATTTTGACATTTTTTTTATTATATGAAATATTCAAATTCTACAGCAAGTCACAAATCTAAACAGTTTGTGCCAGCAAACAGTTCTTTTGGAAATGTGCGCTTTTAAAAACCATTTGTTTACATTCTGTCTTGTTATTTATTTTTTTACAATTTGTTTCTAAATAGGTATATTTTAAAATGTTTGTAAAGGATATTTTTGTTAATTCTTATCCAACAATAACGATAACAAAATTGAATGTAACAAAATTGTAATCGATTTTTTTTTAAACAATAGATTTTGATGCTTTTTTGATCTTTTTTTTTGTTTTCTTTTTTATGTCAGACAATATAAATAATCGGGAAATGTTCCGCGTTATAACTTTTAGAGACTGAGAACCAACACCAACATGGTTTTTTGTATTTTTGTAATTTTTTTTTTCATAAATCACATTTTATTTTTTTAAGTACAAATTGTAATCGGGGTTTTATAAGATATTTTTGAAAATTTGTTTTTATGTGGTTTAGTAAATACCTGATTCGGCAAAGTCTGTCTATATAATAAAAAAAATCAGTAAATAGGATTCAATTTTTCTTTTTTTTGTATTGATTTAAAATCAAAAAAAAAAAATTCAAATTTTAAAAGGGTTTTTAAAGGATTAAAATTTTATTATAAATGTAATAGTCTTTAAACAGAACAGTTGATTGGAACAGTGTTTTTGTGTAAATTGAAATTTTATATAGTAAAATTAATACATTTAATAAAATAATGACTCTGTTCATTATTTTGTAATATGGTACTATTACTTTGTCTATTATGATGTTTAGGATAATAAAGAAAAAAAACTAAATTTAATAATATAAAAAATACGCCTTAAAATATGCAATTTTTAATACGAATAACAATGGAAAATATATAACCATTGAATTTGTTCTAAATATTCAAAGGACATATTTAATTTTTATAAATAAATAAATTATATAATATTGCATCCTTAATATGAGACTATTCATAATTTTGTTTAATTTAGAAAATGAAAGCTATTAATTAAGAGGTATATTTACTTTTTTGGTAGCTAGCTATAAATGTAGTTTAAATGTTACTGAAGCAATTAAACGTTGAATCTAATTTTTAATGGTATTAAAATTTTTGTGAAAGTAATTTAAAAAAAAAGGATTATAATTAATGGTTTTAAAAATATTCTATAATAGAATTTGAATTTTTTAATGTCATTTCAGTATGAAATTCAATTTAGATTATTAAATGAACTCAAAAACTTTCTGTAATATAAGCTGTAAGTTCTGTTTAATTTTTTTATTTCTCACATTTTTCAGATAACATTTTACAGCACAGGCCTGACACAAAAATACTTTCAATTCATGTTCTTCTTAGGTTTATTGTATTCGAAAAAATACCGTGAGCTTTGTAACAATCTGCCTGCCTAAGAAAATTTCGCGTTTCGAAAGATAGTTGCTGTTGAAGTTTCAGGATTCAAAAATATTTAAACGTGGAGAGATTTTTTGTTCAATCATAACAATTGTAATTATATAATTACAATTTTGTTTTAATTTAATAAATGTTTATAGTTCAATAAATTCAAATTATTAAAGAGAAATTCCTTATTGGTAAGACATATGTGGAAAAGTGTATTTTTATTTTAAAAAGATAGGAAAATTGTTTGTTTAATTCCTTAAAATTTCATTTTGATAATGTACATTTTGGTGGGGCACCATAAAAAATTTTACAATAATATATGGTGGAGATATGATGAACATAATGAATCGAATGCATAAAACTGAGCTTGAATTCAAATTTCAATTTTTCAAATAAAATCTGCACTTGAACTCATCGTTTTTGTTCGAAAATGTGAGTTTGGAGTTCTAGCTCAGTTTTATGCATTCGACTTAATATGAAATACTTAATTCTTTCAAACCAATAAAATTAAGCACTAAAAAAAGAAAAAGGCTGAGGTCAGGCCAACAAGTTTTAATTATATTTAATTCCGGACGTCCATAAAGAGACACCCAAAACGATAAAAAAATATATATAAAAAAGGATTATAAAGGAAAGGAAAAAAGGAAGGATTTTCGAGTTGATTAATTTATTCAACAATTTTAATATTAATAAGATTTTCTTTTAAAGTAATTTTAATCGAACGTGACATAACATCATATTGTTTATGCAAAGATAACTTTTATCACATTATTCTGGTGGTTATGGTGGGAAAGAGGATTTAGTAAATCTAAAATTTTTCATATTAAACTATCGCTTAAAAAAAAAATTAAATACCTCTTTAGCATTTAATACAACTTCTCTATTGTTTTTTTTTTTTAAACTGTATTAGATTTTAATTTTTAGGTAAATTCAAAAAAGATCTGAAAATCATTTTTTTTTTCATATATGTACATTGAGTACATTTCCATAGAGTTTTCAACCTACATTGAAACTGTAATCTAAAGATATGAATATTTTTTGTAATCTAACAAAAAAAGTTGTAAAGTTCTATATATTTTGACCATAATTTTCAAATTTTAAGATTTTTAATTAGTTTTAATAAAAAAAAAAAAAAAATGCAGTCCTTTTTAACCTTTGTGTGAACAACAAGTTCTGGTTAGATCCTTTCAATTTTTATATTATAAAACAAATTTTATATTAAAATTTTTTAATTAATGGAAAAAATGTATATTGACTGTAAAAGAGGCGGACATTTTTTTGTTATGGTTGTTATTCAGACTTTTAACAAAGAAGAAGTTTTTAGAGATTATTTTCTATTAAAATAACTTGAAATAAAAATTTAAACTGCAAGTAATAAAATAATATTAAATATTGTAAGGGTAAATTGTCAGCTTTCCTTGTATTTTGACTTTGAAGTTCTAAGAGAATTCCAAACTATGTGAATTACACTTTAACCTTAATTGATATGCTTAGAAGACTATTAACTTTATTAAAATTTAATTAACAAGGTTATCTCTTACGATTTCACCATTTTCTAATGTAAATATTTTGTATTGACAGTAAGGTTAAAGGTTATACTCATATGAATATTTTTTCTTTTATTAAATATTGTATGTAATGTTCCATTTATGCATAAAAAGATCATACACATAGTCATTAAAATTGTTTTTTTGACAAATATTTGTTAGTTGTTTAAAAGTAAGTTTGCCATAAACCCCACAAACCTACAAACACAAATATGTTTTTTTTTTTTTAAATTTAATAAATTATAGTAAAAAATGAAAATATTTTTTTTTCTTCCCTTTTTTTTTAATTAAGGAATGCAAATAACGTTGTTGTAATTAAAATTTATGTTTTTTGAAGAAAAAAAGGATGAAAATTATTTTCCTTAAAAAAAAAAATCTATTCTAATCGGTCGTATGTTATCATGGATTTTAATTCGGTTTTAAGATTCATTTTTGCAATTTCTAAATTAACTGAGAGGTTTAGAAGATAAAATACATATATATTTATGTATGTATTTAAACATAAACCTTGAATATATAATATTTATGTATATATATATATATATATATAAATTAATTTAGGAACTTTATGATATCAAACCTGTTCCTATATTACAACGTTCCTCTAAGATATATAATCTGTTCATCTTGTAACTACTATCATCTAAATGGTTATATTGCATTGGATTATGAAAACAGATGCTAAAAAGGATACCCTTTATGCGGATATGCTAAAGAAACGCCTCATTTCGTCTCAATGAAAACTTTTAATAAAATATTATTATAAGTTTCAAAAAACGAAAATCAAATTTGTATAAAAGATCTGCTTATAAAATATAAAAATTAGACAATAGACTAGAAAAATCTACAACATCAGCTAGTAAGTTGACTTTAATTTTATCTAAAAAAAATTTTGTATCTCTTAAGTATAAATAAAATGTTTGTCAGCATGCTATTCTATTGAAATTTTCTTTATTTTTTCTAAATGTGCATATATGTATATGTACATATGTATATATAGATAAATATTAATGTTTTAAGTTTATTGGTTTAATTTCAATGGTTTAATTTATATAGAATAGAATTTTGCAACAGGATATAAAAATAAATTTTCGTTAATGGTCATAAAACTTTTTTGATTATCTTAATTGCATGCAATATTCGGATGTGTTCTAAAAAAAAAAAATCTATATACATATATATATATATATATACTATCCACAAAAATGTCAAAAATAATAAAAACTAATATATATATATTATATAGTATTGTCCAAAATTATAGGATTGCAATGAATGAAATTTTCATAGAAACAGATTTAATCTTATTAATTTTAAAAAAATATTTCAAGAAGAAATATTTTCAATTTGTAAATATGAGTTAAACAAACTTAATGGCTTCTTTTTTTTAATTGCGCCTTAATATATGCACGATAAAAAAAAAGTTTTACAATAAGAGAGTTTAGAGTCAGAATTCATTTACTTTTTTCAATAGATATTGAGGAAAATCTCAGAGTAGAAAACTGAATAAAGTAATATCAAAATTTTGATATCCCTATCACTATAATAGGTGGTAGATGCCGAGGAAACAACTCTATTGTTAAAAAGAAACGATCAGAAAAAGCATTAAGAAGCCTGGGTAACCTAATGCTTAAATATCTGCTTTATTCTGCTTAAGGAAGCAATTAATTAAAAATGTAATTTATATTACAAATCTCTTCGACTTCAACTTAAAATATTATAAAATGAAGCTATTAAAGTAAAAAAAATATTAATATATGACTAGAATGGCTTTAGTAGACGACGGTTTGCTCGATTCGACAAACTAAGAAGGTATCAAAAATATATTTCGAAAGATTTACTTTACAGTACGTTTGACAAGACAAAATTACAAGAAGTTAATTAAACTAAAACTGACAAAAGTATTTATATGGTTAAGCGTATTATTTGGTGTTTCTAATTAGTTGACCATAACTGTTTGTATGTGGAAATGAATGCAAATTTTTAATTATTAAGCATACAAGTAAAATTATTTTTTTTTGTGGTGGTAGTTTTTTTTTGAGGGAGATTTTTTTTGTTCTTTTGTGTTTTTTTTTTTTAAATCTTTTTGCTCATCAACATGACGTGCATATTAGTGTGTAGAATGTGGCTAGAATGTAACCAAATTATTTTTAATAGTTTTTGAATGTTTTTATATATTTTTTTCTTTTGTTTTTCTTTTTGTTGGGTTGAGAAAACTATAAAATTACTAAGTTGTTTTGGTTCACATTAGTTTAGGTAACATCTGTATATGGACAACTATATTGACTAAGGATAAAAAAAAAGTTTTAGAAATTGAATAGTTTTCTTTTTATTGATTAGAGGCAAGTTGTAAGAGAAAAAAAAATTGACATTCCTTAACAAATTTAATTAGTTTTGAATTTTTTTTTTTTTTTTTTTAAATTTTTAACACAATTTACATTATTGTGTTAGTTTGATTCAAAGATAAAAAAAAAAAAAAATTGAATCATTAATAATAAAGTATATATGTATAATTGTTATATAAGAGCTGCGATAATCGTTAAGAACGACGATCTGAAATCGATAAGAGATATACGAAGTTTAGAAAAATATAATCGTATTTTCTATTGTTTTAAAGGAACGTGTTGATTAATGATAAATGATAAGAACATCGGTAAAGCTTTATGTTGTATGTTGCATCTACGGTTAACCCCCTCATTTCGTAAACAGTTAACACTCTCGTTTTCTATGCGTAATCTTTATGCAACCTGCATGAGAGTATCTACAATGAGATTTGAGTTTGAGAGGAAAAAACTATGTTTTTTTTTTATTTTAAAAAAATACTTACTTCAATAGTTTTTTAAAAAGCTAAGCAATTTTCTGCACGACTGTAAAACGATGACAGCGTATAACTAATATTTTGATCCAATTTAACACATTCCAGCTGTACTTTGATATCTGATTGCATATAGAGAGAGAGATTTAATTCAGTCTTATCGATTATAAAAATATAAAAACGTGAAAATTAGTTTTATTATATTTTTGACAGTTTTTATAACATCTAATCCATAGAATTATGGAACCACAGAAATAAAAATTATTATAATAGGTTCATTTTGGGAAAAAAAACTATGAAATCAAGTGATTTTTAAATTAAATAAATCAATATAGATTGTAAATATGACTATTTTTCGAATGTTATCTTAAATCTCCATAATGGTAATCTCCACAATGATAAAATAATATGTGGATGCTGACAAATTAATAGAAAAGCATATAATAAAAAAAAATTGAATTTTACTGAAAACACAACTAATATCTATATCCATCCTAAGCAATTTCAATTCATCAAATCAATGTCAAAGTCTTTTTACGGTATACGTCAAAAGATTTTTTAACTCAAACAAGGACTTTCTAAAGGCCATGACATGAAACTTTGTCTCCATTTTTGTTGTTCTTAGGTAAATTTAAGTTCTTTCGATTTCCTAATTTGGTGTGTTATTGAACGTATCGAACCGGGTTGGAAAATTTATTACGTACTTAATAAGGTCAGCTTTCCTATTTTTCCATTTGCCAATTTTATGTCTTTTAAAAGTCTTTATTTAAATGAATTCAGATTTTTTATTTAAAAAGAAAGAACCTAAATTTAATGTTATTTTCCTTTGTCTATGATTCTCAGAAACTTTAATATAATTTTGATAAGTTATTAAATGGTTTTCTGAGCTTTCCCGAACAAAAGTACACATTCTCTTTAATAAAAAATCTTTTAAAATTTTTACAAAGAATCCATTAAATGTAACAAAATTAACTTTATTTTATTATTTTTTCCTATAATTTTAGATGCAGATCCTTACAAAAGAATAAAATATAGTCTGAAATCTATGATAGTTTCTGTGTTATTGATGATAATAACGATCATTGTTTAAAACATTGTAATTGACAATATTTTAACACTAAAAATCTATTTTTAGCTGGAATAAAATTTTATACTTTTTACTCGTTTTAGGGAGTAAAACACATTTTAATGCTAAAAATAAAAATAACTTATTTACTATAGTCTTATAAAAACTTTTATTGGTTAAATCATTTTTTTTTTTTTTGTTTTTTGTAATTACTTAAAAATAACTTGACAACAGCTAAAAAGAAAAATTTCTAATTTAAGAAAATTGCACACATTATCACTTCTTGTTAAATTTTCCTTTTTTTTTTTGTTCTCTGTAATGTTTTTATTTTTTTTATTACTAATCAACTGTCAATAAAAATTTTCTTTTCGTGTTTTGTTAAAAATATTTTCCAAAAACAAAACTTTATTATTTTAACAGGATAATAAAGTTTTAGTGAAATGGATGAATGAATAGTGGGGGTCACCCCAATTCACTATACAATTAATTTAATCAAAATATAAAGACACATAAAATAGTTATGGGGAATGCAAAAAAAAAAAAAAAAATTATTTGACAGCATGTTACCAATTACTTACATACATGGATACATACATTTGTATAAACAAAACTTTTTACTTCATATAATTATTTGAGGCGCTCTCTTAGTTTTCTTTATTTGTTAGTTCGGCTTGCGGTGGTTGACAGTACTTTATATTTTACACTATACGACAAAACGACAATAGCAAATAATTTTTATTTATTTTGTAGATTAGTTCAAAGCAAAGAGCGAAACATTTATATTATGCAGTTTATATTTTAATGTCGTATTTTGTCATACTTTGTTTAACATATTTTCCATTTTCGTAGCGAATTGTAAGATGTTATCTCATAGTAAATTGAAAAATTTCATTGTTTAACTTTTTTATTTGACGAAGAAAGAAGTAACTTATATAAATTGTGAAAGATTGTTCCTCTTCAAGGTTCTGACTAAAATTTCAAGGTTTTAACTAAAAGTGTGACACAGTTATGAAAAAAATAAAAATGTATTGCAATATTTTGTCTTTACATAACGGTAAATGTAAATACTAAAATACAAAAAATGTGTAAATTTTATATTGGTTCATAAAGATGAAAAAAACGTCCTGTCTCTTGGAACTTTTAGATTGAAGAAACATTAATCAAAGTTTGAGGCCTTGTAGTTCCGTAACTGGTTAGACAACATAAAAAAGTTGTTCCAAAACATTAGATTTTTATAAGTATTATCCTTGCTTAAAATTTCATTGTTCTATCTTAAACGGTGTAGAAGAGTAGTAAACAGATGGACGGGCCAACGGATGGATAGGGTGAAACTATTAAGCAAAAGAAAAAAATGTTCAAGGCAAAGTCATGTTTTGAACTTTCCCGCTCAATTTGTTTGTATGTAACACAACTACCATAACATTAACATTGTAGTACTACAAACAACTATTTGAATGTCATAACTTATGCTATTGTAGATAGACAGACCAGCACAAGTTGAGGTCATAGAATTCAAATACTTTTATATTTTATTTTCCGTTTGGTAATTTACAGATTCAGGTTGACCTTTACTAAATAATTATATCAACATCATTTAGTTCAAATTCATTTGAGTCAAAGACTATTAGTTAAACCAAGAATTTTATCGTCATCATTGAAGTTATGCTAATTAGTAGGAAAAATTTAAAAACAACTAATTTAAGTATTATATAATTAAATTTAATTAATTAACTGCTAATTTAAGTATGGCATATTTCATTTTTTTTTTCTGAGATTTTTCCTTAAATAAAAGATTTTTAGTATAAAAGAAATGTTCAAAAAGTGGATGTTTTAGATACAAGAATATTTTGTAAATGATAATTATTCAAAGTGAAATTTCATTTGGTTTCAAATTAATCAAACACAGAATAAATTTTGTTGTTCATTGTAAATATATTTGTATAAAAATTAATTGGTCTAAACTTAAATTATAACATAAAAATAAATAAATATTATTTTTTTCTTTTACAACTTTACTAAATAAATGAATTATCTACCACATTCACCACTATACTTATATCATTGCCACCCACTAACATTCACCATCTTCTAAACTCATATATATATATATTTTCTATAGTAAAATATAATAACATTTAATGTAATTATGGAATGAATAAAATATAATTGTAAATAGTAAAAACGATATCATATTATATTAATTATTACATATACAACAAAAAAATGTATGTATGCAATATAATTGTTATCCTTTTTAATAAAATATTATTTACGAAAAAAAATTATTTTGTAAATA
Organism: Poecilobothrus nobilitatus; assembly: GCA_947095535.1. Taxonomy (NCBI): domain Eukaryota; kingdom Metazoa; phylum Arthropoda; class Insecta; order Diptera; family Dolichopodidae; genus Poecilobothrus; species Poecilobothrus nobilitatus. Next base: position 64,411,936 of record OX352773.1, read on the forward strand.
AATTTATTTAAATTCATACGAGTTATGATATTTTTTCTTGGCTTTCTAATTGTTCAACGGTTAGTTTTATAAGCCTGTTCATACCACAAGTACATGTTGCAACAAGACCGTTGATATGCTAAGAAATAAGGCTATGTATTATGGATAAAGCATAATGAATGAGAAGAAATGGCAGTAATTTGGAAATATAGGGTGTTCAAAATTGAGGTATCATTTTGATTTTGCCGCCATTTTTTTTCTACCTGTAATTTTTATACGAGGTTTCTTTAGGTATAATCCATAATATCATAACATAATCCATTCTAAATACATTCCGGTTAGTTAATATGGAACGTTACACGAAGGAACAACGTGTTTTTGTTATTACAACTTTTTTTGAAAATGGTAAAAGTTTTCAAGATGTAATTAGGAAATTTCGAACAAAATTTGGTAGAGAAAATGCTCCAACAAATCGTGCCATCAAGCTGATGGTTGATAAATTTCTAGAAACTGGATCTGTTCTTGATAACAGAGGCAATATTTACCAACGTAGTGGCCGTTCAACCGAGAATGTAGCACCTGTGAGCAGAAGTGTTGAAGAAGATCCAAAAACTTCCATTTGTCATCGTTCGCAGCAATTAAACATCAAACCATCCACATTATTCAACATTTTGCATCGTGATCTCCATTTAAAGGCTTATAAGATCAAGCTGACGCAAGAATTAAAACCAACTGACCATGCATTACGTCGGAAATTCGTTTCTTGGTCAATCGAAAAACAAGAAGAAAATGAGAATTTTTTTAACAAAATAATCTTCACCGACGAAGCTCATTTCCAGCTCAATGGCTACGTGAATAAACAGAATTGCCGCATTTGGGGTGAAGAGAATCCAAGGGTTATCTTAGAGCAACCAGTACATCCACAAAAGGTTACGGTTTGGTGTGGTTTGTAGTCAGGAAGAATCATTGGACCATATTTTTTTGAAAACGCAAATGGAAATGCGGTTATGGTCAATGGAAATCGCTGCAGGGAGATGATCCGAAGCTTTTTGTGGCGGAAAATTGATGATATGGACGTAGAAAATATGTGGTTTCAACAGAACGGTGCCACTTGCCACACAGCAAGAGAAACAATGGATTTTTTGAAGGAAAAGTTCGAAGATCGCATCATTTCTTGTAGAGGAGGAGTGATGTGGCCACCAAGATCGTGCGATTTGACACCGTTGGATTTTTTTTTTGTGGGGTTTTGTGAAATCGAAAGTGTACAGCAATAATCCCACAACAATTCAAGAGCTTAAAAGCAACATTATCGAGCAGATTTCAACCAATGAGAACAGTTTATTGAACATCGTGATTCAGAATTTTGGTAAAAGATTGGAAGCCTGCCGAAGTAGTAGAGGGGGCCACTTGGCCGACATAATTTTTCATTATTAACCGGAACCTATTTGTAATAAATTAAAATAAAAATATATTTAATATTTCAAAAAAAAAGTCTTTTTTTATTAAAATTAAAATGATACCTCAATTTTGAACACCCTTTATATATCTTTTTTTAATTTAACTGAAGACTGTTTTACTTTAAGTGAATATTATTTACTTTTAAAGTATTTACTTAAAGTAAAAAAGTCTTCAGTTTTACTTTAAGTGAAGACTTTTTTATTTTAAATAAAGAATTTTTACTATAGTAATTTATGTTATATAAATATTTAATATATATTTAACATATATTTAATTTACTTAATACATATATATTTGGATCTGATATTCATATATTTGATATTTATACATATACATGTATTTTTATTATATATGTATGTATGTTACATGTATTTTTAAGTTTAACATTTATTACAAATATGTTCACTTAAAGTAAAAAAAAATCTTCATTTAAAGTATAAATTTCTACACTTTATGAAAAAATTTATCACTTACAGTAATAATGTCTTCACTTAAAGTAAAAATGCTTTCAGTTAAAGTAAAAATGTTATATTTTTTTTTTATTATTAGAGTTTATTTCATTTAATTCGCATTCAATTACTACATGTGATAGCACTTAGTCTATATGCCTATGTCGAATTGATTAAATTGCAATTGATTTAATTTTTTGTTTATATATTTTGTCATAATTTTTGTATATTTGAGTTATATAAGATATTAATTAAAAATTGTTTATTTATATTTGGATTTTTGTTTATTTAAATAATGTAGAATAATTAAATATTTACGAGTTATAAGGCATAAATTAAAATGGTTTGTTTATATTTAATATATATTTAGTTATTTTTTTGTTTTTTTTTTGTATTGTATTAATTACTATGTATTGTATTAATTATATGGTATTAATTACTGTAATAAATTAAATAAATGAGTTTTTCGTCTTGGGTTTAGGGGTTTAAACCTGTGTCGCCGCTGGTTGATGGCTCTGTATTCTAAGCCTCAAAATAAAGAATAATGATTTTCATACAATTTTAGAATTTTTATGTAATTAAGTTAGAACATTTTTGCTTATATAGTATCTTGAGTTTCATATTATATGTGCTTTATACTAGTGAATCCCCAAGATTAGAAAATATAACAATAGCTACATTTGATGACAATGATTCGGTAATGATAGTAGAATCTAATATTGACACAAAAAAAAAATAAATTTCAAAATAAAATGGATTGATAAATATTGATCTAATCACCATCACCATCAAATAAAATCCACTAAATTTAAACACAGATCATCTTCACGAAGGTCTGCAACTGCAGTAGATCAATAAGACTTAATGCAAAATAAAGTTTTTAAAAGTAGTTTTATTCTTTTACAACCTGCCTGCTGTTTCTAGTCAGTTAAAGTCTCACATAATTGTATTGCATACAGTATATCTTTCAATGATTTTCACCATCCTCACAAAAAGAAAAGAGAAAATAATTGTGCCAAAATAATTTACTGGCACAAATAATAGCCTCTAATAAATAATAATTTTAAAGCTTTTTCATGGAATAAAAACATTTTTAACATATTATTAGTTAATTAATATTTTGTATTCAAAATTTTAATGCATTTAGATACTCCCTGTTATTCGCTAGAATATTCAAACTCCCCTGCTCCCCTGAATATCCAAACTCCCCGCTGAAAAGGGAAACTCCCCTGATAACAAACAAAAGTGAAAGGAGTTTGTGGAATGATTTTTGGAATTTCAGTCACAAAATAAACCTATTTTGTTTATGGATGAAACGAAATAAACATTCATATTTCAAGAATACAGGGTAGATCATTGAAGTGAACAAGATGCACCACTGTAGCAGCTGGTTCAAAAGGTACTAATGTTCATGTAATATGCTGCATAAGTACGGTTGGATTTATTTATTATGAAATAAGAAGAGGTTCGTTTAAGAAAGAAAATGCAAGAGCGTGGATGAAAACTTGCCTTCGTCAAGCTCAATGGTTAGACATAGTGAACCAGTTGTTTTGGTAATTGACAATGCAGCTTGCCACAGTAAAATTGAAGAAGTTTTGCAGGAGCAACAATTTCGTGAAAACAAGATATTGAGACTTAGTGAGACTCTATAGTACAATGTTTAACCCAATTGAAAATGTCTGGTCTGTAGTAAAGAGTTATGTTAAAAGAGAGCTCTCAAGAAAGTTGTCAAGTATTCTTAATAACAGAAATTCAGATTTGACCATCAAAGAGCTAAGATTAAGAGCCTTAGAAAGTTGGCAAACAGGTTGCTAGGTAGTTATTATTAACTAATATACACTATAGTCAGTAGTCATTTAATTTGTCCTTAATTTTTTTTATCATTAATAACCTCATAAAAATTTCTGTTGATTCGTTTAAAATGATTTTTTTTTTACAGTTGTTTCGGTTGTCTAGACAGTGAGGTTTTAGTTTATAATTCTATTCTCCTAAACATTTTTTTAGTCATCACTATTTTAATTTAACTTAAAAAAATACAATGTCATAAACAAAAATTGTAATATTTTTGTTATTCTTTTCCGTCATTCTAAAGTATTTTTTTTTTTTTTTTAAGAACAATTCAATTTAAAATTTTTATCCCAGGCAATTTTCAAAAATTTTTTTTTTGTTTAATATGTAATAATTTTCCTTTTTTTTTGTTTTGTTTTTTTTTTCTTTTTTTTTTCTATTGTTTTTCTCTTTCCAATTGAATTCTGATAAAACCGAGAATTTTAATTGAATTTCCGTTTTTGTTTTTTTTTTCTTTTTGTGATGCCAGTTAACAGTTTCCGTTTATTTTTATTTTTTTTCCTGCTTTATTCTTGATTAATTTTATCCTGCAATGATAGAGTGTGTATTTGTATATAAACTATATTCTAAAAAGGATATTTTTTATATATTTTTCCTCAGTTATTTTGTTTTTCTTTGTTTTTGTTTTGATCTTAGTCATCCTTGGCGGCTTTTTTCCTCTATGTTTTGGATTTTCTTTTTAGTACTTTCAGTTTTTTATTTTTTTACTTATTTTGTTTTTTTTTTAGTTTTTGTACATTTTGTTGTTTTTGCTGCTGCCATCATCATCTTGGATTTCCTAGAAAATTCTGTGTACATTTTATAGGGTATTTCCCATGATATTTGTAAAAAAAAGCGTGTTCACGACATTCGATTTTTCCTTTTTTTAAATTTTTTCTTTTTTTTTATAATCATATCTACTGTTTTTTTTTTTTGTAAATTTATGTTTTCTATCTCTTTCATGGTTTATGGTTAAAAATAAGACTTCAAATGTTTTTTGCCTCTTAAATAATCAAGGAAAAAACATAAAATGGACAATAAAATTAAAAAAAAAAAATAAAGCTCAGTGTTATCAGACAGAATGGTATTTTATTGTTAGGACATCTGTACCTGTAAAATTTACGCTTTAGGGCTATTTTTTAATGAAGCCACAAATAGTTAATTATTAATAAGACAAAAATATAAAAAAAAAAGAATTAGAGTTAATTTTTAAAAACCAGGTTATTTTTTATTGTATTTGCTATTGTTAATTTTTTAAGACTGCGGATTACTTTTAAGTAAAAAAATAATTTTATAATATTTCTTATATGCAGTTGTGTTGCTAGTAATCAAAACCCACAGTGCCGTGTTTGAATTTATTTCCTAGATTACATTTCTTTTTCTTCTTTTATAGCGCTACAGTTCAGAATTGAACCTTGACCTGCTCAGACAGGTTTTTTTCTACTCATATATCATTCGATCGCACGATCATAAAATCATTCGCTCACCTAATAAATTGTAATTTTTTAATTTTGTTCTAAAAGTCAAACACGAAGCGTCAACCTGTCTACACTGATTTATTAAGTTGGAACTTCACTTACTGTGCACAGAAAAGGCTTTTAACAATAAAATTGGTTGAGCCGTTAAGTATGGTTACAATTACATCGAAAATATAAAAGAAAAAACTACATAATTTATTTAATTTATATTATCTTCAATCTCAAGTACATAAGAAGTTTGATTTCTCAGTGCCAGACGCTTTTGGTGGTTATTTAAAGAGGGGGAAAAAACTCTTAGAAAACAAATTTTAGTTTAAATTTGAGTTATTATTAACTGATTTTCATCCAATCATACAAAAAAGTTTGTCATTAATTATTTTAAATCTTTTCTAAACGTTAAAAGATATTATATGCTTCAATAGTTCTCATAAATTCTCTCAGGAAATTGCATAGCCTTTCCTGTTCAGGCTTGACTGTAAGGGGGAATAACTCTTACGACGTCTGTGGGATTCGAATCCACATTCCCTCGGTGTTTACAGTGTATTTTTTACGCTCTTACACACTAGGGCACCGAATTCCCCTGAGGCAATTAACTTGAGCATATTAATAGTAGATTTCAAATCCAAATTTTCGATAAGTTCTAATTGAACTAGAGAACTTTCAGATTTTGTTTATCTGTTTTATTGTTGAATTAGATTTCGGATTAGTAAAATATAATAGGACACTTTAGTTTTATTTTTTTGTTTTAATAATTTTAAATAAAAGATTCGTTTGTTTTGAAAAGGATAAAAACATTATTATTAAATTTAAAGTATTTGGCAACTATTTTTTTAAATTTTTTAGTTAAAAATAAAAAAAATGAAAAGTTTTGTTTGATGTATTAACAACCAATGAATTGATATGACAATTTAATATAAAATAATGTCAAGGCAATAATTGTACAAAGGAATGAATGAATGAATGAATCATCAATAAAATTAAAATCTGGTGATAAAATATTAATATAGTGCAACTATAGGATATCTGGAGATGACACTAACAATTACTAATAAGAAAATCTTCGGATATACCATATTCTCCATATTCAAAACCAAATCGTTTAATAATCTGGTGTTGAACCTTATAATATCCTTCATATGATTTTTTTACCCACAATTTTTTTTTATAGTTTCCAATTTTTGATCATCATTTTATTTTGTTTGTTTTTTATTCAATTTTCTTATTTCCTTATTTGTGATAGAAAAATAAAAACTAAAGGATATTTCATTTTTTACAACTCTCTATTAGAATTCAGAGTTAAATGTATGTCTGAATCTATTGGAGGTATAGGAATTTTATGTTTTAACGATTTTGTCATGTTAAAACATAAAAATGCTATTAAGTTGATGTGTGGAGAAGTCAATGTTAAAAGTAGTAAAGTCACATTTTATATAATATGTCTTGTTTTTTGTCTGTCGTTATCCTGTCTTTCATATACTCAATAAAAACAAAACCCAACGTTATACGAGTACTACGTATATAACTTTTATTGACGATTTCTATATGCTCATTTTTACGACTACATTTTTTTATTTTTTGTTCTGTTTTTTAGTAAGTTTTATTTTGTGATAATGATACCAAAAATAAGACCATTAAAAACTATAAAAAGAAAATGAAACAATAAAAAGTAAGAGAAAAAAGTAAAGAGACAGAATTCAATTGATATCCCATTAGAATAATATGAATGATTTTATTAAAACAAAAAAAAAAAATCCAAAAGATTAGAAAACAATGAAACAGCTCAGCTAGTAAAACCACAAAATAAAAAAAGGTGAAAAATTGAAAAAATAAATGATGAAAGATGTATTAAATAAAAGCTAAAAATAAAATCTACAGGCATTTCCTTTAAGGACATAACGAATCCAACTAAAATAAAATTAAATGTTCCTAGACAATATTTTTAAAAAAATAATAAAAAAGAAATATAATATGTTGCAAGACAAAATGACATAAGAAATAATGCAGTACTATAGATATAACAGATACAACGAAAGTCTACTTAATAATATAAAGAGTACGGAGTCAAAAGTCCCAATGATAATATTTATTCATTTAGAAATGTCAAAATACAATATATAATTTGATAAAACAATATACAATACAAGATATAACCTGTCTGTCAAGATATAATTTATCATAAGCTCATAATAGAATTTTTAGGATAAATTAAATTAGTTGAGTTATAAGTCTAAAATTGCACTAATGCATTTTGACATACCATCGGTGTGACACAAAAACCCTTAAAAATTTTTTATTATTTTTATTAATAAAAAATTGCTTAATGAAATTTAAAACCTTTTGAAAAATTGTGGTAAAAGAGATAAAGTTTGGTTTCGTAGACAAACTCCGGCTAAGGACAGAAAACGTTTTTGTAAATATAAAAGGAAAAACATTTAACTGTTCGTATTTTGTTAGAAAAGATTTGGTGATGATTAAAAAAGCGTCACTGTATCTTTTATTAGCTAAATTTATTTATTCGTAAGTAAAATCCTGTACTCATATCGGCCTATAGTTGCGGCGATAATATGAACTTTTTTAGAATATAATATTGAGATATAATAAAAATTACGAACTTTTATTTCAATGGGACTTTTCACTTTTAGCTTAAATGATTGAAAAGTTCCATTGAACTTTTGTGTCATAGAGGAAAGTAGAAAGATATTGGTAATGGGACTTTCATCCTGCATCGGTAGAAAGCGATACAAATTCAAACTGTTTTTGTACTAATTTTTAAGTTATTTTTAATTTCTTTAATAAAAAATTTTGTTTTGTTCTAGGAATATCCATATAAAACGAAACTGCATACAAGTACAGTAACAGTTTAGAAATGTACAATATCTTTTAAACTTTGAAACTTATGTACATTATAAAGAGCGAATGCAATGAAAAAGCCAAATATTGAAAAAGGTTATCGATTTTTTAAAAAACGAAGTGTAAGAAATTTTTTAAATTTCTTATGTATACCATAGATTTGTTAAAAAATGGTTTGGCTTTTACTTCCTGTGGTAATCAAATCAATGAACAAATAAAAAATTAAACTACAATATAAACAACTTTATTTTTAGTAGACATGTTTTATAGTTGTAGAATCCAAAACCATAAAAAAATTTTGTGTAAGAATATATATATTGATAATAGCTTCATGTATGAACGTACTTTTAAAGGCTATCTACAAATTTTAAAACATACAACAAAAATATTTCAATATAAATTATTTTTTTTTTTTTTTTGTAAATTTTATTATTAAATATAACAAAGTCTGGGACATTTTGTTAAAAGTAAAAATGTGAGTATATCTTGTTCAAGTTTTTATGACATTTTATGGATTTATTTAAATTCTGAGAATATTCAGAAAATCTTTTTAATTTAATAGAAGTCAAACTTCACTTAGGAGGTTAATAATTTCATTAAACCGTTAAATATTTGGCTGTCACTATTTTTTCGAGATTGCTTATTACTATTTTTGTAACAAAATACATATATCTAATTCAAACTTAAAACTTGACTTTAAAAGTTAATTTTTATGATGTATCTATTAATATTTAAATAATGCTTTTTTAATGAAAGTCACATATAGTTTTTCAAAATAATAAGTCAGCTACATTAGACTCAAATGTAGGTGATTTAGTTAGAAAAGATAATTAGTTTCCCAACAACTCTAAATATAATCCCATTATTTTTTTTTTGCCTAAAATCACTTTGAAAATTATAGTTAAGATTGAAGTTTTGATGATGATATTTGATACGAAATACGAGGTTTGTTGAATTTTTTCTGTTCGGTTTAATTTGAAGATTATATTTCAAAAATGTAGAAAAATAAATAGTCTTTTTGACATTACTTAATTCATAAAATGTTTAAAGAATGTTTAAAATTTTATTGACTTTGTTTGTTTTACTAAAATGGATTAAGGGATTCAAAATAATTGTTTAAATTTCCAATGCAAGAAGTCCCGCACCCGCACATTACATAAAATTCTAAAATAACAACACAGAAAATTATTTTTTAGCACATTTTTAAAATTTTTTATTTTTTTGAAACTTTTGCTTATTAGTTCTACTCTGTCCATCTGTTATTTTGTTTTAGAATTCCTCTATAGCTTTTAGATGGAATAATGGAGCTTTAAAAATGTATTGTTCTCATTAAAGAATTAATTAAAATATTTCTGTGGAGTAATTAATTTTATGTAACCTCATCTATAACAGAGTTACAGCTCATCAAAGATGGAAGAAGATTTATTCCTCATGTTTATATTACAAGTTCTACTGAATTTATATACTGGAAAATGTCCTTTAATTTTTTATAATTTTCTTTACATAAAAAATTATATAGAAAATTAACAAATGTTAAAATGTAATCACAAATCTTAAATAGTTTTTGCAAATATGCTCCTTTAAAAACCTTTGTTTTACATACGGTCTTGTTATTTTTCTTTTCTCAAGTATTTTGACATTTTAATAAAATATGCTGAATTGAAATGCCAAACATTCCAAAAAAAAAAACTGCATTAGTTAAGTCAACTATAGTTGTTAAAATTTTTCTACACCTAACTTTGGATGAATCGTTTGATATATTTTTCATCTTCTTATTCTTTATACTGGCAGAATTTGCCAGCACTGCACGGATTTCTTTCAAATATTTTCTTTATTTTGTTAAAAGAAAAAATAAAAATTCTAATTAGATCACATAAAAAATATGTTAAAAATTTGTGAATCACCGTATCCAAATTAACGATTTAACTTAGTTAACGAATAGTCTATTGTAAGAGTCAACTCTACTGTCAATTGGAGCACAACATATATAAAATTTAATTTCAATCAATCAAACCATTTTTAATTGAAAACTAAAAAAAGAAAAATATTTGAAAAGCCCTTGTGCCTTAATTGTTTAATTCGTTGAACAATTTTACGCCACACATAATTCTTTTTGCATAAAACCACACATGTACAAAGTTTGAATTTAATCGATCGAGGCGTTTAGCCAGAAAAGGGTCGGGTACGAAATTTAATTTTTCAAAATCTCGTTTTTACAAAATCTAATTTTTCAAAATCTCGGTTTTACAAAATCTCATTTGACAAAATCTCGTTTTTACAAAATGTCGTTTTTTTTAAAGTGCAACCGCCCCTAAACCCCCGCTAATCCAATTATTGAAATACGCTCATTTTGAATCCATCTCTAAGATCCCCCTTAATTCAGAATCCCGTATATGAATATTATATATTAACATTCTGGAAAAAGCGAAAACTCTGACTTTGAATACAACTATAAAATAAATCCCTCCTAAAAATATTTACTACAACCATGCATAAGCTATTTTAAAGTTAAGCCAAAAAAACGAGATTTTGTAAAAATGAGATTTTGTAAAAACGGAATTTTGTAAAAACGATATTTTGGAAAACGAGATTTTGAAAAACGAGATTATGTACCACTTCCATGGAAAAGGATTGATGAACCAAAAAAAAAAATTGTCTTTAACATTTTCAAGGCTCATGAGGCTCAGGAAATTCTTATAAAATTTGGCTTAAATTGGATGGATGGTGTTGCAATGTATAGAAAACAAACAAACAAACACATGAACCATATACTATATATAATACATGAAAAACAAAATTAAGAGAGCAATACCGGATTTGAACCCATTTCTTTTTTATTGATATACTATTACTGCTAAACCATTATTCGCCACTATGCCGCCTTTATTGTCGTTTATATGATTATTAAATAAATATATTTCGTTTAAAAATACTTAACTCTAAATGACATTAAGAGATATTTCTTAATATCATTTAGGATTATCTTTTTCTGTGTAATTTGAAGTCGTTCATATATAGTGAGTTTGAAACTGGAAATTGTAATCATTTGAACTATAGTATATTTATGTCCAATTTTATGTTCTAACTAATTTTTTTTCCTTTAATAGTATCTACAAATTATTAATTTTTTAACACATGAATAGGAAATCTTCAAAAAAAAAATTACAATAATTTTTAGTTTCTCATTAAAATGAAAAATAATGTTGTTGTATTCCAGGACCAGCTATGTAATCCTAATTGTATCCTTCAATTTAAGTGATATTCTTATGATAATGTTCTATATTGATACAATATTTTTATATATGTATATGTATATGCATATATATATAAATAACAGTTATAATAATAGTATACCCAAAACGATAATAAAATCAGGACTAAAATTTACTAGTATATATACATATAATAATAATAACTAGAAAGGAAGTGTATTAAAATGAAAAGAAAGTATTTTTATATTTTTCTTTTTTTTCTTATTGGCTTTCTGAAGTTAAGATTGAATGAAATCTTTAGATTTAATTTATCTATCCCCAAACATTCATTATAATTAAATCATGATGTAGTTGTTATACATATATAAAAAAAAAAACAGAAGTTATGTTTAGAACAATAGGGAATGAAAAACATTTAACCATAAACATAACCTTATTATTAATAAATATTATATTTAGATATTTTTAAAAGGGGTCAGTTCAAAATTTCAATGCTAGTAGACGATTACAGATTGATTGAGAAATTGGGTAATAATAAGGATCGGAATTCAAGGTACAATATTTTAGAATACTAATTTCAAGAAATGAATTTTTTAATATTAGTATTGCTAAGAATATCATTTTTTGTTAATAAGATTTTTTACGGTTATAAATTAAATTTCAACAGAAATGTGTATTAAGTGTTTACGCACGTTTAGTTGTTTGTATGTTAAGAGTTTCAAATGCTTTCAAAAATAGAAATACAAACTATTAAAATTATCATTTTTCAAAGTTTATTGCCAATTGCATTGCAATCACTTAAAATCTTAATGTAATAATAATTTTATATTAAATCCATGATGAAACAAAGTGAATGAGAGGAATGAGAGTAGGAGTATCATCCAAATCGATTTCATTTAATTTGAGCTACAAAAAATTACTGTAAAATAAGTAACCGATCGTTATTGTAACCAGTTTACTGAAGTTACACAACTTTTTTTTTTTTGTTGGTAGGTGGGTAGGTTGGAATCATCAAAAGACACTAAAGAGAAGTGGTACAGTCACGATTCCTATATGACTATGTGTGACTTTAATCTACTAAACACTCCCCTCGTCTATTGTTTACAACAAACAATAGACGAAAGGAATTTAAAATTAAGAGATGCAAGTTAATGTAAAAAATTTGGTTTGATGACACAACCTGACCATGAAGACAAAGTCAAAGCAATAATAAAATAAATTATATCTTTTAATACCTATACGAATAAAAAATTAATTTTAAATACAAAATTAATTTATATATTGTAAAACAATATACAAATTGCTCATAATTCAAGCTATAAAATCAAAATTAATAGAAAAGTAGAAAACATTTTAAGCAGTAAACTTGTTAAATCTTAAAAGTATTTTCTATCTACAAATCATAAAGTTTTTTTTTACACATGCATTTCTAGTATTACATTTGATTGAAATCAGTTAACTTTTAAAATATTCATTACATTTCGTTTTTTGTAAAAAATAAATCATATGTTTTTTTTTTTGTAATATATTATAAATATTAATTTTTGTTTATAATCTTTAATTTACATGAATTTTGGGAAAACAAATCTGAATATCGATTATATAATTAGGCTTTAATAAAAATGTAATATATTAGGCTTTAATATGAAATGTCTAATAAGTAAATAGTATGATGATATGCAAGAAAACTCAAAGAAGCTTCTTACAAAAGAATTTTAAAACGATTTACAGGAAAACTCAATTGCAATTAAATTAAAGCTTAAAAATGATTGAAAGTATTATGTCCTTCTTTCATGTTTTCATTGTGCTACCACAAACACTATCCCAATGACTAATATGATCAGTCAAGAATAAGTTGAAATCGCTCAGAAATTAAAATGAAAATACTACACTTTGTAAGATTAATTATAAGGCATAAAATGGCATGTTGTGAATCGTTTCTGTTCTATATTAAACAGATGGTCAATTGTTTAATGTTCTACATAAATTGCTTTCATTCTAACCGTATCCAAGCTTTTTGCAAGTGGAATGTTTTTTTAAGTCATGGATAGCTGATAAAGATTAAGAGAAAAATGAATTTTTTTATTTTAACAAATAAAACCATCTATTGAGTGAAATTGGTTAAATGCAAAGATATTATCATAATAAAGTTGATTCTTTAAGTTGATTATGGTGCAAAATTTTAATGAATATCTGCACTGCACTTCTTATTACCTTTTCTCTAGTATCTTAATGTTTCTAGCACCAACGATTATTTTTATTTTATTTTTTTATTATTTTATTCTTGTAATATTTTATATACTTTTGACAATATTAAAAATAAATTTAAAATATTTATGAGTACAAAAATGGTAATTTTCTTACCATTTTCGACCCATATCATCATCAAAAAATGTACTTTTTCATCAATCATTGAAAAATATTCTTTTTTTTTTTTTTTTTTGTTTTTTTTTTGGGGGACATATGGAACGTACAAGTTTTCTTTATTAAATTGAACAAAAAAAAAACAAAAAAATAAAAAAAATATTTGTTAGTTATTTTGAAAGAAAAAGAAAAAAAAATTTTGCATTACTGATTTTAAATTTTCCATTTTCCACCCTAAACAAAATATAATCAACAACCAACATGAGAACATCATCATAAAATGTAAGTCTTAACATGCCCCAGAGAAATATTTTACGCATAAATATAAACTGAATAAAAAAATAAGAAACAAACAAATATAAAAATCCCCATCAATTTGTCTATGGGGACTTTCGAATAAAAATAAAGCAAAAAAAAAAGAACAAAATTATTCATAATATACAAGAAAAATTTATTCTACCATTTTGTTTATAAAACTTGTAGTTAAATTAACATTAATCAAAATAAATAAAAAAAGTAATATAAGAAAAGGATAACTATATAGATAAAAAAAAATTGTTTGTTGTTAAAATGTTAATCCTGTCAGTTAAATTTTACTTAAAAATGAATTTACATGTATATGTTGGTTTATTGATCACTTTATCAGTAAAGTGGTTTGTGTCTGAAATACTTTATGATTCAAACTTATGCTAAAAAAGGGTTAACAAAAAGTTCTAGTTTTCGACTCTGATTTAAAATTAAAAATATATTATATTTCTGAAAGAAGAAAATTTAGTAATGATAGGTTGTTGTGGTTCTAATTTTAATTTAGATTTAAAATGTAGTTTATATAAGAAATTTTATTAAGGTAAAAAGAGAACAACGTAAGCTGTTGAGATTAAATGTTCAAAGAAATCATCGAGATTTAAAAAGAAATAGTAACATGCCTTCTATTTTAAAATTCTAAAATATTACATAAATTGCAAAAATGCTGATATTGGCATAAAATTTTATTTAAATCTAAAATTTTGTTTTAAAGTAAAATTATTTGATCTATTTTGCTAATAGATGTTTTCTAAAGTTTAATGCAGAATATATTTGTCGTCCTAATATACTGGAATTATAATAGTCGAATGTTAAGATTTTCAAACACTGCAGGCTACAAAAGATTTGTATATTATTAAAAAAAATTTTACCATTTCATTAGGATCAATTGATCAATCAATTGATGACGAAACTGAATCAATTAATTTTATTAAATTAATCGAAATCTTAACAAGAGAAGAAAACTGACTAAGTTAAGTATTTTTTTTTTCCTAAGATATAGGTTGGAATTTTCCAAAGTCACCAAGAATTACATCTTGGTAGAGTCACATTTTTTCAGACTAAGACTACCTCCTGCTTTAGCCAATATAATGGGGAGAAACCTTAACTACTAACGTTTGCTAAGTATATTGGTTAGGAATTTATGATAGGAGAGGATAGGACAATGATCAAGAAAAATTAATTGAGGAATGAGACTGTAAGGGAAGAATTAATTCGCCCATTATAATTACTATTTTGCTATCAGTAACGAATTACAGCATCAAGATTTATTATGCAGTATTACATAACCAATTCCTGCATGAGCTAATAAGAGAATACTATTCCACTGTCACTGTAGCAGCTATTATTATTCGTATTAGTATTAATTATTAGTAATAGTAAAGGACAATATTAACGAAAATTATTAACAAATGAACGAAAATTATATAAGCTATAATAGTAGATTAGTAATTGGTCTTTGATATTCAACAAAAGTGGGAGGAAAGTAAATTAGAGTGTAATACTAAGAGCAGTTAAAATATCGAATAAGCCGAAGCTTGCATTTTCAAAACGTAAAGAAAAAAATTAAAAAAATCTTTTATTATCTGGAGAATAAAAATAACTTGCATTTTACAAAGAAATCCACTTAAGTTAACTGATTTTTCTAATATGTATGTATGTAATATAGATGAGGGATGAAACAACAAGTAAAATAGAAAAGGAAAACAACTGAGATTACAAATTTATGACATATCCTTTTTTTTTCTTTGTTATTATCCTTATATATTCATTATTATGTATCCAATTTACTGGGTAGCAATAGAAGAAAACCAAAGGAAAATAAAGTAATAAGGGGTTGAAATTGAATTTTTTCTCAATTTTTAACTCAAAAAAAAAATAAAAGAATACAGAATTTTGTTTTTCTATTGTTTTTATTCTATTTCATTTTTTTTTAACTCCGGAACTTGAACAGAACAACAAAAACATTTAGCTTCAGTTCCAAACTTGTTAAGCTGAAAATGAAAGAAAAAAAGAGAAAATATAAGTCTAACAAGTTCAAGGAGAAAACCATCACAAACAATAATTGTTTGTTTGTACGAAAACAATTTTGTTTTTTTTTGTGTAAATAAAGTTAAGAAAAATGTCCTATCTATAATCTATCCTTTTGTTTTTGTCTATAGTTCAGTATTGTAGAAGTTTTTTTTAAATTTTTGTTTGGAAATATAGTGTGAATTTACACAACAAAACAAAATAAAGGGATAGAACTAACCCGGGGGAAAAAAAACCCCCTAAAAATATAATTAAACCATTCAACTTTAAGATAAAATGAAGTAAAAAAATAGTATAAATAATTTTTATTACCTAATTGTATATTTTTAATTTTGGAATAATTTTAAACTTGAATTTCTAAAGCGGTTATTAAAAGAAAAAAAAAACTTGGTTTTAACCGGGTTAAGGTTAGATTTTTAAAAATATTCAGCAGTGAATTTTGAGCAAAATTAAAAAATTAGAAAAGAAAAAGAGCTAGCGATTATAGGAAAGACCTAAATTTGTAAAGTATCATGAGATCCTAACTGGTGTTTTTTCATTCGGTTGAGGATCTAGGTTTGATTCGTACATGTTAGAACAACAACAACATAATCCATATATTTATGTGGGTCAGGGTCTATGATCTGTATAAAAAAATTTACATAAAATTACAAAAGATGGCGCATACATAGTACTATATCATTCTAATCTACATAAAAATAATTTACAAGTATATAAAAGGTATGTAAATTGAAATTGTTATTTCAAATTAAAATGTTTTTTATTCGAGTGATCCACATCATACTTTTTTTCAAACCATGATACTGACCCGGATGAAAAAAACGCAGCTACTATTTACATTATTTCTAATATTCCAATTAAAATTATTTCTTAGGTATCATTTTTTAATTCTTTATATTGGGTCTAATGCATAAAACTGAGCTTGAACTCAAATTTAACTTTTTCAAACAAATTTTACATCTTAACTCGTACTTTTTCTTTGATAATGCGAAATTCAAGTTCAATCTCAATTTTATGCATTCAACCCATTAAATTTAATATTTTGTGACTGTCATAACACAAGTGCTATAATATAGCTTAATATTATTGAACTTCCAATATACCTTATTTATGATGACTGAGTTATTGCGTCAGTAATTAGTATCTGTTAGGTTCGTAATGCACTTTTAAAAGCTAAGACAACATGTTTAACAAGAGGTGATGCTAAGTTTCTTTTGATTTATGCCATGACCATATTGTTTTGTTGGAAGAAGTTTGAAAAGTTTTTTAGATCCATGTCAGATCCATCCAAATCTTGAAAAAAGAAACTACCGATATATATCTGCCTTTTGTTAATATAGCTTAGTAGTAATATTTTACTCTCCCAACACTATCAGTATACCTTTGTAAGCAGTAACTATATTTAACGAAAACAAGTATCTAACTATATTTGATTTTTAATACAAATTATAGACTCTTAATAAAAAGCTTTCTTAAATAATTATTGTAAAATATGTATTCAAAAAATAGGTCATTTCAGATTTTCTTTAAAATAAATATTTTTAATAATAATATGACTTCCAAACTTAGTTTGAACATTTGCAACTGACAGAAAATTTTCCGAATTTTATATAAATAATATTGTGATATTTCAAAGATTATTTTTAGATTTGTCTAAGTAGTTCAGCAATATATTTACCCAATGATTAGTGCAATTGAGTTGAATAAATGAAACATTACAATTTATTTTTTATGGTCTTCAAAATTAATAAATATGCTAATAATGAGATTAGTCATATCGATAGCATTTATCCAGAATAGATTAAAAGGTTAAGAGGTTATCAGAATCGGTTCCGAACTTTTACCCTGTATTGCTTAAATCATCAGTTTGGTTAGTTAATAGATAAAAAAACCGACACTGATGACTTAATATAAAAGGATATAATTAATATTAAATTATCCTAATTTTAAATGATATATTAACAGCTATAACCATGGTTATTAATAATTAAGCCAATCATTAATTAATAATTACAGCCGAGTAATCAGTGAAAATTAATGATTCCCGAAATTCACGGCTTAGTGAAATTAATGATTCACGAAATTTAAGCTTAGTCAAATTATGAATAATAAATGACTTAGTGGATGTCCTATGTTTCTTATAGGAGTGGCAAAGAAATTGTTATTAATAAGGTTTAAAGCATATCATAATCGCATATAGTCTTTTTTTAAAACATGTTCGTTTATTTCTGTATTATAAAATGAAAAACTAATTTTGAATGACTTTTTTATAAAAAAACAAAAAAAAAAAAAAAATTCGCAAACTTATCAGATGGGCAGAATAAATAGAAATCTGTTGATAGAAATCTTCGTCTTCTTTGAAAATTACGTAAGAAAAATAGAAAAAAAAAATTTTGTTTGTTTACTCAGAATTCCCAAATCTTAAAGATGGAAAGTTCAAAATTTCCCCTCTTTTTTTTTTTTTTGTTTTCCACATGATTGTTAAAGATTGTTCTTTTACTTTTGTTTGAATTCACTATTTTTTTCTTTATTTTTTTTGTTTTTTTGTAAAACCCCAGTTGTTTTACCATTACAATGATAAATAAAGGATGCAAATAGAATATGAAATAAAAAACCATCACCAATATTTGGTATTAAAGCAAAACAAAAAAAAAAAATTATATATGAATACAGAATATTTAAAAATCAAAGTCAAATAGACGAGACATAACAAACGAAGAGAAAAAAAAAAGAAAATTTAAGAAAAAAAAAAAGAAAAAAAGAAAAATTAAAAAATAAAATAAAAAGTAAAAGTTCATTTTAACTTAACTTCCTGTACACTGTTATACTGTTGATTAAAGATACAAAATTGAAGATGGTTTTAAAAATTATACAAAAAATTTAGGATCTAAAAATAAATACAAAGAAGTTATTTTTAGTTTAAAAAGAATAATTGGGGTATTAATAACCGTAGGATTATACAGGAACTTTTTTTTGGCTTTTTATGACCAAAATAAACTTAAAGTTAATAGTAAAATATATTTTCATAATAAATTTTGTTTATGAATGGTTTGTAAAGTTATAAAATTTGAATAGAATATTTAAAGTTATTATGTAAGTGATTATTACAGTCGTGCATTGTAATAAGTTTAAGGTAATTTGATATATTTAGAGTAACGCACTATAGCACTATTACACTATACTATAATATATCATATTATGTCAAGCATCTTTTCATCCTAAATTTTTGTTGTTTTTTTTTAATTCAAAGACCCTTAATTATAAGGAAACAGCATGTTTATATACAGTTTTATATATTCTTTTCATTACAAGTTAATAATCCTTAATTGCTTCTTTCAATTTATCAACTTATCAACTCAACTTATTTTCTGAACAATAAGTTCTTTAAATTAAAGATATTCTCAATATTTGGTACTATGAATTTTAAAAAGATAAATAATTTAATATTATGTAAATAAAATGAAAATCTATAAAATGATATTTTGATATTAAACAATTGACATTAAATATATATCCTTTTCAAATTATGAAAACTTTATATGAAAACTGGCAGTCAAATTTTACTTTAATAAAATTATTTCCAATCGCTTATCTCTGATACCGTAATTACCGATCCCATCAGTTAAATTGCAAAAAAAAAAAAAAATATTATTTATTAGTTTAGAAGTACATATGAAAATTATTAATGCTTCTTGTTCTGAAATTTTAGTAAAAATTGATTTAAAATCGAATGAATTAAAAGATCTGACTGATGGATGCAGTGGTTAAGATGCCGGCTCTATTATGAAAACATCTTAGGTTCAAAACCGAGGCATGCCATAGCCAGTATTAAAAATTTATATCGTAATAGTTCTACATCGTAATAATCAATATCGTAATATAAAATAAATAAATAAATAATACTTGTACAAGATAATAGATGGCGCACAAATATAATATTTCTTTTTCTTAATCTTGTACAATAGCCGAGTAGTCAACAGCTTAGTGGAAATGATTAAAAAGAAACTGAACCTTGGTCAAATATAAAGATCAGATATTTTTGTGGATTTTCTATGCTCCTAGGCATAGACCAAAAAAACAAAAACAACAAAATGAGAAATAATTGCAGGGTCATCAAAGTTTGGAACACTTGATTTTTTTCAATTACCTATCTTCAAAAAAACAAAACTTGACTTCTATTATCACAACTTCAAATTCATTTTAACATTTTTGACTAAAGCTGAAATAAATAACTAGTTATTGGAATTTAAGGTAATCTCGTGAAGAATTTTTATAAATATTCCTCAATTTTACATTATTGTGAAATTAAATGGTGAATACAAAACTGATTGACGTAAATCAGCATTTAATGTTTCAAAAATTGTGAATTAAGGTACTTCCAAGAAAATACCTTATCAATAATAAAATGAAATCAATTATGGATATATGATATGGATACGCGATTAAAATACTGTATATATTTCTGTAGACAAAACTGATAGCTTTAAATAGACATTTAATGACAATTGACATTAAGCATTTCTTAAATTGAGTTGTCACAAAAAAAAAAAAAAATGTCCTGTGAAGACTTTATGTTAAAGAAAACAAAATTTGAAACAAAAAATAAAAAAAAATTGTGGTGAAAAATGAAAGAAAAAGAAAAACTTTTGGTGTTAGAAAGAAAAACTGAAAGGGAAAACTTTTTCTTCGTTTTTTGTTTTTTTTTTGTGTTTTTTTGTGTATAAAATAAATTTAAATGTCAATGTTGATGGCGGTTTTCAAAATTGTTTTAACGCCAAAAGAGAAAGACAGAAAAAAAAAATTTTTAAAGAAAAATTATAGAAAGATTTGATTTTCCTTTTTTAAGATTTGTTTGCTTGTTTGTTTGGTTTTGTTTTTTTTTTTATTTTTTAATTTATTTGAAAATGTCGAGGGGAAAGTTGTCTTTTAACTAACTTATAACTTCTTTTTTTTTTTAGAAATACATATTATTATTTTATTATTGGAATGGTGTTTTGTTTTTGCAAACCAAAATCGAAATAAAAAAAAAAAAAAAACAAATTAAAATATAAAATAAAATTTTTCATTATTTCTTTTCTAATCTCGAAAAAATTCTGCCGCCTTAGAAACGAAGATTTACAGATGATTTTCGCAGTATTATGTATAATACAGTTGTCTACTTTTGTTATAAGTTTCTTGTATAATTTCGTGTAACTTCATAATTCTTGTATACGATAATAGATGGTGCACAATTAAACATATTTGTGTTGCGTATAGTTTTGTACAACAGCTATTATAGCCGACTAATCAACTAAGCCGTGAAACTAATGATTCCAGAATCTGAAGCTTAGCCGAATATGAATATTAAATGATTCTTAGTTGAATATGATAAATAAATGAGGGATTGCCATATGCTCCATATAGGAGTGGATAGGAAAAAACAAAGAAATTTATTAAGAAATCTATTTATTTTGTAAACACTTTAAGGCTGTTGCTATAATAGTATATAGATACTATATAAATTGCATACGTAAATTTCTTCAATCAACTTTTCTGTAGAATGGAACAAAAAATTTTTAGCATTTATGAATCTGGCCAAAGCATTAAAAGATTTCTATTATTTCTTGACATAAAAATTAAAAACTTTACTGCAACAATTAATAGAATTTGTTGGCAATTATTGCACTTAAATAAATAATTTAGAATAACAGAGATTATATTTGTTTATTTCACTCCTATAACGATCACAAACCATTGACTAAGTAGATTATTCATATGAGACTAAGCTACAGTTTCTTGAATCATTATTATTGTCACTAAGTCATTGATTACTCAGCTGTTTATATTGTACAAAGTTTGTTAGACACAAATATTACATTTGCGCAATATCTGGAATTTTCCACGGTTCGTATAATATACTGAAGTTCAAAAAATTATAGTTAACTTGTATTTGCTAAAATTCGCATTTAATTCCACTCCTGCAATATAACAACAAATTTATTCACCATATTCGATATCATTTCGTCATCCTCAGTCGTTATAATGCTTTTCAGTTATGGTGTTTATTCTATTATAATGGCTAAATGGAGGCAGGTACGGTTCTACAGTTATTTATTTTTCAATTATTTTATATTAAATTATAATTTATAACAATGTTATTTTACAAATTATAACAGTTAGGTATGACATACTCCGGGTTTCAACTTAAATTCTTTCGATTGAAAGATCAGCGATTTAATCACTACACGCTATTAATCAGATATAAATTATAAAGATCAATGAGGTTAATTAAATAATAAAGCCAATCTCAACTACAGTTAAGTTTAGATTTACAATCAACAAAAGATAAATTTAATATTAAAGTGAACGTATATTAAATATACCCATTGTGTATACTAATATTCCTATTTCTTGCTTGGTTTCTTTGATGTTAACGAAATAAAATGAAATTAAAAAAGAAAGTAAATCGATAATTATTTTATTACTTTCTCTTTCGTTTATTTTTATATTCTTGAAGATTTATAATATACATCTTAAATTTTATGATTTTATCTATAGAATCAGCTAGAAACCATTAAAATCTTCTTTTTTTTTTTTTTTTATTTGTTTTTTTAATCACATTTATTTAATGTAAAAAGATAATATCATTAAATAATAGTAAAAAATTAAAATAAAAATAAAAAGGAAAAGGAAATAAAATAAAGTAAAAAGTAAATAAAAATGTAGTAAATAGTCCTTTTGGTATGTGTGACATTGGAGTTTCAAAACATTTTCAAAATTAAAGTTTACTTTTTTTTTTTTTGTTTTTTTTTTTAAATATTTTATAATTATTGTAAGTAGAAATTTAAAATTTCTTATTTTCTTTACTTTAATTGGAAATCAAATGATGCCAATAATAATATAATTTAAATTGTTTAAAGAAAAATATTTTCTGATATTATGTGAAATGATATTTAATTTCAGTATTAAGACTAAAGGACATCTATTTATCTTTTAAGGATAATATAAATTCAATATAATAATATTGGATTCTTATCATTGAGAATTTAGAAAATAACTTGACAAAGAATTTTGTGAAAAATTTTGTTTTTGTGAAATGAAAGTTATAATTGGGAGTATGTATTAGCATATGTACGTATATCTTCATTTGCTTTTTAGGGATCTCAGTGGCCTAGTGGGTAAAAATTTGCTTTTTTTTTCTTTGTTCTTTTGTTGATTATATTAAATCATGATTTATTTTTGTTTGATAAAAAATGCGTTTATCCACAAAGATTTTCATTTCTTCTTGTATACAGCTTTAAATTTGATATTCTTGGTTCACATATTCAGTACCTGAATCTAATAAGCTACCTTTGTTCCTCAAGTTTACCCAAATTAGAAATTTTTTATACGTATGCTGTTGTTTTATTAGATTCTGATACTCTAGGATATTTTAAAAATTTTTAGTAATAATGCCTTTTTGGGATGCAATTAGATAATGCTTTCATATAGCTTTCTGCAGCTGTTTTTTTAATATAGTTTATTTGCCATGCAATCAACTTAGTCATAATTGTTATGGTTCTAAGTTCTTTAGTACAATTTAATAATTTGAAATTTTTTTTTATTATTACTGCATACTTTGAGCTGACTATATGATACTGAATAATACATAATAAACTCTTAGAAGTAATAGTACAATACAAAAGCGAAGCAAAGAAGAGGAGTTGCCAGGAAACAATTATTATGACCAAGAAATATTCGAATTTAGACGGACATATAAATTCAATAGATAAACTTATTCCCATAGTTAATTTTGAAGAATTCAACATCACTTTAAGAATTTAAAATCAATAAAATGTGATCGGTTTATATCCAAACCAGAATCGGCGCGTAGCTGAAAGAAAGAAAGATATTCTATTTCTAGTCAATAAGTTTAAGAAATATTAAAATTATTTTTGATTTTTGATAGGGCAGAATTTAAAACCAATAATTTTTAAAGACACATATTTTACAAAACATTATAACAGTTTAAAATATTGTGGCTTGCAAAAAAATTTTTTCAGTTATCGTAGAATTTTCTATGTAATAAAAAAATTGCGAAAAATTAAGAGAGACTTTCTTCAGTTTTAAGTAAACCTTTTATAATTAAGAAAAGATGTTAACAAGTATAAAAAGAAGTTTAAATATTTACGTTTTATTTCAAAAAAATTAGTACAGATGTCTAAAAATAGCACATTTTCTGACTGAAAACTTTTCTGACATAATTTATAATAGTTTTTAAATATTATATGGGTCTGAAAATTTCAAGGTTTCAACTAGAAGTATTCCGAAAATATGAAGAAAGCAAAACCTTGAAAAATTTTGTTTTCACATAACGGTAAATTTAAATACTAAATTTCTACAACATTAATTGTTTTTTAAAACCTATCCAAGGTTAAATTTGTATTATTCGATTTTAAACGGTGTATTCGGTGTTTTGTACAAACAGACGGGCAGAGAAGGGTTGGAGAGAAAGAAATTTATAAGTAAATTACATTTATGTAAAATTTTAAAATTCATAAAAAAATCGTCTTATTATGAAGAGTTCACTAAATCATTTATTATTTAAATTTGACTAAGCTTGAATCATCACTAAGTAGTTGATTACTCTGCTATAAGTAGCTATTGTAAAAGACTATATGAAACGGAAATATTTTTAATTTTACGCCATCTATTATCGTAAATAAGAATTAAAATTATGTATTTTATATATTTCGATATGATATAAATTATATATGTACAAATAAGTTTTTTTCTAATCTATATGATCCAGTCGAGGTTTCAGCCATAGTCTTCCCATTGAAAGGTTTGTGTCTTAACTATTACACTATAGACAAATTAACTATTACATAAATGGAGTACAAAGTAATTTGGTTTAAAAATATTTTTAAATAAATATTGATAATTTAAGTTACATCAAAATAAATTCAAAAAAGACAATAACAGAACTTAATTAAGTTTATTTGTATTTAGCAAAGAAATATGGTTTTTCTTTGTCTGATACAAAAATTTTTATTTAAAAAATTGAATAATTCAGAAATTTTAAATTCAAAACTTTTAAATTTTCATTTAAATTGTCAGTTATACTTTAATTTGGAATCCCCACCTGGTCAAAATATAAATAATAATAATAACAATTACTTTCGGGACATTTGGTCAACATTATTATATTTTGTTTTTTTTTTAAGTTTATATACTTTAAAACATTTAGGAGAGTATTTAATATTTTCTTTAAAAATAAAATTTTCCAGATGAATATACAGTAATAATTATTATAGCTATTCTATTTTTTTTTTTTCGTTTATAATATATACAGCTATCCTTAAAATAAATGTCAACATTTTAATTTATCTACCTTAAATTTTTTTTATTATTATTTTTTTTTCTTTTTTGTTTTAAGAAATAAAAAAAATATTTTTTAGAAAATGTACATAGAATAATTTTCTGTCTTTTTCATACGCACATATACGAAGATTAAACTGTTACTGAATTCATGTCCTTAAATTACTTTTTTCATTACATTTTTGTTTTTTTTTTTAGCTAAATTCCATTTTGCTAATATTATTTAACTTAAATTTACCGTAATAATCTAAAGGAAAAAAAAAAAAAAAGAAACAAAGAAAAGTAAATTTTTTACAACTGTCTGAGAATAGAATATAAAAAAGGACATTTCACTTTTTCTTTCTTTTAAAATTTTTATCTAATTTTTCTTTTTGTTTTAATTTTGTTTGTATTAAAAAAAAAAAATAGAAAAGGATAGAGAATAGAGAATAAATAAACAACAAAAAAAAAAAAAATGAATAAAAAGATACCTAAAAAAAAAAACCAGCCTAACACTTGTTTCACCAACCTAAGTCATTCATTTTTTATACTTAAATAATATAAGATTATATATTATATAGGAATAGTGATGTCTTTAAGTCACCTTCAATTTTTTTTTTTGTTTTTCGTTGATTTTTTTCTTAACTTTAAATTTCAGTTATTTTGAAGTTGAAAATTGAAAAATTTTTTTAGAAAAAAGATATTTTAGTTCTGTTAGGAACATCAATCCTATATAGAGGATGAAATATTTATTTATTAATACATAGTTAAAAATAAATACATAGTCTTATATGGACATTTTTTTATTTTAATTCTGTCATCTTAATCTTCATTTGGCAGCACATTTATATCTATTGTTTATATCTTGTGTTTTAATCGTCCTTTAAGCATAATTGCTGCGCTGTTTCATTTAAAAGGCTACCGTTAACTTAACTTAAAACAATTATAGAGAAAAATCCTTTGGGTACATTGTGCATTACTTACATTGTGCCCGCAATATTTTATTTAAAAATAACTTCTATTCAGAATATTTGAAAACTTTGAAATATGTATATTCAATTGAATTCCAAGTCTTTATAGAAGTTACCTATTATTTGTAAACATTTTGCTTCAAAAACTTTTGTAATAGACTGTATAAAGGTTGAATTTATACTCGTCCGTTGAACACCGAAAATGTATGAAGTGTGTACTTTCGAACTTCTCTAAGTCAAATAACTGTTAAAAATTTTTGTGTACGTAACGCACAGTATCATAGCAGATATAGCAGACAGGTCGTAGAAATTAAAAAAAATAAAAAAGTATTTTAAAATAATGTGAACTGTTCATCCTTAAAATTTCACGTTTAAAGCTTACTCGGTTTATAATATTTTTCAAAAATATTATATCAAATTGACTACATTGAATTGTCAAAAGAAAGAATCAAATAAAAAAATAATATAAAAAAAAAAAAATAAAATAAGTCGGGTGTACTTTAAGATATTGTATATAATATTATAACGGAAAATATTACGTTTATTTTTTTTTTCTGCTTCTTTATTTTATATTGTTTTTGTATGTCAAGAAGGATACGTCATACAGGATATTTAGTACGATAAAAAGATGTCCTTGTCGTTTATATTATTCTATTCTATATTTTTTTTTACCGTTATATATATGTATTTCTTTTTTTTTTTTTTGTTTTGAATAAAAGATTTTAGAATTAAAGACGACAACAAAATAAGAAGTTGAAAATAGGCAGGCAGGTATATGATTATAAAATAAAGACTATGTCTTTATGTCTTTAGTTTTTGTATTTTTATTTATTTATTTTTTTTTTATTTTTCATTGTATATTTCTATTTTTGGTGTCATTATTCCCTCGGGATTGTTGACATTTTATTTTTATTATTTTTTTGCCTGAATTTTTCTGTTTTCATTTTATGCTTTTCAAATTATAATGTCAGGTGAATAGAAATAATAAACCAACAAACAAACAAAATTGAAAAAAAAAAACAACAACCCTGAATTCCATATCAAAATAAAATAAGCGTTGACAGATAAATGGTGTATATTGTATAGATTCTTGTTAATTTTACTGCATAGTGGAAAAATAACAGTGATTGAGCATTTCCTTTTAAATACCTGATATAATTTTATTGAAATACTTTACAAAAGCTTTTCCTTAAATATTATAAGTAAAAATATAATACTGCATATCTTAATATAAGTCTTCGTTATATTTGTCGTATTAACCTATTTTCCTTTCTTCTACATTCGTAAATTAATCGTTTCCGCATGATGGACCCAATTAGTCGTTTTCACAAAATAGATTTGGATACAGCTCTTCTTCCATATAATCTTTTGCCTATCTTATCATATTCATATTCTTATTCGCTTTTGATATATATTTTGATCTCAATGTGTTCTTAACTTACCTATTATTTAAGAAACTTTATTTAAAAATTAATGAGACTCTGGGCCGAATGCATAAAACTGAGCTTGAACTTAAATCCTATTTTTGCAAACTAAAATTACGCTTGAACTTGTAGATTTGTTTGAAAAAGGGAGATTTAAGCTCAAGCTCAGTTTTATGCATTCGGCTCTCTGTCTGTTACTTCGGGGGTTCGTTTAACTTAATTATATTACAATTGGTTGACATGTTTCTTTATGTAATATTAAATTCGAAAACTAAAATCAAATATAATTTTATATTAATATAATTTTTGTTGTTGTTGTTGTTGTTTTTTTCCTTAACGTTATCTTAAATGATACATAACAAACAACCATTATTACAGGACAATACAATTACATTCTTAAAATTTTATACATGCTACACTACATATAGTAATAATAATACCTACAATACAACCATCACCCATCTACACAACCGCTAAATTCTATTGTGTTACCTTTCTTTAATGTTTTGTTCCATATTTAATTCTATATAAGCTTGCTGAACTGACGACTTTCATATGATTTTAGATTAAATAAAGAATATAAAAAAAAAGAAAATAAGGGAAAAATATAATAAAAATATATAAAAATTTTCCAGTAAGTTTTTCAGGATAATTTGTGTGTATCCTTTTATATCTTCATTGGATATAAATTTTACAGTTTGTACTATAGAGAAGATAATTGACTCCCTTTATTTTATAAAGAAGAGCAAAAAGTCGATTATTCCTTTGAAGAAACATTATTTTTACATTTTGAAAGACCAAAAAAAAAAAACAAAAATTGATTAAATAATTATATAAAGGTCAATAAAATGGTTTTATATATTATTTTAAAGTAAATAAATTCTGCATGAGAATAATTTTATAAAATATAATAAAATTGATGAATGAACTAGTGAAAGTCAACTCAGCCTTTTTTTTTTTTGTGCTTAAAAAGTTTTTGGGCAATATTTTTGTTAACAATATGTTACCGGTCCGATTCGAAAGTAACATAAATATGATGAAACTTAATAGAAGGAATATCAGAATGATTTTCTTGGTGATCTTGATATACAAAAAACTGGAATACTTAATGCTATTTCTGTTACATATTGGAAAGAAAATCAGAGCAATTATTAGACATTACGCTTTCGTTTGGACGTAGTAATTTAAATATTGTATAAGGTATTTTAATTAAAAAGAAAATTAAAACTTTGACTTTCGTAATTTCATAGCGAAAATAAGAAAATATTGAATTAAATATAATTTACTTGGTTTGTTCTTATTTATTTTTTGAAACGTTATTAAAGCATTTTCTTGTTGAATTAATTTTATTAGTTCTTTTAATAAATGAAAGCGGAATGAATTGAAATATTTAAAAATTTTAAGATATTAATTGTTTTTTTTTGCATATTTTTAGGATCACAACATCATTTCATGGTTAATTTAAATTAACAATACTAGTGCAAGCTTTTTTTAATTCCGATGGGTTTAAATGAATTTTATAAGAAATTTTTATATATATATTATTAAAATCATAAATTTAATTTTTATAAATACTTATATTTTTAAATTTGTTAATTTGATTAACCTAACTTTAATATAACATAGACAACCCTTTAAAACATTGTTTTTCAGCTGTGAGTTATATATATATATATATATATATATAACATATATATATTTGAACCTATTGAAATCCTATATTTTTAAATTTGAGACTAGCGGTTTTTATGTTGAATTTTACATTAACACCTCCAGGGTAAGTTTACTATAATAAGTTAGTAGATTTGCAATTTTAATTTGACTCAGTGAAGAAGTACTTCTTAATCTTTTATTCTTCTGGATGCCACATAATATCTAATAATTATACAGAATAATTTTATTAACTTTAATATATCCAATTTGTTTCTAATAATCTTTTAAATAATTTGTTTCTATAACACTGCAAATGGTTACCTTTGATAGTTAAAGCTATACATACTGTAATTTCTGTAAATTTTTTTAAATTCACAAATCTTAGTTGTTATATCTTTTTCATTTAGCTTACATAAATTATCTATATACAAATTACATAAATACATTTTCATATATATATATTTCTAATACAGTTTCTTTAGCAGTTCTTTAGCAGTAAGATTGAAACAAATTGTATTTTTCTTTAAAGATTTTTAAAGGATTTTTTCTTTTTTTTTTTGTTTGTATTATTATTTTTCTTGAACTTTCATTTTTGTTTACATCATATTTTCTTTCTTTTTCTTAAAATTTATTATTATTTTTCTTTTTTTTTGTATTATACAAGGATCTAAAATCGCAAAATAAAGAAAAATGTAATATGATATGGTCTAAAAGATCCAAGGAGGAAAAAAAAATCTTGACATTTTTTTTTTGTTTTCCTGGACTGAAATAATTTTGTTTTTGATTTTCTTTTCTTTCTTTTGTTTACTAGATGGCGTTATTGTTTCAATGTTATAAATAGAAAAAAAAAAAAAAATGAAAAAATTGAAAAAAACCAAATAGATGAAAAGTTAAAATGAATAAAAGAATTTCTAAGGTATTAAAGAATAGATAAAGTGAAAAAAAGAAAAAAATTCCAAAAATTAATCAAATTTCTAGCTATAAAATACAAAAAAAAAAAAAATAATGAAATAAAATAAAATGAAAAATAAGGATTCATCTTATTTCTTATTAGTAGCATTATTATTTCTCTAAAAAAAATCCCCTTTATTGTTAATTAAGAATACTTTCAACAAGTCTATCATTTACTCGTTTTATTTTTTCAGTTTTTAGTAACTTTTTTTTTTCTTTTTCCTATTCATTTACGACGGATCAACCCTTTTTTGTTAAAAATATGGGGAAAAAAAAAACTTTAATAGGTATTGGTAATATTAGAACTTGTTTTTTTTTTTTGTTTTTATCATCTTTAATTTAATTGGAATTTCTTTAAAAAAAAAAAAAACAATATTTTTTTTCAAAGTTAAAAAGTAAATAGAATTTAATTTAATTTTAAAGATTTGAAACTTAAACAAATTTAGTTAAGAACTTAAAGGATTAAAAAAAAAACTTAATCGAATTTGTTGGTAATTTGAATCACACAGAATTGATAGAAAAAAAATTCAACCTTGTATGAATAATTTTTAAAATTTTGTTTAACTTTAGGCTATTTTTAGTTGATTTAGGGATCTGATTTTACTGTAGGTGCTTAGTAAGTTGCTCATTTTTTTTGTACAGCAATTTTTTTCAGTTTAATTTTCTGATTAATTTTTTTGGTCTTTTTACCAAATATTACTTTTTTAATAAAATTTAAATTTTTATAATAAAGTAAAAAAAAATATAGGTATTTTAATTTCTGCTTGGTTATTATTAATAACTAAATAAGTATCCCTTTCGTCAAACAATGAAATTATTAAGCAAATAATTTAAATATCCCTTTCGTCGACAGTGAAATCACAAAGTGATCCCTACTAATAACTGAGCGAAAATCTGAGTTGTCCTTAGAAAATAAATAATTGCTGTGCTGTGAAGTTATAGTGTAACAATGAAATCCAGTTATGTGACACAACTACCAAAACTCCATAAAAAGACGCTTCCAACATTTCTATTGTTTCTAAGAAAATTACATATTTTCTTATGATCTTAGTATTCAGTGAAATTAGTCCACAGTGAAATTACAAAGTGAGCCGTAGGTATTAGGCGGCTGGTTTTTTTTTTTTTTTGTAATTAAACTTTATTTTACCCTTTATTACTATCTTAAAATAATGGTTTAACTGATAAAAAGTTTATGCATAATTTTATTAAGATTTAAATTAATAGCAACAATTTTTATGTTAATTTAATTCTGTAAATTTACATTTATTTAGAGATATTCTAATTGTAATTTTAACAATTTATATATTTTTGATATTTAAGATAAAAACTTAACTTATCCTAACCTATACTTAAAACTACTTACGATAATTAAAATCTGCATGTATATTGTACTTAGTTCTAGGTATGATTATTCAACAACCACCAATAATCTTTTTTTATAACTTTATCTCTGTCCGATATTGACATGTCGAATTTCAAATTTACTCCGTTCAAATTGCCCGGGTTATATTCTATAACTTTGCATGCAGCCCATCTATTATAGTGGTATAATATGGGGACATGATATTGGTTATGAATATAACTATTTTTATCTAAAAAAACTAAAATACTCAGGGGTTATAAAGCCCATGAGCAAAGTCATTTCAATGTACTTCTCGTTGTTGAAAAATATATGTGATATTAAACCATTTTCTGGAGTATTTTGCGCTTTATCATAATGTGTTCGAATCAATTTTATCAAAAAATTGTCAATTCTGATTATGTTTGCTTCTTTATACAAGTACTTATTGGAATAATAGTACTTGTAGTCGTTTTCGGACTTTCTGCAAACTCTCATGCATTTTCTTTCAAATTTTCGTAATTTTTTCATTAAACTTGCACTTTTCTTCTTTTGTTGTACCATATGAGTACCAATTTTTGGCCTCACCAATGTTTGATATCATATTAATTTAACAATCTTACTCAAGTTTTTGTTATAAAATAGTTCTTTTGCCACATAAAGGACAGGAAAGGAAGGCACCAGACCGCTGGTTTAATTTAATTTAATTTATATTAATATTAAAAATCACATAGGATATTGCAATATGACAAAACCATCAGCTACTAAGGCGATTACAGGTCGAATACTATTATTATCCCAATTTTCAATTATACACTAATATTATTTATTTTGTTTTGTATTATATATTTACACTATATTTGGTAGCAAGGGGGATTTCTTTTCAATTAATAAAATTTGCTACCTGTGCAGGATTTGAATCCGCACTCCATCGGTTAATAAACCACGTGTTTAACCACTAGGTCACCGAGGCCCCTGGTTTAACAGATTTTTTTTTTATTCTTTAGATTTTAGATTTTATTCTAGATCTTATATAATATATAACTTACAAAAAAAAATTTAAAAATATCGGTTAACTTCTTTGTAACAGTTTTTTTCTTTTTTTTTTTATTGAACTTTTATTTTGTTATTTTTGTACACTCTTAAATTTATGTTAACCTAAAAATAAGGTTATCAAAAAAGTTTGGCTTATTTTAAGTTTAACACGTAAAAACATTAAAAATTTTTTATATTAAATTCATATCTTAAAGTGTACAGGGTTTTCTATGCATTGTTATTATTACAATGTTACTGTTTATTTTACATAAATGTATTTGTTGTGAAAAGTAAATAAAAAACAACGTTAAGTCTATTATTTTATTATAAAATCTTACCCTAATTTAACTATATTAATCTAATCTTAAAACTAACTACACTAATCTTACGACTACAATATTTACAAAAATGCTTCATTCTTTACATATCATTCATGGAGCTTAGCCACCAATAATTGACTTTAATATTTTTGTCTTTATCTGGTATGGAAATGTCATATTTCATATTATCATACATGTAGCCCGTCTACTATAATGAAATAGTATAGGGACATGACTTTGGTTTTGAATATAACCGTTTTTGTCTAAAAAGATGAAATGCTCAGGAGCTATAAAGCCCTTGAGCAAGGTCTTTTTAATGTA
This sequence comes from Poecilobothrus nobilitatus, assembly GCA_947095535.1. Lineage (NCBI taxonomy): Eukaryota > Metazoa > Arthropoda > Insecta > Diptera > Dolichopodidae > Poecilobothrus > Poecilobothrus nobilitatus. Next base: position 64,445,219 of record OX352773.1, read on the forward strand.
CTCCTCATTGTGGTAAAATATATGTGATATTAAACCCTTTTCAGGAGTTTTTAATGCTCTATCATAATGATTACGTATTAATTTTATAATAAAATTATCAATTCTTATGATTTTTGCTTTCTTGTACAAATATTTATTAGAGTAGAAATGTTTGTAGTCGGATTCAGGTTTACGATATTTATTGATACAAACTCTTATGCACTTTCTTTCGAACATGCGTAAATTTTCCATTAGGCTTGCACTAATATTGTACCATATAGGTACACCGTAGACAAGCGTTGGCCTTATTAGTGTTTGGTAGCATATTATTTTAACTCTATTGCTAATATTTTTATTGTAGAAGAGTTTTTTTGCTCCCATAAAAGATTTAATACCTTTTTCAATTGTGTATTTTATATGATCAATGAAATTCAGGTTTCGATGTAGCTGAATTTCAAGATATTTGACGATTTTTTTGTTTGCGAGAGTTGAAATAGGCGATTTGATCGTGAATTTTTTCCAGTTTTTTCTAATATCTGAACTAGTTTTGTCCACCGTGTTACGAAATAAAACGGTCTCGCATTTACTATAATTCATTTTTCCATATTTTACAATAATCAAGAACGATGTTAAACATTTTTTGAACATCGTACTGAATGCTGTTTACGGTTCTTTGAAACAGTATATAGGGAAAATTTTTGTTTATTAAAATTGCATACGCTAAGGCGTATATTCTATTTATTCCTTCTCCTTTTGAAGAAATGTCAAAAATTAAAAAAAAAAATTGGAATTATCCTGTAAATCTAGTTAATATAACTGTAATTATTTAATATAACTACTCTAACAATTTAGATATTTAATAAATTATCTACATAAATAACATTTTTAACTCATTTTAGATTTTTTTTAAAAATACAAATAATTATGAAAAATATTTAGTTTGTATATAAGAACCCAATTTACTTTATAAATTATTTTTAATTTTTTTTTTCCTATAGTTCCTATTTTATACATTTTTTACTACCAAATATTTTAACATCAGAGATTTCCTTATTTTTTTTCAATAAACTTTAAAATGATATATGGTAAAAATATATAAATACATGTTCAGATGTGTGTTTACATAATAATTTGAAATATTTAAATTTCCCTCTGGATATTTGCAAAAAAAAAAAAATTTTTTTTCTATAGTAATAATAATATATTTATTGAAATGGAATCAATATGAAAATATAAGGTATTTAAATTATATGTGGTATGAGTATAAATAAAAATGAAATGTTTGCTCTATTAGATTTTAATAAACATATATTATGTATATATTGTATATAATGTAATTTGTATATATGAAACCAATCGACTCTCCCCAAATTTATTTTAAATTTATTTTTTGTATATAGAAATAACAAAATAATACATAAAAATATGTTTATGGTATGTAATATTGATAATATTGTCGTGTTAGAGGTGACGTGGCATTTGTTTTTTAAAATATTCCCTTTCCTTTTATCCTTATTTTTTCTTTTTTTTGAATTTTCCATCAAAAAAAAAATACAACGGAAAAACTAGCGTAAAGAATGAAAAAGAATTGTATGAATGAATTATAAGAATTATGATGAAATACAAAAACAAAAACACAAAAATATGAATATTAAAGTATTGATATAATTCTATAGTTCGGAAAATTTTCAATAATATATTTATATACATAATTTATATACTATATAATATACAATATACGACAATATTGTAAAATGTGTAAGTCCATGCAAATAAAGGTACAAAAATAGGGTGACCCAGGTATGCATAATATGATGTTGCCAATATTGCATCCTATTTCTTAAATTTTGTACCGGGATTAAAAGTGTGTCTGAATAATTTAAGTTAAATTAAAGAGATTTATTATCGAACAAAATGACTGAATGGTAAATTGGGTAGTATTCCTAGACTATCCTTACACCTAGATATAGTTTGATAAGTACGAAAATCTAAAAATGACATAATTACGAATTTATTTTTAGTTTTTTTTGTATTTTTACTTAAAACATAGTTACGGCAAACGAAAATGTCATATGTTCGAACATTAAAAAAAAAAGAACAACATACATTTTCTGGAAAAAGCGTAAAACTCCGATTTTGTAACTAACCATAAAATCCCAGCTCTTGATTATTTGTCTTACATATCTACATATTCCCAAAGTAAGTGCTAATAAGAATTTCAATTAGAAATAAGGTTCATAGGTCAGTTTATTATAATTTGTTTTATTAAACATTATAAAATTTAATTAAATATAGGGGATCTCTTTTCCTGGAAAATTGACCACAAAACAATCAAAAAAATTATTTTCGAAAAATATGGTTAAAAAATCAGAAATTTGTATTTTTTTGTACTGAAAATTTTTCGGAGTTTTTCGCAATTAATTTAGTGCGATTAGGTAGTATTTAGTGCGAAGTACGATAGTTTCGGACACGGCCTTAATGTTATTTTATTTTTTACGTACTTATACCATATGTTACTAGCATGAAAAATGATACCATGTAATGATATATCACATACTTACGAAATAAATTAAATGATATAAGTGCAAAAAATAAATGAGGAATTTTTTTTTTTTTGAATACTTATCTCATTTTTGAATTCGTACTTATAACTTTCTAACTTATGACATAGCTCCCACAAAATTTACAAAAATTTTTTTGATGTGCTAGTAAGCGCTAATACCAGACTAACATACTTAATTTTTTACTTTCTGAAAATTTCATTTGAAAAATTAGAGCTAGGTTATCAAATTCCAAAAAGAAAATCAATTGAAAAACTTTTCTCACACATAATAAAAGGATCACCTTGTAAATGCATAAACTGTCATTTTAATATATTTTATTTGCATAATATAAGTAATATAATTTTTAGGCTGATACAAATAACCATTCAAAAAAAAAAAAAAAAAACAAAATATATTCAAAATTGTTAGTTTTTTTTTTTTTTTAAACAGTCGATAGAATGAAGAAGACTTTTTGTGGGCAAATTTCAATAAATAAATTTTTGTCATTTCAAAAATCCAATAATAAATTTTATAATAATAATTTTAAAAAAAAAATTTACAATAAATTTTCATGGTATAGGTATATGATATATATACATTATATAATAGGCAATGTTAAATGCAATTGACGAATATAATATACATACATATATGGAACATAACAAAATATATACATAAAATAAGTAAAAATGACATATGATGTCAATAGTGTTCATAATATTTTGTTGAAAGCAACAAAATATATGTACAATACATAATATGTATGTATATATACAAAGGTATTGTAAATATAATCATAATATATATATGAATATATAAATAGTAAAATGAACAAAAAATATTTAATTTTATGTTTGGTTGTCAAAAAATACTAAAATATATACACAACTGAATGGATAATCCATTTGACAGTAAAGTTTTATTATATGATTATAAAATTTGAAAATTATAATGCATAAATGAATGTTTTGTTTATTATGTCTGATATAAGTAACATCCAAAATGAAAAAAAAAAAAAAAAGAAAAATTTATAATGCAATTAACATAAGCATAATATGCATTTCTATTGTATTTAATTCAAAATCAAATTATAATTTATAGTTTAGTTTTTAATACAGACAGAATGTATAGTAAAACAAAAAACAAAAACAAAAATTTATGCTAATAATAAAAAATCTACAGATACAGATATTTTTGACATTTATTGAATTTTTTTTAAATTTAACTTTTAAACAATTTATTTTTTAAAACATTTATTTTTAACTTTAATGTTAACGTTCAATTATTCCATAATTTGAAGTTTCTATATTTTCTTGTTTTTATTAAAATTTTCTTAATAAAGTTCTATAGTTTTTCAGAATGTATTACTGAATGACCGTATTGGAAGCGTACACTTTTGTACTTCTAATGATATTACAGAGATGCACTGAAATACAGAAATTTCAGAAAAAATAATAATAAATTATTTGAAATGGAGTAACATTAAAGCTACAAATAACACGAATTGGTGTCATGTCTATTTAAAATTTTATTTGTTTTTTAAGAAATTTTTGTAAAAAAGTTTAACACAAAAAATGAAAATAATTTTTTTTTGAAAAAAAAAATTCAATTCTAAAAATATAAAAAATAGGAGTTTTTTCCAAAAGTTTAACAAAATGAATTAATATACTTTTTATACAATTTTTGCAAAAAGGACTTATATCTACTCTTTTTAAGAAGTTTCGAACGAACAAGTTTTCATTATTTGTTTTTTTATATTTTTTAGGGATAGGAAAGGATAGGAAATGGATACGGAAAGACTGAACTGGGAGTGGGACTGTAAGGAAACAATGAATCCGCCTATTATTATTACTATTTTACTAACAGTGACTAAAGCCGTCACAACAGTTACAACATGTAGTAGTACTATATAGTATACATGAGGTAATTATTGAAGCCAACCCCCACTATCACTGTAGCGGTTACTATTATTGGTATTAGTATTCTTATTAATATTATTATTATTTTACTACAGAGTCAGTGCCATCAGTGGATTACAACGTGCAGCAGTATATAACACCTTACTTGCATGATATAAGCAAAGATAGCTCCACTGTAGTAGCTATTATTATTATTATTATTATAATTATTGTCATTATTACTATTACTTTTCTTATTATTATTATTATTATTATTATTGTTATTATTTTACTACAGAGTCAGTGCCATCAGTGGATTACAACGTGCAGCAGTATATAACACCTTACTTGCATGATATAACCAAAGATAGCTCCACTGTAGTAGCTATTATTATTATTATTATAATTATTGTCATTATTACTATTACTTTTCTTATTATTATTATTATTATTATTGTTGTTATTATTTTACTACAGAGTAAGCGCCATCAGTGGATTACAACGTGCAGCAGTATACAACACCTTACTTGCATGATACAACCAAAGATACCCCCACTGTAGCAGCTAATATTATTATTACTATTATTATAATTATTGTTATTATTACTATTACTTTTATTATTATTAATATTATTAATGTTATTATTACTACTATTAATTATACGATTATACATTATTACTACTATTAATTATACGATTATACATATACATTATTACGATATAAAAGCACTACATATTTTTTACTTATGACCTGACCGGGGTTTGAACCCAAGACCCTTCGATTGAAAGGTTGGCGACTTAACCGCGTTTCAAAAATTTAAATAAAAAAAAATAATAAAGGAGTTATTTTGTTTATATTTAGCAAACTTCTTTGGTTTTGTGCAGAGTTATTTTAAAAGAATCTAGGATTTATTTTCTTTATGAATTTGCTTTCTTTTTTGATAAAGCTATGCATAATACACGAAACTAAAAATTTTTGATAAAAATTAAAGTAAGTTCATCTGTTAGTTCATTCTAATATCGTTTCAGCTTTTTGAAGAGAAATTTTTTTTTTCGGCTCAGTTCATACTATACGAAATAAAATTATTTAAAAAACAATCCTAAAAATATGCAATGTTGTATGCATATTCAGTTTTATCCGGCGTATCAACCGAGAAAGTGAATAAATTAAAATTGAATACATGTCGTTTTATCATTATATTAAAAAGGGTAATATTAGTAATTACAAACTTCTTTGTGGGCAAATGTCATTAGATATTTATAATAATTTAAAGATAATATTTTGTCTATAATAAAATAAACATATTATTACTTGATTTCTACTTGATTTAGTAATATTTCTTTTTCTTCTTTATAGTTTAGATCTTTATATAAATATTTTTGTCTTTAAGATAACATTTCTAAAAAAAAACAGCTTTTTAGTTTCAAGATATAATTATAAAATGGTGATCCCTGGGAATCTGACAAATTTCAACTAAAATAAGTATATGTACTGAATTTGTAATACCACAAATGCTGTTATACTATAAACTTATCGCTATGTTAATGTCTTTGGAGAAAGGAAAGTTTTATAGTAGGTCTACTTTAAAAAAAGTAGTCTGATGAAAAAATATAGTATAGAGTTCTTATAAATTTTGAAATAACACAAAAGTTCCCGATTTTATTTAGGAGTGTTATCTTTACATCATTAATATATTCTTCATCGTGTGTATTATAAGAACTGAAATAATAATCGGATTAAAGATATATGGAGAAGTAGAAAATTTCATTTTAAAGATTTTTATTAAAAGTTAAATATTGTGGCATTGCTATTTTTAAAAAATCCAACACCATTATTTTAAAATATGTTAAACGATAAACATACAAGGTTAAGGTTACAAAAAACGATAACCATACAAGATCAGAAGGACCCCTTACCATTATATTGAAAGTATACAAAATGTCATATTATGAAAAAAGTGGTCCTTCCTATGTGTTGCTAGACAGTTTAACTAAAGATAAAATAATTCTTTATTGAAAATTATTTAATAATAAAGTTTTATTTGACGTTGAACAGAAGAGAGAACCAGATCTGAAATTCTGTTTAACTTTCAATATTATTTTATAACAGTTTGAACGCTACGAAGTAAATTTTTATTACATTATTTCATAGTTTAGTTCAAACTAAAATACAAATTTTGTTTCCTTCCTGACAGTAGAACACTGACAAGTTATTAAAGTTCTTTAAGGGTTTATTTTTAAAAATATTTCATTTCACATAAAAATATTTACACTTCTGTTCTATGTAAATCAAATTATTAATATTTAATAACTTTAAAAGTTGGCCAAAAGTGCCCCATTTTCTATTTTCTTTGAATAAAATCAATTTTTTGTTTTTGAAATTAAATTAAATTAATGTCATTTAAAAAAAAAAACAAGAGAAAAAAAGGGTTGTTTGATTTATATATTAAATTAATTAAATATTTTCTATTTAATTAATTTTTTATAAATCTTTTCTATCAATTCTTAAAAATAACTTTTTTGTTATTCTGTTGTTTTTTCTTTTCTTCGCTGTTTTTTGTTTTTTTTTTTTTTTTTTTTGAGAAAAAATATCGAATAAATTTTCATATCCTGTTATGAAAAAAATTAGATAAAGCAAAAATTAAAAAAAAAAAATCAATATCCTGTTACAATGCATTCAATTTTTGTCTATCTCTTGAATCAACTTAAAATTAAATTGGTCATTTTTTTAATAAATTTTCCGAAAAAATATTGATTTTCCTTCTCTTTCTTTTAAAATATTACTTTAATCTCGAATTCATTATTACTTCCTGTTTTTTTTTTTTTGTTTTTTATTTTTTAAATTGTAGAATCAGAAAAAACAATCTTAATAATTCTTAGTTAAATTTTACCCTTATTTTTATTTTTTATTAAAAATAAAATTATTAATTTTGTCTATTTTCGATACCGTTAAAATGAAACCAAGGGTTGTTTGGAAAACCAATTGAATTTTAAAGAAAAATATATTTAAATTTTTTATTGTTGTTGTTTTTTTTGTATTCATTCAACTATTCCATTCCACGACTCATATTTCAATTAGATTTTCAAAACAAAAAAAAAAAAAACAAAAAACCATAATAAAAAAATTTTCCAATTTTAATAAAAGCTTTACTTGGAAAATGAAATGAAAAGTGGAAAAATTTGTTTTTAAAATTGTTTATGTTGAAATTAAATGGTTGCAAAAAATGATGAATGATTTTTTATACGAGAATAAGTATATGTACGTAAATTTTCTACTATGTGCTTCTTTTTTTTTTTTTTTGGTTATTTAAGTATACCTTCTTCCCCTTCTCCAAACTTTAGAATGAAAGACAAATATCTACTATTAATTGCCAAAAACAAAATAAAAAAAATTAGGAAAGCAGAAAAGCTAAAAACCAAAATGAAAAAAAAAAATAAAAATAATTGTTTAGTAATCGATATTTTTTTTAACTTTTGCCGGACCATTAAATATCATCATTATCATCATCATTAAAATATTATCAACATTTTTATTATCATATTCATCATGTGGATAGCTCGAAGGATAATCATCAATTAGAAAAAATTTGTTGTTATAGTGAAAAAAAGTGTAGTATAAAATATAAAGTGTATCAAAAATGGTCTACTACATTAAAATATTTTTTTTGTTGGTTTTGTTTTTTTTTTTTTTTTAATTAATAATTGATATATGAATTAATGAATATGAATTTCTTGTCCGTAATTTCGTCAAATAGCTAATAGCCAAAACAAGCCCCGAAAATGAAATATTTTATTGAAATATTAAAACTAATATTTAAAGCCAAGATTTTTACATTTTTTTTTTATGATTGCCAGACTATAATGGACATTATGAAATTCTTGTTGATTTGGCTTTCTAGAGGCAAGGATTAAAGAATAATTAGGGATGATACAAGTCATCAATCAAACATTTATCCTCCAATATGAAATCCTACAACGAAAGCTATTCTTTCCTGTTTGCTTAATGTTCATTTCAACGTTTTAATTTTTTTCCCCAATTTTCCTCTAACTTCAGATTCCTCTAGCTTCAGATTAAGTATTATAGTAGTATTTCTTGCTAGTTAGTAGAGTGGTAGAGTTAAAAGAGTGTTCACTGGAGTTTATTTTTGTATTTAGTTGTAGAATCTTCCCAAAAATGTTCCATAATTAAGGACTAGAAACTAAAAACACAAACAAATTGATATAAATAATGGGAGAGGAAATATTTTAGTATGATTAATACTTTAACACCTCAAGACCTAAAATTCATTTGCATACAATCAGTAGTTATTGGACATTCAAAGAAGTGTAATTTTTGATTGACTTCACAAAAAAAATTTTAAATTATTTATCGAAGAATTTTTGTCTCATCCTGTATTTTCATTTAGAAAATAGTTTTTCCCCAAGAATATTTTTGGACATATCCTTTAATTGATGATAAATTGATTAGTAATAGAAATGGATAGTATATATAATAATATTTTTACTGTATACTAAACAGTAGTAATTGAGTTCCTAGTTTCTGAATAAATAAATTTTTATTCAAAAATAGAAAAATTCATCTAAAAACCACATCATGTCCTAGTGAATAATATGATGATATCAATGATAATAATGATAATGATTAATGAATTTATTATTTTGAAAACAAAAGAAAAACTTGTAATAAATTTAATATTGAATTGTTTTTTTTTTCTTTTTCTTTTTTTAGTAAATATTTCAAAGAAATAACAACTGATTATCAAATCAATTGAAAACATTGGTACAAAAATAAGAAAAAAAAAAATTGATATGATGAATTGAGCATCAGATGTAAAGTGTATATAAAGTAAAAAAGTTATAATAGAGAAAATCATTAATTTAATGGATATAGTCAGTGGTTGAATATTTTTGTAGTTATATTTTGGAATTGATTTTAAGTCATTTCAATATACATATTATATGTATATGTATGTTTATATTACATTAAAATACTTTATATTAATAATTAATCCATTTTAATTTAATTAGTATTTTATGTTTAAATAAAATTGAATTACTGATAATAATCGAGAATAGAGAAGACAACTTATACTGAATAAAATGTAAATAAGTTAAAATAAATAAGATATTAAATGAATGAATATTTAAAACACAAATGTTACAGTATAGTTAATATTACAATAATTTTTCATTTCTTTTTCTTTCCTTTTCTATTGTAATTGTTGTCTATTGTTAATTTCAAAAAATGGTAAAGGGTCTCTGGTCATTTGTCATTGAATAGATTTTTATAATATTGTAAATTATCTTCATAATTTATTTTAGGTTTTTTTCTTGTATTAAATTTCCGGTGCTTAATATAATTGTTGTATAGGGCTTAAAATAATTTAAAATAAGGTTGAACGAGTTACTTTTGTTAATCATAATCAGAAAATGTTATTTTGGTCGATATTTTAACGAATACATATCATAGTTTTATTTTATTTTAGTTTTTTTTTTTAATGGGGTAGGTGGAAATCATCGATAGACGCTAAAGAAAATCGTACGAGCACGATTTCTCTATGAACGTGAGGAACTTAAACCTGTTACACATTACCTCTCTTTTTGACCAAACAATAAGTTAAGAAATGTTTAGTACTTATGTACTGTTTACAGAAGATTCTTCTATAGAGTAAAAAAAGATTTAAGCTATAACGAAATCTAAAACTGAATTATTGCATTTGAATGTCTTGAAATATTCCCAAATAAAAGTCTCCATATACGTTGAAGAATATTCTCATATAAATGTGAATAAAGGATATTTCATAAGTAACTTTCTTTCTAGCACATTTTCTAAAAATTTTTCTGATGATTATGATTATTATAGTTCCATTATATCCATTAATCCTTTCATACACAACCACTTTACGGTTGTTTCAAATACAAATAACTTATAACTGATAATAAAAAAATTAAATTAAGAATTGAAACGGCTAAACATTAATTTCTTCTCATCCATTAAGTCTTTATTTTAAAGCTTAAATTACTTCTAAAAATTTAAAATGTTTAAAACATCAGAATAAAATAGAGTATTCCAAAATTTAAAAAAAAAGGACAAAATTATTGTGGTAGCTCAAATGTAAATTTTTATCTTCAAACGGAACGATGTGAGTCCTTTACATAGTGTATTTAATAGAACTTTGTTAGATACAACAACATCAAAAATATTAAAAGGCATTCAAAAAGGAAGAAGAAAAAGAGACTAATATGAGTTATGTGGTAAATCAAAAATCTTGAACATGTGAGTTGTCAAGAATTGTTGTTGGAATTTTTTAGATACATAACGCAATTTTTGGTAACATATTAAAATATATTTTATTTCATTTTGTTTTTCAGTAAATGGTTTTAGTTAAACACAAAAATCGAAGTCTATATAAAACAGCTGTAAAGAAAATTCGAATTACTATTCTGTAACAGGATATGAAATCAGTAAAAGTGTAAAGAAAAACTGAATTTTTATTAAAATAACTGAAATTGTTTTATTTATTTGTAATTATAGAGTTAGTGATCGTATTATTTCTTAACACTTTTAAACAAAATTCAACTTTTGATCCTTTTGTTTTATTTGAATTCATCAGCTGTTACTTTAAAATTTATTGTACATCACTTTATATAATAAATAAACAAAATACAGAATTTAATATTTACATTTTAAATTTATGAGAGAAAACTATTTCTCACCATATTATTTTGTATAAAGAAAAATCAAAAAAAAAAAAATATAATATCTAAAGAAAGAAATAGTGAAAATTTTCTATTCCGCGATTTAAATCTTACAAAAATTCCATAAACTTTTCTTTTTATACATAAATTTAAATCATTCCTATTTTTTGGTTTCAATTTGTGGTCTGCTATAAAAACAAAAGATACAAATAACATTTTGAAATTATAACATTGTTCTCAATTTAAACATCAGACATTTAATCCTTTTTGAATCTTTTTGAGATAAAAGTTTCAATTTAACCACAATTTTTGTTTCATTCGCAGATACAAAAAAAAAAAAAATTTTAAATTTAAAATTAGATGTAAATTTAATTTCGTAATTGTAGTAACAGTAGCAGTAGTAATTAATTACAGTCGATATAGATAAATTCCTGGAACGGTATACTACACTTTTATAATAATTATTTTTTCATATTCATAATGATCATAAAGCTAACCTTCAATAACATAATTTAGACAAAAGAAATAAGTAACTAGAAGCACAAATTATTCTGCAAAAAACAATTAGATAATTAAAAAGAGAAATTAAAAAATTTTAGTGATCACGTTGTGATTTTCAAATGTATGATTCAAAATTTAATTAAGTAAATTGAAGCCATAAAAACCATGTAACATTTTCTTTGAATCTGTTCGGATTTATTTAGAAAAACCGAGAATATCTCAGATATTATTTTTTAATCAGATAATAACTTTATATCTAAAGTTACGGAATACCTTTTTTCCATTAAAGAAGTTTTATCTTGGCATAAAACCTAAATGAGCGCAAAAATGGGATGAATGCATTAAACTGAGCTTGAACTCAAATCTTATATTTTTAAACAAAACCTACGAGGTCAGTTGAAGATTTTGATTGAAAAAAATAGAGATTTTAGATGAAGCTTAGTTTTATACATTCCGCCCGTTAATATTTTTTATATGTTTTCTTACATTTAAATGTGCTCTATAGAGATCTAGAGTTTAGTAATCACTAAAATGTTAGCCTAGTATTCATGTGTCAAAAAAAGAAATAAAGGGAGTCAAATAGTAAGCAAACTAGTGAAAATTACTTTGAAGTTAAATATCCTACGGCACATGGATACGGAAAATACAATTTCCTGAGAAAATAACAAAACAACACGCAAAAAATCGATTATTTTACAGCGATTAACCGACTATTTTAAACTTTCAATACGAGCTGGCAAGAAATTTTTATAATGATTGTGAATGGATAGACTTCCATTCAACTTCCATTATAATTGTTGATATGCTTAAAACAACATTTGGGATTTATAAGACTATAGAAATGTAAAGAAACAAAATTAAAAACTTAATTTTACTTTCCGTTTGTACATAATTTAAACTTCATCAAAAAATTTATTTTAGTGGTTTTTGTGGTTTAATTTTTATATAAAAATTTGCGAATGGTTGAGTATGTATATGTTATTCTAATAGTAATAATAATTATATATGTATGTATTTAAAAATAGTATAGAAAAATTATAATATTATATTCATATATAAATATGAAAATTTAATTTTCTTTTAGTTTTCTCAGCAAATACTTTACATACTTAGAGTTTTTTAATTCAATTTGACAATAATACAAATTCTTAAAAATTTTTGTATATTCATTTTTTGTTTTCATTTTTTTTCTCAAAATTATTATTCTTGATTCTTAAGTATTTTTTTTTTGGTTTTATATGCACTTAATTTTATATATACAATATACATATGTATTAAATAAGAGCAACAGCTCTTTACCAATTTAGATCCCCTTTTCATTTCTTTTATTTTTAAGAATTTTCTTTGGTTATATTTTCTTCTAAATTATGTTAAAGTTTTTCCAACAAAAAAAAAAAAAAAAAGGAATAAAAATATATGAATTTATTTTTTAAATAGATTTGGGTTATTTTATATAAATGGGAATAAATGGGATACTTTAGGGTTAATTTTGTGGAACTTTATTTTGTATGCAAATATAAATTTGAATTTTCACTTAATTTTTAACAATATAACACCATACTTTTAAACATATATGTCTATGTATGTAATGTATGTATATATGTATTCTAAAATTATATAATATAAATTTGTTCATACATATATAGATTTCTATATAATATTTTATATATACCGAGTGCACATTTAGTAATAGATATAGTAAAAATACTACAGTTTTTTTAGAACTATGGATTAAAAGAACATGAATAAAATAAAAGGATAACAAAACGATTTTAAACGAATAGAATTTAACGAAATTACATTTTTTTGATATTTTCTTGAATGAAAATTTGTTTAGAAAAATTTGAAAACATCCCTAAGTGTTAACGGCGTGAGATAAAATTTAAGTGTATCTACACAAAAAAAGTTCATTAAAAAAAAATATTCCAGTTAGTTATGAGTAAAAATTTATGGTATACATTTGAGATGATATGCTTTCGCGATAATCTTAATCTAAGATTGGTGAAAAAAAACTTACTGAACTTACAATGAAAAGTCTATGATTGAAAACCCTAAACTTTCTGTTTATACCAAAAATACATTTGAATTTTTTCAATTTTAGCAAACAACTAATGCTGGATTCACAAAAAAACAACTAATGCTGAATTGATAGATATTTAATATTGCATGATAAAATTACGTCATTTTACCTATAAATATTTGAAATTTAAAAAGTTTGTTACAATTCTGAAAACTTAAAAATGTTCAACCTTTTCAAAGAGAAGGAGATACCAAAATTGGAGAATTGATTGTGGATATAGATATTCAAAAATATATGATTATCAAAATGAGTGTGACAGAAGAGGAGTTATATTTCAATGAAGATAAGGACTTAAAGAAATTAACTAAAATTATTTTTACTATAATTTTTCGCTTAGTTCTTTCATTTTATTTACATGATAAAAAAAAATACAACTATAAGTTTTTATCATAAGTTTAACAAATTGGGCCTTTTAATAATTCTCCAAGAAATAAGAACGAATCAGTTTTGTTTCCTTTTAAATATAATTCCTGTTAATAAAGTCGAAATTGTAATTTTTTAAATTTGGTCATATGGTTTATGGATATAGGATTTATGGTCATACGGTTTCAAAGAAGAAATCGAAAATCGGAATCAGTAATATGTGAGTTTTCCAATTATTATGTTTTTTATTCAACTTTCTGGAAAAATTTTTTTAATATTATCTTTTCTACAAAGACTTAAAATAATTCAAAGGGTATAATTATCTCTTGTGTATATGACGTGGTTAAAATCTGTACGATATGTATACGAAAAATAATAAGGAGGAATTTTATCGTTGGTTATAAAATCAGGTTTATTCGGATTTTTGAACAGAATATGTATATGTATGTATATATAATAGGCGAGATTTGAAAATTAGGATTGATTTTATTGTTGGTAACAAAATCAGAGTTTCAATAATATTTTTTATCGTCGATTGGCGGTGGTAGCCTCCACTATTTTAAGAATATATTTTCATCAAAATAACCATCATTTTATATTAATAAAAATAATTAATGGGGCCTCGTCGGCCTAGTAGGTAAGAGCGTACAAAATACGCTGTAATTTCCTGTCCACATTTATGTGGCATACCAATTTTTATAAGAATTATTCAAACAATGTGTTATTGAGCAACGGTCGTATCTTGCATTACAAAAAAAAATATTATTTTATAAAAATAATAATGTGCGACTTTATTTCCTTTCAGATTCAGCATTATTTCCGTTTCAAAATGGTTATAAGGACAAATCTGAAAGAATGGCTATATTTCGATTTTATTTCACTGTCAAAAAGGAAATAAATTAGATCCTGTCTTATTTCATGCGGCATTATTCGTGACATCGAAAAATTGTATTGCCTTTAAGATGGACAAATGTTGAACTTTTATGGAAAACTGGAAAACAATTTTAAAGTTAAGTATATTACGAAATAACTGTTTCGTAATATCAAAATTTCTTTTCATTATCTTTTTTTTCGCCATTTTTAGATATATGTTTCATATTATATCAAAGAGATTTGATTACAGATAAACCGTAAAGAGATACCCTGTACATATATTTATGCATTCGTTATAATACAAATGTAATACATATATATATATTTTATATATACATATATATACACATATATATTTTTTTGTTTATTATTAAAAATTTTATTTGAATAAAAATAAATTCGCGACAACGATAAATGTTTATTATGTGTCGGTTTTCGTTACTCCTTATATAATCATTGTTTACATATTTATATATGTATGTGTGTGTTATTTATTATTTATTTTTATTAAATTTATTATTATGTATAAAATATATACGTACATAGATAATAAAATGTATATTTGTTTTGTATAAATAATGTCAGATGTAATATAAGGCAATATTTGGTTTATGGTAACCTCGAAAAACGAATCTTTTGGGAAGGAGATTTAAGCGTTTAAATAAAGTCCTGCGGAGTGATTCAATAGTGATGATAATAATATAACACGTTATATCTATAAATATACGTTTTAGTATAATATTATTTTAGATATTTTTATTATTATTTTTTTTTTTTTGTTATGTATTTACAAGCCGTTTATGGGTTTTATGGTGAAAATATTAAATTTTTAAATTTTATATGTGTATTTACAAATGTTTTTGTTTTTCACCACATTTCCCTTGTTGTTAATTTTGTGGACTATTTGAGAAGTTTAAAATATGGTGCGGTATGAAATTTACATTTAATATAGTACCAATGAAATATATTTTTGGCAAATTTTATTATTTTTTTAAGTTTATTATAGAAACGATATTTGAGGTTTATATCTTTCTTTTTTTTAAGATTTTTTAATTTTTCTAAATATACAAACATAAATTTTTATTAAAAGGGTAATAAAAATAACAAAAATAAAATAATATAATAAAATAAATAAAACAAAAAAAAAAAAAATAGAACGGTTACATTATGAACCGCGGTTATAAAAATATAGCAAACCGCGGTTATGTTTATATCTATAAAAACTTATTATCAAATCAACTATAGTAGATTTAGTATAGGTTATAAATTTTATTTAATATTTTTATTTGAAAGAGAAGGTACAGATTTCCTTAGGGAAAGTGCATAAGATACACTAAAAGAAAAACGTTAACAAAAAATTAATGGTTAGTTAGTTGGACTAGCTGTACGAGAGGACAGCTGAAGTTTAGTTGGTAAAAATTCGGAATACATTTAGCTACGGAGTACATTATATTTAGTGAAGATTCCCACCAGTCTAGGAGAAAAAAAAAACAAATAAAATTTAAAAGAGAAAAAATAAAAAGTTTTTAGCATTTTTTAAGGTTTTATATGCTTTTTAATTTCTAATTTAGTTTTTCGTTGCAGTATTACAATTTTTTATCTTTTCCTAGTTATAATTTTATCTTAATCTTAAAAGATCTTCTCAAGAGTTACATGGACAATATACTAGAGTAGCTGAACATCAAAAGTTCGGATAGGTTTGTTTTGAAAAAAATCGAGAAAATGTAGCTCGAATGTTTAAATGCTGAAAACGGCAACATATAAAAGCATCAAACGTTTTATAAATTAAAATTTCAAAAGAGAGCTTTAACTAACAAATTTAAAAACCGAAAAAATTAACCTTTTATAGTTTTGAATCTTTTTGATTGGCTATTTATGGATTTGAATTAAAGCGTTTTGGTCATATTTCAATTAATTTAATTGCTTTGGACAAGCACTTTATTTTTTTGATCCATAAAATGTCAATAAAATTTGTGATTTTGAATTTCCATTAAATATACCGTTTATTATCAAATTAACTTTATTTAAAAACATTTATGTACATAATTAAATATATATTTATACGGTGTCGGTGTATATTAGTATGAAAATTTAAAAAAAAACATAAATTATTAATAGATTTTTTATGTTTTGTAAACAAAAATTAATGGCCGCCTCGGTAGCCTAGTGGGTAAGAGCGTACAACGCTGTCAACACCAAGCGAGCGTGGGTTCGAATCTCACACACGTCGTAAGAGTTATTCCCCCTTACGACATTTACAACCACGGCTGAGCAGGAAAGGTTTTATAATTTGCTGTCCACATTTATGTGGCAGAGAAATGCATTAAAAAAAAAAATTAATGTTGACTTCTTTAATTTCCATAAATAAGTTTATTATAATAATAATAATAAAATTATTCAAAGAAAAATTGAAAATATTATTACATGAAATTCATTTTAAGCTATTTATATATTCTACAAACATTCAGAATCGTTTTAGATTAATATTTAAATTATTTCAAATAGGTTTGGTACGAAATTCTAAAAAAAAAAATTCCAAAAAAAAAATTCCAAAATTCAAAATTTAATGGCAAGCACTTTTAATAGTGCTAAAAACCTCAACTAAACAAATTATTAGCGCTCTGATTTTGCAACCAGCTATAAAATCCCTTCTAATTATTTTGTTAAATACATATTTCAACAACATGGCATTTAAATTTGTTAGAGCTACCACCTTCAAACCCGCGCGCTAAAAAAAATTATTACGACGCCGATTTCTATGAACTATAAAATCTCACCTATTTATTTTTTTTACATACATATTTCAACAATGATGTATTTAAAGAATAATGGAGACTGTCGCCTCCAAATCCCCGCTAAACATATTATTGAACCAACTCTAAAATTCTTTCTAATTATTTTTTCTTATATACGTATTTCAAATAGAAAGCTTGAAAAAAATCTCCGACAAACAAATGATTGAAACCCTGATTTTGTAACCAACTCAAAAATCCTTACTAATTCATATATATGTATATATACTTATTCTGAAAAAAATTGTATAAATCTGATTTTGTAGCTACAAGCTACAAGGTCCCTTCAAATGACTTTTTTTATGTACCTAAATATTATTTGACAATTTAAAATAGTGGGAGCTAGTGCTGCCGAACTTTAAAATTAAGTTTTTTCATTTTGTGAAATTATTTTTTTATTAAATTTTTTTCATTGTTTTGATATTTGTAACTATGGAATTTTTTTTTTTTTTTTTGAATTATGACAGCATCTCGTTTCAAACTGATGAAGGTACCCAAATTTAATTTTTTATTAATTAGTACCTCACATTTTAGATTTTTATAATGATAAAACAAAATAATTAATTTAATTTTCTTATTATTAAAACAATTAAAAAATTTAAAAGAATTAATAGTTTTTAATTTAATAAATTAAATGTCAAAATCATTTTCTTTTCAATATATACACTTTTACTTTCATTTCTTTACAAATCAATTTTTCAATTTACTTTGAATCATCATTAAAACCACAGATAAAAAATCAAAAAAAACAAAAACAAAAAAAAAATAAAAGGAAAAGGAAAAACCAATAAAAGTATAAGTTAAGTAACGTTATCAATCATTCCTTGTTGTTTTATTGGATCTTTATCAGTACAGTTCTAAACGATTCAAAATTGTGATTGATGTTTAAATTACTTTAGACATTCCAAACATCTATACATTAGTTAGTAAATTAAAAACAATTTATTAATAAAATGAATTGACAAAATATATGGATGATGATATTGATTATTGATGAGAATTTATTAATAATGATTATATATCATTATCATGATGATATGTAGTTAAAGGTAAACAATAAACTATTTTTGTATCCTTTTATTTATTACAATTATTGATTTCTTAATATAGATATTGGGAGGTATGGCTAATGGATACTAAAACTATATTTTGTGTAATTTAAAATGTTTGCCATATTTTGTTTTTGTTTGTTAGAATGTCATCTGACATTTTTATTGTATTAATTAAGTTAACATTTTACTTGTTTATGACTAAAAAAAATTGTTTTTCTAATCTCTTAAAATCTATTAATTGAAATTGAACTAAAAAATTAAAAATGAATTACTATTTATATTAGTAGTAGACAATATTTTAATATAGAATCTCTATCATTATACTCCTACGGACCTAGTTTTAATTGAATTGAATTTAAAGTTGATTTAGCTATATGCGTCCGTCCGTTCGCGGGTAATAGTTCAAAATAAACATGAAACTAGAATTCTATATCTTATTTATATAAAAATCAGCTGTATATATAATTGTTAATCTTAATAATGGACTTGAATGAACTTGTTCTAACGGTTTCACAAAGTTGTTATATAACTTCTTTTTTTATATGAGCACCTAGTTATCTAATTAAATTATGTGGAGTGAATTTTCTCAAAACAAGTTAAGTTGCATGGAAACGATTTCTGAAAAATTTGTTTAATCAACTGGAAAACTGGGAGACAACTAGAAAATCTCATATCTTAGAATTTAATTAAGCTAGACATCTGAAAATATGTAACAGATAGCAATTGATTTCCAATCATCATCAAGGTTTATGGCAGTATTTTCTGTAATATTTGTTCGGGTTGGCGTAATGGGTTCGGGTAGCTTTTAGGTTTTATCTATGTAATTTACATAATTATATCTATACGTATATTTTAATTAAGTTAAATATCTGAAAATTTTATAAAATATTATTAAATGTGATCGAAACGACATGCATTATATACATTTTAGTACCTATCCATACTCTTTCTTGTGTTTTTTTTACTGTAGAATATAAACAATATGTTAATCATCAATATCATCTTAAATCAACAGAATAACGTTTCCAAATTATTGATAGAAGCGTCCTGTTTTTATATGATATAATAAAGTATGCAAAAGAATTACATGAAGGGCTTTGTTCTATTTATTTTAATTCCTCATATAATTTATACCCCCCCCCCCCCCAATTGGTGCTAGAATTATTCTTTTTCTAACATGTATCAGAAAAGAGAGTTGTAGTTCTTAGAATGGTCAAATTGAGAATAATGTTAAAAGAAATGTTCAAATGTTTCAAAATAGAGTGCAAAAGAAAAGCTAAATAGAACCTCTTTTTTACCCCAAGGACAAAAAATAACCTAATGGAAAAACTAAAATGAAAAACTTTTAAAATTGGAACAGAAAACTAACTTGAATAATCCTTAGCTGATACATTTTATAGAAAACATATTTAAAATATATTTTTTTATTAATCTTTATATACATATAAGTTATATATATATATAAGTTATATATATATATAAGTTATATATATATATACAAGTTAGGTATCTCATTTAAATTTTAAATTCATTTTATCATAACGAATTAGGACATGAGGAATGATATCATCAATGGGTTTTTATATCATTTTTTCACTTTCCAAATTATGCAAGTTTTATCACACCAGACTTATATAATATATTATAAAGGATATTAAAATTGACATGATGTATTTGACACATGTATACGTATATACAAAATAAACTAATACATAAATTATCATGGGCATTAATTTTATATGTAAAATAATAATCACAAAAAATAAAAAATAAAAAAAAAAAATTTAATGGAATTTTATGTGGTGAATGGAATGCGGATAAATTGGATCCGATGTTAAATTTCATAACTATAACATGAAAATAAAATTATTTTGAACAGTCATTCAACAAATAAAATATCATTAAACATGTAGACTTATGAGAGCTGTATAATATATAATTTGTAAACGTATAATCATGAATCAGTATATAAAGGACAAATTCATCAAATGAATATATATATATGTATATATATATTAAGTTATAAGTTATATATATAATTTAAGTTATATTTTTAAATGAAAACGTCTATAAGGATAACAAGTTTATATGGTAGCATATAAAATTATATAGTCTTCTTTATATATATAATCAAAATAATGACATTAATTTAAGTTGATAACTGATTTGAATTAATTCTATAATATTAAAATGAGAGGATGCACATAAAAATGTAAAACATATAGGTCGAAGTAAAATAGTAAAATAATATTTAAAATTTGATTAAATGAAAATTTTGTGAAATTTTTAAGAAAAATAAGAATATTTAAAAGAGTAATAAGATTCAAAGCTAAAATTAATCATATCTAAAAATAACCCCAACTTTATATCAAAATATGACATAAATCGGGATACAATATAAAAATGATTTTTAAATAAGACTTTCTTTAAGTTTAAATTTGCTGCCCTATACCCCCTTCACGTTCCATGATCGAAAGTAAAAGAAGTTTGATAATTAACTGCATTTGAAGAAAAGCAAGACAGAATAAACAAAAAGCCAACACTTTTTAAGGATGCATATTTTCCAAAAAAACAATAAAAACAGTTTATCAGAATCAACATTTTTTTTTAGAATTTTATATGTAAGAAAAAATTATGAAAAAGGAAGAGTCATTTTCTTCAAAATTAAGGAAACTCTATATAATTGAAAAAAAAAAAACAAACCTTAATACGTGTAAAATTATAATGTTGAAGGTCTTAGCTTTGCCTTTTATTTTAGAAAACTTTGTATAGGTGTCTAAAAAAAGGAAATTTTCAATTTTTGATCGTTAATAGTTCTTAACCAGGGCGTGGTATAATAAAATTAAAGGAATTATTTTAATTCCAAAAGATTTTTTCTCAGAATTTCAAGATTCTAACTAAAAACTAGCCGGAATTATGAAGGAAGTAATTTCATGGAAAATTTTCTCTTCATACAATGGTAAATTTAAATACCAAATTGAAAAAAATTGTATAATTTTGATATTGACAAGTAACCAAATGTCAGAAATAATTAACCAATCCTCCGAAATGGAGGAATGAAGTCTGAAGAATTGAGAGCTTAAAAATCTCTAAAAATGTGTTGCAACATGAGAATTGAAAAACTAAAAGTCATTGTTCGGAAAAGTGTTAACGAACCAAAACAAAAATAATGCTTAACCTTTTCCAAGCTTAGAGTAACATTCCTGTATAAATTTTGAATCTATCATTAATTCAAACGTTTTTTATACCCGTGCAATAGTCTCGGGTATATTACAATTGCTCCTCCGTTTTTTTTGTTAAGATAGACACATTAAATTAAACTTTGCCTTAGATGTAATATATTTTTAATATATTTAAAATATAAACAGTATAAATAAAATCATATGACATATTTTATTTGCGGTTTTATTATTTTTTAACTACCCTGTACTAACTATTATTTGGAGGTGTAGAAAATTAAAATATATATACGAGTAGTCATATATTAAATTTGAACGTGTTTATGTAGGTGAATTATTTTTAATAAATGATTTTGTACTATAGGACATATTATACCACCGATTTTGGAAAATTTAATAATAAAAATGTCAATCAAAGTCAGTCATTAAAAATCTTAATTTATAAATATTATTTTATCATCTCTACTACACGTCATATATACTTAATATAAAACTTATCATTATTGCAAATTTTAATGATAGGAATTTTTGGTAATTAATTAAATGCATGAATTCTGGTTAAGTTTTTTTGTTTTTTATTCTATTGAATGCGAACGGGGTGGCTTTTATAATTGAAACTGAAATATAAAATGAATTAATTAAAAAAAAAAAAAAAATAATCATTAGTTATATAGAAATAAAAAGTGGTAATAAAAATTTCGAATAAATAAATAATTTTTTGGTTAAAGTAATTAAAGTATTTGATGAAATTAAAGTTACTGTTATTACAATGAAATGAAGTTAAAGTTATTAAAAGAAAAGAGTATGAAATTATTTTTTACTAATAAGTGATTAAAAAAAAAACAAAATTTGAAAGTCATATTAAATTCTTTTTATATATATTTAGTGATGTTTTATGTTGGCATCTTTTAAAGTCAAAATATTCAATTCATTGTTTTGCTAATTCGAAATTGATGGTCACATTCTAGATACAAAGCAAGTTCATATTCATATTAACTTATTCTATTCCAACTTTATTTCTATTTCTACTAGTGATTTTTTAACGAAAAAAAAGAAAATAAAAATAAATTCTGTATAGTTTTAGTGTTGATATTTTTTTATTAACAGAGAAGAATAATTTTTCACTAATTTTTCTTAATCGCGTTATAGCAGTTCCCCAAAATAAATCTTCACAAAATAGTTTTTTCATTATGCTTTGCTTTAGGGATATTCACAGTTTTTAATTTGCATCCTTGATTTTATGTTTCTCTGAAAATTTAACATTTTTAGTCCTTTTCCTAATAGCCGTATTTTCTACTATCGAACATTGTCATATAATTGTATGTAATTTAATTTTATCCCATTTTTTTTATCAGATCCATGAGTTATTCTGAGTATTCTTATTATTAATACAGAGTAATTTTTTTAAGGATTAAAAATTTAAACTTTTTTTTTTTTTAAAGTGATTCAAAACCGCTATATAGTTTCATCACTGTGTTTACCACTTATACATCTTGAATGCAACCACTCCAATTAATATTTTTTTTCTCTTTTACTCCCAATGTTAATGTAGCAATGAAAATAAATTGTTGTTATTGATTTATAATAAACATTGTCAGCATCTTGGCTTAGATGCAAACCAGAGAATTGACGTTTATGATTGAGCTGTTCTTGAAATTTCCTAGTTGTTGAATAAAAGAAAAGTTGCTTTCAGAAATTCTTTTAATATATTTTCTTGTGTAGTTTATATGTTAGTTTGCCACAACAGCTACCAGAACCACGAAATTGTGAATGAAGTAAGTTTGAAATGCCTGATATAAATTCGTTCCTTATTAAGCTTTTAATCTAATTATAAAAATATTAAGAAGTTATCTAACTTCTATACATCTTCTGTTTCAATAATGACGCACTTTAATGGGATCATGATTTTGTTGCAAGTTTTTCAATTGAAATGTCTTAAATTCTAATTTTGGTTAGATTATATCCAATACCTATATATTACGACATAAATTACTAGTATGTCGTAATATAGTTTACATCGTAACAGTTAATATCATAATAAACAATTCTTGTATAAGATAATAGATGGCGGATAATTATATTATTTGTGCTTCATAATCTTGTCCAAGAGATACAACCAAGTTATTCACGGCTTAGCAAATGTAGTTATTAAAGAAAGGCCTTATGCTCCTTAAAGAAGTGATAAAAGAAAAGAGAATATATCTCTTATAATTTTCTCTAATTTTCTCCTCGAAAATTAAATTTTGATATCATAGAATACAAAAAGGTAATTTAATTACAATAATAAATAACAGAATATAATAATATTAATAACAGATAAATAATTTTATGAATATGCGGTTTCCTAATTATATTTTTCTAATTAAAAAAAATTTTTTTTTGGTTTAAAATTTTCTAATCACATATTATTAGATAACTTTTTATACTTGCTTTCTAGGTCTCTTAAATCTGAACAAAATCATTGGGATTATTTTTTAATTAAAAAGTTTACTTATTTACTTTAATATTAAATAAGAAGTTTTCAAAATATAATTTGTATTTTTTTATTTTTTTTTGTTTTGTGTCTAGACAAATTTAATATTCAAACTCTGAATAAACTTTTCCTGAAAAATAATCACAAAAAAAAAAAAAAAACAAGTAGAAAATCAGAATAATCTTATATTTTCCTACTAAAAAAAAAAAACAAATGAAAGTGAAAATAAATTTCTAATCAATATATGACATAATTTCAGTAGTTAAATAACTTTACATTACTTTATCATCTCCTTCTTGTCCCCAATTTCATTTAAAATAATTTCTTAATTCAAGTCAAAGTTGTCACAACAATTTTTACTTTCACATATAAAAGTTGACATGCCGTCGAATCGAATTAATAACAAATAAATTTTATTTTTATAAGAAGCTGTAATGACAGAAACATTTTTATGTTTGTTTATGTATTTAAAACAAACTTCCTAAGTGACTGTATATTATGTCTACATTATATACAGTTTATAATTGCGAGGAAGGTAATAAGAACTATACCTATATTATAAAAGGGATTTCATTCCAAACTTATCTGCTGTGTTTTTTATTTAAATAAATATACCAACCCAAATAATATGCTTATGATATAAATGCTAGAAAGAGACAAAAATAACGATGTACACAAAAATTGCAGCCTAATATGGATTTAGAGAAAATAAAAAATATTTAAATTAAAAGAGATTATGATTTCCAATGACATACTCTTAAAATTTAAAGGAAAATAAAATTTTTTAAGAGAAATTAAAAATTTTCATAGTAGAAAAATGAAAATTCAAATTAACTTATTTAATTGTCATTTAATTTTATTTAAATCAAAATCCGTTATGCCATCAAAAGCAAATTTTTGTTATAAATTTTGATTGGTTAGTGATTATATTTTGATATAAAATTTATTAATCTGTTAAGTACTATCCTAATAAAATATCTCTGCTACAGTAAATTGCAGTTTATTGAGAGAATATCTCTGCTACAGTAAATTGCAGTCTATTTCGAATTTAGTTTTTAAAAGTTCCCGTGGAGCTATAGTCTTAATATTTTTGATACAGTTTGGTTTCATGTGACAATATATAATTTTGATATTATTTATTTATTTATTTGCTCTTGTTTTTAATTTTTTTTTAGAAGGAATATTTAATTTAAATTTCATATTTTTTGTTTTTTGTCGTTTATAATTCAACAAGGGAAAAAGCTGAGTGGAATACATTATCATTCGCAAAATACATTTCTAGCATGCAATCATTTTGACTCATCTTCCAACATGTCAAGATGAGTAAAAGTGTTTCATTGTTTCATTGTGAGTGTTCCCTTTACCTGTAAAAGGAACGTAAACATTATATCAGTTCATTTAATTTGTACCTGTCTCCCTTCACACATCTTCCAACATGTCTAGATGTATGAAGGGCCTTAAGTATTACGCTGATTCATTATGTATGTGGTATATTCCATTCAGCATTAAAAACTCTTTAATTTTAAATAAATTTACACCAATGAGTGAATATATAATTGAAATTACAAAACAAGCTTAATAATCTAAAAAGAAATAATCTATTGGCAAAAAAGATGTTGAAGGTATGGGTGCGCCCATTAGGTCTGGCATATCCACTAGACAGCTGGTACTGGTATTAAGTGATTGTTCTATGATCCAGAATTACGGACTTACAAAATTAAAATAATAGATAATAATATCAGAATTTACATACCAAAAAACTTATTACTTATACCAAAAAACAAAGAAGAAGTTAACCAAATTAACAAATTAATTATTTTTCTTATCACATTACAGAATTAAATAGTCGTTTACAAACTTTCTACACCGATTAAAAAAGAACAATTAAATTTTAATCATTAATTAGTCTCTTCAAATAACTAATGTTGTAGAAGAATTTTTTCATGTAGCCCCACATATTGTACAACTGTAGTCTCTTAAAAAAGAAAGCCCTATTTCATATTTGTAAATGTGTCAAAAAATCAAAATTTCTTTTTTAATTAGATAGCTGTATAATAGACACCTCTATACACATTTATTGTTAGTAAGACATAAAAATTTACAGCTTAGTAATCAACGACTTAGGTAAAATTAACGATTCTCGAAACTGAAGCTTTGTGAAATATGAATAATAACTGAATTAATGGATGCCTTATTCTGACAAGTTAAAAAAACAAATCAACATAAAAATTCAAGCTCCAAAATTATATGTTTAGTTGTTTATGTTTTTGTAGCTCTTCTTATTTGTAAAATAACTATCTTTTCAAATATTTGTGTTTAAAGTTTTATTTATCCATGAGTATTAAACAAAATCTATTAGTTTTCTTAATCTAGGAGAGGTCAAACAAAAGGTGCTTTATAAATCAATATCAAAATCCTGTATATGTACTTACATATGTAACTAAATTTTAGTATTCTTATACAATAGTGGTAAAAATTTAAAAAGCTAGTCTATAATATAATATACTAGACAAAACCGGCGTCGCATACGCCAGTCTGGTAATCTAGAAATAATATTGGTTAATAATTCTTTTGGTATCTTTTAAATATTTTATTTGGTAACATTTAAATGAAATACATTTTTTATTTATCTTAAAAACGTCTTTTGAGAACTATGTTCTCTTCATCAGTAAGAATACTTAACTTTTTACAATAACAATAAGAATAAATTTAAATAAACGTAAAAACGTAGATAACAGCACTAAGAAAACTAAAGGAAAATTTTGTAGTGAAATTTGGTGGCGCCACTTCTTCAAAAATAATTTGTTTTCATAAAAAATATCTAAATTCGTATAAAACTCACTATTTTTTAAGTAACATGTCAAAATTGAATACTTTTGCATGGAAACCTATTCGCATGAAGATACTTCTTTGGTATTGATTTTAGAGTTGCATTCAAAATCAGTGTTTCAATAATTTTGTAGCGGGGTTGAAAAATTAATTATTTTTCATATGGAAATATTAAAATTTATTTTTGAAGGAAATTGGTATATATGTATGTGTGGGCACACTGGTATTAATAGTTGAATTCAAAATCATAGTGTAACCCTTTTCCGCAATATTTATATCCATATATGTATGTCTATGCGAGATTTTAAAATTTCGGGATTTTGATATTCGGGATTTCGTAATTTGGGGGTTTTTGTTTTGGGGATTTTTATTTTTGGGATTTTTTTTTCGGGATTACGTACCCAACCATATAAACTTTCAATTTTTTTAAATAACTCCTAACATTTTTTCATACAAAGTTAGGAGTTATTTCATAATGAAAGTGTTTCTAAATTGTTATGTTCAACTATGTTCAAGGGTATAATAAATTTGCCATTACGTTTGTGACACCTTAAAGGAGTCGAGCTAGATGTAGTGTCAAAGGTATGGATCGGCTCAGAATCGAATTCTGAGTCGATTAAGCCATGTACGTCCGTCCGTCCGTCCGTCCGCACGATAACTCAAAAAATAAAGGAGCTAGGAGGCTGACATTTTTTTTACGTCACTTTTACAAAATTGTTAGTTTTGCTATTTAAATCCAACATTTTCGGTCGACGGGTTCGAGTAGCTGCCATACAACTTCTATCTTTATATAGAAATAACTCAGTATCTATTCAAGCTAGATTTCTGAAATTTTGCAAATGATGATCAAGTTTTATGGCAACAACTTCCGTAAAATTTGGTTGTGGTGGTGCGACGGGTTCGGGTAGCTGCCATACAGCTTATCCGTTTAAACGAGAATAACTCAGTGTCTATTGAAGCTAGGAACCAGAAATTTAGTAAAGAGGTGTCGAGTTACATGGCAACAATTTTTGTAAAATTTGGTTGGTCTAGAGCAGCCGGTTCAGGCTTCTTGCACCTCTTGCAACTTAATGAAGCTAGGCGTCTGAAATCTTGCAAATGATGATCAAGTTTTATGGCAACAACTTTTGCAAAATTTGGTTGTGGTGGTGCGACGGGATCGGGTAGCTGCCATACAACTTATCCATTTAAATGAGAATAACTAAGTGTCTATTGAAGCTAGGAACCTGAAATTTAGTAAAGAGGTGTCGAGTTACATGCCAACAACTTTTGTAAAATTTGGTTGGCCCAGAGCAGCCGGTTCAGGCTTCTTGCACCTCTTGGAACTTAATGAAGCTACGCGCAATAGATTCGGGTAGCTGTCATACAACTCCACAATTTACATAAATATATCTCTGTAGTTCGGTACTACAACATCTGAATGTTTTTAAAAGAAGATCAAGTTTTATAGAAACAGGATATATTACGTTCATACGGGTATCCCAGACTTGACACAGTCTACTCTACTGCACTCTTCCTCGTTTTTTAATTAAAATTTTTTAATTGCTGGGAATTATTTCATTTTAATTGTTAGGAGTTATTTCATTAATATGTTAGAAATTATTTCAGTTGTCTCATTATTAAGGCCTCAGGGATTTTGGAATTGAATTGAAAATCAAGGTTATTCGCCTTTTACAGAATATTTAGATATATGCATATGCGATTGTCTATTAAGAGGGATTTTAGAGTTGGATTCAAAATCAGGGTTATAAACTTTTTCCAAAACATGTATATAAATAATACTCCTATTGTCAGGGATTTTGGGATGGATTTTACAATTGATTTCAAAATCAGAATTATACACCTTTTACAGAATATTTATTTAGATATATGAATATGCGAGTTTTGAATTAGGAGGATTATATATATCCTAAAAATCCCTCCTAATAGACAATTATGTCACATTTACATATGTATAAATATTCTGGAAAAATTGTATAATCCTGATTTTGAATCCAACTTTAATATGCCCCCTAATATTAAATATCAGTGCTTAAGCTAATGTCAAAAATAATTACCTAAAATGAAATAATACCTAAAATGTTAGGATTACTTCATTTTTTTTAAATTAGGAATTATTTCATTTTGTTAGAAGTTATTTCATTAGGAGTTATTTCATTTTCGGTTTAGGTATTATCTCATTAGGATTTATTTCATTACAAATATTAGGATTTATTTCATTAGGAGTTATTTTACAGAGCCATGTACAGTATTAGTTTTTGCTATGAAAAATATTGTTACAAACATTTACGGCTTTTATATAATAGATAATATTATATAGTGCAGAGTTTATTAAATCTTTAAGTTTGAGTTTTTTAAAATGAAGAATAAACATATAAAACTTGGTACAAAATGAAATTAATTTTTCCTATATATATATATATATATATTTATATTATATTTGGCACAGTTTATTCAATAAAACAATATTTGTATTGTCAATTTTTTCCCATTCATAAAAAATTTAAATATTTAAATGATTAAAATTGATAATTTATTTAATTATAAGATATTATAACATATTAAAACAAAATATTAATGTTATAATTGTGAAAAAAAAAACATAATGTTATTATTAAACGACATACATACATATATGTATCTATAAATAATGCATTACAAGGTAATTAGAATTTATTTAAAGTAATAAAAACAATAAATTTCTTAATTTCTATATGTAGTATCAAAGAAAACGTCAAATTTAAAAGAACTTTCTTTGACTTTGGCATATTTTAATTAAAAAAAATAAATTAATAAAAAATTCTAAAATGATATTTAAAAATTATTTTGATATTAAAAATATATATTTTCCAGATGAATTTACCATAATACCAGTAAATATTTGTAAATATCTTGGAATATCAATATTTATTAATCCAAAAAAAAAGAAAATTAATATTATCTTAAGAATATTAAGTATAATTAATATAATTATATTTTTTTTATCATTTGGTTTATTTGCTTTAACAACAATAAAAAAATTATTTTTAAAATCACAACTTGAAAGTTTTTTTGAACAATTTGTACATATTATATTTGGTGGAATTGCTATTGTAACATATATACAATTTACATTATATAAAAATAATATAACACAATTAAAAATTGAATTAGATAAATATTTTCCAAAAACAAAAAATATACAAAATTTTTATATGATATCAAATTTTATGAATAAAATTGGAAAATTTTTTAAATCGTTCACTTGTTTAGTATGTATATTAATGGTTATATTTTGTTTAAATGCTATATTTGAAATGTTTTATATATATATAAAATATAATAAAATAAAAAGATTATTACCATTTGATGTATATTATCCATTTAATATAAATAAAATAAATTTTATTATATATTTATTTGTACATTTTACACAAATATGTGGTGGATTTACTGCATGTACAATAAATTTTTGTGGAATATTAATATTATTTGGATTTACTTTTCAATTTATACTTAATTTTAATATAATTATTAAAAATATTGATAATTTAAATATATTAAAGAAAAATGATTTAAATAAAAAATTAATTGAAATTATAAAACATCATCAAAAATTATTTGAGTAAGTTAATAACTATAATATTATTATAATATTTTTAAAAATTAATTTGTTTTTTTTTGTAATTTTATTTATTAAAATTTAATTTTGTTTTTCTTTTTTTTTTTTTTTTTTCAGATTATATTCTATATTAAATAAAATTTTTGAAATAATATTATTTTGTAAATATTTTACATCAACATTTTTATTGTGTTTTATTGCTATTACGCTTCTGCTATCACAAAATGTTTATATGATATTTAAATTTGTAATTTATCTTTGTCATGTTATAAATGAAATTTTTATATTTTCATTTTTAGGTGATCAGTTAGCTACTGTAGTAAGTCAATAATTATTTAATAAAATATATTTTATTAGTTTTTTCAAGTGAATTTGGTCTTTTTTCAAATTAATTTGATCTTTTTTCAAAGGAAATTGGTTATTTTTTAAATAAAATTGATCCTTTTTCAAATGAAATTGATATTTATTTTTAATCAATTTGGTTTTTTTTTTCAAATTAAATTAGTGTTTTTTTTTTGTAATCAATTTAAATCTTTTTTCAAATCAGTTTGGTTAATTTTTCAAATAAATTTGACGTTTTTTCAAATTAAATTCGTCCATTGTTTTTAACGAATCAAGGACTTGAAATATTGAATTTTTATTATTTTAGGTCACTCCACTTTTATTTTCAAATTTCAGAACTATTATGATATTTTAAAAAACATTTAAATTTTTAGAAAAATCATTTTTAATCAAGTTATTTCTTCACTTACAATAGCCAGTGGAATTTGTAATTTCATATGTGAGATATATTTTTCATAGTCAGCATAAATGTCTGATTATCAGCAGACTATCATCAATTATTTTCAAATTAAGTGATGACTTAATGTTTATATCCGATGATTTAATATGTATATATATATTAAAAACATGTACTATTTAATTTGAAAAAGGATCAATATTGGTATTTGTTTAACAAAAATCAAATTGATTAAAAAAATAAAGATCAGTTTCATTAGAAAAGTTGGTAAATATATTTCAATTTGAAAAAAAGATGAAATTAATTTGAAAATGATATATTTCTATATTGATAAAAGATAAATTTCAATTAAAAAATAGATGAACTTGAAAAAGGTATAAATTTATAACATATATACATATAATATGTACATAATTATTTTTTTTTTTAATTTTTATTTATTTTAAAGAGTGAAAATGTTGCTTTAGCTGCTTATAATAGCAATTGGTATGATAAAAACATAAATTTCAAAAAGAATATATATTTCATAATGTTAAGATCACAAAAAAGTATAAACTATCAAGGTATTTTAATTGAAAAAATCGATTTAAGGACTTTTCAAACGGTTAGAATATTTTATTTTTTTTATTATAGTCGACTCGATACTGAATATATACTTAAATTTTTTTTTAATTTTTTTCAGATTGTTCGCAGTGGTTTTAATTTTTTTACAATATTTCGACAATTGTTTTAAATTTACCTATGTAAATGTTCAGTATATCTATAATATAATATGATCTGATATTTGATGATCTTGATAAATTTATCTATGATTATTTTAAAATATTCACTTTGTTCACAGAAAATGGAGTTCACAAAAAATTAAAAAATTATAATAAAAGGATGCAATTTAATAAAATATTAATTATAAAATTATGAAGTATAAAATAATTTTATTTTATAATACTATTTTTTTTTTTTTTGTATAACCTTATTGTGTAACCTTACTTATATTTTTTAAATATTATACATCATTATTAGAGTTAATATATTTGCATTTGTAACTGAAATAAAATTTGTTTTTATATTTGATTAATTTATACTTAAAGGAGAAATCTTTATTAATACAGGGGATTTTATTTTTGTAGGGTTTCTTGAGGGAACGAGTTTAAGTCAATAAACCATAAAAAATTCAAGAACTAAAGCAAAATATTCGCACAGAAATTGCACAACGTAATGAAAATGCATAAAAAAGAGCCATTAACTGTCAACAGGAAAATGGAAGGCATTTAAAGGATGTAATTTTTCACATATACCTTAAAATGCACGTGCTTCCTCAGGGTAGTGTTGAACTTTAACCAACCAAAACCATCCGCATTTTAAAACCAAACTTTAGGATATAACCTTTAATACAAAAGTACAGTTTGGTTTTGGGGATTAAGTTAAACAACTGAAATATTGTAAAAGATTATCAATTTTTATTGCAACAACTAAACTGTGGAATTTGGATGGTTTGGCGTAATGAGTTCGAATAGCTATATCATATACAACTTTAAAATTTATAAATATATCTCAGTACTTAATTAAATCAGATATCTGAAATTTTATAAAAGATGATTAAGTTTTCATGGTAACAGCATAACTTATATTCGTATGGGTATCCTAAAGTTAACAAGGTCACTTTTAATTAATAACCAATCACAGTTATAATAACGTTATAGAGCCATTATTCTTTAAGGTTATTTAACGAAACCAACTATATATATTTAAATAAATAATTTCACGATTTGTTTTTGAGAGAAAAAAAATTTCTAAACATAATATAAAAAATTCATATTTGTCCTTTTTAAAAAAGGACTTTTTTTAACTTTTTAATAAATATTTTCATAAATGGTATGTCAATAGAATCTAATTTTTAAATCTGTTATATCTGCTCTTATAATTATAAACATTTTATTTATCCTTTTATAAGGATATTTTATTTATAATATTATATTTATTTATACAGAATTTTAATTAAAATTATAGATAGTTAAAAAATTAAATTTTTACATTTTATATAAAAAATCGAAAATTTTTCATTAGAAAAATGAAATTATTTAAAAAAAATCATTCATTTATTTATAAAATAAATCATTTAAATATTAACACATGTAAAAATATAATGTTACAGATATCAATTTGTAATATTACCTTGAAAAATATATACAGGTGCCTAAGTAACGGGTGTCTAAAAATAGTAATTTTTCAATTTTTAACTCCTAATAGCTCTTAAAGAGGGAATGGTACAAAAAAGTTTTTTGAGATAACGTTTGCAAATTCTCAAGGATATTTTTTTTTTTTTTCAAAAAAATGAATGTTTCATCCAGAAGTATTCCAGAGATATGAAGGAAATAAAATTTTTCAAAATTTTATTTTCATATAATGGAAAATTTAAATACTAAATAGTAAAAACTTGTATAATTTTAAAATAAATTCAAATTCTCTGCAAGTAGAGAAAGTCTAACAAAAAGCCATAATATGCAAACGAAAGTGACTTATCTATTTCCCAGATGACTCTAAGATAGGTGGTAAAATCGATGTTGGAACATTTTGCTTAAAGGGTTAATTATTTTCAAGGGCTGATTTTAATTGTTTTTTTATAAGCCACTAAATAAACTGACAAATGATTTATTATAAATGTTAACTAGTTATAACCTAAGGTTTAAATTTTAAAAATTCCATAGGTGAAAATAAAGTAGAAGTTAAAAAAAAATCGTTTTTAAATTTTATTTTATTTTTTTTTTTACGAGGGACGGTGGAAAACATCAAAAATCACTCAAAGGAACTACACGGAGTTCCTCTGAGTAGTGCTGGAATCTAACTCTAACTGGACTCTAACCAAAACCACCCCCTTTAAAACCAAACTATAGGATGGGTCTTTTAATACATAATAATATAATGTATAGCTTGGTTTTGGGGAAATGGATGAGGGAAGGATTACTTGGGAATTTGGAGAAGGAAATTTAAAGTTTTTATAATATAGGTCTTGTGCAATCGTTAATAATAATTAACACACATTTATCCTTATGGTATTTTGCTTCAAATATAATTCTGTACTGTACTGTACTGTAATGATGACAACGTATTTTTATTCATCGTGACGACACCATATTTTTATTATACTGAAAACACGTTGTCCTATTCAGACATATAACGTGCGACGTGATTTTTTTTTTTTCATCCGCGATTTCAATGTTATTTTGTTATTTTTTATTTAAGTGATAAAAAAAGTATTTCTTATATATTCATATTCATACTGTACGGCAACGATGACGTCAACTGACAAAATAAAAATATTGTTGAGGACGATATTTTGAATTTCGTGACGGTGCCGGTACGGTGTTGTTGATCTCCTTGTCCGTTCAATGAGAATATGTATATTCATAAGAAATGCATAGTATGAATAAAAATCATGGTACTGCATCGTCACGCGCCGATGTAGTGGAAATTAACCTTTACTCTTGCTTGATTATTATGATGACTGTTATTTTTTTAGGAGAGTTAAAGAGAAAGAAAAATATGAAATAGTAAGATCGTAGGTAAGTATATGATCAAAATTCTTAAAACTAAAATTTAATAAGGTTACCTTTAAAATAATATTGTATACAAAGAAGAAATTTAATTTTGAAAAAATAAAACATTTTTATGTCTAACAATTAACCATACGGTTAATGTACATATTATAAAATTTGTGTCTATATATATATATATATTGAATTGTGTATTGAACTTCATTCACCTTTTAAGGGTTGAAAAAAGATTATTTCAAAAGTTTAAAAAATATTACCAAAAAAATATACAATTATTAATAATAGTATAGGTATATATACTTATTTATTTTTTTAAATCTATGATTACCACAAGTATTATTATTATTATTATAGGTAATTATATACAAACTATTTATTTACTTTAATATGATCATTATTTGTAACTATTGTATTATTTTCCAATTTTTGAGAAATTTATTTCAGAATATATACTTAGACAGATTAGAATTGTTTTTTTTTTGTTTTTTTTTAAATATTCGGAAAATTTTTTTTTCATATTAAAATTTTAAATAAAAAAAAAAAAAAAATGAATCTATTTAAAAGATACTTTGGATTAAAAAAATTTTATCATCCTGATGAATTTACTATAATTCCTGTACAACTTTGTAAATTACTTGGTTATTCGATTTTTAATCAATTAAAAAAAGAAAAAATAAATTATTTTTTAAGAAAATTAAATATAATTAATTATATTGTAGCAGTTGGATTATTTATTATTAATGTATTTATAAAAATATTTTTAAAATTAAATACAGAAAATTTATTTGAACATATTGTACATTGTATATTT
Source organism: Poecilobothrus nobilitatus (assembly GCA_947095535.1). NCBI lineage: Eukaryota > Metazoa > Arthropoda > Insecta > Diptera > Dolichopodidae > Poecilobothrus > Poecilobothrus nobilitatus. The sequence goes on from OX352773.1 coordinate 64,481,182, forward strand.
GGATCAATTTCAATATTAACAATAATACAATTAAAACGTTATAAAAATAATTTATCTAAATTAAAAATAAATTTAGATTTATATTTTCCAAAAACAAAAAATGAACAAAAATTTTATAATCTATCAAATTTTATGAATAAAATTGAAAAATTTTTAAAATCATTTACTATTATATTAATTATTGGTATGCATGCATTTGCATATAATGCAGTATTTGAAATGATTTTTATATATTTAAAATATGGTGAATTAAAAAGATTATTACCATATAATTATTATCCATTTGATATAAAAAATATCAATTTTATTTTATATTTTTTGGTACATTTAAGTTCAATATTAGCTGAATTATCTGCAAATGCAATGAATTTATCTGGAGTATTATTATTATTTGGTTTAACATTTCAATGTATATTAAATTTTAAAATTATTATTAAAAATATTGATAATATAAAATCATTAGATAAAAATTCTGAAAAATATTTAATTAAAATTATAAAACATCATCAAAATTTATTAGAGTAAGTTTACAATATACTAAACATATGTATAATAATATAAAATATCGGGTAGGAGCAAAAATCCACAAAAGAAACAACAAAATCCAAAAATCAAAAAAAAAATAATAATTTTTGTCACAAAAAATAAAAAAAAATAAAATCAAAAAAAACAAAAATCCTTAAAAAAAAATAACAATTCTATTTTTAAATGTTCAGTTGTTTTTGGTTTTTTTTTTTTTTCACGAGGTTCAGTAGAAAACTTCGAAAATCAAAGTCAGAAGAAATACACATGATTCTTCTGGATAGTGGATTAAAACCACCCCCTTTGCTAATAATTTTGAAATATGTATGCAATAAAAATAATAAAGAAGGATTTTAGAGTTGGTTACAAAATCAGGGTTTAATAATTTGTTTAGTGGAAACTTGAACCAATATTTAAAATTCTTAGATGTTGAAATATGTATGTAAAGAAATATGTAAATATGTAAGAAAGGACTTTGGAGTTGATTATAAAATCAGAGTTTGTTTACAGGTTGCTTAGAGACGGTAACCCCAATGTTTTATATTCTTTGACGTTGAAATATGTGCACAATAAAAATAATTATAGGAAGAAATTTAGAGTTTATTTCAAAATCAGGGTTGTTTTTTTGCTTTTTTCAGAAATTGCATATTTTTGAATTTGTAGATTCTTTGTGGATATCTTTTTTTTTTTTTTTTTTTTGAATTTTGGGTTTTATATTTTTAATTGTGGATTTTTTTTTTGTGGATTTCGCCCACCAACCCTATTAATATTATCATTTAATTAAAACAAATTTTGTTATCTTTTCTATAGATTATATTCAGTTTTAAATGAAACATTTGAATTAATATTATTTTGTAAATATTTTGCATCAATATTTATGTTTTGTTTTATTGGAATTACATTTATTTTAACTCATGATATTTATATGATTTTTAAATATGCTATTTATTTAATTCATGTTACAAATGAAATTTTTATATTTTCATTTTTGGGTGATCAGTTATCAACTATGGTAAGGCACATTTTTATTATTTTAACATAAAAATATATACATACTTACATATATTTTAATATTTTAAGAGTGAAAAAGTTGGAATGGCTGCTTATAATATTAATTGGTATGACATGAATATAACTTTAAAAAAAAATATACTATTAATAATGTTAAGATCACAAAAATCGGTAAATTTAAAAGGATTTTTTATTGAAAAAATTAATTTAGAAACATTTAAACAGGTTTGAACATTTTACTTTTAATATTTTTCATTTATTTTTTATTTACATAATTAAAATAATTAACACAATTGTGATCATCGACAAAAAATTCACGATTAAAAAATTAAAATATATACATTCTTATGTATTATTATTTACTTAAAAGTAAGACAACCGATGTCTAATCAATAATTAGTCGTCGCCGAGATTTCTATATTTATTTCGCTGATGGCCGGGTTTGAAATTTATCTCAAAAACCAACAAAAATTAAAAACGTTGCTTATTTCGAATAGTCAATCATATATGTATTATCATTTTTCGCTACAATTTTGTCTCCTTTGAAGAAAAATAGTTGGACGAAGCGAATTTCGCCCGTGTTCTATGGTCGATGATCGTCGGAATTGTGTTTTTTACTTAAAGAAAAATAATAAATATTTTTTTTTCCCATTACAATTTCAGATTTTTATTAGTGGATTCAATTTCTTTATAATTTTCCGACAATTGTTTTAAAATTTTAATAAAGGGAAAAATTATCACTAGAATGCACAGCTGTAAATGCACACTAAAATTTATTTGGACACTTATAAGTTTGTTTGAAATAATGAACATTATTACACAAAATATTTTATTAAATTTAATAAAATTTTAAATTTGAAAATTCTGAAGTTTTCTATTAAGTATTCTTATAACATTTCTTCTTCTTTGTTTGTTCTGTTGGAGATCACTAATCTTACACTAGGTACTTAAAACAAATGGGAAGAGGTAAAATGGTAAAATAGAAAGAGAGAACAACAAAGTGAGAAGAAATAAGAAAATAAAATGAGAACATGTTGCAATTAGGAACGTCAGAGAAGCCTTGAAAAGTCGCTATAATATCAGGACAATATACAAAAAGGATTATCAGGCATGATTACAAAGTTCAGTAAAACCTTTTTAGGGACGCAGAAGATAATCTTTTAACATTGTATAATGCTAGGTACCTAGTAACAATTGAAAAAGAAAAAAAATCTTAGGGTACAAATAATATTCCGGCGAAAAATGTTGGTGGCAAAGGAGATGTAGTACAAAATTTTCTTCATAAAATTATAAAAAAGTTGTGGCAAGAAGAATAAATACCTGTAGGGGACCAGTTCTACAGCAAAATTATTTATTTATTTAAACCTGATCAAAGTTCATAAGCACTCGAGATTTTTCACATGAAAAGTCGGTAACTTAAACATTGCACCATTCATTGATCAGATATTATGTAAAATTTGCTTATAATAAATGAAAATCAAAAAACAATTATCTTTTTATTTATCTATCATAGACAAATAGAAATTTTTGAAAATAAATATAGTAAGGAAATAAAAATACCTATATAGTTAATATCAGAAAATCTATTTGAATAGATCGATTCTCAAAAATATAAAATTAATTCCATTTACTATATAAATTATTTGTTACTATTCACTATTAAATGTAAATGCAAAAGTTATTAAATACATATGTTTGAAATGACTTACAGTTATTCTATTTTATAAAGACCGATAACTTTCTTTAAAATTATTTAACGTCCAATACTACTAAGTTTAATAAAATTTAATAAATTTGCAAATATTTTTATAAGAGACGGGATTAAATTTATTTGTTTTTAAAATGTAAAAAAAAGAAACTTAAAAATCACGTTTGCCCATAATCCATACTCAAACTTTTAAATAATATTTTAGTATTAACACATATTATGAATTAAATGATAACGGTAAATATTTTAATAAGTAAATTTGTCATTTTCATATTGAATTTGGTTATACTTCATCAATTTAAATGACATGATCACATAACGGTACTTAATATCTCCAAGTTTCCGAATATATATATATGTGCTATTAGTACCAATGCCGTCATTTAGTAGCCGAAAAATGCATTACAAAATGTTCTTAACATTTTGTATTATTTTAATTAAAACGTTCTAGTTTTCCCGTAAGCCAATAAACTGGAACCAGGTTCTACAGTATTGTAGAGCATAATACTGTCGTTAATATATATTTTGTTTCATATTAATCGGTACTACCGTTTCTGCGATATTGCAGTTAAAAGTGGAAATTAAAAAAAAAAAAATTCGAACTTTCAAAAAAAAAATCTCTATAAGTACATGTGAAATTTTCAAAAACACCCTATATTTATTATTATCCCGTTAGAAAGGACACTAATAATTTAGTAGTTTTTCTTTCAGACACACTATGTATTATGACACTCCGCTAAGTTTTGAATACAAGTACATGTTTTGGTATGGCTTTTCTATTTATTACAAAGGTTATCTAATTATCTTTGAAAATTTTAACTAAATTATAACTAATGACATATACACATATTCGAAAACTTCGAAAAATAAAGTACCGTTATACGCTGACGTCATCTAAATCGATGATCACCCCTCTGCGGAAGTATATCCTATTTAAATTGGTATAACACAAGGTCTATAAAGTATATCTTCAATTTGAAAACGACTATGGTGTCTTAATTTACAGTTGTGCAAAACTCAATTACTGCAAAATTCTTGACTCCGTCTATCTTCCAAATGGTTTAAGTCAGAAACTTAAATTTTTGAAAGGACTTAGATCTTTGCAAATAAGTATGAATCACTTCAGAAAATATTTTTGTATTCCCTATTTTTAAACACCTTGAACTTGAACACCTGTTCAAATTTTTTTGGAGTAATGTACAAAAATTAAAATTTCGACATTTTGTTTTTATTTCTGTTAGCAAAACTTTTTTTTAACAATATATAGGGTTACCTTAAAATTGACGAAAGTGTGACTTAATTTTTCTCAATTTTTCTAACAAATTTTTTTAACTATCTTTTTAAATTTTTTTTTTTAACTCGATAATTTAAAATTGTTGAGAATGGATGCGTACCTAATACAAAAAAAATTTAAATAAATAAAAAATATAACGGTAGCTTGAAGAATTTATATTTATATGATATTGGTATATCATGTTTATTTACATATGGTATGTGTTACAATAATAATAATGATTATAAGAATATTAATATATATAGCGGCGTATTTATACGTATTTTATTGTACTTATACCAATTATTTTATAAATGAAATATTTTTAAAGAAAATTTAAAATTTAAATATGATTTGAAGTAGTTCTTCTAGCGAAGTAACTATATAATTTATTATAACCTGACATAATGATTGTTTACTTTGAGCTTGAATTAAGTGGAGTTTAAATATCATGTAATCTAATAATTCCTAAAACTTCATTCAGCATTCGTTTCGTTATATTTTGAGCAAGGTTGTTATAGAGTCAGATTGTAGTTTTACTTTATATTTGGATACATATCTTGATATTTCACTTTCCATCGATGATATTCTTAGATTGTTTGTAATAATTTGATTAGAAGCAAACCAATTACCATTCGTATCACCTTATTTAAAACCTTTCAATTACGTCTATATTCGAATTCACTATTGCACCAAAGCCATGTATTATATTGGTAATTCAACAAAAATGTATAATTGCGTTTTATCAAAGTACCTAATCAGAAGTATACTAATAAAATAACTACTTATGATGAGCAGTTTATTTTTAAAATAACAAAAATATTTTTATCAAAATTATAGTTTCAAAAATGTAAAGTACCTATAACACGTAAAACGCAATGAAATTTTTGCAAACAAACAAATTTTATGTACTATGACTAGGTACTCTAATACATATTATACATATTATGTATATTATGTATATATACTTTAATTCTAATACATAATAAAAGTTTGAAAGCTTTCACTATACTTGTAAAATATGTTTAAAATTATAGTTTTTGATTGAAATCTTCTTTAAAATCATAGATTATGAGTATCTGAATTTACTCTTGAAATGATGATTTTGCAAAATTTTTCATAAATTAATTTCCGTACGATATATTTTTTCAAGTACATACTTAGTACGCATTTAATTAAATTGTTATTTTAATTTTAAGCAATCGTAGTTTAGCAGCGCTATCTAAGATTTACAATTGATTATTATTTTTGATTTTTTGAAGGTCAAAAAGGTCAGACATTGGTATTTTTAATAATTTTCTTGCGCTAAATTAAAAAAAATCAGTCAGTTTGATTTCCATTTCAGACTCTGTTAAAATTTCAATGAAGTAATAAATCATTGATTACAATAGTATAGTATTTAAAAGGTTGAGGTAAAGATAAATAGTAAATAATGGAGGAAAAGATATTAAAATCCTTTTCAGAATTATAGATTTCAATAGAGAAAATTAAAAAATATGAGATCTTTCGAAATATTTTTTTGATCTATCTTTAAAAATATTTAATATATTTTATTTATTCATGCCTTTAATTAAAAGTTATATATTAGGCATACACTTGTTGCTATGAAAGCATTTTTAATATATTAAAATTTCTAACATAATAGATGGCTTAGAAATAAAAAAAAACGTTTCATAGTGTTGTTCAATAGCTACAGGCGAGTAATCAACGGCTTAATGCAATTAATGATTCCAGAAACTGAAATTTAGTCAAATATGAATAATAAATGACTTAGCGGATGCCGTATGCTCTTTAGGAGTCCCAAAGAAACAAAAATGTCAGAGTACTTAACTCAACAGTACTTAACTCAACAGCCAGACGAGATATTATTACTATCTTGCGAATGTGTAATACCAAAGAACATAGGAGAGTTGTTAATTTTCCAATACCACTCATACCAGTAAAAAACCAGTATTTTATAATTACTGGTAAATTTTTCAAGTATCAGTACGACTTACTGGTGTAACATACTTATCAGTAATCCGTAAAGTATGCTGATATTGGTTGCACCAGTATTTTTAAACCAGTATGGCAAATAAAATCTCCAGTACGATTAAAAATAAGTAATTTATATTAGAACTAGCAGCTTATTTAGTAAACCTAAATTCTAATATCGAAAGGTTATGTTCTTTATTGAATAAAGTATAACGCAATCCTACCGTAATTTTATGAAAGGTTTTATCTACACATTCTTTTTTGCTCTTAATGCGTTTATGGAAATCTCATACGTAACTGTATTTTGTCTTATTAATTTTATTATTTCTCTGATACTGAAATGAGATCTATGTACAAAATTATCAATTCCGAAATTTTTTCAGAATTATATAATTTATTTAGAAGAATATTGTTTTTTAATGTGTCCTGTAAGTGAATCACTAAACTTTTTACAAAATGAAAAGACTACGGTTATTTGCTACTTGTGTAGGATTTGAACCTGTACTTCCCCTGTTAATAAGCCATGCACTTAACTATTAGGTCACAGAGACCACTTAAAATCTGTATTTAAATTTATCATAATGTGAAATCAAAATTTTACATATCTTGAAAAATGATAAAAACTTTCTTTCAGAATTTTTTTTTTTTGTGATGAGAAAAATTAGAAATTTTGATCTAAAAATAGTCAGAATAAATTGTAGAATTTTATTTTGAAAATGTTTATCTTTAGTTTTATTTACTGTCTTGTTTCTACTTAATAATTATAATAATAAGGAAAATGCTAACTTTTATTTTTTGTATAAATAATGTTAATATTAAACATTAAATTTTTAATTAAAAATAATTATTTTTTTAACATTTTTACAAATTTCATTGTAACTGATGATAGAAAAATGACAAGAGAACAAAATATTATTTTTTTTAAATTACATTTAAAATTAGAAATTTTTGATTTATAAAGTGTCTTAAAAATAATTACTTCCTCGATGGCCTAGTTGGTAAGAGCGTATAAAATACGCTGTAAACACCGAGGGAGTATGGGTTCGAATGCCACACACGTCGTAAGAGTTATTGGCCCCTTACGATATTTACAGCCCCACCTGAACAGGAAAGGCTGTGTAATTTCCTGTCCATTTATGTAGCAGAGAAATGCATAAAAAAAAAAAATATATACATATATTTACTTCAGTGCAGTGCAGTCTAGTTTTAGTTCAGGATTTAGTGCAGTACAATAAAATAAAAAACATTAATAGAAATGTTTATTAAACAAATAAAAATTTGTACATTTGATTATTTATAAATTTGTAATATAACTATTGGGTTTTTTTCCATTTGAAATACCAAAATTTCAAAATGAATTTAAAAAATTATTTAAAAACATATTATTTTATTTAGCATTATTTAATAGTATTATATTCATTTTATTTTTATTATCTGGTATAATTAATAGAATAATTAATAATGATAATTTAATATTAATAACTGAACCAATCGTATATTTTTTTTTGCTATAATAGGTGTATTAAAATTACGAAAAATTTTAATAAATAAAAATGATTTAATTAAAATGAAAAATAAGTAGGTATATTTAAAAATAATTTTCCAAATACAATTTTAGAACAAAAATATTAGAAAATTTATAAAAATTTAAATAATTTTTATTTATTATTAATATTTTTTATGAGTTTAGCATATTATGTAAATATACTTAACTATTTACAGCATCTGGTCCATTATATATGTTATGCAATTATTTGATTAATTTTGAAATTAAAATAATTTTATCATTACCAATTTATTTTTATATTGATAAAATAGCATTAAGTGGATTTATCTTATTAGAAATTCATCAATTTCTTGCTGCTGAATATAGGTATTATATTTATTTGTTTTGCAAGTGATGTTATTTGTTATATATTAACATATATGTTTTATATATAAAATTAAAAATTATTAAAATAGATTTACAATCAATGAAAAAATTATCTTCATATAATAAAATAAATATTTATAAAAACTTATGTAAAATTATTGAAAATCATAAAAATTATCCGATCAGAAAATTTTAGGGTATAAGTTTAAATATATCAGCTACATTATAATAATAATACGAGTATGATATGAATGAATTATGTAATATTTATTTTTAAGGTTTTGTAATAATATAATAAAATAAAAGTAATAAAATTAATTTTTAGAACGGTCTTTAAATATACTTTAAAAACCTAAAACCTAAAAACAAATAAGTTAATGGGTTGTTTTCTGACAGATCGATCGAACACGGAAGGAATAAAATTTTTTTCAGATAAAGAAAAAAATTGCATACATTTAAAGAATTATCACTCACTCAGTTATGTTCTAAAAACTAAATACCTAGATATTTGTAAAATTAAATAAATTGATTTTCTATTAAATAAGTATTTAGGTTTTAGGTGTGATGACAGGAATGCCCACCAAAATAAAGCTTTCAAATTTTTGGAATTAACAGACATAGACCTTAATTGCTTTTTTAATTGGTTCACGGGGGGTTAATTCTAAAAATACAGCAATTAAAGGCAGCGGGTGTTCTGTCAATCCATTCATCAGGTTTTTAATCTAATAAACTGAATTTTTTTTTGTAAGATTATTTTTAATCATCACATTTAACTTTATTCTGACATTATTTTCGTTGATGCTATAGAAAAATTGAAAATAAATTACGTATCTATGCAATATTCGTGAATAATTTATGTTTCGCTATAACTAAATCCTAAATCAGTATACTAAATTCGATTATATGTATATCCGATCTTGATAACTAAATCCTAAATCAAGATCAATACCTAATTAGTTTGAAATTTATATATATATATTAGTTAAGGTTCTAAAACAAATTATCATAGTTATTCAAATTAACCATTTCTGGTTATCAAAAGAAACATTTCCATTCCTAAAATTTATTATAATTTATATTTTTAATCGTTTTTCTTTTTCAAGTGTAATTTTTTTTTTTTCATATAACTTACATATATACATATGTATACATGTATGTATGTATATATCATATTTTTTTCATATAAATTTAATTTTTTTTTTTCATATAACATCTCCCCTCAACCGAAAAACAAATGAAATTATTAAACAAAAGTGGAGTACTTACTTATGATTTTTGCATCTGAACTCAAAATCATAGAAGCAAAATTGTTACTATTATTTTGTAATTTTAATGATATCAAAAACAAAATCAAACGAATTTTTAATAATAATGTAATCACTTTTAATTTTTTGTTATTCAAAAAAAAAAATAAATAAATAAGAATTTTAATTTACTATGTCAATGTTTCACTTACCAATTTGTTTCCTTTTTTTTTGTTTTGTTGCAATTATTTTCCTTTATACATGCGACGCTTTTAACAATGTTATACTTATGTATATGTGTAAGTATAAGCGTCGGCTCGGCATATAACATAATATAATGTCTGTTTGCCCTGTATTCAGTATTATAATACATAAGTACATATATATATATGTACATACATGAATAAAAATTTTTTTACTTTTTTACTATAAAAAACACCAATGCAAATTTCTATTTATGTATGTATGTACATGTGTGTATGTTAACTATTATTTTTAATCATTTTTATAATTTTCCCACTGAATATTTATGTATATACATATATTTATTTTTTTAAGTTCTTGTATTATAATTGATATATTTTAATGTTTTTTTTATTTTACATGTACAGATATTTAAAATTTTAAATTAAATTTACTTTCAAAATTTTAATTTTTTACAAGCCCACAGTTCACACGCGAGATGACAATAATACTACTAAAATTTTCACTATAAAAATTAGCTCTGGCATGGCATTCTTTCTTAACATGACGAAATTGTCTCTTTTCTTGTAGATAGCAATATAGCATAGCAGTAAAATTTGATACTCTCAATCTTTCTTTCTTTTTCTTTCTTATTAATTAAGTGTTGAGTTGAATTGAATGAAACAATTAAGTCACTCACATGTTCAACTTTTTCAATTTTTGTATTTCAATGCGTTTTGTATTTAATTTTTGAATTTTCTGTTTTTATTCTTATTTTTTTTTTTGTTTAGTTTTTTTACTATAAATTTTCTTTTTTTTTTTTTTTAATGTTTTATTTATTATCAAGTGTATTACATTATTTTAAATAAAACTAAAATAATGAAATATATAATAAATATGTAAATACTTGCATACATATAAATGTATACATATATAGTCTTAGAAATATATGATGTGGATCTTTGATTCATTCTGATGACTTTGATAATCATATAAATTGGATTGACAGAAATATGGCTAATAAAAGTAAAATTGCACTTTTCAATATAAAATTATTATATTTTTCAAATATGTAGAAGACATACCTACATACATACATAATTTCGATAGCTGTCAAACAACTTCTTTTTTATATAAGCATAATTTGTAGATTTATCTGAAATTTTCTAAAAAATTATAATGTTTTATCACAATTCTATGATGTTTGGTTAATTTAACGCAACAAGTAACAACTCTCTTTGCAAATGTGTTTACATATGTATATCAAAATTATACAATTTTTTATTTAAAAAGGGTTGTAGTTTTGAGAGAAGCAGGAAGAAGGAAGGTATCTAAAACTATAGCAAATTTTCGATTTTTGATCCCTAATATAGCTCTCAAACAGAGGGTGATACAAAATAAATTTCAAATACTTGAATGATACAAAAGAAATTTCTGAAATACTTGAGCTAATTATCAAAGAATGCGTTTTGATATAATAGAAAATTTAAATACTAAATTGCAAAAAAATGATTGAATTTAAATTGTTTCTTTGAAAAATGTGCTAAAAAGATGAAAGAAAATTTTTTTAAACATTTAATAACAGTTTCATTCACTTTTTTAAAGATTTAATATTAAGCGGTCATTTGTGGTAGTCACTTGTTTTAAATCTTTTAAATTTATGTCATTTACATACGTATTATAAGGTGTACTGCCATTACGTTTGAATGGTCAAGTTATATTATTATAGATATTTTCCACTCATTATTAACATTAAGATAGATTCTGTGCCACGGTATCTTCAAATAAATAAATAAATAAATATAAAATATCCATTAAAAGTGCTACCGAAGTACAATTAAGAAAATTTATATTAATTGAATCTATCCAATTCCCACCTGGTTTACATTTAATAATAATTATACCGCATCAAGAATGGTTAATATTTTTTCGCTACAAATTAAAGGGCAGATAAAAAAGCAACTAGAAGACCGATGTTAATGACAATATGAGAAAAGTACAGCCATGCAAAGCAGTTTATCAGACTTTTCAATGATAGTAAAAACAAGAAGAATGGAATTGTAACTGTTATACTATTAAAAACCATTACACCATAGTATCATTAATAAATAAAAACTAAAAACAGAAAAATAGATATAAAAATAAGTCGAATAAAGTTAGAGGCAACTTAGGTGCCTCTAACTTGATACATATTGATACATATTTTGAAAAAACAGCTGCACTGTACCTTTTGCCAGAGACAACTCACAATAAAATATATAACAACAGAATGGCCATATCCATCGAAGAAAATGCCAATTGAAACATTAAATTGCTGTAAAGAGGGAGATATAGGGGAAATAACAAAATTGTTCACAGCCCATGATATATGGAACAATATTTAAAATGACTTTAACCAACGAAAATCACCGCCCTTTTAAAACCAAATTTTAGGATGGAACCTTTAATACAAATGTACAGTTTCGTTTTGGGGATAGGGATGTTTAAAGGATAATTGAGGAAGACATTGAGGGACATTTTGAAGAAAGATGTTAATGTTCTTCTTAAACATAAGTAAATCGTACACATATGAATTACCAACTTTAGGGAACACATGCGATGGTATATGGTTCCACAAACGGGACGTGCGCATGAAAAACGAATTTCCATAAGCTGTATTTCGCCATCTTGATAACTCTCCATGGTAGGAATGAGCTTCTGTTGCCTTAAATTTAAAACGGAAAATAAATTGAATGTCGTAATATGTTACACAATTGGAAAATTTGTTTATAAGAATATAAATATTTATTAAAAATACATAAAGTATATATGTATGTAGCTAATACAAAAAAATTTTAAAGGCTGCATCTTAAATATTTATATTCCTTTTAATTTTTAATATTAAAAACAAAATAAAAAATTTATTTAATTATCTAGCTATTAAATGTATATGTGTATATAATTCTAAGAAATTTAAATAAATATAATAATAAAGGACCTTTTTTTTTTCAAATTAGTTTTTCAATACCTTTTTGACAAAACAAAATTTCAAAATAAAATTAACTATAATATACCTATTACTATTGTGAGCAGGTGTGTCAGTAGGTACATTTTATTGTCCAGACACTTTTAAAATATACCTTGATCTTGTCCTTTTAGACTCTAGTTAAATAATATAAATCAATTCTATAGATTGTGATTAAAATTTTATTCTTTGTTTAATTCTTTATTTAAATATAATCAACAAGATATTAGAATTATAAAAAAGAGATTGACTGAAATTTCAATTAGGGCTTAAACTATAGCAAATATACATTGGTATATTAATGTCATCCATTTTATTGAAATTAAGGGATTTTCCAGCTATGAGAAACTTTAGCTCCGTAAAAAGCTACATAAAAGTTTGTTTTGACATCACTCATTTTTTTAGGCCTATATCCATGCTTGAAATTTCATTGCTTTTTTTTAGGGATGTAAAATTTTTGTATACAGGTAAACGGGCGGACGTGCAGACAGCTGACAGAGTGAAAGAAATAAGCAAATTTTTCAATTGTTTTTTCAAAAATATGCTGAAAAAACATTAATTTAAATTGATTATATTTCGGCTAAAAATATTTTTTTTTGAAAAATTGCCCACATTTAGGAAGGATTAGAAGATAATTATTGCAGTGCAGATTATGGAATTAAAATTACAATTATATTTTTTTTGCTTACTATAGAGATAAGGGAAAGAACTGAACATTTTTTATGAACTAAAGTTTTGTTTTTGAGTGATTCAAAATTTAAAAATTGCCTCCTACAATTAAAATGAAAATAAAGTTGTTGTCATTTAAAATTAAGAGACATGTATATGGAATATTTATACTTATAAAACAGATTGACTGAAATTTCTGTTTGGTTTTTAATCAAAAATTTACTAGAAAACTCAATCTGTAAATGGAAAACTAAAATTCATGGGCATGCAGTTTTTGGAAAAAAAACGTATATACAAATTTATAATTACGAAACTATATAAATTAGAACTGTGGACCATATGTTTTTGATCAATGCTCATATTTTTAAAAGAAATTTCTGAATTTCTTTTTTTTCCATTTTAGGAAAGAGTTTTTTTTTTACGATTAATGTTTTCATGCTTTTCAATTGAAAATTTATGGTTTGAAGATCAACATTCAAGAGTTTAGATTTTCACTTCAGACGCAAAATTCAGAGTAGACAGTCTAAATTTTAGGATTCAAATTCTTATATGTGAAGACCAAGAAACAAGTTCTATAGCCCTATATGAAATATATGTTATGAAAAATCAAAAAATTAAATTAAAGGATAAGATTTGAAAGATAAAACTAAAGGATAAGATGTGAGAGTACCTACAAAAAATAGAAACATTTTTAAAGGTTTCTTTTTTTTTAATTTTAAATTTTTATAAAATTAATATAATAAGCCGGTTCTTTTCTTTTATAATACAGAATCTAGTGCTTCGTAAATATTAAAATCGCCACTGTGTTATTAAATAAATAAATGAATACCTACCCGAAATACATAAAAATAAAACACATAATATTTTTGCTTACATTTTCTAATAAATAGGTTTTAAATATATTTTTTATCTATATATACTTTTCAGCACATTTTTCAAAAAAAATTTGCTTATTAGTTTTACTCTATTCGTTATTCCGTCCGTTTCATTACAAACTTTCTGGACGTCCACCCGTCTTCCTGTTTAGCAAACTTCTGGACGTATAGAAGTCCATCTAACTGTCACAATCAGTTTTTAACTTTTTAAGTCAATGCCTTTTTTTTTGTTTTAGTTTATTTCTCTACCACATAAAAATGAAAAAGAAATTGCACAGCTTTTCCTCAGAAGAAAAATATCTTAAATTAGCATTTAGATGCCTATTTTTGTACAACTCTCTGCTTAAGATTTATTAGGGGTATAATATTTAAAATTAAATAGTTTCAGATACCTGTAACTTAGGCATTTGGCTCATATTCTACCACCCACTTATCATTAATTAAAAAGTGGATAATTGTTAAGTGGATGTTTTTATTAATCAAAACTTTATTGAGTTATTAGCAAAATATTGTTTTTGATGCAACAAAATGAATTTTAGGAAAAAAATGATTATTTGACTAGTAATAACTGGTTGATACAACAGAGCTCTGTACACAATTTTACAAATTATTGCAATTAACGTAAAAAATAAGGCTTCAATATTATTTTTTAATATATATATATATTATATGTGTAAATATGTGTAAACGGTTTTTCTTTTCTTTAATATTTCAAAATTGGCTGTTATCAAGGTCTCATAAAAAAATGAATGTTGTAGAACAATTTTTCCATATAGCCCCATCAATCACGGAGCTACAGCCTCTCAAACTTTGAGAAAGCCCTTTTTTTGAAATGTGTGTATCTGCTTAACATTTTTCAGAAAACGCCATTCCACAGAAATTTTTTTTGCCTCTGTAAATCAACATCAAAATTATACAATTATTTTAAATTTAGTATTTAAATATATACCGTTATGTGAAAACCAAATTTTGCGTAATTTTTCTACCTTCATAAGCGTAAACGTAACTCCGGTACGCTTTTATATTGGAAAATGAGATTTTTTAGTAAGAAAGAACTTTTGGAATTAGTATAAGTTTCCTCAGGAAAATGTTTGGACCAGCCCTTGTTTATTAACTATTAGGGCTCAAAAATTCGCTATTTTTAAACACCTGTAACTTAGGCACCTATGCAATTTTTTTTTCGGCGAGACACACAAATTAAAACTTTACTAATATATTTTTACGTGCGTTAACGGTTTCTTTTAATTGTATAGGGTTCCAGAGTTACAGACTTATTTTTAGTGTGTTAACGGTTTTTCTTAGCCTGATAATTGAAAAAAGCCCTACTTTCAGATGTGTATATCTCAGGCTCTGCGTAATAATTTTACAATCTAAAAACCCTAGAAGACCTAATATTTTCTTACCTCTATAAAACAATATCAAAATTATGCAACATTTTGTAATTTACTATTTATATTTACCGTTATGTGAAAACCAAATTTTGCATGATTTATGTTTTTACATAACTCCGGCGCGTGTTTAGATAGAAACTAGATCTATCTAAACTCTACTACCAACTCTAAAAGTTCTTGCTTGAAGATAAAAACTTGAAGAAAGAACTTTTAGAGTTAGTTCAGAAAATTTTTTTGCATTGCTTTCTCTTTAAAAGATATTAGGGAGCTCAAAAATTGAAAATATGCTATTTTTAGATACCTGTAACTTAGGCACCTGTATACAATTTATTTTTCGGTAAGACATAAAAATTAAAGCTTCTGTTTGTTATGTTTTGTTTTTGTTTGTTTTTTATATATGTTTTTATGTGTGTTAACGGTTTTTCTTAGTTATATAGGGTTCCGGTCTTACAGCTCCTCAAAATTGCAAAAATAATCCTATTTTTACATTTTTTCTTATTATATGAAATTTTCAAATTTTTGGTGCAGAGTCACAAATTCTAAACAGTTTGTATTATCTTTTGGAAATGAGCGCTTTTAAAAACCGTTGATTTACGTTCTACCTTATTATTATATAACTAAATTGACTAATACCTCGATTTGAACGTATATCTTTTATATTTTCCATTTTTACGAAAAATGCATATTAGATATTTCAGGACAGGTTCAATTATATATTAGTAATTTAAAAAAGCTATGTGAAAACTAAAATGTGTAAATCAATTATCGTCCATTTTGTTTTTTTTTTTTTTTTTTTGTTTTACCTTTTTAATTTTATTAATATATATAGTAATTGGTTTAAATTGAAATAAATTTTATATGATATTAATTATTATTAACTATATCTTGTTTTGTATTAATAAAAAATATTCATTATTTGTTGGTTTCTTTTAGTCAAAGTTATTATTAGTAATTGTTTTTTGTACCGGGATTATATTTTTTTCTTAACATAATAATATTATATTAATTTAAAAAAAAAAAAAAAAAAAAAAAACAAAAAAAAAATGGTTAAAAAACATAAAAAAATGTTTAAATTTGAAGATTTTTTTGCTGATATTAATTTTATGGGAAAAATGTTGGGTTATAAAATATTTGATATAAAAAATCAAAATAAAAATAAAAAATATTTCTTTTATATATTAATATTAAATACATCAATATTAATATATATGGTTTTATATAAATTTTTATTAAAATTATCAAAAGGTGAAATAGATGTTATACAAATTGAAGTATTAGCTAATTTATTATTTGCATCACTCAGTTTAATAAAAACTTTAGCAATTTTAAGATCAAAAGATAAATTAACTAAAATGAAAAATATTTTTGAAGAATATTTTTTAAAAATATCATTAAAACAAAAATTTTATAATATTGATAAAGAAATAAAAATATTTTGTAATATTATTAAATTTTATATACGTTTTGGTTATTTTGCTGGAACATTTTTTGCTGTAACTGGACCCATATATATGATATATAGTTATATAATTGATGGTAAAATAATAAGAATAACATCATATCCAATTAATGCTGATATTGATTCAATGCATATTTTTAATTTTATATTATTGGTTAGTCATCAAGGTATTGGTTCTGTATTAACTGCTATTTTATCATTTATTAATGATATAATATTTTATATTATTGTATTTTTTAATTGTTTAAATTTTAAAATAATTGCAAAAGATTTACGTTCTATTGAAAAATCAAATAATATGATGGCATATAAAAATTTATGTGAAATAATTGAACGACATCAAATATTTTTAGAGTAAGTATATATATATATATAAATAATTTGATTGCTGTAATCGGGGAAACCGTTAAGAAAAACCTCCCAACACTTTTCTTGTGGAACCACTTTTTTTTTTATTGTGATCTCGCCTATCTCTTGATTTCTTTGTGATCATCGACTTTCGGAGACATCCTGTATAAATAATGTAAAATGGGGCATTGGGCGACCTAGTGGGTAAGAGCGTATAAAATACGCTGTAAACAACGAGGGAGTGTGGGTTAGAATCCCAAACACGTCGTAAGATTTATTTCCCCTTACGACATTTAAGCCAAGTCTGAACAGGAAAGGTTGTGTAATTTTCTGTCCACATTTATGTTTCAGAGAAATGCATTAAAAAAAAAAAGATTAAAAAAAAAATAACGTAAAATGGATACAAACCATTTTTTTTAGAGAAATGATGATATTTCTCCTATATACTTTACTACAATTTGATTTACTTAAATCTTGGGGTAAAAGTGATACATATATTTCTTATTAAGTGCGAATTTTATCCATATATATATCCTTAATGCATTTAAATATTTGAAAATTTTGTAATGGGCATATAGAATTACTATTAAACCGTTGCCACAATTTTTCTTTTTAAATAGGTATTTTGTGATTTTGATTATTACTTTTTGGATTTTACAATACAGAAAAATGTCCTGTGTTACTATTACTGCTCAAATTATACTTTAATTTTTTAGAAGTTTTTTTTTTTTTGAGTTTAAGATGTTATTTACGGAAGTTTAGTGGGTGGGAAATTTTTTCTATTTTAAAAAACATTCTAAAATTTGCTTTTATGGGAATTTGCTATTATAGGTTTTCTAAACAGTAAAAATTCTAAAATTTCTTATTAATTTTTAATAATAAGAAATTAATTGTTTAATTAATAATTTTTTTGAATTGATTTATTTCAATATTTTAGACTTTTTTTTTTTTATTTTAACCCATATTATATTGCCGTTATATTTTTAGAACACCATCTTTGAACTTTAATAACTCAATTAAAGATAAAGATATTTTTATCCTTCTTTTTAGAAAATATAATTTTAACTGTTAACTTCATTATTATTGTCCAACAGTATAGTTTCTATTGGTATTTCTATCTCTAATTATTACAACTGAATAACAAGTCAGTAAAATAAACTAATTTTATTTATTAGCCAAATTTATTTATTTTTTTTAAATAATAGTAATAAAAGGTAAAAACAAAATTGTTTTACCTAATGTACTAGAATAAAGTAACCTAATGTAGTAGAATAAAGTAATTAGAAAAATAATTGCTACTTTTGGTAAAAATGTTCGGGTCTAATTTTAAATGATTTAGGACCTCCACAAAATATGTGAAAGAGTAGTTATGTTATGTGGAAAATGTACAAGAGTACTTACTTATCAGTAAAATTATTTTTGATCTCATGGATTCTCATTCATAATTTTGTATTTTTAACATGAAAAAATGGCAATATTTAAAATTTCAATCCTATTTCAATTTGTAAACTCACATAACGTCAATTATGAAATTTGCGTGACATTTTTTTTTTGTAAAATTCCGAAAGTAAAAATAATTTTAAACGTAGTGGACTTCCGCAATGCAGTAGACTTCCAATTAACACCAATGACAAAATTTCAATATTTACATTACCATCGATTTTAAATTGAAAAAATTTAAAAAATGATTTTTTTTTTTTTTCTTTTATATTTCAGATTTAAATACTCAATAAATGGTACATTTGGATTTATAAACTTTGTTATATATTTTATATCAATATTTTGGATATGTTTTGTTTTAATTATACTTTTAATTACATCAGATCCATTAGTATTATACAGATTTATATTATTTTTAACATATACACTTACACAAACTTTTCTAATTTGTTATTTTGGAAATAAATTGGAAACAACGGTATTTTAATATAAATTTTTATTTACCTATACATAATTATATTTAAAAATAATAATTTTTCATTTTTTTGAATTAGAGTGAAGAAATTGGTCAAGCAGCTTATGATCATGATTGGATAGATAGTGATATAAAATATAGAAAAGCATTAATTTTAATAATAATGAGAGCACAAAAAAAAGTATCACTTGAAGCATTTTTAATAAAAAGAATTAATTTTGAAGCATTTCAATCTGTAATTATTTTAATAAATTTTTTTTATTTTTAATTTTAATTTAATTAATAATTTTTTTTTTTTATTTTTTTTTTTTTTTTAGATTATAACTGCTTCATATCAATTTTTTACAATTATTTATACTATGATGTAAAATTTAAGGATTATTTTTAAATTAATTATTTAAAGTTAAGAATTATAACATTTTGAAAACATTATAAATAATATTATGATTATTGTGCACTTTTAATAATGAAATTTTCATTTTTAAATATTAAGAAAGTTAAAATTACGTAAACACAAAATATAACTAATATTTATGCATAAAAATTACTCCAAATGATTATTATGATATTCTATATCTTACACATATGTATATGTATATAAAATTCGTCATATATGTATCTGTGTGAGGACTTTTTTTGATTTTCAACTATAATAGCCTATAGTCACAAAGTAAATTAGAAGTAGATTATGGTCTAGTAGGTAAGGTATTTCCGATATATATAAATAAAATAAACATATAACATATATATATAATTATAGGTGTCCAGCCATTTTAATTCATATTATAGCTACTACAGCATGGTGTATATTGTGTAAGACATCAGAGTTTAAATAAATAAGATGCAGTTCAGACTTAAGCTTATATGTACTATACTCAGCTAACAAGGAATTCTTTTTTTTGCTTCTAAATGAGATGCAGCGATTAAATTAGATGAAAAAATTGCTTTTATTTTCTGAAAGTACTAGATAAACCTGGCGTAGCATACGTCAGTCTGGTAATCAAGAAATATAATATTGGTATTGGTTTGCAATCTAGAAATAATATTGGTTTTTTGTCACTTAACTTTTTAATGAAATAAAAAGAAATATCTTTATCTTATAGTTTTATATTATATAGTTTTTATTTATCTTAAAAACGTGTTTTAACGTTTATTTATCTTAAAAACGTTTTTTGAGAGCTATTATGTTCCCGTTACTTGTAAGAATACTTAATTTTTTACAATAATAATAAAAATAAATTTAAATAAATGTAAAAACGTGTAGTAAAACTAAGAAAACTAAAGAAATATTTTGTAGTGGGGGTTTGGGCGCGTCCAAGTCCCCGTTCCTTCAAAAATAATCTTTTTTTTTTCATAAAAATGTCTAAATTCGTATAAAATTAACTATTTTTTAAGTCAAATGTCAAAATTGAATACTTTTGCATGCGAAGTTTTTAAAATTAATTATTTTCCATATGGAAATGGGGAAATTTAATTTTTTTAAATGAGATAGATATATTTTATATGTGGGCATACTGTAAGTATTAATAGTTGGATTCAAAATCAGAGCCCTTTTCCGGAATATTTATTTCCATGTATGTAAATCTATGCGAGATTTTGAAATTTTGATTTTCAGAATTTTGTAATTTCAGGATTTAAATTTCCGGAATTTTAATTTTCAGATTTTGTTTTCGGGATTTTGAATTTGGGATTTTGATTTCCACGATTATGTACACAACCCTATAAATTTTCAATTTTTTTTATTCTTTTTTTCTGTTATGTAAGTACAGTATTAATTTTTGCTATGAAAAATAAAGACAATTGTTGCAAACGCTTACAGCTTTTATATAATAGATAGTATACTCATTTTAAAAGGAAAATTGAATTATATTTTATTTTTGGATAGCTGATAGTACTAGTAGGGTTGACATAATATTTTCTTTCAGAGAGTAGGGAGTAGGGAAGGATAGGGAGTAGGGATAAGACAGGATAGGAAATTGATACGGAAACATTGAATTGGGAGTGGGACTGTAAGGAAACAATGAATCCGCCTATTATTATTACCATTTTGCTAACATTGACTAAAGCCGTCACAACAGTTACAACATGTAGTAGTACTATATAGTATACATGAGGTAATTATTGAAGCCAACCCCCACTATCACTGTAGCGGTTACTATTATTGGTATTAGTATTTTTATTAATATTATTATTATTTTACTACAGATTCAGCGCCATCAGTAGATTGCAACATGCAGCAGTATATAACACCTTACTTGCATGATATAACTAAAGATGGCTCCACTGTAGCAGCTATTATTATTATTAATATTATTATTGTTATTATTACTATTACTATTATTATTATTATTACTATTATTATTATTATTATTATTATTATTGTTGTTATTATTACTATTACTATTATTATTATTATTAATATTATTATTGTTATTATTACTACTATTAATTATGCGATATAAAAGTACTACATATTTTTAATTTATGACCTGACAAGTATAAAAATGGAAGTACGTCGTTTTCCGGAAAAAATCTTGTACAAAAAAAATAAAATTTTGAATCAAGAAAAACCTGAAAAAAAAAAAATCATAAAAAAGAAAACCTGGAAAAAAAAATGTTCGCGTCTGACCCCCTAGTTTTTCAAATATTAAATATGTATGTATGATGTAAAAAAAAAAAAAAATTAGGTGGAATTTTATAGTTGCTTACAAATTCAGCGTTTTAATAATTTGTTTAAGGGAGAAGAATTCGGGTCGGTAACCCCTTCTATATTAAATTCGTTCATGCCGAAATTTCATAATTTCAAAAATAAATAATTTTGATTCAAGATTTTTTATTACAAGATTTTTTTTTACAAGATTATTTTTGATTCAGATTTTTTTTCTTCAGGATATCGATGGAGACCCACAAAAAATATGTATTTATTTCAGATAATGAAATGTAGTAAAATATAAATAATAAATGGCTTTTGTCCTATATGCACCTTATAATAAAAGTAAAATGGAGAAAAACTAAAACAAAATTTTATTTAAATGATAAGAAATTACATCATAGTCATTTGTGTATTAACTAAAACCATACAATACTTTCTTCAGCAAACTAAAGATTCTAATGATATCTATAAGATACTGTATAAAAATACTAAAAATGTTTGTTATAGATACATTATTAATAAAATCGATTTGAAGAAAAATAAATTTCTAAAATTTTAAATTTTAAATTGAATATTATATTTTTTATTAAAGCAAAATGTATATTTAAGATAATTATATTTAAAAAGTTCATATAATTAAATTTATTGTATAAGTATAGCAATTTTTTGCGAAATTATTAAATATAATTATTTACGATTATTTTAAATTTGAAAAATTCTTTTTGATTAATTTTTAATATACACATATAAGAATATTTTACTTAAATTATATTATGGAAATATTTTTAAAGGAAATTTTTAACTTAATATATAAATTAAATGTCATTTCGATCATAATACACTTAAATAAATTCCTGAATATCATAAATTAACGAATATAAAACACTTAAGATATATTTGTAAATTTGTATTCGTATTTTAGGACTTAAGCCATAATATACGGTTCGCCTTCTATAGTTGCATATGAATAGATATATTCTAGATATAGAAGGATTACAATTACATGACAAATTTTAATACAATTAAATGGCATGATCAGTAAAGTTTTATAATAATAAAATATAAAATCTTTTTTTTTTTTTAGAATCACGATATAAACTATTGATAATGAATTAAACATACAAAGTTCCCATTCTTATATAGTATAAAAGCATATAAATTGTAGTTGTTTGAACAAAAACAAAATGAATCCAAATTTAATGATAATAACCTAATAAACAGAGTCTAGACTCTAGATGAACATCTATATATTAAATAATTGATTTTTAAAGACACCTGAAGAGTTAATAAGTATAATATATTGGTCATATTATTGGAGATCCTAAATACAATATAACTCATAATTTAGGAATTTAAGAGAATAGTCAGTGCAGGAATTTAGAGCAATGATCATTCAGAAATATCAGAGAATGAACTAACGTATACTATGTGGGTTAAGTAATTAGTTACAAAGCGAATGGAATAAAATGGATGATGGAATAAAATTCGCAAAGAAAATCAACAATATAGTATAAAGCCATTTCATAATCGTCAACATTCGAAAGCAGTGCAATCTCCTCTGAAGAAGAAAGAAAGTAAATGATGACTAAAATTAAAGTTTATTTATTAGGTATATCCTTTTATATTAACATGTCGGTGTATGTTTATCTGTACCTTTTTCTTACACAATTTTTTATTGAAAAAAACTTTTAGTATTTTATTAGGTAAACTTTTATTTTTGTAATTTCATATGTTTCATTTTAGTATGGAAAATGTTAAAATTTGTATAAATATGTAACAATTTTTGTTAAAAATTTTTAAAGAAACATATAATAATTCAACTGACCTACATTTAAAAGCAATATGGGGGTTATACCAATATCTCAATATCAAAATTCAAAGAAAAAAAAAAAAATTTCTTACTTAAAATATTCAAAAGCTGATTTTGTAAGCGACAGTAAAATCCCTAGTCCCTACCAATTAATTTTGTTACACAACATTTTCAACAACAATACATCTAAAATAATGGGGGCTAAACAAATTATTTAGGTGTAGTTGTGAAGAGGTGTAGTTATCCAGCCATTGGTGTAGTTGCTAAAACACCGGCCATTCATACGAAAGGTCTCCCGTTAAACCCCCGGCTGAGTCATATAGATTAATAAAAAATAATATATAGATTTATTATAACATATAATTAGTAGAATATAATTAAATTAAAAATATTATTATGTCCTATAAATTATAAATAATATCATATTGTAATAGCTGTATAAGAAAATAATAATAAACCATATATCTTGTATAAGATAATAGATGGCGTAGAAAAAATAGTAACATCTTAGTCTTGTACAATAGCTACAGCCGAGTAATCAACGGCTTAGTGAAATTAATGATTCACGAAACTGAAGCTTAGTCAAATATGAATAATAAATGACTTAGTAAATGCCCCATAAATACTCCTCATTGGAGTGGCAAGGAAAAAAAAAAAACAAAATTATGGAAACCCTGATTTTGCAAACAACTTTAAAATTCCTTCCAATTTGGAATCTCGCGTATTTATGTACATATATATTATGGAAAAAGCATATAAGTTTGATTTTGTAACCAACTCTAAAATTCATCCCAATCTGTTTTTGTTTTTAGTGAGAGGACAATCTAACTCAAACCCCCGCAAAACAAATTATTGAAACCCTGATTTTATAACAAATTCTAGAATGCTTTCAAATAATTTTTATAAGATCCTATACTTGAACAAGAAAATATTTAAAGTTGCATATATGTCAATTCAGAGGATGAATTTTATAATAGGTTACTTAATGCTAATATAAAAACATAATTCAAGATAATAGATATCTTAATAATGTATAAACAAAGTAATAATGATAATAATGTTATTGATTATTTTGAATTTTAATTTTTACATGCATAAAAAGACATCATTTTGTTATTTGGGATTTTGTAACATTGGGTTTCCTTTTTTAGGATTTAGGTGGACTCCCCAAAATATAGCCACATAGGAAGCAAGATATATCTTATATTAAATAATTTTATAAAGAAGTCAATCAATCAATTATCAGTTCAAAGAGTTTAATTTATACATTTATCGAACTATTCGATGATTTATATGTCTTGATTATTTCCTATAATAGTTTAAGTTTATAATTTAATTTAAATATGTATTATTTAATTATTTAATATAAGAATTAATAAAAAAATTTCTTTATAATATTATAATAGGTATATATAGGGTTTTCCAATTTGAGTGATATCATTTCTTTTTCAAAAAAAAAAACACACTAATTGTTAAGGAAATTCAAATGTTTTTTATTTAATGTGAATTACAATCGATACAATTAAGTTCTGAATAAAACGTAATTTAAATGGCCTGCACGAATTCCTTTGCAGGAACGAATTTGATGAATTCAATTTTCGAGCAGTTTTTCCACTAAATAAAGTCGTATGTCATGAATAGCCTGTTCAATATTGACTTCTAAAGCTTGACGAGAGTCTGGTTTATTGCTAAAGATAATGACTTCAAAAAACCCCACAAAAAATAGTCTAATGGTGTTAAATCACAACTTCTTGGAGGCCATTCAATGTCACAATTTCTTGAAATAATGAAATTTCCAAACTTTTCTCGGAATAATTCGGTTGTACCACGTGCTGTATGGCACGTAGCACCGTCTTGTTGGAACCAGATGTTGTCAAGATCAAGTTCTTTCAATTTCGGCCATAAAAAGTTGGTTATCATCGATCTATACCACTCTCTATTGACAGTAACGGTGTTACCAGCTTCATTTCGAAAGAAGTACAAACTGATAAAAACCACACCAAACTGTCAATTTAGGTGAATGTAATGGTTTTTCATGAATAATTTATAGTTTTGTTTATTAACCGCACCACTCAGATGAAAGTGAGCCTCATCGGAGAAGATGATTTTCTTAAAAAAGTTGCAATTGTAGAACAATTATTTTGATAATAAAATTGAATAATTTGTATATCTCTCTCCATGATGAAATTGTAAACATTACTGAATATAATGAAAAAAAAATGACAGATCATGACATACTACAAATTAGAAATCATATCACTCAAATTGGAAAACCCTTTTTTTTATTTTTCGTTTCTTACATTTCTATACTTTTATATTCAAAATTAATATTTTCTTTCGAATCATTTTCGAATCAGTTTTAAATTAAAATTTCTTGTATTTGCATTTACAAAAAATTGAATTTCGCAAAAAATTATTTTAAGGTTTTTTTTATTTTTTTTTAGAAAAAACCAAACCAAACAAAATCATACCAAAGAAAAAAAAAAAATAAAAAACAAAAAAAATGTTTTTTAAAAATTTAAAATTTGTTACGTTTGATACATTTATAAATTATTTAAATTATGATTATTTAACTGGTTTTTCAATTTTTGAAAAACAAAATGTAACAAAACGTGAAAAATTAAAATTAAAAATTATATTTTATATACATTTAATAAATAATTTATTTGCAACAAATTTAATGATTGCATATAATATAATTGAAATAATAAATGATCGTAATATTAGAATTTTTTTTGAACATATTTTACCAACATTATTTGGTAATTTTACATATATAAAATTATATAAATTAATTAAATGTAAAAAAAATTTAACAAAAATGAAAAATATATTTAAAGAAAAATTTCCAAATACATTTGAATTACAAAATTCATATAAATTAATAAAAATAATAAAATCATTTCATATATTAATGCAATTTTATTTTTTTCTTGGTAAATGTGGTAATATATTATTTACATTACATGGTTTAATACGTATGTTACATAATTATTTAGTTGGTAATAAATTTGAATATATAATTGCATATGAAATACCAATTAATAAAACAAAATTAACATTAAAAAAATTTATATTAATTGAATTAATGCAATTTCCATCTGGTTTAAATTTAATATATATATTTTTTACTGCAGATATTATTTGTTTTATATTATTATTTTTATTATGTATAAATTATAAAATAATTATAATTAAATTAAAATCTTTTAAATATAAAAAAAATGATCATATAAATAATTATAAAAAATTATTAAATATAATTGAATATCATCAAACAATGTTAGAGTACGTAATAGATTTTTAAATAATAAATAAATAATATTAATATGTTTATGTTAACTTTGTATTTGTAGTATTTGAACAGATGAATACATGGCAATCTGTCATCATGACAATGACAGTTTGTTTAATCCAAACATGACAATCTGTCATCATGATATGACAGTCTGTTCAATCCAAACATAGATATAAAAGTACTTTAGATTGGCTACATAAAAGAAAAATTCAGTCAATTTTGAGTCAGCTGTTTATTGATGCTTTTTTTTGTGTAAATTTAAATTTAGTTTCCTCTGGAAACAGTATCCGCTAAAAATGGAAATTTTGCGCCAAAATTCTTTGAATTAAAATTTTTTATAAGTAGTTCTTAAATGTGAAACTGAAATAAAAATAAAACAAAGTTTTCCAATCGATAAATACGATAAATTTTCTCTGTAATTCTTTAATTTGAAATTTTCTTGTTTGTTATTCTTGTATATTCTCTTCAAATTTAGAATTTAAATATTTAAATTCATTAGACTTTTCTTCCACAGCGGAAGAAACCACTCCATTCAATTGAATTCGAATAATTTAAACTAACTAATTTAAGTTTTCAACTTTTCTTTTATATTCAATATTCATTAATTTTATATATCCAATATAAAAAATATCTAAATTTATACATCCAAATCTACCAATATCTATGAGAGAAACTGTACTGCGATTTTATAATAATTTTAATGAAATTTTATGATTTAAAAACAGCTGGCATCCAACTTACGCCAAATGAACGACATTACTTGGATGTCATATGTTTTATTTTTGACTGAAATTTCTTGTATAGGAAAATACATTAGAGTGAAAGAGAAAGTGCCAATCTAAAGTATTACTATTATATCTATGAATCCAAACATGATAATGACAGTCTGTGACAATCCAAAAAAAAAAAAAAAAAATTTCAATAAAAACTAAATTCCAGAAAAAAAACATATTGCAAAAATTCAAAATTTAATGGCAAACACTTTAAAAAAAATGGAACAAGCACTTTAAATAAATCCCTACCTAATAAATTATTGAAACCCTGATTTTCTAACCAATACTATATAAAATCACTTCTAATTCAGAATCTCACATATACATATATATATATACACATACATATTTGTAAAAAGTGTGTAACTATGATTTTGAATTCAATTTTAAAATTTCACCTTATTCAGAATCTCGCATACACATACAATGATAGGTACTTATATATAAACCATTTTTACTTTAACTGAAGACATTTTATTCTTTTTAAGTGAAGGTTTTTTTTTTTTTAAGTGAAGATATTTTATTTTAAGTGGAGAAATTTTGTTTCAAATAAAGACTTTTTACTTTAACTGAACACATTTTTTTTTAATGAAGACTTTTTACTTTAAGTGAAGACATTTTTTTTTTTAATGAAGACTTTTTACTTTAAATGAAGACATTTTTATTTTCAATGAAGATTCTCTTTTTCAAGTGTATACATATAAATATATATATATATATATATGAATATATATAGTATATATAATATATATATGAATATGAATATAAAAAAAAATGTCTTCACTTAAAAAAAAATGTCTTCATTGAAAAAAAGAGTCTTCATTTAAAATAAAAAAGTCTTCAATTAAATTCAAAAAGTCGTCAGTTAAAGTAAAAAACGTATAAATATTTTGGAAAAGGGGAATACCTTGTTTTTTGATGACCTATTATTATGTAATTAGGTACATATTATATATTATAGTTTATTTTTATAATTATTTTTATTTTTGAATTATTTTATTTCATTCTTTGGAAATTTGTAACTTTAGATTTATTTTTTTTTGAAAAATTTTTTTTTTGTACTATTTACTCCCTTTATTCTAATTAGACAAAAACTTTGTTTTTTTTTTTTTTTTGAATCATTAATTATTTTTTATTAAACATTTGAATTACTTTGGCTGTAGAACAAGTTTATTAAATATAAAATTTCTTTTTTTTTAAATATTTGTACGCCATCTATTATCTGGTATAAAAATTACATTATTTTGATTTATATTAAACATTATTAACTGTTAATGTTTTTATTTGGTTATAAAATATAACAAAATATTTGGTACTCAAATCAATGACATCTAACCTCAATTGTAAATTAATTACAGAGCAAAAATTTATTCGATACAACAGTGGATTTTACATTCACATATAGAGTTTCTGTGAAATATGTTCCATCTTTCTCAATTCTGCTATTTTTGTATTTCTTGAAACGGTTTTTATTTGCATTTTAGTTTTTTTTCGCTTCACCATATATGTATATATTTCCATCGAAATCAGCTCGCAGCTATTGTTTCGGCATATTTTCCCAGGATATGTTATTTTTATTCAGCTCCAGCACAATTTTTTTGTAACCACAAGTACGGTCGACCTAGTCTTCCAGTGTGTTCTTTCTATCCATTTCCATTTTCGTTGTATTATTTATTTCATAACTGATTCCTCATTTGTTATATTCCACAGACCAGAATTTGTTATTGTTGTCGGCCTGAATACAATGTGTATGTTCTTAGGCGTTCATTGGTAAATTGCTTTCATCTGTTGACCATTAACCTAAAAAAAAAAACTAAAATTAATAAATAATTAATAATTAATAACAAAAATTTACTAATATGTATTAATCTTTAATTTATTTTATGTGTTCCTGTTTTCCAATTTTATTTTATAGATTAGGTGATTACATAAATGATTATTATGGATTGATAATATTTTTAAAATATTATTTGAGTACATTTTGGTTATGTTTGTCAGCAATAATTTTATTAAAAACAGTTGATGTTATGACCATACTACAATTTGGAACATTTTTAATAATGACAATGTTTGAAGTTTTGTTGTTATGTTTTTTGGGTAATAAATTGGAAGAATTGGTAAAATATTTTAATAATAGATACAATACCAAATAATATATATATAAATTAAATATTTTTTTTTTTTTTATAGAGTGAAAATGTTGGAAATGCTGCTTATGAACAAAATTGGAATGATTGTGATATAAAATTTAAAAAAAGTCTTATTATATTAATTATGAGATCACAAAAAATTGTTTCATTGAAGGCATTTATGATACAAAGAATCAATTTTGAAGCATTCAAAAGAGTATAGTTATTTTTTTTTTTTTAAATCATTTCTAATTTATTATTTAAACAAATGATGTCCGGAAAAAAATGTAAACAAATTTCTAAATTTTATTTTTTTTTTAATTTATTTAAAATTTTTAAGAATAATTTCTATTTTCCGACCGAATAACTCGCCATTTTCGAATGTTGGTGAGAAGTCAACCTATTGTCTTTATATAAATACAAGTTTAATTATATGATAAAAGATTTTGTTGGAGAGGAGAGTGTATAGTTGACTGCGCCAACTTTAAAATATCCTCACGAATCGAAGTTATACTGTTACAATAAATTTAAATCATTTTTTTTTATTAAATTTTGGAGTTGTATGACAGCTAATCGAAATTTTTCTAGAGCAAAATAAAAAATTTTACAGAAGTTATTGGCATGAAACTTCTTATCTTTTCACAAAATTTCAAATACATCTGCGTCTTTAATATAGACACTCCACTCAGTTATTTTAATATAAAAAAGAAATTGTATGACAGCTACTAGAACGTGCCGGTTGAACTTACTCAAATTCAATAATGAAACTAACAATTTTTCAAAGGTGAAATGATAGAAAATTTCAGAATCCTGCTCTTTTATTTTAAAAGTTAAAGAACCGGCGAAGATACATGTCCAAAATGATTCAGAATTTGATCCTGACCAAGAATGTATTATATTATACTTTGCAATATATTTTTTTTTTTTAAGGCATTTTACTGCCACATAAATGTGGACAGGAAATTACACAGACTTCCCTGTTCAAACGTGACTGTAAATGTCGTAAGGGAGAATAACTCTTAGGACGTGTGTGGGATTTGGACCCATACTACCTAGGTGTTTACACCGTATTTTATACGTTCTTACCCACTAGACCATCGAGGCTCCTAGATTGCAATATTTATATCCTTTAATGTCACAAATGTAATGGCAAAGTTATTATACCCTGAGAATATCATTCAAACGGGTATAAAAATAATTTGATTTTTTAATTATATATTTTAAAGAAGAAGAATTTATCATTATTTGTAGTTTCTATTAATTTTTAGCATTTAACGATTTACTCCAATCTAAATCCGAATGTTCTAGTCTAGTCCTTTTAAGAAACTTTCCAACAATGTTGAGTAGAAGTAGAAGCTGCATTATAATAAAAATTAGATAACATACTCTTAGATGTCAGTTTATGTTTTGATTGATTGATTGATTAATTGAATAAATTAATCCTGATAATCCTGACAATCTCAATTTTTAAATATAGGCAAACATTTATGTATACATTTTTTTTTTTGGACATCGAATATTATAAAACATGTTTATTTTTTATTAAATCTGTACTTTCTTTTACTTTTAGATAATGCAAATGACATATCAATTTTTTGCTATTTTTTACACAATGGTTTTTTAAAATTACTGTAATGTCTAATAAAGAAAAGTTTATTCAAATTACACCATTTAGAAAAGAAAAACATATAGTGTTATTAAAATTTTTCAGATACCCATTTCACATAAATAGAAATTCTTTCTTTATGCTCACAAGGAGAACATATTAAATTACTAAAAGAAAGGTTAAGTATGTACATATATCCGGTGTATAAATTTGTAATGAAATAAATACAGGATTCTTAAAATGTTTTTATGTTGTTTTTATATAAGCCCTTGATTTTTCTACCACTCGATAAATCGAAAATTATAATATAATTGTTTGAATGGTAGAAGCGCGGTGCAAACCATACGGTTTTACACTTATAAACATAAATTGGAAATTATTGCTTATTTAATTTTAATAATCAGCAAGTCTTAATATCCTTTGAGTACAAAACTTTCTGAAAGACAAAAGTAACTTGTACAGTAGCCAATAGGAAACAAAAGAAATTAATTATATATGCCCCCCTCTTGTCTTAATGTTACGCAAAGCACAAATAATAAGAAAAATTTGTTTATTAGTTTCACTCTGTCGGTGAATTTTAACCATGCATAGGTTTCTTAAAAAAATTAATGTTGTAGAACTAGTTCTTTATGTAATACATTACGAAACTACAGCCCATAAAGTTTCAAAGAGCACTACTTTTAAATGTGTTATTAAATGTATATATCTTTAAATGCATATATTTCGCGTTCTACTTAACATTTTTTCAACCTAAAAACGCCGAATGACAGAATTTTCTTTTACTCTGTAAAGAAATATCAAAATTATATAATTTTTTTTTTAAATATAGTGTTGAAATTTACAGTTATGTCAAAACATCTTAACGCTTTTAGATAGAGCCTTGAGAATTTTTTATACCACCATTTGTTTAGCAGTGACCTGACCTGTTATACTTAGACCTGTATAACCTCTTCAAATTTTGCCAAAGTAAAAGATAAAACTTAAAGGCTCAACATTATATTTTTAGATTTATTAGCACCTTTCCTAATTTTATACGGTTTCCTTAAAATTGAAGAAAGTGTCTTTTGATTTTTGTCAGAATCATTTCTTAAATATGAAATTTGGAAAAAATTTACAAATTTTGGTGGTAGTCACAATATTAGAAAATGTTTTTATTATTTTTTGGAAAATGTTTCACCATTTCCATTCCATTCACCATTTTCTTCTGACTATGATTAAATTTTATGAACTTTTCTTGTTTTTCTTTTTCAACTATTTGTAATTTTTATGATTGGAGAAAATTATTTCATTGTGGTTTTTCATTGTTAATTTGTTATTTTTTTTGTGGTGTAAGGGATCCGGTCAATGTTTGAAGTTTTCATATAAATACTTCTCTACTTTAACCTATAGCTCAAATAATTTTTTTTTGGATAACAATTTAAACATAAAAGTATGAAACAATCTTAAAGATAACAATTATATATAATGGATAACCATAAGCATCAGGGTAGTGGTTCTGAATTGAAAATATACATCATTTCCGTGGGTGTAAATTTTGAAACTTAATCTGTATTTTATAAAAGGTGATAACTACCCGAAAAATAAAAAAGTTTTCAAAAATTCTATTTAAAGTAAAAACCAAAAAAAATACAAGAATATTTTAAAGTAATAAAATTTAAAATGCAAAACAACAATAAGAAATCCCAAAACAATTGTATGTAATTTGTAATAAAGAATCAACTAAACTACAATCAAAATTCGTCCTGTTGGGTTTTCTCTTTATTTGTCCCTTGTTTAGTTTTCTCTGTTTTTTTTTGTTTTTATTTCCATTTTCTTCATACTATTCTTAATATTATTTTAGAATTTTCATTCTTTTTTCATATTAATTTATGTGTTGTTCTATTTGAACCCTCACGTATCACTGTAATTACTAGAAATTGTTACGTGACATGATTCGATAGTAGCTTAATTTATACAACAATCAATAAAGGAAATAAAACAAAAAAAAAAAAATAAAAAAAAGCATTTGCGAGCGACGTCTCACTTACACAGACCATATCCGAAATAGTAATGTAAAATAATAATAACCATTTTCTTCTGACTACGATTGAATTTTATGAACTTTTTTTTTCTTTTATACTTCCATTTTTAACTATTTGTGATTTTTATGATTGGAGAAAATTGCTTCATTGAGACGATTTTAAATGCTATAAATATTTGAAAACGTAAATTGGTCAATTGGTCTGGAATGGGAGGAGAAAGGAAAACATAAGAAAAAAGACACAAAAGGTATATAATAGTTAATAATGTTTAATGAACCATTCAATCAATTTAATCAGTGGTTGTAAATTTGTAATAAAATATTTTAAATGACTTCAAAAAGAATTAAAAATTATGAAAATTGTGACTTCAATTAAAAATTGTAAGTATTTTAACCTTTTTATTAAATGATATAAGAGAAAAAAAAATCAATGAAAAGCTAATTACATTCATCATATATAAATGGTATTGATTCTAGGTAACGACAATGCCCTAGATATTGTAGGAATATTGATTTTGATAAAAGTTTGGTAACTTGACTAATAATATATATTTTCTAGTATACCTAAATATAGTGTGTCCAGTCAATGGTCAGACAAACAAACAAACAAAAAGTTTATATAGGATCGAATTCTGAGTCGATTAAGTTATGTACCTCCGTCCCTTCGTGTATGTCCGCTCTTCCGCACGATAATTCAAAAATTAAAGGAAGTAAAATTCTGCAATACCTTTTGTAAAATTATTAGTTTCTCTATTGAAATCCAGTAAGCTTGACCAGCGAGTTCAATTAGCCATACAATTTTTTTTTCTTTCTATGAAAATAATTCAGTATCTATTGAAGTAACTCAGTAGTATCTGAAATATTGTGAAAAGAACCTAACTATTATGACAACGACGTGTAGAGCAGCAGGTTCAAGTATAATCGCCAAACAATTCTACAATTTATATAAATATACATTGGTACTTAATGAAGTCAAATTTCTGAAATCTTGTAAAAGATGATTAAATTTAATGCTAACAGCATGATTTGACAATGAGAAATAGACATTTTATTTTATTTTTAAATTTCCCAAATCCTCAGCTTTAACTTTTATTCCCACAAACTTTTAGTGTTTTCGAGAAAATTCATTACCAACTGCTGAAATAAACAAAACATATATTTTTATTGAGGGTTTGCGGGAGACAGAATGATTAAGCATAATTTGACATATCAACCGAGGGGGCAACGGTTCAAATCCTGCATCAACTTACTAAACTTCAATCTAATTTCATTGAAATAGAAAATTTTTAAGATGATATTTAAATTTATTGAAGTTTAGTAAGCTAATGTTTAATTATCTAAAGAAAATAATAAAAGATATATATGACAAAAATGTGATAACATAAATTAAAGGATTTTGTTTAAATTGAACATCTTCGACACAATCGTTTAAAACAATGTTTTTTTTGCCTCGATATCTGCGGTCACCCAGTTTAAAAAAGACCAGTCGAATATCTCGTATATACAAAGTTCAATATTTTTTTAATTATACTATTTATGTGAATATTTTAGGCATAAAGATAATAAGCCGAAAATAAAATAAGCCAAATTCCTTTAGTCATATTTTTAACATAGCGAAAAACATAAGGAAGTTTTAAGGTTTCTTGCATTGACGTAAAACTTTTTAATAGTATTCTCAACTAAAAAATATCAATAATATTTGAAATTGAAATTTATAATTTAATAAGAATGCATACATTGGGATCCTTACTTTTGAGAGTTCTTTTATCAACACAAATTTTCAATAAAGTACAGTGTTTCAATAGCACAGCTCGCTTGAAAAGTAATTCATTATTACCTCTAGGTTAATCTGAAACAATCTATTATATCTCTGTTTCTCTCTCCCTCTCTCTCTCTCTGAAATACTATTGTAAAGATATCTTGTAGGAGAAATAGTAAACGGTTATCTATAGCTTAAAATTTTTAAGGAGAGGTCGGAAAACTCTGCCTTGATTCTTATCCCAATGAAAACACACTATAAAATATAAAAACCATCTTATGGAAATTCATTTGTTATATGGGTTTTGTTTAAATTACTGACTTCTTCGTATATTATGTATATACAAAGAGCTTTAAAAAAATGTTTAGTGAAAAGAGTATTTGAGTACTTGATGGGAGTAGTTAGTAAATAGGAAATTAATTTAACATAGCGGTATTTCCTCCTATCAACTTGTTTTCAAAAACTTGTTTTCAACTTGTTTTCAAATATAATAAATTATTCAAAGGTTGGAAGTAGAAAAGAGTAGTTTAATATATAAAAGGAACCCAAACAATATAGGCGTTTGAACCACATAATCGCCTTTATTTTTTATTTGAGATATATAGTGTGCTAACATTTATTTTTTAATCATTTAGAGTCATGCTCTAATTTTCAAGTATATTACGATTTTCCGGAAAATTTTGTGTATACATAATACTGTTTAAATCTGAAGAATTTCGTTGTTATTTGTATCATTCTTTTATTACGGACAATTTTTCCAAAATATTTAAATAAAAATTTTGTTTCTTTTAAAATTTTAGTTTAAAAATGTAAAAATGAAACTATTTCTGAAATTTTTCATATTTTAATCCGTTTTCTTAGTTTATTTTATGCATTGTTATGAATGCATATATGAATATCATGAAGTTTTTTTGTATAATATAATATAGGGTTATGTTTCCTTTTCATATTTGCATTTTTCAAATTTTTAGAAGATTTTTCAAAAAATTTGGAAAGTTTGTTTATTATTATTAGTTTCATTCAATCTGTTTGTCCATCCCTCCTTCTTTTTTTCTGTTCATCTGCCTAGTCTTCAAACTTCTATTTTGTTTGAGATAAAGAAATAGGACATAGATAAATCATATAAAAAGTAAAAGTTGTACCTACATGTTTTTATGTAATCTGATCCGTTGCACCTCAAAATTAAAAAAAGTCATATTGAATACATTGCGTTATAATTTAAGTTCTACGAGTATTTGATATTTTTAAATATGAGAATGTCCAGCAATAAAATTTTTTATAATCTTCATAAAATAATAAAAGCATCATAATTTTGAAGAAAGTATTATAATTTTGTGTAATTCGATAACGTTACCGTTATTAAATAATTGTAATTCAGTGGTAATGAATAATTTATCGTGAACACGTTGCAAAATTTTGAACACTACATGCTTTTTAAACTCTTAAAGTTAGAAAAAGTGGCAATTCAGAAAATAATTAGAACTTAAATAAATCAAATAGTCTAAATTTAGTACTGGAAACCTGGACCTATGCGCAAATTATTCAAAGTTAAGATGCAAAAATATTATATTCTTATAATCGGTAATATATTCTTAAAATTTTTTAACAGCTTTTCTAATTATTTACGGAAGTTTGGAGTAGCAAATTTCGATTCCAAAAAGAGGTCACAACTCTAGAGTGCTTTTTATTGTCTTCTAGAAATGTGTTCCTTAAAAAAGCTGTGGTTTTACATACTTTTCTATAAAAATGGTAAATTTTTTCATTTTATATTTGTAAAAAAAGACCACAATAACTACATTCCATTATAGGATACTCGTGAACAAAAAAAAAAAAAAATAAACAAAAAAAACTTATTAAGAGGAAAATATGATTCATTTTAGGGTTTTAGATAGTTAATTATCGTATTTTATTGTATGGTAGGCACGTATTTTATCTATTATTTGTTATATACACATGCCAGATTCTTGTAAACTTTGTGGTTTTGTTTGTACTCAAATTTTTTAATTACCTTTAATATAACTTCATGTTTATCTTTTAGTGTATTGCGGTTTTGTATAAATAGTTTGAACCCTTCTCTTCTCCTTTGCTCTTTACTTCGAATGTTACTCTTCGTTTGATCTTATTATACACCCAATAGTTATTACTAAGAATTGACTTATTATTCACATATTTGACTAGAAGATATCTGTGATGTAGTGTCTAAAAATGAATAAAATATTTCTACGTTTTTATTAAATTTTCAAAAGAAATTGTTACCTTTATCAAAGTAAGACAATTATTGGTTTTCTTTTTGTCCTTTTACATATGTAAACTTTTCCTTTTACATTTTTTACTTATTGAGTTCTTGATAGCAATCTTATATCTCAAGTTGCCAGATTTTGCCCACGACCCAAGAATTTTTTTTTCCTGGTTAAAAAATTAAGAAATCTTTTTAGTTTTTTTGTAACCTTTTTACCTTCGGATTGACCAGTTTATTTATGTATAATTTTGTGTGAGAAAAGGGTTTCGTCAATAACTAGACTACTTACTAGGGAAAAACCATTTTACGAGAAATAGAGAAGATTGTAAATATTTTATTCATTGATGGATGGAGTTTTTCGTTCAGAATACCAGAAATTGTCCTTTATTTGTTTAATTTGTTGTATTGTAAGGCGGATATTACGTTAAAATAAAAAAAAAAGTAGGTAGATGGCGTCCGTTCTCTTTTAAAAATGCATGAATATTTTATGTTTTTTTTTTCTTGCAATCTAAAATTTTATTTTTGTTTTACTAATTTTAGTTATTATTGAAGTTATATTATGTCCTTACAACAATTCATATTGCATTCATATTCGGAAAAAAAAAAATATAAAAAGGAAAAAGATAAAAAAAATATTTGCAAGATGACAAAGAAAAGGAATATGTTAGTTGACAGAAACAAATAATTCAAATAGTATAACGTAGAGAAAAATATTAGAAATTTATGCATGAGAATGCTAAAATACTTATTGTACCGGAACTTTAAAATTTGTAATAAATAATTTTTGAAAAGCATCTGAATATATAAATATTATTAAGATTATTGTAGTATATATATTTATGAAATTCAAATTGTATATTATATATATATTCATTGTGGTCATTTTATTTTGTTATTGATATATTTAGAAATTTTATTTAAAAAAAAAAAAAAAAAATTATGATACTTGTTAGAAAGGAATCAATTGGATATAGATATTTTTATTCCTTGATAGTCACATCGTTTATAAAAAGCCAAAAGCTTATAGGGTTAAGATGTGATTTTTTTTGGTTAATATTTTCTTGGTTAATTCCTCAATTTTCATTTCTTAGTTATTTTTCTTTCGTTCTT
Source organism: Poecilobothrus nobilitatus (assembly GCA_947095535.1). Lineage (NCBI taxonomy): Eukaryota > Metazoa > Arthropoda > Insecta > Diptera > Dolichopodidae > Poecilobothrus > Poecilobothrus nobilitatus. The sequence goes on from OX352773.1 coordinate 64,520,028, forward strand.
GATTTTTAGCACATTTCCAAAAAAATTTTGAAAAAATGTGCTTATTAGTTTCACTCTCTCCGTCCGTCCGTCCGTCCGTCTGTTTACAAAACTTCTACACCGTTAAAGATAGAGAAAAAAAATTTTAACCATAGGGAGGTCCCATAAAAAAAATAATTTTGTGGAACAACTTTTTCATGTAGCCCCCCCCCATTACGGAGCTACAGCCCCTAAAACTTTGAAAAAGCCCTATTTTTAAATGCATATATCTTATGTTCTGCTTAAGATTTTTTCAACCTGAAAACGTCATTCGACAGGTATTTCTTTTATCTTTGTAAATTATACAATTTTTTTAAATTTAGTATTTAAATTTACCGTTATGTGAAAACCAAATTTTGCATGATTTTTCTACTTTTATAACTCCGGCACGCTTCTAGATCTGTCTCTAGGCTTGAAATTTTGAGGCAAGAAAGAACTTTTAGAATTAGTATAAGTTTGCTCAGAAAATTTTTTCGGACCACCCCCTGTTTATGAGCTATTAGGGCTTAAAAATTGAAAATTTGCTATTTTTAAACACCTGTAACTTAGGAACGTGCAAACATTTTGCTTCTGCAAGATATAAAAATTAAAGCTACAATAATATATTTTTACGTGTGTTAAAGGTTTATTTTAATTGTAAAGGGTTCCAAAGTTGCAGCTCTTCAAAATTGCGAAAAAGCCCCATTTTCAGATGTATATATCTCGGGCTCTGCGTAATAATTTTACAATCTAAAACCGCCAGAAGATCGAAAATTTTATTATCTATGTAAAACAGTATCAAAATTATGTAATATTTTGTAATTTACTATTTAAATTTACCGTTATGTGAAAACCACATTTTGCATGAAATTTCTTTTTTCATAACTCCGGCACCCCTTTAGATAGGAACCTGAAACTTTGAGACAAGAAAGAACTTTTAGAATTAGTATAAGTTTCCTCAGAAAATTTTTTGGTAACACCCCCTCTTTAAGAGTTATTACGCCTCAAAAATTGAAAATTTGCTATTTTTAGACACCTGTAACTTAGGCACCTGTACAAATTTTTCTTCGACAAGACATGAAAATTAAAGGTTCAATAATATATTTTTACGTGTGTTAACGGCTTTTCTTAGTTATATAGGATTCCGGACTTACGGCCCCTCAAAATTTCAAAAATGTCCTATTTTCACATTTTTTCTTATTACATGAAATTTTCAAATTTTTGTGTAAGTCACACTTCTAAACAGTTTGTATTGAGTTTTGGAAATGTGCGCTTTTAAAAACCGTTGGTTTACATTCTACCTTGTTCAATTATACGTTCACTAAACAAAAGTAAAACATCACATATTTTTTATAAATTATGTAGTTTAAATGATATTGATTGTTCTTGTACGGTTGATAATGATTAAATTAAAAATTTCATTAAAATTATTTAATTCTCAAAAGTATTCAAAATTAATTTATTTTGTTCTCCTTTAAGTCAAAGTCATTAATTATTCATATTTGTCTAAGCTTCAGTTTCAGGAATCATTAGTTTTACTAAGTCGTGGATTTCTCATCTGTAGTTATTGTATAAAAAAGACTATGAAACGTATACAAATATTTTTATTTTCTGCTTTTTTTGCGTCATCTATTATCTTATTAAATTTATATTTTATTATATATTACAATACGATATATCATCATATAGTATATACTTATTTTTTATTTATTTATATATTATACTAATTATATATTATAAGAGAAATTTATTTTATTTTTTATTGATCTATATGATCCAATCGGGATCCGAACCCTGAAATCTTCCGAATGAATGACCTGTATCTTCACCATTTGTTTGGTAATTCTCCAAAGTCTTTAAAAATAATTAATATACCTTTTGTACTTTACCTGAAAAAATTTACTTCATTATGAATATATTTTTACTTTAAAATAAGACATTTTTACTTTAAATGTAGATATTTTTACTTTAAATGAAGATATTTTTACTTTAAATGAAGATATTTTTACTTAAAGTGAAAAATTTTTAAGTGAAGATATTTGTAATAAAGTAAAAATGTCTTCAGTTAAAATAAAAAAAATTGATATTATAATATATACACATCATTTTTATGAGTATATATATATCTATAATACATAATATCTATACATAATATAGTATTACGTAAATTAATAAGTAAACAGTTCATATTCAAACAAAGTTGCGCCTTTAAAAATACATTGCGATTCAATTTTAAATGTTCTTATACTTTATACTATAACAACACATAGACACAGTAACAAAGTTGCGCCTTTAAAAAAGCATTGTAAAAATACTACCTAAACAATATTTTGTTCATTTTCTTCTCTAACAGTAATTTCAATAACAGAATGGTTTTGAAATGAAGTAACATATATTTTACCTACTTTTACAACTGGTTTTTTTTTTTCTTTAGGTAGTTGTAAAAAATGCATTAAAATGTGTAAAAAAAGAAGTGACCCATCTTATTTTAATCAAAGATTATCTATTATAAGAGATGAAACGCACTCCCCAGCATGTGACGCTTGCTACTCGAAAAAAGAAAAAAAAACAAAATTTAAATTTTATTATTTATAAATGATTGGATTCGGATTAACAATTAAATTCGGATTAACAGTATTTAAAAAAAGATTTTTTATTCGCCGGGCGCCCATCATGTGATGGGCGTTTTTACTAGTTATTTCTGAAACAGCTAAGCAAATATTCTTTTAAAACTATGCAATTTTTTTTACTTTTTTTATTTTTTTTTTCAATTCCAGAACAGTTATTATCTAATACAATTTATTATGTAAAATTAGAATTAAATAAATAAATAAAAGTTATGAGAGTTCTTTGCAATATTGTAATATTTTGTATCCGGCGCCGAAATTTGGCAATCAAAATTTGAAAAAAAAATACATTATTGTACCATTTTAACAATACAAACAGCTTTTGATTCATAGTGTAATGAAATATTAAATAAATCTTATTTATTTTTAATAAATGTTTTTTCTTATTTTTATATCTTGAAAATGAATTAAAAAAATATTTTGAAAATATTTTGGAGTTATTTAAAAAAAAAACAATAAAGTATACTTTAAAATTTTGTTCAAAATTTTCATTTAATTAACAAAAAAAAAAAAATCAATATTTCTTTTCAATTTTAAATCATATTTTTACTTTAGTTATATTTTATTTTTATGCTGAAAAAAAAAACATATAACAAACATAAAAAATCTTTAAAAGATCCTTTTAGAAATTAAAACGAAAATAAAATATAGTAGTATGTAAAACGTAAAGGTTTTTAAAGGGACACATTTTCAAAGAGATAATAAAAACTGTTTAGAATTGAAACTTCTTTTAAATTAAAAACTTGCAATTTTCTTTAAAATTTTCTATCTATAAAAAAAAAATTGTATAAAATCAAACGACACTTTCTTTAATTGTAAAGCTGCGTCAACGGCTTGTAAAAAAATAAAATGTTAGAGCATTAACTTTTCTTCTATAGGAATCTTCTATATTCTACATATAGGATATTTTTTATTTTTGATTCCCAATAGCAATTAAACAGGTGGATGTAAATTTTTTTACTGAGGAAACTTAAATAGTTATTCTCAAAGAACTTCCTCCTGTCAAAAATTTCGAAATTCTGAAGCGTTTCAAATTTAGATAACGGTGCTCCAAATTTATAAAAACTTATATAAATTTTATATCAATTTATAAAGCTTAAAAAAAAAATTCTGTCATTTGATGGTTTTAAATTGAAAAAATACTCATCAGAACTTCAGAAATAAAAATTTTAAAATCCATCCATGGGGCTCCATCAAATTTTGAGGGGTTCTAGTTCTGTAACGGATGGGGTTACATAAAAAATTCTTCTACAAAATTATTTTTTTGTAATGTTAATCAATTTCTATGTTCAAAATTCCAATGCCTTATATAAAAAGGTGTAGCAGTTATAAAGGTGTAAAAGTTATAAGTACATAATATATAAAAAGCTAAAAAGATGAAAGGACAAACAAATGACAAACTAATAAGCAAATTCTGGTATAATACAATAGTAGTAATAATACAAATAAAATATTATGTATATAACAACTAAACTTTTTATTTTAAATATTTTTCTTCAAAATCTAAAAGTCTGAAACAAATGTTTACTTAAATAACTATTTTAATATGAAATAAAAAGTTAAATACATATAGTAGTTGTCATTGTAAACTTAAAGTTAATTTTTTTGTGCTGGAAAATTTTTATGTGTAATACATACCAAATATTATTATGTATTATTAGGAAAATAATTCTATTAAAATTATAAATATTTCAATTTTAGTTCAGATTTTTTTTTTTTTTTTTACTTTCAGGAAAATTCCATGTAATTTTGAGTTTTTACTTTCAACAGAAGAAAGAATCGGTTTTTCGTAGAATGAATTCTTAAAATTTCATATTAGCTTGAGTAAAGGATCTTTAAATAGATATTCCTTTTCTCTGAACTATAAATAGAACTCATTAGGTTGTGTTTATTGAAATGGGTTTTGAATTTTAAATAGAAGATTTTTTGTTTTTATTTGAAAAATATTTAAGGTAAATAAAAGATGAAATAAATCAATAGGTATTCTAAAACAAATATCCATTTCATAACTATTTTCATACATCAAAATTTTTGTAGCAAAATAAGTATAATACTTTTACAAAAAAAAAAAAAAGATTTTAATAGATTTTCTTTAACGTTTTAAGAGAAGAAAAACAAATATATTTTTCACAATATTAAATGGTGAAATTTTTCAATTTAAGATGAAAAAGAAAATTCTTTTAAATTCCTTTTCTTTTCATTGTAAGTATTTTTCTTAAGTCGGTGAAAGAAGACAATGATGGATCAGTAGAAAAGAGAATAAATTCTTATATCTTGTTTTATAATCCTTATTATAAAGAAGAAAATATATAAAATAAATAATAAAATATTCTATGTAATTCTAGTTGTACTGAAACTGCTTATGTTCGAGAGAATAAAAAAAAATTTTAAAATATAAAGCTAGAAAATTTAAAAAAATTAAAAAAAAAAATTTATTATAAATAATATTTTGTAGAAATATGTTTGACTTTTAACTTTCTAAATTTTTTTAAAAAATAATATTTTTCTTAATAAATTTTGCATAATTTATATAGCTGTTAGCTTTGACACTTAAAGGAGTATTTAAAGAAAATTAGAATGAAGAATGACGGTACATGCAAATTCTGTCAAAAAGGATAAAAACAATCTTCAGGATACATACTCGTGTAGCTTTATTCCGAACAAAATATGTATGAATACTATTTTACCGCAGATAAACCGCCTGCAATAAAACCTCTGCAAAAAAAACTATAGATCTTTAGTTTCTATAAGGGAGTTACAATATTACTTAACTTTTTTAACTTCTAATTATTAAACAAAAAAAAAAAAAAGAAGCTGCTAAAGTCTATTTACTCGCCTGTTAATATCAACTGTATATTTCTTATTAATTTTACTATTGATTAAGTGTTCTTTGTTAAACTATTAAAGTAAATCCTATAATATTTTTAGTTTTACTATAGCTTTCAGCATTCAAATAAAAATTCCTCACAAAGCAATAAAAGAAATCCTGTAGAGTATTATTATAAAATTTAAGGGGAAATCATTTTCCAACTATTTGGAAAATGATTGATTTGTTTTTATCAATAAGATATACATAAGTAAATCTTTCCTGCTCATAGGTTATTTAATACAGGCAACTACTTTCATCATTTCGGATGTCCTGGAACTTGTTAATTCTAAACATTAATGGCAAGCCTATATTAAAAGTCCGTAGGCTTTAATACCTTTTCGATATTTTTATTTTGTATTGTAAAAGAGAGAGAGAGAAAAAGAGATGAAGAGAGTTGTAAATGGTATACTAAAAAAATTTATTTCATAAAACGTCATATTAGTACATAATATGATATGAATATATTTATGTAGTTTTGTTTGAAAAAATTAGTTATTAAATAAGATATGAACTCTCAATGGTTTAGTAAAACTAATAATTCCAGATCGTGAAACCTATTCAAATATGAATAGTAAATGATTTGTTATAGATATTCTGTGCATTTTATAGGAGTGCAAAGGAGACAAAAAAAAGTAAAGTGGATTTTATTGACCATTTGAAGATTATCTGGTAATTTTTCTACCCGTATGAACTATGTTCAAGGGTATAATAAATTTGCCATTAAATGGCTGGATTTTTTTTACGTCACTTTTGCAAAATTGTTAGTTTTGCTATTTAAATGCAGCATTTGCGGCCGCCGGGTCCGAGTAGCTGCCACACAACTTCTTTCTTTAAAAGATTCGGGTAGCTGTCATACAACTCCACAACTTACATAAATATATCTCTGTAGTTAACGTAGGTACTAAAACATCTAAAAGTTTTTAAAAGATGATCAAGTTTTATAGAAACAAAATATATTATGTTCATATGGGTATCCCAGAGTTGACACATGTCTATTTTTATGTTCATATGTTATAGGTAGGTGATAATATGGTATATTTTATATGCTTTTATATTAACTCGTCGCTGTCGGTTTATTTATTTATTTGTCATTCTGTCACGCTTTTTATTATCTTCGTAATCTTTTAGCAACATTTAAAAGTGTTGTATGGTGCAGAGGAAAGTGTACAGGTTTCAAAAGTGGGGGTCATGTTGTTTGAATCCAGTTCACATGCAAGTTTTTTTTTTTTTAACTATCTATACATCAACATTTTTTGAATAAAATATGTATATATTTTGTATATATGAATTTAAAACTTACATTTTTATCTCTTATTTATGCATACAAACATACACATTATATTTTTGATCTTTCCTGGTGTTTTGTATTAGCATAATAATTAGCAAAACACAATCCATACATACAATATTTTTATGTATGTTGCTTTGTTATTTTGTTTTCAACATTTGTTTAGTATTTAAATCAAAATATTTGCTGTCAACATTCTTTAATGCATATTGAATATGCATGGTTAAAAATTAAGATTTTATGTTCGTAATATGTTCATTAAATATTTAAGTGTTGTATAGTGCAGAGGAGAGTGTAGAGGTTTTGAAAGTAAGAATGATTTGGTTCGAATCCAATTCATGTACGTGTATTTTTTTTTTTTTTGTTAACTGATTTCATCAACATTTTTTTAATAAAATTTTATGTATAATATACACATATTATTTGATCTTTCCTCCTATAATAATTTAGTTCAATCAATCTTGATGTGCTCATGTATTTTGTATTAGGATTTAGCAAAACACAAAATATATAGGTACAATATTCTTATGTTGCCAAATTATTTTGTTTTAAAACATTTGTTTAGGATTTAAATCAGAATATTTGTTGTCAACATTCTTTATTGCATATTGAATATGTATGGCGTTAAAAATTAATGTTTTATGTGTTTTATTTAGGAATATTTATTATGTCTATTGCGTATATAGATATACATATAAAATTTCATTCAAAATAATTCCAATTGCCAAATTCAAACTACATACATACATAATATATTTTTGTATGTACATAGTAAAGAATATAAAAAGTAAAGATCATTACAAAATTATGCTTTTGCGCATTACGCATTATGATTTACAAACAAAATTTTGTCAACACAAAAAATTAAAACTACGTATGTAAATATGTACGTACGTATGTAAATAATATTATGTTAAACTAATTTCCTAACTTAGTTTCTTCCGCTCCATTTGTTTATAATTTAAATCAAGATATTTGTCAACAATTTTTGCTGCATGATCTTATTAAAGGATTAGGTAGGTACTAGGTGTTCAAGGTTAGATGTTTGTTTGGATATACGATATACTACTAAATACTATTAAATTGCTGGAATAAAAAAGAAACACGAACCTCAAATTTCGCAGATTTTTATTTAACCTTATTCCAGCAATTTACTTTTATATTATAACAGTCCAAAATGCTTGCACTAGCAATTTACTTTTATATTATAACAGTCCAAAAAGCTAAAGTTTTGCAATCAATTTTATTTTCTACTTTTTAGGGGGCGAATTCGGTTTTGATAAAAGCATATGTATTTTAAAAATTATTTTTTTTACTTATTATTTTATTTTTACATAAATCACCTATTTCAAAATCTTAAATCCTAAAAATCCTTTAAAAGCTTATAATATAGGGAAGTATTTAAACAAAATTAATTTATAATTTAATGAATTTCCAGTTTATTTGTTTATTGAATTTCGGATGTTGGTTATAATGTAAATATCAATTGATTTCCTGAGTCGGTGCATTTAAGGTTCTGTTGAATTATCAATTTTTTTTTTCTTTCTTTGTAGGTTTTGCAATCAGATTTTTAAAATTTAAATATAGAACGAATGATCCATAAATTTGTTTAATTTTAATTAATTTTTATAGTTTTTCTTAAAAATAAGAAAAACGAATAGGATGTTTGAAGTGTCTACGAAACCAAAAAAAAAAAAATAATTAATTTAAATTCAATTAATAATGAACAAAATTATACTTTACCTCTAATGAAGATCTAATACTTAATTCAATTATTTTCATACCACTAATTTTAATTGGTTTATCATTAATCATAATGGCAATTTTAATATTTTTCAATAAACTTAACATTTCTTTTGAATTTAATGGAGAATGTTGCAATAATTTTTCCCAATTGCATGAATAAAATTTCATTGATATTTGATCACTCTACAATAAATATTAAAAAAAAAAATATGTAATTTAACATAATATTAAAGTATTTTGTCATTGAAATACATACCTTCTCTATTAATCGTGATCCCATATTTCCTAAAATGAAAATTTCAGCTAAAGCTGCAAGACCCCACATAAAAAATTTAATTAAACCACCAAATCCTGATGTTACCTTAAATAAGCCATATAAAAACGTAATTAAATTATTATATGTTAGTATAATACAAAGTGTCACAATAAGGGAGGGAACAAAATTAAGGCAATATCAGAGGTCTATCTATAATAATTTTTAAGAATTCCTGATGAGAGATAAATCAGGAATCCAATCGGTTCATTGTTTTAAAAATTTAAGATTTGATTAGGATGTGGAAATAATATATAATAAAAAAATATTCAAAAAACAATATTTTAAAAACAACTATTTTTATAAATCTGAACTAGGAATAGAAGGGAATATATAGCGGATTTTCTGGTAATTTTCAAAAACGTTTTGTTACAGTTAAAGTTTTCTTAAAAATTTTTTACTCAATATATAGGCAAAACATACCTATGTGAAGGGAAGGCAGGATAAGGAATTTGACCTAAATAAATAAATAAATATAGGCAATGTTTCAATGTATCATTAAAGTCTTTGAAATAAACCAAAAACTGGTGGAATAGACATGTAATTTTTAGAATATTGACTCCAACTTATGCTTTTCTAGATTAGATTCCAACAATTGTTATACTAAGTTACGAAAAAGCTATTAAAAAATTATAATGCTAAGAAAATATGATCCAAAAAAAAAAATTGTTTCGCCCAAAATTATTAAGAAAACTGTGTAATTGTTTTGAGAACGTAATTTATGAGAAAATAACAATACACTATTCAATATTAAGATTAAGAATTCATAAATCACAACACAAAGCTAAGTTGTATATCAGTTGTATTGCAAAAATAACCTATATAAATTCAATATTTGTAGATACAAATGGATAAATAAAAAAAAAAATATTTTTATTGTTAAATTATTACAAATCGTTTGAGATTGTGTTTTAAATTATAAAATTTTAATATTAAAAAAAAGCACTTACCGTAGAAAATTGAAAAGCGATTCCACACAATAAAATTCTGCTCCAAAACATCATTAGAAAACATTGAAATGAAAAGATATTTTCGAATTCTTCAGAAAACCTTTGAAAATTAAAAGAAAATTAACATTTTATAATTGGAATAAGGTGAAATTTGAAAACAAAATCTATATTGAATAGATTGAAAACTATTAAGCCTCTCTAGTTAAGGCTAGCGTAATAAAGTTCGTTAATTAGTTTACATTACATTTACATCGTTTTCCTTGCCGATACTAGTCTCATACTATACTAGAGACTACTATCAACAAGGGAAAAAAAAAACCTTCTTTACAGCCTATTATAAAAATATATAAATATACTTAGGTTATGACAGAAGGTTATTGCTCTCAGTAGTAATGTACTTTCCCTAAGGAAATTTGATCTTATACTAAATCAAAATGACTCCATTCTTTTAAGCCTTTCTGTAGTAATTTGATTTTCTATAAGCATTGAAGTTGTTTGAAAATAAAAGTTTGTTAAAAATGTCTTCGAACAGTAGTTAAGATGTATGAGTTAGAAGTAGAAATTTAGGATTGGAACAAAGGATTTATTTAAACGGTATATATGTTTATAAATTTTGTAAAGTATTGAATCAGTCCTTTTATTTATTGGTTTTATTTCCTTTTTCTATACTTACTTTTTATAGATTTTATGTTTCTGTACAATTATTTTAAATCTTTCAGAAAATTTCTCAATCATTTTATTACCATAATAATTATTTTCATAATTAAATCCTTCAAGATTATTATTATTATTAAAGTTGGTCAAATTTATTTCATTATCATTATCATCATGTATATCAGTTACAAATAAATCATTACGATTTTGATTTTGTTTTTTATTAAACACCATTTCAAAAAATTCAATATCTTTATGTTTTTGATAATTTTCATATAATCGATTTTCATTCATTTTCGATTCTGATATTATTAATTCATCATATAAAGTTTCTAATTCCTGATGTAACATTTCAAATCTTCCAGTTAAATGAGTTAATGTTAATGCCATTAAATAATCTTCTGCGATAATATGCATTGTTGCTGATATACCCATCCAAGATGAATATAAATATCGTATTAAGTACATAATAATTTCATTTGAATGAGTCCAAAATTTCATTTTAAATGGAAAAATATTTAAATATTCATTACCATGTGATTGTATTATTTCTAATATTGGTAAACTAATGAATGATGTTGTTGCAAATATATAAAAATATGATGAACATATTATTGGAAACATTCGTTTTGAAATTTTTTTTAATATTATTGAAGAATTTTTTGAATTTCTGTTAAAATAAAAAATGAAAATAAAAAAAAATTTTAAATTTTCTTGATATTTAAAGGTATTTTTAATTATGTAAAATTATCGGTGGCCTAGTGGGTATAAGAGCGTATAAAATACGCTTTAAACTCCGAGGGAGTGTGATTTTGAATCCCATATATGTCGTAAGAGTAATTCCCCCTTACGACATGTACAGATACGCCTGAAAAGGAAAAGCTGTGTAACTTCCTTGTTACTTTTTTTTTTATTATTATTATATCGTTCAGATATAAATATCTTATAAGCATAATATCCTTAAAGCATGTGGGCCAACTCGGTACAAGTACTAAATTATAATTATATTTAATATTTTGTTTACATTATTTTTTTATGTATTATTTTTGACCTGACCGGGGTTTGAACCTGAGACCTTTCGTCTGAAAAACCGGTGACTACTGTACTTCACCAATGGTCAAATTGTTACATTTGTGTGTCAGAGAAATGCACTAAAAAAGAAAAATATATATATATATTCATTAAATGAAGCTTTTCTTTTTCAATTTTTCTTATGAAGTACAATTTTATTTTTAAAACTTTAGCACTGTTGGTTATATTATTACGTAATAGCGTAGGCAGAGAAATTCTCATTTTTTTTTTTAAATAAGCACCAAAATTTCAAATTTTGTATGAAAAATTATTATTTTTGATCGTCCTTCTATTTTTTGATATAGTTCTGATTAGAAAATCAATTTTTTTTTTAAGAAAAACATAATTTTGAATTTTACCTTACAATTGTAAAAGAAAAATATGAACCAATTTTTACTTTTCATTCATAAATTAAGCTTTAAAGCAAAACCTTCATGAAAGATGGCGACGTGGACCTATACTTTAGAAATAAATTAAAAATAAAACACATATTTTATAACTGTAAAGATAAAAAATTCTTGATAACTATAAATTTAATTTCCACAAAATATAAAAACGAATTTAATAAAATAAAATAATTTTAAAATATATCAAGGAAAAAAACACCCCAGAAATATGCAATTACGGAATTAATAAAAAAATTGTATTTTCTCATTGTATTTTTTTGGCGGAATATTTCAGTATGTATTATGTATAATAATATCTTTTAATTTTTTTTACAAAAAAGTTTAAATCTTTTTACTTTTAAAATAAAACATAAATCTCTAAATTTATTTCTCTATTATCGTCTATGTTAACTGTGAACATCATCTCGCTAGTTGATAAACTTTATTTCAACTAAACATTAATTGTTAAATTGATTTGCCATCTTTTCAAATTTCTAAACAGAAGAATAATAATATTTTTTTTTAAGTTATTCTTACCATATGCTGAAACAAATTGGTTTAACATTTGCGCAGATCAAATAAAAAAAACCAAAAAATTTGAATGTAAATGTATAAAAACTTGTGTAAACCTACCGGAAATCCACAAACAGATTACAAACATTATTATTTTAAAAATGCTTCTACAGTAAAAAAAAAAAATATAAATCCTGATAATCTCTTAATGAAAACCATTATTAAACCATTTTAATATCGAAAATATATTACTGGTATAAAAAGTAAAATATTAAAAAGTAACATTTATTGTACTGGAATATGTTATTTATCTTGAATTCAAAAGGTATATTCAAAACTAAGATCATGCCCCTTTACATTACATCATTTTAAAAGAAAGAATACATGCAAGTGTATGAAATACACTTATTTCATATTAAGCGTAACCCTACCAAGAACTTATAGCAACAATAACCAAAAAAAAAGGGGAGCCTCGGTGGCCTAATGGGTAAGAGCTTATAAAATACGCTGTAAACACCGAGGGAGTCTTACACACGTCATAAGAGTTATTTCCTCTTACGGCATTTATAGTCACACCTAAACAGGAAAGACTATGTAATTTCCTGTCCACATTTATGTGGCAAAGAAATGTATTACAAAAAAAAAAAAAATGATATCTAATATAAAAATAGTTTAAAATCTAATTTTATTGCTTCCGAACATTTTATCTATCTTAATTTTAAATAGTATATTCAAAACCACGGACATGTCCTTCTATTATATACATATCTTTATTTTAAACGAACTATACATGCAAATGCAGTATAGTTGCAGTGCAGTATATAAATGCAGTATAACCATACAAATACAGTGCAGTATATATAACCCAAACAATATTGAAATTACTTTACTGAAAAACGACATGCTTATCCCTAAAAAGAATAAATAATTACTGGTGGCTGGTGAAGTATTTTTTAATTTAATTAAAAAATAAATTGGTTAGTAACAATATATTTTTTTAGTTAGATTAGGCTTACATTAATTTAATATGGATATAATTTCACACCGTTAATACTTTCAAAATTAACTTTTATAGTTAACGATAAAAAATACAAAATTCCGGCTTAGGTATAAATATAAATATATTTTCCTATATTTATATTTATAAATTATTTCTTATATTATATTTTATAGGTATAAATATAAATATATTTATAAATATTTAGAAATATAATATATTTTCCAAAATAACAATAACTAAATTAAAATTTTTATTCGAAAAAAAAAAAAACACAACTGATCAAGTAATGGGCAACACAAGTAATGGGCAATACTCGTAATAATTTTAACGGATTAAAAATTAGAAAACAAAAATAATAACTATTTTAAAATTTTAGTTCTAATTCCTTTGCTAATTGTAAACCACTAAATCAAAAAAAAAAAACATTCTTTTAAAGTGATTAAGAGATTTAACTTTTAATACAAATCTGTTGAAATAAAAATGGAAAATGAACTGCACTCAACTGATAATACACTCAAAAGTAAAACAAAAATTTTATTTTTCTAAACACAATTTATATCATAAAAGTGTAATTTTTTGTTTTATTTATTTGTTTCCCTTAATTAGCATAGAGATTTAAAATACTATTAAATTTAAGAAAAAAAAATTAAAATGAAATGTAATGAATTATATTCGAGAACATGATTACAATTATTGAGGTTAGATATAAAAGTATAGGCATACTTTTAATAATAACTTGAAATGAAGTCAACTTTTGACGTCGAATTTTATATGTATATTTTACTGTAATAAATGAAGCCGTTTCAAATTTTCATTTTTGTCAATTAGAAAAAATCAAATATAAATGAAGATAAAAAAAAATGAACCGATTAACCGAGATATAAGTTGTGGATGTTTGGGAATTTTGAAATTTTTTAATTGTTCTTGAATATGTCTACTCCATGTAAATGATGAAAGCGTATACGGTCTATATTTTTTGTCAAAAATTTTTAAATAAATATTCATTTCAATTCAATTCAATTAGAAATCACAAAAACGAATATTCATTTTAAATTTCATTCAATTTCAAATTTTTGACAGATCGCACAATAAAATTTCTTTTTTTTTTTAGTTTATTTTTAAATATTGAAAGCTTCTGTTTTTTTTTTTTTTTACTAAAATTTACAATAATTACTAATTATTATATTAATTTTATTGAAAATTAAAATATTTTATGGGAAATTAAAACCATAAACACAATTCTGACTATCGAGCCTCAACAATCGGCGAAATTCGCTTTCGCTCAACTAATTTCAAGACGTATTGTCAAAATGGTGTATATAAATAATTGTACACACTTAATAACTGAACATTAACTTTTATAGTTAACGGTAAAAGAACATTTTCGATATTAACTTAACGGTAAAAAATACCGAATTACGGAAGATTGGTAAAATATTTATTATTAATATAATTTGACGTTAAATTTTAAAAAGAGTTGCTGATATCTTAAATTTATTGAAAATTATATTTAAACTATTTTCGGAAATTAATTTTTATGGTGTTAAAAAAGTAAGATGATCAAGTTTGATATGAGTAAATTTGTTGGAAATATTACAATTTCCAAAATTTATTTTTAAAAAAATGTATTAGCTTTAATGTAGTAGATCCACAAAATTATTTTTGTATTTTATATATAAATTTTTTAATCAAACAATTTGACTAAAATTTAATACATTTTAAGAACAGAATTTAAAAAAAATATAAAAGAAAAACGGATCCATTTCATCCAACATTAACAATAATGTATATTAAATAAATAAATGAATATTTGAAGTTAAACATACATATATATCTATATATTTTTACTTTAACTAAAGCCTTTTTTACTTGAAGTGAATATTTTTTACTTTAACTAAATAAGTTTTTACTTTAAGATATTTTTACTTTAAATAAAGATTTTCTACTATAAGTGAATAGTTTTATATTTTAAATGAAGAAACTTGTAATATATGTTATATAAACATTTAATATATATTTAATTTACTTAATACATATATATATATATATATTTATTTGGATCTGATATTTATGTATGTATATAAATGTATGTATATTTATTATATATGTATTTTTATACCCGTATGAATTATGTTCAAGGGTATAATAAATTTGCCATTACGTTTGTGGCACCTTAAAGGAGTCGAGCTAGATATAGTGTCAAAGGTATGGATCGGTTCAGAATCTAATTCTGAGTTGATTAAGCCATGTACGTCCGTCCTTTCGTCCTCACGATAACTCAAAAAATAAAAGAGCTAGGAAGCTAAAAAAAATTTTTACGTCACTTTTGCAAAATTGTTAGTTTTGCTATTTAAATCCAGCTTTTTTTCCGCCGGATTCGAGTAGCTGCCATACAAATTCTTTCTGTATTTGGAAATAACTCAGTATCTATTGAAGCTAGGTGTCTCAAATTTTGTAAAATCGTGTCGAGTTACAGGCCAACAACACCTGTAAAATTTGGTTGTGTGGGTGCAATACATTTTGGTAGCTGTCATACAACTTCACAATTTACATATATATATTTCGGTAGTTATAACGTCGTTACTAGAACATCTGAAATTGTTTAAAAGATGATCAAGTTATATAGAAACAAATGTTCATATGGGTATTCAAGAGTTGGCATATATAGTCTTCTCTACTGCACTCTTCCTCGTTTTTACTTTAAATTTTGTAACAAATATTTTCACTTAAAGTAAAAAAAAAAATCTTTATTTAAAGTAAAAATGTCTTTAAGTAATATAAAAATATCTTCACTTAAAGTAAAAAATGTATATCTAACCAAAATAATATAGGGCGTATATATCACCGATTTTTCAGGCGAAATGTTTCTGGTTCAAATTTCCTGGTTCGGTGAAAATATTACATAAAATATAATAATACGTTTTTACTTTAAGAAAAAAAAAAAAAATATATAATTGAATACTTGTACCGATAGTCTAAATCTCTGCGTAACAAAACTCTAAATTTATAGTTTATTTATAACTGGAGAAAATAAAAGAAAATTTAAATATAATGTTACTATATATATATAACATAACATATTTTCTTAAACCATATATGTATTATGTATAATAAATAATTAATTATCATTTGTCACTTTCACATTATGTTATTAATTATATTATTATATAAAATATTTAATTAAAATATTATTAAAAAATATAAAATATATATTTTTAAAAATTAAATATATAAAAATACATATAAAGTACATATTATATACTTACTTTGGTATATAAATTTTTAAATAAAATTGATCAATAAAATAATGAAATTTATTACGCAATATTATTGTACGAAATAATCTTAAACATAATTGTAAACCACTTAATGTTGTTGTAACATTTTCCATTATTATTTCAATACTATTTATTTGTAAATTATCTAAAAAATAATGTATTTCAGCTTCAAATGATGCAATATATGCAATAAATGATAAAAAACCCATAAAATTATAAAAAAATTTTATAAGATTTTTTGAATTTTTTATATTAATTGGCCATATTAAATTTATTTTATATAAATATAATTGCCATGGTAAATAACTGCCATCAATTATTTGTGGTTGAAAAAAAATTCCATTATTATTATTTTTTAGTGAATTAATAAAAAACATTTTTGTTTTATTTATTTTTTTTTTTTTCGGTATTTTGTTCAGAGTATATGTACCAATTTTTTAAAATAATAAAATGAAAATAATTTTTGGATTTTTTAGTCCTTTTTATAAGGATTTTTTTTTTTTTTATTTTTTTTGCTTATTGTTTTGCATTTGCAAGGATTTTTTTAATCATTACATTATACACTATGATTAAATTTAATTGTATATATTTATGTTTCCTTGTAAAATAAATAAAATCTACAATTTGTTTAATTGTTTTTTTATCTAAATTTAGTTTTTTACTTTGTTTATTTTTTTTTTAGTTAATTGTTAGTTGTTTTGTTTTTTTTTTTTTTCTGTTTTTTAGTTTTAGTAATTATTGTTGTTTTTCTAGTTAATTATTTGTTTAGATTTTATTTTTAATAATAAATCATTTTTGCATAAATACTAAATAATTTTTTTTTGATATTTTTTATATTATATTCTTATAAAAAGAACTTTTCAAAACAGAGTGTTTCAATAAGTAAATGTCAATGAAATAATTTTGGCGCAAAAAAACAAAAAAATGCTTTTTAAAATGGTACTGGTTATATTAAAACTCTTTCTAATACTAAATAATATACTTTTAACTAAAATATATTAAAAAAAAACAATTTTAAATTTTAATTATGTAATAAACAAAAAAAAAAAAAAAGAAAACCAATTTTTAGCACATTTCCAAGAAAATTTTTGCATAAATGTACCTATTAGTTTCACGTCCGTCTGTTTATAAAACTACTACACAGTTAAAGATAGAGAAAAAAAATTTTAACCATGGGTAGTCATCTCATAAAAAAATTAATGTTGTAGAACAACGTTTTTATGTACCCCCTCCATTAAGGAGCTATAGCCCCTCAAACTTTGAAAAAGCCCTATTTTTAAATGCGTATATCTTATGTTCTGTTTAACATTTTTTCAATCTGAAAACGCCATTCCACAGGAATTTTTTTTACATTTCAAAGTCAATATTTTTTATATCGCCCTATACCTGTTTGAGAGCTATTAGCTGTCAAAAATTGAAAATTTGCTATTTTTAGACACGTGTAACTTAGGTAACTGTACAAATTTTTCTTCTTCAAGACATAAAAATTAAAGTTTTTGTATTATATTTGTATGTGTGTTAACAGTTTTTCATGTATAGGGTTCTTGATTTACAGCTCTATATAATTTCAAAAACTCCTTTTGCACATTATTTCTTATATGAAATTTTAAATTTTGGTGCAAGTCACAATTCTAAACAGTTTGCATTATCTTTTGGAAATGTGCTCTTTTAAAACCCGTTTGTTTACATTCTGCCTTGGTTTTTTTGTATATTAATAAAATTTAATTAATAGCTTTGATTTAAATTTTATTACTGACATTATAATATAATTAAACTTATACTTAAAATGAAATTGATAAGGTATAATTAATTAAAATAAAAGGGTTTGATAATTTTGTCACCATAAAGTGAAAATATGGTAAGTGTAAATTGTAATGTTAATTAGTTTCAATAATTAGAAAAGTATACTCAATAGCAGTACATATATAGTTTTATGGAGATGATAATGTATAATAATAATGTGAAGAATATTATAATTTTTTTTTCTTCCTAAGTAAGGTGAGAATCTTCTAAAGACACCAAGAATACCCCACTTAGTAGTATCAAAAGTCTGGCTAACTATACCCACCTCTCCTTGTAGCGATTATAATAGAAGAACCCACTAACTACTAGTAACCGAGTATTATCGGCTAAGGACTGACGATAAAGTGAAGGAGAGGTACGACAAAACTCTCGAAACAATGAATTGGAGTGTAGAACTATAAGGAAACAATTTATTGGTAAACTATGTCACTATTACGTTATCAATGATGAAGCATGAGATAATAATTGTATTCAACTTCACTGCCTCTGTAGCAGCTATTATGATTAGTATTATGATTAATTATTATTATTATTACTATTTGGTACAGAGTTAACATCATCAGTGGATTTGTTTTTTCTTTATGACTTGGCAAGGGTTTGAACCCAAAACCCTCCTATTGAAGGCTGATAACTTAACCACTACGTCATAACTCACATAATATACTTTTTAGTACATACAATATGGAAAATTAATTTTCAAACACAAGAATTTTAGATTTTTATAGAAATTATTGTATTTATTTGAATAATGTATAAATTCTATAAAAATTCTATAATATGTATACTCATGCATTTTTTGGACAAGAGAAAGTTAAAGTCAGGGGTTGAAAATAGTTTCTAGATTGTTAGAAATGAATAAAGTTGTTAATATTCACCTTTAATTTTTAAATTTTGTATACGCAATCGTCGTCAATTTTAGAGAAACACATGGAGTAAAAGTTGGTTTCGAATCACAAACAAATTTTCCGTAAGCCGAATTATTACATCACTGAAGCTTGCCTTATTTATCTTCTTTTTTTTTTAATTTATAAATCACAATCTATAGTTGTACGTTTCTTTGTAATAAAAGTAGTTGTTACTATAAGAGATGAGAGATAAGGATGGAAAAAAAATGCGGGAAAGAGAGAGTTTGAAAGTAAGAGCATCATGAATTTGTTTAAATACATCTTGATTTTAAGCTCATTGTAAATCGAAAAATCGCCAACTCTTGGGAATATATTAGATGGTAATAAGATTGTAATAAGTTCAAGTATTGTTTTGACAACAAACGAATTCCTAATACAACTTATGTAATTTCCATGTAGTAAGAACTAGAAATTCTAGCCTCTGTACTGGTACGTTGAAAGTATTTTAGATGTGGCGATCGGTAATTTTATTTCATCAGAGCAAGTGTCATTAATCATTACAAACAAGATATCTGTAGAAAAAAGGGAAAAAGCTTCAATATTTCGACGTAAAACAAATAAATCTTTTTTGGAAGACTTGGAAAAAAAAAAAAAAATATACAGTTTTTATTATCCTAAACTTCTAGCCAAAAATAAATTTTAAGCTAATCTATAAAGCCTTTTTGCACGTATAGATAATAAATAAAAAATACATTTTGAGACATTCGCTATACATTGAAGGTTTCGTAATATCTAAGACTTTGTTCTTTAACTAGGTTATAAAATTAGGTTTATTTTTCTGAATTTCTATATATTTTTTAGATTCTGATAAAGGAGGGATTTTATATAGTTCATTACAAACTCACGGATTCATTAATTTTGTTTAATGAGGGTTTGGACGCTTTGGCCCACACTATTTGAACAATAAATTTTTATCATATTATGTAAGTATTGGAAAAAGTATTGGAACAACAAAAGAAAATATCAAACAAAACAAGCAAACAAAATTGTTTTTTAAATTGAAAAGAAATTCGACTTTATTTCATTTTCGACTTTGGCATTCATTACATTTCAAAACAGTAATACTATCGACCTTTTAAAAATCGCGATGTAGCTTTATGCCTTTGGGTATTATTTTTGGGTACCTATTTTTAGGTATTTAACACTCCTTTAAGATAACCACATTTCTGTTTAATATTAAATTCAATTGTACCTAATATAAATGTTTTACAATTTGCATATGACAAATTTAATAAGAAAGAATAAGTAAAGAAAAAAAATTTTTCATGTTTTGTTAATTGATTTATTCATTTTATATTTTAGACTTAATTATATGGTATTCCAAGAATTTTTTATTATTTTAATATTATATACTACTTTTGTCAGACTATTTAATATTAACTTTTAAAGATTTGAAGGAAATAATGCACCAAGATAGGTAAAATCAAATAAAATTATAAGTATAAAATACCAATTAGTAAAATATGCCATTTTAAGAAGCTGTTGCACTACATATGTCAATTTTAACTCAATTCAGTTGAAAAATTAAAATTATATATCTTCAACTTATTTAGTTCTAAGCCTTCAATCTTCCATTTTTTTTTTTTTTTTACGAGGGTTGGTGGAAAACTCGAAAGTCACCAAGAGAAACTGCATGTCGTTCCTCAGGGTAGTGTTGACCTTTAACCAACCAAAATCACCCCCCTTTTAAAATCAAACTTTAGGATGGAACCTTTAATACAAATGTACAGCTTGGTTTTGGGGATAGGATTTCTTCCATATAATAACTAAATAAAAATAGATTGTAAAATTCTAACCAAACAGTACATTTGTATTTGGTAAATCTCAACAGTTTATTTTATTTTAAAATAACGATAGCTTTAATTGATTAAAATTAAATGCACCCAAAGAAAATTAACGCGTTCTTTAGTTTTGTGCCTTTGAAAGCTTCCCTTTTTCTGTCCTTCCAATAAAATAAAAAAAAATTTAATATTTCATTGTAATGTTCCTCTTTTAAACGTTCCCATTACAAAATTGTATACTATAGTTGCTAGGAAAGGATATCATCTTGATTGGATTGGCCAAGCTATTATTAATCCTTAGAAAAAGAATTTTGAGTAATCTGCAAATAATTAAAACAAAATCACAACAAAAATTTGTTGATTATTTCGCTGATTTGGGATCGTTAAATTTCGTTAAAATAACTAAAGTAGTTCATATAATACTTAAAATCTCTGAAAGCATGTATTTTATGAAATTTATTGATAGTATTTTGTCCATTCGACGTATTATATCTTTCACGATTACGCAATAATCCAAGATATGGTCAATTAATTAATTTAAAGTTAAAAAAATAAAATAAAATTCGTATCAATAAAAAAATAATATTTGTTTTCTTTGATGTTGTGTCCTTTTATAAATGTTATCCATTCTTTTCATACAATAATTTAGCTACAATCAAAATTATGTCAGAAATTTTCTTTTATTTCAATTTCTAAAATGTGTAAAATAACATTAAAATTTTTTACAAGGAATTCAAGTCACGTTCTTAAAATGGGATATTAGAATACATTTAATAAAATACGTCTGAAGATGAACAGATTTTGTTTTTTTTTTTGGCATTATTGTAATGAGAATCCTGTTTTTTTTTTTGTACCTATCCTTCTTATAGGCCTTTTATATGATAATTTAACAAAAAAAAATTATTAAAGGTTCAATTTATTTTATTTTTATATAGTTTGTAGGATAAAATTGTCCAAGAAAAAAATTCAAATTTACATAAATCCATTTTGTTTGCCCAATTTTCAATATTTCAATTAGGGTTATTACCCTATTATCATATTTTCAGAGGGAAAGATTTTAGTTTATTTTGTTAAAATTTAAATTAAAATTTTGGATTTAAAGCTAAATAAGATTTTGAAGAAATTTTTTATTTAAAAACAAAAAAGACCTTTTTCTGGATTAGAATGAGCATTTTTAGGCAGCCAGTATATATATTTTATTTGTACTTTTGGTGGTTTTTAAAGTTCTTAATATGCATTTGCTTTTATGTGTTATTGATTTTTACTGATTAAATTTTGATGTGTGGAAAGTTAGTTAAATAAAAAACTTAATAAAAACAATTATCATCTCATCTCATCTTAACATAATACCAGATACTATTTAAAACCATTTCTGAAATTATGATTATTTTTTGCCATTAAAACTTTTAAATCTTTCTTAGAATTTTTTCTGTGAAGGACATTGTGAAAAATTAAGTAACTCTTTTGTCAAGTTTATTGAAGCGCTATAAGAAAAATCGTTATTACTTGCTAAATTATAAAGTTTGAGCTTTCATTTTTGCATCTTAACTTATCACATCAAAATTTTAATATTTCAATCATATTTTAACAGGGTTGAAGTAAAGTAAACCTAATTAGATTAGGTTAGTTGTCGATTCTATTGTTGCGGAAACCTTTATCTTCGAAGAAAAAGAAACGTACCTGAAAAAAAAACTTGTTAACCCAAGTCGAAATATTGTAGGATTATCTGCTAATTAATGAAACTTGTTCTATTGAACTAAAATCAATAGTGCCACACTTTAAAAAATTCTAACGTAACACTAGGGAAGCTTCAAATGGTCCAGTTCTACAACGTTCGTAAATGCTTTGGTGGTTTAAAACTTGTTACGAAAACTCATTTTTTTGTGAGAATCGCTTAAATGTAGAACATATTTCCATCCAATGTATTCCACACCCATATATTGATAGATGTGATCCATTATTCAATTTCCACTTTTCAAAACAAATTTGTAGAATTTCTTTCCAATTTAGTTGTCATATCTTCCTTATCATCTAAGTCCCCTCAAATTCCACTATTCAACCAAATAGATATATTGTATAAAGAAATTATATTTTAGAGTTTGGGTAATGTGTTAAACAAAAGAAAGCAACTGTATACAAAAGTAAAGTTTAACATCGAACTGTGAAATATAGAGAGTTTCTTAGTTTTCCAAAATTCTGAAATTGATATATTCGACTAATTTATTTTCAAATACGTAAGTATGAACAATTTTATAAAAATTGAAAATGGAAATCAATATCTTTTTCATTAATTCTTATGCACAAATATACAACCAATACATCTTACATAACGACTTCCTTAACCCATCAGCTGAGATATTACGGAACGGTATTGGCCGATTGAAGTTTAAGTCAAGTTTTTTTTTAATTTCGAGTTGATTCTCGAGTTGATACATTTTAGTGAGTTCCTATTACATTTTAAAATGGGCACGATCCAAATTCAGTATTCAATAGGTTGAAATATTTTTTTAGTAAGTATTCTCTCGGCGAGGAAATACAGCAAAGGAAATTTTGTAATAAAAAAAGGATTTTAGAGGAAAAATTTTAAATTATTATTTACTTAGATTGTGTAAAATTTTCTAAATTGAAATTAAATATTAGTTGTAAAATTATATATCTGGTGCATAATCGAATTGCATATGAAACGTTTTAAAAATTTTAATTTAAAGGGTTTCAAAGATATTATTTTGTTTATTAAATGTTAAAATGCTATGAAATCTAATGGGTATGCATTTCCTTTTTATGGTATGGATTATTCTTATGAGAAATCTTACATCTGGGAAATTTTAACATTCATTTTTTTAATATTAAATATTTATGAAAGGTGTGTGCAAGTTCAAATTACAAAACAATTATACAAATGACCATTACAAATGATTAAAGGGTTTTACTAATAAATATTTAATGTTAATATTTGTTTATTTTAAGTTCATGTCTTTCAATTTATTTAATAATTTATTGTCAAGTTTACTAAATAATATCTAATTAATAATTTAATTTTAAGAAATGTGTAAAAAAGTAGTAAAAAAAAGTATAAAAAAAAAACTCCTCACATTATGGGTTAAATATTAATTCACAACAAAAAGAATTGGAAATGAAATTAATATTAAATTTTCAATTTTGGGTGGATTTAAATCTATTGAAAATACTGGGTGAAAAAATTTCAGACTGTATTTTTCTAAAATATATTCAATAAATTCCCATCCAATTTTTTGACTGACTTGATACTTTTTTAATTTTGTTCGCAGAAACTTGTATTTTTATTCAACGCAACGCAAAGTTTTGACGTTTTGGCCAATTATTTTACCTTAAGGTTTACAAAAGTTACTATAGAGCATATTATTTCAATAGAAATATTTCAGCAGTTACTTTGTTCAAGATTTCAAAATTTTCATAAACTATAGAAAATAAGTTTTCAAAACTTTTTCCCGTCAGAGGAATATCATTGTGATAAAATCAAAATAAAATCAACATCAACTCTTTTATATATAGGTTCTTCTACGTTTAAAGGTGCAGACGGATCTAGATCTCTAATATTTACTGATTCGGATTCGGATTCGAGTACGGATCTCTAATATTTACTGATTGGTTAGTCATCATCGATAATAAAAACTCTTAAGTACTGTTTAAATATTATTTCCTTAAATTTAAATTATTTCATTTAATGTTGCATTTTGTTATATCGGACACCGTGAATTTAGACCCTGTGGAATAAAGCCCCGGTGTGTTATTACACATTGAAAAAGAATACCCTTATATATTTTTTTCATAGATAATTAATAAATTAGATACCAAATAATGAAAAATGAAAGCTCGGGGTGTTATTTCTCTTTTAACTTAATTTAAGACTTCTTGGGAAATAAAGCCTCGAGGTCTTTGTTCCATTAAATGTGTAATAAAACCCAATTTTCTAATGCTCAAAGTTGCAAAATTTTAAAAATTCATTCAATAATAAAAACTTCATATAGAAAAGAAAATATTTCTTCATAGAAATATTTAATTAAAGTAGGATTACCAAATTGACTACAAAAAAAAAATTATATTGACCTTTTTCCAAATATAAACCCTACATACCTACATACTTATATACCTACATTTGATGTATAATGTAAACTTTAAATAAATAGACACTTTCTGAGAAGTTATTTAAACTGATGAGAAAAAAATAATCGATCTCTATAATAATTTAGACAAGGCAGAATATAAACCCAAAGTTTTTCAAAGCGCACATTTGCAAAAGATAATACAAACTGTTTGGAATTGTGACTTGCACCAAAATTTGAAAATCTCACCTAAGAAAAAATGTGGACTTTTTTGCAATTTTGAGGACCTGTATGTTCGGAACCCTATATAATTAAGAAAAACCTTTAACACACGTAAAAATATATTACTAAAGCTTTAATTTTTTTAAGATACAGGTCTCTAAAAATAGCAAATTTTCAATTTTTGAGCCCTACTAATTTTCATAAAAAGGAAGCGATTCAAAAAAAATTTTCTAAAGTAACTTATACTAATTCTAAAAATTCTTTCATACCTCAACATTTCAAGCCCCTATCTAAAAGTGTGCAGAGGTTATGAAGGTAGAAAAATCATGCAAAATTTGATTTTCACATAACGGTAAATTTCAATTTTGAATTTAAAAAAAATGTATAATATTCATATTGATTTATAAAGTTTAAAAAAAGTTTTGTCGACTGGCGTTTCTAGATTGAGAAAATGTAAAGCGAAACATGAGATATACGCGTTTAAAAATAGCGCTTTTTCAAAGTTTGAGGAGCTGTAGTTCCGTAATTGAGAGGGCCACACCAAAAACTTATTTTACAGGATTAATTTGTTTTATGAGACCTACCATTGGTTAAAATTTCATTTTTTTATCTTTAACGGTATAGAACTTTAGACGGACAAACGGATGGACAGAGTGAAACTAATTGGCCCTTTTTTTAAATTTTTTTGGAAATGTGCTAAAAAGCCATTGTTGTCATATAAATATTATAGTTATGATGTACAAATGAAATGCTTGAATTTTGTTACGGTGACATTCGGAAATATGGAAGAAGAGTTTCAATTAATTAAAGAAATAATAACAGAGTCAATTAATTTTTCAATTTTTATACAGTAGCCTTATTCTTTAATTAATCGCTTGAACAACACCCCCGGCATTATTTTTCATTAGTGAGAAATAATATATCAAGGTATTATTTTCCCTTAAATATGAAAATATATCCTGAAGGTTTTATTTCGCAGAGCCTTAATTGAGGGTGCCATTTTATCGTACTGAAAAATGAGGGGAAATGTTTTGTCAATAGAATATTATTGCAATCTTCGATATATACAGATATCAAAATTTGAGCTCATCCTTCATGTTTGTATAACATTAATTACTGTAAGGAATATTTGATAATTGGCTTTCAGGATCTTTTTCTCTTTTTATGTATTTTTATTATTATTATACCCTACACCCTATACTACAAGTATATGGTATATTGACTTTGGTATGGTGTTTGTAACCACCGAAAGGAAGCGAGTTAGATATGGACATGTATATATATTCTGAATCAGGATCACCTCCTGAGTCGATTTAGGGATGTCCCTCCGTCCCTACGCACGATAACTCTAAAAATAATGATGCTATCTTGATGAAATTTATATTGTAGATTTACAATGACTAGACAAAGGCGGGGATTGCAAATGGGCGAAATCGGACTATGGGTTCGGGTACGTTCCATACAACTCCCAAAACCGAACACGCATATCTACGAGGGTGTTTTTTCCTGAATCCCTGATATCCCTCAAATTTGAGATGAATTGCAGTGGTTGTTCGGGTACCTCCCACACAACTCCCAAGACCAAACAAGCATATCTTCGAAATTAATAAAGATAGAAACCTGAAATTAAGTACAAAGGTTGCGAAAGCATTTATTTTTTTAGCTTATATTAAATACCTAACTAAAATAACTTATGGATTTTTAATTTGAATTTTTTAGGTTTAGATTATAAATAAGTCGGTTGCATCGACTTACTGTTACATTTACTTTTTTAATTAATTAATTTTACTTTTTTAATTAATTAATTTTACATTTTTAATTAATTAGAGTAACAAATAAGAATATTAAAACTTTTTATTGATTTGTTATTTGCTAAGAAGAAAAAAGAGTTGATATTTTTTACTCTTTTAACATATTACATACATTACTTTCTATAATTAATATTTCTTTTAATATACAAATTACATTTTTTTATTCCTTCCTATTAAGAATTATTCTATAATATATTATTTTCATAATTTTGTATTTTATTTCATTGTTTATATATTTGTATTTAGTATTCAGAGTTTTATCTGTAAACAGAATATTAAATTATCACAGTTTCCTTATAGCTATTATATTTAATATAAAATAATATTCAACATTCAAGTAAAATTACTATGTAATCCTTGTTTTTATTTTATTTTTTTATTTATTTATTACAACAAAATAAAGCTAACAAATTAATTGTATAATTTAGTTAGTTAGTACATTTTAAGCATATTTTGAATAGAGATCTAACATATGATTTCAGGAAAGAAATTTAAAAATGATTTTGATGGTTCGTCAATTGTATTGCTTAGCAAAATTAGATTTTCATAAATTTAAATTTAAAATTTTTCATAAATCTTTAAATTTTTAATCTGTGAAATACTTTATAGAGTGCGTTAATATTGGAGTTTCGATAAGTGATAAAAGCATCGATAAGTGGTTAACTTCTTTTTAATGCCTGGTGTTATATTTTTATTGAACCTTTGATAATCAATAGAGAGTAGTCATCTTTTTAATAGTAGTTGATTTTTAATTAAAGAAAAACTTTTAAGTTTCAATTGTCTTTAATTTTAATAAATTTCAAATAAAAGAATTTAATATTTTATAGCTGACAACAGCGAAAAAAATATATTAAAGGTGTCTTGATGCTCTAATGTCGTTTATCGATTATCAAGACTTCTCTCTAATTAAAACGCACCCTTAGACTGTTATTTGCGTTTGAATCTTTTTGTATATAACCTCGAAAATCTGCTGTTGTTACTAATTTGATTTCACTTCGACTTTTCTTAGACTGTTAATTGCGTTCGGTTGTTCCTCTAGGAAAGCTCCTAAATTCCCTGTTTTGACTTGCATTTGTTTTTAATGCATTTTTTTGCCACACAAATGTGGACAGGAAATTACACAGCCGTTCCTGTTCAGGCGTGGCTGTAAATGTCGTAAAGGAAAATAACTCTTACGACGTGTGTGGGGTTTAAACCCACACTCCCTCGGTGTTTACAGCATATTTTATACGCTATTACCCACTAGGCCACCGAGGCCCCTTATTAGTTTTATGTGGGGAACAAAAAGAAAAAATGATTAAGAATTCAAGCTGAGTTAATTAAACTACTTGAACTAGTGATTCTTTTATGATCCCTTCATTGAATTGCATATTCGAATATTGACAATTTATACTATTATCTTTTGCTTTGCTCTGTATAGTTATTTCATATTGTGAACATTTAAAGCTTTATCATTGGAATAGATTACTGCTGGGAAGGTTTTAAGGGAAATTTAATTATATTCTTGTATCATATCGGAGTCTCTTTATTAAAATATGCTAAGGAATAATCTAAACCAATAGTATTGTGAAATAAACCTTATTAAAAGACAAATTCAGAGTTATTAATAGTGAAATGTTACTTAATTATTGTATTCAACAACTTAATTATCGTATTGTTTCCCCTTAGATAGTTAGTTCTTATAATTCTTAAATGGTTTTCTAATAAACTTATATTAATTAAGTGTTCCATCTATCACCTAGAAGTTATCTCCCAATCTTTATTCCTTTTTTTTCTTAATTAATATTGTCATTTCACTTATTTGTTAATCTGTTTCTGTCTCCATCTTTTGTATGCATCATAAGCTTTGTTGCAAATTTTTTGTGTTAAGTTCACTTTTCAGCCATTCTTTTTATATTCCCAGTGTATTTGAATCTTTCTGATTCAATAAATTTAGATAAACTTCCCGGATTTATTTCATATTGTGTTACCCCTTAATAAATTGGGAACAAGTTCTGAGTTAATATTTTCAGTTTCTCATCATTTCTGTTTTATGTTTTCTATATCATAGATTTTATGATAAACTTTTGTTTGAAATATTTATAAGAAGTTTTGAAGGTAAATTAATGCTTTGTATGTTTTTCTATAGAAGTTTATAAAATTGTGAAAAGAAATGTTACCAAGCCCAGGTCAAGTATCTAAACTAAGCAACTTGTTAAATCATTCTTCCAGCATTTTATAATTCTTTTGTATTTCACTTAATTGCTATACGAGAAGTGAATACACAGTTTTGGTCCTGACTCCTTAATACTCATATATCACCACTATATAGTAAATTATTAATTAAGGACTGATTTCAAATTTAATGTTATTATAAATTATTCTGTAGAATTTTACTACTGATATCGTCATAACGAAAAATATCTTATAAATAATATAAAACATTTTTTTTTTTTTAATCTTATTTTAACTTTTACATATCATTTTCCTTGAACTTCTCTAATCAAACATTTATTGTCCTACATCTTTTTCCATTTTTTTGTATATTTAGTTTTTTGTTTTAATTAAATTATGTTGTGTTGTCTTGTTTTGTGTTGTGATGTGCCACGTTTTATTAAAGATTCATCATTTTGTTTATATTATATCCTTATATAATGAATCTAAAGAAAAATGAACAAAATACAGAAAGGAAAAAATACAAAATTTTAGACTTCTAAATTAAGGACATGACAATGAATATTCTTATTTGTGTATGTTATTTTTGATTATTTTTTTTTTTTGTTTTTTTTTTTTTGCCCCATATGAGTTAAAACATAAATTTATGTTCTATTTGATATTGGGGTATAATAATAAAGTACATATATATATATATATATACTTTCATTTCAACATAAAAATGTAATTTTACCGTTTTGTTTTTTTTTAATTCATAATTTCCTGTGGTATTTTTTGCTGAATTTTCTTTTTTTTTTTTTTTAATAATATACACGCATTCGCTAAAGGTGGTATCATTATTATAGTGATGGCAATAATGATATATCGTAAACAAAATTTATATATATATATATATGTATATATGTATATTTTTGGTTCAATTTCTTTTTTGCCGGATGTTGAAAGCATTGAAAATAATCCTATAATGTGTATATTGCGTTATATGACTGCTATTGTTCTGTTTTATTTTTCCTTTGGTTAATTTTTCTTATAATTTTTCCGAAATAAAAATAACAATTGGCTTTAATTTCTCATTTTTCTTATTTAAGTTTAAATAAAATTCATTCACGTTGTGTTAAACATGACAGGATACAAAAAAAAAAAAAAAAAATTGCTTTTATGAAAAACAAAGCATATATAATACAAAATTAAGTTAGGTTAGATTAAATATACTTACATCATATGTACATAATGTACATGTCTAATAAAACAAAAAAAAAAAAAACAGAAAAATAAAAGCTTAACTCAAAACATAAACTTAATTAGTATTTATTTTTGTATGATTCTTATAATTGAATTTTTAATGCTGCAATAAAATTAAGAAAGAAAATATAATTAAAAAAATTTTTAAAAAAAACAAAAAATAAATAAAGCAGTATGCAGTATGTAAAATTGAAGATTTTTAAAGGCGCACATTTTCTGAAAAGCATGAAAAGGAACACTTAATTTTGCATCGAAATTTGTAATATTTAAAAACGGAGAAAGTACCATATTTTCTTTGTGAAAGCTTACACAAATATCGTCCTCTTTTTGAATTTTCAAGGTTGTAACTGTTTCTGAAATATAGGAAGGAATTAAAATTTTGTAAAATTCTAGTTTTATACATAACCGTAAATTCGAATGTTTATATAAATAATGATTAAAATTTCCTGTCACCGTTTATAGATTGAACAAAATATTAAACAGAACTGACAGATATTATAAACAATTTAAATTAAGGCTTACATAAAAAATTTTTTGTGACAATTCCATGAACACATGGTTAAAATTTAATTGTACCTATTTAAAATAGTGAAATTTTTTAATTGTACTGTAAATTGTACAGACGGACAGACGATGAACTGGAACAGAGTGAAACTAACCAAAAAAATAAAACAGAATGTAGTATCAAAGATTTTTTTATAGGCGAATATTTTTCCAAAAGTAAATATCAAAAGTTTAGATTGTGATTTACACTAAAAATGTAATTTTTTTTAGAATTTAATATATACGGAAACAGTATTGAAAAATCAAGAACTTCAATTTATAAAAAAATTTTTATAATTCGGAAAAGCTGTTACCACATGTAAAAATATAATATTAAAGCATTACTTTTTGTGTTTTACTTTGATAAAATGCTGTACAGACGCCTATAACAGGATACAGGTATCAAAGATCTTTCTTCTCTCAAAATCATCGAAAACTTTTGTTTCACATTACGAAAAATTTGAATACTATAAATTTCCCATTTAGTTTCGATATTAATTTATAAAGCCAGAAAAATGTTCAGTATTTTGACGGTTTTAGATTGAAAAAATGTTAAGGAAAACCTGAAATAAATACATTTCAAAATATTCCTTTATCAAATTATGAGAGGTTGTAACTGCTTAATGAGTGGAGTGACATAAAAAAGTTGTTTAACAACATTTATTTTTTTACAAGATCAATCAATGATTAAAATTTCATTGATCTAGTTTTAACAATGTAGAAGATTTGAAAACAGACTGTAAACAGCATGCACAAACAAACAAAGTGAAACTAATAACCAAATTTTTCAAACAGTTTTTTAAAAAATGTGCTAAAATGAAAGCCGAAAATCAGAAAAAGGTTCCAACAAAGAGAATTTAATCCAACTGGGAATATAAATACATTTGAGTTAAAGAATATTAAAATTGTCGGTTATTATAAGGACTAGACACTCATATAATTAAAATGTTCAGAATGACAGGGAAAATTTGATAAGGATTTGCTTGGGATGACTTGATAAGTTAAATGATAACTTTTTTCAGTTTATAAAAAACCAAAATTTATTTATTTTAGTATTACAAGATACGGATGAAAATGAGATATAAAAATTTAATGTTTTTTGAGAGAATTTTCCTTTAATAATTTTAATCCTTTACTAATTTAATTTTTTTTTTTTTTTTTTTTTTTTTAAAACACTTTTTATTTATTATTTTTCTTAAATTTTTTCTTTGTTCTAACAAAAATAGAAAAAAAATATTACCGCAATTTATTTAAAATGTCAGCAGGTTACCAGAATAATTTAAAATCCAATTTTGCTTTATATTTTCGGTTTTTTTGTTTTTTTTTATAACGATTTCCTTCACTTTTTCTTACAAATCATTGACATTATCTTTAAATCGTTATATCTAAACACAAAAAAAAAAAAAAACCAACACACACATATACAAACATATATGCAATAACAATTTCTTTGAATATTGCACTTGGACTATTGACAAATATTTAAGGGAATAATCAAGAGCATTATATAGAGACACAACACAACGTATCCTTTTCTTTCCATTTTCCTTTTTATTATCTTGAGCTTCTTTGAATGTGTCAATGAATTTTTTTTTTTACTATTGTGTCTATGTGGTATTTTTTTAAGATTCTTTTTTTTTTTTGGTATTTTCTTTTTTGTTTAAAAAACGTGTCCAGAATTTTGGATATCACATTTAGCAAAAAAAAAAAAAAAAATCAAAAAAAACGAGGAAGAGTGCAGTAGAGTAGACTGTGTCAACTCTGGGATACCCGTATGAACGTAATATATCCTGTTTCTATAAAACTTGATCATCTTTTAAAAACATTCAGAGTTTTAGTACCGAACTACAGAGATATATTTATGTAAATTGTGGAGTTGTATGATAGCTACCCGAATCTATTGCGCCTAGCTTCATTAAGTTCCAAGAAATGCAAAAAGCCTGAACCGGCTGCTTTAGACCACTCAAATTTTACAAAAATTTTTGGCATGCAACTCGACACTTTTTCACTAAATTTCAGATAGCTAGCTTCAATAGACACTGAGTTATTTTCATTTAAAAAGAGAAGTTGTATGGCAACTATCCGAACCTGTCATATCATCACAACAAAATTTTACAGAAGTTGTTGCCATAAAACTCGATCATCATTTGCAAAATTTCAGATACCTAGATTGAATAGACACTGGGTTATTTCCATTTAAAGAAAGAAGTTGTATGGCAGCTACTCGAACCCGGCGGCCGAAAATGCTGGAGTTAAATAGCAAAACTAACAATTTTGTAAAAGTGACGTAAAAAAAATTGCAGCCTCCTAACTCCTTTATTTTTTGAGTTATCGTGCGGACGGACACTGAGTTCTTTCATTTAAAAAGAGATTTTGTATGGCAGCTACCCGAACCCGTCACACCACCACAACCAAATTTTGCAGAAGTTGTTGCCATAAAACTTGATCATCATTCGCAAAATTTCAGATACCTAGATTGAACAGACACTGGGTTATTTCTATTTAAAGAAAGAAGTTGTATGGCAGCTACTCGAACCCGGCGGCCGAAAATGCTGGAGTTAAATAGCAAAACTAACAATTTTGCAAGAGTGACGTAAAAAAAATTTCAGCCTCCTAGCTCCTTTATTTTTTGAGTTATCGTGCGGACGGACACTGAGTTCTTTTCATTTAAAAAGAGATTTTGTATGGCAGCTACCCGAACCCGTCGCACCACCACAACCAAATTTTGTAGAAGTTGTTGTCATAAAACTTGATCATCATTCGCAAAATTTCAGATACCTAGATTGAACAGACACTGGGTTATTTCTATTTAAAGAAAGAAGTTGTATGGCAGCTACCCGAACCCGGGGACAGAAAATGCTGGAGTTAAATAGCAAAACTAACAATTTTACAAAAGTGACGTAAAAAAATTTTCAGCTTCCTAGCTCCTCTATTTTTTGAGTTATCGTGCGGACGGACACTGAGTTCTTTTCATTTAAAAAGAGATTTTGTATGGCAGCTACCCGAACCCGTCGCACCAGCACAACCAAATTTTGTAGAAGTTGTTGCCATAAAACTTGATCATCATTTGCAAAATTTCAGACGCCTAGCTTCATTAGGTTCCAAGAGGTGCAAGAAGTCTGAACCGGCTGCTCTAGACCAAACAAATTTTACAAAAGTTGTTGGCATATAACTCGACACTTCTTTACTAAATTTCAGATTCCTAGCTTCAATAAACACTGAGTTATTCTCATTTAACCGGATAAGTTGTATGGCAGCTACCCGAACCCGCCGCACCACCACAACCAAATTTTACAAAAGTTGTTGCCATAAAACTTGATCATCATTTGCAAAATTTCAGACGCCCAGCTTCATTAGGTTCCAAGAGGTGCAAGAAGTCTGAACCGGCTGCTCTAGACCAACCAAATTTTACAAAAGTTGTTGGCATGTAACTCGACACCTCTTTACTAAATTTCAGATTCCTAGCTTCAATAAACACTGAGTTATTCTCATTTAAACGGAGAAGTTGTATGGCAGCTACCCGAACCCGCTGCACCAGCACAACCAAATTTTACAGAAGTTGTTGCCATAAAACTTGATCATCATTTGCAAAATTTCAGAAACCTAGCTTGAATAGATACTGAGTTATTTCTATATAAAGATAGAAGTTGTATGGCAGCTACTCGAACCGGCCAACCGAAAATGTTGGATTTAAATAGCAAAACTAACAATTTTGCAAAAGTGACGTAAAAAAAATTTCAGCCCCCTAGCTCCTTTATTTTTTGAGTTATCGTGCGGACGGACGGACGGACGGACGGACGTACATGGCTTAATCGACTCAGAATTCGATTCTGAGCCGATCCATACCTTTGACACTATATCTAGCTCGACTCCTTTAAGGTGTCACAAACGTAATGGCAAATTTATTATACCCTTGAACATAGTTCATACGGGTATAATGAACATAGTTCATACGGGTATAAAAAAAAGAGAAAACCAACAATATAAATTTTTTATTTTTTTTTTGTGCTACAAATCGATAATGAAGTGTTGGAGAATTGAATAGATTATGTTATGCTGATGGTGCTATTACTATTGCTTGAGCCTTGAAGTATAACTGGACAAAACCGTTAACAAAGAAAAAAAAAATGACGAGCAAAAAATATGCTGAGTTCTGTGTACTTTTGTTTTAATAAAAATCAATTTTTTTTTTTTTGCGGTGTTGAAAATATTGACTTTACAACTCAATCTGAAAGACAATTAGGAATATATGTATATGCAAGAAGATAAGGGCTAACTATATAAAGAAAGACATATTTATATGTTTTGAAAGTTAAATTACAGTTAAGAAGGATATATGTAATTATTTTTAAGAATGTATTTTATTTAAGGGGGCATTTTAAGATATGTACATTCATTTTGACAGCCCAATGGGAATTATTACTTTTCTACTTGTTTATTAATCTAAATGAATTTATGTGCATGGGGAAAAATTTTAGATAGAGAACAACTATAGTTGCAGAATTATATATTTATTTTAGGGATGTTAAAGAATTAAATGAAAGGTGGAAGTTAAAAAATATTAATAAAATTTGATAGTTCTTATTTGGAATTTTTGTAATTTTTATTCTGAATTAATGTAAAAGTTTCTAATTAGACAATTTTGAAGTCAATAATTTTTCTTGTATATTTGAAGCTCTGTCTAAAACTTATAGACAGGAAAACATGGAATACTTTACGTTATGATGCTGTTATTCTGCGCAGTTTTGACAAAAGTATTTAATATGTTTAATTGGGAAGAATACAGTATGATGAAGAATATGAATGCATAATCCAGGATATATGCATATTATGATATCATTTCATTACAAAAGATTTCGAATATCGCTGCAAGAATATTGGACTTCAATTTAATTTTTATATTATTCAATATATTCAATTGTTATATTTACTTTATCCTCAATAAATTTTATTTTTTTAAGTAGATAAATAAAACTACAATGCGTCCTCGATCGTAAGGGGAAATTTATCTTACTACATGTGTGGGATATGAAAATCGAATACTCATCTCAGTGTTTGCAACGTATTCTATACATTCATAGCCTATTGATCAAGAACGTGTATAATATGCTGGAACACTGAGAGAATGTGAGTTCAAATTCCACATACGTCGTAAAAATAATTCCGACATAGAACTACAACCACACTTGGAAAGGAAAGGCTGTGTAATTTCTTTGTCACATTTATCCTGCCACATAAATGGATTATGCAGTATACTATAAAAAAGGAAAAAAAACTAGAATAATAATGCCTGTGACTGTAAATGTAAAAAAAAAAATTTTTATTTTTGTGTTAATATATTCAGATTCAATTGCGAGTAATTATAAAAACTAACAATTTGATATAAATTCCCATCTATAAATCACCATCACCTTATTTCTGTTATCACATTAAATGTGTATTTTAATTTTTTATAAAAGATTTGCATTAAAATTAAATTTTATAAGTCTTCAAAAAGGACATCTGATGTTTATCAACCGAAGCATTGCCATTTAAAATCCTGTACAGATTATAAAGGAACTCTTACGACTTTAAAACTCACAAGTAATTTTCAATCAATTAAAGGTGTTCAAGTGTTG
This sequence comes from Poecilobothrus nobilitatus, assembly GCA_947095535.1. Lineage (NCBI taxonomy): Eukaryota > Metazoa > Arthropoda > Insecta > Diptera > Dolichopodidae > Poecilobothrus > Poecilobothrus nobilitatus. Next base: position 64,556,881 of record OX352773.1, read on the forward strand.
AAAAATAAGTGTTTCGTGGATCCAACATATTTGTTGTAACATTAATTTGTTGTAACATTAATGCTGGAGGATATAATTAAAAAAAAAAATACATATTTAATAAAAAACAGAGATGATGTACTGAATGATGAAAATTTAATATATTCATTAGATCATTATGGTTTCAAATACAAGGAGCTGAAAAATATCATGTAATAATGAAATTTTTAGATTATTTATTTAGTTTTTCAGCTGAAAAAGTATATTTCATTACTTCAATAAAATATGTAGTTTAATTTTTCATGAAATCATATCGAATAAATATTGTAGCTCTACCTAAACATTTTTATTTATTGCGACACATTTAAGAAGGCGACGAAATATTGTCAACAAGTTATTGTCTTTTCAATAAGAAATAGTTCTTTCGCAGGTTATATTCTAGAAGAATAAAAAATAAAATTAATAACATACGAACGAGCAAAATATTCAATACAAATACAACACTACGTATTCAAAGTTTATAATTAATATAATAAAAAGGATAATACACACTTAAAATTATTTTCAGTTTGGTTAAAATCTATTTTCTTATTTTCTTTCAAAAACAATTTAATAATATTTTAATCAAATTTAATGATCAGATAAAGAATCGTCAAAATGTTTAGGTTTCTTTTCATCGTTATTAAATGTTCTTTTATTACATATTCTTTGCACATCTACAAAACTTTTACCATATGACAAGAAGTTTTTAAAATCAATTTCGATAGAATCCTTTAAAAAAAATTTCAAAATAGTGCAAAACTGAAGCATATTATAAAATGCATGATCCTAGCCCAAAAGGGAGGGAAATTTCAGTGTTCTTAATTGGATCTCTAATATTTTTGTTTTTTAATTGATGAAGGCTGTGTATAGTGTATCTTTAAAGGTAGAAGAAATGATTAGTTATTAGGAAATTATTATTAGGGATCTGTGCGAGATTTCAACCCACTGTTTATAATGAGCCATGTGTTTAACCATTTGACAACATAGGTCCCAATGGATCTCAAGTTTAACTATATTTATATTTTTCTTTAAAAATTAAAATATATTTTTTTTAAACATAATTTTGATACAATATTTAATTTTTTTATAAATTGACTAAAAATGGGTCCGAAATGGTTTTAAATTCTGAATTTTTATAAAATTTAAAGTTTTAATTAGAAAATTTTGTTTTGAATTATTTTTTTATCATCCCAAAATTTTAATAATTAATTGACTTTTTTTTATGGTAATATATACACATATTTACGTATACTTTTAAATATGCATGTATTAATGCTATGTAAAATTCGAAAATTAAGAAATTTAATGCCTCCCTATAGATAAAAGAAAATTTAAGTACTTTTCAAGTACTTATCAGTTTCTTGATTATTCTTTAAGAATCATACTTCAAAATTTATTCGTGAAATATTTTTTTGTTTTATGGTTGTGTTTGTGTTTTTTTTTTTTTTTTATTGTTAATGTATTTTTAAGTAGAAATTTTAAATCATTGTCAGCAAAAGACCACTTTTCTAAACTTTTATATAGCCCCTTAAGAAATATTTTAAGTTTTGTTGCTTGTTAAGTTACCTTTACGAAAATAATTTTAAATGTATATAAGAAATTTATAATTGCGTTTGGAATACTGATAAACGAAACGAGGAAAATATAGAAAAGTATATAATACATTCTTGCTCATGATTGAATTTTGAGTTGTTTAAGCTATGTGCGGCCGTGTGGTCGTTCGGTTGATATCTCAAAAAAAAAAAAAAATTAATCTAGGATTCTGAAATTTTTACTATTTCAATAAAATAATGTCAATTTTCCTATTGAAATGTAACATGTTGGAGCAGCGGATTCGAAGATTTGCATAACAATTTTTTATTGCTGATATGCAATTTTATGGAAAGAAGTTAAGTTTTATTTCAATGACTTCTGTATTTATCTGAAATTTATTTGTTAATCTAACGCAACAAATTGGGTTAACTGGTATATAACTGCGATATTTATATTTTTATATCTTGTTATTTAATTAATTTAGACATTTAAAATTTTGTAAAGGATGATTAAATTTAAGAGAGTCAGATACATATTATGTTCGGTATCCTAGAGTTGACACAGTCAACTTTACACTCTTCCTTGTTTTTTAAACAAAAGTTTTAATTCCTATACCTATTTTTACAATAACTTGTATTCATTTTAAATAATTGAGCACAATTATTAGGTCTCTGAAAATTTAAAAATGAATATTCCGAAAATTGGGTATATTTTAAAGCTAGTTTTACTAAGCTTGAAGAAATCTGTGCTAAGCGTTCATAATTTCTAATATTATTATTTCAAAATATGTATATTCTATAGTGTTCTAACTTTGTTGCTGGCTGTATAGAATTTTCTGTCCACTTTTTTTAATCTTAAACAAATAACAAATAGAGAGCAACAACATTATAATAATAATAGAGAGCATATAACATTTGTAAATGGAGACATCTATTTTTTTTATGCAAATCAAAATTTTAAATTAATGTCATGTAAAACTTATATTTAGTGCGAGCCGTCGATCTGAAGATACCCTTCCATGGGTTCCAAATTAGAAAACGGGAGGTCTGAAAAAACTCTGAATCAAAATATAATACTCAATTTGAAAGTTATGAAAAGACACATTGCATCACACTTTCTCACATCTAGGTAAATTAATCTGAGAAACTACAAAACATCAAGAAAGGTGATCCACTTTTAAGGAATAAACAACAAAAACTCCTAATCTACACTCTCACTCATGCACTGTTACGGATCACTATTTGTTAGAAATTCATTCAGTCAGGTTGGGTATTTCTTATAACACATAGTGCAGAAGTTGCCAAGAGCAAGATAGAAACGAATCTTTATAACTTTCTCTGCGAATGGTCGGCTCTAGTTAAGGTTAGAGTGGAAATTTGGTGATTGCCTACGTTCACAGATATAAAAATTAATTATCACAAATGGAGAACTAATTTTATTTCTAAACTCTACGGGCTGGTTATAAAACACAATTGGACAATCTAAGGTGCTAGGATATGATATTAAAACGGTACCTTATGTGTGTAATTACAAAATGATTATCACTCCTTATTTATCAAACTTACAAAAGTAGTTACTGTTTTGAGACGAACATAAGATCTTTAAAAACATATAAAACTACCATAGGAAGAATTTTTGTTCTCTTCGTTTAAAGATTTTAAACTAGGTGAATAATTATTAGTGTGATCAAACTGTATTGTAATTCTTATAAATGGGATAAATGCTGTGTAATATAGGAAATATCCTCTTAAAATCCGATTTAAAAATCTACATCATTCTTAAATCCTATCAAGTCCAAATTGAAGAATTTTAATTATACGTTAAAAATCTATTCTTTAGTAGTTTAAATCTTTAATAGAAATATAATATAGATTGATATTGATTCTGTGATATAGACATTTATAATAAAAGTACTCTTTCTTTAGGCGAAACCTAATTTTATAAAGGTTGTGAGGAAACACTTTTAATATCATTCGGTTTAGAAAAGATAGAGTATAGTCATAACATAGCGAGTAAAATATTTTAATTGCCTTTAAAAGTATCGAAATAGAAACGTGATATCACATCTCTGTCCACCAAATTATTAAAAAAAAATTATTTATTTTTATTTTAATTTTTAAATTCTAAAACTTTTTTGAAATCTTTTTTGAATATCGTAAAAATTGCTTACTCAAATACAACTTAAAATTTTTCATTTTCAATAGTTAATTAAACTGAAAAACGGTTGAGTTTTCCCGGATTTTTATTTTTTTTATCCATGAGTCTCAAACACAGTAATTATTAAAATGTTAGCATAAACTTTTTCAATTTGAAAGTACTTTAGTTTCAAAACCTCAGGTCATCGAGGTATTCCGGGAAATGAAAAAGCTGATGAACTCGCAAGAATTGGTACAACCTTACAAGTTTTGCCGGATAGGGCAGGACTAGGGGTACCTCTATCCACAAGCAAAACGTTATTTTGAAAGGAAATAACGGATATGGTAAATTACAAATGGTCAAACTTGACCTCGTGCAATACCACAAGATTGATATGGCCCAAAACCGATTTAAGACGATCCAATGATCTGCTTTCTCTCAAAAGGGCAGACATTGGAATGACAATGGGTATAATCACCGGACCTTGTCTAATAGGGAAGCATGCCAGAAGACTTGGCATAACCGCAAACGACTATTGTAGAGCCTGCAAGGATGAAGAAGAGCAGGAAACTACTCTCCATCTCCTTTGCACATGCCCGGCCTTGTCGGTAAGAAGGAATACCCATTTGGAGCAATATCTCTTCGACAGCCTTAGTGATCTGGCAGGTAAAAATGTGAAGAGTATTCTTCACTTTGCAAAAAGCTCAAATCCCACTTAACGAGTGGGATAGAAAAGCTTCTATGTGGTATCACAATGGACCAAATACTGTTTAAGTGTGCCTTTTTGGCAGCCACCTTAACCTAACCTAACCTAGTTTCAAAATATTTTTTACTCAATTCTTTTTTTGTGTAATTATTTGTACAGATTTTTTAATTGTATTGATTCTGAATTTACAGTACAGTAATGTTTCCATGATCCACAATTAGAACCATGTCAAATAGTAACATAAACTTATACAGGTTTTCTTTTTTTTGAATAAACATTAAGAATAAACATTGATAAACTTCCGCAAAGGGATGATCATCGAATTAGATGGCGTTATCACATAACAGTACTTTATAAGATCATAATTCGGAATATATATGACATTAGCGTCGATGTTGTCATCTGCAGTGGTCAAAAAATTCATTACAAAATTTTCTTAACACTATATGTAGTATTTTATTTAAACCGTTATATTTCTCCTCTACGACAGTATACAGGAACCAATTTTCTACAATATTATAGAGCATTTAACGCGAAAGTTTATCCAATAGTCAAACCTAACAAACCGAATCGGCTTTATTTTCTATTCGATGTGAAAATAAAGCAGAAATACCGAAATTTTCAAATTCGGGTTGGAGCATTATTTCCGGGCACTGCTAATATTTGGTTTATGTTTGTGTAAAATCTTGTTAACCAAAAACATTTACAAAATTTTCTGCAAACATTTATTGAATAATTTATATATTATTGATTCCATCACTTTACAGCAAAAGGTTGATTTTAAATTCGATGATCAGACCAAAAATACCTAAAAAAAAAAATTTGTCATATATTAAAAGAAATAAAATTTTTAAATTCTTTGAAATATATTAAAAGAAAAGAAACATAGGTATTTTTATTTTCTTTTGTTCTTTTCTTTTATTTTTGTTTAAATTTATTTAAAAACTTTTTAAAAAAGGATTTTTGTTTCTGTCAAAAAATATTTTATACAAATAAGTAATAGGAAAAATTTTTCCATTTAGTTATATTTTGTTTCAAAATAAAAAGATTTTCACTAAAGTTTTCATGTATTAAAACAACGAAAAACAAAAAACAGGAAACAAAAAATGTTACCAAATTCAAATTAAAATCAAGAAATTGAAAAAGTTTTTTGTTTTGGTTTTTATATTCATTTATATTCTGTTTATTTTATTTATTTTTTTTTAAATAACTTTTTTTATTTTGATTCAGATTAATATTTAGGATACAATAAATCATATCTAACAATTTATTCCTTCTAATTCATTACAAAATTAAAATTTTTTCCGATTAATTCATAAATTGATGAGTTAAATTGATTTAATATTTTACAAAAAAAAAATTAAATTAAAAGTTTGTTTTGATGAAAATGGATCAAACATTTAAAGTTGTCCAAATTTAATATTTAAAGTTTGCTAAAAATTCACTATTCTTTATAGAGATCCGCTTAGGGCCTCCGTAACTCAATGGTTAAGAACATGACTTAATAACTGAGAAATTGTGGGTTAAAATTCCGCACAGATCTCTTGCATTCTCTTTGAAGATAATTTCTTTTATGTTCACAAAATTGCACTACAGCAGTCTTCATCAATTAAAAAACAAAATTATTCAAAATCTACTTAAAAATACAAAAAGTTAATGCTCTTTGAGTTAGGATCATTCATTTTACGATATGCTCTAGTTTTGAAATATTTTTATTTTTGAAAAGTTTTTACTATACTTACTCCCCTCATTTCCTATACGGAGATACTTCCGTGGAGTTATGTAATGGCGTCATAATGTAACGGTACTTTATTCACTGCAAAATAAAAAAAAAAAGTGGTTAATTTGCACATACCGTTATCTAAATAACAATAAAACAACCACAGAATCTTAAAATTTTTAAAAACTGATTTTTCCCGTAAACCAGTTATTATTTTTTATAATTTTTTTTCTTCAGAAGATTTTAGTTTTTTTACGGTGCCCGGAAATAATGCCCCAGGAAATAAAGTCGATACGGCTTTATTTCCCTTCTGATACGGATATAATGTCGAAATCGCGAATTTCAAAAGTTCGGCTTTATTACCGCTTTAAAAAGGAAATAAAGTCGAATCGACCTTATTTCCATTTTCTAAATATTTATTTCATTTTTTCTTTTGATTTTGACAACAGTGATACATGAGGAATTTCTGTTGAAATATGCATAAAAAATAATTAATAGGGATTTTAGACTTGAATATGAAATCAGAGTGTTCTATTTTTCCAGAACAAATTTATTCTGGAAAAGGGGGGCAAACTTGATTTTGTAACCAACTCTAAACACCTTCTTATTTCTTTTTTTCAGTTATATTAAAAGGTGCAGTGTCAGAACACCCGAGGAAATAGATCACGCTGGAAATAAATAAGGATACGCTTTTTACAGAATATTTAGATATATGCATATGCTAGTTTCTGAATTAGGATAGATTTTAGAGATGGTTACAAAATCAGGTTTATACGCTTTTTCCAGAATATGTATATAATCCTCCTAATTCAAAACTCGCATATGCATACTTTTAAATATTAAATAAAAGGCGTATAATCCTGATTTTGAATTCAATTCTAAAATCCCTCACAAAATCCCTGACAATCGGAGTATTACTTATATACATATTTTCGAAAAAGGATATAACCTTGATTCCATAACCAATTCTAAAATCTCTCCCAAATCAGAATCTCGCACACATACATATTAGAAAATATTTTGAAAAAAGGAGTATCCAATTTTTATCCAAAACTCTAAAATCTCTCCTAATACGTTAGCTCTACATATTCCATTACACTCTTCTTTTAACAACAAAAAATAGTGTGGGTCTTAATTCCAATTCAAAAGGCTACTTGATGTAGCTGTCTCGCACTGCGTTCGCGAGGCCTGGCCATAATATGAAAAATAAAAGTAACTGTTGAAAATATTCGGATTTTATAATCGATTACAAAATCAATGTTATCCGCTTTTTCCAGAATATGTAGCTATAAATATTCAAAAAATTTGCTATTAATAGTTAGAAAATATTTAAAAAATTTGTTATTAACATTTATTGTCTTACATCTGTTATTTTACGGTGACCGGAAATAATGTCCCAAAAAATAAAGTCGGTATTCGACTTTATTTTTTTTTCAACTTCGGCATTATTTCCTTTTCTAAATGGTAACAAGGCCGAATTCTCAAAATTCGCGATTTCGACTTTATTTCCGCATCGGAAGGGAAATAAAGCCGATTCGGCTTTATTTCCTGGGGTATTATTACCGGGCACCTTTTTTTACCTATAAATTTATGAAAAACTAGTTCTTTATTATTTACCGTTACCTAAAAAACCACACTGATTTAAAAAAAAAAGTGTAATGCATTTTTCGGTCACTAGATGGCGTTTCCGCAACCAATGACATATATATTCGGAAACGTGACGTTATACAGTTCCCCTGTCTTGATGACGCCATTATATAATCCTTTTCTGTCTATACTGGACAGTATTCCCAGTTTTGCTAAAGAATTCAATCGAAATATTTCGATTTTCAAAAACTTCTTGCCATGGTAAAAGTTTTAGAGAGATGATCAAAGGATATTTAATGAAAAGAACTTCTAATAACGATGAAAGAAACCTAAACATTTTGACGATTTTTTATCTGATGATTAAAGTTGATTAAAATTTGATTAAATTGTTTTTAAAAGAAAATAAGAAAATAGGTTTTAACCAAACTGAAAATAATTTTAAGTGTGTATTATCCTTTTTATTATATTAATTATAAATTTTGAATACGTAGTGTTGTATTTGTATTAAATATTTTGCTCATTCGTATGTTATTAATTTTATTTTTTATTCTTCTAGAATATAAAAAAATGAAAGAACTACTTGTTGTTGAAAAGACGACATATTGTCGCCTCCTTAAGTGTGTCGTAATAAAAGATTAAAATTTTATATGATAATAAAAACAATGAATAAAATATGGTGTAGGGTAAGAATTCTGAGAATATTTTATATACATATTTAATAAAATAATAATTTCATAGTTTATATTTTTTCTCTTAACTTAACACTTAAATCAATTTAGCTTATATTTAATTTAATTTAATTTAAAAACTATTTATCATGTACTAAGTATTTATAATCTGTTATTTAGGTTAATTTCATTTTTACAGTTTTATTAAGTTTTAAAAGAAATAAACCTTTTATTTTAATTTGATCTTTCTATTCCCATAAAATTAATATACACTCATATTATGTATAATATATACGTTTTGGGCAGATATTTGATATTATATTATTATACTTTTTAATAAAACTAAATAAATTTAAGTATCCTTTTTATTATTGTAACAGAAGTAGCAAATTTAAACATTCTTTTTGATATTGTATAGCAGAAGTACCGAATTACCTTTTGTTGCAGTTAAAAGTATCATCTTGATTGTCATAAATAACGTAATTGATTGCCATACGTAACAGCAAAATGCAGTATTACGAACATGTTTTGAATATTATTTTTTTTAAAAACTGAAGCAAATAAAACCAAATTAAAAACAAAGAACTTAAAGGGTTGCGGTTTTGGTTGATTAAAGTGCAACACGACTCGTAGAAACAACGAGCAGTTCGTCTGGTTGACATTCGATGTTTCTCATCGACCTTTTCAAAAGAAAAATAATTTCTGTTCTGGCGCCTCGGTGACATAGTGGGTAAGAGCGTATAAAATACGCTGTGAACACCGAAGGAGTGTAGGTTCAAATTCCATACACGTCGTAAGAGTTTTCCCCCTTACAACATTTACAGCCACGCCTAAACAGTAAATACTGCGTAATTTCCTGTTTATTTGGCAGAGAAATGCAAAAAAAAAAATATCTGATCTGATTATGATATCAAATGTCAATAAACAAATAAACAAATATGTCAAGTGAACAAATAAAAACAATTAAAAATAAAAAACTATAACTATAAATTTCGATTAAATTTAAAAATGTAATAAAATTTTTTTTTTAAATTAGAAAGTTTTTTTTTGTAAGAGTTGGATCAAGCATTTGCATGCAGGCGAAACTACTCTACTTTCTAGATCCACTTAAGATGAAATACTGTGATTTACCAAACAGAAACTTATCTTGAGATAACAGTCAAATTATTTGAAATATTTATTTTATATGTTACCCATACAAAAGTTGCTTTTTAAATATACTTTTAAAAAAAACTATAAGTAAATTTACAGATTCTCCTATTCCCTATTTTAAACAGAATATCGTTATTTTCCTGTATGGTTTTGTTGTTTGAAAAATGGTGATCAAAATAAAGTTGTTTCAAAGAAAATAGTAGGTATTAAAATTACATTAAGGTATTAAAATACATTCCGAGAATGTATCATACGAACATAGTTTTAAGAATTTAATAAATTTACCATAACATTAATTGTAACACTATAAAGTAGACGAAATAAATCATGAAACAGTACAGTATGAATGCTCTAAATTGAATTCTGATACAATTTAGCTATGTGCATGCTTCTTTAGTTTTAAAAAAACATAACTTAACATCTCGTTAGCTAAATTGGGTTTCTGAAATGTTCACAAAAAGAAATTTATACAAATGACTTCTGCAAAATTTGATTTTTAACAGATTTCAACAAACGCAACAGATTCGAGCAGTTTTCATAAAATGCCGCAATTCTATACGATTCATATTTTTTTATTTTATATCTTGAACAAATAAATTATTATGCATTTTATTAGAAAATTAAAAATATATTTTTAATAAGTAGTTGTTTTTATTCGTAATTACGACAAATAACGGTATATTTATATCTTCAGCTTTCTTGAAATATTTCAGTTAACATTTCAGTCGTCAGTAGACTTGTTAGTTCAAAAGTTGGAATTTTAAAATATGTATCGTAAAATTAAACTTTGAAAAGTTATTTAACTACCTTCTGGACGTTCTACTAAGGTTGATTCATACATCAAGTCTTGCCATACTTCTGCATTGTGTTTCTTAATTCAATGTTGAATTTGATAAAACAGACACGTCAATTCATCCAATATAAAATATGTTTCGAATATAAAAATATGATTTTATATTTATGTCCTGATAACGGTAACTTTTATTAGATGCATTAGTATATATGGTAATGTTAATATGATACCTGTATAGTGTATCGTAAAGTTTTTAGGTATATTTCTACATATACATTTGAGTAAACTTTCAAATGTATATTTGTAGGAAAAGATTTTAAAGTATAAGTTATAAAATGTAAGTTTAAAAGAGGAAGGGGTTAAATTTTATGCACTAAAATCTATTATATGTTTCTTTTAAAATTATCACAGTATATCACAATATAAAAATAATACAAGAAATATCAAATTTAAAAGAGATACTACTTTTAAAGGGTTATTTAAACCCCATAATGACATCATGATCAAACTATGTTTTGTCAGAAATTGTTTATTAATATTGTTGTAAATATGTTTCTGTAAAATATGGTTAAAATCCGTAAATATACCTAAAATAAAGCATATACATATCCTGTAACTAAAATCAACATTTAAAAATATTTACAAACGTCAAAAAAAGTTATATGAAAATTTAATAGAACTTTAAACCGATTAAATTTTTCCTACCATTTTTAACATCTTTTTCTTTAATTTTTATTTTATATTGCTAAATATATCAAAATAATTTTTTTTTTCTTTTGATTAATTATCAGTTGGAATCATAATATAATATTATATATATAATCAACATTATATATAATATATTAAGGTATTGTTGAAAACTTTTACTTAAAAAACTTACAAAACAAAATAATATTTTTTTTTTTTTGGGATTCATTATTAAAATTGAAGGAATCATCATGGTTTTACATATTTATACCTAATATAATATATTATATATTAGTATATTATATAATTATATATATATAACAAAAGTTTTCATAGAAATCAATTTATATAATATTTTTCAAATTTTATGAATTTCCTATATATATTCGTTTGTATTCATTTTTCGGTACCGATACCTAGTGTTTTCTTTAATACTTTAATCTAATATACTTGAATGAATGAAATGATTGAAGGTTGTTATTACAAAAAACAAAATCTTATTAGTTTTTTTTTTCCCCCGTTTTTCTTTTTTAGAAAATAAACATCAATTTTTTTTTTTCCTTTAATATTTAATATTAAATATTTACAAAATGATCAAAGTGGATTGAAAAATCTCTTAACTAAGAAAACTTTAACAAAAGTTTATTTCATTTTTAACGTCAAAAAATAAATAAAAGATAAAATAAAGTTTTACATTAAATATAAGAAAAATATTTCTTAGTATTTTATTTTGTAGAAAAAAAAAAACTAAAAAAAAAAAAAAAATATTTGAAATAAAAATCTCTTGTTTAAAAAAGTCTTTAGGCAAAAAAGAAAACTTTTAGTAAAATTCATAGTAAAGTTTATTTAAGTTTATTAAAGACTAAACTGAAAAGTGTTATAAATATTAATGATTTGGAAAATTAACTTGTATATATTTTTAGCTTTTCCATAAACTTATTGTAAAATTTTTTTTTTGTAAATTAGTGTCTAATTATTAGGAAAATTTTTATATAAATATTGTAAAACAGATTAACTTTTTAAAGTTTATAAAGATCAATAATTTATTGAAAAATAATTCAAGGAAAATATTTTTGTGGTGAAATTTTATAATTTTTATATTTGTACTTAAAAAGTTTAAGTTACTAACCCCCAATGAATATAATATTATAATTAAATTAAAAGGTATTAATAAAAGATGTTTATTATAATAATAATAATAATAATAATAGCTACTACAATAGAGTTTTGATTACTTTATGCATAGGAATGTTCTATTATATACTTGAGTATACCTTATGTTATATATGAGGTTTAGTCAGTAACAATATGACACTACCAATGACAAGATGTATTCTTCTATTCTTGGTGTCTTTGAAAAATTCTCATTTTTCTTAGAAAAAAAAAAAATAAAAAGAGGGCTATTAACAGTTCAAAGATTTCCCGTAAAAATGTGATATTAATAAATTTAAAAACATAAAAAATTTAACCACTTCCTCTTTCAAACATATTCTATATCTATATTCCTACATACCTATCTATATACCTTAAACGCTCAAATGTTTATTTGTAGAAATTGATGATAAGAATCAATAAAGTCACAGATATCATAATATTCACTTTATCATAATTATGTATGATATAAAAGTTATCGTTATCGGGACATTTATACAAAATTTAGTTTTTTTTTTATTCGACGATTTGATGACTGATGTTGGCAGTTTATCAAATTCAGGATTGAAAACAGAAATGCAGTTAGACATCAAGTAAGAATTAAAATTAGAAAATAAAATTAATTAAAGAGTTAACTTTAGAAGGACAAGTTGAAATCAATTTCTGATAAAATAATAATTAAAGTAAGACTTCAAGTTTTATATTTTTTGAAAGTTCTAGATTTATATTTTTGATTAAATTTAATATTCTAGAAATCAGTTTGAATAATATATAGTTTAGCATCATATAGCTTCAAAATTATATGTTAATATATTTAGAGGTTAAATATTTAATCTTAAGCTTTAAATTTTATTAAAATCAATAAGTTCTAATATTAAAGAGTCAAATCTAAAATTTGGAATATTGAGAGGTTTAAATTTGCAAGATTCAAGTATGTAAAATTCCAACAGTAAAATCTTGTGCCCATATTCAAGAATCAGGAATTACAAGGATTAAATTCGGTTGCCAGAAATGAAAACATAGGAAATATTTGAAGTTTAAGATTGAAAGTTATAGTTTTATAGGTTAGGTAGTTAATAACTATAGTATTTTAGTAAATTAAATTGTTATCCTTTATTTCGCAATGATTTAATATCGTATTATAAAATTAGGCAGGAGAGAAATAAAGCCTAGAGCAACAAGACCTAATAGACCTTATTTCACAATTGAGTTGTTATATTTTACATAATTATCACAATTGAATTTTTATATTCTGGTCAGCCCTATGACCTTCGCATCCTTCCTTTCGAGCCACTCTTCGCCTCTCTCTTAGCCGATCCCTTCACAGCTCCCTTCACACTTCTCTTGAAGGAATTGGAACTGCAGCCTCTGCTACCGCGCCCGCTCACATCAATGGCGCCGGGTAGACGGGCGCGGAGTAGCAACTCTTATTCCTTTAAAACAATTTTTTTTGTTTTTCATAAAAATGTCTAAATTTTCACAAAATTTATTATTATATTTCACAAAGAACAGTCAAAATTTAATACTTTTGTATGGAAAGCTGAAACATTATTCCCCCCCCCCCCCATGATTTCAAATTCTTTGTAATTAGGAGAGATTTTAGAGTTGGCTTCAAAATCAGAGTTATTAGCTTTTTCCAAATTATAAATATTCTAGGAAAAGCTGTAATCCTGATTTTGTAACCAACTATAAAATCCCTTCTATTTTAGAGTCTCGCATACTTACGTATATTCATATTTCGAAAAAATAGACAATCCAGATTTTTAATCAACTCTAATAACTAAACTAAGTTCGACAAAATTATTACATTAAAAAGTGAAATAAGTTTGAATGTTGAATTTAAACGAAATTTTTTAATTTTTAACTTGTCGAACTTATTTTATTATGAAGAAACACTGACTGACAAAGTTATGGAGTGAAATGTGCCAAAAAAACAGAAAACATTTTATTACTTAAATAAGCTGAAATATGGGAATTAAATTATGAAAGAAAAATATTAAAAAATGTTATTATTGGAATAATAAATTACAATTAGGCTTTAATTCCATTATTTTAAAAAAATAATTAGGCCTTTTTTCACTTTGGAATAAGAAATAAAGCCTAATACGCGTAATTGGCCGATTTAGGCTTTATTTCTTTCATGAACGTACATATTGGAATGAGAAATTGATCATTGAGAAATTGAATATTGGAATTAGGTTTTATTGATCTAGGCCTTATTTCCCACTGCCTAAAATTAACATATTTAGAAATAATTCTATGTATGTTTAAAATTAAAAATATACATTTTTAACAAATGGTTTTTTTTCTTCTTCTTCTTGTGTTGCCTATTCTTAACAGAATGTTAGCGTCATTTGATAGTTTGTGTGATTTGCTTGTATCGTTCTCTGTCCCTTGCTGACTCTATCAGTGAACCAATTCCTGATATGCCAGTCCAATTTCTAATATTTCGGAGCCAAGATAGTTTCTACCAACTGCCCTCCGTCCTTCAATCTTCCCCTGCACGATGAGCTGTAACATCTCGTATTTCGAACTCCTCACCACATGGCCAAAGTATGCTGTTTTTCGACGTTTGACAGTTGTGAGTAATTCTCTTGTTACATTCATTCTTCTGAGAACCTCCTCGTTCGAAACACGGTCTACCCATGAAATCTTGAGCATTCTTCTGTATGTCCACATTTCGAATGCTTCCAGCTTGTTCATGTCTTTTACTTTTAATGTCCGTGCTTTCACACCATAAAATAAAACAGACCAGACATAACATTTGACGAAACGTATCCGCAACTTCATGTTGAGGTTGCTACTGCAGAAAAGCTCCTTATATTTAAGAAATGCCTTCCTGGCCATTTCAATTCGGCACTTTATTTCCCCATTACAACTCCAGTCTTCGTTTAGCCAGCTTCCAAGGTACTTGAAAGTGGACACTTTTTCGATTTGAATGTTGTTAATTGTATTAGTCGCACCAGGATACGGTTTTCTATTTCTGCTGACTATCATCCATTTCGTTTTTTGAGTGTTGATGGTTTTTTTAAATAGTAAAATTCTAATATAATTTAAGATATATAATTTCATTCATGCATTTTCAAAAAAAACTATACCATTCCATTTAAAATACAAATCTATTATTATTTATTTTACTTGCATTATATAATTTATAAATTACATATATATTTATCTATAAGACTCCTTCATAATTAATTAAATGATACTGCATTGGACGAGAATGTATACGAGAAATTAATATATAGTTTCGTATGTAAATATTAAATTCAAATAAATATGGAATCATTAGAATTCTATATGTACATATCATATTTGGCAATTATTTAAAATATGGTATAGATATAACTATTATTTTATTAGATGCTAATTATTATTCTCTATATTTAAATAAAATTATTAAATATTGCATTGAATTTAATATTAAAATTCAAAAAAAAATATTTAATTAGATTATAAAGATAAAAAAAAAAAAAAAAATGTTAAAAGATATAAATACTATATAAATGCATCTATCCATTTCGATTTTAAATGCAATTATATTAAATTCTTTTATTTAAAAAATTTATACGACAGCTTAATAATTCCTCTATTTAATAACAACGTTAATTATTTAAAAATCAATAAAGAAATTTTAACAGTTTTATTTCTGAACCTTCCTTTATTTCTCAAAAATCCTTTATACTGTGGAACACGCTTAACACGAATGTATACTCAACGCGGTCCTGTATATATGATACTATACCTATCAGTAATGCCAACTAATTTTTCTACAAAATCTACTTTGCAGTAGTAAAAGAAAAAAAGCTTTACGTACGCCTTAGCGTAGGCAATATTTTAAAATACAAATTTTACAGGTTTTTTAAGATTTAAATAGATTACTTATAATTGTATTAAAGTTACTTTCACATTTAAATAAAATAAATATATAAATTTCTTGCAAAAATATAATTATAGTAGTAATGTTTAATGTCTATTAATGTTTTGAGCTTCCTACTCTTACTGGTTCTACATTGCATCGTATCCATATTGTTTGAGTATTTTGAAGAGTAATTCTTAAGACGGTTTCTTAAACAGAAATCTAAATATTCCTCTGTTATATTAGTGCGGCATCTTGACTTTATTATTTTAATTTGGGAAAATACGGATTGGCAAAACCAAGTTGAACCAAAACATATTTTTGATTTATTTTTAAATTTACAAAATAAATAGTAAATTACCTCTTAAAATACAGTTTTTGAAATTGAACCATTACTAAATGATTTCTTATTTCTAGCAATATATTATTAACGATCGATCAATATTAACTATATATTTTTGTTAACAAGATTAACGCGAACAAATTTTAGCTTCGTAAAATTTAAAATTCATATAAACTATTTTGCTAGACACGAAATAAATTTTTAAAAACGCCAGAGTACAGTTTGCATTTCAATTTTTTTTAGATTTAAAATTTGATTTTTATATGGTATGTTTATATGTATTTTTTAAAGTTTGTACTATAACATGATATTATGCATTTTGTTTTATTTATTGATGAAAATGGTCAAATTTAAATGTTATATTACTTTATAAGCGCGAACACTTAGTGCGAAATTCCTGTTAACGCGAAATATTTTTCAACTACCTTGAATTTTGTGCAGTACGGTAATCACTGTATATTCCACTGTATATTATTTTACTTTGGTTTCATTGACAAAATATTAATTTTTTGATTAGTAGAACTTTATTTAATTATTACAATCTAATTCTAAGCTTATAATAATATAAAAGTTGAAATATAAACCTAAATTTAAAGCTAAATTAATCTAGTGAGCCGCTATAGTTTTGAACAGAATAATAATGAGACTATTAATTAGAGCTATCACTATGAAAATTTGGAGTGTTATTTCATATAAATTAGGATGTCAGCTATTTAGAATATAACAACTTATATTAGGCTCAAAAAAGTAAGTTAATAAAATTTATTTTCTTTAAGGGAGAATCAGAGGAATAACAATAAATTTTGTTAATAATCAAATAATTGATTTCAATATTACATTAATTAGTTATTATGTGATAATATGAATTTTAGTTTTAAAAATTTTTTTTATTACCATGATTTATTTGAATTTTTAAGTAATATAATGTTACTTACAAACAAAATATTATCTCTGTTTCAATGTTTCAATGTAATATGAAAGTATAAAAGATATTTTTTCTTTCTAATATTAAAGGGAAATATTTTCAAAGAAATAAAAAACGATGAGGAGTTTATAATTGACTGTGTCAACTCTAGGATACTCACACAAACATAAGTTATGATGTTACCATAAAATTGAATCATCTTTCACAAAATTTTAGATGTCCAAATAAATTAAGTGCCAAGATATGATGATATAAGTTTCGTAGGTAACTGATCCTGTTGCATTAGACTAACCAAATTTTGTAGAAGTTATTTTCATAAAACTTTTGACAAAATATTAAATATTTATCTTCAATATACACTACGTTATTTGCATATAAAAAAGTTATATGCCAGTTCGCCAAACCTGTTGCGTTAGAGCTTTTTTGCGCTAAAGACTTTTTTTTTCTGATTCAGATTAAAATTTCAGATACCTAGCTTCAATAAACGCTACTTTATTTCATATAAAAACAGAAGTTGTGTGACAGCTAATTAAAGCGGCAGGTCGAACTTGCTCAATTTTAATAGCAAAATTAATAATGTTACAAATGTGAAATGCTAAACATTTCAGAATATTAACTCTATTATTTTTTTTGAATTATTGTGCAGACATAGGGACAGCAGAAAGACTAAATCGTTTCCGAAATAAATTTGGAGTAAAAATATTTATTATATACTTTTTCATATCTATACGCGTCGTCTATACGTTACGATGTCATAAACGTAATGGCAAATTTATTATATGCTGATAACTATACGTTCATACGGGTATAAATATATAAAATTTTAAAATTCTTATACATATACCATTATTGAAGTTTTAATATGTTATGTATTTGTTTACATATTCTTGAATTCTTCCATGAACGTACATATTAAATTTCATAAATTTTATGTTTTTTTTTCGTTCTTTTTCATAATATTATTATATTTTTTGATCCTGTTTATGCATTTCATTTCATTGTTCTATTCCATGACTAGTTACTTTGGTTTATTTTGTAATACTTCTATATAAATAAAATGTTAAAAACAAAATGTTCTTTCTCTTTAACTCTTCTTTGTTTTTTGTTTTGTTGCTGGTGGAAAATCCTTAAGCAGTGTATACAGAAAATGAAAAAATAATTTAAAGTTTAAAATAAAACGGTTGGTATACACTTTAAATATTTCTTTTCTATACTCTCTTTAATAAAAGAAAAAAAACTATTACACTTTCAATAATAATATTTACTGAGGTATGAGCGTCAGTCTTTGAGAATTTTGTTTGTCTAAATTGTCTAAATTTGAGTAAAATTCAAATGTTCAACTCATTTAGCATATTAATTTGATGACTGAAGTTTAACACACTTTCAAGTGGTAAATAAAAAAAACTTTTAATAAATTATAAATTAAATAACTGGTTAACTATGATTTTATGAAAGAAAAATTTCGAGAACCTGATAATGTTAAAGATGAGTCCTCGGTCGTCTAGTGGAAAAGATTTCACCGTAAACATTGAGCACATTCCCTCAATTGGTTCGAATCCCATACATGTCGTAAGAATAATTTCTCATTACGAGATTACAGCAACAGCTCAAAAAGAAAGGCTGTGTCATTTCCTAGTCACATTTATGTGGCATGGGAAAAAACTGAAAAAAAAAATCCTAAAGTGACTGAAAATTAAAATTTGACTTAATTGAACTGCTAACTGAAAATCAGACTGAAGTTTTATTAACTTACCATTAAAGTTTTGATATTTCAGGTTGTTTTTGATAACTTAGAATTTTTCAATCGGAAAAAGATTGTAAACAATTAAAATAATTAACTTTGTTATTTCAAAGATAAACGTCATTTTTATTTTACCTGCATCTGTCATATGGTTTGACATTTAAGATTTTAATCCAACAGTTAGTTTCACTGCAATTACTACAATTATTTCATATGTTACCATTGTATATAGTTTTTCATTGTTGGCAAAACCACCAAAAAAGAAAAAAAAAAAGAAGAAAATTAAGAGAAAATCAAGGTTTTGTTGTACCAAATACTTTTCAGTTGTGTAGCAGTTATATCATCATGATGCTAGAATACAAATATGTAATGTGTAAGGTAAACTGTGTTACCGAAGATTTTTTGTTTGTTTTTGTTAAGAAGAGTTTTTAAAGAGTATTCATCTTTTTGTTTTTTCTATCTTATATATGTATTTGTATATACTTAAAACTACAAAATACATACAACTAGAAGCATAATTATTGACATAGCAAAATAATAGAATATGCAAAAATATAATTTTAGGTTACCTATAAATAAATAAATTTCTTTATTTATATTTCAAATGAACAATAATTATTCTTTATTTGTTAAAAATTGTATATAAAATTATATTATAATTAATCATATATGCTCTGTTAGAGTCAATATTAAATGAAACGATACGTCGACATTTATTAATAAAAAAAAATTAAATAATTCTTGTATAAAATAATAGATGGCACACAAATCAAAATATTTATTTGTGTTTAATATAGTATTGTATAAAAGCTACAGCAGAATAATAAAATACTTAGTGAAACTATATTGATTCTAGAAACTGAAGCTAAGTCAATTATGAGTAATAAATGATTTAATGGACGCCATAGTTATGTCCCTTAGTATAGTTATGTCATTTATAACATCTCGAACACTTTTAATATCATTTTTACCTATTTAAATTTTCTGTAATATATGCGATAACATGATCCATTACACGTAATCAGAGTATAGCAGTTATTTTACAAATAATTTATTTTATCTTATGAAACAAAAAAATTATATTTTTGTCAGCTGTGTTAGCCTTTACACAATTATGTTTTTTTTTTTTTCCTAAGGGAGGTGGGAATCTTCCAAAGACACCAAGAATTTCCCCTTGGTAGTGTCAGATTCTTACTGACTAAACCCACCTCCCCCTTTAGTCAATATAGTGGGATGAAACCCTTACCTGCGAACGCAGTATATTGGCTAGGAAATAGGGATAGGAAAGGATAGGAAAATGGATACGGAAACATTGAATTGGGAGTGGGACTGTAAGGAAACAATGAATCCGCCTATTATTATTATTTTGCTAACAGTGACTAAAGCCGTCACAACAGTTACAACATGTAGTAGTAGTATATATTAACTACATGAAGCAACTATTGAAGGCAACCCCCACTGTCACTGTAGCGGCTGTTATTATTGGTATTAGTATTTTTATTAATATTATTATTATTTTACTACAGAGTCAGCGCCATCAGTGGATTACAACGTGCAGCAGTATATAACACCTTACTTGCATGATATAACCAAAGATAGTAGCTATTATTATTATTACTATTATTATTATTATTATAATTATTGTTATATTATTATTGTACTATTTATTATACTATTTAATTGTGCTATTATTATTATTATTATTACTATCATTATTATTATTATTATTTTTACCACAGAGTCAACACCATCAGTGGATTACAACGTGCAGCAGTATATAACACCATACTTGCATGATATAACCAAAGATGGCTCTACTGTAGCAGCTATTATTATTATTATTATAATTTGTTTTACTATTACTATTATTATTATTATTATTATTATTATTACTATTATCTGCTATTATTATTATTATTACTATTATTATTATTGTTATTTTACTACACAGTCAGCGCCATCCGTGAATTACAACATGCAGCAGTATATAACACCTTACTTGCATGATATAACCAAAGATGGCTCCACTGTAGCAGCTATTATTTATTATTAATTATTATTATTATTATTATTATAATTATTATTATTATTATTATTATTATTATTATTATTACTATTATTATTATTGTTATTATTATTGTTATTATTACTAATATTAATTATACGATATACATTATTACGATATAAAAGTACTACATATTTTTTATTTATGACCTGACCGGGGTTTGAACCCAAGACCATTCGATTGAAAGGTTGGCGACTTAACCACTGCGCCATGAGTCAGATAAACACAATTATGTGCATATAAATTTTGTTTTTGACTCGTTTCGCCGCTTCGGTATTCAATTAATTTATGTTGTTTTGAAAATTTCGCCCTTTTTTTTATATTTCATTTTTGTTAATTTTTTTTCTAAATTTTTTTGTAATTTTTTAATTAAACAGATTTTTAGAAAGTAACCAGATCGGATCAACTGCCTGACTAATGAAGCAGTTGATCCGATCTGGTTATATTGAAATAAATAATGCCTACTATTAACGTAGGATTACTAATTTTATAATCATAATAATTATACAGCGATATAAAATTAGTAATATCCTTACGAAAACATTCTAGCGGAATAGGATCCGAAATTTTTTCATAAGTGGCGAAAAAAAAAGATAATAATATGAAAATCTTAACAAACATAAATTCTATAAGGTCGTATAAAAAATACAACAATCAATATCTGACACTAATTTGCTTTAAAATGACCTCAACCGGGGTTTGAAACATCATGATGAATTTTAAAAGATATTTCGAATGAAATATTTAAAATAAAACTAATTTTATTTATTGTGAAATATATTCCTTTTTTTTTTTTTTTGCATGACACTGTATTTATAAAAATGTATGAATACAGTAGAGTGTAGACCATATATTATGAAAAATTGTAAATTAAAGTAACAAAAATAGCAACTTTGAAATTCCACTACCTTTTCAAATCATATATAATACTTATATATGCATATATACATATATAATAAATGTTTATTCTTATAAATGTTTATAAATATCTGCTTCGTTCAGTTTAAGTTTTTTAAATACAAAAAAACCATATATAAATTTTAGTTCGGGAAATTTTTTCTTTTGAATTGCTTCTAAAATATCAAATACAGAGACATAAATACGCATACATACATTAAAACACTAACATATTTTTTAAGTGGTATTCACATTAATAACATGTTCAGTATTGCATATGAGTGTTAAGTGAACATTTAATGCTCATAAATTAAAAAAAGAAAGAAAAAAATATAATTTAAAAAAATCTTCCAAAAAAAAAAAAAAAAACACCATAGTGGGAAGCATAAAAACCAGAACAAACAAAAAAAAAAAAATGAAAAGCATTTATAAAATGCATTTTCTTTTTGTTTTTTGTTTTTAATTTTTTTTTTTTTTTGTTTGTTTAAAAGTTGGAAGCAATGAAAAATATGTGAAAAAGTTTCGCCTCTCATTTTGTTTTGTTTTTTTTTTTTTTTTGTTGTTTGCTTGTAGAGCTAATTAAGTTTTTATGAACCCTGAATTAAAATTAAAGGGAGAGCTTCAAGGAAAAGTTTTCAAGCTACCATTGTGTTATCCAGTTTTTTTGTATTTTCTTTTTTTTTTTTTTTTTAATTTTATTATTTACGGTAATTGTAAATTATGAGGTTTGATGTAATTACTGTAACTTAATACCATAATAATGATAAATATTAAAAAAAAAAAGTTTAAAAAAAAGGAGAAAACAATATTTGTTAAAGTGGAAAGGAAAGGTTAAGAATTAACGATTTTTTTTTATATTTTATTTAACAAAAACTATGGAAGTGGTTTGGATTAAAAATTTAAATTTAAACTTTTTTTCTGTTACTAAATAAATTAATTGAATGCAATGAATTTTAATTAAAGAGAATATAAATTTCTTTCAAGTAGACTTTTTATAAGTTTTGAAAATTTTTTTTAAAAAATTTATTAACTAAAAAATCGGTGAAATTAATTAAAGTTATTTGAAACTTTCAATTTAAATAGAATAAGATTAAATTAATTTGATATTTGACAGGATATTATGTAATGTATGTATATGTATATTTAAAATGTTATTGGTACTGATAATCGTATAATAAGATGATCAATTTTTTTCTCTTTTTTTTTTTGATACTTTTATTTGATGCGTTTCTTGACACTTTCTGAACTTGTTTACATATAAACCATATTTGATCATAACATATTGTCTTGAAAATTATAATTAAGTAGATGCTTTTGTATTAATGTTATCTTTTGTCAATGGCTACATCGATTATATTCATCCGTATATACAGAAATAACTTTACACCTCTAAGTCAGGAACAGGACTTTTTCTGACACTGAAACTGTTGGTATGGTTTTTTTTTTTTACTTTAGTAGTCACTCAGGCATTATTGATTGAATAATTAGATACACTTTTTATAAATCAAACGTTAAAAAAAAATTGTAATTTTTTTTAGGCTAGTATGTGTAGTTTAAAAGTTTTGTAATTTTAACGCGCAGATCTGTCTTTATTATTTTTTTCTTTTAAATTTAATAAAATTTTTTGACCACTTAAATGGTATTTTGTAAAATTACCGCATATTTAAAACTATGACAACTTACTAATGCTCCCAACTCGTTAATTTTTCTAAAAAAGTCCGCCAATGTTTTGAAACAAAGAAGTCAACTACAATAAGTTGTATGCTCTTTTTCTATAAAATTGATGTATTGAAACCTAAACCTTAACATATTTTTTTACTAAGTATTTCGAAAAAACAAAAACTTATTATTAACTAATTACTAGTTAAAATAGAATAAATCATTTTTAAGTCAGTTATTATTAAAAACAATAAGATGTTGAAGAGGAAAACCTTTAACTCATTTCTACGCTATTTTATATTTAGTTTTTCATCATTGAATTGGGATAAACAAAATAAAAACATGCTTTTATTTTTTAATATAACCACGAAGAAAAGGATCTAAAAGGATAATATTAAAAATATATAATTATTAAAGGCATTATTATAATATATATAGAGAAAATTACCATAAAACAACAATTATTTAATTCATTAATTTAAATACTCTTTAGGTATTGTATAATGTACATATATCATATATAATATTAAACACATAATTAAGAGTCATCAAAACATCCTTCATTTATACATTTTTCATTCCTAAATTTTTATACCCGTATGCACTATGCTCAAGGGTATAATAAATTTGCCATTACGTTTCTGACACCTTAAAGGAGTCGAAATAGATATAGTGTCAAATGTATGGATCGGCTCAAAATCGAATTCTGAGTCGATTAATCCATATATGTCCGTTCGTCCGTCCTCACGATAACTTAAAAAATAAAAGAGATAGGTGGCTAAAATTTTTTTTCATTATTTTTTCACAATTGTTAGTTTCACTACTTAAATCCAGCATATTCGGCTGCTGGGTTCGAATAGCTGCCATACAACTTCTTTCTTTATATGGCAATATCTCAGTATTTAACAAAGCTCGGTATCTGAAATTTTGCAAAATTGTGTTGAGTTACAGGCCAATAACATTTGCCGAGTCTATTAAAACTAGGTATCTGCAATTTTGTAGGAATATGTCAAATTCCATGCTAGCAACTTTTATAAAATTTTGTTGTTCTATGGCAGTAGATTCAGCCTTCTTGCACCTCTTGGAACCTTATGAAGCTAAGCATCTGAAATCTTATAAAAGATGATCAAGTTTTAGGTCCGTAAAATTTGGTTGTGCTGGTGAAATAGATTCGGGTAGCTGTCATACAACTCCACAATTTACATAAATATATCTCGGTAGTCACTAAAAACATCTGAAATTTCAAGTCAAGTCAAGTTTGAATGATCAAGTTTTCTAGACACAGAATATATTCTGTTAATACAGGTATCCCAGAGTTGGCACAGTCTACTCTACTGCACTCTTCCTCCTTTTTACATAAATATAATACAAATATGAATATATTTTAAGGATTTATATTTAACTTACATATAGCATTAAATAAAAAAAAAATATTTCAATTTTCCATATAATTATATAATTATCTGCTTACATACATACAATTCATTATAGAAATATACATTCGTTAAAGTAATATGTAATAATATATGTAAAGGTTATAATTACTCGTATAATATATTCATAGATATATATACATCTATTCACTTTAATTATAACCATTGGCAGTCATTTTCTATGGTTCATTCAAAGAGTTTACCTTTTTTTTTTCGTTTTTTTAGATGAAGTATATACCTTATGTTTCATCATAATAATCATATTATATGCCATTTAAAGGTAACATATAAACTTTCTATAATAAAACACTTTCAAAGTTTCACTTTATTTCAACGGGTGTTACAGTTAATATTTTCACTCTTTTTTTTTTTTTTTTGGTTTTTTTTTGTAATAGCTTTTAAAACTCTATTATTTAAGTCAATTATATAGTAGATACTAGATAATAAATGAACTAACTTTTTTTTTCATATAGTACCCAAGAAAAACCCATAATTTTCAAAAACAAAAAAGATTTTATGAATAAAATTTTGGTAATATATGGTTTCCTTTATTTGGCAATATAACCAAATTGAATCTTACATTGCCTTAACGAAATTAAAGAGCGGATGAAAAAAATATTTACATAAAAATATCAAATATGTAACATATGCTCTATAATGACTATGTCGTTAGAAATCAATCCGGGTATTTAAACGGGGCAGGTGAAATAAAGTCAAACGCAATAAAGCCATAATGGCGTTATTTCGCTTTTAATTGAGAAATAAAGCCATATTGCAAAAATTTTTCACGTATGGGAAATAAAGCCATATCGTTTTCTAAAACTTTATGAATTAAAGCCATATATAGTAATATTGATACAAATTCTAATATTATAGTAAACAAAGTAAATATGTATAAGTAAATAAAATGATAGAATAGGTATTTATAAATACATGCAGTTATAAATAATAAATATGTACACTGCATTAAAACCAATTCCAAAGACAAATTTCTTTTTTAGAACAGAATAATATTTGTTATTTAATATTATTATCACAGTTCGTTTTTACAATATTTTAGCAGTGTTTAGTCTTTTCAACATTACTAAACTTATCAGTGGGCATTTGTAATGTTGAAATTGCCTACACAACTTCTGTTTAAACTTTTAATTTATTGTAGTACTTAAATTGAATTTCTATACAGATATCATCTGCGAGTTATTGGAACAAATTAAAAAACTTTTATTTGAGAAAAAGATTTAAAAAAGATTATTAAGAAAAAAATTTTCTTCTCAACAAAAATGTTTAATTAAATAAATTATAACACCCATTTTATGGTCTTTCTTTTATGTTCAAATAAGATTACACTAAGTTCAAGGATTACACTAAGTTTATGTTCAAATAAAATTAATTAAGATTAAGATTACAAAAAGCCGAGAGGAAAAAATATTGCAAGGACAAAATTTTGCGAGGACAGATTTTAGAATTGAATTCAAAATCAGAGTTATACACTAAATTCCAGAATATTTGAGGGATTTTAGAGTTGCATTCAAAATCTAAGTATTACTTTTTCTAAAATATTTTCAATTAAATTAAAAATTATTGCGGTGGCGAGATTTTGTCTTAGCCCACCGCATACTTATATAGTACTTTTAACAAAATAAGAAAAAAATTAATATTTTTGTTTTCAAAATTTAAATTACTTCTACTTGAAGAGAACAGATTTTATTTTTAAAAAGTAAATAAAGCCATTTGACTCTGTTTCTCAATTGTATGCGAAATATAAAAAGCCATACGCGAAAAAATTGGCGATATGGCTTTATTTCTCATTCAGGAGCGGAATAAGACCATTATGGCTTTATTTCACGGTGCCATTTATAGGTCTTTGTACATTTGATTAAACCAAAAAATAGAATTTTTTTTAAATTTAAATAGCACCTTTTTAGCTCATCAACAAAATATCCTGTCGTTTTCATCAGTATTTATTAAAAAAAAAAAAAGTTCTTTAATAATTATTCATTCAATTCAATTCGATCTTTTTTTTTGTTTTTTTTTTTTTTTGGGTTTTATCTTATATTATGCGGGAAATTTATCCAAAATTTATTTATAAATATTTCTTATGTTGTTTTATCATGTTAATCCCTAAGATTCACGATTCATATTGGAGAAAGAAAGAAAAAGAGACAGAAAGATAAAAAAAAGAAAGTTATTTAAAAGAAACTGAACATTTTAATTATTATTCCCTTACATTTTTATTAAAAAAAAAAACCCTTTAAAAATTCTTTCCATCTATTCTTAATATAAAGTATGCGTGTACTTGAAGTGCACCAGATGAGAAAAGAAAGGGACAATAATTTTATTTCAAACCTATAGTTTTTTTTTTTTTTTCTCATTTTTGTATTTTAAAAAGATGTAACAAGAAATTTTGACATTACATCTTTATAATATAATCCTGTGTAAGTGATGAAAATAGATTAAAAAAAAAATTACGTCCTATCCTAAAATATTTATTCAAATACCAATGATATACCACTTCCGTTTCAGAATTTTTCATTTAGATATATCCTTTTTGTATAGAATAATTCAATTGATTTTTTTCATTTTCGTTTTTGTTTTTTTGAAGGATGAAGGTGATCAATCTTTTAAAAAATCACTGTTGGATATTTACTATATATTTACTATATTTTCTCCCTTTTTATTTCAGTATTGTAAATTAAATATTTGACATTTTTTTTTTTTTTTTGTTTTTTTGGAAGTAATTAAATTTCATCTGACAAATATCAATCACAAAAACAAAAAAAAATTAAAAATATTTTAATTTGCTTCAAAAAATGAAAAAACAAAAAATGTAAAAATTGAACGATTAAACCAATTTAAAATAAAGAAAGGAATTTTTATGATTGACACCTACATTTTGTTTTTTTTTTTTTTAATTTAAGATACAATACAAAAAAAAATATTAAATTTATCATGGTTTTTGTCAAATAATTTAAAAAAGAAAGAAAATAAAAAAAAACATGTAACACATAAAATTTTAAGATTTAAAATGTTTTATTTTTTTTTTTGTTTTTGGTGTGGTACGAAATCTCGCTTTCAAAAATTTTTTTTTTTTTACAGAATCTCAAATCTCGTTAGACAATCCGTCTTTAAATAATCTTTTTGTTGTTTTTTAATTTTGCTTATTGGTTTTTTTTTTTAATGCATTTTTACACATTGATGCATTTTCCTCTTCAGGCGTATCTGTAAATGTCGTAAGACGGAATAAGTCTTACGATGTGTGTAGGATTCGAACCAACACTCCCTCGGTGTTTACAGCGTATTTTATACTCTCTTACCCACTAGACCACCGAAGCCCCAAAAACTTATTTTTATATTAGTATTTATATTTTAATATAATAATTATGCAAAAAAATAACGGGGACTATCGAACAAAAGCATTCACTAAAAACAAACGTTGATTTTGTGATAACTTTTAAATAATGTCTAATTATATTTTTACATGGATATTTCAATAGTAAAGCATTTAAAATGGTTGGATTGCCTTTGGTTGGATTGATTGTCTTGAAACACCTGCCAAACAAATTATTGAAATTCTGATTTTGGTATCAACTCTAAGATCCTTCTTAATAATTTGTTTTTCTTACATAATATTTGAACAACAAAACGAGTAAAGTACAACAAAAAAAAAAAATTAATATGTAATAAACCCGAGATTTTAGAACCGAGATTTTGATAATCGGGATAATGTGTCTTGTTTCAATGAGAGAGAATACTAGAAAATAATTTAAAATTTAAATTAAAGTAAAGGAGTAAGTAAATAAATATTTTAGTAAGTTTTGCTTATTTGAAGTTCATTTAAAAGATCAATGAAGTTTTGGTCACCAAAAAGAGAGATGATTAAATTGAAAATATGTCAAATAAATAAATTGGAAGTAGGAAAAAATTATATTATTTTCTTTAGGTTTCTTTCTTACTTTAATGCCTTAAACTAGCTATCTACATAATTAAATAAAAGAAATGAGAAAAATTGAACTCCTCTGATTGTAAAAGGATGATGAAGTTTATATTACATCCAGGCAATATTTTTTACTACTCGGTGGCTACAAAAAGGGTTACGAAAAATTACAGTGACATCCTAAATACAGTGACATCCGTTCATGATAAAGTACTGATGATTATATTGACTATTTACGAGTAGTTATTTGAACCATTCAACGTATATATCGCTCTTTATAGAAATTTTGGTTAAATTATAGAATGATTGAAAGACTAGTTTTATTAACTTATTTTTTTGATTAAAACATTTGTTTTTCTTATAGTCTGTGGGAGCTATATGGTTTAATTATGATAGTAGAAATATATACTTGAGTAGTTTTCATTGTTCCTGGAGCTGAATCTTTATTTATCCCAATTTATCTCTAAATCTAATGCAATAGAGGTTTCAACGGGACATTGTCCTGTTGGAAAAAAGTTAAAAAGATGAAGAGGAGCAGGTGCAAGTTTATTCTTAGAAGATGAAATAAACTCGAAACCCTGGCGGTAAACTGGCTTAAGTGTGCATCTGCAGCTCTACCTATTTACCTACCTATTGTTGCTTTGATAATTTTGATAGTATTTCTTTAAATTGACTATAAAATCTTTTAGAGTAATCGCTCGGTATTTCAGCTCGCTACTAAGAAAAACACTAAGCCAAGAGATCTTTTTTGCACTTTGACTTGTATAGGATACTGATAAGTTTTAAAAAAAATTTTGTTTCTAGTCTTAATTTTAGTGTAGAATTTTTGAAATATTTTTTTTTATGAAAAGGTTCTCTCTAACAGTTCTCGTTCATTCTTTAGGTACGGTACTCATAACAGTGGATATTCTAATTTTACATAGTAATTGTTAGGATCATTTAGGATCATTTTTTAACGGTTAGAACACAAGGTTATAGGTTATGTTTAAATTTTTTTAAGGATATTTGAAATATGAAACTTTTTTTTTTACAATACAATAAGAAAATCTTTGGTTTTTCGAACAAAATCTACTAATATATTTTTATTGATATTGTGATGAAGGCGAATATTATTTATAAATTATGATTTTATTATTTGGGATTTTGAAACTTAATGTATCAGTGTTAATAATAGAATCTTAAAAATTTTTACACAAGTTAAACAGTTAAGAAAATACCTTTCAACTTGATTTTTATTTTTTTATTTTTTACTAAATACCTGAGACCAGTGTACATTACAACGAGCTAAGAAAGGTCTCATTCTCTTACAGGGTGTTTTTTTTTCTTATTTTTTTTTTTGAAAAGAATGTTATTATTTTTTCTTTTTTTTTTTTGTCATTTTATGTTTCACCTTTTGTAAAAAGGATGAATGGAACAATGGACATAATATTGTATTAGATTGAAAAGTGGTAAAGAGAAAAAAAAAGGAACAGGGAGAATATAAAAAGATGAATTTCTTATATAACTAATATTACTTATATTACAAATTGAAAAAAGGAAAGAGATGAGAAGGGATGGGCAAGTGTGTTGTTCTTGGTCGGAAGGTCTAGCCTCTATTAGAATGATTATCGTTTTTAATGTTTTATTCAACACTGAAACATTTAATTATGACAATTTTTTTATGAAAAGGGAAAGAAATTATGAATTTTTATTTATTATTTTTTTTTTTTTGAAAGAAAGAAAAGAAAAAGAAATAAAGGGAGATAAAGAAAAGAGAAAATAAGAAAATAAAATAAATCAAAAATTAAAAAAAAAAAATTTTTGAAAAGGTAAAAGACCTTCGTTTTATTTTTTTTTTTTTTTGTTTTTCGGTCCATTGTTGAATGCTTCATTTTCATTTTTTTCTTTCGTTCTTTTTAATAATTTTCTGTTTTGTATTTTTTAATTGGTGTCAAAAGAAAGTCATTCTTAAGATTAGTGATATTTTGACAGTTTTATATTTTCTTAAATTTTTGTTAGTTTTTTTTTTTTTTGTAAGTTGTTATTTTTGACTTTTAAAATTTTTGAAAATAATACGATTATTAGCTTCTGTTTCAAATTATCTGATTTGGATTTGTGTTTTATGGTTGTATTTACAAAAAAAAAAAATTAAAAAACAAAAAATGATTTAATAATTGGTATTATTAGAAAAAATATTAATTTCAAAAGAAATATTTTTACTTATTGCTTTTTCACAGATTTTGAATTTTGTCAGTTTCTCAGAAATTATTATATAGTTATTATAAAAATTTAATCATATTACAAAAACAAAACGAAAAATTAAAATTAACATATATATATAAAGAACAAATAGAGATTAAGTAAGAAGTTCTAGATTCTATAGAAGATTTTATTAGATAAATTTAAAATAAAATAAATTATATTAAGTAATAGGATCTGCCACGAAAGGTCGCTTTATTTAATCTCCCTTACAAAATTCTCGCTTTTCAAAAATCTTGCCTACATAAATCTCGCTATTCCAAAATCTCGCTTACAAAAATCTCGCTCGATCAAAATATAAAAATTATAATGATTATAATCAAAATAAATAATTTTCATACAGATAATATTATCTTAAATAGGCAATAGCTTATAAATAATTCTAATTTAATATATATATGAATGAGAGAGCTAACAAAATTAGCCACGTGCATTTATTAGTTTTTGTTTTTGTATAATAAGTTGTTGTTGTTTTTGTTTTGTATAAGCAATTGTACATAATAAAAGAACAAATAAATGAAACATTTAAAAAAAAAAGTATAATGAAAATAGAATATCGAATTGATATATAATATATATAATACATCAAATTAATATATAATAATATATATATGGATATCAAGCTTTGAGTTGATGGTTTGTCGTATGAGTTGACGATTATGATAAAGATAAACAACAAAGTGTCATAATTTATTGTTCATAAGCGGTACTAAAAAGTGGGTACACTATTTTATTTTGGCTGTGGTATAATTTTCAAAAATAAAAATTATTAATACCTATCTGTTAGAAAATATCATATATATTAGTTAATATAATATAATATTAGAGGTTTAGAGTTAATTATTGCAATTATTATTATTATTTCTTATTTTCTATTTATAAAGAATTAATATTTTGTTTTTGTTACAAATTGAATTATGTTTTTGTTTTTCTATTTCTTTGTTACACAATTTACACTTTTTTATTATACAAATATACGAAAAAATGACTAAATATACAACTATATAAGAAAAAAAGACTAAAAAAAATTAAATAACTTCATTCTTTTATTATTTTTTATTTTAAACGAAATAGCGAGATAAAAGCGATATTTTTATTAAAGCGAGATTTTTGTGAACGAGATTTTTGAATAGCGAGATTTTTGTGAGCGAGATTATGTCATAGCGA
Source organism: Poecilobothrus nobilitatus (assembly GCA_947095535.1). NCBI lineage: Eukaryota > Metazoa > Arthropoda > Insecta > Diptera > Dolichopodidae > Poecilobothrus > Poecilobothrus nobilitatus. Next base: position 64,589,297 of record OX352773.1, read on the forward strand.
AATTAAAGAGGGCGAGCTTCTGGGACGCACCGTAAGTAATATAATGTATTGGCAGCACTATCAAATATCGCATAAATTGTAAACGACAGTATATTATATAACTGTAGTTTTAAGTATACACAGTTTAATACATGATTTAACTTATAGATTTTTAATTATGTATTTTTTTTATGCCTAAAGTCATCAACATCGAGGATAACAGTACCTTAATGTCGAGACTTATTTTTACTTCCTGATATAACGTTGGCTTTAACTAGAAGATTGAAGTATAAGAAGCCGTTTGAGTTAGTGCGATGATAAAATTATGTTATAAAACAAAGCTAAAACTACGATGCAGGATAAATACTCCCGATGATTTTAATGAGCTAAAGATGATTAAAAAAAGCCAAAAATCCCATGAAACTTTTGACTCACCACTGTAAAATAAAAATCCCACAAAAAAAGTTTAAAAGTCCCATCGGAATTTTTATCCATTAAGAAGTCCCAATCGTAAAATGTTTTATTTTCATATTTGTAAAAATATCAAAATCAATAATTTTATTGTCTTTTCATCAAATATTACCGCTGAAATGATACCGCTTTCATAAAATGATAAGTATATATGAAAGATGCTGAATTAGGAAGGATTTTATAGTTGATTAGAAAATGAGGATTACTCTTTTTCGGAATATTTTTATATACTTGTGTATGCCATAGATTCAAAATTTAGAGCGAATTTATAGTGGGGTGTCGAAATCAGAGTTTACCACTTTTTACAGAATATTATACATATCGAATATTTATAACAAATGGATTGGTGACAAAATTTATAAACTAAAATAAATAAAAATCCAAAAGCCAAAATCCACAAAAAAAAATTTACAAATTCAAAAATGTGCAAAAAATATTCTGGAAAAAGCAAAAAACTCTGATTATGTAAAAAATTTTTAAGTTCTTCCTAATTTATTTTTATTGCATACATATTTTAACATAAAAAAATATAAATCAGTGGAGGCTGCCACTCCCAAGCTTAACAAATTTTTGGAACCATCTCAAAAGTATTTCCTAGTTATTATATTTACATATATGTATTTACACAACAAATAATTTAAAATAGTGCTGGCTGTCACCCTCAAATCCCACGTTAAACAAATTATTGAACTCGAATTTTTTAACCAACTCTAAAGTCCTTTCTTATTATTTTTACATACATACATATTTCAACAACTAAGTATTTGAAATAATTGTAATAAACATTTTTATGGATTTTGGGACTCACCCATAATAATAATTCTTTTATGTGTCATTTCATCGAAGTAACTATGGGAAAAATAATCCCATTGTTAGTTAATCGCCGTAAGGATTTAATTAATTTAAATTTGAGTAAAACTCAACTTAAAAGATCTTTATTTCAGATTCTGCCTTAGCATTCTTTACTCAGCTTATTGTTGTAAGTTATACCAATATTCAATACATTTGTATAACTTAATTAATGTAATTTTTGATTAAGGTAATAACCTTTTATTCCTTTTCTTTTTTTATAAGTTTAATTAGTCTTATGTTTTTGTAATTTAATTTAATTTTTATTTATATCTATTTTTTTTTTTTGTATTAATTTTCTTAAATATACCGTATTACTGGAATCAATTTGTTTTAAACTGAAATAAATAAATAAATCCCATCAGGATTTCTCTCCTTTGCCTTAAGATAAAAGTTCCATCGCATTTTTGACTTATTGACGTGGTTGAAAAGTCCAATGGAATAAAAATTTCCTGGGGGTTTTGGCTCTGCCCCTAAAACTGTACATTCATGTTAAATGAGTGACCAGCATCATAATGAAAGGAACTTTTGTAATATAAGTACTTTGTATTATTTTAAAACGTAGCGAATTAAGTAATCAAAAACTAAATAATGTATGTTAGTGTTAGTTTACTAGACTCTTATAAAATAAAGGCAACATTTCGTGTAAAAAAAAAAAAAACTTTTAAAATTTATTTTGTAAATTATGAGTATTTTCTTTCACTTTTTTTATTTAAAAGGATTTAAAAAGGATACAAAAATATCTAATCACTATAAACTTTGAATTTTTATTACTGTATATTTTATAAAATTTTAAAGTTATAAATCTTTTTAATTCTTTTTCATTGTTCAACAACTAAAACCAGTTAATTTTATTTGATTTAAAGCTCTGATATATACTGAAAAAAAAAATACAATAAAATATATACATATTTTTTTTTTATATCCGTTCTAAATGTGGGTCGATAAGTTTAGTATGAATGCTTTAATTCTATTAACTTCTAAAAATAAATGTAAAAATTTTTTTTTTTTCTTTTTCATATTCACAGGTGGGTTTTCAAATAAAATGTTTTAATTTTTTTTATTTTACTTTCTATTTCTTTATCTGTTAAAATATTTTTTTATTTATTTTTTTTTTTTTCGTATATGATAAATTTTATGGAATTTCACATGAGATTATGCAATTCTTAAAAAAAAAAATAATAAAAAAAACTAACAAAATAGGTATAAATCCAATTTATATTTTTGAAAAAAATATTTTCTGTTATCACTGCTGTTGCCTGAATGTGCAACATCCAAGCACCAAAAAGATTAAAGAAGAAAATAAAATATATAGGTATCAAACTAAAAAATAAAAAATAAATAAAAAATAAAAACTAAATAAAAAAAAATTTTTTTTTTTTGCAGCATATGTCATATTACGATGTCTTCTATTGTCTTTTTATTTCGCTGAAAAAATGTCAAATTATTCAAAAATATTTCACATTTGTGAATTTTATTTTATTTTTATTTTTTTTGTTAACTTACGATAAGAATATTTACCTTAAAGCTGAAGAATATATATATACGTATACGTATATACGACGAGTATATAAAAATGAGATACAAAAAATATTAAAGAAAGGATTTTTATTAAAATAAACTGGTGAAATAGTATAGTAGTAAAGGATTTTAAATTTATGTCAAAGAAAAAAAAAAAAATTGTGAATAATTCTTATTTAATTGGATTGTCTTCTGCAGGTATTTACAATTATCCAATTCAAAAAATAAAATTTAAAAAAAATAAAAAAATACAAAGCTTTCTTCAAAGTAAAGATATTCAAAAAAAAAAAAAAGGCTTTAAAAAAAAATGGGTAAAATGCCCTTTTTTATTTGGTAGGTAAGTGTTTAAAATATGCGGTGCAGTATTTTAAATAAATCAAATTTAAATTATGACATACTTGTTAGGAAACCCTTAATATGATTTGTTGTCAAAGTGAATGATTATGAAGGGGAGTCCATCTAAATCCCAAAAAAAAAATCCCAATGATACAAAATACCAAAAAAGAAAATTCCAGCAAAAAAAATTCCAAATTTCAAAATTACAAGTTATAAAATCCCAAAAACAAAAAAAATCTCAAGGAACTATTAATGTTTTTTATGTATTTAAAAATTATAAATTTATTATAATAATTAATTAATTATTATTATAATTAAATAAATAAATATTCTGGAAAAAGGATCATCCCTGATTTTTGACTGAAACTTTACATTTACAGCAACAAATCATTTTAAGTAAGCAACTCCATATTAAGGGTTTCATAACAAGTATGTCATAATTTAAATTTATATGTGTAGCTGTTATTTTAAATTAGGAAAGATTTCAGAGTAGAAAAAAAAAATCACAGATGACCCTTCTTCCAGAATATTTATTTCATACGAGATTCTGAATCAGATTTAATTTTTATATATTTTTAAAAATTTTAGTTTTAAAACGCGACATTACAAGATTTTAAAACAAGAAAAATTTTTTGAATTTTTTTAGGAACTTTTTTCGTTTTTGATTTAAGGGACTTTCGTAAAGCCATTTAAGTCATTTATTGACTCGACAAGAATTTTATTCACATCTAAAATAAAATGATTACAAACATTTAATAATTAATCAAATGTTGTTTTATATTTCTAATAAAAAAACAAAAATATTTTAAATCTTTCTTCAAAATAGAAAGCAATAGAAATGACAATGTTGTAACTTGATGGTGTTAAATTTTATTGATAATAAACATTATTTTGAATTTTAAATTAATTTTTAATTTTTAAATGCATAAATTTTATTATTTTGTAACTTGGGATTTTGTAACATTGGGATTTTGCAACACTGGGATTTTGAAATTTGGAATTCCTTTTTTTGGAATTTTGTATTTGGGATTTTGATTTTGGGATTTTGACTTTGGGATTTCGGAACCAACTCTTATGAAGGCATAATGAAAGTATAAATAAAATAAATATTCAAACTGAAAAAAAAAAAAAAACATTTGAAAAATTTTAGTCCTCGTCATATACAGGAGTGATATAAATAACAATAATAGAGTCGTTCATGTAAATACATATATAATGTTTTAGTAGTATTTATTAACTGTTAATTTTATCTTTGGACTTACTCTTTATTATGGTTATTAAATCTAAACGACTTAAATATATCTATCTCCAGATTTTTTAGCTTTTTTAGTTATTGATTTCCAATTGTCGAATCTTACTTAATTATCTCAATTTAGATAAAATTTTAAGCTATTGTTTTTATTATACCCTACACATTAAGTATAGGGTATATTAACTTTGGTATGGTGTTTGTAACCACCAAAAGGAAGCGAGTTAGGTATAGACATGTATATATATTCTGAATCAGGATCACCGCCGGAGTCGATTTAGCGATGTCCGTCCGTCCGTCCGTCCGTACGCACGATAACTCAAAAAATAATGATGCTATCTTGATAAAATTTATACTGTAGGTTAACAATGACTAAGGTAAGGCGGGGATTGTAAATGGGCGAAATCGGACCATGCGTTCATAACTCACGATAACTCAAAAAATAATGATGCTATCTTGATAAAATTTATACTGTAAGTTAACAATGACTAAGGTAAGGCGGGGATTGTAAATGGGCGAAATCGGACCATGCGTTCGAGTACCTCCCATACAACTTCCAAAACCTAATACACATATTTTCGAAATTAATAAAGACAGAAACTTCAAATTTGGTACTAGGGTGTTGTTTCCTGAATCCCTGATTTGTCCAAAATTTGAGATGAATTGGAGGAGCTGTTCGGGTACCTCTCATACAACTCCCAAAACCGAACATGCATATCTTCGAAATTAATAAAGATCGGAACTTCAAATTTGATACGAGGGTGCTGTTTACTAAATCCCTGATTTGCCTAAAATTTGAGATGAATTGGGGTGGTCGTTAGGGTACCTCCCATACAACTTCCAAAACCGAACAAGCATATCTTCGAAATTAATAAAGACAGAAACTTCAAATTTGGTACAAGGGTGTTGTTTCCTGAATCCCTGATTTGTCCAAAATTTAAGATGAATTAGAATGGTTGTTTGGGTATCTGCCACACAACTCCTAAGACCAAACAAGCATATCTTCGAAATTAATAAATATATAAACTTGAAATTTGATATAAGAATGTTCTAACCCTGTTGATGTCTCTAAAATTTGAGATGAATTGGGGTGGTGGTCGGCGTGCCTTCACACACTTCCCAAGACCTAACAATCATATTTTCGAATTTAATAAAGATAGAAACCTGAAATTTTGTACAAAGGTTGTAACAGCATTTATTTTTTTTAGCTTGTATTAAATATCTAACTAAAATAACTTATGGATTTTTAATTTAATTTGAATATTTTAGGTGTAGGGTATAAATAAGTCGGTTGCATTGACTTACTGTTATTTTTACTTGTTTTAGATTTATTAAGAGTTCTTAATCTATTCGTATTCAAATACCATACAAAATAATATCAAGATAAAAAAACTTAATTTTATAATAAAGAAATTAAAGTTTAAAACATAAATCTTAAAACCTATTAAAATTTTTGTTCATCATTTAATTTCCTTTTTAAATCCTTATTAATTTAATTATTAGACCTATTATAATAATAATTTGTTTAAAGAAAAGTACCTACCTAAATTATTAGCAACATTTTATAAAATAATGTTTCAATTAAAAAAAAAAATATAGATATAATGTTGAGATACAATGTTTATAGCTTTCCAATAGTTTTTCCAGAATATCCTTTTCCAGTATATCAAATTCCAAGGAATCTATTATCCTTTTATTTTAGTTTTGTTTTTATAAACATTTGTAATTTATAACTAGAATATACCGTAAACAATATAAAAATTTAAATGTTGCTGAATTCTTTAAGGGGAAAAAATAGAGTGAATGGTTTCGTTATTTTTATTTCATTTTATAACAAATTCCTAAGAAGAGGGATAAAGGTATAGCGTAAAATAATTAAATATAAATTAATATTTAATATTATGTAATGTTTTTTTTTTCATTATTTAAAAGGAAAGTGATTTTGGCTCTGTCTGTTTTTTTCTGGTTCTATTTTTGGTGCTCTGCCTCTGATACTACTTTCATAGTTTTTTATTTTTAATTTCTACCACAGAATCGGGGACTAGGTTTTTTTAATCACGTCGGCCCGGTTTCTGGTTCGCAAGATATGACGGCTTCTTGCAACTTACCTTCTTTTTTAAATAATAACTGAACGTTTAAATATGGTAAAATTTTCATTTGACAGTAAATTATTACCAACATAACAAAAATTTTCATCGTGCGTCTTCCAGAATTACATTTTAAACTAGACGTGACGTGATTAATTTTTTCATCGCGTTTCGAGTTTCATTCATTTCTATTATCAATTTTCTTTTGTCTTATATAGTTTAGATATACATCGGCAAACCTCTACTTATCTACTTTTTTTTTTCTGCCTTCTAAAAAGCGACGTTTTATTTATATTTTGTCCAATTTTAATTTTAAAAACTCCAAGGTTTTTTCATTAAAAATTACAACGAATTTATAGTAATAGGTAATAATAATAATAATAATTTATAGAATTTATATAATTAATGTTGGTGTATTTTTGGTTTTTAAGTATACGTTAACAAAAAACAACTTTAAATATTTGTTTATATTAGATTCAGTATTAAAAACTTCTACAACGCTTGAGATGAAACAATGAGGTATAAACCATTGGTATATTATTAATTAATTAATGAGAGATTTTTATTTTATTATATAACTTTTAAAAGAAGTATATACTAATTTTGCTTTTTTTATTTAATTATATTTTACTAATTATTATAAGAAAAATTTATATTACCTTTTATTAATCTATATGATCAAGCCGAGATTTGAACCCGAAACCTTTCGAATGAAAGGTCGGTATCTTAATCTCTAAATCATTGGCTGGATAGTTAAACTTATTATTAAAATTTTATTTTATAACTCAACTTTTTTACCTACAATATTTTTTCTCGAAAATACAGTTAGTATAGTATCGTAACTTTGTTTTTAACCAAAACTGACATTTTAACACAGTGGGGGCCAAATTATTGGAACCTATCTTTAATTTTATGTAAAAATATAATTATTTGAAAAACTTATTTTATTGTATTTTCTGAAAAAAAATGCAACTTTAAAGGGAAGTATTCCTAGCACGTCATATGCTTAAAATGATTTGTTGTTGTTATTTCGAAGGAGAGATTCATAACTTCTCATATATCTAGGTCTACCTTCTTTTCATTTTTAAAATGATTTATTGTTGTTGTTTCGTAAGAAAGGTTTATATCTGCCCACATACCTAGGCCTAGCGACCCGTTGTTCACAATATCATTTAGTTGCCTAATATATGAGTAGGAGAATTTTTGGATAGGAGAAATATTATGTTTTTATTTCTACTTCAACTAATTTTACAACTATTCCTTTTAAAAGTATTGAATCAATCAACAAGATTATTTTATCTTTCCAGATCAAGCTAATTTATATTTTATTATTACATACATAGGTGTAATATTTAATACTTTTTTGTCACTTTAATTGCTATTATTTTTGAATTAGCTACTCTTAATTAAAATTTTTGAATGAAAATTTTTTTTTTTTTTGAATTTATATTTTCATTCCATTTTATTTTATTAATTTTTTATTCTATAAGTATTCGTCCTTTGCATGTTAATTGTTTTAGTATTGAGATATCGTATATGTGTTAATATGACTTTAATTGGTATTGCGTGACAGTTTAATATTAACATTTTATAATTTATTTAATTTAAGTTTTCAAAAGTAACTTGTTAAAATTTATTTAATTGACATTATAAATGATTTTAAATGATTGCTTATATAACTAAGATTTATTATTTTCTTACTATGATTTTAAAAATTTGTATTTCAATTAGTCTTTATTCTTATTGAAACAGTCTAAAAAATTTTTAAAGAAGTTTTAATTTTTTTTTGTAAATTATGAATTTATTTTAGAAACTTTTCAGACACTTAAAATTTTTATTTGTAAAATTATTTATCTTTAAATTTAATATACTATTTTAATATTAGCTATAAAACAAAAAGAAAAATTAATTAATAGTATAAAAAAAAAAAAACTCTTTAGATTAATTGCCGCTCGATTGTTTTGCAATTTCGCACCAAAAAAATTGGATAAAAATAATGATTTTTTTTTTATGGTCTCAATTCGTAACAGAACTATTAAGAAGTTCATATCGACTTTTGAATATTTTGAAAATAAATTCATATTACTGTAAAAATCTCTTGAACAGTTAAGAGCGTAATACTGGATAACAACTTAAAAGAATGATCTTAAGATGCTTGTTCAATGTCAAGCGATCAAAAGATCAAAATATCAAAAATAAGAAAAGATCAAAATATATCAATGCGATATATTTTGTTTCCATATAAGGTTAGTTTCAAATTTGTAAAGTAACAAAAAAAAATTTCTCTCAACAGCACCAACTGCTATTACACGAAAAGCATAATGCGAAATTTTATAGATTTTTTAACTAAATAATTTATATAACAGCAAAATAACTTCTAACAATTTAACAACTATTCACACACACACACACTCACACACACACTCACACACATATATACATCACGCTAAAAATGCTTTTTTCAGGTTTTTACACATCGGAGTTCTGCATATTTGCAATAATCTCAGGCACAAATTGTTAATATGAAAACAATCCCTACCTTATACATTCATGTATGCGGCCGGAAATGAATTAAAGCCAAAAAGTTTCTCTTTTTTGAAAAACTAAAAGTATTAAAAATCAAAACCAATTTTTTGTTATAACTCAGAAACTATAACAACTAGAATAAAAATAAAATTAAGACCTCATTTCAGAAAAGCCGAATAAAAATAGACAAAAATATATAAATATCATATAAAACATAAAAGATCATCTCAAGTAGGTCTAAAAATCTCATAAATTTATAAAGATTAACATAAAATTAATGGTTAATCTTTAAAACTATATAGTTTTAATCTTTTGAGATGGGACTGATTTCACATAATAATGTTTCGTACAGTATTTTTCGATGATTCTCACCATGCTTACCCAAAGAGCAAAAAAAAAATCCTCTAAGTCAAAATTTTTTTTTGTTTTTCAATGTCTAGTTTTTATAACTGAACAGCAACATTGAAAATATTTCGTGTAGATGGCAGGTTTTTTTGTGCATTTTAGAAGTTGCTTAATCATGTCAGACTGAATGTGTAAATTACAAAACCGAAATGTAAAATACAAATAAGGAACAATGGTTAATTGTAAAAGTAAGTTTTTGATATTGATTTTCCACTACATTTAAAATATATGACAGAGCTAGAACAGAAGAAAACAACAATACTATAAATCAATATCGTAAAGAACGTTATTCATAGTGGTTACATAATGCTATATGTTCAATAACAAATTAGTACATATGGTTTATATGCATAAAATTTTAAAGAATTTTTAACGAATACATTTTTTATAATACGAGTATTATGTATATGAAGAATAGGATATATGATGGCTATATATATGGATAATAAAGGAGGAAAAAAAAGTTAATCTGTCAAAAATGAGAAAATGTGGTTATTTAAAAAAAAAATTTTTTTTTTAATAATATTTTTTTTACATTTATTAATAATTTATGATTAAGTTCACGTAATGATCATAAACCTATTAACCCATGAATTATATTTATTTTAGCAAATACAAATTCATTATAACATGCATATTTAATTTTACTTTCAGGACATGTTTTTATAATTATTTAGTATAATAAAAAAAAAATTATTTGGGGTTAATGTATGTAACAAATAAATAGTAAACATGTATCACCATAATAAACTGATATTTTGATTATTGTGAAATTATGTGGTTAAAAAATTCAATATTTACCCATTGTTGATAAAATTACAAAATTTTTAAATATATATAACCTATTATTAACAATATTTTACAGACACTTGTGATACACTGACCAATACAGTGATTTTAATCGATGAATTTTGAATATATCTATGGTTTTTAGCACATTTTAAAAAAAAAAATTTAAATTAAGCTTATGCAGTTGTTTCACTCTATTCCCGTGTCCATCATCCTTTTGTTTACAAAACGTCTATCCTGTTTCTAGATAGTGAAAAAAAATTTTAACCATACAAAAATTAATACTGTAGAACAACTTTTTTATGTAATTTCAGCGATTACGCAGTTACAGCCGTTCAAATTAGAAAAAAAACCGTATTTTTAAATGTGTATATGTGACATTTGTAGGCATCTCAGTTTGCCTAAGTTCAGCTATTATATCTTTTTTGTCAAATGCCATTAGGCGAAATGTCTTTTTGTGAAATTACTTTGGTTTAACTGTCATTCCCCACTCAGATTTTGTTTTACATTTTTTTTACATTTTTACATTGAAAAAACGCCAAACGACAGATTTTTTTTTATCTTTATAAATCAATATTCAATTTTAATATCGTATATAAATTTACAGTTATGTGAAAATAAAATTTTGTAAGATTTTGCTTCCTTCAGATTTCCGCAACACTTTTAGATGGAGAGTTGAAATTTTGAAAGAAGGAAAAAAATTTATATAATTTTCAGACACCTGTAGTAACACCTGTAGTAACATCTGTAGAAATTTTTTCAAAATAAAATACAAAAATTTAAGCTTTAACATTTTCTTAATATATGGTAGCACTTTTCTTTTCATTAAAATTGAAAAAAGATTCTTTTTATTTTTCGCATATTTTATATGAAATTCTTATATATATGAAATTTTGGTGCAAGATACAAATTTTTGGTGTGAATCACACTATTACAAACTGTTTGTATTTGATTTTGGAAAATATGTACCTTTAAAAACCTTTGGTTTACATCCTGTCTTGTTAAATATTCTTACCCGTAATTTTGGTCTATACCACGATGTTGGCCTATTTCATTTAATATTGATAAACTTTTTAAGTGTCTCTTGCTTTTAAGTAGTTATCGATTTTTTTTTCTGTTATGTTATTGGTAATAAATAGATGGAATTACTTGATCATACATAATTTCTGCCGTGCATTCGCATTTAGTTTTTTCTTTTATATCCCTTTACTTATTCGAATGATCCAGTCGTCCAAAATCAATAATTTGAAGATCTTTACTACTCAAACTATATCTTTCTCTTTTTGTATTGTGGAAATTTATTTTCGTATATTTTGCATTTATGTTATATATGGTATAAGGCCTTTCTTTCTGCATCTGATGTTTTTTAAATTTGATGTTTGCAGCTTTTTGCTCACTTTTATTTATTCACTCTACCTTGATTGCTTTTTACCGATTGATTGGCTTTTCCTCGTTGAAATCAATATGTTTGCCAATCATGTAACTACAACGATAGGTCTGCGAAGAAAAGGATAATCTTTGCTCTGTGAAGGTACGATAGGTACAGTTCACGATACGTTTAAGTAAAATTTTGTAAGGATGTTTTGTACCTAATCAAATATTTTTGCGACTGCATGCAAATTTTGGTTTGAATATTTAAAGAACTGTGTATGAACTTTTGAAATTTTATCATTATTTTATAGAACTATAATAGATCGACATCTTTTAATGTAATTATTAAAAATTATCGATTCAATAAATCAATTTTTAATTATTATTTTTTATTCTGTTTTTCAATTAAAAATTCATTTCTCATTAAAATTGCAATTTTTTTTACCATTAATACAAATTGAGATGAAAACGTTTAAAGATATTTACTGTGTCATGTATTTACACAGGTAGTGTTTGATTTAAAAAAAAATCATTGTTTATTTTTTTATTCTTTATTTTTTTTTTTTGTAAATTTATTAAAAAACCATTAAAGCAGAGGAATATTAAAATTACTTATTATAAATTATTTACAATTTTTTTTTTTACATATAGTTATAGGTCATTTTTTTTACATCAATGCGGTTGTTTGGGAAATTTTTGGAAAATTAATTAAACAGAAATTTAAATAGTGCCTTCGGGGAATATTGATAATATTTTTATAGTTGTATAATGTTAAAATTAAAAAAATCTGTGGTGATTAAAATCTGATTAAGATAATGAAATGAAATGAAGTTGAATTTTTAATCGTAATAAACGTAACCATCTTAATTTTTTATTTTTATTTTGAAGAGAATAAAAAGTTTAAAAGTTTTAAAAGCATCTATAGCTAAAAGTTATTTAATATTATTTATACTTATTATTTATACCTTTATATTTCGCTATATTATAACAGTATCATGTACAATATTTTTGATATCACTTTCTTTCGCAAAATTTCATAGTTAGTCGCTTACTTAATATTAAATTACTGCTATCGCATTTCTTTCGTATAATATGATTTTCTAGAAGTTTTTTACTTTTGTGGTTGTTCGTTACCTTCGGAATGACGTACAGCTCTTCATTTAATTTTTTTTAAAATCTGTATACATAGTTATTTTTATTTATTTAACGAAGCTTTATATTTATATACAAGGGCTCTTTTATTATTTAAAGGTTAATATTAACATTTTTCATTCTCTATTATACCTACATAGATAAAATATTTTTTTTTTTTTCGAAAAATCAAAATTGCTACATTTCAATTTGTTGTTTAAATAGCTTCTGTTAGCATAAATGTCTGGCAATAAAGACAAGTAACTGAAAAGTTGAAAAATACGCGGAATAAACTCTCTTAATTTCAAGGAACATGGCTCACACATTCACGCATTATCTTATTTTAAAATTATTTTATTTTGAACCCTGTAAAATGTGTTTAGTTTAAACAGTTGCAAGTCTGGTATTTTTTTATAGTTGTTCTACTTATTAATTCGCCATTAATAAGAGAGCAATTTTATGGAAGCATGTCACTTTGTCTAAATCTATTTCTGAAAAAGTTATTTCGCCCAATATTATTTGTCAAAACCGATCGATCTCTAACAAAATTTCAATTAACAAAAGGGATAGTAGTTACAAAAAAAACATAATTTATTGTTGAAATAATGTATGTAAAAAAAATGATTAGTTAAAAATGATTTTAGATTTGGTTAAAAAATCAGGGTTATACGCTTTCCCATAATATTTAAAATATATATTTGTAAATGTTTGTCAAATATCTTTTTACGAAGTGTCTAATTACACAAAATCTAAAGTTCCAAAAATTCCTTTTTGCCTAACAATATTAAGTGAAATCGCATTTTGCAATTGAGAATTCGGCTAGCTGCATATAAACCGTTCTGTTGTTATAATATCGCCAAACCATGAAAATCTTTATCTATTTAAAATAAAGAATTTGTAAATTTGTTATTTTTCACCATTTCAATTAACTATTTAAGTTTTCTTTTATAGTAGTTAATTATAGCCCTTTGGATATTAGTAATAATAATTTAATTAAAATATTTTTTTTTTTGAATAAGAAGACTGACAATGAAATTTAAAAAAGAAAAGGTAAATAAACTATAAACGTAATTTTAATAAAATTTGAACTAAAATGATTAATAAGATTAATAAGAGAATCATATTCATAATACTTATGAATATACACTTATGTAAAATAATATATAGTTAATGGATATACGCACATAATATACATATTTAGTGGTTTTATTGGACATTCATTTACCTTGTTACTGTTACATAAAATAAATGACGGAGAAAATACCATAAATAACCCTTTTTAATTCATTGTTGATTGTTAAAAAATTAATTTTTTTTTTTGTTTTCTTTGGTATAAAATATTTTAATCGATTTAATGAGGGAAACATTATAAATTATTAAAAAAAAAAAAAAAATAAAAACTATTAAAAAGATTTAAAAAAAAGCAGTTTAAAACAAAGGTTAATTTAAACACTGTTAAATACCACAATACGATATGATACCAAAATTAAAAAACATTTATTACAAATTGGGCAAGTGAATTTTTCTGCTTGGTTTTTCTGTTCACTTCTATAAGAAGCTCAGACGTCCACAAAGTCACAAAGAATTAGACTGTTTAAATTATTGTTTCTTTAATCAATTGCTTAGATGTAGTAAGGTAATAGATTATAATAGTAAACCAATAATTAAACAAGGTAGAATGTAAACCAACGGTTTTTAAAAGCGCACTTTTCCAAAATACAATACAAACTGTTTAGAATTGTGACTTGTATAAAAATTTTAAAATTTAAAAAATAAAATTTAAGAAATTTTTTGTAATAAAAAAATATGTGAAAATAACACTTTTCTGGAATTTTGAGGGGCTCTAAGTCTGGAAGCCTATATAACTTAGAAAAACCGTTACACGTAAAAATATGTAACTAGAGCTTTAATTTTTTTTTATACCTTGCCGAAGAAAAATTTTCATTTTTCAGCCCTAATATTTCTTAACAGGGGGTGGTGCAAAAAAAATTTTAAGAAAACTTATACTAATTCTAAAAGTTTTTTCTTGTCTCTAAATTTCAGGTTCAGGCGTACCGGAGTTATGAAAAAAGGAATTTAATGCAAAATATGGTTTTCACATAACGGTAAATTTAAATAATAAATTACAAAGATAAAAAAAATATCTGTCGAATGAATGGCGTTTTTAGATTGAATAAATGTTAAGCAGAACATGAACATGGGCGACATCAAAATGTTGTTCTACAACATTAGCTTTTTATTTTACCTACCCATGGTTAAAATTTTTTTTCTCTATCTTTAACGGTGTAGAAGTTTTGTAAACAGACGAACGGACTGATGCACAGAGGGAAACTAATAGGCATATTTTTTTTAATTTTTTTTGGAAATATGCTAAAAAATTAAAACATACCTTCATACCCTTATATAACATATACATATTATATAATGTACATATATTATCATGTACATATAATATTTTTGATATTACTTTCAAATTCAATTTTATTTTTTAAACTCTACAGTTTTTTTTTCTTTAACTGCTTAGCTGCTTAGCTCCACACTGGATGATTGCTATCACATTTCGTTTGCGTCTTTTTTTTGCATTTTTTCTTTTCTTTTGTTTTCTTATTATAACCATGAAATCTTTTTAAAGGCCAACATTTACCAAAAGACAATATAAACAGTTTAAAGTACTGTGACTTGCACCAAAATTTGTAAATATTCTGAGAATTTTATATATAAGAAACAATTGTTAAAAATAAAGAGACAATTTCCCAAATTTTAAGGCAACGTTACATAATTAAGAACAAGTAATAGAAAAAACCAAGAGTTTTCAGAAAAGCACATTTCCAAAATTAAAAATTATTCCGTAAAAAGCCTAGAGTAAAAACTAAAGAGTAGATATATTGAAGAATAAATTTGTTTGAATTATTTTTGTACATATATTACTTCAAAAAACTTTGGAGAGGTGTCCAAGTTACAGGTGTTTAAAACTAGAGAATTTTCAGTTTTTGATCTCTTACAGCTCTTAAATGAACGGTGATACAAAAGTATTTCCTGAAATGACTCATACTTATTTCCAAAAACCTAACTCCTCTCAAAATTTCGAACTTCTAAGTTTAACCGTTTGAAAGATACAAGGGGTCCAAATTTCTGCAAAAATTGAGTTTCACATAACGGTATATTAAAATGGCGATGGCTATCCGTAGTTAAAATTGCATTGCTTTATTTTAATCGGTGTAGAAGTTTTGTAAACACCCAGACGGACCGAGTGAAACTAATAAGCACATTTTTTAAAATTTTTTTTTAAAATGTGCTAAAAAATTACTAACAGAATATTAATAACTTAAGCTAATTTGTTATAGTTTCAAACCTCTATTTATAAGCTTTGCAGAGATATAAAATAAGAATTTTGTCTTCACATAAACGGTAAATACTAAATTGTAAAAAAGTTCTGACATTGAGTGTTTTTAAATTCAAAAAAATATTAAGAATGAACCTTAGGAGGCCAGTAGCTTCGTAGGCAGAAGAGCTACATAAAAATTTCATTGCTATATCTTAAACGATATAGAAGTTGTATAAACATACGGACAGAGTGAAACTAATAACTTTCAAAATTTTTTTGAAACTAAACATTCAAAATTTTTTTAAAAAATTTGCAAAAAATAAAAGTGAACAAAATTTTGAAAAGAATTCTGTCTTCTAAATTTATTTAAAAAATTTAAGGGGTTCTTTTTCAAAAAATTTAAATAATGTTAAATAAGTTTTATAACTATTTACTTAGTTTTAAGATCCTTTATTTTCATTTCAATAAGAATTGAAAATTGAAATTGAATTTTATTTAAACTATACTTTAACAATTCATATCAGTTTTCATTGTGTTTTCGTTCTTTTCATATCCTTTACATTGATTTTAAAGACACAAAATATAAGTTTTCCTATTATATTTTTTTTATTGGGTATTCATTTCCTTAGAATTATATATTTTGTATATTTCGAATATAAAATAAATTTGTTTTTTTTTTCTTTTTTCTTTTGTAGAATTTTATTATATTTCACAATAATTTCATTTCTTTTTAAATGTTCTACAAAAATCGATCAAATATGTATGTACAAAACCCAATTACAAAAGGAAACCTTTAAAGTTTTTAATATTACAAAATATAATGAAAGTAAATTAAAAAAAAATCTTTCTTTTTTCAAAAGAAAAACTCAACTTGGAAAAACAAAAACTAGAAAAAATTTAAAGGAAATAAAAATCAACCACAAAGACCACATCCTTGATATGGCTATAATAAAACAAAAAAACAAAAAAAATAAGGTCAAGATAAAGATAATATTAATATGTGAGAATTAATATAGAGAGTAGACAAAAAAAAAATTATAATAAAAAGTATCTATTTCTAATTTATAAAGATAACTTATAAAAAATTTTATAACTGTAAAAGTATATTACAATAACATAACAGTAAATGATATATTTTTCCGGTTTCACGGTTTTTTTTTTTCATCTTTTTTTTTTTTTTTTTATTTCTAAGGCTTTAACTAATTAATTATATTTTTGTATAATGTTAAATAAATATATGTATACGATTATAATTAAGGATAACTGTAAATGTTTGAAATTAGGTAATTTTAACGAAAAACCATTTTAAAAAATTTTTCAAATTTAACTCTTTGGTTTTTTAAAAAGTTTTGAATATTAAATATGGTTGTGTTTTTTTAGCATTAAAATGACTTAAGTTAGAGTAGGTGTTGATTTTTAGATTTTCAATATAACGATAACAAAATTTTTTTCATTGACAGATCTAAAAAAAAAATAGCTATAACTGAACCAAAATAATATTTTAAGGCAAATGATATTTATATTTTCTTCAAAATTCAATAATATCTATAAAAATTGTAAATTTTGCACATTCACTGTAATATTTAAAAGCCAAACTTTATCTGACTCATGGCGTAGTGTTTAAGTCGCCTGTCTTTCAATCGAATGGTCTTGGATTCAAACAGCGGTCAGGTCATATAAAATGAAAAATATGTAGTAATTTCATATCGTAATAATGTATATCGTATAATTAATAATAATAATAGTAATAGTAATAATAGCTACTTCAGTGAAGCTATTTTTGGTTATATCATGCAGGAAGGTGTTATATACTACTGAAAAATGTAATCCGCCGATGGCCCTGATTCTCTAGTGACTAATAATATTAATATTAATAACTTAATCAGTAATGCTAATACCAATAATAATAGCTGCTACAGTGACAGTGCAGATTGCCTTCAATAATTATCTCATGCAGTAAAGTGTTATATACTACTGCATGTTGTAACTGTTATAACGGCTACAGTCACCGTTATAGCAAAATAGTTAGCAAAATATTATTAATAGGCGGATTCATTGTTTCCTTACAGTCCCACTCCCAATTCAATGTTTCCGCCAGGGTTTAGCCAGTAAGAATTTAACACTACTAAGTGGGAATTATTGGTTTCTTTAGAAGATTACCACCTCCCTTAGAAAAAAAAAAAAAGAAAGCTAATCAAATATAACATACATATATTATATATATTTATACTCGTATATTAAAAAGACAGTGTTGTTCAAAGTGCAAGTAATAATTTTCAATTTTTATATGACTTCAAAGTTTAGAAATATGTAAGAGAATGACAAAAGTAATATTATTTTTGATTTTGCAATTTTGAGTAAATTACAAGACAATCTGATAAAGATTAAATCATTTTTAATACCTTAAAAATTGTTTCTTAATAGTTGGTCCTAACCTATAAAGTTTGGTTTAAAATGGAGTGCTTTTGGTTGCTTTAAGTTCAATTTATTAATTGTGTTAGTTACCTAGAGATTTTTTTTGTGTGTTCGACGTTTTATAATGAACGTAGTTTCCTTTACCAATTTTTTTTTTTAAGGAAATAAAAAATTTGATTCCACTTTATTTTTTGATAAAAAAAAATTAAAAATGATGGTTCCCTCTGATAGAGAACTAATTTTCAATGATGGCAAAACTGAATAATAAGAACTTATAGATAAAAGAAAACGAAATTATTTTATTAATTTAGTTTTTGTTTTTGCAGAACTTAGACTTTGGTTTTATGTATTAATTTTTTTTTCATTGATGAAGGCTGAGCTAATGCATCAGTAACTTACTAGACTCAGTAATAGACTCACTAGATTCTAGGTCCTTAGTGTAGCTTTAAAACGTAGGAAAACCTATTCAGCCAGAGATATTTCTCTAGATTTATGCCACAATGATACTACACTGACAAAGCTTTGATGATTTTGATATCTTTTCAGATTCATGTCAGAGAGTTTACCTAAATCTTACAGAAAGAAACTACAGGCATATTTCCACCTTTTTCTTGGCAGACTAGAACATGTGCAAATAAAGTGCTGCACGCTCTCTATTGCGCCAATTCATCCGCAAAATTTATAATTTAAATTTAAGAACCGAAAATAAGAACATCCTCCTGTTACCATTTTATGATTCTGCCTAAAAGTATTTCGGAGATTTAGCAAAATTTTGGTTTCACATTAAGGTAAATTTAAAAATAAATGCTGAAATTTTTCGCTGAAGTTTTTCGTTTTTTAGAGTTTTTAGATTAAAAAAACCTTATAAGCAAAATCTGAGATATACACATTTGAAAAAAGGGCTGCAACTCCGAAATGAGTGGAGCTACATAAAAACACTTGTTTTACAATATTAATTTTAGATCTGAGAAGTGAGAATTATCCATATAGATTAATGAAAAATCGAAATCTAATTATTCTATCTTAAAAAGTGTCGAAGGACGGAATCAACAAAGTGAAACAAATTTTGATTCAAATTTCGAAAAATGTGCTAAAAATTGATCTCAATATTGGCAAAATTTATTTATTAAATAATTTATTTATTAAATAAAATATAAAATTTAAATTTAATATTTATTTATTAAATAAAAAATGCTGGAGACATTAACTTTAAATATATTATAATTTTCTGAATATCCTACAATTTTTTCTTTTTTTTCTATATTTTGTTTTCCTAAATCCATATTTTCTAAAGGGTAAATCCCAAAAAATTAACAGATTATAAACATTTTTAGAAAATTTTCTTAGTATTTAACGAAGATATTAAACATATACGCATTTACATCGAGTCAGTGTTTACGATTACATATAGTTCTTTTAGTCAAATTCGTTTTATTCTATAATTTTATAATATATTTCATGTATAATATAACCCCTTTCATGTACAATATAACCCCTAATCCATTTCATTAACTTCTTCTGTTCATTACCAAAAAAAAAAAATATAATTATATTAAAATAATGTGATGTTACTGGGAAACAAAGTATATTCAAAATTTCAAACTAAACCGGAAATGTATCTACAACATTTTTCTAAATTCAAACATTCATTATAGTAAGTTCAGAAAAATCTATTAAAAGAGATATTAATAAGATTAAAAATATTTTATATAGTTTACAGGAATTTATTGTGCCAAATAAGAGTGTATCGATCTATGGGTTTACAATATTATTTTCTAAAATACCAACAACCAATCAATAAATTTTCTTTAAAATTTAATTATAAAAATAAAATTTCTTTTAACCTCAATAAATCATTTTAAAAGTTACTTTATTAAAAAATTGAAAATATAAATTTTATTTTATTTTCGAATTGATTTTTAGTACTTTTAAAAATTGTTTTTAACCCTAAATTTTACTTTAATTTAATAAATTTAATTTTTTATATTACATTTTAATATCGTTTTAATAGTTGTAATGTATCTTAAAAACAATATCGTTATAACTCTCATTATTTATTATTATTTTTTTTTTTTTTTTTGCAATTTTCTTTTTATTATTTTTCTAAAAATTTAAGAAAAAGTTTAGTTATCGAAAAAACAATAAAAATCTAAAATTTAGTTCATTTCTATTTCTTTACATTTAGAAGTTTTTCATTTTATCTTTCTTTTCAACAATTCAATTCGTATAAAATAGTCCTTTCATATAATTTATGGTTTCTATATTTTTTTTTTTTTTTTTTTTTGTGTTATTTCTTACCAATATCGTTCCTCTGTTATTATAAAAAAAAAAAGGATCATTTTGAATTACTTGAAATGACTAAGACAACATGAACGACTCTGGAACGCCATAATATAATGGTATATGAATGAGAAAAGTAGCATGACTCAAACAAAAACAAATAAAACAAAAATCTGTAGAATGGGAACAGGCAAAAAATACTTAAAAACTAAAATTTAATGTTATTTGTTAAGTGTTTGACTGTCGATATATTTCAATAGTGTGAAAATTTATGTTTCAAATAAATGACCTTTTAATGAACCAAAAAGTAGAAAAACAAAAAAAAAAAGAAGAAAAAAACAGATAGTAAAAAACCAAACAATATTATTGTACATTTACCAGTTACACTTTTCACCTTCTATTGGTATCTATTAAAATGATAACAGAAAATTAAAAAAAAAAAAAAAAAAACAAACAAAACAAAAAATAAAGTAACACTTTTTCGTTTAGGTCTTAAAGAAAAATAAAGTTTAAAATTTCTTTTCAATGTAAACTTAAAATAAAAAATAAAAATAAAAAGAATTTTAAATATCCGCCTAAGATTTAATTGTAAATAGAAGTAAGGGTTGCCAGCGTTATAGTTATTACGAGGATGTAAATAACGAGGTAGTTTTTCATATCTTCCTAATTCACTTTTTGTTGTTGGCGATCACATTTTATCTGATGATGTTACTAGTAACGATAGCATATTGTTTACAGAAGTTTCGTTTACTATGGAGATATTATTCGGCAGTGTTCATTTTTTAATATTCCACAATTAGGATAATATTGTATTCTGTTTATTCCCATTCTCTATGTTTATTTCCCCTTTTCAATTTTCTTTTCAAACATAAGTTGAAAAGCTTTTTACTTTTTGTTACGCTTTATTTGAACAAAGTACAAAAATTTGGTCTTTTTGACGGTAATGAACACTTCTCCGCTTTTATCAATTCTCTTTAATACTTTTTCACTTCCTTGTTAATGATTCTTCAATTCTTTGTAATACTTACTTATTCTGTCGTCGCTAAAAAAAAATTTTAACAATAGAAGATATGTTCTATGGATTCGAAAGTTTCAAATTTGGTTAGAGATATTAAAATCAAATTTATTTACTTAATGCAATACAAAAAAAAAAAAAATTGTAAAAATTTCAATTTGGAAATCAAACGGAAATAGTTCTGGGAATTAAGTATAGGGGATTGAAACTAAGATTAAATTTTGTTCAAGTATTAAAGATTAAAATATAAAAGAGTTTTATCTAATTTTATTCATACCAAGTAATGCAACCAAAATAAGTTTCAAATTAAATCATGGCAATGTTGTCGTCATAAGAAGTCTATCTTTCTTCTCCCAATATTCTATTCAGGGCGTAGTGTCAATATTATATGAAGATATTTTTTTAATATTCTGCTGCCATGTGGATCTATTTTATTTCATATGAATTGATTCTACTGGTATATTTCCTGTTAACAACTGTAATTGATTTGACCAACGTGAATGAATTCGGTCTCTTGCTCATTTGTTGTTTACTTTACGTATTCGACTACTTGTTTCTTCATTGTAATTAACTGATCGTCTGACAACGTTACGACGACAATAAATATTTGAGGCTAACTTGTTTTCTTCAGAAATCTATACATTAGAAGTAAAAATCAATAAATAAAAATAAAGATTCTTTTTGCGGATCAAAAAGAATTTTCCATTTCAAGAATTGATTTTAAATTAAATTAAAATCAAAGTTATTTGGTTATGCTCAGATATTCAAATTTTTATATATGATAATAAAATTTATGAATTAGAATTTTTTTTTTTAAATTAAAAGATATTATTTTTATAACCATTTTGATTGATAACTAATATTATATAAATCTAGAAAAATACTTTTCATACCATAATCAAATTTTTTTAATAAAAGATGACATCTGGTAATCACTGGTTTTCATATTTGAAACTATACATGTGCATTCATTATAGTATTAAAATTAATACTTCAAACTTAACTGACCAGAAAAAGTTTAAAAAAATATCTAAGTCAAACAAAAAAAAAAAAAAAAATAAAATAAAAACTTTTCCTGTGAATTATATTTGGCTGGAAAATAATAACGATAACATAAAGTATTTACAAAAAGAAGAAAAGGAAAAAATTAAAAAAAAAAAACCTAAAAAAAAAATTTTTTTTAAAAATTTTGAAGTACTGCTGGTGAATAGAAAAAAAACATTTTCCGTACACTGCAGTACTAGAAAACTTTAGATATAAAAACAAAAAACATAGAACTGCATACATTTTTTATATCCTTTCTTTGTCCCTATATACTTATTTGCTAACTGAAAGATATGGTTTAAAGTGAAATTAATTGAGATTACTTTTTATTCAAAATTTTAATTATTTAATGGCTCGATTACCATATATTATTTTTACCTTATCTATCTAATAAAAACTATCCGACGAAGTTAAAAAATAAGGAAGTGTAAATACTTTTAGTTTTACTAAATGCAAGAGATAATATTACACTCAAAACTTTGTTTCCAAACCAAATAGTTTAGATAAAGAAAATTAATTCTCATAACATGAGAAAGATTAATCATAATGTGTCCTTCTCTTTCTTTTTTTCAAATAAATAGTCTTGGAGATCATTTTTATAGCAAAATTTCCATAAATTTAGCAAATACGATCTCACCATAATGCTACATAGATGGATTCGTTTACGTACGACATACATACATCCGTTAAATTTAGGATAATGAATTGAAATCCTTGAAATTATTACCGTTAATCCCTTCGATATAATATAATAATAAGTCAAGACAATTTTAATTTCCCATTTTTAGCACATTTCTAAAAAAAAATTTTGAAAAAATGTGCCAATTAGTTTCACTTTGTTCGTCTGCCGGTCCGTCTGTTTACAAAACTTCAACATCGTTAAAGATAGAGAAAAAAAATTTAACCATGGGATCGGACCGGAATCCTATATAATTAAGAAAAACCGTTAACACACGTAAAAATATATTACTGGATCTTTAATTTTTTTGTCTTGCCGAAGAAAAATTTGAGGGGCTGTATCTCCGTAATGGATGATGCTACATGAAAAAGTTGTTCTACACCATTAATTTTTTTATGAGATAGGTCACGGATTTTCTTAATTATATAGGGTTCCAGTCTTACAGTCCCTCAAAATTGCAAAAAAAAGGCCTATTTTCACATTTTTTCTTATTATATAAAATTTCAAGAAAATTTTCAAATTTTGGTACAAGTCACAATTTTAAACAGTTTCTATTGTCTTTTGGAAATGCGTGCTTTAAAAAACCGTTCGCTTACATATTCTGCTTTGTCTTTCTTACTGGAGTTCTAAAATCTCAAAGATCCTTTTTAAACCAATTTCAAACTGCAAAAGAACAATATTAAATATTGGGAATGCTTGACATATTATTCGAAAGAAAAAAATATATGTACATACATATATATATATATATATATATATATATATATAAAATAAAGGAAAATATGTACTTAAAATAAGAACAACTTCTGGACAAAAAAAAAAAAGTAAAATCTTCAATATTTTTTTTTTCTACTTGGAAAAACATAAAAACTCGGTACAATATCAAGCCAAATTGTGGAAATTGTGGTTAAAGAACACTTCTTTTATAATATCTAATATAATACCTATGGGTACATATACATACGTAACGTACATAATATATATATATATATAATATATATTATAATATCTATATATACCTACATAATATCTATATAATACAAAAATATTAAATTAAGTTCTGAAAAATAATAAAAACTCAAAACTTTCTTATTGGTTGTTTTTACACTTTAGAAATGAAAAAAAAAAAAAAAAACAACAAAAAAATGAAATGAAACAATTAAAGAAATGAAAGTGAAAAATGTTCAGAGAGAATAAAAAAAAAAAGAAACACGACAAAAATGAGAAATTGTAAGAAATTGTTAACTTAATTGAAAATCGATTTGCATCCGAGTTAATGCACAGATAAAGAATCATGAAAAACAAAAAAAAAAAAACAGGAAAGAAAAATCACAAAAAAGAAAAAAAAAATTGGAAATTAAAAAAAAAATGAACACTTAAATTGTCATGAGATATTATATCCTGGCAATGTGCGGTAGTGTTTCGTTCCGTTCTGTTTTTTCTTGTTTTTTTTTTTTTTTAGTTTGCATAGAAATTATTTTGAAATTTTTTTTCTTTTGTGTTTTTCGTTTTTGTTTAATGATTTTGATTCTTTTTTTTTTTTTTATTACTTTTTTTCGAAGTAAGATAATAAAAATGAAGACGTCTCCAAACTTCCTTAATTGTTATAAAATTGAGTTAATAAGATTGCAGTTCTACTACAAAAAAAAAAAAAAATTATAATAAAAGGAAACGTGATGAAGTGAATTATGCCAAGAATGTAAATGACAAGTTGAGTTCATTCAAAAAAAAAAATAAAAAGAAACAAATAAAAAATAAAAATTAAAACTGAGCATGTTTCAAAAAAAAAAGAAAAAAAACGGGGAATAATAGGAAAAACCAAAAAACAAAAAAAAAACATGTTCAGTTCAGATCTGTTCACTTTGTTTCTTTTCTTTGAAACCAGTTGGTTGCAAATTAAAATTAATTGCATAGCAGCTTTTACTTTACTTTATTTTATTTTAGTTCTTT
Source organism: Poecilobothrus nobilitatus (assembly GCA_947095535.1). Lineage (NCBI taxonomy): Eukaryota > Metazoa > Arthropoda > Insecta > Diptera > Dolichopodidae > Poecilobothrus > Poecilobothrus nobilitatus. Next base: position 64,614,719 of record OX352773.1, read on the forward strand.
TGATCCATTTTATTAGTAAAAAAAAGTTACGGAAGCACCAAAAAGAAAAACAACAAAAAAAAAAAGAAAAAACCTAAAATAATATTGAGCTAATTTGCTAATTATCTTAATGAAAATTTTATTAATTATAGACTGACTCCTTAATAAAAATGAAGTAATTTATATTAGCCTTTTATTGCATAGGGTACTTTTAGTTTCTATATAAAAATTAGAAAGAAAAAAAAAAATTGATATATTTTCGCCAGTAAAAAAAAGTTTGTAATGGTAAAGAAAATTTTATTTTAGACAGATCAAAAAAAAAAAAAAAATACAAAAAAATTAAATTGAAGTGTCGGAAATGAACTGGACTTTTATATTAAAGATTATATTATTTTTTTAACTGAGAATTTAAGAATTTTATAATTGTGGTAAGGGTATATTTTTGTATATTGTAAATTCTTTTCCTTTATTTGCTGAGGTGATTGCGAATCAGGTCAAACTCGCTAAATAACACCGATACGACATGATTCAGAACATCATGATACAACATGATAAAAAACATGATTCCTTTATTATAAATATCTGAGTCTGTAATCCACTAATTACCACTACGCCTTTTTGGGGACCTCAAATACTCAAAAGTTAAAAGTTTAGGGGACCTTTAGTACGATTGTGCTGTTTCGGTAAAGATAAATTCTGAAAATAGGTTAATTTGCAGGAATGTGATTAAAGAAGGTGTTAATGTACACTTTAAACCTATTTAAATTGAAAATGTGATCATCCCTAATTTTAGAATATACTTGAATATAATTCTTAAAATTTAAAAGTAATAATAGTATAATAATTTATTTCCAAAAGAATATAATAGCTCTCCATTTCTTAAATATAGTCATTGGTACTGGTATTGTGTGTTACTTACTTTTTAAAAGTATAATTTGTCAAAATTTTAAGATTTAATTTAAAGGCTATTGTCTATCTCCTAATCTTTTATCAGATTGTATCAGTTTTGTATAAGTGGGAGATTTAAAATTTGTGTAATATGAATTTTATTTTGGCTTTAATTGTTCAACAAGAGTTTATAGATGAAATTATTTTTGTTTTTTATTGCTGCTGCATATTCAAGTTATTTAATAAGCCTTGAAAATCTCAACATAAATTTAGTTGTTTTAGTAATCGTTCTTGAAATTCTTAAAACAGTTTGTTGATAATAAGAGTGGCTCCTGTTCACAATGTATCTTATATTTTAATTTTTATGTCTAGAAAATGTTTTTAGATTTATAACATCAGAGGATCAGTGGATTAAAATGATATTTTTAACATATTTAAAACATATACATTCATCTTTAATATTAAAATTTTTAATTTCCATCTTCATTTTGTTTGTTTTTTTTTTTTTTTTTTTTAAGGCAAAGCTTTACCGCACCTTCGTTCAAAAAAAAAATTATCATTTTATAATTTTATAATGAAAAAATTTTGACAAAAAATTCATAGGAAATTACACTTTATTAACCATTTACGTTGCAAAATTTTTTAGATTCTCAAGTTGAAAATTTTAATTCTTTCATGATCGATTTTCGAAACATAATCTAACAAAAAAAAAAAAATAAAATTCATCTAAAGATACTCGTGGGTCTAATCAATTGTATTTTGATTGAAACTTTTAATTATATATATTTAAAAAAAAAAAAACTAAACTTGAACTATTTGGTGCTGACATCTTTTGATAAGGGACATTAACTAAAATTTTTACAATATATTATATTTTAAGAATAATTATTGCAAAAAAAAAAAAAGAACTTGAAAAGTATTTAAACCTTAAAAATGATTGTATATTAAAATGTAGAGTTGAATTAAAATTGGGATCAGATCCCAAATGGATTAAATTATATACCAATTTAATGTTATATATTTTGTTCACAAATCTTAATTCTATAGAGTTATATTATGTTATGTATAAACAAGGTCATTGCAATTTATCAGACAATGAAATTTGTTGAATTTTCGCAAAAAAATGTTTTTTGGGGTAACAATTTAAATTGTTGTTTTTCTGTCACATGGGAATTTTAAAAATATATTAATGTGAACGATAAGTTCGGTATACAATTCTCTTTTTCCCCATTGTAATCATTTTTAAGTTTTTTAAAATACCTAAGTTAGTATTTTCAACAAAAAAAAAAAAAAAATATAATTTATAAATATTGTTTAGGTTTAAATTTAATTTTTTGTTTTTTTTTAGTACAGGAAAATATCTTAAATTTATAAATTGAAAAGTTTGTTAGTCCATCTTTTTTCAATTGTTAGACTTCATTTCTTAATTTGTCATGGTAAAGGCTTTTGTACTAAAAATTTCTTATATTATAGTTAGAAAGACTTTATAAATGAACTTTTTGATTTTCATCTCTCTTTTCATCATCTGATTTTCACATCATATATTTGATAATGAAGCTAATTCATCCAGTTTTTCCTCATTCTTCATTTTCAAGGGCTCTTGCGATCACGAATATTTGAAGTGATTTCTTTATTTCTATCATCTATGAATATTTGAAGTGATTGAAGATGAAATGATTTCTTTAAAAAAAATTTGGTTTGATTCCAGATTATTGATTAGGAATTAAAATTAAATATATACTAATATTTAGTTTTAGCTAAAATTCAATGTTTTCTCTTCATTTTAAGGGAAAAATTTGAGAAATTTCATTTTCTAAATGAACATAAAAGTGTGCGGCTGAAAGCAATAAAATCTAGGAAATATCTAGAATAGAATTATTTAGTATAGAATTATGTTAGTTTTTCTAATACTAATTTCTAAAAGATTTCTCCAATGACGAAAACAATATTTTTTCTTTGAAACAAATTGTTTTTCGAAATAAAATAGATATACATATGTACTATGAATATATGGAATATATTTTAAATTATTGTTATCTTCACTTTAATAAAAACAAATGGTTTTTCAAAAAACCAAAGAAAATTTATTTTCTTCTTTCAACTTTTTTAAAATGTCAAATAATTTTTTATTTTTATTTTCATTTAAAAAGATTTTCAAATTGTTGAACAACACAATCATTATACTACTGCTGCTGCAATAAAAATCGATTCATATTTGTTGTTCTTACTTGCAACAATATAACCAAGAAAAGGAATGGAAAAATAAATATTTTAGTTGCATTGTAAGAATATATTGGAAAAAGTATTCAGAAAAAAAAATTCAATATAACTTTTCTATAACGGTTTTTGTTTTTATAAATTTACTTGTTTTTTAATAATCGGTAATAAAAAGTACAGTGAATCATAATGTTGATCGTTAGCTATTATTTGAGCATACACAAAAAAAAAAATCATTTTTACAGCAATCAAAACAAGCACGATAATTAATACACTTAATACCTTATGTATGTATATTCGATTTACTTAATACCTTATATAAGTGGAATTATGGAATGTAATTTAAATTCATTTTTTTAACTCACCGAATATTTTCTTAAAAATTCATATAAGTATTCAAAATATTGATATGAAAATAATAATTTATGTAATAAATTTTTATAATTTTAACTGAAAATTTATAATAATTTTCAAAAATATTGTCTTTTCTCTGAATTTTCGAATTTTAAAAACAAAAAACACAAATTCGGAGTAATTTTTTGCATTTGTGCAAGTTTTTAAGTTTCACAGTATTTAATAAGAGCTAAAAATGTCAAAAAAAGTGGATCAAAAATGGAGGCAAAAAAAATATATTTCTATTTTTCAGTTTCAAAAAAAAATTAATAAACAGGGATAAAAAGGTGACGCTGAGTACAAAAAGGGGATAAAAAGATGGCGTATAATGGCTAAGTAAAGGACATTTTGACAGTACTCAGAAAATTTTAATAGAATAAAACTCCAAAAAAAACATAATAAATTTATCATTTTTCAATTTATATATTTATAAAAATAAAGTTTCAACAAATAAAATTAAAGGGTTTTGATTTTACATAGAATAAATAAAATAAAAATAATTCTCCTTGAAAATCTAAGTTTTAAAAAAGAGTTTCTTAGTGGGTAAGAGCGTATAAAATACGCTGTAAACACCGAGGGAGTGTGGGAACACACGTCGTAAGAGTTATTTCCCCTTACGACATTTAGGAGAATGTTGGTTTCCTGTTTCCTTGGTTTCCTAACAAGGCAGAATGTAAACCAACGGCTTTTAAAAGTACAAATTTCCAAAAGATAATACCATATAAACAATATTCTTTTATTAAAAATTATACACTTTCGATTCTCGAACATATTCCAAAAGTTTACAGAAAGTTTTTTATTAATTTTCACCTTTAATATTAGATTTTTTTTTTAAAATACGGATCATAAATATTAATAAACAGAAATTATTATACAAATTTTTATTTCTAATTACATGTCATGTAATTTTAAGTTAAATTTTATGAAAACTGTTAGTACAGTGTATTGAACTAAAAATCTTCCTGTCATTTACTCTAACCTAACAGAACGTATTAAATTATACGGTTGTCTCAAGATTTTCTCAAGATTTTTTTATTAGAGCCACTGTATATTAAAAATGAAAATTTTCTCTTACTTGAAAATAATGTGAAAAAAATAATAAAAGAAAAAATGAAAAATATCAAAAATGTATTTTTCAATCAATTTATTGAAAAAATTCAAAAAGAGGACATTTTATTTCAGTTGAAATTCGACTGTAGTTTTAATGTAGTTCTTCTTTTTGAAATTGATTGATTATAGATTTAAAAAAAAAAAATGAAAAGATTTTCTTTTCCTTTTTTTTAATTTTTAATAACAGAATAAAATTAAAGTGTTTTTTTTTTTAATGAAATAACAAGATGGCAAAATCAATATTAAAAGCTATTTATAAAAATTTTTTATTTAATATTTTTATTTAAAAGATAATTTGTCTATATCTTTTGTCAGATTTTCTATTAAGTAGTTTTTAGAGGTGGATACAGTTGCTGTATGTATATGTGTAAAGTTTATTTTAAATGAACCGTCTAGACATTTTCAATAAATTCTAATTTTTTAATTTTAAAAATTTTATTTTTTTTTGTTTTTTGTTCTATAATGACATGTTATCCATCAAAGTAATTTCATAGTTTTAATATTTAAAAAAAAAAAAAATGCTGGGAACAAAATAAACAAGACGTTTTTTTTTAATTCAAGATTATTTTATCAAATTTTAATCTCTGGAATTAATTTGTTGGGTAATCTGTCCTCAAAGTTTAAAGATACATAGGTAGGGAGGGTGGTGACTTTACACGATGCTACGTGAAGGCCTCAATTAGCACTAGATTGTGCCATTTTGATACCAATGCGATTTTATATCCAACCCGCGCAGTTCAGATACGAAATCAATTCTTTGATTCCGTGTTCAGAGAGCTCACTGAGGTTGTGGTAGATTCCTAGTTTTGCTGCATGCGTACCTACTGGCCAGTGATCTGTGATGACGCACTACCTCGTTTGATCTCTTTTTGTTGTATGTGGGCCACAATGTTCTAGATATGGTGCAATTACTCAGATTACTCCAACTATTTTGTGATTTCGCTATATACAAAGAGAGGATCCGTTCCTTTACGGTACTGATTGGACAACTGACTCTTTCAGGAGAGTTACTGTTCTGAGTGACTCCTTTCTGAGCAAGTCGACAGCTTTTTCATTTCCTTCAATATTACTATGCCCCGGCACTCAAAAGAAGGTTATGTTTAGCCTTTTGCTTGTGAGGGCAAGTTCCTCTTGGCCTGCCTAACAAGTTTTGAGGTTGTAATGTTCGCGTTAATGGCCTTAATCGCGTATTGACTATCCACACAGATGGCCACCGTTCTTATTTGTGTGTTATTTCCGTTCAGAATTCGAGCAGCCTCTCTAACTGCTAGTATCTCCGTCTGAAAGATGCTAGCTGTGTCGGGGAGTCTTTAGGATTTTGAAACGTTGAGTTTCTCCGAGAAGATACCAGCACCGACTCCTTCCTTCATCTTAGATCCGTCGGTGAAGATAGTTACATCTCCGCCCTTCCATTCCGCTCTAGAAATTCTACGGCTAAATTGTTGACGAAGTTTAGTTTGGGACAAAGGTCAAGACATATATTCCAAGCATTTTGGCATTATTTTTGTTAAAAAAAAAATCTGAGATGAGCATTTTCAACTTTTGCTATATAAAACATTTTCAGATGTTGCTCATTATGTGATAAATGTAATTGGCATTTTATATACTTCGTCATGTATGTAGTTGTATTTATCCAAACAAATAAACCGTTCTGCTAGAATGGAATTTCTTTTCATTGGATCTAATGCTTAAAACTGAACTTAAACTCAAAACTCACTTTTTCAAACAAAATCTAGACCCATAGTTTTTATTTGAAAAAGTGAGCTTTGAGTTCAAGCTCAGTTTTATGTGTACGGCCCATAAAAACTGTATAAACTGCATATTTGTAAATTCAGTATATTTGTCTTAAGGGCGTTTCGGAATCATGTTACTAGCAGTTGACACTAGGTACTCTTTTAGCGCGAACGTTATTGTAGTCTATAGTACACTAAAAGAATGACAGATAATTAAGTGCAATCCGACAATTTAGTGCACAATTTTCGAATACATTAAAAAATTATCTTAATTAATTTAGTGGGATTAGCTAGTATTTAGTGCGAAGTGTAATAGTTTCGGACACGGCCTAAGTACATTTTCCAAATATTATGGGTTTGGCTCTATTGAAGTGTTTTCTAATGATACGGATTTTAATGAAATCTTAATTTTTTTAATATTTCCATTTTTAATTAAAATTTTATTCTTAAAAAAAAATTTTATCTTAAATTGGTTTTTTTTTTCTTAAGAGATATGGGTGATTTATTTAGTCGGAATTTCGGACAAATCGCAGCTATTTTTATCAAATAAAACCTTTCTTTTCAAATAAAACTATCTTTTGAATGACATTTATTTATGTATGGTGTTGACTATTAAATATAAAATTCACCATTAATGAATGACTGCGGTGAATATCAAACTTAAGGAATAATTTTATTTTATTTGATTTCATAAAATTTCTTTAATTCTCCTTTTTTTTTTTAATATTTAAAACGAAACTGACAAAAAAATTAAACTAAATTGGGGCTTCATTTCTTAAATTAAAATTGAATTTATAAATATATATTTTGGAATAACCCTGATTTTGTAACCAATTGTAAAATGTCTTCTATTTATTTTTTTTCAGAAGAATTTACATATTTCAACTACGAAGCGTTATTTTAAAATAATTTTGAAGGAAGAGCATTTAAAATAGAGGAAATTTCAAGCCCCCGCCCACAAAACGAAATCTTAAATAAACTAGATTTTAGAAAAAGATATTTTGAAGCGCTCCCAAAATATTACAATTACAATTGAATTTTACTTTTTAGCTTATCGAACAAAATCTGCGGAAATTTTAAAAATATTATATGAATCAAAAAAATGATTTTTCGTAAGATTTAACGTAAGATTTAGCGTTCACTTTTAACGTTATTTTAAGTAACGTAAAGTAACGTAACGTAAATAAAAAATATTTTAAAAAATCCGGGCCCAAAAATATATGCAATTGTAAAATGTATGCTAATGTATATATGCTAATGTAAAAATAATACTTTTTCTGGTTAGGAATTTATTCAATAGAAATTCAAATTTTGATATTTATTCACTTTTTAGTATCTATGTATAACCGTTTTACGTTTCAACTTTAAAGTTACTAATTAGAAATTATTGTAAGTGCTATCATTTTATATGACTTTTATAATATGTCATTTTTAATCATTTATCACATACCTATTCAGTTTTTTTTTTTTCATTTCGATCCTTCTTCAAAAAAAATTTAAAATTTATTTAAAATACTATCATAAATTTTAACATGTTGTAATGAATTACAGTGTGCTAATTTTATTCTCCCACATGGAAAATTATCATATACATATATATGTATACATATGTACATTAAAGTCAATCTTCTATGCAACTCCAATATCATTTATCTTCTTATTCACACTTCCTTTTTAATGTAAAAGAAGATTAGATATGTCCTTATGTTATTTTTATAAATTTTTAATGGAAATAAATGTAAGGGTTATTGTTTACTGAGCCAAAAGCAAAGAAATAAACCTTAATCTAAAGTTTTATGACTTGTTTTGTTTTTTTTTTTTTTGTTAACATATACCTACCATTAATTTTATTTTTGTTTGTTAAAAACATTTAAAATTTCAATATTTGAGTGTAAAATTTATGTATGGTATAAAATTTTTTTTTGTATCTATAGATTTTTATTACCATTTTTAAGTGTTTAAAATTTTTATTACAGGTAAAGGTAAAATTAATTTTTGATATAGTTTTATTAAATTTTCATTACCCATATTATAATAAATACTATGGTATTGCTAGATAGATTCTTTTTTAAATATTAAACACGTAATGCATATACGTATTTATCAGTGACGGGGCTTTAGGATTTTTTAGTGAGAAGGTTCTGTTAATTTTTTTTTTTATTATTTGTTGTTTACTGAAGAATCATAGAGCCGAAAAAGGAAAAAGTGTAATAAGAGAATCTCAAAACTAAATTATAAAATAAAATATTGTCATAGTGCATAGTGCTTAAGTCATTAGCGTTTCAGTTGAAAAGTTTTGGATTTAAGGTCAGGTCATACCCAAATAAATAATAAAACTGTATAAAATTAACAATAGATAATCAGGTCTCCAATTTTTCTACAGTTAAATTTTACTGTGGAAAAATAAAAATAATAATAACAGAAAATGTTATTATGGCGGTCAACCGCTAGGCGCTAATACACAATAATGAAAAAAAATTAATTCATTCTTTCTGGTTCTTTTTGTAAATACAGATATTAGATTACTTTACAATCTTTACAACTACAAAATTTTAGTTTAAATTTTTTAATAGTTGTGATTTGCTAATATTATAATAATTGAAGGAAAATTTAGGTAAAAATTTTACATGTGATTGTTTTATTTTGTTATTTTTATAAAACTTAAATTAACTTAATCTAGGACTTATACTATTTTTCTACCATCTCATTTATTGCAATGTATACAGATCGCGTATTAGAATATTGTCTGATTAGGCTTATTTTTTCATAAAATGTAAATATATTTGAGATATTATTTCTGATGTTTTATTAGACTACGTAATCTTTCAGTAGTAGAGAAGTAAAATAGCATATTCAGCATTATTTTCAATATTTTATTTTGTGTCATTTGCAATTCTTTTTTTAAATTTTCTATTTTGCAAGAAACTGTTATCAATGTAATTACTTTTACTAAATATAAATCTATCCCAATATCTATATGAATTCCTATATCAAACCATCACGCCATACACAGTAATCAAAGGCAGAATTTATGTCAAATCAAACGATACTGATAGATAACTTCTGGTTTAGTTTAGTTTTTATAAATTGGTGAAGCCATAGTAAAGAATGTAAAGTGGAATGAGCAGCTCTGAAGCCAAATTCTTCGTTTGATATGATATTAAAGTGATCTAAGAAATCAACTAATCTTCTCTTAATGGTGTTGTTAGATAATAAGTTTTTCAAATATTTTATTAAACTTTTACTAAACTTTTACTAAAGGTTTTTAATAAATCTGATGTACTTTTTTGGATTATTACCTGGTTTGTTTGTTTTCGGAACTGGAATAACTTTGGCTACTTTCCATTTATCAGGAAAGTATTCCACTTTTAGAAAGCTATTTAGAAGTACTGCAAAATACTTGATGACTATGTAAGGCATTTGATAATTGTAGGATTATTGTAGGAATGCCACTTAATCCGGAGGCTTTTTCGATTTTTAACCTATGAATGACATCGATTACTTTTTTACTTTTAATTTTTTATAAATTATTATTGTCATTACCTACTATATGTTGACTAAATCTTTTACAGTTTTATTTATCCTACCGTCTAACTTAACATCATGGTAGTCCAAGCGAATAGTTTGGGACATCATTTATTCAACTCGATATAAAGTGTATTCTTCGCGCGTGTATTCTTCGCGCGTCTTCAAGTGTATGCTTTTGATTAAAAAGTACAAATTTTATATAAAATAATTTCGAACATTCAGAAGTAATATATTAATTAATAATGGTTTAAGTTTAAAAAATATTAATTTTTTTTTTAAATTTAATTGAAGATTTTAATTTTTATACAACCGAATTTTGAATTAGGTATTGTTTTAAAAATTAAATTTTAAATTATAGTAGAACTAGAATTTAAAACAGGAACGGATCCTTTTTTTGTATGTAGGAAGATCGCAACAGAGGTGGAGTATTCTAAACATTTGCACCATATCTAGAACATTGTGGTCCACCTATAATAAAAGGAGATTAAATGAGTTAACATTCAAATCTCGCATAGAAATCGCCAGGCTAGTGGCAATCACCACAAGTCACTGGCCGTAGGCACGCATGCAGCCAAATTAAGAATAGCCTACAAAACCTTTAGCAGGAGTTGCAAAGAAGAAAACAAAAGTGAGAACCTAGAGCACTTTCTTTGCATATGGCCGGCTCTGTTTAGAGCCAGGCTTCTCTCATTCGGCAAACCGTTCTACCACAACTTCAATAAGCTCTCTGAACTCAAAATCATCGAACAGATTTCGTATCTAAACTCCTCAGGTTGGATATAAAACCGTAAACAATCTGAAAACACAGGTCACGTGAGTGCAGTGGTATCAAAATGGCGCAATCTAGTGCTATTTGAGACCTTCACGCAGCATTGTGAAGGTCACCACCCTACCTATATACCTAGAACTTCAAATAAAATTTTTATAAATTAAAAATAAAAATTAAATTTAAGTGAATTTGATTTTTATAAAATTTAATTAGAGATGGTGGCATAATTCCAAAAAAAATCCCGAAAAAATTCAAAATAAAGGAAACAAAAACTTTATAGGATTTAATTAAATAATATAATATGTAAAAAAAATATTTAGAAGGAATTTTATAATTAATTTTTTGATTACAGAATTAAATTCTGAATCGTTTTAGCTATGTTTGTGCCTTTGTCAAAAAAAAGGAAAAAGTTGAAAGATTGTGTACTAGCTTTTTATCAATACACCTTCAAAAGTCCAGTTTTTGTGTAACTCACTTTCGTTTTCGTGTTTTAATAGAACTAGTACATTTATTTTTTCATTAATTATATTTTATTATAGCTTTTATATTCGGTTCTTTATTCTCAACTTAATTTTATCATAATTGCTATTATGTGATGCACTCAGAAAAGTTAAAAAATCCAATTTAGATCTGTGTCGTAAATTTCGATTTATCGTCAAATTCGATCAAACGAACGTTTTTACTAAAATTTTAAGAAAAACGAGGAACAGTAGAGTAGACAGTGTCAATTCTGGTGTCAATTTATAAAATTTGATTATATTTTAAAAATTTTCAGATGTTTTATTTAATTAAGTGCCGAGATATATATTTATGTAAAATTTGAAGTTGTATGACACTGAGTCATTTTCTTTTAAAAATGAGAGTTTGTATGGGAGCTAGCTGAAACGGTCGCATCAGCAAAACCAAAAAATATTTTATAAAAGTTATTGGCATGCAACTTAACATCTTTTGAGGTATCGTGGGAACGGACGGATGGACGTAAATGGCTTAATCGACTCAGAATTCGATTCTAACCCGATCCACACACTTGAATTTATATTTGACTCAACTTCTTTAAAGTGTCACAAATATAATGCCAAATTTATTATACCCTTGAACATACGTTCGTATGGGAATAAATATAAAAATATAAAAAAAAACAAAAAATTGAGATTTTCGGAAAAAAAAGTTTTTGAGATACGAGCATTTGTATCTAACACATTAAAACAGTATATTTTTGTACTAACAGAAATTTTAAACTTAAAAAACTTGATAGCAACAAATTTGGTTTTTTCATTTTAGTATAGCTCCAGGAAAATTTTCAATTTTAAAGATGATGACTTATGAATATGAATGACTTGCATATCATAGCTGAAAAACGTTTTTGTGTGTTTACATTATTTTCAAATTTTCAGTGCAATACAAAGTATAGTGTGTGGATAGAAATATTTTGATATAAAAATTTTGAAACCAATAATAATAAACCAATAATAATTTGTTAAAAATTAAGTAAAGCGTTTCAGTTTAAGTTCTTTAATAAGGCATTAAAAGTTATTTGGATAAGTGCTTTAATGAAAAACGTAAACGGATACTGATAATTGCTTCACCCGCATTTTATTGCCAGAACAACTTCAAAATTTCCTAAAAAACCTTATCCCGCTTTTACTGTACATAATTTACTGGACAGAATTTTATTATACATTAGACAGAACATTAGAAAAATCGTATATTATATATATACTTTGCATTCAAATGTATGACCTGAGATAATTTCATTTTTTGTGAACTCAGAAATACTAAAATAAGAACTGCCAACCTTTAGCAATAAAAAATATTTATAGGTAATTAAAAATTTAAATTATGTACAAAATAATTATGTATTGATATTAAGGTTTTCATTTTCTATTTTCATACATATTCATGTTTTCAAATACAATGGTAAAATTTATACCATTTTAGAAAGGGACAAACTATGATCTTAATTATACTTTGATATCTGTTCACTTTTTGTTTTTGTTGCATATCATAACAGTAGAAATTTCCTGCAGCAATAAAAACACTGTATGGTTAATAAGTAGTTAAAAAAAAAAACTAATTATTATTTCCATTTACACTTGAGAATATTGTGGTCATTTTTATACTGTGCATACGAATGTTCACCTGCTCACCTGTTATTATCATATTATTATGATTAGAATAGTATACTATAAATTCTCTATGCTCTGTAACTGAGCAAATGTAAATATGAAACATTATGCTAAAAATGTATCATAATGTATTTACATAATATTATTAGGTATCCAGATTAATTTAGGTCAATTATTATTTTTGTTTATGATTTCTTTAACTTTTTTTAGATTTAAATTACACATTAAAGTTTATACAATAATTCAATTTTTTTTTTTTCTTCTCATTTCTTTAAAAATCAGTATAATACTCGTAAAAGAAAGTATGTAGTAGTAAAATGGAGGGTACATTACATAAAATTTACATTTTTTTTTTGGGTTCATCAAAATGTGTAGAAGAAAGTGATGATTTAATGATTTTGTCCATTTTATTTTTTTTTATGTTAAATGAGTAGGTACATTTTTTTTTGCCTCCTTATTATTATAATTATTATTAAATTTAATTTTTAATTGAAGAATCTTTAAGATACTTTTTTTTAATATGTACTGTATTAATTTTAAGCTAATAAAAGTTGAAGAAAATTAATTAAAAAAAAAAAAAAAGGTTGTTACTTTAAGATGATTTGGCAATATTATCTATATTATAAATTAGAGAAAGTTTAACGAATCATTAAAAAAATCATGATTGATTATAATAAAGAACAAAAAAGTTTACAAAATTTTGTTAAAAAAAAATTTAGTCAAAAAGAAAGAGTGAGAAAGAAAAAAATCAGCTAATTAAGAAAAATTTTTTTAAGTAATCAAATATTGAAATAAAAATTAAAAATATGTCATTATAATTAATTAGTTTTTTAATTAAAGCAAAAATTATTTAATTATTTATATTTAATTTTTTTAAAACGATATCAAATCTTAAGAAATTTAAATTATTAATTGAGGAAATAGCAATAAAAAGACCCAATATAACTGTTCAAAATCTGACTTAAAGATAAAATTTTGCAAAACGGTAATTACAAAAAGACGATAATTTCTGGAGGCAGGTTATTCATCTACAAAATGCTTAAAAAAATTTTATAAAATAATTTTATTAAGGTAGATATTTACTGATGAAAATAAATTTAACATTTATGCCTCTGATAGAAAAAAAAACTAAATATAAATTTAAATAAACTTTATAGAAACTGTTAAACATATAGTAGATACTAGCTCTATGATAGTGTGGGGTATATGTGGACAACCAGGATCGGATATCTTTATTTTATAGATGGGATAATGAACAAGATGATGAATGATCTATTTTGAAACAAAAAGTAAGAGTGAGTATACAGAAAAGATGGGTATTGCTGAAGAATTTCCATTTAATCAAAATAACGATCCTAAGCCTACCTCTTACGTTTCACATCAGTGTTCATTATACAATTGTTCACATCTTATGGACATTTTACTGTAATCTCCTGATTTTAATGTTATCTAGCATCTATGGGATAATCTAAATAAATGACTTCAAAATCATCTAATTACTTTAAAAACTGAGTTTCAATAGAGGATAAAGAAAAAATGGGATATTATTACCTCTAACTGTACCGATAAATTAGTGAAATTAATGCTTCGGAGACTTAGAGTAGTAATAAAAATGAAATGAGGTCCTACAAAATATTAATTTCTTTTAAAGTGATTTTTTACGGTGATTACATAAAAAATGATTTTATAACTTTAGAAGTGAAAATTCACTTGATTCGTATTCTATTTAAGAACAATTTAGTGATTAATTTCAATCTGTTCGTTCATCCGTCTGTTTATAAAAGCTTTAGACAGTGATAAAGAATGAAATTTTAATTATGAATATAACCTAATAAAAAATTAATTTTGTGGTATTTTTGAAAATTTTGAGTTCCATCCCACCTCACGGATGATTTTTTGTGAGAACTTTGAAATTGATGACAGAAAGATCTTTGAAAATATGAATAAGTTTCCTTAGAAAAAATTTCTCATACTTGATTCTAAGGCTATTGAAGTCTAAGGCTAAGGAAGTTTTAGGCTATTGAAGCCAAAAGTTGAAAAATTCTTTATTAAGAGATAGCTGTAACCTGGGCACCTGAGCAATTTTGTTTTAAGTAAGAAATAAAAATTAAAGCCACAATATTATATTTTTATATGTGTTAAGGATCAAATTTTCTGACATAAAAAATATTTAAAGAAAAATAACAAACTTTAAAACAAAAGTATAATTACAATTCTAAAATATTTATCTCTTATCTGTTTTGCTAATTATCTTTTCAAAATTGTGTGCCTAAAACTTTACGTTTTACATACCACAACAAAATTTTGTGAATAATGAATCAGATCACATACGATTGGTTTTCTTGCATAAAAGAATGGATTTGTTTTTCTTTTTTTTTTCTTTTTTAAAAGTGCAACTTTCGCTTTATAGTTACTTTAATTCTACACTACACTAACTTTATTATTTTATCGAAAAATGATTTATTATAAAAGTAGATTAAAGGAACTTGATATGTTCATAAATAATTTAAGATAAAATAAGAAAGTTATGGTAACTAATATTTCTAAAAGAATACACTTCTATGAAATATATAGTTACCGAATTTTCCGGGTGTTTTTCAAATTTAATTATTTTCTTTTTAAAATTCATTATGTTTAATATATTTATGGATAATGTTTATTCTTTTTTTTTTATATATTACAAAATTTATTTGAAATTTCAAAATTTCGTATTTTTTAAAGAAAATCATTTTTCTTAAATAGTATACTTTTATAGTCATCCACTTTTCAGTTCAATTGATTTTGTTCCATTTCATTAAAAAAAAAAAAGAAAAATGGGGGTAAATAAACAATTTCAATATACATAAATGAAACCAAGAAAAAAAGAAAAAAAAAAAATGGAGAAAAAAACTGTTTTTGTAAATACCATTGAAATGAAAGGGAAAAACTTAAATCATATTTGAATGCGGTGATGAACCCATATAGTGAGTAATAACAGTTTGTAGTTGTATAAGCTGATGACTGAAAAAAAAAATTTTCTCTTTCTTTACATTTTTCAAGTATATACTTATAATTACATATATACTTATTTATATATAGGTATAAAATTTAAATATATATATAAGTATTTATATCAGCCACAGTAGCATAAAAATATGTATAAATAGTAACATACATATAGTGCAAGTATATATAAAGTCAAGGACTTACTTAAATACACATTATAAGTATGTACAATGAAAAAACCGAATAGCTGTATTATAACATACACATGTATATGTATATGAATACTTAATTCTGATATTATTTATATACACGTTGAATGTAAATATTTGTAAATAGGTTTTCTTTTTCACTTAACATTTCAATGTATCTAAAAGTATCTAAATCTTATGTTATATACCATATATTATGACGGAAGTTAATAAAATTCATGTAGATATTTTAGTTAGTTAGTTACTTATTTTTTTTTTTTTTTTTTTTGCGTTAAAATTGAATGAAGAAGATTTCTTTTCTGTCCTGTTTTTCTTTTCTGTTATATTTCTTTTAGCATCATGTTTAGAAAAGTCCCTTTTTTATATGTATGTATATTAATTTAGGTTGTATTTCATATTAACTATATTATATAGATTTGATGAAAAATCAGATCATAAAATAAAATGAATATGCCTACTAGTGGTTTTGTGTTAGCAATTAAAAAAAAAAATAAAAAAATAGTTAAAATAAAAGGGAAAACAAAAGCGGTCATTAATACCAAGAATGACATAAAAATATTGAATGACAAAATTTAAAAAGAAATTATAAAAATTTGAATCGTCTGTCATCATTTCTCAGAGTTTTACAGTTTTTTATTAACGAATAAAGATTAGTCGTTACCCTGCAATATCTCTGTATTCTCCGTTATCAACCAAAGTAGAGAATTAATAAGAGCGAAAGTAAAATTAGGAGATTAAAATGTAAATAAAAGTGTAGTCAAAAAGATCAAAAACCAAAAAATAAAGAGCAAGTTCAAAAGAGTGAAAATCATCAAATTGTCATCTAAAAATTTAGAAAGTTACCCAGTTATCAAAAAAATGATTTCTTAACTAATTTTATTTTAACAATAGATTTTATTTTCCAAAGTAAAGTAAAGTTTATATTCCCAAATTGTGGAAAGAAAGCGTTTTCCTTTTTTTGAAAAGTTTTAAAAAAGTTTTTTTTTTTTCTAATTTGCTGTGTCGAGCTAAAGTTTTTTAATTCCTTTAACAGGCTTTTGCTATAATTATTCATACGGTCTTATTTTTTCACTTTTTTAGTTTTTGCGTTTTCATTCTTTCGGATACATTGGATGGAACCACATTTTCCTCAAATATTCACTATTGTACAATTTTAACTGAAAATTTTAATTGTATCTATTTTTTTTGTAATATATCTGTCATTAGTCAATTTGATGCACTATAATAATACTTATTCGTAAAACTGTTTTGAATGTTTTGAAATTGAGTGTATAAAAATATAAATAAATTTAGTAAATATTATTATCAGAGACCAAATTTTCCACTAGAAGTATTATCAGAGACACAAACCGTTCATTAAAAGTTAGTACAGTCAAAAAAGGAGAAGTACATACTTAAAACACACATTTTCAATAAAAATAAATTCAGCAAATTTTTAATTTTTAAATTTCAGCGCCACATAAATTATGAACTGGTCGCATTTTTAATTTAATAAATTATTAATCTTCTGTTGGCGTTTTCAATCTTTGTTTTGGAAAAAAAAAATAAAAATAAAAATTGAATAAAAAAAAAATAACTCTTAATAAAATTAAAACGCCGGAAAGTGAAAAGAGCAAAGTTTATAGTAAGTCTCATATTTATAAGAAAAAAATAATAGGCCGATTTTATTCTTGATTTTGTTTTCATTAGTATAAAAGCTGGTAAAAGCTTCGCAACAGACTTTAAAATAGTTTTGTTTATTTAGGTTAAAATTTAGATTTTTAACATAAAACATAACATAAAATATTCGAAATTTTTTAATTAATATAAAATTTGGCAGACTTAGCTAATTATATTTCATAAAAGAAATCAGAAACTTACTAAATATTATGGAAATGGATATTTTTCTTAAAAAAAAAAAACTAACATTGAAAATATCATTTTAGAAGCCTTCTCTCACAAAAGATTCATAATTTTGTACAAATTTATTATTAGACCATTAATAATATTGTTAGCCATGGAAAAAAATAAGATTTATTAATCAGATCAGATAATATAATACCAGAAATTAATGATTGAATTTCTGATAATATACACAATATTATACCAATTATACACACAAGATGTTTGCCAGATCTATAATAAACCACTCACACTGAATATAAACTAAACTGACAATGACGATATTTCTGTACATTTATTTAATAATTTAAAATTTTATGATCAGAGACACAAATCTTCGACTAAAAGTCTTATCAGAGACACAAACTTTTACTTTTTAAAAAGTACTTTCGACACTAAATTTAAAGCAAATTTTTAATTTTTAAATTTAACTGCCACATTCATTATGAACTGGTCGCAGCGCTCCTGTTGGCAGTTTTCAAATGACTCTTTGTTTTGAAAAAAAAAAAAAAAATACTCTTCATAAAATTAAAAGACTTGAAAGTGAAAAGAGCAAAGTTTAAGTAAGCCTTATATTTATAAGAAACAAATAATAGGCCGATTTTATTCTTGATTTTGTTTTCACTATTATAAAAACTGGTAAAAGCTTCGCAGCAGACTTTAAAGTAGTTTTGTTTATTTAGGTTGGAATTTTGATTTTTTAAGCTGCATTTTTGATATAACATAAAATATTCGAATTTTTTTATTAATATAAAATTCGGCAGACTTAAATAATTATATTTCATAACAGAAATCAGAAACTTACTAAATATTATAGAAATGGATATTTTTCTTAAAAAAAAAGAAAAAATAACATAGAAAATATCATTTTAGAAGCCTTCTCTCACAATAGATTCATAATTTTGTACTAATTTATTATTAGACCATTAAATTAAAAAGGTGTCGAAAACGACCGTCACAAAAAAAAAGCCCCCGAAAATTTATGAAATTTCATTATCAGAGACATGAATCTTTTATTAAATATACCAAAGACCTCTTCTAAAGTACATTTAAATAAAATAAATTCAGCAAATTTTTTTCAAGCAAAAAAAAAACAAGTAAAAGTAACAGTAAGTCGATGCAACCGACTAATTTATACCCTACACCTAAAAAATTCAAATTAAATTAAAAATCCATAAGTACTTAATATACCTAAGCTAAAACAATACATGTAATAATCCCTGCCTTAATTCAGGTAGTAAGGGAGTCAGTAGTATGATAACGTAAATGTTTTTGAATCTATAGAAATTGTGCAATTGCACAGGGGATTTTCTAGTAAACTTAAAACAATTATTAAATGCACATACGATTTTATTTACATATTAAAATGTTAAAGAAACTTTATATATTAAAAATGTTAAAGAAACTTTACATATTAAAAATGTTAAAGAAATGAAATTGACATTTTTTTTTAAATTGACAATAAAAACTGTTAAACAAATGTAAAAAATATAATGCGGGATTTGGTTAAAATTGAAGAAAATGTTTCTTGGCTTTTTCACAAGTTTTTCTTATTATGAAATTCTAAGAAAAATACAAATTTTCGTGCGAGTGACAATTTTAAATGACATTTATTGCAACAGTTTTTTCCCTAAGTTTCTGAAATTTAAGGGTTCCTTTAATTAGATTTCAATATTTTAAGATTATATTGACTCAATTGAGCTTAGTATAATTTATTTTATCCGCACCTCTTAGTTTCAATATCAAAACAACAAAAATGTTAACTCTGATTATCGTTTAGATTAGAGAGCAGTATGGAAAGACATTACAAGACAATAAATGTATGCCGAAAATAAATATTGCCTTTATTACATTGACATTTACATAGTACTGAAATAAGAAAAAAACAATATTAAAAACGAAAAGAGTTCATTTGTTTTTAGCACATTTCCAAAAAAATTTTGAAAAAATGTGCTTATTAGTTTCACTCTGTCCGTCCGTCCGTCCGTCCGTCCGTCTGTTTACAAAACTTCTACACCGTTAAAGATAGAGAAAAAAAATTTTAACCATAGGTAGATCTCATAAAAAAAATAATTTTGTGGAACAACTTTTTCATGTAGCCCCCCCCATTACGGAGCTACAGCCCCTCAAACTTTGAAAAAGCCCTATTTTTAAATGCATATATCTTATGTTCTGCTCAAGATTTTTTCATTCTGAAAACGTCATTCGACAGGTATTTCTTTTATCTTTGTAAATTAATATCAAAATTATACAATTTTTTTAAATTTAGTATTTAAATTTACCGTTATGTGAAAACCAAATTTTGCAAGATTTTTCTACTTTCATAACTCCGGCACGCTTCTAGATAGAAGCTTGAAATTTTGAGGCAAGAAAGAACTTTTAGAATTAGTATAAGTTTGCTCAGAAAATTTTTTCGGGCCACCCCCTGTTTATGAGCTATTAGGGCTTAAAAATTGAAAATTTGCTATTTTTAAACACCTGTAACTTAGGAACCTGTACATATTTTACTTCTGCAAGATATAAAAATTAAAGCTACAATAACATATTTTTACGTATGTTAAAGGTTTATTTTAATTGTAAAGGGTTCCAAAGTTGCAGCTCTTCAAAATTGCGAAAAAGCCCCATTTTCAGATATATATATCTCGGGCTCTGCGTAATAATTTTGCAATCTAAAACCGCCAGAAGATCAAAAATTTTATTATCTATATAAAACAATATCAAAATTATGTAATATTTTATAATTTACTATTTAAATTTACCGTTATGTGAAAACCACATTTTGCATGAAATTTCTTTTTTCATAACTCCGGCACCCCTTTAGATAGGAACCTGAAATTTTGAGACAAGAAAGAACTTTTAGAATTAGTATAAGTTTCCTCAGAAAATTTTTTGGTAACACCCCCTCTTTAAGAGTTATTACGCCTCAAAAATTGAAAATTTGCTATTTTTAGACACCTGTAACTTAGGCACCTGTACAAATTTTTCTTCGGGAAGACATGAAAATTAAAGGTTCAACAATAATCTTTTACGTGTGTTAACGGCTTTTCTTAGTTATATAGGATTCCGGAGTTACGGCCCCTCAAAATTTCAAAAATGTCCTATTTTCACGTTTTTTCTTATTACATGAAATTTTCAAATTTTTGTGTAAGTCACACTTCTAAACAGTTTGTATTGATTTTTGGAAATGTGCGCTTTTAAAAACCGTTGGTTTACATTCTACCTTGTTTTTTATTTAAATGAACGTTGAATGATATTATCATTCAAGTCAAGAACTCTACTAAAAAAAAAACAAGGATAATAAAAAAACTAAAAAAAAACGATTCTGAAAATAAACTGAGGTTTCTTTATTTCAAACATAATTATTTTACCCGAACCAACAAACTTTGTGGATTTTAAAGATGTACGCAAATTAATTTTTTATTTTAAATGTGGTTTTACTTTTTTTTTTTTAATTTTAATAGGCTTGGCACTAACGAAGCCTAAAGATTTTTATAGTCAGTGCAAGCTCATAATTTATAAGAAATGGAAATAAATTAATCTTAGATTTATAATTAACATTGAATTAACTAATATTGTTTAAAAAACAATCGTAGAAGAAAACTTCGATAGGTTCGTGGGATAGATGCAAGATTTCTTTGATAGTTCAATGAATTTGTGTATGTATCTGATTCATATAATTATTCAAAGGCAGATTTAAAATTTTTGTTTTGTAATTACCGCAATCGACGTAAAATATCCTTTTCCGTTAAAAACCTTCCAATGACTAATGGGCAAGGGATATCAAATTTTTTCAGCATACAGAAATATAATTTAACGCCTGATATGTCTCTAACTAATTCATACGCCTGATACATCTAAATGGCAATAATATTTGCATTGCAGCCAAATAAATTTGCTTCCTCTATATTAAATCTTTAACGATTAACTAGATTATTACGCTTAAATCGTCACAATATCGATAATGTGACAGGAGTTTTAACGGGTATTAACCGATCACAAATACAATAGATTAGCAATTCCCTTAAACATTTTTTGCAGGCGCTGTAAGGAGGAAGAGGGTGTAATCTTTCACGCCCATTGATTTGCAATACTTTGTAAGCAGCTCCCAATGATTTAATTAGGAGAAAAATTGATCCAGGATGTAACTGTCCTAAATGTGCATCTGCACCCCTTTCTATCTACTTACTTGCCTAATCTTAATTCTGTTATTGCAGTGCAGTTTTTAATATTAGTAAACACTTATTAAAAAAAGATCTAAGACTGGTCCTGGTTTTTATTTTTTTTTTAGCAATTATGAATTTTCTATTTTTTTTTTTTTTTGTATCTTTAGTTACAGTTGGAGAAGGTTTTTGTCCTTATATTACAGCAACCAACAAACATAATATATCTATTTATAGAATTGTAGGTATAGGTATGTTGATTTTTGAAAGTGTTTTAAGGATTCAGTGAAGTTTTTTTAATTTTTATTATGATATTCTAGTAATTATATAGAAAGAATTATGTATGTTAAATAATAGGGATAAAGAAGGGTTTTTTTTTTATTATTTTTTTTTTTCTATGAAATTTTCTTTGAAATTTTTGAAGTTTCGCATACAAAATTTAATTATGGTTTTGTCCTTTTTGTTTTTTCTATTTATACCCGTATGAACTATGTTCAAGGGTATAATAAATTTGCCATTACGTTTGTGACACCTTAAAGGAGTCGAGCTAGATATAGTGTCAAAGGTATGGATCGGCTCAGAATCGAATTCTGAGTCGATTAAGCCATGTCCGTCCGTCCGTCCGTCCGCACGATAACTCAAAAAATAAAAGAGCTAGGGGGCTGAAATTTTTTTTACGTCACTTTTGCAAAATTGTTAGTTTTGCTATTTGAATCCAACATTTTCGGTCGGCGGGTTCGAGTAGCTGCCATACAACTTCTATCTTTATATGGAAATAACTCAGTATCTATTCAAGCTAGGTTTCTGAAATTTTGCAAATGATGATCAAGTTTTATGGCAACAACTTCTGTAAAATTTGGTTGTGCTGGTGCAGCGGGTTCGGGTAGCTGCCATACAACTTCTCCGTTTAAATGAGAATAACTCAGTGTTTATTGAAGCTAGGAATCTGAAATTTAGTAAAGAGGTGTCGAGTTACATGCCAACAACTTTTGTAAAATTTGGTTGGTCTAGAGCAGCCGGTTCAGACTTCTTGCACCTCTTGGAACCTAATGAAGCTAGGCGTCTGAAATTTTGCAAATGATGATCAAGTTTTATGGCAACAACTTTTGTAAAATTTGGTTGTGGTGGTGCGGCGGGTTCGGGTAGCTGCCGTACAACTTATCCGGTTAAATGAGAATAACTCAGTGTTTATTGAAGCTAGGAATCTGAAATTTAGTAAAGAAGTGTCGAGTTATATGCCAACAACTTTTGTAAAATTTGTTTGGCCTAGAACAGCCGGTTCAGGCTTCTTGCACCTCTTGGAAGTTAATAAAGCTAGGCGTCTGAAATCTTGCAAATGATGATCAAGTTTTATGGCAACAACTTCTACAAAATTTGGTTGTGCTGGTGCGACGGGTTCGGGTAGCTGCCATACAAAATCTCTTTTTAAATGAAAAGAACTCAGTGTCCGTCCGCACGATAACTCAAAAAATAGAGGAGCTAGGAGGCTGAA
This sequence comes from Poecilobothrus nobilitatus, assembly GCA_947095535.1. Taxonomy (NCBI): domain Eukaryota; kingdom Metazoa; phylum Arthropoda; class Insecta; order Diptera; family Dolichopodidae; genus Poecilobothrus; species Poecilobothrus nobilitatus. Next base: position 64,638,189 of record OX352773.1, read on the forward strand.
AATTTTTTTACGTCACTTTTGTAAAATTGTTAGTTTTGCTATTTAACTCCAGCATTTTCTGTCCCCGGGTTCGGGTAGCTGCCATACAACGTCTTTCTTTAAATAGAAATAACCCAGTGTCTGTTCAATCTAGGTATCTGAAGTTTTGCGAATGATGATCAAGTTTTATGGCAACAACTTCTGCAAAATTTGGTTGAGGTGGTGTGACGGGTTCGGGTAGCTGCTATACAAAATCTCTTTTTAAATGAAAGAACTCAGTGTCCGTCCGCACTATAACTCAAAAAATAGAGGAGCTAGGAGGCTGAAATTTTTTTTACGTCACTTTTACAAAATTGTTAGTTTTGCTATTTAACTCCAGCATTTTCGGCCGCCGGGTTCGAGTAGCTGCCATACAACGTCTTTCTTTAAATTGAAATAACCCAGTGTCTGTTCAATCTAGGTATCTGAAGTTTTGCGAATGATGATCAAGTTTTATTGCAACAACTTCTGCAAAATTTGGTTGAGGTGGTGTGACGGGTTCGGGTAGCTGCTATACAAAATCTCTTTTTAAATGAAAGAACTCAGTGTCCGTCCGCACTATAACTCAAAAAATAGAGGAGCTAGGAGGCTGAAATTTTTTTTACGTTACTTTTGTAAAATTGTTAGTTTTGCTATTTAACTCCAGCATTTTCGACCCCCGGGTTCGAGTAGCTGCCATACAACGTCTTTCTTTAAATTGAAATAACCCAGTGTCTGTTCAATCTAGGTATCTGCAATTTTGCGAATGATGATCAAGTTTTATGGCAACAACTTCTGCAAAATTTGGTTGTGGTGGTGCGACGGGTTCGGGTAGCTGCCATACAACTTCTCTTTTTAAATGAAAATAACTCAGTGTCCGTCCGCACGATAACTCAAAAAATAAAGGAGTTAGGAGGCTGAAATTTTTTTTACGTCACTTTTACAAAATTGTTAGTTTTGCTATTTAACTCCAGCATTTTCGGCCGTCGGGTTCGAGTAGCTGCCATACAACTTCTTTCTTTAAATGGAAATAACCCAGTGTCTATTCAATCTAGGTATCTGAAATTTTGCAAATGATGATCGAGTTTTATGGCAACAACTTCTGTAAAATTTTGTTGTGATGATATGACAGGTTCGGATAGTTGCCATACAACTTCTCTTTTTAAATGAAAATAACTCAGTGTCTATTGAAGCTAGCTATCTGAAATTTAGTGAAAAAGTGTCGAGTTGCATGCCAAAAACTTTTGTAAAATTTGAATGGTCTAAAGCAGCCGGTTCAGGCTTTTTGCATTTCTTGGAACTTAATGAAGCTAGGCGCAATAGATTCGGGTAGCTATCATACAACTCCACAATTTACATAAATATATCTCTGTAGTTCGGTACTAAAACTCTGAATGTTTTTAAAAGATGATCAAGTTATAGTTCATACGGGTATCCCAGAGTTGACACAGTCTACTCTACTGCACTCTTCCTCGTTTTATTTTGAGTTTAGTTTATAGCAAAGGTTTTATTAATTTTCATTTTTTTTGGAGAAAATCAGAAATTTTACTTTTTAAATATTAGATTAGAGAGTTTTTCTGTTCTTATTTTTAATTTATGATATTTTTTTTTTTTTTTTAGTTTTTATAATACTTTTGTTTTTGTAATATACTTGTGGTTGTATTGCAGTTGGCGTTTCTAAAGTATTTTTTTTTCTATGTTATGAAAATGCCGAAGGGAAGGACACCTACATTTTTTTTATTTCAATTAGTATTAATGATTATTTATTTATTTATTTATTTATATTAATATTACATATATAAAATGTAATGCAATATTATTGAAACATCGGCTACTAAGGCCATTATAGGTTTTTATACTATTATTAAATTATATACTAATATTATTTATTTTGTTTATATTATATACTATATATTTATATTATATTTGGTCGTAAGGGGGGTATGTAAAGAAAAAAACACTTACGACCTGTGCAGGGATCGAACCTACACTCCTTCGTTTAATACACTACACGCCTACCCACTAGGCTACCGAAGCCCCCCTAATGATTTTTTTTTTATATTTTTGCAAATCTTGTTCTATTAAATGGTTATTGCATTCATATAACATTAATTTTATTTAACTGTTAGTTTGTTGTTTAATATAGTCTAGATCTAGAATATCCGCATTTATTTTTATTTTTTTTAGTCTTTTTTTCTAGTCCTTTCCTTTAGAAATTTTTCGAAAAGAAAAGGATTAATGCAATTAATGAATTTAATATGTAAGTTTTTATGTGGTTTAAGCGAAAAACCATTTCTCAAATTATATTGGAAAAATTTCAAAGCTTGTTATAGTATACAAGTATATATGAATGCTATTTAAATAAAAAATGTTACTATCGTATTAATGCCCACATTTTTTTATAACCTCTTTATATATATATTATATACTCAAAAGAAACTTTTTGTTTTTTAAATAATTAAAACAGTAGCCAGATATTTGCAACTTATATTACGCATTCCTCTTTTTAATCTGATATGTTCAGGATATTTTTAATATATACATATTATATAGTATATATTATATATTTTTGCATTTTTCAATCATAAGTTCATCAATCAAAACACATAATTAGATAATTAAAGTCTTTCGTCTAATCGTCTTTATTTAAATCTTATTATATTTGTGTATAATATGTACTTTTCATTTTGCTTTAAATATCTATATTTTATCTTATAAATAAATTTTGACGATATTTTATTCCATAAATCAAAATATGTATAAGTTAATGAACATAACTTTTAACAAAATATATACTGCATAAATATTTTCTAACAAATATTATCCTATTAAATTATCATTTAATTTTTTGATGTATAATAAAGAACTATAATCAAACATAAAATCAAAATATTAAGAGGTCATAATATGTTTTTATTTTGCCATAAAAATATTTTATGCACTATATTTTTAGATTTGCAAATCTATTTAATCCTAATTAGTACCCATATATTAAACCCCTGCACAAAATACATTAAAATTTAAAGAGGCTCAACAGAAAAGTTTATGCATTTGAAATGTATATATAAAGTATATTAGTACATATTTACTATATGTATATAAAACTGATAATGGAAAAATTATAAAAAAAAAAAACATAAAATTTAATTTTTCAAAATTTTAAAACTGTACGTATCTATTTATGTAAAAATCCTTTTTTTTTTATAATTATAGTCCTCCCTTTTTAAAAACTTCGTTACCGTTAAAGAACCACTCAACGTTGGAAAAAGTAATTTTTTTTAAATGTTTATATCTCAAGTTCTGATTAAGACTTTTCCAACTAGAAACTTCAAACGACAGCAGAAATTTTAAGCTTTATAAATAAATATAAAAAATATTATGCAATTTTTTCCAATATAAGTATTTAAATTTACCGTTATTTGTGTCAACTGTAGTGTCACTATTTTGCAAAAATTCTTTCGTCTATATATTTAGAACATAGTTAGTAAGAATCTTTAAATTTTCAGTTGAGGAAGACAATAAACATAAACTTTTCAGCAAAAAAATTATGTATAATATCCCCTGTTTTAGAGATAATATGCATTAAACCTTAAAAACATGGTATTTTTAAGCATCTTTAACTTGGAAAATTCAAAAAGTCGTAATATGATCTCTTTAAAATTAAAGAAAGTATCTCTCGATTATTCATATTTTTTTCTTTCTTAAAAAGTCTGAAATAAATTACAAATTTTGGTGCAAAAGTACCCAAAAACTAAACTTTTTGATTGTATTTTTGAAAATGTTAGTCTTTAAAAGCCTTCCGTTTTGCATACTACTATGTTTTTAACGAAAATATCTAGTATAGAGGAAATATGACCATAGTATAGAAGATATAGTATATGCTCTATGCCCAGTTTAGATGACAAGGACATTAAAAATGGCTTTAAAATATTGAATAATTTTATAATTTGTATATTGTATAGAACAATGCTTCAAAATAAAATTTTTTTTTTTTTACAATAAAAAATATAATTACCTACCAATATTTAATCTCCATAGAAATTGGGTTGACCATTAAAATTCTTTTAATTTTAATATTTTTCATATAACTCTGTTATTTTTATATTCATATAATTCTGTTATTTTTAACAGAGTTATGTCAAAATATGAAAATTTTCCAATTTATATCAATATAAAAAAAAAAGAAAAATTAAAGTTAAATAGTATAAAGGTAAAAGATTTATCTTTTCATTTTTGAAATTTAATCCTTTTGAGGATTTTTTAATGCAAATAAATTTATTGCAAAATTTCATTTTAAAAATAAAAGCAAAAACCTTCATTAAAAAGTAGAATACTATCGGAATATTAAATGTGTCCTTTTGAAAACGTATGAAAAACATTTTTTTTTGTGTATATATCAGTAGTTAGTTTTAAAATAAATTATAATCGTACACCAATAAATTTAAGCTCTTCAAAGTAAATTGAAATATTTGAAATTTTTAAAAGATTGTGGAAATCTTTTACGATGAATTTTAGGTGACCAAAAATAATATTCCAAGCAATAAAACCGAATCAGCTTTATTTCCTTTTCGATGTGGATATAAAGCCGAAATCGCAATTTTGCAAATTCGGTCAACTAAAATTCATACTTTTCTAAATTTTATAAGTTTGATAAAACGAAAATATATAAGTAAAAAAATAGGTCTGGCGCCAAAGGTCGACAGTTTTAATCGCTTCAAAATGTGTAAAAAAATTGCTATCAAAAATGTCCCTATATAGAATATGTAGCTAATAAAATATAATATGTGTATATACGAAAATCTAAATTTCAGAGCGGTTTCAGAGTTGTTTACAAAATCAGGGTTGCTCCTTTTTCCAGAGTGATGTCAATATCAAAAATAAATTATTTGGAAAACAGAAATATGGCCGATTCAACTTTATTTGCTTTTAATAGTAGAATTTTTAAAATTCGCGATATCAGCTTTTTCCATCGGAAGGGAAATAAAGCTGATTCTGCATTAATGACTGGGGTATTATTTTCGGTCACCTGTTTTTTAGGACAACAAAATATTTGAATAAATAATTTTATAAAACCTAGTAGGTAATGAATGTATAGCTTTACCTTATATCAATTTTTATTTTTCGATATATTGGGACTGAAATTTTCAGGATCAGCCTTTTTCAACGGAAGGAACTTTTCAATGATTTCGTATATGCATTTTCGCTTAAATAATCTTTATTTCAAATTTAATATAATTAGCATTATACTCGTATATCATAACTGGGTAAAATTTTTATAACAATTAACATCCATACAAAAAAAAACTTTCATAGTTTATAGGTAGTTAAAATTAAATTGATTAATTTTTATTTTTTTTATTTTATAAATCTCTAGCAGCAGTCCTTCTTCAAATTTTTATACTTTTCATTTTATTTTTTTTTTACTTTATTTACCCCATATGTTGTATAATAATAGAAAATTTTCCATAATTGTTCCAAAACTATTATTTTTTTTTAAATTATTTTAAATGGTGAAATATAGGTCGAATCCAATCAGATTCAACAAAAATAACAAAACTTATGTACCTACCTATGTATAAAAGAAAAAAAGTAACGAGTTTTGTTTGGAGCCTATATTTGTAAACAATAAACACTAATAGAATATAAATGAGAAACAATTAGAAAAATAAAGAATTCAGAAAATGTCAAAAATAAAAAAAAAACGAGGAAGATTATAGTTGCCTTTGTCAACTCTTAGATACCCGTATGAACCGTTAGTATGTTCATAGCCTGTCACTCTGTTTATAGTATTTTTTTTAGTATTTTAAAATAATTTGGATGAATTTTATAATTTCTAGAACTATGGTTATTTAATCTGTAAATGACAGACATTTAAAACCCTTTTACTCAATGATGTACCAACCAACTTTAATTTTTTTCTTTTTAAATGATAAATATTCAGTACAGCCATCTTACAAAATCAATATTTTTCGAAAATTTTGTGATTTCCATTAATAATTTTCCATTTTTATAAAAAAATCCATGTAAAAAATATACATACATATGTAGCATATAGTATGTATAATCTATTCCTATAATATAGATATTAAAATAAGACGGTCTTTTATTCCGGGAAATTTTTGATTTCTTTTTTTCGATTAAAAATTTTAAAATATAGGTTGTATGGTAGGAGTAGAAATTTCACAATATAACTGAACATAAACGTGAAAAATATAGTTTAGTGTTTAGTGCAGTGGTAGAGTGTGCGGTTCTTATTAGGTGCTTTTTGTTTTTGCAAGTTCGATTCAGTTCAGTTCTGTTTTTTTTACCGACCGCATACATTAATGTATAAGATAGGTATTGTTTTCATACTAAAAATTTGTACCCGAGATTTTCGCAAAAATGCACTACTCCGGTGTGGAGAAGGCTGTAAAAAAATTTTCAGCATGATGTCCGCCTGTGCGTGTGTGGGTATGTCTGTGGGCACGTGTACAGCTTAAACGACTGAGCGAAATTTTTTGAAATTTCATATTTAAGGTTATAACGTAAATATCTCGGATTGATAAGCTTTTGGAGCAAATCGGACAACTGCAAATGACAGTTTGCTAGTGTACTTTTTAAGTTTTTTACGAATATTTCGTAACAGAAAAATTTTATGAGAAAAATTATTAAGAAAAAGTTGTTACACAAGTAAAGAGCAATAACTTTGCCATAGAACATTTTTTGATCTGACCAACTTTAAAGTTTTTTTAATTTTTTTCTAAGCCCAAAAGTTCATATTATATACACTCCATATGAATTTATATGAACAATTTTGTTTTGTTTTTTTTTTATATTCCTAAAAATTTATATACATAATATGTACTTGTATCTATGCATATTATTCTTTTGTTGATGACATAAAATTAAAACGGTAAAATATTTGTTAGCAGATTCAATATTAATCTTATGTTTGTTTTGTTGTTGTTTCTCCTGTGGTGGAGACAGCTGATTTTTTTTTTGGTTTTTTTTTATATATTTTAAACGAAATAAATTCTTACATATCATAATATTTAATCTGTTTAATAATTTTACTCAATGATTTACCATCTTAGGCATCTTATTAAATGCATCTTATAATATACATATATAATAGTTCCCAATACTTAATAAATCAAGGTCATCTTCTAAAAGATAATAATAACCGTGTTTTTACAAAAAATATGATTTGCAAAGAAATTTTAAATTCATAAAGGTATTAATTATTGAAAATGGTATTTACTGTAGGTATATACTGATAAAATAAAAAAATATAGCTTATTTCGTTTTCAACTCAAAATGGAGAATTAAAATCAAATATAAATAAAGCCCTTTGGAGGGCTACCAAATTATTAGAGTAAATTAAAAAAAATAGAGTTATAATATATAAATATTGGCTACGGATAATTGTGTTTAACCACAGTTATTTATGAAACAATCTCAAATTTCGAGTTCAACGTATAAATAAAAAAAAAACAATAATAATAAGCAACCGTTATGTTTTATTTATTTAAATTTTTTGTACTACGCATTATCCTCAACAATTTCAAATTACTGAAAAAAGAAAATTCAAGAAAAACGTTAAAAAAATATGTTAGAAACAAATATTCTCAACAAAACAGAAACAAAAATTTTCAAAATTTCAAGTTTCTAACTTAAACCGTTTGGAAGATAGAAGAATTTTGCAAAACTTGAGTTTCACGTAACGGTAAATTAAGATACCGTATGACACTACTAAATATTTCTTGTATACATATTTTTAAAGCTAATAAAAGCAGTTTGGCGTTTTCAAATTGAAAATACTTTATACAACTTGTGTTATAACAATTTAAATATAGAGCTTTTCCGAACTTTGGGGAGATGTAGCTCCGCAACGGGTGGGGCTACAGGAAAAAGTTGTTAATAATAAAATTAATATTTTTATGATATCTATCAGCAGTTAAAATTTCATGACTCTGTTTCAAAAAAATGTGGAGATGTAAAAGTTTGTTCTTCGAGAGCTACCCGAAGTTTTGGTCGGATCTCAACCAAAAAAATTAGGGAAAATTGATGTAAGAATATTTTGTGTTAATTTCAAAACTCTAGCTTTCTTAGTTTTTTAGTTATCTTGCTGACGGACAGACGGACGGACAAAGCTTAATCGACTTAGAATTTGATTCTGATCCGATCCATAAATTTGAAGATATATGTAGTTAGCTTATTTCGAGCTGTTACAAACGGAGGAGCAATTTTAATATACCCGATCCTTATCGTAAGGGTATAAACATAGGCAGAATGTAAAACTAAATTAAGGTTTTAAAAGGAGCACATTTTCTAAAAAAAATTTAAAATAGTTCAGAAAACAGCTGTGACTTGCACCAAAATTTTCACAATATCTTAGAATTTTATATACGAAAGAAGTAATTGCTAAAAATTAAGATACCCTCATTTCAATTTTAAGGCGGAAACCATAGCTGAAACCCAAAACCTGTTTTACGTATGTAAAACTATAATGTTAAATGTTATACAGATGTCTCAAAAGAATTCAATTTTTGACTTCTAAAAGTTTTTAAAGAGCGGGAGGTAAAAAGATAAATTTCTGAAATAACTTATGATAATTCTTTTCAAAGACCTTTCGTCTCTTCAAATTTCTAGATTCCATTTAAAAGTGTTCCGGAGATATATACAGAAACCAATATTTTGCAAAATTTAGTTTCCACGTAACGGTAAATTTAGATACTAAATTGCAAGTAATTTTAATATTGATTTATAAAACTAATGTTTGGCGTTTTTAGATTGAGAAAGTCTTAATCAGAACATTGGAATGTACACATTTAAGAGCTTTTCTCAACTTCATAAGAGCTGTGTAGCTTTATAATGGGTGGGGCTATATAAAAAAGTTGTTTCACAATACTAACTTTTTTATGAGACTTATCCATTGTTTCATTCAATTTCACTGCTCTAGTTAGTTTTGGTAACAGACAGACCAACCGACAGTGTGAACCTAAGAAACAATTTTTGTTTTTAAATTTTACCAAATGAAGAATATAAAAACAAAGTTGAAAATTCTATTATAACAGAATATTAATAAGTAATATAATTATTGTATAGCTGGTTGGAACGATAAATTGCAAATTGAAAAACCAAAAAGTTAAAATAACGCCATTTTTATGCATCTATATATAAAATCTATAAATGGATCCAAAATTAAGTTTAAATGAAAATGAATGAAAAATTTTCTAAAATAGAACAAAAAAAAAATTTCTTGTTTTGTAAAGTTTTTTATTGTGCAAAAATAAATGTAGTTCAATAGGACCTAGGGTATAAGGGATATTATGTACATATATGTATACTTTCAAGCATGGAAAATAACAGGTATTTCATTTTGTATTTTAACGGTTTAATTATTCATTGCATAAAATTTTAAAATCATTAAATTATGATTTTAATTTGTTGTTTTAAGTTTTAATTCTATAGAAACTATTTAGGATTTGTTGAACTGATTTTGTTTTGATAAAAACGAAATAAAAATTTTGCAAAAGTTTTTAATTTAAATTAACAAACATTAATAAATTTATGTATATTGAATGTTTTTAGAATGATATTCTTACTAAATACAACTCATTTAAGGTATCATTTGAGAAAGATCTAATTTAGATCTCCTAGAAAGTCATAAATAATTTATATAATATGTAATATGTTCCCCTTTTACATAGTAAACAACTTTTTTCTACTCCCAACTACACCAGCCTTTGAGAAAAAATAGATGATAGGATTCCTTTTACCAACTATACTCTCAAGAATATATGATAGCGTTCTATTTACCCAATTTTCCCAACTAATCTCAACTACTCTTATCATGTAAAAGGAAAGTTAAATTACTCCGATGATATTCATTTCTCCTCAAAGACATTGGTTTGCTGTAGTAAAAAAAATTTGTGTATGATTATTGTTTATAAAACGGAATTATGGAACAAAATTAGTTTAACTAAAAAAAGGTACAGTTTTAAAACCACTGGTCCCAACAATTTATTAACATAGTTTTAATTTTAACCCATTTAGATCGTATTTTCGTGCTTTTAATCGAATTTAGGTTTCAAAATATTTTTTTCACGAAAATTCAATATTTATTTGAAAAATATCAATTTTTAGTAACAAATTGATTTCTATATTTAAAATAACAATTTTAGGTACAAAAACCATATTATTGAATTATTTTTTAATAAAAAATATAAAATTTAATTTTGAAAATCTTTAAACTCAATTTTAACCCATTTAGAAGCGTATTTTCGTGTTTTTAATCGAATTTAGGTTTCAAAATATTTTTTTCACGAAAATTCAATATTTATTTGAAAAATATCAATTTTTAGTAACAAATTAATTTCCATATTAAAAATAATAATTTTAGGAACAAAAACCATATTATTGAATTATTTTTTAATAAAAAAAAATAAAATTTTATTTTGAAAATCTTTAAACTCAATTTTACCCCAGTTAGAAGCGTATTTTCGTGTTTTTAATCGAATTTAGGTTTCAAAATATTTTTTTCACGAAAATTCAATATTTATTTGAAAAATATCAATTTTTAGTAACAAATTGATTTCCACATTAAAAATAATAATTTTTGAAACAAAAACCATATTATTGAATTATTTTTTAATAAAAAAAAATAAAATTTTATTTTGAAAATCTTTAAACTAAATTTTACCCCAGTTAGAAGCGTATTTTCGTGTTTTTAATCGAATTTAGGTATCAAAATATTTTTTTCACGAAAATTCAATATTAATTTGAAAAATATCAATTTTTAGTAAAAAATTAATTTCCATAATAAAAATAATGATTTTAGGAACAAAAACCATATTATTGAATTATTTTTTAATAAAAAAAAATAAAATTTTATTTTGAAAATCTTTAAACTCAATTTTACCCCAGTTAGAAGCGTATTTTCGTGTTTTTAATCGAATTTAGGTTTCAAAATATTTTTTTCACGAAAATTCAATATTTATTTGAAAAATATCAATTTTTAGTAACAAATTGATTTCTATATTTAAAATAACAATTTTAGGTACAAAAACCATATTATTGAATTATTTTTTAATAAAAAATATAAAATTTAATTTTGAAAATCTTTAAACTCAATTTTAACCCATTTAGAAGCGTATTTTCGTGTTTTTAATCGAATTTAGGTTTCAAAATATTTTTTTCACGAAAATTCAATATTTATTTGAAAAATATCAATTTTTAGTAACAAATTAATTTCCATATTAAAAATAATAATTTTAGGAACAAAAACCATATTATTGAATTATTTTTTAATAAAAAATATAAAATTTAATTTTGAAAATCTTTAAACTCAATTTTACCCCAGTTAGAAGCGTATTTTCGTGTTTTTTTCACGAAAATTCAATATTTATTTGAAAAATATCAATTTTTAGTAACAAATTAATTTCCATATTAAAAATAATAATTTTAGGAACAAAAACCATATTATTGAATTATTTTTTAATAAAAAATATAAAATTTAATTTTGAAAATCTTTAAACTCAATTTTAACCCATTTAGAAGCGTATTTTCGTGTTTTTAATCGAATTTAGGTTTCAAAATATTTTTTTCACGAAAATTCAATATTTATTTGAAAAATATCAATTTTTAGTAACAAATTAATTTCCATATTAAAAATAATAATTTTAGGAACAAAAACCATATTATTGAATTATTTTTTAATAAAAAATATAAAATTTAATTTTGAAAATCTTTAAACTCAATTTTACCCCAGTTAGAAGCGTATTTTCGTGTTTTTTTCACGAAAATTCAATATTTATTTGAAAAATATCAATTTTTAGTAACAAATTAATTTCCATATTAAAAATAATAATTTTAGGAACAAAAACCATATTATTGAATTATTTTTTAATAAAAAATATAAAATTTAATTTTGAAAATCTTTAAACTCAATTTTAACCCATTTAGAAGCGTATTTTCGTGTTTTTAATCGAATTTAGGTTTCAAAATGTTTTTTTCACGAAAATTCAATATTTATTTGAAAAATATCAATTTTTAGTAACAAATTGATTTCTATATTTAAAATAACAATTTTAGGTACAAAAACCATATTATTGAATTATTTTTTAATAAAAAAAAAAAAAATTTTATTTTGAAAATCTTTAAACTCAATTTTAACCCATTTAGAAGAGTATTTTCGTGTTTTTAATCGAATTTAGGTTTCAAAATATTTTTTTCACGAAAATTCAATATTTATTTGACAAATATCAATTTTTAGTAACAAATTAATTTCCATATTAAAAATAATAATTTTAGGAACAAAAACCATATTATTGAATTATTTTTTAATAAAAAATATAAAATTTAATTTTGAAAATCTTTAAACTCAATTTTACCCCAGTTAGAAGCGTATTTTCGTGTTTTTAATCGAATTTAGGTTTCAAAATATTTTTTTCACGAAAATTCAATTTTTATTTGAAAAATATCAATTTTTAGTAACAAATTGATTTCTATATTTAAAATAACAATTTTAGGTACAAAAACCATATTATTGAATTATTTTTTAATAAAAAATATAAAATTTAATTTTGAAAATCTTTAAACTCAATTTTAACCCATTTAGAAGCGTATTTTCGTGTTTTTAATCGAATTTAGGTTTCAAAATGTTTTTTTCACGAAAATTCAATATTTATTTGAAAAATATCAATTTTTAGTAACAAATTGATTTCTATATTTAAAATAACAATTTTAGGTACAAAAACCATATTATTGAATTATTTTTTAATAAAAAAAAATAAAATTTTATTTTGAAAATCTTTAAACTCAATTTTACCGCAGTTAGAAGCGTATTTTCGTGTTTTTAATCGAATTTAGGTTTCAAAATATTTTTTTCACGAAAATTCAATTTTTATTTGAAAAATATCAATTTTTAGTAACAAATTGATTTCTATATTTAAAATAACAATTTTAGGTAAAAAAACCATATTATTAAATTATTTTTTTAGTAACAAATTGATTTCCATATTTAAAATAACAATTTTAGGTACAAAAACCATATTATTGAATTATTTTTTAATAAAAAATATAAAATTTAATTTTGAAAATCTTTAAACTCAATTTTACCCCAGTTAGAAGCGTATTTTCGTGTTTTTAATCGAATTTAGGTTTCAAAATATTTTTTTCACGAAAATTCAATTTTTATTTGAAAAATATCAATTTTTAGTAACAAATTGATTTCTATATTTAAAATAACAATTTTAGGTACAAAAACCATATTATTGAATTATGTTTTAATAAAAAAAATAAAATTTAATTTAGAAAATATTTAAACTCAATTTTAACCCATTTAGAAGCGTATAGTCGTGTTTTTAATCGAATTTAGGTTTCAAAATATTTTTTTCACGAAAATTCAATTTTTATTTGAAAAATATCAATTTTTAGTAACAAATTAATTTCCATATTAAAAATAATAATTTTAGGTACAAAATTAATTTTGAAAATCTTTAAACTCAATTTTAACCCATTTAGAAGCGTATTTTCGTGTTTTTAATCGAATTTAGGTTTCAAAATATTTTTTTCACGAAAATTCAATTTTTATTTGAAAAATATCAATTTTTAGTAACAAATTGATTTCCATATTTAAAATAACAATTTTAGGTACAAAAACCATATTATTGAATTATTTTTTAATAAAAAATATAAAATTTAATTTTGAAAATCTTTAAACTCAATTTTACCCCAGTTAGAAGCGTATTTTCGTGTTTTTAATCGAATTTAGGTTTCAAAATATTTTTTTCACGAAAATTCAATTTTTATTTGAAAAATATCAATTTTTAGTAACAAATTAATTTCCATATTAAAAATAATAATTTTAGGTACAAAATTAATTTTGAAAATCTTTAAACTCAATTTTAACCCATTTCGAAGCGTATTTTCGTGTTTATAATCGAATTTAGGTTTTAAAATATTTTTTTCACGAAAATTCAATTTTTATTTGAAAAATATCAATTTTTAGTAACAAATTGATTTCTATATTTAAAATAACAATTTTAGGTACAAAAACCATATTATTAAATTATTTTTTTAGTAACAAATTGATTTCCATATTTAAAATAACAATTTTAGGTACAAAAACCATATTATTGAATTATTTTTTAATAAAAAATATAAAATTTAATTTTGAAAATCTTTAAACTCAATTTTACCCCAGTTAGAAGCGTATTTTCGTGTTTTTAATCGAATTTAGGTTTCAAAATATTTTTTTCACGAAAATTCAATTTTTATTTGAAAAATATCAATTTTTAGTAACAAATTGATTTCTATATTTAAAATAACAATTTTAGGTACAAAAACCATATTATTAAATTAGTTTTTTAGTAACAAATTGATTTCCATATTTAAAATAACAATTTTAGGTACAAAAACCATATTATTGAATTATTTTTTAATAAAAAATATAAAATTTAATTTTGAAAATCTTTAAACTCAATTTTACCCCAGTTAGAAGCGTATTTTCGTGTTTTTAATCGAATTTAGGTTTCAAAATATTTTTTTCACGAAAATTCAATTTTTATTTGAAAAATATCAATTTTTAGTAACAAATTAATTTCCATATTAAAAATAATAATTTTAGGTACAAAATTAATTTTGAAAATCTTTAAACTCAATTTTAACCCATTTAGAAGCGTATTTTCGTGTTTTTAATCGAATTTAGGTTTCAAAATATTTTTTTCACGAAAATTCAATTTTTATTTGAAAAATATCAATTTTTAGTAACAAATTAATTTCCATATTAAAAATAATAATTTTAGGTACAAAATTAATTTTGAAAATCTTTAAACTCAATTTTAACCCATTTAGAAGCGTATTTTCGTGTTTTTAATCGAATTTAGGTTTCAAAATATTTTTTTCACGAAAATTCAATTTTTATTTGAAAAATATCAATTTTTAGTAACAAATTGATTTCTATATTTAAAATAACAATTTTAGGTACAAAAACCATATTATTGAATTATTTTTTAATAAAAAATATAAAATTTAATTTTGAAAATCTTTAAACTCAATTTTAACCCATTTAGAAGCGTATTTTCGTGTTTTTAATCGAATTTAGGTTTCAAAATATTTTTTTCACGAAAATTCAATTTTTATTTGAAAAATATCAATTTTTAGTAACAAATTGATTTCTATATTTAAAATAACAATTTTAGGTACAAAAACCATATTATTGAATTATTTTTTAATAAAAAATATAAAATTTAATTTTGAAAATCTTTAAACTCAATTTTAACCCATTTAGAAGCGTATTTTCGTGTTTTTAATCGAATTTAGGTTTCAAAATATTTTTTTCACGAAAATTCAATTTTTATTTGAAAAATATCAATTTTTAGTAACAAATTGATTTCTATATTTAAAATAACAATTTTAGGTACAAAAACCATATTATTGAATTATTTTTTAATAAAAAATATAAAATTTAATTTTGAAAATCTTTAAACTCAATTTTAACCCATTTAGAAGCGTATTTTCGTGTTTTTAATCGAATTTAGGTTTCAAAATATTTTTTTCACGAAAATTCAATATTTATTTGAAAAATATCAATTTTTAGTAACAAATTAATTTCTATATTTAAAATAACAATTTTAGGTACAAAAACCATATTATTGAATTATGTTTTAATAAAAAAAAATAAAATTTAATTTTGAAAATATTTAAACTCAATTTTAACCCATTTAGAAGCGTATTTTCGTGTTTTTAATCGAATTTAGGTTTCAAAATATTTTTTTCACGAAAATTCAATTTTTATTTGAAAAATATCAATTTTTAGTAACAAATTGATTTCTATATTTAAAATAACAATTTTAGGTACAAAAACCATATTATTGAATTATGTTTTAATAAAAAAAAATAAAATTTAATTTTGAAAATATTTAAACTCAATTTTAACCCATTTAGAAGCGTATTTTCGTGTTTTTAATCGAATTTAGGTTTCAAAATATTTTTTTCACGAAAATTCAATATTTATTTGAAAAATATCAATTTTTAGTAACAAATTAATTTCCATATTAAAAATAATAATTTTAGGTACAAAATTAATTTTGAAAATCTTTAAACTCAATTTTAACCCATTTAGAAGCGTATTTTCGTGTTTTTAATGGAATTTAGGTTTCAAAATATTTTTTTCACGAAAATTCAATATATCAATTTTTAGTAACAAATTAATTTCGATATTAAAAATAATAATTTTAGGAACAAAAACCATATTATTGAATTATTTTTTAATAAAAAAAAATAAAATTTAATTTTGAAAATCTTTAAACTCAATTTTAACCCATTTAGAAGCGTATTTTCGTGTTTTTAATCGAATTTAGGTTTCAAAATATTTTTTTCACGAAAATTCAATATTTATTTGAAAAATATCAATTTTTAGTAACAAATTAATTTCCATATTAAAAATAATAATTTTAGGTACAAAATTAATTTTGAAAATCTTTAAACTCAATTTTAACCCATTTAGAAGCGTATTTTCGTGTTTTTAATCGAATTTAGGTTTCAAAATATTTTTTTCACGAAAATTCAATATATCAATTTTTAGTAACAAATTAATTTCCATATTAAAAATAATAATTTTAGGAACAAAAACCATATTATTGAATTATTTTTTAATAAAAAAAAATAAAATTTAATTTTGAAAATCTTTAAACTCAATTTTAACCCATTTAGATCGTATTTTCGTGCTTTTAATCGAATTTAGGTTTCAAAATATTTTTTTCACGAAAATTCAATTTTTATTTGAAAAATATCAATTTTTAGTAACAAATTGATTTCTATATTTAAAATAACAATTTTAGGTACAAAAACCATATTATTGAATTATGTTTTAATAAAAAAAAATAAAATTTAATTTTGAAAATATTTAAACTCAATTTTAACCCATTTAGAAGCGTATAGTCGTGTTTTTAATCGAATTTAGGTTTCAAAATATTTTTTTCACGAAAATTCAATTTTTATTTGAAAAATATCAATTTTTAGTAACAAATTAATTTCCATATTAAAAATAATAATTTTAGGTACAAAATTAATTTTGAAAATCTTTAAACTCAATTTTAACCCATTTAGAAGCGTATTTTCGTGTTTTTAATCGAATTTAGGTTTCAAAATATTTTTTTCACGAAAATTCAATATTTATTTGAAAAATATCAATTTTTAGTAACAAATTAATTTCCATATTAAAAATAATAATTTTAGGTACAAAATTAATTTTGAAAATCTTTAAACTCAATTTTAACCCATTTAGAAGCGTATTTTCGTGTTTTTAATCGAATTTAGGTTTCAAAATATTTTTTTCACGAAAATTCAATTTTTATTTGAAAAATATCAATTTTTAGTAACAAATTAATTTCCATATTAAAAATAATAATTTTAGGAACAAAAACCATATTATTGAATTATTTTTTAATAAAAAATATAAAATTTAATTTGAAAATCTTTAAGCTCAATTTTACCCCAGTTAGAAGCGTATTTTCGTGTTTTTAATCGAATTTAGGTTTCAAAATATTTTTTTCACGAAAATTCAATTTTTATTTGAAAAATATCAATTTTTAGTAACAAATTAATTTCCATATTAAAAATAATAATTTTAGGAACAAAAACCATATTATTGAATTATTTTTTAATAAAAAATATAAAATTTAATTTTGAAAATCTTTAAACTCAATTTTACCCCAGTTAGAAGCGTATTTTCGTGTTTTTAATCGAATTTAGGTTTCAAAATATTTTTTTCACGAAAATTCAATTTTTATTTGAAAAATATCAATTTTTAGTAACAAATTGATTTCTATATTTTAAAATAACAATTTTAGGTACAAAAACCATATTATTAAATTATTTTTTAGTAACAAATTGATTTTCATATTTAAAATAACAATTTAGGTACAAAAACCATATTATTGAATTATTTTTTAATAAAAAATATAAAATTTAATTTGAAAATCTTTAAACTCAATTTTACCCCAGTTAGAAGCGTATTTTCGTGTTTTTAATCGAATTTAGGTTTCAAAATATTTTTTCACGAAAATTCAATTTTTATTTGAAAAATATCAATTTTTAGTAACAAATTGATTTCTATATTTAAAATAACAATTTTAGGTACAAAAACCATATTATTGAATTATTTTTTATAAAAAATATAAAATTTAATTTTGAAAATCTTTAAACTCAATTTTACCCAGTTAGAAGCGGTATTTTCGTGTTTTTAATCGAATTTAGGTTTCAAAATATTTTTTTCACGAAAATTCAATTTTATTTGAAAAATATCAATTTTTAGTAACAAATTAATTTCCATATTAAAAATAATAATTTTAGGTACAAAATTAATTTTGAAAATCTTTAAACTCAATTTTAACCCATTTAGAAGCGTATT